>OY997270.1:319748134-321014384 GCA_963921465.1 Triticum timopheevii
ATGTTGAGGACAAAATTTGGGGCTAGATCATGGAAGTCCAGCCCATAGTAAAACATGAGCCCATGGACAAAGGGATGAAGTGGAAATCCCAGTCAGCAGATGAAATGGGCGAGGAACACGACCCTCTCGTGGGGTCCTGGAGACGGAATAATCTGCCCTGCATTCGGCAGCCGGTGCGCGATATCTGCGGCCAAGTATCCGGCCGCCCGGAGCTTCGTAATATGCTCCTCCTTGACGGTGGAGGCCACCCACTTGCCTCTTGCTCCAGACATGTTTGACTGTGCGGAGAGGGCGTGAACTAGGGCGCTGGAGCTCGAGGGTGCGAGAATGGATAAGCGAAGGAGGAAGAAGGCGTGGGTAAAAATGAGGGATCCTTATCCCTCTATAGAGACGACGAAAACGGTGCGCCACCCACTTGCTCGTCCTCGAGTAGGTAAATGATAAAAAAGATAATTTTTGATGTGGAATGCTACCTAGCATAATATTGATCATATGTCTAATCATGACATGAATATTAAGACACGAGTGATTCAAAGCAATAGTCTATCATTTGACATAAAATCAATAATACTTCGAGCGTACCAATAAGCCATCATGTCTTTTCAAAACAACATGGCCAAAGAAAGTTAACCCTACAAAATCATATAGTCTGGCTATTGCTCTATCTTCATCACACAAAGTATTTAATCATGCACAACCCTGATGACAAGCCAAGCAATTGTTTCATACTTTAATAATCTCAAACTTTTTCAACTTTCATGCAATACATGAGCGTGAGCCATGGACATAGCACTATAGGTGGAATAAAATATGATGGCAGGGGTTATGTGGAGAAGACAAAAGAGGAGAAAGTCTCACATCGACTAGGCGTATCAACGGGCTATGGAGATGCCCATCAATAGATATCAATGTGAGTGAGTAGGGATTGCCATGCAACGGATGCACTAGATCTATAAGCGTATGAAAGCTCAAACTGAAAACTAAGTGGGTGTGAATCCAACTTGCTTGCTCATGAAGACCTCGGGCATTTGAGGAAGCCCGTCATCGGAATATACAAGCCAAGTTCTATAATGAAAATTCCCACTAGTATATGAAAGTGAAAACATAGGAGGCTCTCTCTATGAAGAACATGGTGCTACTTTGAAGCACAAGTGTGGTAAAAGGATAGTAGCATTGCCCCTTCTCTCTTTTTCTCTCATCTTTTTTATTTTCTCTTTTTTTTATTTTGGTGGGCTTCTTTGGCCTCCCTTTTTTCATTTGGGCTTCTTTGGCCTCTTTTGTTTTTCATAAAGTCCGGAGTCTCATCCCGACTTGTGAGGGAATCATAGTCTCCATCATCCTTTCCTCACTGGGGCAATGCTCTAATAATGATGATCATCACACGTTTATTTACTTACAACTCAATATCTAGAACAAGATATGACTCTATATGAATGCCTTCGGTGGTGTACCGGGATGTGCAATGATCTAGCATAGCAATGACATAAAAAACGGACAAGCCATGAAAACATCATGCTAGCTATCTTACGATCATGCAAAGCAATATGACAATGAATGCTCAAGTCATGTATATGATGATGATGGAAGTTGCATGGCAATATATCTCGGAATGGCTATGGAAATGCCATGATAGGTAGGTATGGTGGCTGTTTTGAGGAAGATATAAGGAGGTTTATGTGTGATAGAGCGTATCGTATCACGGGGTTTGGATGCACCGTTGAAGTTTGCACCAACTCTCGAGGTGAGAAAGGGCAATGCACGGTACCGAAGAGGCTAGCAATGATGGAAGGGTGAGAGTGCGTATAATCCATGGACTCAACATTAGTCATAAAGAACTCATATACTTATTGCAAAAATCTACAAGCCATTGAAAACAAAGTATTATGCGCATGCTCCTAGGGGGATAGATTGGTAGGAAAAGACCATCGCTCGTCCCCGACCGCCACTCATAAGGAAGACAATCAATAAATAAAATTGTGCTCCAACTTCATCACAAAGCGCTTCACCATACGTGCATGCTACGGGAATCACAAACCTCAACACAAGTGTCTCTACAATCCACAACCACCCACTAGAATAACTCTAATATCACCACCTTTATATTGCAAAACTATTGCAAGGAATAAAACATATCATATTCAGTGATCCACAAGTTTATGTAGGATTTTATGACTAACCATGTGAATGACCAGTTCCTGTCATCTCTCTAAATAGATATAAGTGAAGCAAGAGAGTTTAATTCTTTCTACAAAAGATATTCCCACACTCTAACAAATATATGTGAAGCAAAAGAGCATTCTACAAATGGCGGTTTTCTATGTGAAGAGAAACAGGCAATCCAGACTTCAAATGATATAAGCGAAGCACATGAAGCATTCTATAAAGCCATACTCAAAAGATTTAAGTGAAGTGCAATGAGCATTCTATAAATAAACCAAGGACTATCTCATACCAGCATGGTGCATAAAATAAAAATGAAAACTAAATGCAAAAGATGCTCCAAGACTTTCACATAATGCATGAAAAATGAATTCGAAAACATACAGATACTTGTTGAAGAAAAAGGGGATGCCTTCCGGGGCATCCCCAAGCTTAGACGCTTGAGTCTCCTTGAATATTTACTTGGGGTGCCTCGGGCATCCCCAAGATTGAGCTCTTGCCTCTCTTCCTTTTCCTCATATCGAGACATCCTCGATTAGACACTACATCCACACAAAACCTCAACAGAAAACTCGGTAAGATCCGTTAGTATAATAAAGCAAATCACCACTCTAAGTACTATTGCAAACCAATTCATATTTTGTTTTTGCATTGTGTCTGCTGTAACATAGCTTTTCCATGGCTTAATCCACTGATATAAATTGATGGATTCATCAAAACAAGCAAACTATGCATCAAAAACAGAATCTGTCAAAAACAGAACAGTCTGTAGCAATCTGAACAACCACCATACTTCTGGTACCCCAACAATTCTACCCAAATTAGAACAATAAACAAGTTGTATAGAAAGATAGTTCAAAAGGAATCAGAACCGTTTGACATTCCAGTTAAAAATGTAAAATCGCGCACTACAGCTAAAGTTTCTGTCCTGCACCGTACAAACCAACAAGCATTGTAAACATCCTAAAGGCAAACCTTGGCACATTATTTTTATAATACAATGGAATTGTACAAGGGTATAATTATTTTTGATGAAAAGTTTCTGTAATCAAGATTCACAAACTTTCCGTGAGCATGAACAAAGTTCAAGGCTAGCTCCCACTTCAACAATGCTTGTCTCTCTCACTTTCACTTTCCTTTTTGAAATTTTTTTAGTTCCCCTCTTTATTTTTGTGTTTTTAAACTATATAAAAGCACTCAGCAGAAATAAATGACTCTCTAAAACTTCCGGGTTGTCTCCCTGGTAGCGCTTTCTTTAAAGCCATTAAGCTAGGCATTTAGTGCTCAAGTAATGAATCCACCCGGATCCCAAGGTATATCAAAGCCAATTTTAATTAACAGTGATTTGTAATTTAGTAGTGAGCACAAAGTAACATATATCAAGCAACAACAAAGTCTAACTCTCTTCCTATGCATCGGCATGTCATAAAAGAACAATTCATGCACACCAAGTAAAGGCCAATGCATAGTATAAGCAGTTTCTTGCAAATTTGTCGTATTGGAAACATAGAGAGGTGGAGATAAAGTTCCTCTCTCATAATAATTGCAAGTAGGCGCAGCAAGCACATGCATATGATATTCATCAAAATTATCATGTGCAATGGTAAAAGGCAACCCATCAATATAATCCTTAATAAGCACAAACTTCTCCGAAAAAGTGTAGTAGGGAGAAATCAAAAAGATAATAGGACTATCATGTGTGGGTGCAATAGCAACAATTTCATGTTTAACATAAGGAACTATAGCAAGTTCATCTCCATAAGCATAATTCATATTGGCATCTTGGCCACAAGCATAGTAAGCGTCATCAAAAAGGGATATTTCAAGAGAATCAACGGGATCATAGCAATCATCATAGCAATCATCCTTCGGTAAGCACGAAGGGGAATTAAATAGTGTATGAGTTGAAGAGTTACTCTCATTAGAAGGTGGGAACGGGTAGCTAATCCACTCTTCCTCCTTTTGTTCTTTGCTCTCCTCATCATCTTTTTCATCCAATGAGCTCACAGTTTCATCATTTTCTTCTTCCTGCAAAATATTAGTCTCTTCTTGGACAGTGGAGACTTCCTTAATAAATGCATTAATATAGTAATTGTATTCATAATTTTCATAGCAATATCTAAGTATAGCAAGATTTTCAGGCCTACAAACTGAATCATCAAAATCGTCAAATGCTTTAAACATAGATTCAATCTCATAAGCACCCATAAAAGCAACAAATTCTTCTATTTGTTCCACATCATAGTAATCATATCTACCATTAGCATAAGAAGCCAAGGTTTCATTATCATTGAATTTGCATGAAAGGGGAAGGTGTGGATCCTCCACCCTAGAGCAACAAGTATAATCATGCATCACACATAATTGACGAGCATACCAACACAAAATAATAAATTGATCCCATAATAGTTTCCCATTTTGTGTCGAGCGATAATCCCTAAAGTATTCACGTTGATCCAACGTGTCTCCCATTATAAAGTTGAATGGGGTTTTCTCAGGATTATCAAAGTAGTACTTAATATCTTTCACATAATGAGAACTGAGGGCTTTAGGAGTTACCCCATCTACATGAGTAGCAATTACATCAATTTTTTTGGTTTTTTGTGTTCCATATCCATAACTAAAGATAGAGAACAACTAAGGACAACAAATAAAATTACTTAGTGATAAAGCAAACAAGCACACACGAGAATATTCACCCCCCGCTATGACTCCCCGGCAACGGCGCAAGAAAGAGGTCTTGATAACCCACAAGTGTAGGGGATCGCAACAGTTTTCGATAAGTAAGAGTGTCAAACCCAACGAGGAGCTAAAGGTAGAATAAATATTCCCTCAAGTTCTATCGACCACCGATACAACTCTACGCATGCTTGACGTTTGCTTTACCTAGAACAATTATGAAACTAGAAGTACTTTGTAGGTGTTGTTGGACAGGTTTGCAAGAAAGTAAAGAACGCGTAAACATAAACTAGGGGCTGTTTAAATAAATATGCAATAAAGTAAGTATTAGTAGAGAGCTTTTTGTTACAAGAGAGTTATTTGTCCAAGGCAATCGATAACTAGGCCGGTAATCACTATTGCAATTCTATTTGAGGGAGAGGCATAAGCTAACATACTTTCTCTACTTGGATCATATGCACTTATGATTGGAACTCTAGCAAGCGTCCGCAACTACTAAAGATTCATTAAGGTAAAACCCAACCATAGCATTAAAGTGTCAAGTCCCCTTTTATCCCATACGCAAACAACCTACTTACTCGGGTATGTGCTTCTGTTCACTCACGCCACCCACCATAAGCAAATCATAAACATATTGCAAACCCTACA
Source organism: Triticum timopheevii (assembly GCA_963921465.1). Lineage (NCBI taxonomy): Eukaryota > Viridiplantae > Streptophyta > Magnoliopsida > Poales > Poaceae > Triticum > Triticum timopheevii. Next base: position 319,753,622 of record OY997270.1, read on the forward strand.
GCGGGGATCCCTCACGCTTGCGTGACATGGAGAGCACCATAGGACAGCACCAATAATAAAACATGCAACTCAAACCAATCACGATCATCAATTAACCCATAGGACAAAACGGAACTACTCAAACATCATAAGATAGCCATACATCATTGGGAAATAATATATAGCGCTGAGCACCATGTTTAAGTAGAGATTACAGCGGGTAAGAGAGAGGTTACACCGCTGCATAGAGGGATGAAGAGTTGGTGATGAAGGCGGTGAAGTTGTTGGTGAAGATCGCGGTGATGATGATGGCCCCCGGCAGCGCTCCGGCGCCACCGGAATCAAGGGGGAGAGAGCCCCCCTTCTTATTCTTCTTCCTTGACCTCCTCCCTAGATGGGAGAAGGGTTTCCCCTCTGGTCCATGGCTCCCATGGCTTGGGAGGGGCGAGAGCCCCTCTGAGATTGGATCTATCTCTCTGTTTCTGCGTTCTCAGATTCTACTCCTTCACCGTTTCTTAAATATCCGGAGATCCATAACTCCGATTGGGGTGAATCTTTCGCCCAGATCTTTCTCATAAAATTGTCTTTCTTGCGCCAAAAGAAGAGCGTCAACCGCCTTACGGGTGGCCCACGAGATCCCAGGCCGCGCCCAGGGGGGAGGGCGCGCCCCCCTGTCTCGTGGCCACCCCGGACACCGTTTCGCGTTGATTTTACTTCCTAAAAATCATAAATATTCCAAAAAGAAATCTCCGTCCATTTTTATCCCGTTTGGACTCTGTTTGGTATTGGGTTTCTGCGAAACAAAAAACATGCAACAGACAGGAACTGGCACTGGGCACTGGATCAATATGTTAGTCCCAAAAAATAGTATAAAAAGTTGCCAAAAGTATATAAAAGTTGAATAATATTGGCATGGAACAATCAAAAATTATAGATACGACGGAGACGTATCAATGCCCGTATTGATGAGAATCCCGTGATAAGGGGACATGATCTCTGCTTCGACAAGACGTGCCGAGGAAGCTGCCTCGCAACATGTGCGGTGGTTGGTTGTGGGAAAACGGTTCGAATGATGACTCGGCCATGGTGTGATGGCACGTTATCTAAAGTTGTCAGCGGATTATATTTGTGAAATATCGTTCTCTCTATGGTGGTATGTGAAAATCGTGTTGCAGAGCTGGACACGATTTAAGTGTTCAAGGTTTAATTTGGGTTATTCGGAGATGGAACCCGTCTTGCAATGCCGAAGACAATCTACGTGCCGGACTCATCGTCATTGAAGCTTGGTTCAGGGGCTACTGAGGGAGTCCTGGATTAGGGGGTATCCGGACAAACTGTTGGACCGTGAAGATACAAGACTCAAGACTTCATCCCGTGTCCGGATGGGACTCTCCTTTGCGTGGAAGACAAGCTTGGCGATTCGGATATTAGATCTCCTTCTTTGTAACCGACTCTGTGTAACCGTAGCCTCTCTGGTGTCCATATAAACCGGAGGGTTTAGTCCGTAGGACAAGAACAATCATAATCATCATAGGCTAGCTCCTAGGGTTTAGCCTCTACGATCTCATGGTAGATCAACTCTTGTAATACTCATATCATCAAGATCAATCAAGCAGGAAGTAGGGTTTTACCTCCATTGAGAGGGCCCGAACCTGGGTAAAACATCGTGTCCCTTGCCTCCTGTTACCATTAGCCTTAGGCGCACAGATCGGCACCCCGTACCCGAGATCCGCCGGTTTTGACACCGACACCTCCGCTTACAGTCTATGAGGGTACGTAGGCACACTCTCCCCCTCGTTGCTATGCATCTCCACGGATAGATCATTGCGTGTGCATAGAAAAAAATTGTTTTCCATGAAACATTTCCCAATAGTGGCATCATGAGTTAGGTCAAAGCATAGATGATATGCATGAGTAGAACACAAAGAGTTGTGGGCGGTGATAGTCATATTGCTTACCACCAACGTCTTATTTTGATTTGGCGGTATTGTGGGATGAACTGGCCTGGACCAACCTTACATGTCCACGCACATGAGACCGGTTCCACCGACTGGCATGCAACTAGTTTTGCATAAAGGTGGCTGGCCGGTGTCTGTTTCTCCTACTTTAGTTGAATCGAATTTGACTGCAGCCGGTCCTTGAAGAAGGTTAAAACAACAAACTTGATGAATCACCATTGTGGTTTTTGCCGTAGGTAAGAATGGTTCTTGCTAGAAGCCCGTAGCAGCCACGTAAAACTTGCAACAACAAAGTAGAGGACATCTAACTTGTTTTTGCAGGGCATGTTGTGATGTGATATGGTCAACACATGATGTGATAAATGTTATTGCATGAGATGATCATGTTTTGTAAGTTATCGGCAACCGACAGGAGCCTTATGGTTGTCGATTTATTGTATGAAATGCAAACGCCATGTAATTGCTTTACTTTATCGCAATGCGTTAACAATAGTTGTAGAAGCAATAGTTGGCGAGACGACCACGACGCAACGATGGAGATCAAGGTGTCGAGCCGGTGACGATGGAGATCATGACGATTCTTTGGAGATGGAAATCAAAAGCACGAGATGATGATGGCCATATCATGTCACATATTTTGATTACATGTGGTGTTTATCTTTTATGCATCTTATTTTGCTTAGAACGACGGTAGCATTATAAGATGATCCCTTCACTAAATTTCAAGATATAAGTGTTCTCCCCGAGTATGCACTATTGCGAAAGTTCGTCGTTTCGAGACACCACGTGATGATCGGGTGTGATAGACTCTACGTTCACATACAATGGGTGTAAGATAGATTTGCACACAGGGGATACTTGGGTTAAACTTGACGAGCTTGGCATGTACAGACATGGTCTTGGAACACTGGAGACCGAAAGGTCGAACATGAATCATATAGTAAATATGATCAACACAGATGTTCACCATTGATTACTACCCCATCTACGTGATGATCGGACATGGGTTGGTTGATTTGGATCACGTATCACTTAGATGACTTGAGGGATGTCAATTTAAGTGGGAGTTCATTAGTAATTTGATTAATTGAACTTAATTTATCATGAACTTAGTCCTGATAGTATTTGCAAATTATGTTATAGATCAATAGATCGCGTTATAGCTTCCCTATTTTTGATATGTTCCTGGAGAAAACCAAGTTGAATATTATAGTAGCAATGATGCAGACTGGTTCCGTGATCTGAGGATTATCCTCGTCGCTGCACAGAAGAATCATGTCCTTGATGCACCGCTAGGTGACAGACCTGTTGTAGGAGCTGATGCAGGCGTTATGAATGTTTGACAAGCTCAATATGATGATTACTTGATAGTTTAGTGTGCCATGCTTTACGGCTTAGAATTGGGGCTTCAACGACATTTTGAACGCCATGGAACATATGAGATGTTCCAAGAGCTGAAATTGGTATTTCAGACTCATTCCCGTGTCGAGAGGTATGAGACCTCTGACAAGTACTCTGCCTACAAGATGGAGGAGAATAGATCAACCAGTGAGCATATGCTCAGAATGTTTGGGTAGTACAATCGCTTGAATCAAGTGGGAGTTAATCTTCCAGATAAGATAGTGATTGACAGAGTTCTCTAGTCACTATCACCAAGCTACTAGTACTTCATGATGAACTATAATATGCAAGGGATGACGAAAAACGATTCCCGAGCTCTTCGCGATGCTAAAATCGGCGAAGGTAGAAATGAAGAAAGAGCAACAAATGTTGATGGTTAACAAGACCACTAGTTTCAAGAAAAACGGCAAAAGGGAAAGAAAGGGAACTTCAAGAAGAATGGCAAACAAGTTGCTGCTCCCATGAAGAAACCCAAAGCTAGACCCAAGCCTGAAACTGAGTGCTTCTACTGCAAAGGAAATGGTCACTGGAAGCGGAACTGCCCCAAATACTTGGCGGATAAGAAGGATGGCAAAGTGAACAAAGGTATATTTGATATACATGTTATTGATGTGTACTTTACTAGTGTTCATAGTATCCCCTGGGTATTTGATATCGGTTCAGTTGCTAAGATTAGTAACTTGAAACAGGAGTTGCAAAATGAACAGAGACTAGTTAAGGGCGAGGTGATGATGTGTGTTGGAAGTGATTCCAAGGTTGATAAGATCACCATCGCACACTCCCTCTACCTTCGGGATTAGTGTTGGACCTAAATAAATGTTATTTGGTGTTTGCGTTGAGCATGAATATGATTGGATCATGTTTATTGCGATTTGGTTATTCATTTAAGTCAGAGAATAATTGTTGTTCTGTTTACATGAATAAAACCTTCTATGGTCATACACCCAATGTAAATGGTTTATTGAATCTCGATCGTAGTGATACACATATTCATAATATTGATTCCAAAAGATGCAAAGTTAATAATGATAGTGCAACATATTTTTGGCACTGTCGTTTAGGTCATATTGGTGTAAAGCGCATGAAGAAACTTCATGCAGATGGACTTTTGGAATCACTTGATTATGAATCATTTGATACTTGCCAACCATGCCTCATAGGCAATATGACTAAAACTCCCTTCTCCGGAACAATGGAGCAAGCTAATGACTTATTGGAAATAAAACATACCGATGTATGCGGCCCGATGAGTGTTGAGGCACGCGGCGGGTATCGTTATTTTCTAACCTTCACAGATGATCTGAGTAGATATGTGTATATCTACTTAATGAAACAGAAGTCTGAAACATTTGAAAAGTTCAAAGAATTTCAGAGTGAAGTGGAGAATCATCATAACAAGAAAATAAAGTTTCTACGATTTGATTGCGGAGGTGAATATTTGAGTTGTGAGTTTGGCCTTCATTTAAAACAATGTGAAATAGTTTCACAACTCACGCCACCTCGAACACCAAAGCATAATGGTGTGTCTAAACGTCGTAACCGTACTTTATTAGATATGGTGCGATTTGTGATGTCTCTTACCGATTTACCACTATCGTTTTGGGGTTATGCATTAGAGACAGCTACATTCGCGTTAAATAGGGCATCGTCTAAATCCGTTGAGACGACACCGTATGAACTATGGTTTGGCAAGAAACCTAAGCTGTCGTTTCTTAAAGTTTGGGGATGTGATACTTATGTCAAAAGGCTTCAGCCTGATAAGCTTGAACCCAAATCGGAGAAGTGTGCCTTCATAGGATACCCTAAGAAAACAATTGGGTACACCTTCTACCACATATCCGAAGGCATGATTTTTGTTTCCAAGAATGGAACCTTTCTAGAGAAGGATTTTCTCTCGAAAGAAGTGAGTGGGAGGAAAGTAGAACTTGATGAGGTAATTGTACCTTCTCTCAAATTGGAAGGAAGTACATCAGAGAAAACTGTTCCCGTGATGCCTACACCAACTAGAGAGGAAGTTAATGATGATGATCATGAAACTTTAGATTAAGTTACTACTAAACTTCGTAGGTCGACTAGAGCACGATCCGCACCAGAGTGGTATGATAATCTTGTTCTAGAATTCTAGACCAAGGCAAACCTACGAACCATGAAGAAGCTATGATGAGCCTACATTCCGACAGATGGCTTGAGGCCATGAAATCTGAGATAGGATCCATGTATGAGAACAAAGTGTGGAATTTGGTGGACTTGCCCGATGATCGGCAAGCCATAAAAAATAAATGGATCTTCAAGAAGAAGGCTGACGCTGATGGTAAGGTTATAGTCTGCAAAGCTCGACTTGTCGCGAAAGGTTTTTGACAAATTCAATGGGTTGACTACGATGAGACTTTCTCACCCGTAGCGATGCTTAAGTCTGTCTGAATCATGTTAGCAATTGCTGCATTTTATGAAATCTGGCAAATGGATGTCAAAACTGCAATCCTTAATAGATTTCTTAAAGAAGAGTTCTATATGATGCAACCAAAAGGTTTTGTCGATCCTAAAGGTGCTAACAAAGTGTCCAAGCTCCAGCGATCTATCTATGAACTGGTGCAAGCATCTTGGAGTTGGAATATACGCTTTTGACGAGGTGATCAAAGCATATGGTTTTATACAAACTTACGGTGAAGCCTATTTTTACGAGAAAGTGAGTGGGAGCTCTGTAACATTTCTGATATTATATGTGGATGACATATTGCTGATTGGAAATGATATATAATTTCTGGATAACATAAAATGATACTTGAATAAGATTTTTTTAATGAAAGACCTCAGTGAAGCTGCTTACATATTGGGCATCAAGATCTATAGAGATAGATCAAGACGCTTGATAAGATTTTCAATGAGTACATACCTTGACAAGATTTTGAAGGAGTTCAAAATGGATCAGTCAAAGAAGGAGTTATAGCCTGTATTGTAAGGTGTGAATCTGAGTAAGACTGAAAGCCCGATCACGGCTGAAGATAGAGAGAGAATGAAAGTCATTCCCTATGCCTCAACCATAGGTTCTATAAAGTATGCCATGCTGTGTACCAAACCTGTTGTGTACCTTGCCATGAGTTTGGCAAGGAGGTACAATAGTGATCTAGGAGTAGATCACTAGACAACGGTCAAAATTATCCCTAGAGGACTAATGAAATATTTCTCGGTTATGGAGGTGATAAAGAGTTCGTCGTAAAGAGTTACGTCGATGCAAGCTTTTACACCAATCTAGATGACTCTCAGTCTCAATCTGGATACATATTGATAGTGGGAGCAATTAGCTAGAGTAGCACCATGCAGAGCATTATAGACATAGAAATTTGGAATATACATACGGATCTGAATATGGCAGGCCCGTTTACTAAACCTCTCTCATAAGCAAAACATGATCACACCTTAGTACTCTTTGGGGTATTAATCACATGGCGATGTGAACTAGATTATTGACTCTAGTAAACTTCTTGGGTGTTAGTCACATGGCGATGTGAACTATGAGTGTCAATCACATGGCGATATGAACTAGATTATTGACTCTAGTGGAAGTGGGAGACTGAAGGAAATATGCCTTAGAGGCAATAATAAAGTTGTTATTTATATTTCCTTATTCATGATAAAGGTTTATTATTCATGCCAGAATTGTATTGATCGGAAACTTAAATACATGTGTGAATACATAAACAAATACCGTGGCCCAGTGAGCCTCTACTTGACTAGCTCGTTGATCAAAGATGGTTAAGCACTACAAAAAAAAGACACATCAGTGACAATTTGGGCCGAACGAAATTTTTTTCTGTCATACATATGACGATAATTGTGACAAAACCCGGTATCATCATAGATGTGGTGGGCTCCTACTTCTATGACAAAAAATCATGACAGAAAATGGGCTTTTCGTCCTGGGCGGGCCGGAGACGCAGCTGCATGACATTCTTTGGGCCGTCCATGACGGAAAAAACCGTGGTAGAAGCGAGGGGGAGGAAAATTTCGGGGAGTTGCCGGTTACGGTGGGAGAGCGATGCGCGTTTCTCTCGTACAGGTACGCGCGTGTGTGCGAGGCGTTGGCTCTAACTGAAGCCGAGCGAGGCGTTGGGCTCTAACTGAACCCGAGCAATTGCACTGCAGGCTACGCGTTACTGAACCCGAGCGATCGATCGATGGCTGTTAACTGAACCCGATGGAGCGATTCCTTCGCTACTGCTGCTAACTGAAGCCGATCGATGTTGCCTATGGGATGAACAGTGAGCGGTGCGGGGGGGTTTGGATGAACAGTGAGCGGGTGGCGTTGCGTCTGGATGAACAGGAACCCGTGGTGTGGAGGGCTGGATGAACAGTAGACGGTGGAGGGGTGGCCGTGGAGGGGTGGTTGAACAGGACCCTGTGGTGTGGAGGGCTGGATGAACAGTAGACGGTGGAGGGGTGCCCGTGGAGGGGTGGTTGAACAGTAGCCGGTGGAGTAGCGCGCGGTGGAGGCTGGATGAACAGGAGCCCGTGGAGGCTGGAGGAGGTCGACGGTGGAGATGAACAGTATCCCGTGGAGTCCCGTTTTGCGGTACGCCATACCCCTCCCACCTATCCCCCCCCCCACCCCCCCATTTCGACCGTAGCACTCCAACACAAGTCCGTTTCGTCCGTTTTGCGGTACGCCACACCCCTCCCAATCAACAGGACCCCCGTTTCGACCGTAGGAGGTCCGTTTCGTCCGTTTTGCGGTACGCCACACCCCTCCCGATCAACAGGACCCCGTTTCGACCGTAGGAGGTCCGTTTCCTCTGTTCTGCGGTATGCCAGGCCTCGTTTCCATCGCCTGTTCCGTCCAAGCCGGTTGGCTCCCACGCGTTCTGTTGCCTCCCGATGAACACGACGCATTCCGTTGCCTCCCCATGAACACGACGCATTCTGTTGCCTCCCCATGAACACGACGCATTCCGTTGCCTCCCCATGAACACGACGCATTCCGTTGCCTCCCCATGAACACAAGCCATCGCCGTACGTATGCGCGACTAGGCGTTCGAGACCCCGCCCATATGTACACATACGTGGCCGTATTTTCTTTCTTGCACCCTGGCCGCTGTACGTACGTGTACATGCTATGTGCGCGCCTCTACTACGACACGTACGCGCCTCTACTACGACACGTGCGCACCTCTACATCGACCAGTATATATGTACGTACAAGTTCGCGACCAGAATGAGAACGCTACGTACGCTTCGACCAGGTGGGTCCCGACTGTCAGGCAGTTCCTTGCGTGCAAAAATGTAGCTGGTGGGTCCCAGCAGTCAGAGGGGCGAATCATTTTTTTTTTGCCTGGATGCACTTTCTTTGTGTGCGAAGATGTAGCTGGTGGGTCCCAGCAGTCAGGGGGGCGAACCGTTTTTTTTTGCACGGACGCACTTCCTTGCGTGCGAAGATGTAGCTGGTGGGTCCCAGAAGTCAGGGGGGCAAATTGTTTTTTTTCGGACGCATTTCCTTGCGTGCGAAGATGTAGCTGGTGGGTCCCAGCAGTCAGGGGGAAACTTTTTTTCACGAAATACGGTGGCCCGTCCGGTGGGTCCCCGCTGTCAGATGGAGGAATCGTTATTTTCCGCGTAATAAGGAGGCACTTCCTTGCTGCGGCCATGGACCCAGCTGTCAGCCTCTCCACGTACAGTCCACGTCCGATGGAAGTCGTTCCTTGACCGCGTTGACCACGCCGCACCGAGAGCACCATGGCAGTGGACGACGGTGAGGCCTAAGAAGGGGACGACTCGTAGCCGGGGAAGACGCAGTAGTGGATGCCCACGCGAAGAGGAGTACGAGGGTTCACTGGTTCGGCTGCGGTGTGAGGCTGTTGTCGCCGTAGATTAACAGGGGGTGTGGGTGAGTAGACGGATGGCCTGGACAGTGGTAGGAGTAGTAGGGGGCGGTGAGGCCTCCGCGGCATCATAGCCGGCCACGGGAGGCAGGAGCACGCGGCACGACCGGCGCTGGTTTGGGCGGCTGGAGCAAGAAGACCAGAGGTTGAAGAAGCACTACAACCGTTGGATGAACATCGTATGGTAACAGGAGCTAGAATCGTTCATATTGACTAAGTTGACAAAGCCCTCCGTCCCCGTCAACTTGGTAGGCCCACAAGTCAGCCTCCCAGTATGTTGGGTTCCAGCTGGCAGGGGGAGTATTCATTTTTTTGTGCGTAATAAGGAGGCACTTCCTTGTGTGCGAAGATAGCTGGTGGGTCCGACAAGTCAGCGGGGGCACGTTTTTTTCACGAAATACAGAGGCCCTTCCGGTGGGTCCCAGATTTCAGGTGGAGGAATCATTATTTTGCGCGTAATAAGGAGGCATTTCCTTGTGTGCAGCCGTGGACCCAGCTGTCAGCCTCTCCATGCACAGCCTACTTCCGATGGTGTCGTTCGTTGACCACGTTGACCACGCCGCGCCGAGCACATCCAAGGTGGTGGACGACGGCGAGGCCCCGGACAGCAACGAGCCGGAGATGGGAAGACGCGGGAGTAGAGTCGCAGACGGAGAGGTGTACGAGGGTTAACTGGTTCTAGTGCGGTGTGGTTCGGCAGTCGGTGGAGAAGAACATGAGGTGTGGAAGGTTGGAGGGATGGCCTGGCCAACGGTGGTGTAGCGCTTCATAGCGAAGCGTGCTAAGCAGAGCTGCTAGCAGCAGGAGGCGGGAGGTGGTTCCGGCGGCGCTGGAGGAAGAAGACGAGAGATTGAAGATGGATGCCGGCCGTTGGATGTAAATCCAACGGCTAACATGTCAGAATCATTTGTTGACTAAATTTACAACGACTTGCGTTGGCTTCGACCTATTGGCCCACATTTCAGCCTCCAAAAATATGGCACGTATTCAACCCATTTTTTTAGAATTTACAGTCTTTTTTTGCGCGGTAGAATTTACAGTCAATTTGATCTTTTTTTTGAATTACAGCCATGAGCTGGGCTGGGTGAACAATTAATGTAGCTTTCATGCGACCCATTTATTTTATTTCCTAAAAAATTACAGGCCATTTGCACTTTATCTAGATACACGATTTTGCTGGGCTGATTCTAATTATAATGTTGGGTTGGGCCACCAATGTTATCAAAAAATAAAAAAGGGCTGAGCATTTTGTTATAAATATATTTAAATAATAAGTGATATTATTACATTCGTCCTTAAATCTTACCAAGCTTTTGTACACAATCACTAGGATTTTCGTGCCAAAACAATCCAGGATTTTATTTGTTAAGAAATTATTTTTATAAGTTAATAAGACGTGGGATATTGTTTTCTTACATATGTAAGTATCTGTTAAATATATGATGACAATAAAAATAATATATAATAACATATAAAATAATTTAAATATATATAATATAGTTAAAAGGGAAACATAAGTTGTACCTGGCGTTCCTATTCTTATATAAAAAAATAGAACAGACCGCTGCGTTTTCTTCAAAAAAATACATAAATTGGGCTGCCAAAAAAAAACCTCGGATGGGAGGTCCATAGGCCGGTCGATACATGACGGCCCTAAGAAAATACAAACAGGCCCTCCCATCCGAGGTCGTGGGCTGCGCATGTTAAAAATGAAAGCCTAGACGCGGCAGCCCAAAACCACGTCCAACACTTGCCAAAACTCCGTTCCTTGTTTTCTCTGTGTTTCGCACACTCAACATTGTATGGGCATTTTGACTGTGCATCATATGAAGATGTGCTATGCATGAATGTTGATCAGCATGATGTTAACTGGCTGGTAGTTCCATTTTCGACCACGAATAAAACTTCCAACATGATGTTAACCCTGTTTGAAAAGGCTGTGTTAATATAAATGCTCTGCCTCTGAAAGTTGCAGTTTCTTATCTGAAACTGAACTTGCAGTTTCTTATCTGAAACTGAAACTTGCAGTTTCTTCTCGTCTGCACTTTTATACTCCTATGAACTACATTTTTAAGTGCTAAAAGTAGATCTCTAGAATTCATAAAATTCTTCATATGCTCAATACTGCAAATCTGAAATTCAAAAGACATTCATATCTGAAAGTACTCTCAAAATACACAACACAAAACACAATTCACAACCTGCAAATACTGACAACCCTAAGCTCCTCCTGACGATTCACAACCTGCCCCACTATTGGGCTGGGGGCAGTCCCCTCCTATTCCTCGGCGGCAGACAGCCGCCCCGTGAGACGATGTGAACGGCGAGGGAGACGATGGCGGGGAAGCGTCTCGGGCCAACTGCTTTTCTCCTCTTGCAGTTGGGTTCGGTCGACGAAGACTCCACCGGCTCGCTCTGGCAGGACACCCTCACAAACGGCACCCTGTAGATGCTCGATCCTTCAATCTCTGGTGGATGCTCCATCTGGGATCGATACTCCCACCACCGCTCCCTCACGATCGGATTTGGTGAATCTGTTTGCTCCATGGCCCAGAGGAGCAGCTCTATGTACTCCGGCGCGACTCCCTCCAGGAGTATTGCCGCCTTTTCACTCTGTTGCAGATATTTGGCCATGGATGTCGCCGTCGCCGCTAGTTGGTCCTTGTTGTCAAACCAAGACTGTATCTCCAACATCCTAGCTAGCTTCACAGGGTCGCCGTCTGCGATCCTCACGTATCGGTTGTACTCCTCCATCGATCTACTTCTCCACAGCACCTTCACTCGCCGGCGGTGGTTTTTGAATGGAAGAGGAGAGGAGCGGCGCTGGTTTTAGATTCGAACGGGAGAGGAGCGACACTGGTTTTGGACTGGAACAGGAGAGGAGGGGCGGTGGTTTTGAAATGGAAGAGGAGAGGAGCGGCACTGGATTTAGATTGGAATAGGAGAGGAGCGGTGGTGGATTTAGATTGAAACAGGAGAAGAGCGGAAGAGAGGCGCTGGTCTTGGAAGTATTTTTTTGTTGTTTTGCGTATTTTGGGTCAAAGTTCGACCTCGTACTGTATGTGACAAGCAAAATGTGAATGCATGTCACCAAAAATTGTATCATTTGGTTCATATCTGAATGTACTTTCAAATTATATTATTTTTTCAACATATAACATATATTTTATGTGCGAAAATCATGGTCAATTATGACCCAGAATAAAAGGGAGACTAGTTAATGTGGGGCCGCTTTCTTAATTGAAGGGTAAATTGATTTTGATTTTGATCCAGTCACAGCGTGTCGGCCCTCTCGCCCAATCCTAAATCGCTGTCGCACGCTCCTCTCCCTCTTCTCCATTGCAAAACCACCTCCTCTCCTCTCCATCATCTCCATTCCAAAACCACCGTCTGGCCTCTCCCTCTTCTGATCTTCTCCATTGCAAAACCACCTCCTCTCCTCTCCATCATCTCCATTCCAAAACCACTGTCTCGCCTCTCCCTCTTTTGATCTTCTCCATTGCAAAACCACCTCCTCTCCTCTTCATCATCTCCATTCCAAAACCACCTCCTCTCCTCTCCATCATCTCCATTCCAAAACCACCGTCTCGCCTCTCCCTCTTCTGATCTTCTCTCCATTGCAAAACCACCTCCTCTCCTCTCCATCATCTCCATTCCAAAACCACCTCCTCTCCTCTCCCTCTTCTCTATTGCAAGACCATCGTCTCTCCTCCCATCTTCGAAAGCTAGCACCGGACCACTCAGAACGACATCTATGGAGAGGATGCAGCAGCGAATCAGGCAGATCGCCAGCGGTGACCAGGCAAAGTTAGCCAGGTTGAAGGAGATCCTTAGTTGGTTTGACAATGAGTGGGAGATTTCGAGGATGGTGCGGGCCATGTGGCAATGTATGCGAAAGAGCGAGACGGCGGCGATGAGGACGGCGATGTACATGTACTCCTCGGTAGTAGTCACGCCGTAGTCCTCCGAGTTCATTGAGTATCTCCTATGGGCGATGGAGCAGACAGATTCGCCCGAGGCGACAGTCAAGCGGAGGTGGTGGGCATACAGGTCGAAGGTCAAGCACCCAGAGGATAACGAATCGATCGAGTATGGTGTGCCGTTCGTGAGGGTGCATAGCCAGCCAGAGCCACAGGAGTATTCGTTCTCCCACCGCAAGAGGAGGCCGGATGGCGCGACGTCGCTTCCCCGACGTTCTCCATGGTTCCCTCGACGCTTGCCTCGTTTCAACGACGGCGGTAGGGTTTAAGGTAAGCTTCGCACTAACCTAATCTTCCACCTGCTCATGCCTACAATCAGTGTGACAGCTAATGAAAATCATGCTTACAATCAGTCTCCGAGTACTACGCCAATCACCCTACAATAGCTCTGGACCTTTGGGTCAAAGTTGTGACACAGTGTACAAATAAAGAAAAATAGATTGGTGCTTCTTTCAGAAAAGAGTACTCCCTAGAAAACTGCCAATATAAGCTACTAGTATTTGGTTAGAGGATTTGCTGCCGAGAAAGATCCGTCCACAGAGAGGGCCACACATCCCACTGGTTGTGGTGGATGCCAATGCGTGCATGCAGCATGGTTGGTGTCGGTAATTTTTACTTGGCACACCTCGCACTCTGCATATATGCCGGTTCCATACGTACATTTGTGCAGTTCCACCAAAATGCAGCTGAATAACCCTGTTTGCACAGATAATGAAAAAGTTGATTACATTATAGTGGCATTAGTTGATGAAACACGCAAAATAAATAGAAGAAAATATTGCGATAGTATCATAGTATGCCATGCTGCGAGGGCGAGATGGGCCCTGCGACGCCTCATACGGTACGCCTCATACTGGACATCGTCCCAAGTCTCCCAGATACACCTTCTGCCAGTGATGAACATCAGTGTACAGCAGTAGTACAAGGAGGCGCCTTGAGACATTCAAATCTCTATTTTTGTACATATCAACTAAAATTAAGCACCCCAGTTTGCAGAAACGCTTAAACATTAACAATGGGACTAGTTGATGAAACATACTTTAACAAAGAGAAGCACTTTCTTTATCTACATTGGAAATGAAATGATAGAGATGACACTCGCTCTATTTTAACTGTATTATTGCTTCATTTTATCAGTGACACTAGGGTCGAGCAGGTGGCAAACGAGGTGTAACGTGCGTCGCAAGGATGGAGGCCGGGGGTGCTTAGACTGGGATGCTGAAGCTGGCTCTCTCAGTCACCAACATGGATGATTCAATTCATGGGACCTTTTGGTGCAGTTCACCTAAAATGAAGCAATGTCCCGTGAGCTAGCAGCTTCTTCTTCAAAAAAAATTAAGAAAAGGGCTCCAGCCCCGGTTCCATTTCCATCAGAAAACGAAACCCACAGAGCTTCTTCTTCATTAGTTGCAATAAAATTGAGCAACATCAAGGTTGGTTGTGAAGCTCCTGGAATGCTCAACTATAATTTGGATATCATTTGTGCTGTTCAACTAAGATCGAGCGTGAAATGTATATCTCTGTTTGCACAAAAAAGGTGGAAAGGAGGGTGACTAACAAGTAACAAGTGATGAAACATGCATCAAATGAAAAGAAGCATGTTCCTTATCTGAATGGCAATCCTACAAGGACAGTAGCAATTTCTAAAGCAGTGGCATTGCTAGATATTAGCATGGGCATCAGGATTAACTATGACAACCGTTAAATACGACATTACTTTGGGCACGGGAGAGTAGGCGGACCAGGACAGTTGCATTTCTAACAAAAAGAACCAACTTATCTTAATGGGAAATTTTAGCAGGACATGTAAAGAAGTGCCATTGATTCATATTACTGGAGGTATTACATTGAAAACAACATTGGTTTAACGTGTCCTTACTTTTAACAGTGCGACTGCTACATTTTACCAGTGGCATTACATAAGAGTGGCTCGGGGCAACAAACATCAGAACAGGATATCTGGGTTGGTCCCATTTTTGTTCGGTATAGCCACCTTATACTGTGTGAGGCTAGCAAATCTAGTGTTGGACTTACTCTATTGACTTGTCCCCCAGTCCCCACTTTCTTTCCTTTTTCAACCAATAGATCGGGTTTATATTGAGTTTGTACTGCGTTTCCCTTTATTTCCCTATTAGACCTAGAGACCAGTTGGATAGCCAGTCTATGCTACTTTTCGCCCCCATTATTTCCTCTTTCGACCAAGTCCTAGATTCAGGTAACAAATCCTCCCCCACCCCCACCCCCTTTCTTCCTTGTTTGAACCAAGTAGTACTAGATTCGAGTGCATGAACTAGTTTTACCTCTTAAACATAAAAAAATAGGTGGTTTTCGAACAGACGATCGATCCTATCTACGAGGGGGGCTGAGAAATAGTAAAAGTTACAAATGCAGCGACGTCTGGAGCTCGGGAAGTAGAGCAAGGCCAGTTTCGAAGGAAGTTATACCTGATGGTCGCCGGGATGTCGCTAGGTGGGCGGCGGGAGGCCGGATCTGCCCACACTACGGTAGCGAGGAAGAAGGGGTCGAAGGCCCTCCCTAACCAGCGGTGCTTGGGAGAGAACGGCAAGGCAGGCTGATCGGGACGCGCCCAGCAGTGGGTAAGAGCTGTCGTCGAGGACGACAGCGTGAACGTTGCACCTTCTCACCTTCCCCGGCGGAGAGGATCCGGCTGGATCTGTGACCAGCGGTGAGCAGAGAGAGAGAGAAAGTGTGGCCATCGCTGTCGTGTTTAGATCTGGAGAGGCCGAGACGGTGTGAAGAGAGCAACACTAGCAAGCAAGCGCGGAGGCTCCTGCCTATATAGTGGAGTAGTACTTAGTTTTCTTTTGTCTACCGGAGCCGGCTTGACCTCGCCAATGACTGTCGAGAAGTCTTCATGCACGTGGCCCGGAGGCGCGTTGTCGTCATTTTGATTTGAAGCGCCGGATTATAACATATAACACAAAAAAATGCCACATGACAAGAAATCATAACCTCACTGCCCAAAGGAGACAACATGAATCCCGACGGACAAACTAGACGAGGAACAAAGCTCAAATTAAAGATAAACTCGTAGAAAAGGGGTCCGTCGATAGATGTCCTAATTAACGTAGCCGGCTTGACCTAGATGGCAGCCGAGTAGTCACTGTTCGTGCATGTGCCCCCAATGACTAGCCCAACTCAGTTGTCGCTGTTTAACCCTCACAGTGATCCGAAGCACATGACACATAAATTTGCGAGATGACAAGAAACCTTTTTTTACATTTCTCACCACAACTACAGCCAAGTACAACATAGCCTGCACGATATGTAGACGATAGCCAATCTAGGTGTGTCTGCTGGAGACTGGTCACATGCATGGACGAACTGATCTTTCGTGTCTTGCAGGGATCGTCCAGGCACCAACGTAGTACAACACTTCTCTAGTACTATCGCTCGTCTCCCTCTTCTATTAAGTCACCCGACTTGCGGGGCCGGGGAGTGTGCCTATGGTCGGTTCTCAATTGCCATCCCACATGTGTGTGCGAACGCAATATGACGCGCGTTCCATTCGGAGAGCAGCGTGCCAGACCGACCGACCGTCTGGGGTGCGACACGAACGCGACGTGCGTGTTGTATACTCCGTACGTGTGTACCGCCGTTTTCTAGATGCTTTGCTCCATGGCGCGGGCGCAATCCATGGATACAAAATTAGTATACTGTATACTACTCCCTCCGTCTAGGTGTGTAAGTCATCTTACGAAAACCAAATAATCCCAAAACACTTAGGCGCGGTGCATTAAATTCTAGCTCATTTTTTTTGACATATCAACCAATGAGAGATGTGGGGTGTGCATGTTTTTAATGACTTGAGACTATCAAACACGACATGCAGTGGTTAGTGCATTACATGCAATGCTATTAATTAGCAAATGAACATTAAGTTCTCTCGTTTTCCCCTCCTCCTTGGTCACGGTGCACAACCTAAGATGACTTACTCACCTAGACAGAGGGAGTATTTAAAAGTCGAGGGCGGGGCTTTTCCTGCCCGGTAGGCGGCGGGACAGTTCCGCCTAGTCGGTTCAACAGAGACGCGAGAAGACGAGGGAGTAGGCTGCTGCAAACATAGGGTTGTGTGATTTGACAGCGAGTTACTGCTGGACAGGTGGGGCCCCGTGATTTGACTTGCCATTATCATTTTAACTGCGACACTACGACCGGCGTGAGTCTCCCGATTCCTGACCACCTCCATACAGGTGCCTCTCCCAATGCTCCACCATGTAGTAGTAGAGGCTGGCTCTTGCATGAGAGCCCACTTCTCCACTTTTTCCTTGCCTCTCTTTCCTCCACATATGCAAAAATGCCATGTAAAGCGCACTATTGTACTTACTTGCTCCTACAGGTGCTTAAGCTTGCCACATAGGCATAAAGTCTGATGTGGCAAGTTAATCAAGAAGAGAGAGACTAGTTTGGTGACCCAAGGAAGAAACGGTGCTAAGTGCGTGTACCTAGGTGAAAAGACAATTTTGAGTCTATAGCTAATTAAATGAAGCAAACTTAGCAACACCATTTCATTGGAAGAGGTCACTCCTTGGCAAATGCAATAAATACTAGTACTCCATGTGTCCCATTATATAAGAACGTTTTTGACACTACACTAGTGTCAAAAATGTTCTTATATTATGGGACGGAGGGAGTACGAAGAAAGAGATAGAGAGGAGTAAAAAAAATACACTTATAGCCAACCTTATAGCCAACCTTGTTGTAGTATGAGCGACTAAGTGATGACTATGTATGACATGCCAACATCAAATAGCCTAACGCACCATGTTAAATCTCCAAGGGCGCGACCGCACGAGCGACGCGACGGTCGTGGTAGGCGCGACCATGATACGGGCTGCTGGCAGCCCTTGGATCTGAGATCAAACGGTCGCATGCTAAGTTGCTGAAAATTTGCAGAATAACCCTCCAGGATAGGATATTCACCCATTGGTCTAGAATCACGCCATGCAACCGTTCGATCTCCGATCCAAGGGCTCTCGGAAGCCCGTATCATGGGAGAATGGAAAGCCACTACCCTGCCGTTCGCACGCTGGCAGTTCGCTCCTACTCGTCCCCGCACGTCCTTTAATACTATGGCGGTTCGCTCCTAGTCGTCCCGTCCATTCACATTACGGCAGTTCCACTAATCCTAACCCTCCTCCCAAATCCATGGCATCCCAAATCTCCCCGATCGGCGGTGAGTACAAGGTTAGAACCATCACTGGCGATGCGTTCGACGTCATCTACACCCGTTCTTCCGCGACGGTGAAAGGATGCCTTTCTCGCTTTAGACGCATGTTCGAAGACTCACATGATGAGTGGGTCGCCGGGCTAGATGTTGAGTACACCACAGTCATGGGACGAGAGAAGGATCTAAAGGACGAAGAGAGGAAGAAGCCCGCCGTGATCCAGGTTTGCATGCATGACTTATGCTTGGTCTACCACATATGCCATGCCGACGTTGAGTGCCAGGATTTTAAGGACTTCCTTGAGAGCAACCTAGTCAAATTCGTTACTGTAGACTTTGGTAACGACAAAGAAGTCCTACGTCGGATAGGCCTCGTTGTAGGCAACACCTTCGACCTCCAAAAGAATTGGCTGGTGTCCTCTCGTCAGCCTTCAATGCTGACCCTGGCAGGAGCCATGGTTCATCCTTCGTACGGTAAACTGGAGAAACCTCCATACACGTTTCATCGTCATGCATGGCATCGGAATGTACTAGATATAGACCACATCCAGTATGCTACAATGGATGGCTACCTTTGTTTCAATATCTACAAGGGTTGGATGAAGAGCAACAACCAAGTTGGCGGATCAAGCAAAGAAGTATCGGCCAAGAGAAAGAGGGACAAGGACGAAGTCGAGGACGTGGACGAGGACTCCGAGTAAGGTGGCAGTGTCGTTGCTCATGGTGGTTCTAATGCAGTGTCTACTGGAATAGTTGCAAACTTTAATTTCAGGTGTGCTTAATTTAATTTGAGGGGTGTGTTGTGCTAAGCCCCCAGCAGAACTATGTTATGTTTCTTCTTGTTACTTTAACTCTTCAGTAAGTACATACTAGTATTTCTTACATTTCATCTTTTAGTTGGTATAGTACTACCACTCATTTATTCACATTATATACGTACAATATATATGGCCAACATCATATAGCCAGTAGTTTAGTTGTCAAAGAACTTCAGGGTGCTTAGTTTTGTCAAAGAATTCCAGGGTGCTTAGTTTTATTTGAGGGGTGGGTTGTGCTGGACACCATTATTGTGACTAGCCTTTTTAATAGTACTATATGCATAATTTGGCGACGAGCGCTCTCTATATGTACCACCTTTTTTTTAATTTCAAGTTTTGCTCCATGGCGCAATCCATCGATACTACTGTTGTACAAAAGTATACATTTTTAAAAGGCTAGAGTGCGGGGCAGTCTAGCTTGGTCGGTTTCACGAGAGACGAGGGCCTTTGTGATTTGACGTCTCATTACTGCTGGAAGGCGGGGCCTTGTGATTTGACTTCTCGTATAAATGCGCCGATGACCTGATCGAGGAGGAGCAAAGAACAGTGCGGTATACTAAAGTTTTCCACTGGAGTAGTACTGCGACGGAGGAGCACGAAACACGGCAGCCTAGTGCCATATGGAGATAAAAAATGATCTAATTTGCTAGTCATCTCATTGTTAACATTGTTCTATTCATTCCCTCAAAAAACAATAACCATTGTTCTATTCATGCCTCGCAGAGAATGTGACACGTGCGATGAAACACCCGAAGAAAAAGATGAAACACAACAGCAAAAGAAGGAGGAAGATTATCAACCCAAATGATCTAA
The DNA here is from genome assembly GCA_963921465.1 of Triticum timopheevii. Lineage (NCBI taxonomy): Eukaryota > Viridiplantae > Streptophyta > Magnoliopsida > Poales > Poaceae > Triticum > Triticum timopheevii. The sequence goes on from OY997270.1 coordinate 319,773,632, forward strand.
TTCGCCGCGGAGTCGTAACTGCTTCTTCATTGCCTCCACGACCTCCATCTCCTTGCACGTCTCCTCCGCCATCTTCTTCATTCTGTCCATGACGCGGGATTTCTCGACGCGAGCCTTCATCATCTGTTCCACGGCCGCATTACGTACCTTGACAGCAGCCGGGTCCTCGATGCGGAGCTTCGCCAACTCCTCCTTCTGTTCCATGACGAGGGCCTGCAGCATCTTCATCGAGGAACTACTATTCTCATGCAGCTTCTTCTAGCCGGCGTTCTTCTCCTTCAACAAGTCGATCTCGTGGCAGAGCTTCGCCTTGTCCTCCTGAAGTCGCAGGATTTCGCCGGTCGCCTTCTTCTCCGAGGCAATGCTCTTCTTCAGCAGCATCACCAAGCCGACGGTCAACTCCCGCTGCTGATTGAGCTTAGTGGGCATGTCGTCGAGGCTCTCCTTCAGCAACTCCGTCAAGCCTTGGATGAACTCCTTCTACTTATTGAGGTGCTTATTGAGCTGATTGGGCATGCCGTCGAGGGATAACGACTCCAGCTCCGCCGGCTCGGCATGTTCGCCTCCGCGGCTAGGGCGCTCCTGGGAGCCATCGCCTGCCTGTGAGAGATCTTTCGAGGTCTCTGCATGGCGGCGAGCCCTCTTTTTTTCCCGCAGCCTTGGTTGCCGCTCCCTTGTTACGAGTAGTTCTCGACCTAGAGCTCTGCTCACCGGCCATGGCAACGATGGACAAAGAAGAAGCACTTATGAGGAGGAAAGGTAGAGTAATTTTTGGTTAGGTAGTTCCCCTTTTTATAACCTAAGTACTAGCACTAGTAGTACTAATACCTGCATAGTGGGAACACGTTCAGGTTTGGTACGTAGTACTAGTAGGTGTGAGCAGGCTTTCGAATGTGATGGAAACAAGGTAAAGATTAATTGATGGTTTTGGTTTCGAGGCCCGAAACGGCTCCCGATGAGTTTAGTGGAACATAAATTTCAAGTAGACTACACTGCTCAAATGCGTAAATATTATGTTACTGTCAAAAATTGGCACAAAATACGAAGGAGACCAATGGAAGTACTACTAGCAACCCACGATTTAACTACTCGCATGCGCGCAGTGGAGTAATAATGTCTTTCTTCCGCCCTCACGTCCACTCAATTTGCATGTGCTGTATTAATTGACTATCAATGAAGTGAACGACTTTACACGCGTCAAATTATCACATGGGGTGGATCTTGGTACAAAATTGCGTCCGCCCGTGTACCCGCGTGTGCGTGCGAGGGAATGAGTGCGTGCGTGGCGTGCGTGCACATCTTCGCTTCGTGCATGTACCGCCAGTATGGCTCAGGGAGGATGAGTACATTCTTCTGGAACCAGCAGAACGTCACTGTGATCAATCCACACAAGGAGGTCGCGACAACGCCTCCACATGTGCCACGTGGCTTCATGAACTGTAAGAGAGACACTGTGTAGCGTGTCATTGGTATTCTAATTTACGTGTTTTGCACATACTCGAAGTACTAGTAATTTACACATGCATTGCACGCATCAGATTTTGCAACCAAATTATGAATAAATACCACACTATAGCATGTAAGCTCTTAGTCATATATGCGTGATGTAGCCCTTCGTTTAATTCTTATAGTTCATCTCATTCAAAATCAAATTAGTTTTTACAAAAAAGTTAAGAACGCGTGAATAGGAAAAACATGGGATTATAGTGAAATGTCGTATTGAATCCTACAGGATTGTCCGAGTGTTTGATTGTGCATAGAAAAAACGCAAAATTGTTTCAAAGAGGTTTGAGTGGATGGGATGTTTCCTATGAAATCTAGTACAAATGAATCATATGGAAAAATTTGTTGGGGGACGTAGTAATTTCAAAAAAATTCCTACACACACGCAAGATCATGGTGATGGCATAGCAACGAGAGGGGAGACTGTTGTCCACGTACCCTCGTAGACCATAAGCGGAAGCGTTATGAAAACGCGGTTGATGTAGTCGTACGTCTTCACGATCCGACCGATCCAAGTACCGAACGTACGGCACCTCCGAGTTCAGCACACGTTCAGCTCGATGACGATCCCCGGACTCCGATCCAGCAAAGTGTCAGGGATGAGTTCCGTCAGCACGACGGCGTGGTGACGATGATGATGTTCTACCGGCGCAGGGTTTCGCCTAAACTCCGCGATGATATGACCGAGGTGGAATATGGTGGAGGGGGGCACCGCACACGGCTAAGGAATGATCCGTAGATCAACTTGTGTGTCATGGGGTGCCCCCCTGCCCCCGTATATAAAGGAGCAAGGGGGAGGGGGCGGCCGGCCTAGGAGGGGGCGCGCCAAGGGGAGTCCTACTCCCACCGGGAGTAGGACTCCCTCCTTCCTTGTTGGAGTAGGAGAAGGGGGGAACAGGGGGAGAGGAGGAAGGAAAAGGGGGCCGCACCCCTTGTCCAATTCGGACCAGAGGGGGGCTGCACGCCTCCTTCCTTTCGGCCTCTTTCCTCTATTCCCGTATGGCCCAATAAGGCCCATATACTCCCCGGCGAATTCCCGTAACTCTCCGGTACTCCGAAAAATACCCGAATCACTCGGAACATTTCTGAACTCCGAATATAGTCGTCCAATATATCGATCTTTACGTCTCGACCATTTCGAGACTCCTCGTCATGTCCCCGACCTCATCCGGGACTCCGAACTCCTTCGGTACATCAAAACTCATAAACTCATAATATAACTGTCACCGAAACCTTAAGCGTGCGGACCCTACGGGTTCGAGAACTATGTAGACATGACCTAGAATCATTCTTGGTCAATAACCAATAGTGGAACCTGGATGCCCATATTGGCTCCTACATATTCTACGAAGATCTTTATCGGTCAAACCGCATAACAACATACGTTGTTCCCTTTGTCATCGGTATGTTACTTGCCTGAGATTCGATCGTCGGCATCCAATACCTAGTTCAATCTCGTTGCCGGCAAGTCTCTTTACTCGTTACGTAATGCATCATCCCGCAACTAACTCATTAGTCACAATGCTTGCAAGGCTTTAAGTGATGTGCATTACCGAGAGGGCCCAGTGATACCTCTCCGACAATCGGAGTGACAAAACCTAATCTCGAAATACGCCAACCCAACATGTACCTTTGGAGACACCTGTAGTACTCCTTTATAATCACCCAGTTACGTTGTGACGTTTGGTAGCACCCAAAGTGTTCCTCCGGTAAACGGGAGTTGCATAATCTCATAGTTATAGGAACATGTATAAGTCATGAAGAAAGCAATAGCAACATACTAAACGATCAAGTGCTAGGCTAACGGAATGGGTCATGTCAATCACATCATTCTCCTAATGATGTGATCCCATTAATCAAATGACAACACATGTCTATGGTTAGGAAACTTAACCATCTTTGATCAACAAGCTAGTCAAGTAGAGGCATACTAGTGACACTATGTTTGTCTATGTATTCACACATGTATTATGTTTCCGGTTAATACAATTCTAGCATGAATAATAAAAATTTATCATGAAATAAGGAAATAAATAATAACTTTATTATTGCCTCTAGGGCATATTTCCTTCAAAATTCCTATGGTTTACAATCCTACGAATCAAACAACCAAGATAGGAAAAATTCCTAATGATTAGAATCCTCCAAAATTCCTTTGAGAATCCTTTGAATCAAAGAAGCCCTTAATCTATTTTATGATTCATGGAATTGTGCGTTGTAAAGCATAAAGTAAAAACAAGTAATGACAATTCAACTAGAAAAAAAGTTTGGGCAGTTATGATACGGAAGATTCTAGAACAAAAGAGAACCACTGTTGTTTTGAGGTTTGTGCATTATGCTTAAGTTCAACCATGGAGTCTGCTAGATTGTACATGTGGTAAAATCCGGTGGGGGGCTAGAAGATGGTGCGAGGGGTCGAGTGGAGGGAGACTATGAAGGAATGCACAAGTGCGAGATCGATATTTAGAGAGAGGGGGCGAACACGTGCGCTGTTGCACGTAGTGGCGGAGCCATGAAAAATAAATGAGCTAGGGGGCCAAGCATTGCTGATCCTTTACGAGGAGGGTCAATTCATGAAATTAAACCTTTTTTAGCAGCAATTGTCTAATGATCACATTCATATTAGCCTCGATATATAGTGATGTTAGGGGGGGGGGGCAGTGCCCTTACTGCCCCCTGTCTTCGCCATTGTGCACGCATCTAAGAGATGAAGCGGAAGGCATGGATGATGAGAGGGGGACGTTGGATATATAATTAATGTGGGTGTATTAGCTATTTATGTTAATCCTATATAGAGAGGTATAGATTGATCGATGTGGACGTGGGAGAGGTATAGATTGATCGATGTGGACGTGGGAAAGAGGGTGAGACCTCACTGGATATATCGATTGATCGGTTTGTGTGGAAAACTATGAAAGACCTAGCTATATACACACATACATAGAGGAACATCGATCGTTGCGCATGCACGCGTGAGAGATAAAGAATGCCCGGTATGAGGGAGAGGGGGATGTGTGTGGGTGTGTGCCTTCATGGGAGACCGACCTGAAGAAAAAGATTGCATGCGTGCGATAGATAATGCCAACTGGTAGTGTGTGTGCATGCGTGCATGAGAGAAAGTTAGTGGTACAATTATAAAGAGAAGACTACTGTGTGGGTGTAAAAGAATAAGTGAGGTCATAATCAATGTAAAGTTGAATTCAAATATTTGAATAAGAGATCCTGATGTTTGAAACCCATGCATGCATGAATATAATGGAGATCTGCGCGGTGTGCTTTGGAAACGAGCATGTTGTAATGTATACACATTGAACAAGGTCAGACTGATTTGAACTTGAGATACCGATGGCAGACATCATTTGCCCATGTCGCATCCGTGCATGTAATTGGAGATGATGGGCGGCTTTCGCATCACATATCTATATCTATACCCCTATATATATTATATATTATATTTTTTTTATATTGTGAGCGGGTAACTTTAACTTTGAAAGATGGTCGTTGGATGAGGCGAATCCGAAGGTCCAAAGATGGCAAATTTGAGCACTATTGGCCGTTGAATATCATCTAGATTCCAGCAGATTTCGCCACATGTATAATCTAGAAGACTCCATGGTTGAACTTAAGCATAATGAACAAACATAAAAACACAAGCACTTCTTATTTGTTCTAGAATCTTCCGTATCATAATTGCCCAAATGTTTTTCTACATGATTTGCCATTATTTGTTTTTACTTTATGTCTTACAACGCACAATTCCATGAATCTTAAAATAGATTAGCTTTCTTATAAAAACTAGATGATTTTGAATGAAATGAACTATAAGAATTAAACGAACATCTACATCATGCATATATGACTCAAAGCTTGCATGCTATAATGTGGTATTTATTCATAATTTGGTTGCCAAATCTCATGCGTGCAATGCACGTGTACCTTACTCTAGTCTAAATGGTGTTTGTGTGTGTGTTGTGCGTGTTGAGGTGCAAATTGTCTTTTTTGGGGGTACACGTTAAGCTTGTTCTTCCGAAATTTCAAGCCGCGCCTTGTTATGCCGAAAATTGAAGCTAGCGTCTCTGTCTATTGTGCTGCGAAACTCCCGCCTCTTCAACCCGCGCCTTGTTAGCCCGAAATATTTAAGATATATCTTTGTCTCGTTGTGCTCCGACAACTCCCTCCATCTCCAACCCGCGCCTTGCTATTCCGAAATTACAACGCTCGCGAGAACTCCCACCTCCTGTGAAATCCTGACATGCGAAATGCCCGTGGTACCCCTGAACCGAAAGAACCGCCTCAATCAGTGGGGGGGGGGGTACTTTCGTAACTTACCCCACATTTCGGACAAGTGCGTCTCTAAGCCATGGTTCCCCACTACCATCCCATCCATCCACCCATTCGTACACCGAGGCCGCGAAAACCCGCGACGAAACCCCACACCCTGCTCCGTCCGCCACCCAGCCGGAGCTTCTTCCCCGACGACGTCGTCCACAGCAACACCTCGACGTCCCTCATCCACCGTACCGGATGAGGATCCGTCGTCGATCTCATCGTCCCACCGGTTCAGCCACCCCGTCCTCCACCTCCAAGGAGTTGCCCCAACGTTCCCCTCGTCTTTCGCGCCACCTCCATTCCCACACCGCCATATTCACCTGCACCACCGGAAGAGCATCATCATCACCGTTTCCTCGGATGAAGCTGCGGCCTAATCGGCGCCACCAAAGAGGTTGTACACTAATCGCCGCATTTTCTTCCTGATTCGATCTCACGGTGCTGCCGGGGCTCGGTCCCGAGCCGACATGGCGTGGCTCCATCCACGGCGGCATCGCCGGCCACTTCCTCCACAGCGTCGCTCCCTCGGCGGTGACGTCCACATCAGTAGGAGCTACTGCTGCTTTAGCTCTCGCTCGCGCTGCTGCTCTGCTCTTGCTCTCGGTCCCCTGCCTGGTCTGCTCTTGCTATTGCTCTTGCTCGTGCTGCTGCTCTCGCTCTTGCTCTTGCTTGCGATGCTGCTCCGATTTGGCTACACTTCAGTCGACTGAATCGACTTTTGGATCGATTTCCATGGGGTGGGCTCGCCGGGGTGAAGGAAGAACCAGCCGTAGCAGGGAGGGGGGCTCGCCGGAAAGGTACCCCACTATCTATCTTAGGGTTCAGGATGGGGGCGGTGGTCGCCGGCGGTGGCGGGGCGTTGGCGGGGCGGTGGCGTGGGGATCGCCGGAGAAAAAGATCGGCACGGGGGGGCCTAGAGGGATGGACGGGGCGGCGGCGGACCGGCGGTGGGGAGTGTTTTCAGGGAGGGCGGGGCGGTGCACCGCCAGCCGCGGGCGGCGGGGAGCTGTTGTTTGGCCGGTGGTGGCTGGCGGCTTAGGGGGGTGGAGGTTGAAGATGAACCGCAGGCCCTTGATTTCGTATCCAACGGCTGCAAAATCGACTGACCAGAGATGAAAAAGTCAGTCGACCGACGTGTAGCCTCACCTTGCTATGCGTTCAGTTTCGATAGCAAAATTCAGTTTCGACAGCAAAATTCAGTTTCAACAGTTAGGTTCAGTTTCGACAGTTAAGTTCAGTTTCGACAGTTAAGTTCAGTTTTGACAGTTAAGTTCAGAGATGAGCGGCTGATGTATTTTACATCTAGCACTTTGTGGTTATGTATTTTACGTCATGTATTGGAGATGCTATTAGAATTCCACTCAGGTTAACGTTGTTCGTTGTCTCTCTTGTCCTGCTTCAGCCTCGGCGTCGTACAACTCACCGGAGCTGCTCCAACGACGAAACCCTCCATCACAGCAGAGCAGTACCTCGGGCTCCATCTCCAGACGCCTAAGATCTTCTTCCCCTCCTCCGACAGCAAAGTCAGCCGGAGCATCCTCACCGGCCAACCCAATCACGCTGAGATTGACATGGCTTCGCCAAAGAGGTTGTACACTTCTTGCATCTCTTTTTTACTCTACATGTTATATATATTATCCACTGAGCACTCGTAGTAACGGGAAATACGATTATTTTATCCTACTATATGACAAGCAGTGAGGTACCAGGCAACTTAGCTATCTGTGATGGACTCTCTTGAACGCCATCATTATTTATCTCTGCGCGTTTGAGCTGTGCATTTGTCGATGGGCCTGGGAGTTGAGCTAGTATGGCAGTGGCCTGGGTCCAAAGTAATAGAAGTAGCACAAAAATATTTTTTTAGTGTAGGATTTTCCTTGCTCAAGCCTGCCTACTAGAATCGCCAGTGCTTGAAAGGAAAAGTGAATGAAAAACATAGGAATTGGAAAGTTTCCTATGGTACTACTTTTCATGAATTTGGTGCAAAGGAATGGAGCAAAGGAAAACTGTAGGATTTGTTCCTTTAGTGTCTCCTTGAAAGAAAAAAACCGTAGGAATTCTAATTTCCACTTCTCCTCCTTTTCGTATTCCTATTCATCAAGCACAAGACTAAGAGATGGTAGCATAATAGCATTATAACTGTACATTTTCTTGTGGTTTGACTTAATCTCACCATGCTTTTTTTGCATCCTGTGATCTTCCAATTGTTGTGAATCAAACACCCAGATTGGCAGAAATCCTGTGTTTTTAAATTCTCTATTTTGCACGTGCATTCCTATCCTATTCTTGTCTATTTTCTATCCCTGCATTGTTAGAATCCTCAAATTCAAACAAGCCCTTACTCAATTACTTCTGTTACAGATATGTGTCAAAGAAAACCTTGTGTGGTTTGTCCTACTCCTGCGGCGCTGTGTTCCACCCCAGCTCAGCTGCTCCAACGACGGAAGGGTTCACCACAACAGGGATCCGCTCTCCAGACTGTCTTTCGCCGCCTCAAATCTTCTTCCCCACCGCCGGCAGCCACGACAACTGCATTACCATCATCAACTGAGCAGATGACTTTGAGGACTACACGGGTCCGCAAGAGAGGTCGCACTCTTCCGTGTCTGCTTACGTTATGCGTCGCTTAATATGATGACATGCTACATTATCGTCGTGTTCACCTATTAGACTCTGAGTCAGATCCAAACTAATGCTGAAACTTGAGTTTTTAAATGGTTGTGGGGTACATATTGGGGTAGCAATCAGTACTATCTGTCTACTATCTGGTTAATCTCCGGTGTCTACTACGAGTTTCATGTTGGGTGCAAACAAACATTAAAGGAGCCATTATCTGTATTTTTTTAACTAAAGCTATTATCTGCCTGCTATCATTGGTTTTGGGTCTATCCACAGTTTGCTACCATCACTCTGGATTTGTGCATGCACTCCTTACATAATCTCACTATGTTTTATTCCTATGCATGCCAGTTATTGTACACAATGGAACTGATCATGTAGAGCAAAAGAGACGAGCCTTGCGTGGCAATAAAATTTCATGCAGACGTCGTTCCATGGTGGGCGCAAAGGCAGTCCCCCCTCCACCAATTTCGGATCGTAATCAAGAGGAAGATAACTGTTCTGAGGATTCAGAAGGAGAAGACCACTGCTATTTACCCCATGAGGTCTTCGCTCTAACTTGGCATGCTGATGTTGGTAATATCATGCATATGGTGCCTTGCATTGCTTACTATATACATTAAAGATGTCATCTGCTTAGTTTAGACATGCTTTGTGTCAATGCCATCTTCTTTATCGTATATGTGAATCATGCAATGCCATCTTGTCTAGCCAGGCATCATATATGTGAATTTTGCAATGCCACCCTGGTTAGCCAGTCATCTTATATGTGAATTATATCATGCCATCACTTTTTATTATGTGTTAAATTTGTCAACAATTTTAGTACATTCAATTACTCTTCCTGTGCATCAGCCATTCGACACGGTCATGGAAAAATCTGGAGTGGAAACAAGGTCTTCAGAGCAGACAATGCTATCTGACGAAGCGCATGTCTTGCTGGTTACCGATAGCTCCTCAGAGGAGGACTCAGAGACAGATGACCAGTCATATTTCCCCCCTGAGGTGCATGCCCTAACTTGGCAGGGTTATGTTACTCATATTGTGCATATGGTATCTTGCATTGCTATGTCATTTGCTTAGTTTAGACATGCTTTGTGTGAATGCTACATGTTTAGTGTCTAATTACCATATATGTGAATTATGCAATGCCATCTTGTTGCAAGACATTATATATGTGAATTATGCAATGTTATCTTGTTACAAGGCATTATGTATGTGAATTATGCAATGCCATGCTGTTTAGGCAAGCGTCATATATGTGAATTATATCATGCCGTCCTTTTTTTGTATTTCTCATTGCTTTTGTTGACAATGTTTGTATATTCAACTGCTCTTCCTGTGCATCAACCATTTGAATTGGTGATGGAGAAATCTGGAGTGAAAACAAGGTCTTCAGAGCAGACAATGCTACCTGCTGAAGCAGATATCTTGCTGGTTACAGATAGCTCTTCAGAGGAGGATTCAGAGGCAGATGACCAGTCCTATTATCCCCCTGAGGTGTATGCTCAAACTTGGCAGGGTTATATTACTCATATAATGCATATGTTGTATTGCAATGCTTATTTTTTTACATCATATACACAATATTGAATGTCATCTCCTTAGTTGACACATCATATATGCAATTGCCCTCTGCTCACTTCCTTAGTATATAAATCATATATTTGAATTATGTCATGCCATGATGTTTACATAGACAGCATGTATCTGAATTATGGCATGCCAACCCATTTTCTAAAGACATAATATAGTTATATCATCTCATCCTGTTTACATAGTCATCATATTTTAAATTATGTCATTTTATCCGTGAATTATATCATGCCATCATGTTTCCGTCGACGGCATGTTTGTGATTTATGGCATGCCAACCACTTTAATAGACACATCGTATAGTTATATCATGTCATCCTATTCACATAGTCATCATATTTTGAAGTATGTCATTATATCCTGTTTAGTTAGCCATCATACATGTGAAATTGTGTCATGCTATCCTGTTTAATTAGCCATCATATATGTGAAATTATGTCCTGCTATTCTGTTTGCTCAGACAACATAAATGTGAATTATTTCATGCCCTGTTTTCTTCCCTACTATCCATTGCACCTGTCTATCTTACAATGTCTGTACATTCAATTACTTTTCTTGTTTATTAGCCATTTCAATTGGAGGGAGTGATGGCAGTATCTGTGGGAGTAAAAACACGGTCTTCAGAAAAGATCGTGCTACCTGTTGATGCACATAGAACCACGGTTGTACTTGCCCAAGAATCAGCCCCACCACACATAACCCACACTTATGCAGATTGTACCCCTACCTAGTTGGACAGAGAACCAGCTACACCCCTTCTAACCCCAACCCCAGCAGATAGACACCCAGTTCCCGTTGACACAGCACCGTCTCCACCACAGAGCACCCAAACATGAGCAGTTAGTAAGGCAACTCCAGTGCCCAAATCACGAGGACCACCACTCCGAACCCGAACTCAATGCTTAAAGCAGAAGAAGAATTGTTCTCAGGTCAGGTTCCGTAGCTATGGTTCATACTACCTTGCTCTTGCATCATTGTATTTACTGATACCAACCAATTTCAAATTTGAAGGATGCAATTGAAACTCCAATGGCGCAACAGGTATGTTTTAAACCTGTTTCTTCAACGTGTTTGGCTGTTTGCTGTTGTAACTTGCTCTATGTTGATTTCAGTTTCAATTGAATAAACAGTTATGTTCTCATGCCATGCACATTACAAGTGTTGTTATTGCTGTGTAGTTTCCCACACTTATATTCTGTCTATGCTGCTTTGTCTTAAATAGATATGATTCGAACTGTATCTATCTTGATTTGGCAACATAAACTAGAATGATATAGACCATACAGTGACCATACTACATAGATATATGTTTGTTTCATGTTGTTATCCTGTCCACCTTACTACTGAACTGGTTTACCAAAATGAGTTTCATATACTACATTGTAAACATGAGATGTGTTTGTTTGTTTCCCTTTTAGAACGCGGATAAAATATTGGAGAAGAGTACCCTGTTATGCAATGGTAAAGAAAGTAATGCAGATAAGGTTCAAGATAGTGAGACATCCCTGTTGGTCTCCAAGAAAGCTGATAAAAACTATATTAAGGACATTGAGACAACCCCAAAGTCATGTCTTGATGTAGTGTTCGAGTTACTGGCTACCACTGCTGGCACCAGCTCTTCGAACTCGTTGCCTGAATCAGTTCGGCTTCTTGAGTCTCAACTTTAAGTTGAAAGACATCGATCAGATGTTATGCGACAGGAAGCCGAAGGACTGAGGAAGTCCCTGCAGAATTCAGATGCATACTTTCTGGTGCAACAGCAGGCGCTGGAGGACTTAAGCGCCAAACAAGAGAAAGTTAATAAGCTTGCTAAGCATCTTGCCAGCATTATGGGTACCCAGGATATTGTTTCTTGAGCTCTTCTGAAGTGGTTTCAGTTCTGGACTTGTTTTGCTGCGGCGTTTTTATGCTGTTGTGTTCCCTATATTTGCACTGGTGGTGAACTTTGATGCCCAGTGGATGTAATATGTGTAATAGCCGTGATAGCCTAGTGTAAGTTGCTTGCTTATTTATTTCCTTGTTATCTTGTTTATTTGTTTGGTTGTAGTCAGTGCAGTTCTTTTTCTGCGGTTTGCTAGTGGCTGCAACAACCTATTTTTTAAAACTAGGCCACAATAACCATGGGCTAATATTTACTGTAGTGACACTGCACCTACGGGTCGTAGAAACAGTGGGCCTTCTACGGGCCGTATAAACAGCGGGCCTTCCACGGGCCGTAGAAATAATGAGCCTTCTACGGGCCGCAGAAACAATGGGCCTTCTATGGGCAGTATGATCGATTGGCCAAACATGGGCCAATAACAGGCCGCATTATGGCCGCAAACGGGCTAGAGTTGGGATCATCCGTTCATGGGCCGACCATAACGGGCCATCGTTAATAGGCCGTATTTCATGACGCTGTGAAAACGGCCCAACGTGTTAACGGACCACAAACGGGTCGAGTGTAACCACGGGCTGAATTTGGCCCATAAGCAGAAAATGACAGTAACGGGCCGTAAGTAAACGAATGCTGGAAATGAGCCCAAGAATAAATGGGCTCTGAGAAGGCGGAAAGATAACATGGGCTGGAAACGGCCCAACGGAATAACGGGCCCTTAATGGGTATAAAGTGATACACTGTTCATTACGGGCCAGTTTCACCATGGGCCGTTAATGGGTGTAAAGTAATACACTGTTCATTAAGGGCCAGTTTCACCACGGGTCGTTAATAGGCCAAGAGTTACATAGGGCCTCATATGGGCCGAAAGATGTCATGGGCCATACATGGGCCAGAAGTGAAAACGGGCTGGAATCATATTGGGTGGCCCAGATGACACTACTGGGCCTAATTCGGATAGGGCGTAATGGGCCTTGGGTTAGCGGGCTGTAAATGGGCTATATGCAAACAGGCCGTTAACAGGCTTTACATGGGCCGGCCCGCCACCTTTTGACCAAGTCAAATGGGCCGGCCTTTTCACAGGAATGGGCCTCTGTTGGGCCATGCCACGTGTTGACGTATCATAGGCGCCTTCTGTCCAATGAGTGGATGACATCTGTCCCAACGGTGAGCCGACACGTGTTTCCTCTAGCCAATGATGATTTTACACGTGGAAAATCCCCATTGGTCAAGGCTGTTAACGGGTTATCGGATCCCAAACCCGATTTGATAGCTTAACGGTGTTCCGTTACGATGGATGCCACGTGTCGGTCACCCTTGACGAAAGCACTTCTGTGACGCACGATTTATCGTCATGGAAGTGGACACTTCCGTGATGATAATTTTGGTAATGTCATGGAACACTTCTACGACAGCACAGGTATGACTATCTTGATTCTGTCATAAATTTGTCATGGATGTACATGCATGACAAAAAACGCGACCTATTGTGACAAACACGTATCATCATGAAAGTGTATTTTTTTGTAGTGAAGGTTTCCTAACTATGGACATGTGTTGTCATTTGATAACGGGATCACATCATTAGGAGAATGATGTGATCGACAAGACCCATCCATTATCTTAGCGTAATGATCGTTCAGTTTATTGCTATTGCTTTCTTCATGTCAAATACATGTTCCTTCGACTATGAGATTATGCAACTCCCAGATACTGGAGGATTACCTTGTGTGCTATCAAACGTCACAACAATTGGGTGATCATAAAGATGCTCTACAAGTATCTCCAAAGGTGTTTGTTGGGTTGGCATAGATCGAGATTAGGATTTGTCACTCTGAGTATCAGAGAGGTATCTGTAGGCCCTCTCGGTAATACACATCATAAGCTTGCAAGCAAATGACTAAGGAGTTTAGTCACGAGGTGATGTATTACGGAACAAGTAAAGAGACTTGCCGGTAACGAGATTGAACTAGGTATAGAGATTGATTCGATCGAATCTCGGGCAAGTAACATACCGATGGACAAAGGGAATTACATATGTTGTCATAACTGTTCGACCGATCAAGATATTCATAGAATATGTAGGAGCCAATATGGGCATCCAGGTTCCGCTATTGGTTATTGACTGGAGAGGTGTCTCGGTCATGTCTACATAGTTCTCGAACCCGTAATGATATAGTATTATATGAGTTATGTGATTTGGTGACCGAATGTTGTTCGGAGTCACAGATGAGATCGCGGACATGATGAGGAGTCTCAAAATGGTCGAGGGGTAAAGATCAATATATAGGTCGATGGTATTCGGACACCGGAAGTGTTCCGAAGGGTACCGTGTACTTATCGGGTCACTGAAAAGGAGCTTTCGGGCAACCCCGACAAAGATATGGGCCTTATGGGCCAAGAGAGGGAACACACCAGGCCACAAGGGGCTGGTGCACCCCTATATAGGCCAGCCCTATGAGGAGGAGAAGGAAAGAGGGGAGGGCAAGGAAAGTGTGGAGTAGGACTCCCCCTTCCTTCCATCTCCCCCCTCTTTCCTCCCCCCTTATTTATACAAGGAAAGGGGGGGCGCAGGGCAAGGAAGGAGCCTTAGGGGCTGGCGACCAGCCCGAGGGCACGTCTGGCTGCCTCCCCTCCCCTCCCACCTATATATATGTGGGGAGGGGGCACCACACAAGGACACACAACATTGTCTTAGCCGTGTGCGGTGCCCCCGTCCACCGTTTACTCCCTCGGTCATATTTTCGTAGTGCTTAGGTGAAGCCTTGCGGAGATCACATCACCATCATTGTCACCACGCCGTCGTGCTAACGGAACTCATCTACTACCTCGCCGTCTTGCTGGGTCAAGAAGGCGGAGGACGTCATCGAGCTGACCGTGTGCAGAACGCGGAGGTGCCGTACGTTCGGTACTTGATCGGTTGAGCGCAAAGAAGTTCGACTACATCAACCGCGTTGTGAAATGCTTCCGTTTACGGTCTACGAGAGTACGTAGACACACTCTCCCCTCGTTGCTATGCATCTCCATGGATAGATCATTGCATGTGCGTAGAATTTTTTTGTTTTCCGTGCAACATTTCCTAACACATATGATCCAAGTAGACAAAGTATGTTAGCTTATGCCGCTTGCTCATACAAAATTGCAATAATGATTACCGGTCTAGTTATTGATTGCCTAGGGACAAATAACTTTTTTGTGACAAAAAGCTCTCTACTAAAACTAATTTAGTTGCTTCTTTACCTAAACAACCCCTAGCTTTTATTTACGTGCTCTTTATTATCTTGTAAACCTATCCTACAACACCTATAAAGTACTTCTCATTTCATACTTGTTCTAGGTAAAGCAAATGTTAAGCGTGCGTAGAGTTGTATTGGTGGTCGATAGAACTTAAAGAAATATTGGTTCTACCTTTAGCTCCTCGTTGGGTTCAACACTCTTACTTATCGGAAGAAGCTACAACTGACCCCCTACACTTGTGGGTTATCAGCGTCTCCACGGGATTTTCAAAAAGATTGTCATCGAGCATGCGCGCCTCTTCACCGACCGAGCAATGGGCTGCCGCTGCATCGCCACATCGGGCCGCAGCGCCGCCGCCCCATGGTTCTTCCCGCAGCTGCACCGACTCGCGAGTCGCCGCTGGTCGCCTCTTTGGGCCATAGTGCCGCAACACGTGGTCCCCGCCGCCACTCCGAGGCCGTCTCCCGCAGTTGCATCGACCCGCGCTCCGCCGCTGCGTCACCCCTTTAGGTCGTAGAGCCGCGGTCCGTGGTCTTCCCCCCGTCGCCCCGACCCGCCTGCTGCCGCTGCGTCGCCCCTCCGGGCCGTAGCACCGCGGCCCGTGGTCCACTCCGCCGTCCTCGCGCGTCGACTTCCCGTGGTATGCGCCACGTCGTCTTCCTCGGTGCGGGAACGCCACCGTCCACGCCGGTCTTTGTCATGCTGTCGGGTTCTTCGCCAACTTCGAGCACTGCAGCCGCGCACCTAACTTAGCCGCTGTCGCCGCCGTCAGGCTGCCCCTGCCGCTCTTCTTCGACCGTCATCGCTGCTATCTCATAGCCGCCGCCACTGCCCGTCCACCCCCTTCGTCTTCGTCCAGCACCAGCCCGTTGCCAGCGTCGCCGTCATCTTCCCCGACCACTTCGTCGACTCTAACCACCGTTGGTGACATCGGCCCCTCACCCATTGGTGCCTCAACCATCGCTGAGTCCTTCTCTGTTGGCCCCTCTGACTCCGCAACATGGCGTACAGCTCGTGTAGGTCCCTCGTCTACGCATGCCCGGTGCTGGCAACACTGATGTGTGCCTTCGTCCACGACGTGTCCCCGGGATTGGCAAGCCTGGTGCGGCCTTTTGTCAACTTTGTCCTTATCCGTCTACGCATGCCCGGTGCTGACAACACTGACGCGTGCCTTCGTTTACGACGTGTCCCCGGGTTTGGCAAACCCGGCTCGATGCCTCGTCAACACCATCCTCCTTCCGTCGCACCACTAATTCGACACCACTGCGCCCATGACTAACTCAACGCCTCCTTGCGCCTGCGGCTCCACGGTGACTTCCTTGACACCGGCTACCCCAATCGACATCGACCACGCCATTCTTCGCACGACTACCTCGACCACGGCTACACCACTCTACGCTCTCGGCTACCTCGACAACGACACAAAGGGCTATCACCTCGCTTGAGCAACTCTTCGGCTTCCTCTCCAGTCAAAGCGTCTGTGACGCGACACCGTCCAAGACACTACCGCCATGACTTCACGGGGGATGTCAGCCCATCAACCACTATTCTCTCCAGTCTGACCGTTCGCGACGCTCATGTTGTTCGCAATGCTACCACTACGACTGCGCGTGGGAGGGGGGGGGGTGTTAGAGATATATTTGGGATACATGTATTTGGTAGTCTAGAATTTGTAATCCACCTCCTACCTTATCTCTAGGAGAGACATCTTGTCCTTCAAGTCTTGTACTCAATATATACTCGCCCCTCGAGGCTCAATAATACAATCCATCATATTCCACCAATCCCTCTCTATCCCATCTAACACTAATGGTAGATGAGATCAAGCAATGGGCAATGGCAGTAGCATTAGAATATTTCCTAAGAACTTTTTTGCTACTTCTCACAAGATTTCTAGCATACACTCAAATCTCTTTGAAACAAATTCTTTGTTTTTTGTGTGATGCAATCAAACAATCCAAAATCACCTGGCAGTGAGATGAACATGACATTCCAATCATACATTTTTCATATTCCCATGTTTTTAGAATCCTGCAAATCAAAGAGGCCGTTACTAGTGACCAATCCATTAGCTGTTTATAAAGGTGTTCATGATGTATTCAAGAACTAAGAAGTTTGAAAAATCCAATTGGTTGTTATTTGGTTGCTTAGATGAACAGAACACAAATAGATGGCCAATCGAAAATACACGACAATACAATGATAAGCTGCAATGGTCTGCTATCAAAGGTGAAGGTCTTAAAAATAAAAAAGTTAACATAAAAAATTGCGATGAAAAAACAATATACATTTTATTTTGTAAGAAAAGTCTTCGGATCTATAATAAAATGTACTCCCTCCGTCCCAAAATTCTTGTATTAGATTTGTCTAGATACGGATGTATACAAGAATTTTGGGACGGAGGGAGTAAAATATAACAATAGTACAAAGATTCCTAAAGTTAAATTTTTTTGCAACCGACCACCCAACGATGACTACAAGTACTAAAACGAGTCTCGCCTACGGAAAAAAAATGTGGATTGAAAGAACCAAACATGTAAACACATCAATGACAAGGAACGCGGGTCGGTTCCAGATGGATACGTGGAGACAAACACCGACCGTATCTAAATAGATCCACCGATGACCAACTCGGACCGAACCTAGGAAGATAGGAGCAGAGAAAGGACATAGGCTTTGTGTTGTTTGGGCTTTCGATTATGCTTTTGCAGCTTTTTCGCTTGATAAAAAGCCACAAAAGCTTTTAAATAGGTGCTTTTTTGCTTTTGGTTTTGGCTTATGAGTCGATACTGTTATATGATGGTGTAAGCCAAAAAGCCAAAGTAAGAAAACACATATTCAGCGGATATTCAATTCAATACCTGGGCTCATCTGCACCCGGAGAACAGTAAATAAAAAAATACTAAACAAATTCTGAACCTTTTTTAGGGACGACGCATGATGTTCGTACCAAATTCCAACTTATTTGGACATCTGAGGAGCTCATCACAAAAAGACAAAAGTGATAAAAACAGTACGTGAACAGCAAACTTTTTTACAGCCCTAAATTTTATCTTTTTTGCTGAGAGCTACTGAAATGTCCAAACTTCACGAAATTTGGCACACACTTCACGCACATGAGCATCTAGTTTCATAAAAGAATTCAGAATTGTTTTACCATTTAAAATGAATTTACTGTTCTCCCTCCCGAGAGCCAAAACACCGCGTCCCCTATTCAGATTATGTTTTGATTTTTTTTTGTCAAAGTGAAAGGCTGTAAAAACAGAAGCAAAACCATAAAGGACCACTAAAAGAGATGGCTCTTGCCCTACTCACCACCAGCAAGCGAGGGGGAGAGGGGAGGGGCCAACGGTGAGATCTGGCGTGGGAGCAAGGCCACTTCAAAATATGGTTAAAGGAAAAAAAGATAAAAAAGAGATAATGAATTCCTAATCTACCCCTGGCTGTCTCACTTGTTGTCGTTAAGAGGCGGGCACTCCGCAGCAATTCCCCATTTCCCGCCTCCCTCCTTCCGCCATCTCCCGCGTCTTCTCCTCCCCCAAACCCCCAAACCCTAGAGCCCCCCTCGAGCCCCACCTCCGCCTCCGCCACCGGATCGGCAGCTACCCATGGCTCTCAAGCAGAAGGGGAGCGACGCTGCCGCCGCTGACACCAGCAAGCGCCGCCGCGTCGGCTTCGCCGGCATAGGTACGCAACCCCGGCTTTCCCCCACATCCTCTCTCGATTCGTAGATTCGGTTCTCGAGGTCGGGGTTCGTGCTCGGTCTACGGCCCAGTGTTCTTGCGAGCGTATTGTTAGATTCAGGCGCGCTCCCGCGTAGGCTGGCAGTCACGCACACGGGCCTGGTGTCTGTGCCGCTGGATTCGTGTTCCGCTGGATTCAGACGGAGTGGCCTTTCTTCTCTGAGGAATGTGCAGTACCAATGCTTTTTTTTTTCCTTTTGATTTTGTTCTGCGCTAGTCAACAGGGGAAGTGAACTTGCCAACATATTTAGTTTCGACACAGTTCTGTGTGGTGAATACCGATGGGAGGTTGCGCATGCCTCAAGCATTTTATTTCGTACTTATGGAGTTGCTGAACTGGTTATTTTTTGCATGGTTACTTTCAGCATGTCAAAGGATTAAGATGGGCAGTGCACATTGCGTGAGAACTTCATATCCTCGTTAGTTTGCATACGAAATCGCTAGCTGTTTGACCTTTTAATTATGGTGATGAGTGGTACAATAAACTGTTTAATTGTTCATGATTGTATTGGCCTGTAGAAACAGGGAGAGCAGTCACTCCATTTTTATTGTATTGGGCTTGTAGAGCCATCGTTTACATTTGTTACTCATGATGCAGCCGTGTTCATTCTCTGATGTGCATTTCAGCCATGGGTGCCATGACATCCCCTCCAAAGTACAACATTTTATTTTAGCCTTACTAATTAGGCTAACATGTGTCTATTAGCAGTGGCCAAATGCAGGTGTGTTAGGTTGGCACCCCCCCTACGATGCCTTTCTAGATTGGCCACTGATTTCAGTGCTTCTAGGTAATTTGTTTTGTATAGGTACATGACCAAATTTAATGTTATCTCTTTTTACATGTTCAACAGATGCTGGAACTGAAGCGAATGAATGCATGCAAGTGTTTCTTGGTATGATATTGCTTTCCTTAGTCCCATCTGGTGTGCAGTATCTCGGCAGCAAGCATTAGTCTCTACTTTCTAGTTCCTGTTGTGCAATTTCAAACTATCTTACATAGCTTGGAATTACAGAGGGAATTTTGTAGCAGTAACTTAGTCTATCTTCATCGAGGAGAAAAATACAAGCATCTTTAGTGTACCAAAAGTTCATGTGAAAAACATTATATAGTGCAAGAAGAATGGCATTTTCACCATTTCATGTAACATCATTCTAAATTACGAGCCTTTCATATCTAGTTGCCAAATTTAATTAACTGCAATAAAGCAAAGAATTATGCCTGCAGGGTTTCAAACTAGGCTCAATGAATATATAATCTTGTTATTTTTGGCTTCTTCAGATCCTTAATGTATTTTGTTATTGGCATTACTACAGCAAGAAACCCTGACGAGGTGGGCTCAGCAGACAGCACTCCCATTGAGCCATTTGACCTAAACCATTTCTTTGGTGAAGATGGCAAGATATATGGCTACACAAATCTCAAGGTAGAAAGCAAAGTTATGATTTCTTATCTGTAGATAGTCTTAACGATAAAAAAAGGCTCTTCAACCCATGATATTTTTATTTCAATGTTTAAGTTTCACATGCTTGTAATTTGCAATATGGGATGCTATTTGTTTATGTCTGATATATCACTTGGTGCAGATCAATGTGTGGATAAGTGCTATATCATTTCATGCATATGCCGAGATTTCATTCCAGGAAACATCTGATGTGAGTACTATTTTGCAAATATTGGTTATTCTATTGTGATATTTTGAGACTTCTATAAGAAATTCCATCTGTCATGAATTGTAACTTTGCCTACAGAACCTCAGATAATTTGTATACTTGTTACCCCAGTCATTACCATTTATTGCAATGTGTTTCTTAATTTTAACCCCATGTAATTTTATTTCATCGTAAGAGTATCCGAGTATGTATGGTTAGTGGCTACCAGTATATATTTGTTATGACTGAGTATGTATGCTTGGGCGAGAGTAGTACTAGGATGGGTGACCTCCTGGGAAGTCCTCGTGTTGCATTCTCTTTTAAATGAGTTGGCTGTGAGATCTTATGGGTTTCACCTCTAGCCTTGTTTGGGACTAAAGGCTTTGTTGTTGTTGTTGTTGACCTAAACCTGAAGCATTTCGTTTTTATCTGCTAAAAATACTTGCTGAATTACTGTAATAGCATGCTGCGTTTAATATGCTTTATAGCTGGCACCTCCTGTTCCATTTGCAACCGTCATGGAATATGATGTAGCTATTTTGATGCTGCTATTTAATAGCATGTACTCCCTCTATAACTTAATATAAGACGTTTTTAGACACTATGACAGTGTCAAAAACGTCTTATATTAAGTTACAGAGGTAGTATTTGCCATCCTTTTACATGATTTCACCAGAATGGAATCAACACCACTACGACTTCAATTTCAGTAATGTTTTCTGTCTGTATGAATGACTCAGTGACTTAATCCTGGATTTGAAACTTCACTTGTTTTGTATTTGTCAGTAATGGCAACTAAGCATTTCCTGATTTTCTCAAGCTATCAAATATCATACAATCGACTAAATTTCTTTCAGGGAGGGAAAGGGATCACAGATCTAAAGCCCGTCCTTCAGGTAAGATCTGCCTGTTTAGAATATCTGTTTTAATTAAAGAAACTTCCATGTGCATGATCTAAGACTCATTTATTCTTTTTGACAGAACATTTTTGGGGAAAACCTAGTAGAAAAAGATGAATTTCTGGAGGCATTCTCAAAGGAATGCCAGTGTATCAGGTACCTTCATTTGTAGAGCTCGGCCATAGATCATTTCTTTACTGCTTCTGGAAGCAGGTAGAACTTATTTCAAACTTCTGCAGTGATGTCGTGACGAATGGTAATTCCATTAAACGTGATGCATCAGGTGAAGATGATCTGTCAGTTGAGGTAGGTATTTTTGTTGTCCCGTTGCGCGATTGATGCTTTTTGTTAACTTAGTTATGAATTCAGCATACAAACTGAAGTACTTAAAAATACATGTTTTCCTATCGAGTGCTATTACTTAATACTAAGATGCAATTTTTGCATCGATGCTTCTAAAAAGTAAAGGTTAATGTAATTGTGAGAATGAATGGTTATGTGGTTTAGGTTGTGTACTTTCATGACAGTTTGCATTCAAGCCATTGCCATTCTTTGGGGTTGCACATGTACTGAAATTGATCTGCTTTTCTATTGTCAGATTGTTCGAGTTGAACTCCAAGGTGCTGCTGCATACCTTTATTCACGTTTGGTATCACTTGTTCTGCTTCTGGTTGAAGGTAACTGAAAGTTTTAGAGTATAGTGGTTGGTTATATTTGGAACCCTTTTCTAACATCATCACACTCTAGGTTCCACACCTATAGATATCACGGAACATGGATGGGAAATGCTCCTTATAGTGAAGAAGGCAGAGCTTGAGTCATCTGCTTCAAAATTTCAGTTGCTAGGCTTTGCAGCTGTCCACCATTTTTATCATTACCCTGAGAGCACTCGCTTGCGTATCAGTCAGGTTGGTATTGCAGCTTTTACCGTCTATTTCTTTATGTGTCTGCATTGTTGTTTAAAGCAAGCTCATATACATTTTGTTATTTCCAATGTTTGAACCGACTTGAACATAATTGCATAACCTGATTTTTGGAAAATAAAGTTGGTTTTGGACTCTACTTTGGATGTTGGCTGATATGTTTCTTTTACTTTAATCAGATACTGGTCTTACCACCTTATCAGGGTGAAGGGCACGGCCGTCGTCTTCTTGAGGCAATCAATTCTATTGCAGAATCCGAGAACATGTATGACGTAACTATCGAAGACCCTTCTGATTACCTGCAGTATGTACGTTCGTCCATCGACTGTCTCCGTCTCCTCACCTTTGAGCCAATCAAGCCTGCACTTGGTGCTATGGTCTTGTCTCTAGAGCAGACCAACCTGTCTAAAAGAACTCGCAGTTCGATAATGGTTCCGCCGTCCGACCTGGCCGAGACCGTGCGGCAGAAGCTGAAGATCAACAAGAAGCAGTTCCTGCGGTGCTGGGAAATTCTGATCTATCTACACCTTGACGCCGAAAACCTCAAGTGCATCGACAACTTCAGGGCCTGCATCTACGACCGCACCAAAGGTGAGCTACTCGGCGGCACCTCTGGAACCAACGGGAAGCGGCTCGTCCAAGTGCCCACTAGTTTCGATGAGGACACGTCATTTGCTGTGTTCTGGACAAAGGAAGGCGGGGACGAAGATAATCAGACAGTCCAGCAGCAGCCGGAAGATCTTGCCACTCAGGAGGAGCAGCTAAATGAATTGGTGGACAATCAAATGGAAGAGATTGCTGAGGTCGCCAAGAACGTTGCCTCACGCGGCAAGGATAAATTGGCTGCTTGATGACGTAGCTCGTTGGTAGAAAGTTAGAAAATTTCTTGACTGGAGGTTATCCTCGACTTGGAGAACTATGCAATGCGGATTTTCTGTTTCGAGAATGTTATATTGTTATACTGTTTCAACTTAGTAACCGTACCAACTTATGTTATTTGAGTGAAAAACAAATAGGAAAAAACGCCAGAACTGCAATATCATTCCAAGCACACAAAATCACTAATTAAGAGCATCTCTAGCAGATCACTTAAAGGCCTGGGGAACTGTGCTTTTTTTGGCTGATTTACGCGACAGCCCAAAAATCCGGCCTGAGCAGATACCGCAAAAAAGCCCGGATATATGCCGGCGCCTGGCTGATTTAGGGTATTTCTCCCCTCCTCTTCCATGAATCCCACCTCCCTCCCCCCTCCCCCCTCCAGCGACAAATTGACCACCTTCCGGTAGCGTTTTGCCGTTGTTTGCTTGAGCGAATCTTCGCGGCGATGGTGATGCGGGTGCGGGGCGTGGCGGTGGCAAGGGTTCCGGCGATCGTGGTGGAGGCGGCGCCCACGGCGGCTTCGTCGCCCGCAAGCGCAAGAACGATGAGGCAGGCGGCTCCAGCCTCCGCCCTCCCGTGTCGGACAGGCAGAGGGAGGCGCCACGCAGGTTCGACGCCAAGTCCCGTAGCGCCGGCGCTCCGGCTTGGGCCAGCTTCCGTCGCCTCAGTGACATCTTCGTTCCGGCACTGCGCACCGTAGGGAGGCGGAGGTCGCATGGTTCAACGCGAAGGAGGCTGCCACAACTGGAGATGTAGCTGCGGCCGCGCGCCTGCCGTCGCTCCTGGAGGTGTTCCAGCTGCAGGACCCTCTGCTCCACACTGATCTAGTACAACACTCTCCACGGCAACGAGCTCCTGCCCAGCCACGGCAACAACAGCGGCTCCGACGGGGACTCCGGCGACGAGTAGATTTTAAGCTATGCGTTTTCAAATTTCAGTTATGTTTAATTATAGTACGTACTAAAAGCTCCCTTACTTTATGCGTGTGAACTCCCGTATGTTATGCTATGCTATGTTGGTTTGATGAACTCCGGCGTGATGTTTTCAGCGCGAAGTAGTTTGTTTAAATTTGTATCCTATGCGGGATCTATTCCTGCAGCGCGCCGGGCGTCCTGCCAAAACGATTACGGGATACCGTAAACGATTTTTCCGGGACGGTGGCTTGCGGGATCTGCTAGAGATGCCCTAAGGAGCACTCCTTATAAAGGTCACTCTCACATCCCCAGATTGCGATAAGTGACGCACTGTCGTAACATGTGTTTTTTTTTCCGTAGATTTGTTTATTCAAAACGTTTTATCTCTTAAACCGTGCATCCAAATTTCGAACCGTTTTCATTGTTGGATTACTCGCATCGAGATCTTTATAACTAGATCCCATGTTGATATGTTTTGACGAACTTTTTTTCTCGAAGGGCCACTGGCCGAATTATATAAGATAGGAAGAAAAGTACATAGTACAACCGGGAAGCCGTCTAGGCGGACTAGAGCTGGGACCCAACACAAAATTAGGTGTTCGCCGGCAGGTCGCAGATGCAACCTGCAGCCCGCCACATTCTAATGTCTTCCTTAATCAACTCAAGTACCCTGTCTACGGTGCTGGCGACACTATAAAAAATTCTCGCGTTTCTCTCCTTCCATATCCTCTAGTGTATTAGGATAGAGATCGTGTCGAAGTTCCTCCGTAACGGTTTCGGGATCGCCGCCCTAGCCTTCAGCCACCAGTCTTCCGTGGTGCTAAAATGCTAGCTGGGCACCTCGAAATCAGCCCCCGTCCAGGTCCTGAAGCTCCTCCAGAGTTGTTGTTCAATCTGCAATTTACAAACAAATGCGAGTAGTTTTCCGGCTCAGGCATACAAAGAGGGCATGTGCCGTTGGATGGCCAACCCCTTCGCTCAAGGTTGTACGCCGTGAGACACTTCCGGTGGACCGCCAACAACATAAAGAATTTGCATCTCGGAGGTGCCTTCGGTTTCCATATTGGTCTGGAGTAGGCAAACCGTGTGTTTCCCATGAAGAAGAGTTGATATGCACTCTGGACGGAGAACTGGCCATCCGAAGTCAGCTTCCATACAAGACGATCATGGGAGTCCGGAGCTAGGTCTGTTTCCTGAACCAAGTCCCAGACTTGAAGGTATTGTGCTATGGCAACGAGGGACACCCCTCCGGCGATGTCCCTGATCCAAGATCGGTTGTGGAGTGCCTCTCTGACCGATCTGCCCTTGTCCCTGACAAACGAGTAGAGGGCCGGTGCCATGGTCGCGATTGAGCGTCTGTCCGGAAGCCAACTGTCAGTCCAAAACTTGCCCCTCGCTCCATCACCCAAAGTCATACGGCAAGCAGCAGCAAACATAGCCTCCACTTCCTTTTCTGTGCTGTCTGGAAGCCATTGCCACGACCGCTCTTCCGAGTCCCACCTCAGCCACAGCCGTTTGCAGCGCAGGGCCATCCCAAAGCACTTAAGGTTAATGATCCCTAGTCCTCCAAATTCCATTGGCAAGCAAACCCTTGCCCAAGGCATGAGGCAGTGCCCCCACTAATATGCTCGTCTCTTTCCAAACAAACCCTCTGTATTTTCTGTTGATGATTTTAATGGCCCACATCGGGAGTGGTAGCACAACCATAAAATGGATCGGCAGCGCCATCGGCACCGATCGTGTAAGGGAGAGGTAGCCCGCCGTGGCTAGCATCTCCGGCTTCCATCCTTTGAGTTTTTTTTGGAAAACTTGTCGATTAGGGGCATCAGATCATGATGCCTACGCCTGAAGATAGACAGTGGCAAGCCCAAGTGCTGAATCGGGAACTGTTGCTGTCTGCATTGGAAGTGGCCCTCGACAGCAACGGCAACGTCGTCCTCACAACGGATGCAAGTGATCGAGCTTTTGTGTAGGTTGATCCTTAGCCCTGACGCCTCCCCAAATAACTTTAGGATCTCCGATATAACTCGCAGGTCCGAGGGCACTGGTCTGAGGAACATAACTGCATCATTGGCGAATATAGATGTCCTAGGCACCTTGCTTTGACATCCCAGATCAGAGAGTAATTTCCGTTGTGCTGCCCACTGTAGTATCTAGTGGATGGTGTCCATGGTCAAGATGAAAAGAGCTGGCGAAAGGGGGCCGCCATGACGGACTCCCTGACCGAGAGCGAAGGCCTCAGAGAGCTCACCATTGATGAGGATGGAGGAGCAGGCCGTGGATAAAAGCCCGTAGATCCAAGCGCACCACCTCGATCCAAAACCCCTTTTTTCTCAAAACCTCCAGGAGAAATTCTGAAGATAAAGTGTCGAAAGCTTTGGAAATATCGATTTTCATGAGTACCGCGATGGTAGCTTCTTACAATGTAGCAGCTTAGCAGTGTTGCGCACAAATTTGAAGTTCTCATGGATATTGCGTCTGCTGACGAAAGCACTCTGAGCCTGCGATGTTAGAGCCGATAACAGAGGAGCCAGCCGAACAACTAATACCTTGGCGAAAATCTTCGTTGCACCATGGATGAGGTTAATTGGCCTGAAATCGCTGACGTCCAGAGAATCAATCTTTTTAGGCAGCAACATGAGAATGGAGTTGTTCAGGTCTCCAAAAGAAGTGAACCGTCCCTCATACAATGCATTCATGATGGCCATGAAATCTGCAGCGATGATCTCCCAGCATACCTTGAAGAACATGCCTGTGAAGCCGCCCGTCCCCGGCGCCCTATCGGATAGCATATCCTGAATGACCCGCTTGACTTCTTCCTCAGTGAATGGGGTTTCCAAGGCACGCGCCTGCTCTGCAGATAGTTGGTGCAAATCAAGAACATCCAGGTTGATTGTGTGTCCACGTTTGGTCGGCTTACCCATCAAGTTACCAAAGAAATCCCTTGCAAGGACCAATTTGTCCTCAATTGATGCGGCTGTCCTGTTGCCCGTTTTAAGATATGGGATAAGGTGCTTCCTGCGGTGACCATGAGCCTTCATATGAAAATATTTGGAGCTGGCATCACCCTCATGTAGATCTCTCACCCTTTCCCTATGTCGTAACCGCACCCTTTACAGGGAAGCATACGTGAGGCACTTGCCTTTGAGGAAGGATCTCAAATTTCTCTCGGCATCAGATAGATGTCTGCTCTCCTCGGTGCTATATAAACTCAAGATCACTTCACTGGCTATTTGGAACTGCAGGTTCATAAAACTCAACCTTTTCTGGCCCCAGCGCCGAAGTGCCTTGGCGGTCCGCAAGAGTTTAGCATTGAAAATCTTCATGGGATCACACCCATAAACCTGTTCCTCCCACGCGGCTTTCACCGTGTCGAAGAATCCTGGTAGTTTGCACCAGAAGTTCTCGAAACAAAATCTGCGCGCCCGCGGCCTCGCCGACGAGCATGTGAGAAGCAGAGGGCAGTGGTCGTAAATCATGGAGCTTAGCAGGAGCAGATCGCTAATAGGATATAGATCCTCCCAGGAGTTGTTAAAAAATACTCTATCTAGCCTGGCCATGATGGATTGTTCTTGCTGGTTGTACCATGTAAAGCGTCTCCCCACCATTTGCATGTCATGGAGGCCCAACCTGTTGATAGTGTGTCTGAACTTGTGCATTAGCCTTCTGTTGACTCTCCGCGAGCTGCATTCCTCCTCGCTGCACATAAGGTTGAGGTCACTATTGAGGATCCACGACAGTTGAACTTGGTCACCGAACCGAACAATCTCATTCAGAAACCTCTCCTTATCTTCGTCTTCTTGCAGACCGTACAATATGGAGACCATCCATTCTTTTCCATCTGTCAGAGAGAGAACCTTAGCCGACATCATGAATTTGCCCTTGTGTATATCAGTCACACGTAGGTGATCTGCCTTCCATGCAACAGAATACCATCCCTTGTACCCACCACTGGCAAGAAATCAAAATCATCGAAACCTGGCCCGAGGGTCTGGCTCACCACCACCGAGTCCACAACATCCAACTTGGATTCTTGAAAACAAACAAGAGGTACATTGCAAGTCAGCATAAACAACCGAATCGAGCATCTCCTAGTGGGATTATTGAGCCCCCTAACATTCCACACCAAGACTCCTAGTGACATATCCATGGATTAACTTGGTAAAACCACCGAATCTGTGTGGAGACACCTATGCACCACATGGTTCCACCGCCTCAGGAAGGTCGAAGGCGTAGAATCCAGGGTGCACCGGCTCGTCGAAGTCTACATCTTCAAAAACAAAGATGGCAGCCACCGCCTTGATGTGATGAGGGCGAGCGGCTTGTCGAACAACTTGAGATACTCGTCAAGCGCCTCATCAGAGACATGTTCTTCAGCCTTGATCACCCCCATGCGCTGCAACAGGACAGCTTGGGCCCATTTCACGGGTCCCGTGTTGCCTCCGCCGTTGTTCTTACTGAGCCGGGCGCTCCGTCTTGGCGTGAAATTAGGTGGCAGTGCTTTCATGCGACGTGCTGATGCTGACGCCGCTGGTCTGGGGCCCAAGATGGGTGGAGCAAGTGTGCACCCAATGCCCCGCAGCAGCGCCACTTCTGCATCACAAGGCTCGAACGCCCTGCCTTGATCTGCCTTGTTCATCACAGCAGGGAGAAGCTGATGTTGCTCAAGTGGCACCACAACAAGCGTGCGCACTGGGCTCGGAGTGCTCCTGCTTCCCGGATTTCTCTAAACAGAGATCACCTTGATGTTGTGCTGCATCTGGATCATGTCATCAAACAACTGAATCTCTGCATCCCCATGCCCACTAGGCAGAGTGTCATTACCAAGAACACCCAGTGAGCCCGGGGGGCCCTTGGACAATAGTAGATGAGCACCTGCAGCAGGCTTGGTAGCATGTACTGAAGAACTCAAAGTGTTGAGCACGTCCTCCTCCAGCTCACCACAGGTTACCCTTGCCGCCCGCCCCGCTCTAGCCGGCAGTTCCGGGCTAAAGGTGAGCTGTCTTGGTACAGCCACACCCCAGAATGATGCCTTGTCGATAATTGGGGTTGTCCCAACGCCTTGGAGCCAACTACCGTGGAAGCAGCAGATCGCTGCAGCTCTAGCGTGTCAATACATGCTCCCAAGCCGACGGCAGTTGCTGTCAGTGGCCCGGACCCATCGACGACCCCAGTGAGTGCCATCTTTGTGGTGGTGGCCACGTCATGGCCGGAGGAATGTGCACTGGCGGTGGACTGGCCGCAGGCTTGCAGAAACAGGGCCTGCATGCCCCTGTCGGCGCCAAGAACCCAGCGACCCTACGGCCGCTACCCCAGTCGCCCGCCATGCCATATCCTCCCGGGCCTCCAAAAGGGTGACCACCCGAGTTGGGCACATTCCCCCTGCCGATGCCGTCGATCCTCCCTCTGTAGCAGCACCCGTAGTAGTCATGCCTCCTCATGACATCCTTGTCATTGTCAGGCTCGAAGTTGGGGTCGAACTGGAGGTACGGGACGGTGCGGTCCACCACATCCAGGACGTGAATCGTGAGCGGGTGAAGCAGAGTGCCCTCTCAGTAGGCGGGGCAGGGAGAGGTGGTGACACTGGGAGCTCCTCTTCGAACGAATCCATCAGGCCAACCGGCACCGGCACCTCCAGATCATAATTTTTTGGGATGCCCGACGGGTTGCGCATCCAGGCAGTGACCTCCAGTTGCCAACGGTCCTCTGGAGGAAAGATCTCAACGAGCTGGCCGTTCACGTTGTTGATGAGCTGGCTGATGGCCCCGCATTCCCAGGCACTTGCTGACAAGCCCTCGATCTTGAGCTTGCAGAAGAAACCGAGCTTGCTGCTCGACGCAAGCGCACTCCTGTGCCATTGCTGGAATGCAACGGGGGCCCCCGCGCAGCGCAACTTGCCGGAGAAGGAAAACACCCTGTCACAATCCGCATTGGAGGCAAACGTGATGAAGAAATCAGCAGGGTGGGTGACCTCGACCCTGACATGCCGCCTTTCCACCCCACAGATTCGAGTCGGGGACTGGACCAAGGCCTCGGGTGAGACCGCAGGCCGCCTCCCCCCACCGTACCAAGCAGTGCACGGTTGCGGAAATCCACCTCCAGCTCATCCATACCAGTTGTGCGCGAGATGAGCCCGCCCTTGCCCCGGCCTCATATCCGGGTCACCGTGGGTCACGGTCTCCCCCAAAAAGCGGTCATGAGCAAGGGGTGGGTAGTGCGCCATCGTGACTGGACGCAGCGGGGTGGGGGCGGGGCGGCGCCTACTGGCGGACGACGGTGAGGTGGCTGAGACAAAATCCGGGTAGACGGAGCACAACGTTGTTGGAAGCAAGGGGATGGCGCATGGACAACACAGTGGGGGCATGAGTGGGTGGGCAACAGCTGGATCCGGAATGCGGTGGGGAGGAAAGCGACGAGTCTGGGCGTGGCGGGCAGTCACGAGCGACGTGGCCAGATTCCCAACAACGATGACAACGAATCTCTCCAGAGCACTCTGCTTTATAGTGACCCGAGTCCAGGCACTTAAAGCATCTGCCCACTAGCCATCTAGGAATCCAAAGCTTCGGGTGGTTGGGCCGACTGATGGAGGGCGCCTCCTCGTGACGGCGCTGACGACGAAGATTATGCACCTCGACCCAGCCGCTGTTGTCTGGCTCCAGATCGGCTGAGGCGGGACGAGACCGGCCTGGAAGTGGCGCGTCAGGGACATTGCGGGATGGAGCAGCCGCACCAACTCCATTCTGTCTAGGGGCGTTATCTGGCCGCCGGACCTCAGAGTGAGCGACCGACGGGTGGGGTTATGGTTGGGTGCCGCGGTGGCCGCAGATTGGGCCGGCGGTGGTGGTGGGTGCGCGAGAGCAAGAAGACTGTTGGGACGAACTTTTTTTTACAGGGAACATGTTTTTTCCTTTTTGAAAGAGGCACGACAATGCCTCTTGCGGAAGCAAATCTGTGCCTCCACGAGAAGTAAACCCGTGCCTCTCGCAGAAGGAAAAACACATTTTTTTTCCGTCTTCGAGAGGCACGGCCGTGCCTCTCACAGAAAGAAAAATGTTTTTTCGTTTTCGAGGGCACGACCGTGCCTCTCAGGAAGCAAACTGTGCCTCTGACAAAAGAA
This sequence comes from Triticum timopheevii, assembly GCA_963921465.1. Taxonomy (NCBI): domain Eukaryota; kingdom Viridiplantae; phylum Streptophyta; class Magnoliopsida; order Poales; family Poaceae; genus Triticum; species Triticum timopheevii. The sequence goes on from OY997270.1 coordinate 319,804,917, forward strand.
AAAAAAAGAGAATGCAAATTTGTTTGTTTCTGAGAGGCACGGCCATGCCTCTCGCGGAAGCAAATCCGTGCCTCTCGAGGAAGCAAATTTGTGCCTTTCGCGAAAGCAAAAAACGAATTTTTTCATGATTTTTTTATATTTGTCCAAAAGCTAAGAAAGAGCAATGAAAAACCGAAAAGCCGAAAAAATGGAAAAACATCTAAAAGCCGAAAATGCGTGCAAAAAAATCCGGAGGAAGCACCCAGAGTGCGAGACGTGGCGGCTACTGAGAGCATGCTAAGTCAGCCCACGTCGAGTGACCCTTGGGGAGGCTCCTGAAGGAGAGCTCCTTAGTTAGTTGCTCCCACCAAGCCCCTCATGTTGAGATGGACAACCTGGACAGAGTCCGAACAAAAATTACTGTCCCAGCCTACCCCAAACCTAGCCCAAATATGGGGTGGATTCGCAGAAGTTTGGACATGCCCACCATGTTTGACGTGACAATTCTGACCCGCATGCAACCCAATCCACTTCATTTCTCTAAGAAGCACACCTCTCGGCCACCCCGCAATCATGTGTGGTGGCTCATGAGCCGCTCAAGGAGTGTCCCCTTGACTATAAAAGCCGTCTGGACCACCCCAAACCCTATCCCTCCCTTTCCCTCTAACCCCAGCCCAAGCCCCATCCCCTCCCAGATGTCGTGCCACAACCCTACGTACCAATGCCATGCTCTTGTAGCCAAGTACTCAACCAATCCTCAAAGTGAAGGGATGAACGAATTCTCGAGGTTTGGGCCGAGCGACGTGCGTAGCTCGCCCCCGAGGAGCGTCATACTACGTGCTGCGTGCGACCCGAGCTCAAAGATGGAAATGGCGGATGGTGTTAACCCCATGGATCATGTGCATGAGCTTGCAGCCATCGAGCCTGCAACCGAGGGTGGTGACTCCTTGGGAGGTGGAGGTGCAATACCAGAGACGCTCGTCGAGGAGGAGCACTTCATGGCTGAAGTGCAACTCGAAGCCGAGCGCACCGCTGCCGTGCTCAAGCTCATCGTCGAGAACCGTGCAATCCTCAAGTTGCTCAAGGACGAGCGCATGGTGGCGGTGAGTTGCTCATCGGCTATGTCGAGCAGGAGCAAGTGTTCACGGAGGTCGATGGCGAGGACTTAGATTACATGTCATGGATTCGCTCCACCTCGAACGACCATGAGGCCATAGGCTCCAACGGGAGATGATCAGACTCTCCTCCGATGAGTACTAGTTTTACATCATGTTTTCAATGAGCTATCGAATGTCATATGCTAGCAAATGTTTGTCTGTTGATCAACTTGCATGGATTTGGGAAGAGGGCACAGTGGTCGAGGATCATTCGACTGCTATCCAGGGATAAATGGAGGCCATATTTGGTCTTTATGGTTGGTGTCAAGCTTCATGCACTAGTCAATGCAACCAAAAGTCAGAACTTATGGTAAGGGCTATTCAATCTATGCATACACTTCAACACCCCCTTTCATGTTTGATACGAAAAGTCAACATGTGAATAGAATCAGAGGTATGGCTCAAGAGTTCTATACGTGGACAAAGAGGGGGGCAACGATAATTTTTAAATGCGAAATCCAGGACTTGTACTTAATACCTTAGACTCTCATATCATGTTAACCTTCATGCACTATCCAATGCAATCAAAAGTCTGAAGTCTCGTGAAGGGCTACACAATCTATATATAAAATTCAAGTTGGAGATGCTCTTACATCCTACTACAAGATCAAAATTCACGCAGTGGCACTACAACTTTTCCTAAGAAACCATGAAAAAGATACTGAAAATAACTCCTATCCATCTGTGAAATTCCCGAGGATACAAAAATCCTGGCTTGAAACACACATGTGGTATGGGCTTTTGTGTAATTACTCTCCCTTTCACAAATATAAGATGTTGTAACTTTTTTTGAAATCGTATGCATATAAACACTTTTTAGTGTGTTTGTTCACTCGTTTTAGTTCAGATGTAGTCCATATTAAATATCCAAGAATTCTTGTATTTATGGCGGAGGGAGTACAAGAGACAACGCTACTCGGCACCGGGGCGGTCACAGGTGCAACCAGACAGATCTGGCATAATGGATAATTAGCATCTCCTGATGCTATAAAATGGGAAAGTATCTGATCCCATTTCTGAATGCTCCCTACCATCGACAAAGCAGTCAAGAAAGAATAAGATATGTGCATTTATTTGGGTTTCGTAGAATTTAGCTATAACTTTTCACTCAGGCGTCGGAATTCAGATTCGTTATCATTGTTGGGTTTCTCGCGACGAGTTCTTCAAAACTAGATCACATATGTATATGTTTCAACAATCTTTTTTTTGAAAGCAACTTTGAGTGCTATGAAGGCAACTTTAGTACTAATACTATAGAAAAACGATTTTTTAGTTTTTCTAGTACGACTGCCTATCAACGAGAAGTCCTTATAGGTTGGCTACCATGCCTATCAAGTTCACTAGGTTCACCTATAAGTTGCCTACCATAATTGGATAATATCCTAACACTATGCTTCAAATTATAGGAGCAATGATGATAGATAGCTCCTCATAATACTATAGCCAATAGCGATGACATGCAATTGCACATCATCTCTAGGCAACTAATTAGCAATGTCGCGCAACCTATAGCACCCGCTGTAGGCAACTAACTAGAAATGGCAGACAACTAAAATCAACGGATGATGACTTCACAGTATTATAGGCAATTTAGAAATAACAATACACAAACGTTAACAGTAGGCTACTTAGAAGTAATAGTGAGCAAAATTAGGAGAATATTAAACAAAGTTAAGTAGAACACGAAATGTAGTGAAGATGTCTATTTCAGTGAGCAAAATTAGGAGAATATTAAACAAAACTGACTAGAACATGAAACGTAATGAGTTGTCTATTTGTAGCACTAAAGTTGCCTCTCGTAGAAGCAAAATTGCTTATAAAAATTGATGTGATGTTAGCTACTTAGTTGCATATTATTGCATATTAGTTGCTTTTAATGAAGTGAAGTTGTGTTGTAGGGTGGAACCCTAGGGTAGGATGTTTTCACACTTGGAGGGGGAAAAGAGCAAGAACACACAAAAACTCAAGGGGGAAAAATCACTCAATCAAACCCTAATCACACATCCACTAGAGTAGAACACATGAGATCCACAAGAATACAAGAACAATCCAAGGAAAACAACACTAGGTAAAGTTCTTCCCACTCCCAAGGGAGGTGAGGTCTTGATGATGATCTTCTCCAAGAGGAGGTCTTGAAATCCACAAGAGGATCTTCTCCTAAGGAGGTCTTGATCTCCAAGAGAAGGGGAAGATGAGAAAAGCTCTCTCAATATGTCACATATATTTCGCTAACCCTAAAAATGAGCTAGGAGAAGAGTACTTATAAGATAGGGACGAGATAGGGGAAAAATGAGGGTACAAGGGTCAAATGCCCATAGTGCACGAAGGCACACCCGGAGGGGTCCGGGCACCCAGACCGGTCAGAGGCTGGCGCCCAGGGGGGTCTGGGTACCCGGGTGGAATGGCCCGGGCACCCGGACTGGACAGACGGGCGACTGGAGGGGGACCGAGCACCCGGGGTTGAGGGCCCGCACACCCGCAGCGGCAGCTGGCGGCTGGAGCAGGGCCCGAGCACCCGAGGGTTGAGAGCCTGAGCACCCGGTGCGTCAGCTGGACGGGGGGGGGGGGGGGGGGGTCCAGGCACCCGGGGGCCGAAGTGGCCGGGTACCTAGGGTGTCCAGGGACTTGGCACCCCTCGGCGGCCAGGGGACCAGGCACCCGGGGCTGGATGGCCGGGAACCCAGGGTGGTCCATGACCTCCGCATCTTCGCGACTTGTGCGTCCTTATTCCTCCTCCCTCTTCATAGGTGCTTGGGTATCCGTCCTCGCCTCTTCACGGTCATGCCTTTGGTACCTAAGAGTGCATAACATCTCCGTTTGAGGTAGGACCCAATTCACATGTGAATCCGAATGAAACTCGAAGAGGAAAGAGTTAACCATGGTAGAGGGACAAGTCTTTGACATTGAAGATGCCGCATACGTTGTACTTGTCACGTGGAATGTCGATCTTGTAGGTGTTGTCATTGTAACGGGCGAGCACCTTTAAGGGTCCATCGGCTCTCGGGAGTAGCTTGGACTTACGCTCCTTGGGGAAGCGGTCTTTGCGGAGATGAAGCCATATGAGATTGCCCGTTTGGAACACCATTGGTGTCTTGTTGATGTTGAGCTTGTTGGCGAGGCGGTATACTTGACGCTGTATCATGGACCTTGTTTCTTCATGCATTTTCTTGAGGTAAGTTGCTCTTGCGCTAGCATCCATGTTCGCTCATTCTTGGAGGGGTAGAGGAAGAATGTCCAAGGGCGACAAAGGGTTGAAGCCGTAGACAACCTCGAAGGGGGACTTGCCGGTAGTAGAGTGTCTTGCACGGTTGTAGGCATACTCGGTGATGGGTAAGCACTCCTCCTACTCCCTGATGTTCTTATTTAGAGTCCGGTTGGTGACTTCCATTTGGCCATCAGTTTTAGGATGATAGGCCATGGAGAATAGAAGCTTGATGCCCAGCTTGGCGCATAGCGTCTTCCAAAAGTAACTTAGGAACTTGACGTCTTGGTCTGACACAATTGTCTTTGACACTCCATGTTACCTCAAGATTTCCCTACAAAAAAGATTTGCAACATGTGAAGCATCGTCTATCTTATTGCATGGGATGAAATGTCTCATTTTAGAGAATCGGTCCACAAGAACAAATACGGAATCCTTGCCATTTTGAGTCCTAGGTAATCCAAGCACAAAATCCATGCTAATATCTTCCCATGGTTGATATGGAATATGAAGTGGCATATGTAAACCATGAGATTGAGCTTGTGACTTAACTTTACGACATGTAGAGCATCAGTTGGTGAAGCATGATACATCATGGAACATCTTGGGCCAAAAGTAGTTATTGGAGAGCGTGGCAAAAGTCTTGTCGTGTCCAAAATGTCCCATAAGTCCTCCTCGATGAGCCTCTTGCAAAAGTAACAAATGAAGAGAAGACTCGGGGATGCATATTTTGTTAGCTCTCATTAGATAACCATTCGTGATATGATAGTGCTCCCAAGATGTATGCGTCAAACACTTAGCATAAGGAATAACAAAAGTAGCATCATTTTCATATAAGTCTTTGATATGCTCGAATCTAACAATATTCAATTCAAGCTGAGTAACTAACATGCACTTGTGGGAAAGAGCATCCACCACGACATTTTCTTTGCCCTTAATGTACTTGATCACATAAGGAAAAGATTCAATAAATTCAGTCCATTTAGCATGTTGTTTATTCAACTTGGTTTGACCTTTAAAGTACTGAAGTGTCTCATGATTGGTATGGATGACAAATTCATGTGGGCGAAGGTAATGCTCCCACACATGCAATACTCGCACTAAAGCATACAATTCTTTGTCATAGATGGGATAGTTAAGTTGGGCGCCGGAAAGTTGTTCGCTAAATTATGCAATGGGTCGCTTTTCTTGCATCAAAACTTCACCAATTCCATTACCACTAGCATCACAATGGACATCAAAAGTTTTGTCAAAATTAGGCAAAGCAAGAATCGGAGCATGTGTAGCTCATCAAATGTGGTAGATTGCGAGGGTCCCCAAACAAAGGGTGCATTTTTCTTACTCAAGGCATGCAACGGTGCGGCAATAGTGCTAAAGTCTTTCAGAAAGCAAGAATAAAAACCCGCTAGACCAAGGAAACTATGCATTTGTTGTAAATTAGTGGGTTGTGGCCAAGATTTAGTTGCTTCAATTTTAGACTCATCAACATGAACACCCTTGGAAGAAACAACGAAACCCAAGAAAACGAGCTTGTCAACACAAAAAGTGCATTTTTTCATATTGGCATAAAGACGTTCTTTTCGGAGAGTTTGCAAAACGTCCCTAAGATGATTTACATGATCTTTGAGGGATTTGCTAAATACAAGTATATCGTCAAAGTAGACCACAACAAACACTCCAATGTATGGGCGAAGCACAAAATGCATAACACGCATGAAAGTACCGGGAGCTTCCGATAAACCCATAAGCATAACTAACCACTCATACAAGCCAAACTTAGTTTTAAAAGTGGTTTTCCATTCATCACCTTCTTGTATGCGGATTTGATAATAGCCACTTTTAAGATCAATTTTCGAGAAAATGGTGGCACCGCTAAGCTCATATAGCATATCGTCAAGTCGTGGCATGGGATGCCTATAGTGAACATGGATATCATTGATGGGTCTACAATCGAAACACATGCGAAAACTACCATCTTTCTTAGGCACAAGAATAACCGGAACGGCACAAGGGCTTAAGCTTTCACGTACGTGTCCATTGTCGATTAGCTATTGTACTTGCCGCTGGATCTCCTTAGTTTCTTTGGGGTTGACGTGGTATGGAGCCTTGTTCGGAAGAGGTGCGCCGGGGATGAGGTTGATCCGGTGTTCGATGCCACGTAGAGGAGGAAGACTCGGAGGGATCTCATCAGGGAAGACATCCGCAAATTCCTGCAACAAGTTAGAGAACACTAGAGGAAGAGGATTAGAAGGGTTAGTCCTTGCCACCTCATCTCTGCATAGTAGGACGTAGTGTAGGACACGAGAAGGCTTCTCACACACTTCTCTCATCTCTCTTTTTGTGGCTAGGAGGACTAAGTTTCTCTCTCTCGGCGTAGAGTCACTCAATTTAGCTAGGCTCGTGGCGCTCACTCTCTTTGTGGTGGTTCACTCTCTCACTAGTCTCTCCATAATGGGTGGATGCTTGCTTGTCGGTGATCACTTGACTTGGTGACATGGGTCGTAGCACGTACTCCTTTCCCTTCATCTTGAAGCTATAGTGGTTTGTTCTTCTATTGTGGATGACGCCACGGTCGAATTGCCAAGGTCTCCCTAAGAGGAGATGGCTCACCGACATGGGAACCACAACACACTCCAAGGTGTCCTCGTAGGTGCTGATCTTGAAGGAAACTTGTACGGTGTGCTCCACTTGAATGGTGCCGGAGTCGCTAATCCATTGGACCTTGTAGGGACAAGGATGCTTCTTCTTGACCAATTTTATCTTGGAACATAGCTCTTCACTTGCCAAATTGTGAAAGCTTCCTCCGTCGACGATGACCTTTACGGAACGCCTGTTGATGCCGGCCTTGGTGTGGAAGATGTGGCAACGCTGGTCTTCTTCTTGGTAGTGTTGAAGCGTCAAGACCTTGGAGACCACAAGAGAGGGGCTTGAATCATTGTCACAAAAGACTTGTTTATCTTCATCTTCATTCATGCAACAGTGCATGGCCGCGTGCTGAAGGGCTTCCATTTCTTCTTCATTCATGGATTCGTATGTGCCATCATCATTGACAATCATGGTTCGTTTGTTGGTGCATTGGAAGGACTTGTGTCCTCGGCCACCACATGTGAAGCACTTGAGAGAACTTGTCTTGACGGGATCATCCGGTGGCGCCGAAGATGAGGGAGTCCTGGACTTGTAGTTTCTTGCCGGAGAACGAGTCGAGGAAGGTGTCACTTTCTTGGAACTTGACTTGTCGCTAGTGCTTGTTGGTGCTCTAGTCGAGGTAGGAGGTGTCGTAGTTGAGGAAGCTTGAGTGTATGAGATGTAGGTCTTGGAAGTGTACTTGGCGCATTTGAAGTCTTCTTGCACTTGTTGCTCCGCCTTGGTCACTTGATGAACTAGCTCAAGAAGGTTGGAGTAGGGTTGGAAATCGGCAATCTTCCTTATTGGGTGGTTGAGGCCGTTCAAGAAGCGTGCCACAGTTTGCTCATCATCTTCCTTGACATTGGCTCGTATCATGGCAATCTCCATCTCTTAATAGTATTCTTCCACCATCTTCGTGCCTTGCTTGAAAAGTTGTAACTATAGATCACGGGTGTAGTGTGTAGGCACGAAGCGAGCTCTCATGACATCCATCATTTGTGTCCAAGTCGTGATGGGTGGTTCTCCTCGCTCTTGGCATCGCTCGATCACTTGTTCCCACCAAATGAGGATGTAGTCTTGAAACTCAAGGGAGGCCATGGCGATCTTATTTTCCTCGTCGTAGTTGTAAAGACGGAATATCTTGTCAACTTTGAATGCCCATGAGAATTATTCTTCGGGATCATTGCTTCCAGAGAATTTGGGCATGGTGAACTTGAGCTTGCCGTAGCGGAGTTCTTCATCATAGTGGCGGTTTTGATGTCGCTCTTGGTGTGGAGGGGGGGGGGGGTCTCCGAGCACTCATTCCACTTGATGTCATGCTTGGCGTGGAGGAGGGTCTTCGACTTCACGTTCTTCATGATAGCACTCTTGGCGTGGAGGAGGACGAGGCATATGAGCTTGGTTTCGTCTTTCTTGTTGCTCTTACGTCGGCCAACTTCTTCTTGTCATGCTTGGCGAAGCTCTTCCTCTTGCTCACGGCTGAGGCGGCTGCGAGCGGCAACGACTCTAGTGGACTCGTGGAGTGCGTCATGAGCCGCTTGAGCTTCACGGCTCCGTAGCCCCGTCTTGAGATTCTTGACGTGGATGTTGTGGAGGTACTTGCTCTTACTCCATAGCTTCTTGTTCTTGGCATCGCACCCTTTCATGTGATCGAACACGGTCTTGTAAGACATTTCCATGGAAAGGATTGTCTTGAGCTTGGCGATTTTGAGTGTCATCGCAGCAAAGAGAACGAGGTCAAGGAGGACTCGCATCGGAAGAAGAGTATGACGATGACTGGTGGCTTGAGTGGCGCCGTCTTGGTGATGAGGTTGAGGACGCGCGGCTCACGATCATGTTGCGGAATTCATCCATTTGTTTGGAGAGCTTGGCGTCGAGGTAGCCCCGGTTCCTTGCTTCCGATTGACGTAGGTGATACGTCTCCATCGTATCTACTTTTCCAAACACTTTTGCCCTTGTTTTGGACTCTAACTTGCATGATTTGAATGAAACTAACCCGGACTGACGCTGTTTTCAGCAGAACTGCCATGGTGTTATTTTTGTGTAGAAATAAAAGTTCTCGGAATGACCTGAAAATCCACAGAGCAACTTTTCATATTTAATAAAAAATACTGGCGAAAGAAATAGTGCCAGGGGGCCCACGACCTGTCCACGAGGGTGGGGGCACGCCCCCTCCCCCTGGGCGTGCCCCCTGCCTCATGGGCCCCCTGGATGTCCACCGACCTCAACTCGAACTCCATATATTTGCTTTCGCGGAGAAAAAACAGAGAGAAAGTTTCATCGCGTTTTACGATACGGAGCCGCCACCAAGCCATAATCTCTCTCAGGAGGGCTGATCTGGAGTCTGTTCAGGGCTCCAGAGAGGGGGATTCATCGCGGTCGTCATCATCAACCATCCTCTATCACGAATTTCATGATGCTCACCGCCGTGTGTGAGTAATTCCATCGTAGGCTTGCTGGACGGTGATGGGTTAGATGAGATTTACCATGTAATCAAGTTAGTTTTGTTAGGGTTTGATCCCTAGTATCCACTATGTTATGAGATTGATGTTGCTATGACTTCGCTATGCTTAATGCTTGTCACTAGGGCCCGAGTGCCATGATTTCAGATCTGAACCTATTATGTTTTCATGAATATATGTGAGTTCTTGATCCTATCTTGCAAGTCTATAGTCACCTATTACATGTTATGATCCGACAACCCCGAAGTGACAATAATCAGGATACTTCTTGGTGATGACCGTAGTTTGAGGAGTTCATGTATTCACTAAGTGTTAATGCTTTGGTCCGGTACTCTATTAAAAGGAGGCCTTAATATCCCTTAGTTTCCATTAGGACTCCGCTGCCACGGGAGGGTAGGACAAAAGATGTCATGCAAGTTCTTTTCCATAAGCACGTATGACTATATTCGGAATACATGCCTACATTAAATTGATGAACTGAAGCTAGTTCTGTGTCACCCTATGTTATAACTATTACATGAGGAATCGCATCCGACATAATTATCCATCTTTGATCCAATGCCTACGAGCTTTTCACATATTGTGCTTTGCTTATTTACTTTACCGTTGCCACTGTTACAGTTACTACAAAACTGCTACCGTTACTTTTACCACTGTTACCGTTACTTCCATACTACTTTGCTACTAAATACTTTACCACAGATACTAAGTTATCCAGGTGTGGTTGAATTGACAGCTCAACTGCTAATACTTGAGAATATTCTCTGGCTCCCCTTGTGTCGAATCAATAAATTTGGGTTGAATACTCTACCCTCGAAAACTGTTGCGATCCCCTATACTTGTGGGTTATCAAGACTATTTTCTGGCACTGTTGCCGGGGAGCATAGCTCTATTCTTTGAGTCACTTGGGATTTATATCTGCTAATCACTATGAGGAACTTGAAAGACGAAAGAACTAAGATTTTTCCCTCGACTACGAGGGGAGGTAAGGAACTGCCATCTAGCTCTGCACTAGATTCTCCTTCTGTTTTGAGTAAGCTTGCGACACCTAAACCTGGTACTACTATGAATTCTAATATGTCGCATGTTATTGATGATTCCACTTCTACTATGCATGATACTTATGATGAAACTACTTCTGTGCTTGATACTAGTTTGCCATTAGGTGAATTTCTAGATGAACAACTTGCTAGGGTTAGAGAGAATGAAGTTATTGAAGATGATATTATTGAAGATAGTGATATGAAGGTTCTCCCCCTAAGTATGAATTGCCTCTTTTTCCAGAGGGTTATGTTATGGATGAAGAAACTACTAGATCTATTCTTGCTTGCAATGATAGATCCGATCTTAAGAAGTTATTAGCTAAATGGAAACAGAAATCTCTAAATGCTAGAATGAAATATGACCTTGCTTTTGCTACTTCACCTATCTTTGTTACTGATAAGGATTATGAATTCTCTGTCGATCCTAAGATAATTACTTTGGTTGAATCTGATCCTTTTTATGGCAATGAATCTGAAACTGTTGTGGCACATCTTACTAAATTAAACGATATAGCCACCCTGTTCACTAATGATGAGAAGACTCGCTATTATTATATCCTGAAGATATTTCCATTCTCATTAAAGGGTGATGCTAAAACTTGGTTTAATTCTCTTGATCCTGGTTGTGTGCATAGTCCCCAGGATATGACTTATTACTTCTCTGCTAAATATTTCCATGCTCATAAGAAACAAGTTGCCTTGAGGGAAATATATAATTTTGTGCAAATTGAGAAAGAGAGTCTCCCACAAGCTTGGGGGGGCTTCTCCGGTTACTTAATGCTTTGCCTGATCATCCTCTTAAGAAAAATGAAATACTTGATACCTTTTATAATGGACTAACCGATGCCTCCAAGGACTACTTGGATAGTTGTGCTGGTTGTGTTTTCAGGGAAAGAACAGTCGACCAAGCTGAATTGCTATTGAATAATATGTTGAATAATGAAAATAATTGGACTCTTCCCGAGCCAATTCCTGATCCAATTGAGCCAACCCCTGAGCCAATTCCTGAGCCTATTCCTAAACCAACTCCGAAGAAGAGGGGTGTTCTATTCCTCAGTCCTGAAGATATGCAAGAGGCAAAGAAATCTATGAAAGAAAAAGGTATTAAAGCTGAAGATGTTAAGAATTTACCTCCTGTTGAAGAAATACATGGTCTTAATATACCATCTATTGAAGAAACACATTGTCTTGATAACCCGACACAGGTAGTAAAGGTAAATTCTCTCTATAGATATGATAAAGTTGAAATCCCCTTTACTAAATTTCCTAGCCAATGTTTGGATGAATTTGATGACTTTATGGCTAGACAAGAAAATTTCAATGCTTATGTTGGTAGAGAATTAAAGAGTAATGCTTACATGATAGGACGCTTGAGTGATTATATGGCTAGAGTTAAAGGTGAACTTAAACTCATTAGCAAATATGCTTCTATGGTTACCACTCAAGCAGAACGAGTACGTAAAGCTCAAAGTGATTTGCTCGATGAATTAAATAATAAACATGACTTTGCTGTTAGAGTGGCTACTAGAACTGGTAGAATGACTCAGGAACCTTTTTATCCTGAAGGCCACCCTAAGAGAATTGAGCAGGATTCTCAGAGAAATAATTTAGGTGCACCTAGTCCTTCTAAAAAGAAGAAAAAGAAAAATGATAGGACTTTGCATGCTTCTAGTGAACCTGTTGTAGACACACCTGAGAGTCCCAATGATACTTCTATTTTTGATGCTGAAACACAATCTGGTGATGAACATGAACCTAGTGATAATGTTATTGATAATGTTCATGTTTATGCTCAACCTAGCAATAATAATGATGTAGAGATCGAACCTGTTGTTGATCTTGATAACCCACAATCAAAGAATCAACGTTATGATAAGAGAGATTTTGTTGCTAGGAAGCACGGTAAAGAAAGAGAACCATGGGTTCAGAAACCCATGCCTTTTCCTCCTAATCCATCAAATAAAAAGGATGATGACGATTTTGAGCACTTTCCTGAAATGATTAGACCTGTCTTCTTACGTATGCGCTTAACTGATATGCTTAAAGTGAATCCTTATGCTAAATACATGAAGGATATTATTACAAATAAAAGAAAGATAGCGGAGCTAAAATTTCCACCATGCTTGCTAATTATACTTTTAAAGGTGGAATACCTAAGAAACTTGGAGATCCAGGAGTACCAACTATACCATGCTCCATTAAAAGAAACTATGTTAAAACTGCTTTATGTGATCTTGGAGCCGGTGTTAGTGTTATGCCTCTCTTTATATCGTAGACTTGAATTGAATAAGTTGACACCTAATGAAATATCTTTGCAAATGGCTGATAAATCAACTGCTATACCTGTCGGTATTTGTGAGGATGTGCCTGTTGTGGTTGCAAATGTCACTATCTTAACGGACTTTGTTATTCTTGATATTCCCGAGGACGATAGTATGTCGATTATCCTTGATAGACCCTTTTTGAATACTGCAGGGGCTGTTATTGATTGCAACAAAGGCAATGTCACTTTTCATGTTAATGGTAATGAGCATACGGTACACTTTCTGAGGAAACAACCTCAAGTTCATAGCATCAATTCTATTGGCAAAATTCCAACTATTATTATTGGAGGTTTTGAATTTCCTCTTCCTACTGTCAAGAAAAAATATGATATTCTTATTATTGGGGACGTTCATATCCCCATTGAGGTAACCTAGTGTTATTCAACATTTCTCTGGTTTCATGCGATTCGGAATGAGTTTGTTAACAAGACTTGATCAACCTTGTTAGCGGATTCCTTTTGATGGTCATCAGATGGATGAAACTAGAAGGCACCACCTTTTGTACCCTCCTTTTACTCTCTGTTATTTAGATTAAATAAAGTAAAAATAGTATCTACTGTCTGTTTTCTGAATTATCCATGCAATAAAAAAATACCCGGAAATAAAAGTTCTCCAAATGCCCTGCAAATTTAGTATGATTTTTTCTGGAATATTTGAGAATATCTGGCACCGAGAATACAACAGGGGGAGCTGGCACCTGGCCACGAGGGTCTAGGGCATGCCCACCTGCCTCGTGGGCCCATGGTGGCCCCCCTCCACTTATTCCTGCACCCACACACTTCATCTTCCTCCCAAAAAAATCACCATCCAGCTCAAGCACGAGTTCTAGCTCATTTTGCTGCGATTTTCAATCTCCTTGCTCAAAGCTCCATTCGCAAAACTGCTTTGGGAGATTGTTCTTTGGTATGTGACTCCTCCAATGGTCCAATTAGTTTTTGTTCTAGTGCTTTATTCATTGCAATTTTTTGCTGCATAGGTGACCCAGTTCTTGAGCTTGCATGTCAAATTTATGAGGTCCCAAGTAATTCTAATGCATGATATAGGCTCTGGCACTTGTGGGAGTAGTTGCTATCAATTTTATTGAGTGTGATTCACTCTTATTTTGAGTCACTAAAAATTCAGAAATTTTTCAAAGGAAGAAATATGTCTAGGAAAATGTATCAAGGTGGTTCTTCAGTAAAGAAAGGACCCAGGCTCGCGATGCGTGAGCAAGACGACGAACCACCAAGGGAAGCTGAAGTGCGGCCTTGTGAATGGCCGTCATAAGAGTTTATGGTTAATGCAGCCATTAAGGATGAATTTGATGCATATATGCGTAATGCTGATCTTGAGGACTTCATGCAAGATAAGTGTCCTCAATACTACTATTTGACTGATTCATTCGTGAGAAGGTTTAAATTTACATCTTCGCGTAATTCTCAAACTGTCCTGTTTGATATTTATGATAAATCATATACCATGGACTTAGAAGATTTCACTACTGCTTGCAAACTCCCACAGTGGGGTAGTGTTAATGAACCCCGCAAATCTGAATATAAAGACTTTCTTGCTGGTATCACTGTGGGAGAATCTAGAGATATGGCGCAAGCTACCACAGGGAGCATTCATTTTCCTGCTATACATTATTTTGGTCTCTTCATTGGTAGATGCATTAATGGTAAAGATGAAGCATGTCACATGTGTGTTCCGAATCTGTGTGCTCTCAAGAATGTTGTATTAGGTAATAAAGATTACAACTTGGGGGCAATTGTTGCACGTAGGTTGCATAATAATGGTTTAGTTGAAGATTTGTTTGGTGGGATTTATGCGACCCGTTTTGCTAATTATCTTGGTATACCTCCATGTGAGGGTGATAAGGATTTGCCTCCCGCTTATTTAGATTATAATGCTATGGTCAGTCATCATTTTCTTGAGAGGAATGAACAATTCCTTCAGTATCGACTAATCTTTGACAGACATCGCGTTGTCCATGTTACTCTCCCTGCTCCTGCCCTTTTTGATTATTAGGCAAAAAGAAGATACGTTGTAACCAGGGAGGAGGCAGTCGAGTACAAGAGGAGGATGGAGGCAGCTCACCGCCATGCCGCAGCTCAGGAGGCATTGGCTGCTGCATCTCAGTACGACCCCAGTTACAACTACGGATATCAGTCAGGCTATCCATGGCCATAGACCAACTTAGGCCAAAAGCCTAAGCTTGGGGGAGTACGTATTTCTCACCGACATTACATTCATGTTCACACATTCATCCTAGTCATCGGTGCTCATACTTTTTCATTGTATTATCCATGCTAGTTTAAATTCTTTTTCTAGCTTTCTTCTTGTGTGTTTGATAAACCTTAAGAAAAACCAAAAAAATTAGTTAGTTTAATTTCCATGCTTGTAGTAGTAATTAAAAGAAAACCCAAAAAGATTTCTCGTTCTTATTTTTCTTGTTGGGAGCTTTCCCGTGTAAATAGTTTTATTTCTTTTCTTTTCTTTGGGGGTCGAGAGGAGAAGACCATAATGAAAATGTTGAGTGGCTCTCATATGCATTATTGTTGATTAACCAAGAGCCCATATTACCTTGTATTCTCCCTTGAATTGAATGCTTGCAGATTCCAGCTTATTCCAATGCACGTGCACTATTATTATTATACACACCGTTCGGTCGTGCAAGTGAAAGGCAATAATGACGATATATGATGGACTAATTGAGATGAGAGAAGCTGGTATGAACTCAACCTCTCTTGTTTTTGTAAATATGATTAGTTCATCGTTCCTGATTCAGCCTATTATGAATAAACATGTTTGCAATGACAATTAGAGATTATAGTTGCTTATGCCATGCTTAATTAGCTAGGAGCTTATAATGGTTTACCTTGTGTGCCAACATGCTATTAAAATGGTTGTGATGTGGTATGATAGGGTAGTATCCTCCTTTGAATGATTCGAGTGACTTGACTTGGCACATGTTCACACATGTAGTTGAAACAAAATCAACATAGCCTTCACAATATTTATGTTCATGGTAGATTATATCCTACTCATGCTTGCACTTGATGTTGATTAATTTTAATGCATGTTCATGACTGTTGTCGCTCCCTCAGTTTGTCGCTTCCCAGTCTTTTGCTAGCCTTCACCTGTACTAAGCGGGAATACTGCTTGTGCATCCAAACTCCATAAACCCCAAAGTTATTCCATATGAGTCCACCATACCTTCCTATATGCGGTATTTACCTGCCGTTCCAAGTAAATTTGTATGTGCCAAACTCTAAACCTTCAAATGAAATTCTATTTTGTATGCTCGAGCAGCTCATGTTACAACTAGGGTTGTCTGTATCTTCCATGCTAGGTGGGTTATTCTCAAGAGGAGTGGACTCCGCTCCTCATTCACGAGAAAATGGCTGGTAACCGGGATGCCCAGTCCCAAGATCAAATCAAATCAAAATAATTAAAACAAAACTCCCCCAAGATTTTTGCTAGTTGGAGGCACCCGTTGTTTCGGGCAAGCCATGGATTGATGCTTGTTGGTGGTGGGGGAGTATAAACTTAACCATTCTGTTTGGGAACCGCCTATAATGTGTGTAGCATGGAAGATATCGAGATCTCATAGTTGTTGCGTTGACAGTAAAAGTATACCGCTCAAAATGTTACTCACCTCTATTTCAAAATCGAGCTCTGGCACCTCTACAAATCCCTGCTTCCCTCTGCGAGGGGCCTATCTATTTACTTTTATGTTGAGTCATCACCCTCTTATTAAAAAGCACCCGCTGGAGAGCACCGCTGTCATTTCCATGCATTACTATTAGTTTATATTGGGTATGACTTGACTGGATCTCTTTTACCATGAATTACAATGTTTAGTTAGTCCTTGAACATTAAAGGTGCTCTGCATTTATGTTTTGCGGTCTCAGAAAGGGCTAGCGAGATACCATCTTGTCATATCATATTATGATTGTTTTGAGAAAGTGTTGTCACCCGAGATTTATTATTATTACTCGCTAGTTCATTATGCCATTGATATGAGTAAACATGAGACCTAAGTGTTATTATGAATATGGTTAGTTTATAATCTTTGCTGAAAACTTGAATGCTGGCTTTACATATTTACAACAACAAGAGCAAACAGAGTTTGTAAAAGTTTTTCTTTATCACTTTCAGTTTATCAACTGAATTGCTTGAGGACAAGCAAAGGTTTAAGCTTGGGGGAGTTGATACTTCTCCGTCGTATCTACTTTTCCAAACACTTTTGCCCTTGTTTTGGACTCTAACTTGCATGATTTGAATGAAACTAACCCGGACTAACGCTGTCTTCAGCAGATCTGCCATGGTGTTATTTTTGTGCAGAAATAAAAGTTCTCGGAATGACCTGAAAATCCACGGAGCAACTTTTCAGATTTAATAAAAAATACTGGTGAAAGAAATAGTGCCAGGGGGCCCACACCCTGTCCACGAGGGTGGGGGCGCGCCCCCTCCCCCTGGGCGCGCCCCCTGCCTCGTGGGCCCCCTGGATGTCCACTAACCGCAACTCCAACTCCATATATTTGCTTTCATGGAGAAAAAATCAGAGAGAAAGTTTCATCATGTTTTACGATACGGAGCCCCCGCCAAGCCCTAATCTCTCTCGGGAGGGCTGATCTGGAGTCCGTTCGGGGCTCCGAAGAGTGGGATTCGTCGTCGTCATCATCATCAACCATCCTCCATCACCAATTTCATGATGCTCACCGCCATGCGTGAGTAATTCCATCGTAGGCTTGCTGGACGGTGATGGGTTGGATGAGATTTACCATGTAATCAAGTTAGTTTTGTTAGGGTTTGATCCCTAGTATCCACTATGTTCTGAGATTGATGTTGCTATGACTTTGCTATGCTTAATGCTTGTCAGTAGGGCCCAAGTGCCATGATTTCAGATCTGAACCTATTATGTTTTCATGAATATATGTGAGTTCTTGATCCTATCTTGCAAGTCTATAGTCACCTATTATGTGTTATGATTCGACAACCCCAAAGTGACAATAATCGGGATACTTCTCGGTGATGACCGTAGTTTGAGGAGTTCATGTATTCACTAAGTGTTAATGCTTTGGTCCGGTACTCTATTAAAAGGAGGCCTTAATATCCCTTAGTTTCCATTAGGACTCCGCTGCCACGGGAGGGTAGGACAAAAGATGTCATGCAAGTTCTTTTCCATAAGCACGTATGACTATATTCGGAATACATGCCTACATTACATTGATGGACTGGAGCTAGTTCCGTGTCACCCTATGTTATAACTATTACATGAGGAATCACATCCGAGATAATTATCCATCACTGATCTAATGCCGACGAGCTTTTCACATATTGTGCTTTGCTTATTTACTTTACCATTGCCACTGTTACAATTACTACAAAATTGCTACTGTTACTTTTACCATTGTTACCGTTACTTCCATACTACTTTGCTACTAAATACTTTGCTGCAGATACTAAGTTATCCAGGTGTGGTTGAATTGACAACTCAACTGCTAATACTTGAGAATATTCTTTGGCTCCCCTTGTGTCGAATCAATAAATTTGGGTTGAATACTCTACCCTCGAAAACTGTTGCGATCCCCTATACTTGTGGGTTATCAGTAGGTCGGTGGCGAGTTGCTCGATGCGATCACCCAAAGCTACACTTTCTTGAGAAGAGCTCCTTAGGCGGCAAAAAAGTGAGTTTTGGTGAAGTAGTCACGTTCATCATCTTGACCCTCGAAGAGTGGGTTCGCTGAAGAAGTAGGCGTATCCATCATAACCAAGAGGGGGTGATTAGGAAAATGAGAGAACAACGCCAAAGGTACCTTTTCCGAAGATTGTGGATCTATCAAGTATAGCTCAATGTAATCCTACAATAGTAGAATTGGTACCGGGTTTGTTTCTCACACCTACACAAGTAAAGCTTATGGAGGAGCTTGGTTAGGATGAGTGGCACGAAATTTCAAGAAAATGTTAGTCAAGATACCGATAAGGTTGAGAGGGTTCAGAAAATTGCAAGTAAAGCAAATAGATCAAGCGCAAGAAGATCACTAGGAACACACACATGGAAGATAGATGGGATCCGCACAACCAAGGAGTGAGCTCAAAATGTGTAACCTGAAAAATGCTCTTGTTGTATGGATACATGAGAGAAGCTAGCTTGATTGCTCAAATGGGCTAGATACGTTGTAGTGCACCACCCTATAAGAGAAACCGTGCCGTCTTCAATCCAAAATATGCTATGTATGTGGTGTCCAATATGATGCTACTATGCAAATGGCACGATGCTAATGCTTACAAGCTCTTTGTTTCTTCTCTTTTGCTTAAAGGCTTTTTCTCTTTTTTCACTATGTTTGATGCTCGAGCCAAGTATGATATGAGACAAGTATGTAAGATATGCATGGGAAAGACTTATGGCACAATGATGATAGCAATATGATTTGCACGCTAAATGTAGCTATGCGGAGCAAGCGTATCACTAAGGTGCATAAAGAGCGTGGCCCGGCAATTCTCAACTCGCTAGTCTCGATAGGCAAGTGACGCAAAATGGCTCAGTTTATCAAAGAAATGGAAAGCAAATGTATTCGGTGTCGTTGAGGTTACAGTCCTTGCTTACGGTTGGGATGAGGATGAATTGCTCGTTGTCAATGTCGAGGTTGAAGCGACGATGAAGAACGGTGTCGTCGATGTCAAACCGTTCCTAAGTATCCGAAACACCTTGGGAAACGGAAACCGCAACTCAAAATTGGTCAAATGCGGAAGGTGGGCACGTTTATGAAGGAAAAAATTATGGCGGCAAATGGTGGTGGTAATGGTCTAAGTGGATGAGAGATGTCAAGAGCTACAAAACAAGCCAAAGAACACGAAAAATGGACTTTGGAGGTGAAAGTTATGGTTGAAATGGTGTTGTTGGTGGGCTGATTCTGGAGGGTGCGGGCACCCAAGGGTTGGAGGTGAGGGTGCCTTGGGTGGTCAGGGCAAACAGGCCCGGGGGTGTGGGCCCCCGGGGGTTGGAGGTGCGGGTGCCCAGGAGTCTCCAATTTGGGCGGAAATTTTGGAGAAGACATCAATTTCGGAGGATTTCGTGGTGGAAAGGTTGGGGATGGTTGGGGAGGGGCTAGATCCACTTGCCAAACAACAAATCTATGGGCCAAACAACAAAATCTCATAAGAACCAACAAATTGCAAGAAAATTTTTTGGGGCTATTTTTGTGGGGATTTTCAAATTAGGACCAAAAAGCAACGAAATTAGGCTAGCAAATGGGGGGGGGGGGTAGGGACTCCAAGATGTGAATCAACCTTGCTCATGATACCAAGATGTTGTAGGGTGGAACCCTAGGGGAGGATGTTTTCACACTTGGAGGGGGAAAAGAGCAAGAACGCACAAGAACACAAGGGGGAAATCACTCAAACAAACCCAAATCACACATCCACTAGAGTAGCACACATGAGATCCACAAGAATACAAGAACAATCCAAGGAAAATGGCACTAGGTAAAATTCTTCTCACTCCCAAGGGAGGTGAGGTCTTGATGATGATCTTCTCCAAGAGGAGGTATTGAAATCCTGATACGTCTCCATCGTATCACTTTTCCTAACGCTTTTCCTCTTGTTTTTTGGACTCTAATTTGCATGATTTGAATGAAACTAACCCGGACTGACGCTGTTTTTAGCAGAACTACCATGGTGTTGTTTTTGTGCAAAAATAAAAGTTCTCGGAATGGAACGAAACTTTGTGAGGATTTTTTATACAATAAAAGAGAATTTCTGCAGCCAAGAACCACCGGGGGGCACCTGGGTGGGCACAACCCACCAGGGCGCGCCACCCCCTCCAGGCGCGCCCAGGTGGGTTGTCTCCACCTGGTGGCCCTGCATACCCTGAAACTGACGCTATAAAATCCTGTTTTCCAGAAAAAATGAGGGAGAAAGAATTATCACGTTTCACGAGACGGAGTCACCGCCGTCTCATGTTCTTCATCGGGAGGCCAGATCTGGAGTCTGTTTGGGGCTCCGGAGAGGGGGATCTTTGATCTTCGTCATCACAAACACTTCTCCATCACCAACTCCATGATGCTCCCCACCGAGAGTGAGTAATTCCTTCGTAGGCTCGCTGGTCAGTGAGAAGTTGGATGAGATTCATCATGTAATCGAGTTAGTTTTGTTAGGGCCTGATCCCTAGTATCCATTATTTTCTGAGATTGATGTTGCTATGACTTTGCCATGCTTAATGCTTGTCACTTTGGGCTCGGGTGCCATGATTTCATATCTGAACCATTTAAGTTATAGTCACCTACTACGTGTTATGATCCGGCAACCCCGGAGTGACAATAGTCGGGACCACTCCCGGTGATGACCGTAGTTTGAGGAGTTCATGTATTCACCGTCTGCTGATGCTTTGTTCCGGCACTCTATTAAAAGGAGGCCTTAGTATCCCTTAGTTTCCAATAGGACCCCGCTGCCACGGGAGGGTAGGACAAAAGATGTCATGCAAGTTCTTTCCATAAGCACGTATGACTATTTACGGAATACATGCCTACATTATATTTATGAACTGGAGCTAGTATCGTATCGCCCTAGGTTATGACTGTCTCATGACGAATATCATCCAACGAATCACTGATCCAATGCCTACGATTTTCCTACATATTGTTTCTGCTAAGTTACTACCGCTATCGTTACTATTGCACTTGCTACAAAATTGCTGCTATCACCGTTACTGCCACTATTGTCGTTGCTACTATTATCAAAACTATCATATTATTATGCTACTAATCATATTGCTGCAGATAATTAATCTCCAGGTGTGGTTGAATTGACAACTCAGTCGCTAATACTTGCAAATATTCTTTGGCACCCCTTGTGTTGAATCTATAAATTTGGGTTGAATACTCTACCCTCGAAAACTGTTGCGATCCCATATACTTGTGGGTTATCAAATCCACAAGAGGATCTTCTCCTAAGGAGGTCTTGATCTCCAAGAGGAGGGGAAGATGAGCAAAGCTTTCTCAACATGTCACATATACTTTGCTAACCTTAAAATGAGCTAGGAGAAGAGTACTTATAGGCTAGGGACGAGATAGGGGAAAATGAGGGTACAAGGGTCCCAAGTGGAAGGCACACCCGGAGGGGTCTGGGCACCCGGTTTCACGTCCCTAGCCTTGCTATGCACTTGGACTAGCTTGGTTGCTGCATCATGTTTAAATTTCATTTAAACCTGAAATGGGGATTGTTCAAACCCTAACACCAGATCAAATCAAATAGGTTCAACCTAAAATAATCTTCAATGAACCCAAAATGTCTTTGGAAATGTTCATGATTTTTGATAAAGGTGAAAACCTCTGCCAAAAATGATCAGCATATTTCTTGGCCATTTATGGATTTTTGAATTAACTCATAAAGTATTTGAATTTGGGCAGTTGAATGCTATAAATAATTTAAATGCTCAAATAATTCTGAAACTAAATGTGGGTTGTTGCATATATTTCAAAAGGTGCCCACAATTATTTTCAGGATTTTTAGAAGTGCTCTGGTATTTTTAATAAAGCCCAAACAACTACAGAAAATAGAAAACAAAACAGAAATAGGAAAAGGCAGAGAGAGAGAGAGAACTTACCTGGCGCTCACCTGGCAGCCCAGCTGGCCCAGCACTGTAGCTGAGGCCCAGCCCACCAGGGCGAAGCGGTCGCCTTCAACCTCTGCCATTAGGTAGAGGCGTGTCGACGCCAGCGCGCCCGAGGCCTCCACCTCCTCCCTCCCAGCCTGCCTGGCTCCTCCTCGATGCACCAGGCGACGCCACGCAGCCCCTGGCCCCCTCTCACTCTCTCGCGTGCCTCTCCCCTCCTATGCTTTCTCTCCCTCTCGCGCTCGAGCGCAACCGCCGACGCTGCTCGCCACCACCGCAGCCACCGCCTTCCCCTCGACCTCCTGACGTGTTCAGGAGCTCCGCCTTGACCACCTCCCCCTCCTCGCCGAGCAATGCACCGCGGGAGCCCGTGGAATGCTGCCATCGCTGTCATCTTCAACCTCCAGCACCTGAGATCGCCGGCAACGCCACGTCACCGTCCGGCCTCCCCCGAGCTCGCAGATGCCTCCAAACGACGCGGGGTAAGCCCCTATTTGTTTTGCCCCTATCCCCGTCGCCCCGCACGTTCTCTAGCGCTAACTCCGCCCCCCAGCTCCAGCCGCTGCCACGAGTGGATGCGTGCGAGTTCCAGCTCCGCGTAGATGCCCTCAGTGCACCAAGCCACTGCCTGTAGCTCAACTCCGGCGAGCCTCCGTCGTTGGTTTGGTCGTCGCCAGCCGAACTCCGGCGACTGATGATGTGGCCGTCATTAGCCACTAATGACCCAGCTAAGCCACCCCTAGAGCCACTGCCATGTGGGTCCCAATGCCTAAACTAATTAGTATTATTTCTATGTTGGATTAACACTAACCACAGTGGGCCCCGCCTGTCAACGTTGACTTGGCCACGTCAGCTTTGACCGGGTCCCACATGTCAGCCTCTGTAGCTGACTCTGTGTCACTGACCAGTAGGCCCCACTGGTCAGGTTTGACCTGGGCCGTCCATTGACCTGCTGATGTCACTAATACGTCATGCTGATGCAGTAAATGTTTTCTGGAGTTTTAAATAAATCAGAAATGATTTATTTATTTCAGAAAATATCCAAAACTTCTAAAAATCATATAAATTCAACCATAACTCCAAATGAAATAATTTATATATGAAAAATTATCAGAAAAATCCAATCTATCCATCTGTACCATTTTCATGCATGTTAGAACAACTTATGACTACTGTTTAGGACAATTCAATTAAATGGCATTTAAATAACCACATGTGGAGTTTGAATTTGAATCTTGGATTCAAACCAACTTCATTTAATCTGGTTTTAGTTGCATTAGCACAAACCACAGCATATTGCCATGTCACATTCATGCATCATATTGTTGCATTGCATTGATTGTGTTTCTTCTTTGTTTGTCGGTGCTTGTCCCCTCTCAGTAGACGTGTACCGACGATGTGATCGATGACACCGATGAAGAACTATACTATCTTCAGAAGTGCCAGGCAAGCAAAATCCCCTTGTTCATTCCGATACAATCCTACTCTCTCGCCCCTACTCTCTTTTACTGCATTAGGACAACAACGATTCAACTGTTACATGTTGCAGCAGTTGAACCCCCTTATCCTCTGCATGACCTGTCATTGCCACAGTAAATAGATGAAACCCACTAGCATGAGTAGGAGTTGTTTGAGCCCTGATGTGCCTACTCATTCATGCTTGTTTGTCATGCCTGCTATTGCTTAGAGTTGTGTCAGGTCTGATTCATCGGGGATGGTTGGAATGTGGTGAACATGTCCTACTGTTGAGAGCTAAGTGTGTGAACACGATTTGGTAAAGGTAGCGGTGAGAGGCCATGTAGGAGTACATGGTGGGTTGTCTCATTGAAACCGTCCTCAGGAACTGAGTTCTGTGTTTGTGATCCATGAACAGTTACTACCACACATTGGGCTCCGGGCACTCCAAGCTCTCTCGACTTATTAATCAACTTGATCTCTGTCCACGAGTTGCAACTAGTTTCTGGTGTTTGTAGGTAGTGTTAGTAGTCTACCAAGTGGCACCCGGTACAGGTGGGCTTGGGACAGACTAGGCATAGTGGCCTGGTGTACCAAGTGGCACCCGGATGGTGGGCTTGGGAACCCTGCACACATCGTTTGGGGCCGTGAGCGACACCCCGGCCGGATCTCCTTGCGGATGGAACCCGAATAGGCGATAAACCTGGACGAGAGACTTGCGTGGTTAGTCAGGTCGTGGCCGACACCCTCGCTGGGCTTCCGCTTGAAGGTTGCCGAGTACATGTCGTGTAAATGGCAATAAATGGTGAGAGCGTGTGTGAAGAAGTACACCCCTGCAGGGTTAACATTATCTATTCGAATAGCCGTGTCCACGGTAAAGGACTTCTGGGTTACCTATACAGTTCATAGACAAGTGAAAGTGGATACTTTAAAATGCGCAAGATAAGCGTGAGTGCTATGGATGGCGTTCTCGTAGGGAGACGGGAGCAGATCCATAGTGGTGTATTGATATGGTGAATATGTGGACTCGTGTGCGCCACCTCAAAAGAATTACATTGCAGTCGTAGTTCAAGATTGCCACCGAGTCAAAGCTGGCTTGCTGCAGTTAAACTCCACCACCCCCTGTGTTGATATTGATGCATATGTAGTTAGTTCTGATGTAAGTCTTGTTGGGTACATTTGTACTCACGTTTGCCTATTGTATGTTTTTGCAGAGACTTCCGTCTCACTAGTAGTTCCGCGTGGACTTCGACGTTTAGCTTGTTACCTCAGCTACGATCTTGTGCCCTCGGCAGGATCTAGTAGATAGTCAGGCTTCTCAGCCTTTTTCATTTGTAGATGTCTGTACCCAGACATGTTAAGCTTCCGTTTGTGCTTTGACTTGTATGCTCTGAATGCTGGGTCGAGAGCCCATGTTTGTAATATCTCGCTCCTCGGAGCCTACTGAATAAAATACTTGAGATGTAGAGTCATGTTGTGATGCCATGTTGTATTTTCACATATTGAGCATATTGTGTGTATGTTATTGAAATGCTTGGTATGTGTGGGATCTGACTATCTAGTTGTTTATCCTTGGTAGCCTCTCTTACCGGGAAATGTCTCTTAGTGCTTCCACTGAGCCATGGTAGCTTGCTACTGCTCCGGAACACTTAGGCTGGCCTGCATGTGTCCTTCTTCGTTCATGTGTCTGTCCCTTCGGGGAAATGTCACGCGATGAATACCGGAGTCCTGTTAGCCCGCTACAGCCCGGTTCACCGGAGTCCTGCTAGCCCAGTGCTACAGCCTGGATTCACTCGCTGATGACCGACACATTCGATGTTGGGTCATGGGTGCCTGTCCCTGTAAGTTTGTGCCAGTTTGGGTTTACGACTAGCCATGTCAGCCCGGACTCCTTATCATATAGATGCTAGCGACACTATCATATACGTGTGCCAAAAGGCGCAAACGGTCCCGGGCAAAGGTAAGGCGACACCCGTGGGAATACCGTGCGTGAGGCCGCAAAGTGATATGAGGTGTTACATGCTAGATCAATGTGGCATTGAGTCGGGGTCCTGACACCCAGGGAAAAAGGGTCCAGCCTGGCACCCAGGGGAGGCCGGGCTTCCGGCAGGGAATGGCCCGGGCACCTGGACCGGACAGGCGGGCGGCTGGAGCGGGATCGGGTAACTGGGGGACGGCTAGCGGCTGGAGCAGGACCTGAGCACTCGGGGGTTTACAGCCCGGGCACACGTTGCGTCGGCTGGAAGGGGGGTCCGGGCACCCGGGGGCCGAAGTGGCCGGGCACCCAGGGTGTCCAGGGACTTGGGACCCCCCGGCGACCAGGGGACCGGGCACCCAGGGCTGGATGGTCGGGCACCCAGGGTGGTCCATGACCTCTGCATCTTCACGAGTTATGCGTCCTTCTTCCTCCTCCCTCTCCATAGGTGCTTGGGTCTCCGTCCTCTCTTCTTCACGGTCATCCCTTTGGTACCTAAGAGTGCATAACATCTCCGTTTGAGGTAGGACCCAATTCACATGTGAATCCGAACGAAACTCGAAGAGGAAATATTTAACCTCAGTTTTGATGGCACGTGCGCATGCTCTTGTCATTGGTCCTCTTCTTGCTTGTGGTGGTGACGGAATGACCACGGGGATGGTCGAGGGATGCTCCGCATCAAGTTTCCTAGCTTATTTGTTTTCTAACGTTAAACTTAGTTTAGTCCACATATTATGGTACAGGCAACTTCATAACCATGGCAACCAACTTAGAAGAAATGTTTTACCTGCTTTACAAAACATGTATAGGTGATTATAGGACCTTGTATGCATAATATATGTTGTGTAAGTTGTTTTAACGTGGTTTCTCTTACCTCCTCTTTTCACATGACAAGTAAGAGTATATAATAGATTTGAGCCGTTGATTTCATTTAGTAGTGGGTCTGAGTAACTCTTACCTTCTTACCTCTCATATGAAAAAGAAGGTAAGGACCACGTTAAATTTTGCTATGTTGTATGTACCTTCATAACGCAAGTTGCCTTCTTTACTGCTGAAAGTTATCTCCATGTATCGTCAAAGTTTCCTATATACCATGAAAGTTGTGTGCTATCGTTCCTAAGTTGTGTACGATATAAGTCAAAATGTCACTTTGATGGACGGGTGCATTGGAGCCCTGTATTTTGAATAGTGCCAAAATGATATTTTGAAGTTCCCAAAAGTTCAAAAAAATCCACATATTCATATGGATGAATATTACACATGTGAAAATTTTGATGATGAAATAAGTAACCATGTGAGTTACACAAAAATGAAAAAAAATCATGATTTTAAAGAGATGAGCAATGCATGTATTATGGACACAGACGAGGAGCGCACGGCGACACAACCCCTAGTTAAAAGCCACTCATGGCTTGTTTGGGGATCGGTGCAGGTTTTCGTTAACTGATCACAATGTAACATGCTTGCGTAATGCCAACAGTGAGGTGCATGTATTCATTTAATTCGAGATAGTGTGTTCGACAAACATAGCAAAGATTTTAGCGAAGCATTGATGGCAAAGACTTTGGATACACGTTAATTTAAGAGAAAATAACTTGTATGAAGCACTGTAAAGATGGAAATTGTTTCTTTCATCAATTGCCCGTAGTAATTTCGTTTGCGTCTATGTGACAGGATACATTAGTTTTGATTTGCGATGATTAATTGTGCCTTTCATGGAATTTGTATTATTAAATTCTCATCTTTTTAGAAGAGAATAATTCCTGAGATTTAAAAAAACACGAGATTATTATGAAAAAGTATCTAGAATTATTACCATGATGTTCCCAATTTTTCACTTAAGATTGTTGAAAAATCTCCTGGATTATTTACATAATTTTCTAAGGATTAGTATTGAAAGAAATTTCCTAAGAACTTAGTACAGACAAAATATTGGATGTGTTATATGATTCAAAACATAGGCCTCAATAAAATCGGCATGCATGTGGGGCCATTGTCAAATGTCTGTCGAGCCGTCCACATCTAGATGCATGTATTCCTAGCCAAAGATCATTAAGACTGCAAAAGACTGTCTCTCTAAAAAAAGCATACATCCAATTAAAACTAAAGAATATGTGCATACTAATATAGTGATAAGATCCCTATTCTCATTTAGTGGTCAGATATAGGTGGGAGTGCGCCCGCGGATGCTCCTATGTATTTTTGTATGTATTATTCATTATTTAGAGATAGCTATTTTGTTATTTCTGTATAGCCCAGATGTTTACTTATTTTGTCATCAATTTTGCACACGTGTAATATATATTCATATGTTCATGTAGATTTTTTTCAAAAATTGTTGAAACTTTAAATCTGACTTTTAAACTATTTAAATTAAGGTTCTCCAATGCACCGTGCTCCAAAATTAGACTCTCATGATAAAATTGCCTACCTATGATGCACAGTTGACTATAGGTGAAAGTTGAGTCAATTCAATAGTACTGTCGTGGTGGGTGCTCGGCAGATGCCAAAGGATGGCTAAAGAGAGGGACATGCTCGAGGGCACCGGTGGGCTCCACAGGTGAGGTCGGCATGAGCAAGCGAGGGACGCAAGAAATACCCAGGTTCGTGGCTCTCCAGAGAGATAACACCCCTAATCCTGCTGAGTGTGGTTTATATGTGGATATTACAAGCTTGCTCCTAGAGCTGTTTGTGGGAGGAAGGAAGGAAGGCAGGCCAGGGCTCAGGCTGCTCCTTCTCCTTGCATATGTATGTATTCTATTGATGGTCGACACTTGGCAGGGAGGCCCCTAGGGGGGTTTATAGGTCAACCCCCCAGGGTTACAATGGTAAAGTTACATGGGCGCGGGGCCAGGATGTCAGCGTCTGGGAAGCCGGTGTTGGGGCCCGCCAGGTGCCACGATTCGCTGGGTTCTCCGGGCGCAGGCGCCGTGCGCCAGGGGGCACTGTTCCCCGTCTTGTCGTGCGTTACGAGTGGTTGAGCCGGCTCGGCCATAGTGGCACGTCGCCTGGTCGCCATCGGCTTGCATCAGCAGAACGAGGGATGCACTGTTCCATGCCGACCCTGGTCTACGGAGTAGGTGGGCCACTGTCGCCACGCTCCTGCCAGTCAGCGGGGTTGGTGGGCCACTATAGCCATGCCCCTGCCGGTCAGCGGGGTTGGTGGGCCACTATAGCCACGTGCCTGCCGGTCAGCGGGGTTGATGAGCCACTGTAGCCATGCTCATCTCCTTTACGGGGACTTGATCCGACGTACGTCCCAGATGGGACGGGAGCTGATCTGTGGCCGCGTTGAGGGGCACACCATGGTGGCGCTTGCTTGTGGGAGAAGTCTTGGTTTGGCGGGGTTGGCCAGCATGCGCCAGCGGGCCAGGCCGGATTGCGGGGCTTGGCCGGGTTGAGGAACCCGGCCAAGGACGAGCCAGATTGAGGGGCGATGCCGACCCTGATGTTTTTGAAAAAGATCTGGCTTCCGTTGACTACCCGGGGTTCATCCCCCCATAGTAGTCCCTGAAGCTGTGAAGGCTCGCCGGCTTCAGGCGGGGGGCCTTCACAGTTTCACCCCCCGAGGAGACGACAAATGTTGATGAAGCTTGCGACCCCCGGGTCCGGCGACACCCACTGTGTGCCGGCTTCCGGAAGCCGGATCGCGGCATCCCGGAATGGGCGGGAAACCGAAGAGTTCATCGAATCTTGAAGGGGAAGGGACGTGCACCCTCGGTTTTGGCGCGAGCGCCACGTGGCGAATAGCAGCTGAAGAGGCCTCACAGGCCACGTGCGACGGGACGTAATAGCGGGCTGGAGCCCACCACTTCGTGCCCTCGGCCCACGCGCCGGGATTTAATGTGGTGGGCACGGACGGTTACCCTTCTCGACGTAATTAATTTGCACACAGATCATTCCCACACATTGCGGGGAAGTGGGAAAGGTGGACGCAACCGATCCCACTTCCCCACGTCCTTGTCGTGGTTATAAATCGAGGCAAGGGGTGGTGGAGATCACTCATGCATGCGCCTCCCACTTCCTTCCTCTCTCGCCCTTGCCTTGAGCTTTCCACCCATTGAAAGGCCGAGCGCTGCCCAAACTGCCCTCCGTGTGCACCAGCTCTCTTCTACCGCCACACCGCATGCCCTAGCCAAGCTCTAGAGATGGCGCCGTAGAAGGGCACGTGGGAGAGGTCGGAGGTCACCGACGCTGACATCCAGTATCTTCGTGACACCCGATGACTACCGTCAGCGGAGGACGTAGCCGCACGTGCGCCCGGGGCGGAGAGGGAGCCTGAGCCGTAGGAGGGCGAGCATGTGGTCTTCCTTAGCCATTTCTGCCGTGGGTTTGTCTTGCCTATGAGTGACTTCTTCAGCACCTTTCTCTCCTCCTTCGGGCTGCAGCCGCACCACCTAGGTGCGAACGCCGTGCTACAGCTCTCAGGCTTCGTTACCCTCTGCGAGTGCTATCTGGGGTGGAGCCAGATGTGGATCTCTGGAGCCTCCTATTCTTCGTCAAGCAACAGGGGACAGAGGCCGGGGCCATGGCCGACTGCGGAGCCGTCGTCGTCTCGATCCGCCCCAATGGGGTGTTCCCCAAAATGCCCTTGGAGGATTCTGGCAAAAAGTGGGAGAACACCTTCTTCTATGTGCGTAATGTCGACGGGAGGGGCGACGCCATCAACCTGCCCCATTTCATCAACAAGTGGCCGGACGCCAAGATGAACTGGGGCTACTCGCTCAAGAACCTATCGCAGGGGTTGGTGAATCCGCAGCCGGATCCGAGAGATGTTGGCGCGGGAGGGGCTAAAGGGGACAAATCTTGTCTCTGCCTTCATCGCGCGCCGCCTCCTGCCACTGCAGCGCCGGTCGCACATCATCGGCCAGATGGGAGACCGTCGGGATCCCACCTGGATATCGTCTGGGTAGCTGTCGCGAGCGCTGGTCGCCGATCGCGTAAACGCCATCTCCAAGGCCGGGCTGACCAACGACTGGTGCTTTGGCAAGGCACCCTACAACGCCGAGTACCCGGCGCCAGCGGTTAGTCATTGGTCTACTTTCTTTGCCATGTCTCAACTTCTCCTTCATCCTGACGCGATGAGGGAAGTGCTGTTCAGCGTGATTCGGTCAACGTGTGACGGAACAAGGATGTAGGTACTGGGAGTCGAACGGGCCTGCTCGGAGGGGGCAGAATCGTTCGCCGAGAATCCCGAGTCAGCCAATGCCTAAGCCGGTGCCGCGCGCCGCGCGAGTAAGTCTCAGCACCTAGATCCCCTTCGGGACTAGTCAGATGATGACGCGGAGGTCCTAACGCACGCCAGTGGTGTAGCACCGCCGAGAGGAGGAGACGCGCCGTCGAACCCCCAAGGCGGCTGCGGAAGATGGTCGACGCCGGGTCGTCCCGCGCGCCGGCTGTGGCAAGCTGACTGCACGGGGAGGAGGATGTGGCGTCGAGGAAGCCGATCGCCAAGCGCACGGCGGACCAGGCCACGGGCACAAGCTGGTCGCTAAGAAGAGGCACGGCACCATTCTGGAGGCGCCGGCAAGGCCGGTCATCCCGACGGTGATTGGGTAAGTTCTTATTGCTGGCTCCGGCGTGCTTTTGAGCCATTCTCTTGTCTCATGCTTCACTTATCGTGATCCAGGTCACCGTTGGAGTTGGCGCTGGCAGCGACAGACGCCGTGTCTGGAGGCGGCTTCTCGTTCTGGCGGACCCGGAGTAGCGCCATCGACCGGGATCAGGAGATGCCCGACAAGGACCTCAGCCAGAACCCGGACGACACCGAGGGCCTGGCCTGGCGGGACCAGAACAGGGTCGTGGAGGAGATGGAGGCGGTGGTGTCCCAGGCCTAGGCCAGGGCCGCAGAGGTGAGGGAGCGGGCCGTCGGGGAGCCGGCTTGGCCGGAGATGCCGGCAGGCATGGAGCCGGCTGGGACGGTTTTTGTGTCGCCGATGAAGGAGGGGCACATCCCGGACAGTCGGGTGGAGGTGGCAGTGGGCGACCGGGTGGTCGTGGAGATCGACGATGACTCCCCACTACGGATCGACATGGTCGAGCGGGTGGAGGTGGAAGGCGACGGGAGGGGGCTGCCATGGAGGGGGCGTCGCAGGGGGTGCCGGAAGGGACGCCGGTCGGCGTGCTGGAGCCGAGGCCGGCCGGCAAGGGGACGACGGGCGGTGAGCATGCCCTGGCGATCAGGCAGCCGCCAACAGCGCCTGGTGGCAGCCCTGCCACAGGGTCGCTGCAGGCACGTGCCAGGTCGAGCGTGCCGGCCGTGTTCGGGACGTTGACGCAGGAGGAGGCGTCAAGGGTCGCCGTGCGCCGGCATCTCCTGGGTGTGCAGAGCAGGTTCAGGCCTTCGCCCAGGCCGAGACAGAGCGGGCACGGGAGCTAGAGCGCTCCGTGTTTGTAAGTTTCTCTTCCTCTGACTTTTTTCTTTTTCTTGTAGCTGGTTAGTGGGGGAGCGCCAGCGCGCCCACTGGGTGTAGCCCCTGAGATTCAGGCCAACTACATAGTAGTTGGGTCAAATCATCAAATGCTTTGTCTTCTGTTGATCCTTGCCTTTCTTCAGCACATGGATGCCCTCCGAGTTGGCATCTACAAGCGGCTCCTGGAGAAGCACCAGCAGGTCTTGGCACGACTTTGTCGGATTTCAGGTTCCGGCAGACCCTTGAGGTTCGAACACTGGGGTGCGTGCGGATATTCAACCCTCTACCGGCTCGCTCCTCGCCGAATCACTAGGATCTAAACTACCAAACAGAACAGCACAAGAGACACAAGATTTATACTGGTTTAGGCCACCATTGTGGTGTAATACCCTACTCCAGTGTGTGGTGTGGTGGATTGCCTCTTGGGCGGATGATGAACAATACAAGGCAGAACAGCCTCGCGAGGGTCTGTTCTTGGCTGGTGCGATGAACTGCTGGGAGGAGTTCAATCGCTCTATCTACTGGTTTCTTGGTGAGGATCCCGATTGCTAGGTCAGGTCCAGATGCCTCTACCCTGGGGGTGGCTAGTCCTATTTATAGGCAAAGGCCCTGGGCCTCTTCCCAAATATTGAGCGGGAAGGGCGCCAACAATTGGCCATTTTGAAGGGGAACAGCGGGTACACTTATCCTGACTAAAGTTGGTCCTCGCCTGTCAAAGGCTCTGGTGGTGACGCCGGCTTGGGCTCCACAATGACTTCCTTCCGGCCGTTGGGCTGGTCTTGGTCTTGTTGCACCGAAATGGACGCCTTTGCTTGATGCTCTCGCCTGCGCTTGCTCCCTTTGCACCAAAGAGGAAAGGAGGACACTGCGCGGGCTGGCGCCCGACTGGCGCCCTTGATCGTCATGGCTTGCGTCATGGGCACCTCGCGAGGTACCCTGCCTTGAACTCTCCGCCTCCTCGTGAGCCAGCCTGACGAGGCCGTGCCTGAGGAAGCTCCTTGTCGTCCGCCCCGCGAGGCTTGGCCCCTCGCAAGGGTCTTGAGCTTGTGTTGATGAAGATGGGCTATGCTGGGCCTCCTTTGAGCCACGCCGCAGGCCGCAGGCACGCAAGTCTGGGGACCCCCGTTCCCAGAACGCCGACAGTAGCCCCCAGGCCCACGGCGCGCCCGATCTTGGCCGAGCAGAGAGGCGAAAGGGTAAGTGCGAAGCGTCGCGGGCCCTAACAGCCTGCGGCCTTGGGCGCCGCGTGGCGGTTGATTGGACGTGGGCGCCTCTGCAACCGCGCGAGTTGATAAAGGAGCGGCATCTCCCTTGCCTCCTTTACTTCCTCCAGTTGCTGCTCAGATCCCCTTTCTTGCGCCTCTCCTCCCTGCTTCCGAAATCTTCAGATCTACTCCGTCTGCGCGCCCTAGCCAGTCATGGCGCCTCGCCAAGCCCTGGCCGGAGCTTAGTACTCGCCTGCCTTGGACTCGCCAAATGTGTCAGAGGCGAGCCTTGCCCGGGTGCGCCAGATGGCGGCGGCGCAGGGCATCGACGGGACGAAGGCGTTCAAGGCCGGCTCTACCATCCCTGAAGGCCGAGGGAGCACCTTCTATCCGCTCTTCATGAGCGCCATCGTCGCCGGTCTGGTGCCTCCCTTTTCTGAGTTCTTCTTCTCTGTCCTCCGCCACTACAATATTCAAGCTCTGCAGCTCCATCCCAACTCTGTCCTTCTTCTGGCGATCTTCGCCTACTATTGTGAGGCTCACGTAGGGGTGAAACCCTCGGTGGCCTTGCTGCGCCACTACTTCTCCCTCCGGACCTCCCGTGGTTCCGCCTCCGCGTGCGCGAGCTTCGTCGCGTACGGCGGCTCCATCGCCATTTCGAACCCTGGGAATAGGATTGAGGGCTTCAGGAGCAAGTGGGTCTTGGTGGATGCTGGGTGCATCCATCCTCGGCTGATCCTGCCCACGAAGCACCCCGCGAGCTCCGACGACTGGTCCCGAGTGCAGCTTCTGGATCCCCGCGCGAAGCTGGTGTTGGAGAAGATGGACGCAGATCTGAGGCCGACCAGCGTGGCGGTGGCGAGGCTGACCAGTGCGTTGCTGTTGAGGGAATTCCTGGAGCACCAGCTGGACCCGCTTCGTCAGTACTCACTTCCGATGTGGAGGCTCCACCCGAGCCCCGCGGTCTTGGCCGACGAGGATCTGGCTGCGGTCCTCCAGTCCTTGGTTGGGGGCGACGTGGCGAGGCTGGAGGGCGCTCCTATGCCCTTGTTCCTCTGTGAGGACTGGGAGCAGGTAGTGGGGTCCATACCCGTCTTCAACGGGGACGGGCCCATGCCCGCAGAGGCTCCAGAGGACCTGGTGGACGTGTCCTCCGATGACTTCAACAAAAAGAAGGAAGAAGGGGAGCGGAAAGAGGGGGTTGACTCAGAGGTGGAGTCAAGGGCTCCTCCCCTTCGGCACAGGTCCCGCACTCTCCGCCTCCCCCAAAGTGGCGACGACAAGGATGAGGATGAACAGGGCGGCGGGAGCCTGCTCCGATCCCGAAGAAGGACCGGACTGGGCTGATCCCCCGCGGGTCTGCCCCAGCCCCGAGGTGATCCGCAGGCGTGCCTCCTGCTCCCACCCTCCTTGAACCTGATCCTAGTAGCCGGCTCTCAGGCTTTAAGTACGGCCGAAGGCTGCTTGAGCCCACCAGCGACGACCTGTAAGTGCTTGATTCCTGTCTTGATTATTGTTCTGTTGCCGAGACTTGATGCTTGTATCTTCCGGCCAGGCTGGCGCCCGCGGCAAAGAAGCCGAAGGGAGCTCCTGAGGTCCCATCCGTGGCAGTGCCTCTACCCGAGAAAGAAGGTGACTGTGACGCGCAGGCCTCTCCTGCCCGGGCATCCTCGCGAGGCCAGGCTGAGCCTGCTGGGGCGAGCTCAGCCCCCTTGGCCCAGGTGACTCCCAAGGTGCCCTTGCCTGACGCCGCCACCACAGCCGTCGTGGCGCAGCAGGTTCCGTCTCAGAATACTGTGGTCACGCGGCCGTCTTCTCCTCCTACTCCACCGACTGTTGCTTCCCCGAATACTGTTCTGGATCGCACCATTGCCGGTCTGGACCGTCTGCGGCAGGATCTTCTGGGCGCCGACCCTTGTCCAGTAGCCGGGCGCTTGGAGCTGGATTCGCTCCAAGGCTTCGATACGGGCGGCGTTGGTCCAGGCCTCGACGGCTTGCGACGAGGAGAAACAGGACATCCTTGAGGCGAAGGTTGCCCGCGATGCTGCCCTGGGGAAGGCAGCTAGCGTCCAAGGTTGCTGTGAGACGCTGGAGAGCGAGTTGAAGGGCCTGTAGAACCAGCTTGCCAAGAAGGCCCGCCTTCGCCAAGAGTAGGAGGAAAGCATGAAGGCTCGCGAGGCAGCCGTCAAGGACCTGGAGGCCAAGCTCAAGAGGCGCCGTGGCCGCCTAGGCGCGCTGGAGCAAGAGCTGGAGGCGAGGAAGGTTGAGCTGGACGGCAAGGCCCGGGTTCTCGCCGAGGATCGCGTGGCCTTCGCGGATATGGAAGAGAAGGCTTGCACTTCGCTGAAGACGCTTTATGACAGCGGTCTTGAGAGCCCGCTGGCCGACGAGGAGGATGGCCCAGCCAAGCTTCTTCCCTTCCTGGTTCACGCCCTTCAAGATGTCACCCTTGGCCTTGGCCCTACGGCTGAGGCCGAGGCACGCGTCTTGTCTTCTACAGCGCTGACGCGGGTCTTCACCCACATCTATCTTCGTGACCCCAACATCGACCTTGACAGCCTGCTGGAGCCAGTGAGCGGCGAGCGTGCCGCTGCCGCTGCTGAGACCATGAAGGGTCGTGCGGAGGCTCTGCTGGGGAAGTTTCGGGCCTTCAGTACCAAGCCGAAGCGGAGCGCTGCTAGCCCTGCTGCTCCACAAGGCGAACCTGCTCCGCGTAGCTCCCCCGCCGGCAAGTGACTCCGTCATGGCTCCCGTCCTGCTTTTAATTCCTGCGCATGTACCATGCCTCGGGGAGGCGTTAAAACTTATGTTTGATGTTGTGATAACAGTATGGACTGTAATATTTGCTTTTGAATTCCCTGAAATTTGCATTATTCCTTCCTACTTGCTTATGTTCTACGCCGGCAGAGCCCGGCCCCGCGCATACCTCAGCCGCCATTGGCCCCGACCGGAAACCAGGACGGGACCAAGGAGTGAGGGGCTACATGACAAGTTAGGCTCCTGAGTCGCGATGCTCAGGAGTCCCCCTTGGCGCTCGAACAGCAAGTAGGGAAGTGAGATGTGGGTGGATCTGCCGTTCTACGTCTGCAGAGCCCGGCCCCGCGCATACCTCAACCGCCGTTAGCCTTTTGGAACTAAGGAGTGAGGGGCTACGTGACCAGTTAGGCTCCTGAGTCGCGATGCTCAGGAGTCCCCCTTGATGCTCAAACAGCCTTCGTACCTTGGCTCCGCTCAGGGAGGGACGTGCGATGAACCAGGCCCGGGGGGCCTGGCCAAGTGGCGTGCGTCTGGGCGTGACCCAGGCGCAGCCCCCGTGCCCAGCCCCTTCGCGCGGCACTCCCGAGGGGAGGCGTTGCGACAAGGCCAGACACTGAGCTCCGGGCTCCCTGAGGTTGATGCGGCCCGGAGGCCACCCTCAGTTGTTTATCACCAGCGCGGAGCATAGCGCTTCCGTATGCGTACGGGCATAGCCGCTCCTCGGCAGTGTCGTCAGCCAGCGCGGAGCATGGTGCTTCCACTGGTGCGTGGGAGGGGGCTCCCCTCCGGGAGGAGCCCTCGGGGCATATACAGCCCCACCCTGACACGTGGCTGGCACGGTAGGGCTTGAAGAGGTGTATCTAGGCACCCGTGAGCCAGCGCGGGACTCACGGGGCCCTACATCAAGGCGGGTTGCGCCTGGCTCTAGGCCTTATCTTGGAGTGTGTTCGTGCAAATTTGGCCAGATGCCGGTGCTCTACGTCTTCATGTCCCGGTTCTCGGGCTGGTCTCAGCCATCGCTGGCATGCCAGGTCGCGATGCCATGGATAAGACCAGAGGGTGAGGGCCGGAGAGCTGGTAGGAGCCCTGAGTCGCGATGCTCAGGCACCCCCCTTCAACGCGCAAGCTGGGTTAGATGTTGAAACTCTACGTCATCGGGTCCCGGCTCTCGGGCTGGTCTCAGCCGTCGCTGGCATGCCAGGTCGCGATGTTGTGAACAAGACCAGAGGGTGAGGGCCGGAGAGCCGGTAGGAGCCCTGAGTCGCGATGCTCAGGCACCCCCCCCCCCTTAACGCCCAAGATTCCGACACCCAGGAGAAAAGGGCACCAAATAACAAGCATGGTGGATCGAAAGCATATCCCTAAGATAAACACAAGAAGGGTACATGCCGCTGGGTCAGGCCCGAGCGGCTTGGGGATGATGCAGCCCGAGGGGCGCCCCCAATAAGGTAAGCCAGGAACATGAAATAAGAGGGATACATGCCGCAGGGACGGACACACGCGGCCTGGGAATAATGCGGCCCTGAGGGCGCTCCCAGCCAGAAATGAATCTTAAAAGATGTCACCTGATGATGTTGGGGACGAAGGGGTGTTAGTGTAGCAGACTCGGTGGGCTGCGGGAGCCGATCCTCACGAGCCCCCAGGCCCAGGGGCCTCAGGAGGCTCCGGAGGCGCTGGCGGCTCCTCGCGGGCCATCTCCATCTCCGCCAGGGCTGCGGCACGCCTGACCTCTTGAGCCTCCACGATGGCCCTCATGAGACGCTGGTGCGCAGCAGTCACGTTCGGCAAGCCGTAAGGCATGCGCACATAGCTATGGGGCGGACCCTCACAAAGTCCCACTCGCGAGGGCCAGAGGCACTCTTGAGACGCGGCTCGGTTGAGCCCCGGTATGTCGATGCAGACGCGCAGCCCACCATCCTCGCCTGGATGGGGGGCCACAGTGGGTGGGCGGCGGCTGCCTCTCATGACCCTCGACTCCTGTAACTCCCGAATGGCCTTGCTGACGAACTCCTGAGGGTTTGGCCCTCCTTGCTTTGCTCCTTCTTGAGGGAAACGTGCTTCGAAGCACGCCTCCACGTGGTGCCCAAGCGCCTCCCTCGTGACCTTGGCAAGGTCGGCGGCCCTCCAGGGGAGAGCCCCCGAGCCCTGCCTAAGGAGGGCGCCGGGCGCGTCCCTATGCGATGGAAGGAGGCTCCCCCTGGGCAGGCGCGGGCCCTGAGGGGCCTGCCTCCTGAGGGGCCGGGCCGGTCGATGTCTTCTTCTTCTTGGGTGCGGCCTCGGGAAGCCTCCTGCTTCCGCGGTCTAGGTCTTCCAGTGATGCGGCCTGAAAGGCTCGCTCCAGGGGGCACACTGCGTCTCTCTCTTCGCAGGGCACCGTGATGACCCTGCCCCTTCCTGGCATCTTGAGGACGTTGTAGCCGTGGTGGGTCACGGCCATGAACTTGGCCAGCGTCGGGTACCCGAGGATGGTGTTGTACGGCAGGCGAATGTGGGCGACGTCGAAGTCGATGAGCTCGGTGCGGTAGTTGTCGCGTGCCCCGAAGGTGATAGGAAGGCGGACCTGCCCGATCGGGACCGTGGAGCCGTCGGTGACTCCGGAGAAGGGCTTGGTTGGCTGAAGCTGACTGTAGGGCACTTGAAGATTGTTGAACGTTTCCACGGACAGGACGTTGAGCCCTGCCCCGCCGTCGATGAGGGTCTTGGTGACTAGCACGTTGTTGATGATTGGGGAACAAAGCATCGGGAGGACTCTGGTTGTGGCCACGCACTTGAGCTGATCCGCTGAGCTGAACATGATGGCGCATGCCGACCATCTGAGAGGGCGCGTGGCCTCGAGCTTGGGAAGGACTGCATTCACTTCGCGGGCGAACTGCTTGAAGATGTGCTGAGAGGCTGGGGCTTGAGCTTCGCCCAGGATGCAAGCGATTGCGCGTGGTTCCTGGAAGCCCCCAGCCCCCTCGTCCTGATGACGGTCTTCATTTCTCCTTGGCTGCGGCGGTAGTGGAGGGAGGCCTGCATTCCCTTGCAGGCGATCCTCGCGAGGCTGATCCCTCCAGCCTCCCTCGCGAGGCGGGTCCTGCCAGCGATCCTCGCGAGGTTGGTCGCGCCACCCTTGGCGCGGGCCGCGGTCTTCCCAACGTCCTGCATTCCTTCCTCCTCCTGGGCCGTAGCCCCGGTTGCTGCAGTCGGGACGTCTGCCGACCCTTCCTTCACGCACGGCCCGGAGCTCTTGGCATTCATTGGTGTTGTGGGTGTGGACGTCGTGGTACACGCAGTACCAACTGCCCTTGGAGGATTCGGGCTGATCTCTGCCCCGCTTGGTGTCTGGCTCGGCCGCGAGTACGGCAGCTCCCTTGCGCTTCACGTCCTTGGCCTTGGGCTTCTTCTCTTCAGGGTCCACGGCAGGCAGCTCAAGGAGGGAGAGGCGCCCCTCCTCAGCCCTGGCGCACTTGGTCGCCAAGTTGAACAGCTCCAAGGAGGTGCGCAGGTCTTCATGCATCGCTAGCTCCTCCTTCATCTTGACGTCGCGCACACCGTCGGAGAAGGCAGAGATGATGGCCTCCTCCGTCACCTTGGGGATCTTGAGGCGCGCGTTGTTGAAGCGCTGGATGTACTTCTGCAGGGTTTCCCCTGGTTGCTGCTTGATACGGCGCATGTCGCTCACGGCGGGTGGCCGGTCGCGAGTACCCTGGAAGTTGGCGATGAAGCGGGTGCGCATCTCGTCCCAGGAGGAGATCGTGCCTGGGGCCAGATTCAGGAGCCAGGTGCGGGCTCCGTCCTTGAGCGCCATGGGAAACCAGTTCGCCATGACCTTTTCGTCTCCGTTGGCAGCCTCGATGCCCAACTCGTAGAGTTGGAGGAACTCTGCAGGGTCGGTCGTGCCGTCGTAGCGAGGAGGCAGGTCTGGCTTGAACTTGCCGGGCCACGCGACGCTGCGCTGCTCGGAGGTGAAGGCGCGGCAGCCCGCCGTGGCCACAGGGGGCCTTGAGCGACGGAGAGCTTGGTCCTGCGGGTCCCCATGCGTCGCGGCTGGGGGCAGCGCAGGGTCTTGACGTGCTGGAGCAGGGAGCGCTCGGGCAGCTTCTCGAGGGCGAGGGACTTCTTGGCAGCTCTGCTCTTGCCGCGCTGGCGCCTGACGGAGTGGGTTCCGCCCAGGGGCCGCGCGCCTTGGGGCCAGGGCGCCTTCTTGAGGAGGAGGCGGCTGAAGCGCCCCAGGAGCTTCATTGCCCGCACAGGGCGGGGTGCGGTGCAGCGAGAAGGACGGCGCGGGGGCGCCTCCGGCGGCGCAGATGAGCTCGGCGACTCGGTCGAGCCATTCTTCGTAGACGTCGTCGATTGGGCGGTAACGCAGGAGCTCGTTTAGCGCGATGAGCGTAGCTCGGACCTCCATGGCCGCGCGGGGCACGCGTGATGAAGAACTAGCGGGGGTGAGCGAGGGCGTGGCAGTGCGGCCGTCCCGCATCATGGATGGATGCTGGGACAATGCTTTCTGTTCGTTCCCCGCCGGGTCGGTGGCGGCGTTGACGGCAGGTGACGGGGAACGACGAGGGCGCCCGCCGACAGGAGCCGTCTGGGCGACATGGGAAGCGAGGGCGGCTCGGCGCTCGGCGCGAGCCCGACGAGCGTCAGACATGGATGCGATGATCGGAGAAGAACGAGACGACGGAAGGCAAATTCCGGCGCACTCCTACCTGGCGCGCCAAATGTCGGATTTCGGGTTCCGGCAGACCCTTGAGGTTCGAACACTGGGGTGCGCGCGGAGATTCAACCCTCTACCGGCTCGCTCCTCGCCGAATCGCTAGGATCTAAACTACCAAACAGAACAGCACAAGAGACACAAGATTTATACTGGTTCAGGCCACCATTGTGGTGTAATACCCTACTCCAGTGTGTGGTGTGGTGGATTGCCTCTTGGGCGGATGATGAACAATACAAGGCAGAACAGCCTCGCGAGGGTCTGTTCTTGGCTGGTGCGGCGAACTGCTGGGAGGAGTTCAATCGCTCTATCTACTGGTTTCTTGGTGAGGATCCCGATTGCTAGGTCAGGTCCAGATGCCTCTACCCTGGGGGTGGCTAGTCCTATTTATAGGCAAAGGCCCTGGGCCTCTTCCCAAATATTGAGCGGGAAGGGCGCCAACAATTGGCCATTTTGAAGGGGAACAGCGGGTACACTTATCCTGACTAAAGTTGGTCCTCGCCTGTCAAAGGCTCTAGTGGTGACGCCGGCTTGGGCTCCACAATGACTTCCTTCCGGTCGTTGGGCTGGTCTTGGTCTTGTTACACCAAAATGGACGCCTTTGCTTGATGCTCTCTCCTACACTTGCTCCCTTTGCACCAAAGAGGAAAGGAGGACACTGCGCGGGCTGGCGCCCAACTGGCGCCCTTGATCGTCATGGCTTGCGTCATGGGCATCTCGCGAGGTACCCCGCCTTGAACTCTCCGCCTCCTCGTGAGCCAGCCTGACGAGGCCGTGCCTGATGAAGCTCCTTGTCGTCCGCCCCGCGAGGCTTGGCCCCTCGCGAGGGTCTTGAGCTTGTGTTGATGAAGATGGGCTGTGCTGGTCCTCCTTTGAGCCACGCCGCAGGCCGCAGGCAGGCAAGTCTGGGGACCCCCGTTCCCAGAACACCAACAAACTTGCCACCAAGGAGGCGCTCCGCCTCACCGAAGGTACGTCCTACGTGCTCTTAGTGGGGGCGCGCTAGAGCACCCACTCGGTGTAGCCCCCGGGATTCGGGCCAACTATGTAGTAGTTGGGTCAAATCTTAAAATGCTTTGTCTTTTCTTCCGTTGTCCTAACTTTGAGTTTTTGCCGCGCAGCTGCCGCAACTGAGGTGCCGGCCTTGCGGACCCGGCTTGCTGAAGCCGGCCAACAGTATGACCAGGCGGTCGCCGACGTCGGCAGGCTCCGGACTAAGGTAGAGCAGCTGAAGGCGGAGGCCGCCAAGGTGGTGGAGGCCCAGCAAGCACTTGTCGAGGCCAACCAGCAGCCCGAACAGCTGGTTGGCGACAAGAGCCGGCTTCAGGCCTAAGTGGAGCGCCTCGAGGCGGAGCGGCCAAGGCGGCGGAGGCCCAGCCGGTGCTAGCCGAAGCCGGCCAGCAGCACGATCAGTTGGCCGACGACAAGGGCCAGCTCCAGGCTGAGGTGGAGCGCCTGAAGGCGGAGGCCGTCAAAGGCAGCGCAAAACCCACCAGGCGGAGCTCCTCCCCCTCAAGCGGGAGCACGCGGAGGCGGACACCGCTAAAGACGCCGAGCTGAAGGCGGCCGTCGATAAGCGTCGAGCTGGAGAAGGCGCTCGAAGCGCGAAACCGTGCCGGGGACTTGGAGCGGCATGGTACGTTGCTCGAAGCGCAGCACCTGGACTAGACCTTCACCAGTAAGTGCTTCTTTGTTGACTTTGCCGGGTTGTGAAGCCGGCTTTGCTTTTTTGTTGCTAACTGTTTTGCTTTTCTTCTTCACAAGGCACTTTTCGGAGACGCACCGGCGGAGGAGGCCGTTTGTGTTCAACGGTCGCCCCAGGGGAACCCGGGCGTTGGGCTTTACCCGAACGTCGCCTGGAGATTCTAGGAGATCATGAATGCCGCTGAGGCCCGCTTACAGGTCTTAGGCGAGCAGATGGCGCACGTATCCGGAGCCGGCGTGAGGATGACGGCGGCCCTCTGGCCTGGCGCCATTGAGCCCACCAGCTTCACGCGGTTGTCGTGGTGGCTGGAACCCGGGCCAGTGTGGCTTCACGCGTGACGCGTCTCTGCCGCCCGTGCCGGCGCCGACGTGGCGCTAAGGTTTGTCATGTCCTGGTACCCGGACCTAGCACTAGACCAGCTGGTGGCCCAACGAGCCGGCGCGGAACCCCAACTGTAGGCGGAGGCGGGCCAGATCGCCGCCTGGCTGGCCTCGTTCGTGTTGCACGACGAGTGCATACAACGGTGGTGATGACGAAGAGGGCGAAGCCGATGATGAGGGCGCACTGCCATGCGCGGTCGCTCCGGGGGCGTGTCAATGTCGGGGCCCCGAGCGCTACCGGAGAGACGGCGATGACATCGCGGGCGACGATGGAGTCCGGGGCGAAGCCAGCGGCGTCCGCGCCAGCTGCGGGGACGACGCCATGCATGATGCGCTCGCCGAAGCAAGCGAAGGGCCTCGTCTGGAACATGTCTTCGGCCAGCACCTCGAGCTGCCCCACGGTGGGCGCCAACTATCATGGTGGGCGCACGGCAGATGCCAAAGGATGGCTAAAGAGATGCACAGTCTCGAGCTCCAGAGGCGAAGTCGGCATGAGCGAGCAAGGGACGCAAGACATACCCAGGTTCGGGGCTGATAGGTGGGAACCCGAGGAATGGGTTCACGCCCGAGGGTGGCCCGTTCACGTCATAGGATCGAATCGGGAGGGATAACTAGCTGCAAGCAGCCGGGATAACTAGATTTATACCTGCCAAGGTTGGATGCAACCCATACGTTGGGGATGGCTGGCCGAAGCTACAAGAACTCCAACCGCTGTCCGAACAATCGCAGAACCACAAACCGAGAGTAATCCACACAAAACGGCCGGAGCCATAGAGCACGAACTAGGGGGAACCAGATGCTCCTTCTCGCAAATCCGAATGAACTCACAAGAGCAAAGGTAGCAAGATCTCTCAGATCTCTCTAGCAGTCTTGCTGCATAAGCTTGTAGCTGAATGGTTTAACAAAAGGTCCTCTAGAAGATGGGGGAGATGGGATTTTATAGCAGGGACAACCCCCCTTAGCTGGTTTCAAAAGTAAACAGGTTTGCATGGCTTCCTTGGGTGAATAAGCAGTCAACTTCGGGAGTTGTTGGAGAGCTCCTCGGAAATTCGCGAACTCTTGACAGCCTGGACACCTTCCAGAAGAATGACTAGTACTTTTGACTCACAACTCTAAATGATGTGAGGTTTTTTGCATTGGAAAGATAATTTGATGAAGCTTCTATTAATGTACCCCTATGGCCCCGTCTCTCCATCACATGGGTGTGGCACACCAAAACATCAGAGGTAAAAACTGACAGCATCAGCTTCACTTGAGACTTGTTTTCTCCAAACTTATTCCTCCAAAGCAGTTGCTTCAAGAGCTAATTGGTTGGGATTGCTTCCATGTTATACCTAAGTTCAACTAACAATAATGGAGATGAAAGCATAGTTGTGTCATCAAGGTTACAAGGTAAATTTAAGTTAGCGTTCACCTGGTCACTTATTTGTTTGGCGCGACTTCTTGTGATTGGACCTATAATTGTTGGAGACTTGTCAATGGTTGTGGTGTCCTCGTCATCCTCCCCCTCTTGAAAAGGAGTCATCCTCGACTCTGATGGTCCAAAGTATGGAGAGAGGTCAGATACATTGAAAGTAGGACTAACACCATAATCCATCGGAAGGTCAATCTTGTAGGCATTGTCATTGATCTTTGCAAGCACTTTGAATGAACCATCTCCACGTGGTTGCAACTTGCATTTGCGTTGATCCTGGAAACGATCCTTCCGCAGGTGAACCCACACAAGATCACCTTCTTCAAACAACACCTTCTTTCTTCCCTTGTTTGCTCGTTTTGCATATTGTTCAGTCATCTTCTCAATATTTTCCTTGGTCTTGTCATGAATTTTCTTCACGAAGTCAGCACGCTTACTTGCATCAAGATTGGTTC
This sequence comes from Triticum timopheevii, assembly GCA_963921465.1. Lineage (NCBI taxonomy): Eukaryota > Viridiplantae > Streptophyta > Magnoliopsida > Poales > Poaceae > Triticum > Triticum timopheevii. The sequence goes on from OY997270.1 coordinate 319,849,762, forward strand.
GCTCCTGCAATGGTAAAGACAAGAGATCTATGGGAGCAGCAGGTTGAAACCATAAACAATTTCAAAAGGACAAAATTTAGTGGTCGAATGTATTGCCCTGTTGTATGCAAACTCCACATGGGGGAGACATTCTTCCCACATCTTCAAATTTTTCTTTAAAACTGCTCTCAGCATCATGGATAGCATGCGGTTGACAACCTCAGTTTGTCCATCTGTTTGTGGGTGGCATGTAGTGGAAAAGAGAAGCTTTATCCCTAGCTTTGCCCACAACATTTTCCAAAAATAGCTCAGAAACTTGGTGTCACGATCTGAAACAATAGTGCGTGGTACTCCATGTAGCCGCACGATTTTCCTGAAAAACAAATCGGCAATGTGTGAAGCATCATCGCTCTTATGACATGGGATAAAATGAGCCATCTTGCTAAACCTATCAACCACCACAAAAACTGAATCACTCCCCCTCTTAGTGCGTGGTAATCCAAGAACAAAATCCATAGAGATATCTTCCCAAGGTGTACTAGGAATTGATAAGGGCGTATAAAGTCCATGAGGGTTTAAGCGTGACTTAGCTTTGCGGAAAATCTCACAACATAGTACGTAGCGCTCAACATCACGCCTCATCCTTGGCCAAAAGAAATGGTCAATCAGCACACTCTCAGTTTTCTTTGCTCCAAAATGTCCCATGAGACCACCAGCATGAGCCTCCTGTAAAAGCAACAAGCAAACAGAGCATTCTGGGATGCACAATTTGTTAGCTCGAAACAAAAATCAATCATGCAAGTGAAACTTTTCCCAACCTTTTCCCTCACTACACTTTGAGTGTGGTTCAGCAAAATATGGGTCATTCACATACAATTCTTTAATGCTTTGCAACCCAAGAATTTTAGTATCAAGTTGTGACAGTAAAATATGGCATCTAGACAAAGCATCGGCAACAACATTATCTTTTCCTTTCTTGTACTTGACAATATAGGGAAAAGATTCTATGAATTCACTCCATTTTGCATGTCTATGGTTCAGTTTTTGTTGACCCCTAAGGTGCTTTAAAGATTCATGGTCGGAATGTATCACAAATTCTTTAGGCCACAAATAATGTTGCCATGTTTCCAAAGATCTCACGAGTGCATATAATTCTTTGTCATAAACTGAATAATTTAGAGTTGGACCACTTAGCTTCTCACTAAAATATGCAATAGGCCTACCTTCTTGCATTAGTACGCCTCCAATACCCACACCACTTGCATCACATTCAATTTCAAAAGTCTTACCAAAGTTGGGTAGTGCAAGCGGTGTAGATGTCAAATTTTCTTCCGGCTCTTGGAAGACCTTCTCTTGTGCATTTGCCCACTTGAAGGGAACATCCTTCTTGGTTAGCTCATTCATTGGGGCAGCAATGGTGCTGAAGTCCTTCACAAACCGACGGTAGAAACCAGCAAGGCCAAGAAAGCTTCGTACTTGGCTTACATTTTGTGGAGGCATCCACTCACGAATGGCCTTGACCTTCTCCTCATCTACCTCCACACCTTGACCTGAAACAACAAAGCCAAGAAACACAACTTTTTCTATGCAAAATGTGCACTTCTCCTTATTAGCATATAATTTCTCTTCCCTTAGGACAGCAAGCACACACCGAATGTGTTCAACATGTTCTTCCAAAGTTTTGCTATAAATCAGGATGTCATCAAAGTAAACAACCACAAACTTGCGAATGAACATTCTAAGCACATGATTCATTAATCTCATGAAGGTACTAGGTGCATTTGTCAATCCAAATGGCATAACTAACCACTCATACAAACCAGATTTTGTTTTGAAAGCAGTTTTCCATTCATCACCCTCTCTCATTCTTATTTGGTGGTAGCCACTTCGCAAGTCAATTTTACAAAAGATGGTGGCACCACTAAGTTCATCAAGCATATCATCAAGCCTAGGTATTGGGTGCCTATACCTCATGATGATGTTGTTAATAGGCCTACAATCACAACACATTCGGGAAGATCCATCTTTCTTTGGTACTAAAAGAACAGGTACAGCACAAGGAGATAGACTTTCCCTTACATAACCTTTGTTTAGTAGGCCTTCAACTTGTCGTTGAATCTCCTTGGTTTCCTCCGGGTTTGTGCGGTATGGTGGTCAATTCGGCAATGGGGCCCCTGGGACCAAATCAATTTGGTGCTCAATGCCTCTTTGTGGTGGCAGCCCCGGTGGTATCTCCTCGGGGAACACATCTTCATACCCCTGCAAAATTTCAGCAACAACGCTAGGAGTGGTAGAGGGTAATTCGTTAGTAGAAAGAAAGTTGTCCTTGTACAAAAGTACAAAGAACAGGGAGTTGGGTTCTCTCAACTCTCTCATGTCCCTTTTCCTAGCCATCATAACTAATCCCTGTTTTCCCATGTCTTGATCAATTTAAGCTGTGGGGTTTTATTTGGCTTTGGATTCTCTCGCTCACTATGTTGGTGGATGTCACTCAAGTGTTTCTCGCTCACTCTCTCTTTCTTTTTCAGACCATCCATCAATATTTCTTCGGGTGTCAAAGGGAGCAAAGATATGCGCTCTCCCCCGTATTGGAATGAGAGACGATTAGTACGGCCGCTGATTTGCACATCATGATCATACAACCAAGGTCTTCCCAACAGCAATTGGCATGCTTGCATTGGCACCACGTCACATTCCACTTGATCTCGATACTTCCCAATGGAAAACGGAACGGTGACTATGTTGCTTACTCGAAGTGTACCACAATCATCTTATATGGACTTGGGTGCCTTCTTTGTTTCAGTCCCAATTTCTCTACCAAATCTGAACTTGCAATGTTGTTGCAGCTGCCATTGTCAACAATAATTCTGCAAACCTTGTCCTTGATGGTGCCACGGGTGTGAAAAATATTATGTCGCTGCTCTTTCTCTCCTCTAGCTGCATTGGCACTAAGCACACGACGGAAAACAAAGCAATCTCCCATGTCGGCCTGAATATCACAACCACTCTTATCGCCCTCTTCATCCTCATGATCACCCAATGCTCCATTATCTTCATGCTCACTCTCAGATTCCCATTTACCTTGTTCATTCTCAAAGAGAACTCTCTTGTTTCGACATTCCGAAGAAATGTGACCATGCCCTTTGCACTTCCAACACTCAATATCTCGGCTTCGAGATGATGGTATTGCCGTGGGGTTAGAAGTACTTCCAGCAGCAGAAGGAGCACGCTTGTCAACATTCCTAGGAGCCGGTGATGATGTCGATGAAGCCGATGTTCGCCGGGTGGTGGTAGGGTGTGAAGTATGCTAAAACTGAGAACCACCATGAGAGGCACTTCGCCGCGACCTTTTCCATGGTGTGGTGGTGCGGCTATGAGATATCCGTCCATGACCACTCCGCTGCACCTTCCTCTCTGTGCGCTTTGCTTGCTCCAAAATATCTTGTAGAGTGTTATAGGGAAACATCTCCACAAAATTTGAAATTTCATTGTTGAGACCATGCAGAAATCTTGCCATCTTTGACTCCTCACCTTCATGAATACGAGCATGAACCAGCAACAATTCCATCTCTTTGTAGTACTCATCCACCGTGCGCGTACCTTGGCTGAGGCGCTGCAATCTATTTTGGAGATCTCTTTGATACTGCGAAGGAACAAACCTCCGCCTCATGGCTTGTTTCATCTCTTCCCAAGTGTCAATGTGGTCACGGCCTAGCAGGAGCTGATTTTCTTGGAGTTGATTCCACCAAGTGAGTGCGTAACCAGAAAACTCAACACAAGCAAGGTTGACTCTCTTTGGATCAGCAAGGTTATGGATACGAAAAATCTGATCACACTGCTCTTCCCAATCAAAATATGCATCGGAGTCTTCCTTTCCTGTGAACTTGGGGACGTGCAACTTGATTCTTGCCATGTCATCTCGATCATGACGTTCTGCACGACGCTCATCTTCAGCAGCACGACGGTATGGAACACCATCATAATCATCTCCATGACCACGAGCAACACGCTCATGAGGGTCATAGTAGTGCCCACGAGGACCATGGCCTCGCCCTCGAAGTTGTCCTCCTCGTTGCCGTCCATGAGCAGCAGCACCACGCCCACGAGCAGCAGCCACATGTCCACCATGGCTGTTGTTATCATCCTCCAGGTCACCATCCACAGCAGCATGCACGGAATTTTCATCCCCAACTTCCTCAAGTGGGTCAATAGGGTGTTGTCGGTGTCGAACCTTATCGCCACCTGCTGGAGGTCGCTCGTGAAACATCCTTCCAAGGTCTTGAACCATGTTCTGTAATTCCTAAAAATCAGCACGTGTGACCGGGGCATCTTCTTCCCCATGGTTTTCTCCATGAACACTCGATCTAGATCCTGCCATGTTAGTAAGGCCAAAAGTGGAAAAGGGTAATTTTATGGAATCACACAACCTCACCTCTTACTCACCAAAGTTCTTATGAGTTCACATCAGATTCTGCTTCTCCCGGATGTGTTAGAGCGATTGAAAGACAGGGATCAAAGAACTAGCTTCAGTTTTTGGTGGAGCTCGGTGGGGTAAACAAAAAGGGGCTTGTGCTGAAATCAAGTTGATGCAAACCAAGAAAATATGTGGATGGATCTACTGCACTTTTGCACCAAGATTGAAAACCACAACACACAAGCTTCTGAAATTTTTCTATCAGGCTGAAACTTTTGGATCTTACTTTCTTTTTCTCTCTTAGACTTTTTTGCCACTCTTTTTTTTTCTCTTAACTTTTTTGCCACTCTTTTTTTTCTCCTTTTTTCCAAAGCACAACAATCAAATCTGAAAGCAATTATGAAGATGAACCTGGTGCAGATCTAAAAGATGAGGAACATGCAAGGTATGCAACAACAAGATCTCAGCACCAACAAGGCTTCGATTTATTTTTGGTGGGGCTTTGGACTTCTAGGACAGAAAATATAGCATGAAAAACACTCGATCTAAAGGGATGATAGCAAGATAAACTTGGATAACAGATCCTACCATGTCAACGAAGGCTCTGATGTCAGATGATAGGTGGGAACCCGAGGAACGAGTTCACTCCCGAGGGTGGCCCGATCTTCACGTCGTAGGATCGAATTGGGAGGGACAACTAGTTGCAAGTAGCCGGGATAACTAGTTTTATACCTGCCAAGGTTGGATGCAACCCATATGTTGGGGATGGCCGACCGAAGCTACAAGAACTCCAACCCATTGTCCGGACAATCGTAGAACCACAAACCGGAACTAATCCACACAAAACGGCCGGAACCGTAGAGCATGAACTAGGGGGAACCAGAAGCTCCTTCTCACGAATCTGAATGAACTCACAAGAGCAAAGGTAACAAGATCTGTCGGATCTCTCTAGCAGCCTTGCTGCATAAGCTTGTAGCTGAATGGTTTGACAAAAGGTCCTCTAGAGGATGGGGGAGATGGGGTTTTATAGCAGGGACAACCCCCCTTAGCTAGGTGTGAAAATGGTTTCAAAAGTAAACAGGTTTGCATGGCTTCCTTGGGTGAATAAGCAGTCAATTTTGGGAGTTGTTGGAGAGCTCCTCGGAAATTCGCGAAGTCTTGACAGCCTGAAGACCTTCCACGAGAATGACTAGTACTTTTGACTCACAACTCCAAATGATGTGAGATTTTTTGCAATGGAAAGATAATTTGATGTAGCTTCTGTTAATGTACCCCTATGGCCCCGTCTCTCCATCACATGGGTGTGGCACACCAAAACATCAGAGATAAAAATTGACAGCATCAGCTTCACTTGGGACTTGTTTTCTCAAAACTTATTCCTCCAAAGCAGTTGCTTCAAGAGCTCATTGGTTGTTGGATTGCTTCCATGTTATACCTAAGTTCAACCAACAATAATGGAGATGAAAGCATAGTTGTGTCATCAAGGTTACAAGGTAAATTTAAGTTAGCGTTCACCTGGTCACTTATTTGTTTGGCGCGACTTCTTGTGATTGGACCTATAATTGTTGGAGACTTGTCAATGGTTGTGGTGTCCTCATCAGGAGCTCTCCGGAAAGATAACACCCCTAGTCCTGTCGAGTGTGGTTTATATGTGGATATTACAAGCTTGCTCCTAGAGCTGTTTGGGGGAGGAAGGAAGGCAGGCCAGGGCTCAGGCTGCTCCTTCTCCTTGCGTTATGTGTGTATTCTATTGATGGTCGACCCTTGGCACGGAGGCCCCTAAGGGGTTTTATAGGTTAGCCCCCTTCTCCTTGTGTATGTGTGTATTCTACTGATGGTCGACCTTTGGCACGGAGGCCCCTAGGGGGTTTCATAGGTCAATCCCCCAGGGTTACAATGGTAAAGTTACATGGGCGTGGGGCCAGGATGTCAGCGTTTGGAAAGCCGGTGCTGGGGACCGCCTGGTGCCAGGATTCGACAGGTTCTCCGGGCGCGGGGCCCGTGTGCCAGGGGCACTGTTCCCTGTCTTGTCTTGCGTCATGGAGTGGTTCAGCCAGCTCAGCCACAGTGGCACGTCGCCTGGTCGCCATCGGCTTGCTTCAGCAGGACGAGGGATGCACTGTTGCCATGCCGGCCTTGGTCAGCGGAGTAGGTGGGCCATTGTTGCCACGCTCCTGCAGGTCGGCGGGGTTGGTGGGCCACTGTAGCCATGCTCATCTCCATTACGGGGACTTGATTCATCGTACGCCCCAAATGGGACGGGAGCTGACCCGTGACCGGGTTGAGAGGCACACCGTGGTGGCGCTTGCTTGTGGTTGAAGTCTTGGTTTAGCTGGGTCGGTCGGCATGCGCCAGCGGGCCCGGCCGGATAGCGGGGCTTAGCCGGGTTGAGGAACCCGGCCAAGGACGAGCCTAATTGAGGGGCGACGCCGGCCCCAATGTTTTTGAAATGAATCCAGGTTCCTTTGCCTGCCCGGTGTTCATCCCCCACAAGTACGACGCAAGAAGGCATCAAAGTTGCTTTTAAAACAAATCATCACAACATATACTCTATAGTTGTATTATTAAGCAATGGCAAATAATATTGATCAAAGGGACTATGCATGGTTCAAAAGTAATAACTTTTTTGTAAGTGAGATGGAATAAAATAGGATGGCATCAAAGCCCGATCTTCCTTTGCTCGATCGGGTGTGCGCTCACTTCTTTCAAATAGTGCAGCTGCGTTTTATGAGGGTGTTTGTTTTCAGGGACTTATTGGTTTAGGAACTATAAGTCCCATCTAAACCAAACAGGAGAAACTTAGGAACTTAAAGTGGGTATTTGGGACTTATGAAATAAGACTCTCAAGAAGGGAGTCCCATCTAAACCAAACAGGAGAAACTTAGGAACTTAAAGTGGGTATTTGGGACTTATGAAATAAGACTCTTAAGAAGGGACTTATAGAGACTTATAGTTGTAATATGGTCTTATAGGTACTTATAAGTCCCAAGAACCAAACAGGTAGGGACTTTTTAGGGACTTGGGACTTATAAGTTGGGAAAGTCCTAAACAGGTAGGGACGGACTTATAAGTTGGGAAAGTCCTAGGACTTATGAACCAGGCTTGCATGGACAGGGCCTAAATGTATTTAGTCTGTTCTCATATAAACTACACAAGGTTTTTTCATTTCTTCCGTCCACACGTCATCGAACGAACACCAGCCAGAATTCGTTCACCTCAATATGAACACGTTATTACTTCTGAGCAAACTCATTCAACATGCACAACTGGGTCAGGCATTTTTGTTCTACTCCCTCCGTTCCTAAATATAAGTCGTTGGGGAGTGTAAAACCTAACTTCCCCAACGACTTATATTCAGGAACATAGGTAATACAAAACACAGAAAATCCTACTCGCCAGTTGAAAGTATCGGAGAGATTAACAATGGTCGCAGGCAAGAAAAACATATACCAGCTCAAGATGACTAAATTGGTCCCAAAACATTCAGTTGCTATATAGTCAAAAACATGAGAAGTCTACGGAAGATGACAGGTGACGACCACGCCCGTGCTTGGACCGGTCCACCACCATAACTGGCCTGAAGAACACACGCAGCATCTACAGATTTCTCAACTGTAAATAAGTCGGGGTAACCTAAACAGAATTTAATCTCCGGTTACAACCACAACAGCCAGCCAGCCAAGCAGTATTGCGACTGTCTAGAAAGACTCAAGCTGTGCTGTAGCCATAACATGCTCCCAAAGCTATCATGTATCAATCAAAACCCGAAGAAACCAAGCTCTGTCGCCCTCTCCTTCTCGAAGGTCTCAAAGTACTGGTATATGATGGTAACAGCCAACAGAATACCGGTTCCTGAACCAATTGCGCCCATGAAATCAGCGAGAACAGTCAATGCGCCGATGCACACTCCACCAAATGCAGCAGCAGTAGGGATGTATCTGTTCAGTTCCTTCTGCAGGTTTGACTCACGATGGCCTGGCATCACCATTTGTTGTTCCTGTTGGATTGCCAAGAATTAAATTAAGTTACAGTAGGCTCTTGCGTAACAGTCTTTGCAAGTTGAAACTAAGTCACCAAAAACAGCTAATGAATCACCACAATTTAACACTTCAATATTACAGCTAAATAATTACTGTGTAGCCATAGATGTCCCAACATCAGGCTTTCCAAGAACCCTACAAAGAACAAACTAGTTGCATACACAGATAATGATGATGTTTTCTGACAGCATGTCATCCTAGTTAAACACTTTCACATTACACATAAGAAGTACTGCTGGTGCCCCAACATCAAGCTGGATTTTATAAACATCTTACGAGAGACAAACAAGTTCTAGAAACAGATAATAATGTTTTATGAATGGATCCTATACCAGAACAATTGAGGTTTAGACTGGAAGAGATGAAATTGCATGGCCGTTTGTACAAATCTTTGGTGATTTGCACCAATTTCAGAATTGGACAGCTTGGTACCCCACGTGAAAGCAGTCACATATGAATCAAATCAATATTTTCCACAAAAGGAGCTGTGAGACATGCTATATGTAACAAGAAAGAGTAACCAGACAGGACAAATACTGCATATGCATCGTTTGTACCTTCAGCTGCTTCGCAACATCCTTGGCTGATGAACCAGAGACTTCAATCCATGTTTTTGAGAAGAGAGCACATGCTGACAGCATGAAGACCACATAGAACAATGCATGGAATGGATTCGCCAGAATATCAGCCATACTGCAGATTCCATCAAAGGGTAAGTATACTGAACAGTATTTTCTTGACTAAGGAGTGACAAGAAATCAATATTCACCTTGATGGTGCAGTTACATAGTAAGCAAGACCACCAACAGGGATAGAATGGCCAGAATATTCAGATTCTTTCCATACACCGAGAAGGTTAACCAGAAAGTTTCCACTGTACTTCCTGTAGAGAAGCTGCACCAACAATGAAAACGGTCAGCACCTAAACATGCATGCAAATGCTCACCCTATAGCTATTATAGATCTGGAACTGCAGCCCATACCTGGGATATGAAATACAGGTTGGTAATAAGGGCAGAGTGCAGAATGATGGGCATGTTGGAAGTGTAGAACAGCTTAATTGGGTATGAACCTTGCTGCCCACGAGCATTCTTTGACCTCACTGGAAGCACAACGCGGAAGCCTTGGAAATAGATAACTATGAGAAAGACCAGGACAGTAGCAAGCAAATTGGTCACATTTGGCAGATTCTGACGGTAGAAAGCTTCTCGTAGGGCACGGACTTTGTCTGATCGAGTAATCAACAGATGGAACAATGCAATGACAGCCCCTTCAAATTCAGCACCACGTCCACTGTTGATGGTGGTAGGGCTGAATGCCTTCCAGATGATATTCTCACTACATAAGATCAAATCTACCATAAGCGAACTAGCAACAGAGTAGCAGCACATCAATCAACAAGTAACAAAAATAAAGCTCAATATGCTTACCAGATATTGGTAGCAATGAAGAGAGAAATGCCAGAACCCAAACCATAGCCTTTCTGGAGAAGTTCATCTAGACAGATGACAATGATGCCAGCAAAGAAAAGCTGAAGTATGATGAGAATGGCATTTCCAGTTCCAAGTTGGCTCACACTGCCATACATTCCAGACAGAACATATGCCACAGCTTCCCCAATGGCAATCAGGATACCCAGCAATTTCTGTGCTCCATTCCTGAGTAAATAAGTACAACATCAACACAATATTGCTGGAGATACAACATATGAATCGGCAAGCTTTACAATTTTCATTGGTCATTCACTGCACAAATGATAAACTACATATACATGAGACCATGAACAGAGTACTCATCAACATTAACTTTAGAAAGGAAAGTAACAACGAGATTCTGCTATTTTCGCAAATACTTACAGCAGAGCACGATCCTCTCTCACACTGTTGTCAACTTCAATAATCTTGGATCCCACTAGAAGTTGCATAACCATTCCAGATGTCACAATTGGGGTAATACCCAGTTCCATGACAGTACCACGGTTTGATGCAAGAATAACACGCATCCAGTAGAAAGGATCAGCTCCAGTGGTTGAATGGATGCCATAGAGCGGGAGCTGACTGCACACCAGGAAAATGAAGAGAGAAATGACGGTGTAGATCACTTTTTCTCTAAATGGTATTTTCCTGTCAGCACTCTGCACTTCCGGCAAGAAAGCCAAGAAGGGCCTGACAAGATGCAGCACCCGAAAGCCGCCAGCCATCTTCCTGGTCCCACAAAAGAAAATAGATCAGCATTATGTACAATGCACATGACAATCTTAAACATTATAAAGAACAAAGTAAACTTCACAGCAATTCCCATTTCGCGCATTATTCCCTAAGTCATGGTTGCGATCAGGTTGATGAACCAATTTGGCTGAAACAGAAATGAACATACCCAGATATTGACAAGCAGACAAAAGAATAAAATGAAAACCGCAGATTTTCTTGCTCAGCTGCATCAATTTGCAACCAGACAAGATACTGCACATATGCATCACAATTAAATGGAAAACTTGTACTTCTATTAATGCCTGACAGCTACAATTCTGTTCAAAAAATGAAACCAGGCGGCCTATCCAGAAAGTAACCAAATTAGACCGCTCAGACAATTTTCTAGTAACATTAATTGGGTCCATCAGCTTGGATCCGGGAGCAATTTAGCTAGCGTCGATTCAAAACTAAGCGACCAGATAGCTGCCCCAACCCTTTGCTTAAAGCCATATCAAATGCACCAGAAGAGGAAACTGTGCGACCCTGGGATCAAGCACAGATCCACCGACGAAACGTCGCCAGGACATCATTCCCATCCGCCTAAAACCGCCGCCAATTAACGACTCCGGCGAACGTCGCAGCCATGCAACGGTCTCGGAATCCTAGGCTCGCATGGATCTGGACGCCTCACCTACCTAGCTAGCACGTAAACCAGCCGCATGAACAAACACGACTCGACACACACGCACAAGGCGCATCGCTACGCGGATTTCGACACGGATCAGGCAGGAAACAGCAACGTGCGACACAGATCTGCGGCAGCGGCACGCGAATCGGGGGCAAAGGACGGACCACCGGATCGCCTCGAGATCCGGGGTTGGCGGAGGGAGACAGCGGGATTACCTGGCCGGGGACGCCGCCGGCGAGGTGGGCGGGGGCTTCGCCGCGGGCTGGCGAGGGCGTCGAACCCTAGGAGGGGAGGACGGAGCGGGGCGAGGAGAGAGAGCTACGGGGAGAGAGGAGGGAAGAGAGAGGTGGGTAATTAATAGCGGGGAACTGAGAGATCTGGAGGGAGAGATGAGGATGGGGACGACGCAAGCGGTGTCACGGTCCCTGCGCGCTGGGGCCGGGCGAGGGCGGGAGGGCGCGGAGCCGTCTGATCTGGAACGAGCGGTGGATGATGGGTCTCTGTGACGTGGAACCGAGGACGCAGAAGCCACGTCAACCAGAATGGCTCGCTGAGTCGCAGGCTAGTGATGAGCGAACCGGTCTCCGGGCAGCCGCAACTTGTCCTCCCGTGGGAAAACATGAAATGAAATCCAAGATATGGGAACTTTGCTGGCCTTTCACGGAAAAATAATTTAGTTTGGGGCTACTTTTGAACATTTCAAATTTGAATGTGATTCATCACATAAACATACTGTGTCCAGTAAGATATGAATATCAATTATAACGATAGAGAGACCCTCCATGCAAGCACGAAACTCGGCCTCCATAGCATCTCTACAACAAAGAAGCTCCCTACGAGAAGAGAAGATAATAGGGCTTGTGTTGTCTCGAAGTATCATTCCTGCTTCCCTCTACCATCTAACGACCAAGATCCGCCGGTGTTTAATTTTACACAACCATCCATACCATTTGAAGAGAGGTTCAACCAACGCAATAGCAGATCTAGAGATCACACCATCATATAAAATAATCCCCTTGCCTTTGACTGGGTCACAAATAGAATTTTGGGCAATACTAATAAGATGATCCAGGTAGCCATAGAAAAACCTTTTAGACACCTCCAATGGTGGTGGTTGTATATGATGAACAACTTCAAATTTAAAATGCAACTCAGCAATCATATACTAGCACTAGATTGTTTGAACATTCGTGATTATGGAATTATTTTGTTTGAAATAAATACCTATGTTTAAGAATTTACGCTCTATTCATTCAATACTTCGCTCTTTAGAAGATTTTTTTGCATTTGGATTATCTACCACATATATAAATGTCCTATCCTATCCGTTTGGAAATCTTGGTTCAGCTGCTTCAATATCGTATCCAAGATGTCCCGTCTTTTGCATTTATTGCGATTCTTTCTCAACTACTATTTGAATTGGACTACTTTCATTACTTCAAGAAATCCATTTTATTTTTAAAAGAAAAAAAGATTGTTTCAATTCCTATATAACTCTTGTGTATCAGAATATTCTTTTTATTGTCGGCCAGAAAACAATGAAATATATCCATTTGAGCAATTAAATGGAAAGCGGATGCCCGATTAAACGAAAGGTAATTTTGAACGTCTCTACTATTTTGAACATCTCCGTGTATGGCTTTTGCGTTGAGGTCCACCACTGCAAAAATAATGTCTTCTTAAGTACCACCGAGGCTAATACACAGGTCAACAAAGAAAAGAAAAGACAATTATATGACTCCAACCATCATGTTGTACCGTGACTCCCAAGTCAAGATAAAATATTGCAACATGCATCTCATACAAACGTGTTGATTAAACGAAGGCTTATATCATATCACATGCAAACCTCTTGCAGAAACAAGCTAGTCGCCTGTAATCAATTTTGTTGATTACCTTGGCTGTTGTGGTTGAGTGGGTAAAAATTTACTGTTCTACACAACCATAAGCATAACACTTCACGTTGTTGTTTCCACATGCGGGCTGTATGAAACATGAGACTATTAAAAATCTGAGCTTCATACTAAACTTCGTCATTACTCATGACCCCATGCACATTCAAAATCTACAAGCCCTTCTTCATTTATAAAGCTTTTCTTTCTCAACTATGAATGAATCTGAAGTATTTGAAGCTTAACTATGGATGCTAGACCTTATCAAGCCAGACCTTTGTAAAAAGTTCATCCATGTTGTAAGATCGAAACCTCACAAAATTAGAAGGGTTACGAAACATGAATGTACGATAGTTAGATGATATAGGGTAGAGACCCTAGGGTTCCCAATCTTTCACACTAGGAGGTGGAGAAGGTTTTTTTTGCATGATAATACGTGTCTCATTCATATTATAAAAGTCAAAGTACAAGTCATGTAAGGACCGATATGACAGAACTGAAAAGATAGCAGAACATCTCCGAGCTTGACACCAACGCCCATCACCTGCCTCCGGCACCACCACAACAGCCACCGAAGAAAAAAGAATGACGGATCACCTCCTCACCCGAGCTCGACACGGCTCCATTGCTGACATGCAGCTTTGCGGACCTCCAAGGTGGCTCACCAAAATTGAAGCCATTGTCGTTGAACAAATTAGACCGGGGCAACACCCCGGACACGCCATCGAACTCCAAATCTGGCACCCCACCACGACTAAGACGCCGAAGCAGGAAACCATACCACCCATCCATCAACTATGAACCCAGCACATGTTCCGTCTTCCAGATGTCATCAATGCCGACCACAATCTTCATCAGCTCCTAAACTACCCTCCAAGCTCCGCGCCAATGTTGGCGCGGACGTCGTCGCGACGGAGCCCGAGGAAACATGTCCACCACGAGGATGCCATCACCACACCATCCTTACTTGAACAGGCTGGTTTCCAAAACCATCTCCAACCATAGGGTCGATCGCCTTGTCGAGGAAGGATCTGAAGAATCTTTATTCAGCGCCGCCATCGTCGCTGCCGAAGTCAGGACGATGAACAACATAAAAATGAAGGCACTTTAGCCGAAAACTATCCACGCACGTGGATTCGACAACCCCCCCCCCCACACACACACACACCACCACCACCACCACCGATGACCGAGGTCGTCGGCAGAGGGAGCCGCCATAGGACGGCGACGGAGGAACTCTCCTTGGGAGAGATGCTGGTGAGATCGTCCTTTTTCTTCTAGGGGAAGAAAGAAAGACTCGTGGGTACATCAAGGACAACTTGGCAAGTGCAAACAGAGAAGATGAACACAAGAAGAATAACAAGAGAAACACTCAAGACAATAACACAATTCACACATTCACTAGCTCCATAAATCCCATGCAAGCACATGGATCCACAACCGACAAAATAAAGCAAGTAAAGAGGCGGGGTTCATCTCAAATCCTAGGGGAGATGAGGCCTTGGAGGGGATGGTTCTTCCCAATCCTCTAGGAGATGTGGGGAATTAAATCCATGGAGGATCTTCCCTAAAAGGGGCCTTGAATCCACTAGAGATCTTCTCCAATTGAGGTCTTGGTCCCCAATGGAGTAGGTAAAGGAGAAAAGCTCTCTCTAGTTTATCCCATATGCTTTACTAACCCTGATTCATCCAAGTTATGGGGAATATATAGTCTAGTGGGGCAGAGAGGGATACATGGTCCGAAACCCGAGTGCCTGCACATGGGCAGTGCCAGACGTCTGGTGTTCATCTAATGTCCGGTGGCTTCGGAGGGACCGGATGTTCGGTGGCTTGTGAGGGACAGGATGTTTGGAGACCTTCAGACTTATGGTAATTGATACGTCTCCAACGTATCTATAATTTTTATTGTTCCATGTTGTTATATTATCATTCTTGGATGTTTTATAATCATTTTATAGCAACTTGATATCATTTTTTAGGACTAACCTGATGACATAGTGCCCAGTGCCAGTTGTTGTTTTTTGCTTGTCTTTTAAAATCAATACCAAACGGAGTCCAAACGCAACGAAACTTTTTTGAGAATTTTTCTGGGCCAGAAGACACAGGATGGGCCAAAGAAGTACTAGAGGGGTGCCCCAAGGGGGGCACAACCCACTTGGGCGCGCCTGGGGGCCCAGGCGCGCCCTGGTGGGTTGTGCCCACCTCGGTGGCCTCCCGCACCGCCTCTTTGCTCTATAAATACCCCAATATTTCAAAACCCCTAGGGGAGTTGACGAAACACAATTCCAGCCGTCGCAAGTTCTAGAAACCACAGATCCAATCTAGACACCATCACGGTGGGGGTCATCATCCTCATTGGTGCCTCTCCGATGATGCGTGAGTAGTTCATTGTAGACCTACGGGTCCTTAATTAGTAGCTAGATGACTTCCTCTCACTCTTTTGATTCTCAATACAATGGTCTCTTGGAGATCTATTTGATGTAACTCTTTTTGCGGTGTGTTTGTTGGGATCCGATGAACTTTTAGTTTATGATCAGATCTATGTTTTTATCCATGGAAGTTATTTGAGTCTTTTGATCCCTTATATGCATGATTACTTATAGCCTCATATTTCTTCTTCGAATCTTTGGTTTAGTTAGGTGACTAGATCGATTTTTCTTGCCATGGGAAGAGGTGCTTTGTGATGGGTTCGATCTTATGATGCTCAATCCCAGTGACAAGGGGAAATAACACGTATGTATTGTTGCTATTAAGGATAACAAGATAGGGCATATTCCAACATGAATAGATCTTGTCTACATCATGTCATCGTTCTTATTGCATTATTTTGTTTCTCCATGAACTTAATACACTAGATACATGCTGGATAGCGGTCAATGTGTGGAGTAATAGTAGTAGATGCAGGCAGGAGTCGGTCTACTAATCTTGGACATGATGCCTATATAATGATCATTGCCTGGATATCGTCATAATTACTTGAAGTTCTATCAATTGCCCAGCAGTAATTTGTTTACCCACCGTATGCTATTTTTCTCGAGAGACGCCACTAGTGAAATCTACGCCCCCCGGATCTCTTCTTTATTATCATATTTGCCTTCGAGATCTATTTTTATTTGTTTTCATTTTCAGATCTACTAATCAAAAAACCCAAAAATACCTTGCTGCAATTTATTGTTATTTATTTTATCTCACGTTCCCGCGAGATTTATTTATCCAATCTACTACAATTTTATCTACGTTTTTACCTCGGAGGGATTGACAACCCCTCTTTTACATCGGGTTGCAAGTATTTGTTCTTTGTGTGCAGCTACCGTTCATGTAGTGTTGCATGGTTCTCCTACTGGTTCGATAACCTTGGTCTCATCACTAAGGGAAATACCTATCGTTGTTGTGCTACATCATCGCTTCCTCTTTGAGGAAATACCGATGTAGTTCAAGTCGCATCAAAAGGAATTTCTGGTGCCGTTGCCGGGGAGACATCATCAATATCTACCAGGCTCCTAATCACAAATCTCGTCTCCTTGCAATTTATATTATTTGCCATTTGCCTCTCGTTTTCATCTCCCCCACTTCACAAAAGTTGTCGTTATATCCGCCCTCTTTTTCGTTCACCTTTCTCGTCGAATCTCTTATTTGCTTGAACTTGTCATCATGAGTGACTTTGGTATGGCAGAAACAGATGATGGCCTAACTCCTAAAATTGGACAATCTGGCAATCTGGATGTTAAACTTTTGTTTTGGGGCAAGGGAATGTTATAGGAAAAGAATGTATTCAAGAATTTTTCATTTGTGTTGGAAATTTAAGTCTTAACGATGTTCCTATACTTAAAAGGACTAAATCTTATGCGGAAGCTATTTCAGCACTAGTTCTGAAACTTGAAAATAAATTTATCCATACCCATCCTACCTTGCAAAGATTTTTTTGAGCTACCTGTTATAAAGAATCCCAAAGCTAAAAAGTTGGCCACCCTTATTCTTATGAATGTATTTGATTACATAATACGGGAAGCTAGGGAATTTTTTGATTTCTATGGTATGAATCGTGAAAAACTGGTGATAGATGAGATTCTTTATAATAGTGATTATGTGCTAAGACATTTGCTTGGGGATAATCAAATATTTGATGGGAATATTAAAAAGGAAGTCCCTCTTTTAGATATAATCTAACAAGTTTTCAATTATTTTAATCAAAAACTATTCCTGGATTGTTGCCGGAAATCAAAGGGGATATGATGATAAGTAACTTGATAGTGCTAAGTCTCTATGGATAAGGTGTTTTATGTTGTTTCTGCAAAACCTCCTGACAAAAACACCTCTAAGGAAAATGAAATCAAAGATGACAATACTTAGATCTTTGCATTATGCCTTGCTAGGAGCATAAAACGATAACGCTTGTTGGGAGGCAACCCAATGAATAAAATTATTTTGTCTTTTTCTTTCTGTTCTTGAGTGTTTGCACAATTATGTTACTGTTATGATTGTGTTTTTATGTTTTAGTTAGTGTTTGTGCCCAGCAAAGCCTTTGAGATCATGTTGGGTGATAGTTGATTTGATCTAGTTGAAAAACAGAAACTTTGTGCGTCAGTCACAGAATTTTTAAAAATCACAGAAACGTGATAAAATTCTGAATTTTTCACACAAGATTTACACAAATTGCCTACGTTGTCCTAATTTTTCAGAATTTTTGGAGTTGTAGAAGTATTCGAAGTTTTCAGATTGCTACAAACAGTTCTGTTTTTGACAGGTTCTATTTTCTTTGTGTTGTGTGCTTATTTTAATGAATTTATGGTTTGTATTGGAGGGTGTAAGCTATAGGAAAGTTGGAATATATTAGATATAATGCAAAAATAAAATATGAATGGGTTTTCAACGGTACTTAGAGTAGTGATTTGCTTTGTTATACTAACGGATCTCACGAAGATTTTGTTGGGTTTTGTGTGATTGAAGGTGAGATCACAATGGATGAAGGAATAAGGAGTAAGAAGAGCCTAAGCTTGGGAATGCCCATGGCATCCCAAGCTACTATCTAAAAGAGAAGCAAGCAACTAAGCTTGGGGATGGCCCCGAGTGGCATCCCGTCTTTCTTCTAACGACCATCAGTATTTTACTTGGAACTATATTTTTATTCATCACATATCATGAGTTTTGCTTGGAGCATCTTGTATGATACGAGTCTTTGCTTGTTTTTGCCTTTTGTTTTGTGTCATCTATCCTTGTTGGACACGCCTATTTGAGAGAGCCAAAATTATGCTATGATTTGTTAGAATTGCTCTCTATGCTTCACTTAAATCTTTTCGAGCTATGGAATTGCTCTAGTGCTTCACTTATATCTTTTTTAGCACAGTGTGCTTTAGTATTTTTGAAGAAATGCTCTCATGCTTCACTTAGATTTATTTTAGAGTTAGTAAATTTTTTAAGAAATTCTCTCATGCTTCACTTAAATTATTTTGAGAGAAGAAAATTTTTATGCTCATGTTCTTCACTTAGATTTGTTTGAGCTATCAAAAGCAACATATGAAATTAGTCCCAAAGTGATAGATATTCAAGAGCGATATAATAAAAACTCTCATGAAGATCATTGGACAAAATAAAATTGATTCCTTGTAATAGTTTTGTGATATGATGATATAATATATGAGTCATGTTGATGAGTAATTATGCTTTAGTAAGAATATTGATGTTAAGGTGTGTGATTCCCTATGCAAGCACGAAAGTCAATAGTTATGCAATGAAATTACATCCTACATATGGTGCATTATTCGGTGTTAGTTATGATTAATGCTCGCTTATGACATTTTTTGTTTCTCGGTTGGATGCTTCTCAATCTTTTGCTAGCCTTCATTTGCACTAAGTATGATTACTACTTGTGCATCCAAAACCCTAAACCAGTTTTGCCATATGAGTCTACTATACCTACCTATATGTGGTATTCTTTCACCGTTCTAAGCAAATTTGTATGTGCCATCTCTAATTTTCAAAATAAATTCCCTTTTTGTGTGCTCGTACCACTCATGAAACGGTAGGGGGCGGCTGATATTTTTCCATGATATATGTGTTATTCTCAAGATGAATGTTTATTCACTTGTCATTGCACGAGAGTACGACAAAGGTATTATGGATGCCAGTCCCGAAATGAAAAATGAATTTACTTTATGTTGTCAAAGAATAAATTCCTTGGAAAGTGTTTGTATGGACGACACTCCTGGATTCGGTTAGCCGTGGAATGTGAAAGTATGGTGGAAAAGGGAATAAACTTTATTTTCTGTTTGGGAAAAATCTATGATATACTCTCTCCGTCCCAAAATTCTTGTCTTAGATTTATCTAGATACAGATGTATCGAGGGAGGGAGTATCTAGCATGGAAAGTATTGGGAACTACTCGATCGTTTTCGTTGACAGGAAAAGCATGCCACCCAAAATGTTTTATCTCTATCTTTTCCGCTTTGAGCTCTAGCACCTCTACAAATCCCTACTTCTCTCTGTGATGGGCCTTTCTATTTTACTTTATGCAATTTCTATTTTTACTTGAGTCCCCATCTTATCTTATAAAGCACCAACCAAGGGGCACTATGATCGTACTTGATCATTGGGTGTAGCTAATATGCGAGTGTGTTTCATGAATAGATCAATGATTGAGCATAATGGGTTAGGGATAACTTGCTTTAGTGTTGATATTTTGAAAGACATGGTTGCTTGTTGATATGCTTGAGTATTGAAATCTTCATGTCAAAACTAGACTATTGCTTTGAATCATATAAAAGTTCAAATGTACGTGCTACAAAGAAAAGAATATGTGGTGAACATGTTAGGCAGCATTTCACATAAAAAATTCTGTTTTTATCATTCACCTACTCGAGGACGAGCAGGAATTAAGCTTGAGGATGCTGATACGTCTCCAACGTATCTATAATTTTTGATTGTTCCATGCAGTTATATTATCATTCTTGGATGTTTTACAATCATTTTATGGCAACTTTATATCATTTTCTGGGACTAACCTATTGACATAGTGCCCAATGCCAGTTGCTGTTTTTTTTCTTGTTTTTTACTTCGCACAAAATCAATACCAAATGGAGTCCAAACGCAGCAAAACATTTTGGAGAATTTTTCTGGGCCAGAAGACACATGATGGGCCAAAGAAGTACCATAGGGGTTCCCCGAGGGGGCCACAACCCACCTGGGCGTGCCCTGGTGGGTCATGCCCACCTCGGTGGCCTCCCGCACCGCCTCTTTGCTCTATAAATACCCCAATATTCCAAAAACCCTAGGGGAGTCGACGAAACACAATTCCAGCCGCTGCAAGTTCCAGAAACCACAGATCCAATCTAGACACTGATAACCCACATGTATAGGGGATCGCAATAGTTTTCGAGGGTAGAGTATTCAACCCAAATTTATAGATTCGACACAAGGGGAGCCAAAGAATATTTGAAGGTATTAGCAGCTGAGTTGTCAATTCAACCACACCTAGAGATTAATTATCTGCAACAATGTGATTAGTAGCACAATAGTATGATAGTTTTGATGATAGCAGCAGTAGTAACGGTAACAGTCATAGTGATAGCAATGATATTGTAGCAGTAACGATAGCAGTAGCAACAGTAGTAACTTAGCAAGAACAATATAAGATAAATTCATAGGCATTGGATCGGTAACCCATTGGATGATATTCATCATGAGACAGTTATAACCTAGGGTGATACGACACTAGCTCCAGTTCATAAATATAATGTAGGCATGTATTCCGTAAATAGTCATACGTGCTTATGGAAAGAACATGCATGACATCTTTTGTCCTACCCTCCCGTGGCAGCGGGGTCCTATTGGAAACTAAGGGATATTAAGGCCTCCTTTTAATAGAGAACCGGAACAAAGCATTAACACACGATGAATACGTGAACTCCTCAAACTACGGTCATCACCGGGAGTGGTCCCGACTATTGTCACTCCGGGGTTGCCGGATCATAACACGTAGTAGGTGACTATATAACTTGCAAGATCGGATCTAGAACATGGATATAATGGTGATAACATAAACTATTCAGATCTGAAATCATGGCACGCGGGCCCAAAGTGACAAGCATTAAGCATGGCAAAGTCATAGCAACATCAATCTCAGAATAGAGTGGATACTAGGGATCAGGCCCTAACAAAACTAACTCGATTACATGATGAATCTCATCCAAATCCTCACCGACTAGCAAGCCTACGAAGGAATTACTCACTCCCGGTGGGGAGCATCATGGAATTGGCGATGGAGATGTGTTGGTGATGACAAACATCGAAGATCCCCCTCTCTGGAGCCCCAAACGGACTCCAGATCTGGCCTCCCAATGAAGAACAGGAGACAGCGGCGTCTCCGTCTCGTGAAATGTGATAACTATTTCTCCCTCGTTTTTTCTGGAATAATGGGATTTTATAGCGTCGGTTTGAGGGTCAGTGTGACGCCCCCGATTCAATCGTACACTAATCATGCACGCAAATGTGTACGATCAAGATCAGGGACTCACGGGAAGATATCACAACACAACTCTAAAACATAAATAAGTCATACAAGCATCATAATACAAGCCAGGGGCCTCGAGGGCTCGAATACAAGTGCTCGATCATAGACGAGTCAGCGAAAGCAACAATATCTGAGTACAGACATAAGTTAAACAAGTTTGCCTTAAGAAGGCTAGCACAAACTGGGATATAGATCGAAAGAGGCGCAGGCCTCCTGCCTGGGATCCTCCTAACTACTCCTGGTCGTCGTCAGCAGCCTGCACGTAGTAGTAGGCACCTCCAGTGTAGTAGTCGTCGTCGACGGTGGCGTCTGGCTCCTGGGCTCCAGCATCTGGTTGCGACAACCAGAAAGAAAGGAAAGGGGGAAAGGGGGGAGAAAGCAACCGTGAGTACTCATCCAAAGTACTCGCAAGAAAGGATCTACACTACATATGCATGGGTATATGTGTAAGGAGGCCATATCAGTGGACTGAACTGCAGAATGCCAGAATAAGAGGGGGATAGCTAGTCCTATCGAAGACTACGCTTCTGGCAGCCTCCGTCTTGCAGCATGTAGAAGAGAGTAGATTGAAGTCCTCCAAGTAGCATCTCCAAGTAGCATCTCCAGTAGCATCGCATAGCATAATCCTACCCGGCGATCCTCCCCTCGTCGCCCTGTGGAAAAGCGATCACCGGGTTGTCTGTGGAACTTGTCTGGGTGTGTTTTATTAAGTATCCGGTTCTAGTTGTCATAAGGTCAAGGTACAACTCTGGGTCATCCTTTTACCGAGGGACACGGCTATTCGAATAGATAAACTTCCCTGCAGGGGTGCACCACATAACCCAACACGCTCGATCCCATTTGGCCGGACACACTTTCGTGGGTCATGCCCGGCCTCGGAAGATCAACACGTCGCAGCCCCACCTAGGCACAACAGAGAGGTCAACACGCCGGTCTAAATCCTATGCGCGCAGGGGTCCAGGCCCATCGCCCATTGCACACCTGCACATTGCGAGGGCGGCCGGAAGCAGACCTAGCCTCCCTTATACAAGAGTAGGCGTTCCAGTCCAATCCGGCGCGCGCCACTCTGTCGCTAACGTCAAGAAGGCTTCGGATGATACCACGACGTCGGGATACCCATAACTACTCCCGCGTAGATGGTTAGTGCGTATAGACCAAATGGCCAGACTCAGATCAAATACCAAGATCTCGTTAAGCGTGTTATTATGAAGCAACCGCGAACGCCGAGCAGGGCCAGGCCCACCTGTCTCCTAGGTGGTCTCAACCTGCCCTGTCGCTCCGCCACAAAGTAACAGTCGGGGGCCGTCGGGAACCCAGGCCCACCTCTACCGGGATGGAGCCACCTGTCCTTTCAGCCCCCACATCGGAATCACTTGCGGGTACTCAACGAGCTGACCCGACTTTAGTCACCATCTGTATAGTATGTATGTATAGTATAGTATATACCCGTGATCACCTCCCAAGTGATCACGGCCCGATAGTATAGCAAGGTAGACTGACAAGAATGTAGGGCCAATGATGATAAACTAGCATCCTATACTAAGCATTTAGGATTGCAGGTAAGGTATCAATAGATGTAGCAACAATGTCAGGCTATGCATCAGAATAGGATTAACGGAAAGCAGTAACATGCTACACTACTCTAATGCAAGCAGTATAGAGGAGAATAGGCGATATCTGGTGATCAAGGGGGGGGGCTTGCCTGGTTGCTCTGGCAAGAGAGAGGGGTCGTCAACTCCGTAGTCCTACTGGGCAGCAGCAGCGTCGGTCTTGTGGTCTACCGGAGAGAAGAGGGGGAAGAAACAATGAATACAATGCAAACAAATGCATATCGATGCATGACATGACAAGTAACGATGCTAGGTGTGCCCAATCGCGGTAGTAGGTGATACCGACGAAGGGGGGAAACATCCGGGAAAGTATTCCCGGTGTTTCGCGTTTTCGGACAGATGAACCAGAAGGGGAAAGTTGCGTGCTTGATATGTTAGGGGTGTGTGGTGGACGAACGGGCTGCGTATCCGGGTTCGTCTCGTCATTCTGAGCAACTTTCATGTAGAAAGTATTTTCATCCGAGTTACGGATTAAAAGATATGATTTTCTAAAGATTTAAATTATTTTCAGGAATTTAGTTAATTATTTAAATCCAACATTATCTAGAATAGTAAATGATGACACAAGCATGACATCAGCAGTCAACTCTGACCGTTGACTGGTCAAGCTGACACGTGGGTCCCATTGGTCATAGACTCAGGTTATCTAAACCGAGTTAATTAGACTAACTAAGTGATTAGGCTAATTTATTTTAATGAGATTAGTTAAACAGGATTAATTAACTTAATTAACTCATTAATTAATTAATTAATTATTAATTTATTTATTCTAACATTTTTTCTCTTTTTTTTAACAAAATTGTTCTGGGGCGGGGCCCCCTTGTCATGGGCAGGGGGGTCTTTAGCGGGTGCCGGTGCTAGTGGGTTACGGGCGCAGGGCGCGTGGGCTGCAGCCCAGCAGGGTGCTCGCCCAGGCCATCTCCGGCGCAGCGGGGCGCCGGCAACCACCGCAGCGAGCTGCAGCAGCCGGAGGGGAAAAGGAGCAGCAGCATGGCAGCGCTGGCGGCACTCAAGCGGGGCAAGCCAACAAGTCAGGCGGCGAGCCACAGGCGACAGAAGGAGTTCGGGGCGCCGTGGTCGACGGCGGGCGTCGGACGCCATAGGGCGCAGCAATCGACATCGAGGGGGTGGGCTTCGGCAGTGGTGACAGTAGAAGCGAGCAGCCGCGCAGGGGTATGGTGGCACGTGCGCGTAGGTGGACGTGGTCGCGGCGAGCGCAACCAAGGTGCGAGAGGGGAGAAGAAGAGGCTCACATCGAGCCTGTCGTTGTGCAATCGCGTGCTCGGGGAGGGCCTGAGGTAGACGGATGGCAGCGACGAGGTCGGGGGCGTCCAGCAAGGCGGCACCGACGACGTCGGGGCGGTTCGAGGCGACGTCGAGGTGCAGGCGATGGAGACGGCGTGGCGGGCGGCAGGGCTCCGGCGAGGTGGAGCCAGGTGCGATGGGGTCGATCCCCTGATGCAATCCAGGGGCTGAGGGAGGAGCGGGGAGGGTCCGACGCGTGGCGGTGGTCGGCGACGGGGCCGGGGCGGCACCGGGCGGCGGTGGTTCGCCTAGGGGTCGGGGCGACGTGGGGTTCGTCCCCCCCCCCCCCCAATCCCGATCTAGATCGGTGATGGGGGAGAGAGACGAGAGAGTGGGGGGTGGGGATCGTGCGGGGGAAGTGAGAGGTGTCGGTGGGGTTACGGGTTAGGGTTCGGTAGTGGGGAGGCCTAAGTAGGCCAGAGGCGTGGGCCGGCCTGGCTGGGCCATGGCCCAGTTGGGCCAAGGGGTCCAGTGGGGGGAGGGGGGTATTTTTCTCCCCCCATTTTATTTATTTTTGGATTTTGTTTTTATTTCTTTTCTTTTAGTTAGTTTTCTTTTCTGTTTTGTCTTTGTTTCCTATTGTTTTATTTTTTTTGTAAAATATATACTTGGCATCTAATTTAGTAATTCAATTTAGGCCATTGTCACAAAAAGTCTAGTCCTCAAATAATTTAGTTTGACATTTTATTAATTATAAAAGGTATTTAAATAACTATTTATGCTGCTGTTTTATTCATCTCATAGTATTTAAACATTTTATAAAAGTGGGGTTTCTTCACCACAATCACCTTTGCATTATTTAGCACGACTCGAACATTTTAGTTTTAAAGTTTGAAAACTTTTGTTGTTTGTCTTTATTTTAATTTTGAATTTGAATCGTTTCTGAACCATCGCGAGATTAACTAAAGTGACAGCGGTGACATGGCATCATTAGGAGAGGGTTACTGTAGCTTAATTATCCGGGCCCTTCATATTCAATAACCTTGTGAGCATTTCCTCTGATACATAATGCCTTTGGTAAATTGTACCCTCTGCTTTCTCAACCATGCTCTGCCTTCGAGCTTGAGTTAATTACTTCTAAAGATTTTGGTATATGATTCTAAGATGCCCCGATGGGTTGAACCTATGCCTGCCTTAATATGTGTGAACTCGAAAGTTTTCACGAGTCGTACTCTTCTGGTATTTTGCCAGATAATATTTCAACACTACAACTTCATCGAAAGCGAGGAGTGAATGAAAGGGTATGCATTGGAGGAGTGGGAGTCGACCTTGAACTCTGCGTTCATGCCCATGGACCCGATGTGGAACTTATCATGGAAGCTTCTTGCCAAATATTTACTCATTCGAGTAATTCTTTCGGTGTTATTAAATTGGACCCCTTGTAGTTATGGTTTCGACCATATTGTTCTTCTTTGTTCCCATTTCTCGGGCAAGTTTAAACATTTGTCTTCTGCGGATCAATACCCCAGTCCAACCTTTACTTTGATCCGTCTTCGAGTATTACCCCCCTGGTATCTCGAGATTATCTTGGAACTGCATAACTTCTTATGAGTTCTTCATCAAGTACTACATTCTCACTGATTACAGTTTTCATGGGCTCTGAGTTATTAAACACTCAAAGGCACCGATAACTGAATCGAGTCTGCACTACGGTTCAACAACTTTTGATAATCTTCTTTAAGTACGAGTTTGTACCCGATCGCGTCATTTCTAGCCTGTTCGGCTACACCCTTACCGTGCTAATTTTAATTGTGCTACTTGGTCCTTCCCGGAGCACAAATTTCGACGGTGAGCTAATCTTACATCGATGTTCCTCGTCATATCATTTCACCTTGAACATCAAACTTGATTTCGAGTTTGTGTCGTACCCTTGGTTCCAATAACCTTTCGCTTCACCATTCATTTGACTTGATGTCATCGCCGATCGATTACATCTTGAAATCTCTCGACAAAGTGTGTCATGATCTTCATCAACCTTATGAGCTCTTCCAGGATATCAAATGAGTTCATGATGAGAAATACCATCCTTTCCCTCGATGATTTGTGTTGTCATCGACCACTTTAATGCCTCCCCTCCAACACAAACTTGTTCGTGTTCTGTGTTATACCTTGAGTTCCTTGCTATCCAGCCTTTGTTCTTAATTACCTTGGAGTATTACCATCTCTTTTGTCAAGAATGTGGTGAGAATTTCACCACCTCTTAAGAATTCTTGATATAATAATGCTTCTCGCCATCTCCGTTCATTCCTTGGACCCCGTATTGTTTTTTTTAACCGGAATACCGACAATTGAGCTATGACGTGTGAATTCAAAACTATTGCTTTGAAGTTAATGGTCGATAGTTCATTCTTAGACTATTGGTTATGGAATCACCATTCTAACATTGATCATGCTACCTAACCCCATATTTCGGGTGCACCTTTCAACCAATGTTTAATTGTGTATGTTTTCCTCGAGCATACCTCATTATGTCATCTGATCTGACAAATGTTATCTCCTTATTCACATAGTTGTGGAAATCCATCCTTTTAGAAATCTTGAGGACTTGTCGCTGAGTCCATCAGCCACCTCCTCGTCCTCTCCTTGGTTAAATGATGAACTCTTGTTTTGGAACTTGCTTCCATAGTTCATTTCCCGAGAATCTTACAATGACATCTCGTCAATTTTTGTTGCACCTTTTCTTCTCAGGCATCCTGAGTCTGAGTTATGTTGACACCAATCAGATCTGAATCTCGGATATGATGGTTGGAACATATTTCCAAGAGTTATAAAACTGGCCTATATATGACCCGGTAAGGTGATGTCATGCCTAGCACACCTGGCCGGAGGACCTATTTTTATAAGTTTCCTTTTTAGCAAGGCTAGTCATTCTTCCGTGAGGGAATTGTAAGACTTATTCTATAAGTTGTTCCTCATGGATCCTTTTTGTTTCCAGAGTCTGGCCTTTGCTTGAAGGCCATGTCAATGCTATCTCGAAGCATGTCTGTGGTAATCCGATTTTCAATAAGAGCATTTGAAGCCCAATGCTAAATGTTTCCTGCTCAGTTATCCAAACACCGTTGTATGGGTAATGTCATGATATTTCTCTCCCCTTTTTCTGAAGGGTTTTCTACTTCATATCCTGCCATGGATATCATGCTCTGCTTGTCCTTGGGAAGGATATACCCCTGAAATATGTGTTTAAACACATTTTTCTTTCCATTGTTCTATTTAATCTGATAATCACATTTTCCTTTCCATTGTTTGGTTTAACCTTTCTTGTGATCTATATGATCCAAGCAGAAATATTCTCCTGCTTATGTAAACACCACGGTGTACAATTCTGTCAGCAAGACCCTGTTACCGTTATTGATAACATTCCGGCAGCCACCGATGGACGAGAACTTTGCCTATTGGTCCGCCTCATTCAACGAGCAGGAAAATGGTTCTCTTCGTCCCTCGCCATTGGTACCGATGTTGTTGCCGACATAACCGACAGACTATCCTCTGACTTGCCATGCTTATATGGTCGTGCAAGACGTCACCGCCCTTCCTACTATTAATCCACATGGTGGGCCCATAACCCACAGTTTCACAAGATCGAAACCTGACTCTCCTGTACACCCCCTGTTTCCAAAGTTATTCCTCATGCTTGGCTTTGTATGTAATTCACGAGCCACCTTCCAGAGATCATCAATTCTGGTATGAAACGCAATACTTATTCCTGATTGCTTTGAGCCCTTTCACACCTTGCTTCAGGCATCGAATGGTTGCCTGCTCGCTCGAAACTTCCCATGAAACCTCATTACTTTGCTCTCAATAATTTCTTAAGTTTCAATTCGAGAGTTACTTTCTGCCACCTTCCCCGATGATATCGACCAGATAGTCAACCTTGTAGAGGTTCGTTCTCCCGGAATACCCTTATTCTTTCGTAAGTACGATGGAACCCCCGAAGAAAGGACAACAACTTCATGATGATGCATAGGAATGGAAACATCAACGGTATGGATCGACCTCTTCGAGAAGAGCAACCAAGACCGAGAAGATTCGTTACAATTTCGTAATTAGAACTTTCCCCCTTACTCCCCTCTTAAATCTCGGGAGGAGATTTCTTGTAGTGGAGGAGAATTGTGACGCCCGGATAATTAAGCTACAGTAACCCTCTCCTGATGATGCCATGTCACCGCTGTCACTTTAGTTAATCTCGCGATGGTTCAGAAACGATTCAAATTCAAAATTAAAATAAAGACAAACAACAAAAGTTTTCAAACTTTAAAACTAAAATGTTCGAGTCGTGCTAAATAATGCAAAGGTGATTGTGGTGAAGAAACCCCACTTTTATAAAATGTTTAAATACTATGAGATGAATAAAACAACAGCATAAATAGTTATTTAAATACCTTTTGTAATTAATAAAATGTCAAACTAAATTATTTGAGGACTAGACTTTTTGTGACAATGGCCTAAATTGAATTACTAAATTAGATGCCAAGTATATATTTTACAAAAAAATAAAACAATAGGAAACAAAGACAAAACAGAAAAGAAAACTAACTAAAAGAAAAGAAATAAAAACAAAATCCAAAAATAAATAAAATGGGGGGAGACAAATACCCCCCTCCCCCCACTGGACCCCTTGGCCCAACTGGGCCATGGCCCAGCCAGGCCGGCCCACGCCTCTGGCCTACTTAGGCCTCCCCACTACCGAACCCTAACCCGTAACCCCACCGACACCTCTCACTTCCCCCGCACGATCCCCACCCCCACTCTCTCGTCTCTCTCCCCCATCACCGATCTAGATCGGGATTGGGGGGGGGGGGGACGAAACCCACGTCGCCCCGACCCCTAGGCGAACCGCCGCCGCCCGGTGCCGCCCCGGCCCCGTCGCCGACCACCGCCACTCGCCGGACCCTCCCCGCTCCTCCCTCAGCCCCTGGATTGCATCAGGGGATCGACCCCGTCGCACCTGGCTCCACCTCGCCGGAGCCCTGCCGCCCGCCACGCCGTCTCCATCGCCTGCACCTCGACGTCGCCTCGAACCGCCCCGACGTTGTCGGTGCCGCCTTGCTGGACGCCCCCGACCTCGTCGCTGCCGTCCGTCTACCTCAGGCCCTCCCCGAGCACGCGATTGCACAACGACAGGCTCGATGTGAGCCTCTTCTTCTCCCCTCTCGCACCTTGGTTGCGCTCGCCGCGACCACGTCCACCTACGCGCACGTGCCACCATACCCCTGCGCGGCTGCTCGCTTCTACTGTCAGCACTGCCGAAGCCCACCCCCTCGATGTCGATTGCTGCGCCCTATGGCGTCCGACGCCCGCCGTCGACCACGGCACCCCGAACTCCTTCTGTCGCCCGTGGCTCGCCGCCTGACTTGTTGGCTTGCCCCGCTTGAGTGCCGCCAGCGCTGCCATGCTGCCGCTCCTTTTCCCCTCCGGCTGCTGCAGCTCGCTGCGGTGGTTGCCGGCGCCCCGCTGCGCCGGAGATGGCCTGGGCAAGCACCCTGCTGGGCTGCAGCCCACGCGCCCTGCGCCCGTAACCCACTAGCACCGGCACCCGCTAAAGACCCCCCTGCCCATGACAAGGGGGCCCCGCCCCAGAACAATTTTGTTAAAAAAAAGAGAAAAAATGTTAGAATAAATAAATTAATAATTAATTAATTAATTAATGAGTTAATTAAGTTAATTAATCCTGTTTAACTAATCTCATTAAAATAAATTAGCCTAATCACTTAGTTAGTCTAATTAACTCGGTTTAGATAACCTGAGTCTATGACCAATGGGACCCACGTGTCAGCTTGACCAGTCAACGGTCAGAGTTGACTGCTGATGTCATGCTTGCGTCATCATTTACTATTCTAGATAATGTTGGATTTAAATAATTAACTAAATTCCTGAAAATAATTTAAATCTTTAGAAAATCATATCTTTTAATCCGTAACTCGGATGAAAATACTTTCTACATGAAAGTTGCTCAGAACGACGAGACGAACCCGGATACGCAGCCCGTTCGTCCACCACACACCCCTAACATATCAAGCACGCAACTTTCCCCTTCCGGTTCATCTGTCCGAAAACGCGAAACACCGGGAATACTTTCCCGGATGTTTCCCCCCTTCGTCGGTATCACCTACTACCGCGATTGGGCACACCTAGCATCGTTACTTGTCATGTCATGCATCGATATGCATTTGTTTGCATTGTATTCATTGTTTCTTCCCCCTCTTCTCTCCGGTAGACCACGAGACCGACGCTGCTGCTGCCCAGTACGACTACGGAGTTGACGACCCCTCTCTCTTGCCAGAGCAACCAGGCAAGCCCCCCCCCCTTGATCACCAGATATTGCCTATTCTCCTCTATACTGCTTGCATTAGAGTAGTGTAGCATGTTACTGCTTTCCGTTAATCCTATTCTGATGCATAGCCTGACATTGTTGCTACATCTATTGATACCTTACCTGCAATCCTAAATGCTTAGTATAGGATGCTAGTTTATCATCATTGGCCCTACATTCTTGTCAGTCTACCTTGCTATACTATCGGGCCGTGATCACTTGGGAGGTGATCACGGGTATATACTATACTATACATACATACTATACAGATGGTGACTAAAGTCGGGTCAGCTCGTTGAGTACCCGCAAGTGATTCCGATGTGGGGGCTGAAAGGACAGGTGGCTCCATCCCGGTAGAGGTGGGCCTGGGTTCCCGACGGCCCCCGACTGTTACTTTGTGGCGGAGCGACAGGGCAGGTTGAGACCACCTAGGAGACAGGTGGGCCTGGCCCTGCTCGGCGTTCGCGGTTGCTTCATAATAACACGCTTAACGAGATCTTGGTATTTGATCTGAGTCTGGCCATTTGGTCTATACGCACTAACCATCTACGCGGGAGTAGTTATGGTTATCCCGACGTCGTGGTATCAGCCGAAGCCTTCTTGACGTTAGCGACAGAGTGGCGCGCGCCGGATTGGACTGGAACGCCTACTCTTGTATAAGGGAGGCTAGGTCTCCTTCCGGCCGCCCTCGCAATGTGCAGGTGTGCAATGGGCGATGGGCCCGGACCCCTGCGCGCATAGGATTTAGACCGGCGTGTTGACCTCTCTGTTGTGCCTAGGTGGGGCTGCGACCTGTTGATCTTCCGAGGCCGGGCATGACGCAGGAAAGTGTGTCCGGCCAAATGGGATCGAGCGTGTTGGGTTATGTGGTGCACCCCTGCAGGGAAGTTTATCTATTCGAATAGCCGTGTCCCTCGGTAAAAGGACGACCCGGAGTTGTACCTTGACCTTATGACAACTAGAACCGGATACTTAATAAAACACACCCAAACAAGTTCCACAGACAACCCGGTGATCGCTTTTCCACAGGGCGATGAGGGGAGGATCGCCGGGTAGGATTATGCTATGCGATGCTACTGGAGATGCTACTTGGAGATGCTACTTGGAGGACTTCAATCTACTCTTTTCTACATGCTGCAAGACGGAGGCTGCCAGAAGCGTAGTCTTCGATAGGACTAGCTATCCCCCTCTTATTCTGGCATTCTGCAGTTCAGTCCACTCATATGGCCTCCTTACACATATACCCATGCATATGTAGTGTAGATCCTTGCTTGCGAGTACTTTGGATGAGTACTCACAGTTGCTTTCTCCCCCCTTTCCCCCTTTCCTTTCTTTCTGGTTGTCGCAACCAGATGCTGGAGCCCAGGAGCCAGACGCCACCGTCGACGACGACTACTACACTGGAGGTGCCTACTACTACGTGCAGGCTGCTGACGACGACCAGGAGTAGTTAGGAGGATCCCAGGCAGGAGGCCTGCGCCTCTTTCGATCTGTATCCCAGTTTGTGCTAGCCTTCTTAAGGCAAACTTGTTTAACTTATGTCTGTACTCAGATATTGTTGCTTTCGCTGACTCGTCTATGATCGAGCACTTGTATTCGAGCCCTCGAGGCCCCTGGCTTGTATTATGATGCTTGTATGACTTATTTATGTTTTAGAGTTGTGTTGTGATATCTTCCCGTGAGTCCCTGATCTTGATCGTACACATTTGCGTGCATGATTAGTGTACGATTGAATCGGGGGCGTCACAGTCAGCGGGGCCACCAGGTGGGCAGCACCCACCTGGGCGCGCCTGGGGGGCAGGCGTGCCCTGGTGGGTTGTGCCCACCCAGGTGCCCCCCTCAGGTACCTCTTGGCTCCAGAAATTCTCTTATTTGATATAAAAAATCCTCACGAAGTTTTGTTCCATTCCGAGAACTTTTATTTTTGCACAAATATAACACCATGGTAGTTCTGCTGAAAACAGCATTAGTCCAGGGTTAGTTTCATTCAAATCATACAAACTAGAGTCCAAAACAAGAGGAAAAGTGTTAGGAAAAGTAGATACATTGGAGACGTATCAACTCCCCCAAGCTTAAACCTTTGCTTATCCTCACGCAATTCAGTTGATAAACTGAAAGTGAAAAAGAAAAACTTTTACGAATTCTTTTGCTCTTGTTTCATAAATAAGCTTAAACAACACCCATGTTTTCAGCAAGGATTATAACTAACCATGTCGACAATAACTCTTAAAAATTATATTAACTCATATCAATGACATAATCAACTAGAGAGCAATAATAACATATCTCTAATAGCAACACGTTGTCAAAATAACCATGATATAATATGACAATAATGGTATCTCGCTAGCCCTTTCTGAGACCGCAAAACATAAATGCAGAGCACCCCCAAAGTTCAAGCAGCGACTAAGCATTGTAATTCATGGTAGAAAAGATCCAGCCATGATGCACCCAACATTAGCTATACACAATGCATCAGCATGACAGTAGTGGTCTCAGGTTCTAGCGCTTATTTGAGAAGGTGATGACACAACATAAAAGTAAATAGATAGTCCCTTCATAGAGGGAAGCAGTGATTTGCAGAGGTGCCACAGCTCAAGTTTTAAAATAGAGGTAAATGATATTTTGATACATGCACCTTTCTCATTTACTTTACGACCACTAGTTATCAATATCTTCCATGCTAAGCACGCTAGTGGCAGCTCCCAAGCAGAAACGTAAAGGTTATGACTCCATTGGGAGTTTTTGTTTGATTATTTGTAAGCTCTTTTCTTTTTGCAGTTTGGGACTGGGCATCCCTATTACCGCCCTTTTCTCGTGTGGTGGCGTGAGTGAATAAACACTCGACCTGAGAATAACCCGCTTAGCATGGAAGATACCGACTACGTCCTGTCGTTCCATGAATGATCCAGACACACAAAAAGGATATTTATTTAAAGTTTTTCGAGATGGCACATGCAAATTTACTTAGGACGGCAGGGTAATACCGCATATAGGTAGGTATGGTGGACTCATCTGGAATAACTTGGGTTTCAGGTTTTTTGATGTACAAGCAGAATTTCCACTTAGTACTGGCAAAGGCTAGCAAATAGGTTGAGAAGCGGACAACTAGAGAGCAACAACGGTCATGAACATGCATTATGCATAAGTAACATTGGATACTAGCATGAGTAGGATATGAACACCATGAACAAAAATATCATAGAGGCTATGTTGGTTTTGATTCAACTACATGCATGAACATGTGCCAAGTCAAGCCACTCGAACATTCAGAGGAGGATACCATATCATCATCCTACACTACTGCAGGATGCCGCTAGCACGACACTACGATCAGAGACCCTTCGACGAAATTGTGTGTGATGCAATAATCGCAAACGATGTTGTAAAAAAATCGTCAAAAAAGGTGCAAAACGTTTGCGATGACGGATGCATCAAACACGGTTTAGATTTTTGTTGCGTGTGCGATTCAGGGCATACGGTTCAGTTCAATTAACTGTTTGCGATGATGAGGAACAAAAGAAACGGGCTGCCAGATGAAGGCGTGTGCGATGTATAGCATATGGTTCACTCAGATGAACTGTTTGTGATGAGGCGGAACAACAGAAATGGGCAGCCAGATGAAGGTGTGGGCGATATACGACATACAATTCACTCAAATGAACTGTTTGCTTTGAGCCAAGAGAACAGAAACGGTTCAACTTAACAAGATGTGTGTGATATGCGGCAAACAAGTCTGTAATCAGAAATGTGTGGGAAGACCGATAACAACACAGATGATTCCTGTTAACAAGCCCTGCGTGTTGTGAGCAAATGATTGCTGGTAGACAATTGTTAGTGATTGATGAAATCATCACCGACGGGTTCCCTTGTTTAGTCCGTGTGCAATGTGATTTGCTCTGTCTACAGAGCATCAACATATATACTTAAAAAGATAGCGTTGCATAACCAAATTAAGCATACAGTTACACAAGAGACTACACACATAACATTTTGACACACCAAAGTAAGTAATTACATGCATACTAAACTAGGAGAAACGAGGATCTAATCATCTACTTCTTGTTGCGACGACGCTTGCCATTGCTCTGCTTCCAGCTGGATCCTTGGCTATTTTGGGGAAGGAGGCACTTCCTCATGTCAACGATCCGCCTGTACATGTCGTAGCACGTGTACGCCTCCTTGGCTGCGTACACGGCGTGAGCTTTGTCGAGTTTCTCCATCCAGGCCGAGTGCCAGGCACGCTTGTCGCTGTTGCAAGAATCCTTCATGTCTCTATAGTAGGGGTCGATGATGGCCTAGGCAAGGTGAACCAGTGAGTCCTTCTCATGCTCCTTGCTGCCCTAGATCTTGTATTGGCCCTGGATGTCGACAAGATTCTGGCAGGCGATACCCGAATTCTTGAGCACCTTGACATTGTTGGTGATGTCCACCGTAGTGAACATGTAGTGGGGGCTGTTGACAAACACGGTGAAACGCTCGCAAGGCCTTGTGGTCAGGCAGTAGTGGTAGACGAGGACATGGTGGCGCACGCACATCTGGGCAACGACGACCCAGCACGAGGGAGGGTGTGCTCGAGGTTGAACCCGACCACCTTGTACTTCTCATCGGCAAGCAACAGCTCCATGATGCGGATGGAGTGCTCCACCCAGACCGGGTTGTTGGTGTACACCACTAAGAGCTTTGTGAACCTTCGGTGGGTGTCCACCATGGCATGCATGGTGAACTGTTGCTCGTCGTCGGCAGCCGCTCGGAGCGCCATTTAAGACGCGCAGGATACTCTCTAAGAATTTGCTGTGGTGGGTGTGCTTCTTGCAATGGTGGGGCGCGATCGAAAGGTTGAAGAGACATAAGGGTTAAATAGCCGCTGTAACAAATGGGGACCAGCCGGCCTGTAATCGTCACGTCTTGTCACGGCGTTCATACCAGAGGATTCCAGTGCACGCTTGACAACACTACACCGTAGTGAGGATTCCAGTGCACGCTTGACAACACCGCACCGCATTTTGACCACGCGTGGGCTCGAAGAGGCGCCAAATGTATCATCGGTGAGCCTGTTCCCGCGCTATCACGCAAGCTTCTTGCCCGGTTTGGTTTGCCACACGTTGGCTAGAAGAGGGACAAATCATGGGCGTTTATTGGCAAAAAGCTTTGTAAAAACAAAGTGTGTGGAATGACTTCAGTCGTAAGTTTACCCGTGGGTGATGATGTCAAAGTTACATAGAAGGGTGATGATGGACACTCGAGTGCGATAATTAATTCTGCGCTCTACAGGGCACACGATGGAAGAAACCAACTGTGTGCAATAATGTCCAAGATCGCAATCGAGTTAGCTATACAGATCGTGTGCTGTGAGATTGACAAGGTAAACAGATTCGAGAATGGTTAATAAAATCAAATCTAAGTCCATTGCATATTAAGGTCAAAATAGTGCTACCAATATACGAGTCTCATACGATGCCATTTCAACAATTGTACCACAAAGGCTCGAAATATTACAAGGTTCAAATTCCAGAGTTATATGGCTCAAATTCAAAGATTACAAGGTTCAAACTGATATTAGAAATGAAATGCTCATCAGCTGCAAACGCTCGCGCTGATCCGCTGAAGATGGATATGAGAGGGGTTCAAACTAATATTACCACTTCTAAGTCTGATTTTGAAACCTCACAACTTTTGCAAAGGGGCCAGCCATTGAGAAGTCATGTATGGGGTTGACACGATGAGTTCCGATTACTCTATCATCTGAAGTTCCAAAATGAAATTCAACATTTTTGGAGCCTATTCCATTCTGCCACATGCGTCGGCGCTGATCAACAAACCATTCATTTTTCTGAAATAAATGTAGGGAAAACCTCATTACCTTCAGCACCCTTGCTCTGACAACAAAGAACCTGGCGAATATAATCTCCGGTAAGGTCCCTCGGTAGGAGTTCAAAGTAATTTCTGGGAGATGCAGATCTAGGCATTCGACGTGATTGTTATATTGTATCACATTATCCACCACTGGGCCTAATCTTATCTGCAAAAGAAGAAAACGTGTTAGTGCCTAGATGCAGTTTTGAACACTACTACATGCATATTTGGTTTGCAGGATTTGTAAGATGCACTAACATGCCATCTTTGATCTGACATGATTAACATGTGCATTAAGATACCATCTTCGATCTTCACAAGATGTTGGAGTGGATGAAAAGTTCCCTAAGAAAACTAGTACAGATGAATCCAAAGGAGAAATGCATATGGGTTGTAACCATATGGATCAAGCATTGTCATTGTAAACTTGGAAAAGGAGACATGTATGTACTGAAATCCTCCAAAAGAATCCTTCAGAGATCGTAGTACATTGTCATTGTAAACTTGGAAAAAGGTGTCACAAATTGAACTCCCTTATGGTTAACATTTAACAGGAAAGGAACATCACCTCGATATATAGCTTCTCCAGGCACGGAAAGCATCTCAGGAAAGTGACAACTTGCTCCAGGTTGGGGCCGATAGATTCTAGTGCCAAGACCTTCACTTTGCGCAGTTTTGCGGTCAGGCTTGTCGGAATCATTTTCTGAATGACAGAGGAACAAACATCTTCAAAATTAGAAATAATGTTAATTTGTAGAAGGAGAGGTAGAAGGCAGTTGTTGTACCTGAACGGGTATGGATCCAATAACAAGTTCGGAGTATTTGTCAGACGAGTAGCCCAACACTGTCAATTTTGGCGCAGAAATGACATTGATTCTTGTTGGACCTACTTGATCAAGTACAAGTAATCTCTAAGTGCAGGTGTGTCCTCAATGACCATATCATGCTACACATCTTGTGTTGTCTTCCTGCCGAACCAGCAACACACATAAATAGTCCGGAGAGTCATGGAGGTGATGTAGAATGTACTAAACCCATTGATCGCCTGAAGACGAAGGTACTCGAGTGCAGTATAGCCACGGAGCAGGCGCTCCATGTCACCGTTTGAGAGGCAGATGGCGACGAGCTCGAGGTGCTTCAGTCATGGTAGAATAAGAGCGGGCGCGTCATTAAGGGGGGATGGCAGTTCCCGAACTTGGCGACGTTCAGCGTGGGCGCGAGGCGGAGTGCGGACGTTGGCAGCGAGCGCATATGCCCGTCATCAAAAGTGAGATCCTGGAGCTGATCTAGGGCGGGAGATCCGAACTAGTCGTCAAGCTTGGCTCGGTCCCTGCTGTTGGAACGGAACTTGCCCATTCTAAGGCCTTTGGTTGGGCTAGGGTGACTGCCGAGGATCTTGGAGAACGCATCCAAGCTTTTGCGATAGCCATGGTAGAGCTCGTGGGTGTCTATGAGGTCGAGAGGGGTGAAGTTCCATAGGGGGTGCCACCGCCGGGAAAGGACGGTTGTCTGCGCCCCACATTTGATTGGGAGGAGGGAGATGATGACTGTCAACATATCATCGGGGAGGCTGCTGATGAAGTCTATGCCTGCTAGAGTCGCTTGCGGTTCTAGCTCACCCCGCCTCCGCTTGTTGGCAGCCCCGTTCTCCACCTCTGGAGTCTCCTTGTCAGCGGTGCTTTCTGATAGAAATGAGAGTACAGGGAATATTTAGTTAAAATAGGGCAATAGAAAAGTGTATTGGTAACTAGAAGTTATTAGGTAGGAATATAGTAAGAAAAGGGAATAACAATTGGTTGCTTAAATACTACACAATTTCTTGGATTTCGGGTTCCGCAAACCCTTGATAGGTTCAGACTTTGGGGTGTATGCGGAGATCTCAACCTACCTAGCCTGCCTACTCGCGATCTTCCTAAGCCTAGCACGTCAAGCACCAAGGGACAGGGAGACACAATAGTTTATCCTAGTTCAGGCCACCTTGCGGTGTAATACCCTACTCCAGCGTTTTGGTGGATTGCCTCGAAGGGCTGAGGATGAACTAGTATAGTGGATGAACTGGTCTCAGGAGGTGAGGTGTTCTTGAGCTCGAGAGAGCTTGCGAGGGGATTTGGTTTTGCTCTGTTCGTCCTCGCCCTTCTTTGGTGGCTAAGTCCTATTTATAGTGGCCTTGGTCCTCTTCCCAAATGTTGGCGAGAAGAGATCCCACAACGACCAGATTTGAAGGGGCACAAGTAGTACATCCTATCCTGACTAAAGTGGTCTTCTCCTGCGAAAAGCTTCTGGTCGTGACGCTGCGGTGGGCTCGGTGATGACCTCCATCCTGCCGTCCTGGCGGTCTTGGTCTCGTTGCACCAGAATGGAAACCTTTGGCTGATTCCTCAGGACTCCGTGCCTGCCGCCTACCTCCTTTGCACCAAAGAGGAAACTGGCGCTCTGCGCCTGCTGGTGCCTGCCTGGCCTTGTCTCCTTGGTCGTCATGGCTCACATCAACTAAGCCTCGTGAGGTGCACCTTGCATAGAACTCTCCGCCCCTCGGGAGCCAGCCTGAGGAGGCCGATCCCCTCGGAGGTCTTAGCGTCATCCGCATCGTGAGGCTTGGCCCCTCGCAAGGGTCTTGAGTTGTTGATGCTGAAGCTAGGCCATACCAGGCCGCCGATGGAGCCACGCAGTGGGCCGCGGGCAGGCAAGTCTAGGTACCCCCGTATCCAGAACGCCGACAGTAGCCCCAGGGCCCAAGGCGCGCTCGGACTTGGCTTCTAGGCGAAGCCAAAGGGCAAGTGCGGAGCACCGCGGGCCCTAACCACATGCGGCCTTGAACAATGCATGGCGATTGATGGGACATGGGTGTCTCCACTTCCCCACGCCGCCTTGGAAACCGTTCGACTTGACGAGTCGATGCTGCATGTAGAAGATCATCACTGCGCAAGGTCGTGGAGGCTGTCAGTTGGCCTTCCTCCAGCTATAAATGAGAGGAGGGGCAGAGCCCCCCTCCCTCATCTCTTCGTCCATCTTCTCGCTGCTTGTTTCTTCTCCTCCTCCATCTTGTTTGTGCTTCCATGGTGCTGACGAGGAGGTTTTCTACGGACGAAAAGGGGAAGGCTTCCAAGGAGGGGCCAGCCTCTCCGCTTACCAAGAGAGGTCGCGGCCGTCCCCGTAAACACCCCGCGACCCCTGTTGGGGCCCCCAGGGGAGCAGGCGCGCATCCCCCAGGGCCGGTGTCTCTCTTGGCGCTCACGGCGGGGGCCACCGGCTTCGGAGCAGCCCCCACGACGAGGGGAGACACGCTGTGGTTGCGCACCTTCCCTGCCCATGCTTCTCCTCGCTGGACGTGCTCTCGGAGTTTGTAGTGTGGTCGGAGGCGCCTGCCAGCACGTCGCTCTGGCTTCCATGCTTCTTCTCCAGCGAGCTGCCATCCTCGGGGCTCGACGACCTCTAGCTGCAGGCTGACGGCTGAGGCAGTAGGGCCTCGTGGGTGGGGATTGAGGTCACCGCCACAAGTAGCGTGGACCTGACCCGTGGCTGGCAGACGTTCGCCCGCGCACGAGGCCTGAACGGGAGGTGCACCCTCCACTTAGGGCTGGAAAAAAGCTCGAAGCTCGCGAGCTAAACAAGTAGCTCGTGACTCGGCTCGAATCGACTCGAACTCGAAGAATAATGAGTCAAGCCGAGCTTTAGTTTAAGATCGTTTATAGACCAAGTTAAATGAGCCAATCTCACGAGTACTCGTGTAACTCGTTAGGCTAGATCAGCCACTCCCAATACAAAGAAAGATCAGCCAATAAATAGCCAATGTCCCAGGCGCACAACCCAAGGCCCAGCCGTTGAAGGCGTAGCCTCCTAGGAGACTCATGCATTACAAGGAAATTACAATTGTAGTGATATATATGTTTATTATATACATAATCATTTTTATCATATTTGAGGGCTTTATGTTTATATCTTTAACGAGCTTAACAAGCTAAACAAGCTAGCTCGCGAGTTATACGAGTCGAGCCAATCTTGGGTTTGAGCTCGTTATAGTAATGAGTCGAGTCGAGCTAGCTCATTAACGAAACGAGCTCTAGCGAGTCGAGCCAAGCTGGCTCGACTCGGCTCGAATTCCAGCCCTACCTCCACTTCAAGTATGACGCCCTGGCGACCCTCTACGTGAGGGTGTTCAGGGAGGACAGCCGCCGCGTGGGATGCTGCCCCGAAGACGGCAACGACGACGAAGGCGACGAGGGTGAGCTTGGCCTTTGCGACGTCCGCTCCTCCTCCCATGGCAGCAGCTCTTCCTCGGATGAGAGCTCGAGCAGCGGCGGCTACAACCAGCCCCCACGGCGTCCAGCTTGGATCGAGGGCGGCGGTGGGTCGTCCGGCCGCCACGCTCCGATGAAGCTGGAGGGGAGCCCAACATGAGCCCGGGGCTGCCGAGCTTGGACTCAAGACCTGCCGCGGCCCCGGGCCACCTGCGGGGGAACTGGTGGAGCGCCGGGGCCACCTTTAGGCGCTGCTTGAGGACGCGGCACTGGTGCTGGATCCGCACGCCCTTGGGCCATCTTTGTTTAGCCTTTCCTTTCTTCCGCAATTCGAGAAAAAGTAGTGTGCCACGCGGGGTGTGTAATGAACTATGGCAGTTATGCCCTCTTTTATGCTATGCTTATTATCTCAAGGCCATGTTATAGCGTCTGTACTCTGGGTAGGCAAGGGTAGGATAACTTAGCTTGACGCCTTTGTAGTGGCTTGCCTCCTCATGAGGGTGAGGCCCTTGGTGCCTGGCAAAGCCCCCGTTCCCGGTGACTCGGGAGGCGCTTCGGCCCTTGGGAGGTGTTGTAGATCCGCTGCAAAGCTGTTTAGCGAAAAAAGAAACTTGTCTAGCACCTCGTTCCTTTCCGCGTGAGCCCCCTGTCGTAGGTTAGCTGTGGCTTAATGCACCGCGTCGCGCTACCCGAGGGGCACAGACACGAGGGGTGTTGGTGCCCATGAGCTTGATCGAGGGCTCCTCGCGAGGATTAAGCCGAAGCACTGGGGCAGCGGGGTTCGGCGCGGTGTGCATGCGCGAGGGCAGGCCCAAGGCACACACACCTTATCGGCGTTCTGGGAACGGGGGTCCCCAGACTTGCCTTCATGCGGCCTGCTGCGTGGCTTAATCGGTGGCCCAGTACGACCCATCTTCATCAACCAACACTCAAGACCCTCGCGAGGGGCCAAGCCTCGCGGGGCGGACGACACAAGGCCTCCTCAGGAGCGGCCTCGCCAGGCAGGCTTGCGAGGAGGCGGAGAGATCAAGGCAAGGGGTACCTCGCAAGGTTCCCATGACGCAAGCCATGACGATCAAGACCAGGCGGGCGCCAGGCGGGCGCTAGGCCGCGCAGTGTCCTCGTTTCCTCTTTGGTGTAAAGGGGGCAAGCGCAGGCGCGGAGTACTGAGGCATCAAGCAAAGGTTTCCATATCGGTGCAATGAGACCAAGACCAGCAGGACGGCAGGACGGAGGTCACCATGGAGCCCAAGACGGCGTCATCACCAGCACCTTTGGCAGGCGAAGACCACCTTTAGTCAGGATAGCTTGTACTGGTTGTCCCCTTTCAATATGGCCGTTGTTGGATCCCTTCCCGCTCAATATTTAGGGAGAGGACCAGGGCCTCTATAAATAGGGCTAGCCACCACCATGGAGGGATGGATCAATTCCTCGTCACGCACACCACCAAGCACAAGAACACCTCTCCTCGCGAGGCTGTTCTTCCTCTGTACTGTTCATCAGCAGCCCAAGAGGCAATCCACCACCACACACAGGAGTAGGGTATTACACCACAACGGTGGCTCGAACCTGCATAAATCTTGTGTATCTTGTGTTGTTCATCGATCTAGCTTAGGGATCGTGGCTAGGCTGAGAGCGAGATTTGGTAGGAGGAGATCTTCGTGCGCACCCCAGAGTTTGAACCTTAAGGGTTTTGCCGAAACCCAATATCCGACACATTTGGCGCATCAGGTAGGGGTGTGCCGGAGTCTTCCTTCCTCCGATCTATGTTCCACTGCGTCATCGCGTCCATGTCCGGCAACCCGACGACCAATGCCGACCGCTGGGCAGCATGGCCGGCCCGTGCCACGCCGCCTGCCCAAGGTGACCTCAACCCCACACCCCAGGCAGCCCACGCACCACAGAACACTATGGGGCGTGAGCGACGCGGTCAAGCGCTGCCTTCCATTACTCCGCAGTAGGCGCGATCAGCCGCGAGGGCCTCAAGCCACGCCGCGGCCATGGCGCCACACACCAAGCGGGAGCAAGCAAACATGAGGGACGCGCTCACCGTGGCTCGGGAGCTGCTGTGGTGCAGGTTGTAGGAGAGCGGCCGAGGCGCATTGCTGGAGCGTGTTGCCGAGCTCCTGGATGCCGCGGCCTCGGGGGCACCGCCCTTCTATTTCCAGCTTCCACCCCAGGCCCCGGTCAGATCATGTAGCGGGCCTCTCCGTGACCGCGCGCCCTCAGGCGTGCCCCAAGCCTTCATCGACACCAGCTCAACCATCGGCGCCGGACGCCAAGCCGCACTAGCACCACCTCCGATGAACGAGGGCATGTGCATCGCCGCCTATGGCCCGGGCCGGCCGCTGCCCTACCATCCCCAAGACGACGTGTTAGGCCAGGCCACATGGAGTGTGGGGCACTACGGCGAAGTCTTCGAGGCGGCGGCCTCGGAGGCTTACGTGCCCTGCATGGTGGATCGGGAGTACGCGTTGGAAGATGACCCTGGCTCGTTCCTCGGGTCAGGCTGGGAGGAAGAGACGCCAGAAGCCGAGCCTTTTCAGGAGCCTCAAGGAAGCATCACCAACCCCGCTGGCAGCAACAGCTGCCGGGTACCGCTAATTCCTCAGGAGCAAGCTTATGCTAGCCATGGGTCACAGGAGGTTCAGGTCACTGCAGCGGACGGCTGCCCCAGCTCAGCAGCCTCCCTTCCGCCAGGAGGAGCGCATTGGGGGCTGCAGGAGAGGGGCCGGGAGCCAGGCCCCTTCCCACGGTGCACGGAGCAAGGCATTCCCCAGAGGTAGGCCCTCTGTCGGGGAGGTGCTGCAAAGCCTACCCCCGGCAGAGGACCCGTGGTCGCCGAGGGAACCGCTGGCGTCCCCTTTGCCCCATTTGCGTCGTCCTTGGTCTCGGGCCGCCGTCTATGGTGGTCGAGGGTGGCGCAAGGCGGGGCCCTCGTCTAGCAATATGAAGCAAGGCCCGGTGCCCATGAAGAATCGCCGCCCACGACACTCTCATGTAATAATGAGTGGGGTTGTACACGCCCCGGAGTCTCCGGAGAGCCGCCCTCGGGACTCGGGGCTCCCTCCCACACCCAGTGGCAGCACTTAGCTCCGCGCTGGTGAGAATACGTCGAAGACTAGACTAGGTGCCGGACGCGTCCTTTTGCTTTTTGCCTCCCTTTCTGTGGTTGAGCTTCCTTGCTTTGGATTTAAGTTGAAATTGAATTTACATTTGCGTGTGCGGGGGGGGGGGGAGGTGTCTTGTCTTGTTCATGTGATTTCTTGTGTCTGGTTTCTGCCCTAGTTTGGAGTTCACACTAGCTGCCTCCCCCTCGCGAGTCCTTCGCGGGCGGGGCAGGGCGAAGCGCACACACGCCGTGCGCATGCCGTACCACGGCCGACACTCGCTCTCGTGAGGCCCCACTCGACCAAGGTCGGCAGGTCCCTCAGGGCATGCTTGGGGGCTCATGACCCCGTGAAGCCTATTCAGAACTTGTCCAGGCTAAAGGTAAAACACAACAACGAGCACGCCTCAGGGCCCGTAGGATCGTGGAGGCATATGTTCAGCATCATTCCTAAAAGCATGCAGACGGTAATCTTTTT
This sequence comes from Triticum timopheevii, assembly GCA_963921465.1. Taxonomy (NCBI): domain Eukaryota; kingdom Viridiplantae; phylum Streptophyta; class Magnoliopsida; order Poales; family Poaceae; genus Triticum; species Triticum timopheevii. The sequence goes on from OY997270.1 coordinate 319,894,379, forward strand.
ACATGAGGGGCTTCCCCTCCCAAAATGCTCTTACAACCTTTGGGGCCGCGCCTGAGTTTTTGTATGCAGGATAAACATCGGAGAAACACGGGATCAGTCAGACATATCGCTCACCGCACCCTCCTGAGCGCCTCTAGAAGCATCGCTGGTGCCGCTGTCGTTGTCACTGGCATCGCCATCACCATCATTGGCGCCGCCGCCACCACCATCGACCACGTCGCCACCATCCGCCGCGACTACCACCCCGTCATTGTCGGAAGCAAAGGCCCTAACAAGCGCATCCACGTTGTCCTCCACCCATCGCGCCAGGTCGCCAGGATGGCCTCGAGCACCGGGGCGATGATGGCGTCAAATTCAAAGTGGGGGTTGGTGTTCTGAAGATGGTTGAAGACGTGGGAAAATGCACGCCCAAGCAGGCTGCAGCTCCTCTCCTCGACAAGTTGGCGAGCTCTCTTGGAGCGGTTCTCCAGGCGCGTCACCACATCAGTGAAGAAGCGGAGATGACTGGCATAGTTGGTCACGTGAGGATGCGGGGCGTCCACATCACAGTTGAGTACCGAGGCATCAGGCAAAGGTTTCCATATCGGTGCAACGAGACCAAGACCAACAGGACGGCAGGACGGAGGTCACCATGGAGCCCAAGACGGCGTCATCACCAGCACGTTTGGCAGGCGAAGACCACCTTTAGTCAGGATAGCTTGTACTGGTTGTCCCCTTTCAATATGGCCATTGTTGGACCCCTTCCCGCTCAATATTTGGGGAGAGGACCATGGCCTCTATAAATAGGGCTAGCCACCACCATGGAGGGGCAGATCAATTCCTCCTCAAGCACACCTCCAAGCACAAGAACACCTCTCCTCGCGAGGCTGTTCTTCCTCTGTACTGTTCATCATCAGCCCAAGAGGCAATCCACCACCACACACAGGAGTAGGGTATTACACCACAACGGTGGCCCAAACCTGTATAAATCTTGTGTCTCTTGTGTTGTTCATCGATCTAGCTTAGGGATTGCGGCGCGACCGAGAGCGAGATTCGGTAGGAGGAGATCTTCGTGCGCACCCCAGAGTTCGAACCTTAAGGGTTTTGCCAGAACCTGATATCCGACACACCTGCCTAGCCCCCACGCGAGAGGCGCGCGAGGAAGAGCGACGGGCAACTGCCACACCTTCCTGGCCCTCGGGCTAAGAGCGAACGAAATAGGAGGAGAAAAATCCAACTCGGTGAACCAAAGCACGAAAGCATCAACTCCATTAAAGATCACTAAAAGACTGCAAGCAACTTCGAAAAGCAAATGAACAGCTTCGTCCAGCACCTAATCTAGTCTTCTCACCAGCGCGGAGCTAAGTACTGCCACTAAGACGTGGGAGGGAGCCCCCGTGAGGCCCCAGGGTGGCTCTCAGGAGACTCCGGGGCGTGTACAGCCCCACTCATTATTACGTGAGAGTGTCATGAGCGGAGACCTTCACAGGCCGGAGCCTTGCTTCATGGGTAGAACTTCCGGAGGTGCTGGATGTTCCAGGCGTTCTGGATGGGGACCCCGTCCTGTGTCTCCAGGCGCGCGGCACCAGGCCTGGAGACACGAGCAATCTTAAACGGGCCCTCCCACATGGGGGAGAGCTTGTGCAGCCCCTTCCTAGAGAGCACCCGCCTCAGGACGAGGTCGCCCACCTCCAACGTCCCGGAGCGGACGCTGCAGCAGTGGTACCGCCGCAGTGCCTGCTGGTACCTTGCCACTCGGAGCAAGGATTGTTGGCGGCATCCCCCCAGCACAATACCCATCCCCCGCGTGGTATCCTGATGCGCCTCGTCAAACACCAGAACCTAGGTGGAGCAATGCTTGACCTCGTGTGGGAGAACCGCTTCAGCACTGTAGACGAGGAAGAATGGCGTCTCTCCCGTTACCTTGGTCGCGGTGGTGCAGATGGACCACAACACAGACTGGAGCTCGTCGAGCCAGCCCCTACCGCAGGACTTGAGCTTCTTATTGAAGGTCCTTGCCTTGAGTCCCCTCAGGACCTCGGCGTTGGCGCGCTCAGCTTGGTCGTTGCTCTTGGGGTGTGCCCTCGAGGTGTAGCATATTTGTGTTCCAAGGTTAGCACGGTATGTTTTGAAGGTTGCTAGTGAACTGCGAGCCGTTGTCGGTGATGATGCGGTTAGGGACCCCAAACTGACTCACGAGGCCCTTGATGAACTTGACGGCTGATTCAGCTGGGATGGTGCGGACAGATTCTACCTCCGCCCGTTTGGTGAACTTGTCAATGGCGACGTAAAGGTAGAGGTAGCCCCCTGGCGCTCGAGGGAATGGCCCCAGGATGTCCAGCCCCCAGACCGCGAATGACCATGTGAGTGGGATAGTCTGGAGGCCCTGCACGGGCTGGTGAATTTACTTGGCGTGGAACTGGCATGCTTCGGAGGAGTGCACCAGCTCAGCAGCATCATTGAGTGCGGTGGGCCAATAGAAGCCGCTGCGGAACGCCTTGCCCACAAGAGTGCGCGACGAGGAATGATGCACGCAGTCCCCGCCATGTATGTCCGCCAACAGCTCGAGCCCCTGCTCCCTGGAGATGCATCGTAATGAAACTTCATTGGGCCTCTTGCGGTACAACTCACCGTCACGGATGCAGTACGTGGTGGCCTGACGAGCCACACGCTCGGCATCCTCCTCCTTCTCCGGCAGGGTCCCCTGAAGTAGGTATGTCTTGAACTCCTCGGTCCAACACCCCTCCCGAGGCTCAAGCGCGAGGAGCAAGCGGGCCCCTGAGGGAGGGCTGCATGCTGGGGCGCCGGTTGCTGGTGCTTGGGGTAGATCCTCCTGAGGTGGCACTGGAGTCGTGGTGGGGGGAGCCGCCGATGGCTTGAAGAGTCGTTCCTCAAATATTCCTGGCTCCTAAGGGAGCCTCCGGGATGCTCTCTTGGCGATGTCGTCCGCCTTCTTGTTCGTTCCTCGCGGCACGTGCTGCAGTTCCAAGCCAAAGAACCGTTTCTCCATCTTGCGTACCTCTTCCAGGTAGGCATCTATGTGTTCATCCTTGGGCGTGTATTCTTTGTTGGATAGGTTGATGAGGAGTTGGGAGTCGCCCTTGATGGTGAGGCGCTTCACCCCTAACGCTGCCGCAGCCCTGAGACCAGCGAGCAAGCCTTCATACTCTGCGATGTTGTTGGAGACCTTTTTTGCCCTGTTGGAAATAGAGCTGCACTGCATAGTAGAGCTTGTCCTTGGTGGGTGAGATGAGGAACGGCCCCAGCCCCTACACCTTGTCGTGCGAACGCGCCATCAAAGTACATGATCCACCCGCCTGGCTCCTAATACGTCTCCAACGTATCTATAATTTTTTATTGTTCCATGCTATTATATTACCTGTTTTGGATGTTTATGGGCTTTACTTTACACTTTTATATCATTTTTGGGACTAACCTACTAACCGGAGGCCCAACCAAAATTGCTGTTTTCTTGCCTATTTCAGTGTTTCGAAGAAAAGGAATATCAAACAGAGTCCAAATGGAATGAAACCTTCGGGAGAGTTATTTTTGGAACGGAAGCAATCCAGGAGACTTGGAGTTGAAGTCAGGGAAGCTTTGAGGTGGCCACGAGGCAGGGAGGCACGCCCTACCCCTCTGGGCGCCCCCACCCTCGTGGGCCCCTCGTGGCTCCCCTGACCGACTACTTTTGCCTATATATATCCATATACCCTAAAAACATCGAGGAACACAATAGACCGGGATTTCCACTGCCGCAAGCCTTTGTAGCCACCAAAAACCAATCGGGACCCTGTTCCAGCACCCTGCCAGAGGGGGGATCCCTCACCGGTGGCCATCTTCATCATCCCGACGCTCTCCATGACAAGGAGGGAGTAGTTCACCCTCGGGGCTGAGGGTATGTACCAGTAGCTATGTGTTTGATCTCTCTTCTCGTGTTCTTGAGGTGATACGATCTTGATGTATCACGAGCTTTGCTATTATAGTTGGATCTTATGATGTTTCTCCCCCTCTACTCTCTTGTGATGAATTGAGTTTTCCCCTTGAAGTTGTCTTGTCGGATTGAGTCTTTAAGGATTTGAGAACACTTGATGTATGTCTTGCCGTGCTTATCTGTGGTGACAATGGGATATTCACGTGATCTACTTGATGTATGTTTTGGTGATCAACTTATGGTTCAATGAACTTATGCATAGGGGTTAGCACACATTTTCGTCTTGACTCTCCGATAGAAACTTTGGGGCACTCTTTGAAGTACTTTGTGTTGGTTGAATAGATGAATCTGAGATTGTGTGATGCATATCATATAATCATGCCCACGGATACTTGAGGTTACATTGGAGTATCTAGGTGACATTAGGGTTTTGGTTGATTTGTGTCTTAAGGTGTTATTCTATTACGAACTCTATGATAGATCGAACGGAAAGAATAGCTTCGTGTTATTTTACTACAGACTCTTGAATAGATCGATCAGAAAGGATAACTCTGAGGTGGTTTCGTACCCTACAATAATCTCTTCGTTTGTTCTCCGCTATTAGTGACTTTGGAGTGACTCTTTGTTGCATGTTGAGGGATAGTTATATGATCCAGTTATGTTATTATTGTTGAGAGAACTTGCACTAGTGAAAGTATGAACCCTAGGCCTTGTTTCCTAGCATTGCAATATCGTTTGTGCTCACTTTTATCATTAGTTACCTTGCTATTTTTATATTTTCAGATTACAAAAACCTATATCTACCATCCATATTGCACTTGTGTCACCATCTCTTCACCGAACTAGTGCACCTATATAATTTACCATTGTACTAGCAAAAGAGCCCGTGCGTTGCAACGGGAGAAAAAACATAACACACGCTCTTAACCCAACAACCATCACTCAATAGGTCCATCTCTTTTATTTTTGCGAGGCATCACATTTGTGTTGCCGCTTATCCTCCTTCTAACCCTCGTCGGCGATCACCTCGATGTTCACACAAAACAACAAAAAACGTGTTTGAATATGGTTAATCCTAAGGTGTCTCTCTCCCTCTCTCCTCCCTCGCCCTCTCTCTCTCGCTTTCTCTCACTCTCGTGATGAGAAATCTGTTGTTTTCCCCTGCGACATTTTTCAGAGGTATGCATGTGTAGTTATCGATGTTTTCTTTTCTCTATATGGTTATAGTGGGGTGTTTATTTGCAATCTGGATCGCCACCAGTACGAAAGAAAAACGGATCTTGCACTATAAATTATAAGTTTGCTTCCAAAATAATATTTTAAAAATATTTAATAGGAAAAATTAACATCATATTTAGATTCCACACATTTTTCTAATAACATTTCATATATAATATGTTAAAATCGAAGTTACGGTTTAAAAGATACAGATAATATAGAAAATCATTTGTTTGATTTAAATATATTCCAAAATAATATTTAAAAATACTTAATAGGTAAATATAATCTCATATTCATATTCTACATATTTTTCTAATCAAATTTCATATATAACATGTTCAAATTGGAGTTACGGTTTAAAAGATATGGATGATTTTAAAAAGTATTTGTTTGACTTAAATATGATCCACGGATGAATTACCTAAAACATCAGGGGGGTTTCATAAAACGTAAAATAACGGTTCGGGTGTGACTTAAATCCGGACGTCAGGTTGATTTCAAGAAAACACAGGGACTTTTGTGTAAAATACAAAAAAAAAACGATTCGTTTTAACTTAAAATAGGACTGCGGGTTGAATTCTCTAAAATAGAGGGACTTTTCTAAAAAATGTCATGAAGGATGAAAGAAACCTAATTTGCTTTATTATTAGGTAAATATTGGGTGTGTTGGGGACACAAGAGACTCTTTGTTATTTGGTTGCGGGGTTGTTTGAGAGAGACCATCTTCATCCTACGCCTCCCACGGATTGATAAACCTTAGGTCATCCACTTGAGGGAAATTTGCTACTGTCCTACAAACCTCTGCACTTGGAGGCCCAACAACGTCTACAAGGAGAAGGTTGCTTAGTATACATCAAGCTCTTTTCTGGCGCCGTTGCCGGGGAGGTGAGTGCTTGAAGGCATATCTTTAGATCTTGCAATTGTATCTTTTAGTTTCTTGTTTTATCACTAGTTTAGTATATAAAATAAAACTACAAAAAAATGGAATTGAGTTTGCCTCATACACTTCATCTTTTTAATATCTTTCATGAGAATGATGGAAAGGAAAATTGTGCTCAAGTGCTAGAAGAAGAAGTCTATAAAATGTTTGGCACTAAATCTTTGAATGATGAGCATGATTGCAATGTTCTTGGTATGAACTCTTTGAATATCCATAGTGCTAATCATGATTGCACTAGTCATGATGAAAATGTCTCTTATAAGCATGTCAATTTTTGTGGAGTGCATAGAGTTTGCAAGTACACACCCAATAGGGAAGATAGATTTTGCAAGAGGCATAAGTATTTAGAAACTAAATGGTTGCAAGAAAGGCTAGATGTTTGTGCTGAAAATTAAAAATTTATTTGCCGTACTTGTGAACTTTGCAATGAACGTGGTCATTTACATCTCCGATGCAAATTGTTTCATGATCGAATCGTGTCAAAAAATTGTGATGATTTGATTTCCCTTGCACATCATAACGAACTTAGTTTGCTTTTCTATTATGAATAAATGAAACGTTTAACTAAGCATATTCCAGAATATAACCTTAAGCAATTCCTTGATATTGATCTAGAAGAAATTTTTATGTATTGTGCGGTGAATTGCATTGAAAATCCTTATATTGCCAATTACATAAAGAAAAGAAAGCAAATAGAAGATGATGAGAATACTAATGAACGGGAAGAGACTTCCCAATATCCTCCTATTATTTCTTATGATGAATCAGGTAACGAGGAGGAGCTTTCCATTCAACCAATCTCATTGATAAGGAGCTCAAAAAGGATGGTTAAACCCACACACGATGTGAAGAAGAAAAAAAGACAGAAGAGCAAAGGTAGAAAGGTATCCCTCCCAAATGATGTTGCTCCTACTACTCATTGTGATGATGGTAATTGCTATACTATTGGTGCTATCCATACTATTAATGATAAGAGTGATTATGCTTATGATATGAAAAGGCCCAAGCTTGGGGATGCTATGTTTGATGAGAATGACATGTTTGCGAATATATTGCTGCAATTAATGTTTGTCCCAAGCTTGGGGATGCTACGTTTAATGAAGATGATATTTTTAGCCTCCCAAGTTTCGATGAGCAAATTTATTATGATGATAGCATGCCTCCTATTTATGATGGTTATATTGATGAAAGTGGGTTTGGAAGAGCGTCAACTTTAGGAAGTAATGGTCCCACTATTTTGGAGTGTGTTGAATCTTATGATATTTATGAAAGTGGATTTGGAGAGGTCATGACTTTATTTAGTGATGAATCCACTATTTTGGAAGAGGTTTCAATTGATTATGATGAGAACAAAGTTGCTACTTATGATGATTATTGTGATGACACTTATGCTATAAAAAGTAGTAATGATTATATTTATAAAACTTGTCATGATTATGATTACCCTTTTTCTGAACATTACTCTTTTAATGTGGAAACAATTTATAGTATTCGAGTCTCTTATGATACTCCCACTATTCTGAATGAGAAGAATTTTGCTTATGTGGAGAGTAGTAAATTTTCTATGCAAGTAGATCATGAAAATAATGCTTTAGGTGCTAGTTATATTATTGAATTCATTCATGAGGCCACTGAAAATTATTATGAGGGAGGAACATATGATTGTAGGAATTGCAATAATATCAAGTTTCCTCTCTATGTGCTTAAAGTTTTGAAGTTATGCTTGTTTTGCCTTCCTATGCTAGTTGATTATTGTTCCCATAAGTTGTTTGCTCACAAAATCCCTATGCATAGGAAGTGGGTTAGACTTAAATGTTCTAGTCATATTCTTCATGATGCTCTCTTTATGTTTCAATTCTTACCTTTTATGTGAGCATCATTGTCATCATCATGCCTAGCTAGAAAGGCATTAAAGAAAAGCGCTTGTTGGGAGACAACCCAATATTTACCCTTACTGTTTTTGTGTGTCCACATGATTATACTACTGTAGTAATCATGTTTTATAGCTTTTGTTTCAATAAAGTGCCAAGTAAGACCTTTAGGATAGCTTACGGTGATAGTTGTGTTGATCCTGCTGAAAATCAGAAACTTTTGCACCCAGTAAATTAGTTTTGATATTTCACAGAAATGTGATATTGATCTGATTATTTTTGCTCTAGATTGGTACACAAATTTCTCAGGTTTTCCTAATTTGGTAGGAGTTTTGGAGTTACATAAGTATTCGAGTGTTACGGATTACTACAGATTGTTCTGTTTTTGACAGATTATGTTTTCTATGTATTGTTTGCTTATTTTGATGAATCTATGAGTAGTATCGGAGGGTATGAACCATAGAGAAGTTGGAATATAGTAGATATTACACCAATATGAATTTAGAATGAGTTCATAACAATACCTAAGTGGTGATTTATTTTCTTATACTAACGGAGCTTACGAGTTTTTTGTTGAGTTTTGTGTTGTGAAGTTTTCAAGTTTTGGGTAAAGATTCGATGGACTATGGAATAAGGAGTGGTAAGAGCCTAATCTTGGGGATGCCCAAGGCACCCCAAGGTAATATTCAAGGACAACCAAGAGCCTAAGCTTGGGGATGCCCCGGATGGAATCCCCTCTTTCGTCTTCGTTCATCGGTAACTTTACTTGGAGCTATATTTTTATTCACCACATGATATGTGTTTTGCTTGGAGCGTCATTTTGTTTTATTTTGTTTTGCTTACTGTTTGAATAAAATACCAAGATCTGAAATTCTTAAATGTTAGAGAGTCTTCACATAGTTGCATAATTGTTCGACTACTCATTTTTTTGATAGAAATTATTCGACTACTCATTGATCTTCACTTATATCTTTCGGAGTAGTTTGTCATTTGCTCTAGTGCTTCACTTATATCTTTCTAGAGCATGGCGGTGGTTCTATTTTGTAGAAATTATTGGTCTCTCATGCTTAACTTATATTATTTTGAGAGTCTTTTAGAACAACATGGTATTTGCTATGGTTATAAAATTGGTCCTAGAATGGTGGGCATCCAAGTTGGGTATAATAAAAACTATCATAGAAAGTGAATTGGATGCTATGGTCAATTTGATGCTTTATAATTGTTTTGAGATATAGAGGTGGTGATACTAGAGTCATGCTAGTTGGGTAATTGTGAATTTAAAGAATACTTGTGTTGAAGTTGGCAAGTCCCGTAGCATGCACATATGGTAACCGTTGTGTAACAAATTTGAAACATGAGGTGTTCTTAGATTGTCATCGTTATGAGTGGCGGTCGGGGACGAGCGATGGCCTACCAATCTATCCCCCTAGGAGCATGTGCGTAGTGCTTGGTTTTTGATGACTTGTAGATTTTTGCAATAAGTATATGAGTTCTTTATGACTAATATGAGTCCATGGATTATACGCACTCTTACCCTTCCATCATTGCTAGCCTCTTCGGTACCGTGCATTGCCATTTCTCATCTTGAGATTTGGTGCAAAATTCGCCGGTGCATCCAAACCCCGTGATACGTGATACATCTCCAACGTATCTATAATTTTTGATTGCTCCATGCTACTTTATCTACTATTTTGGACTATATTGGGCTTTATTTTCCACTTTTATATTACTTTTGGGACTAACCTATTAACCGGAGGCCCAGCCCAGAATTGCTGTTTTTTGCCTTTTTAGTATTTCGAAGAAACAGAATATCAAATGGAGTCCAAATGGAATGGAACCTTCGGGATTGTGATTTTCCAACCGAACGTGATCCAGGAGACTTGGACCCTACTCCAAGTAGTGCCCGAGGAGGTCACGAGGGTGGAGGGCGCCCCCTGGGCGCCCCCTACCTCGTGGGCCCCTCGGAGCTCCACTGACGTACTCCTTCCTCCTATATATACCTGCGTATCCCTGAACGGTCAGAACAGGAGCCAAAAACCTAATTCCACCACCGCAACCTTCTGTACCCACGAGATCCCATCTTGGGGCCTGTTCCGGAGCTCCGCCGGAGGGGGCATCCACCATGGAGGGCTTCTACATCATCACCATAGCCCCTCCGATGAAGTGTGAGTGGTTTACTTCAGACCTTCGGGTCCATAGCTAGTAGCTAGGTGGCTTCTTCTCTCCTTTTGGATCTCAATACAATGTTCTCCCCCTCTCTCGTGGAGATCTATTCGATGTAATCTTCTTTTTGCGGTATGTTTGTTGAGACCGATGAATTGTGGGTTTATGATCCGGTAATATCTATGGAAAATATTTGATTCTTCTCTGAATTCTTTTATGTATGATTGAGTTATCTTTGCAAGTCTCTTCAAATTATCATTTTTGGTTTGGCCAACTAGATTGGTAGTTCTTGCAATGGGAGAAGTGCTTAGCTTTGGGTTCAATCTTGCGGTGTCCTTACCCAGTGACAGAAGGGGCAGCAAGGCATGTATTGTATTGTTGCCATTGAGGATAACAAGATGTTTTTTTATCATATTGCATGAATTAATCCCTCTACATCATGTCAGCTTGCTTACGACGTTACTCTGTTTTTAACTTAATACTCTAGATGAATACTGGATAGCGGTTGATGAGTGGAGTAATAGTAGTAGATGCAGAATCATTTCGATCTACTTGTTTTGGACGTGATGCCTATATACATGATCATTGCCTAGATATACTCATAACTATGCTCAGTTCTGTCAATTGCTCAATAGTAATTTGTTCACCCACCGTAGAATACTTATGCTCTTGAGAGAAGCCACCAGTGAAACCTATGGCCCCCGGGTCTATTCTCATCATATCAGTCTCTATCACTTTATTTACTTGCTTTGTTTTTACTTTGCTTTTATTTTTACTTTGCATCTATCTATCAAAAATACCAAAAATATTATCTCTACCAGATCTCACTCTCGTAAGTGACCGTGAAGGGATTGACAACCCCTAAGCGTTGGTTGCGAGTTGCTATCGTTTTGTGTAGGTACGAGGGACTTGTGCGTGGTCTCCTACTGGATTGATACCTTGGTTCTCAAAAACTGAGGGAAATACTTACGCTACTTTGCTGCATCATCCTCTCCTCTTCGGGGAAATCCAACGCAATGCTCAAGAGGTAGCAAGAAGAATTTCTGGCGCCGTTGCCGGGGAGGCTCACGCAAGCAAGTCAACCATACCAAGTACCCATCGCAATCCCTATCTCTCGCATTACATTATTTGCTATTTGCCTCTCGTTTTCCTCTCCCCCACTTCACCCTTGCCGTTATATTTGCCCTCTCTTTCCCAATCTCCTCCTCTCTTTCCTGTTTGCCTTTTTCCCGTTGCCTTTCTGTTTGCCCGTGTGCTAGCTCGTTAGTTTGCTTGTCTTTATGTCCAATTCCTAATCCGCTCATATGTCTCCCGAGTTTGAAGTTCTTCACTTCAAGCAAAGGCAAGGAGAAAACTTAAAAGATGCTTGGTATAGGATGATGGAATCTTATCGTAAGTGCACCCCAGAGGTGAACTTTAGAATTCTTCTTCGCAATTTTTATGTTGGGTTAAACATGTCGCATAGACAACTCTTGGATTGCATTGCCAAGAGGAATTTCATTGAGATTGATCCCAGTATTGCGCATGAAATTATAGAGGGAATAGTGGGAATACTACCCCAAAAGGGAGGATCTTATCCTACCCAGGAAGAAACCCAAGTGTTTGAGAAGATTTCGAAGTAACAAATTTTTTACAAAAGTCTCTTGAGCCTCTTAAAAGTGTTAGCGGAAATCTTCACCGCATGAATATGTTGATTACTCTTTGTAATAAGCGGTTGGATTCTTTAGATCTAAAAATTTCCGAATATGAAGGGAAGCGGAAAGAACCTCCCGGGTTCGAGCATGACTCCGCTAAAAAAATGAAAATCAAAGATGGCAATACCTAGATCTAGCCTTATTTTTATGCCTAGCTAGGAGCGTTAAACGATAGCGCTTGTTGGGAGGCAACCCAATTTTATTTTGTGTTTTTTGTTTTTTCTTCTGTTTAGGAATAAATAATCCATCTACCTTCTGTTTGGATGTGGTTTTATGTTTTAATTAGTGTTTGTGCCAAGTAGAACCTATAGGGATAACCTACGATGATAGTTGATTTGATTCTGCTGAAAAACGGAAACTTTGCACGCACGAATTTAGTTACGATAAATCACAGAAACATGCTTTTGCGTTGATTCTTTTTCCTATTTTGGTAGAATTTTTAGAGTTCCAGAAGTTTGCGTTAGTTACAGATTGCTACAGACCATTCTGTTTTTGACAGATTCTGTTTTTCGTGTGTTGTTTGCTTATTTTGATGAATCTATGGATAGTAAATTAGTTTATAAACCATAGAGAAGTTGGAATACAGTAGGTTTAACACCAATATAAATAAAGAATGAGTTCATTACAGTACCTTGAAGTAGTCTTTTGTTTTCTTTCTCTAACGGAGCTCGCGAGATTTCTGTTTAGTTTTGTGTTGTGAAGTTTTCAAGTTTTGGGTGAATTCTTTTGATGGATTATGGAACAAGGAGTGGCAAGAGCCTAAGCTTGGGGATGCCCATGGCATCCCCAAGATAATCCAAGCACACCAAAAAGTCAAAGCTTGGGGATTCCCCGGAAGGCATCCCCTCTTTCGTCCACTTCCATCGGTAATTTACTTGGAGCTATATTTTTACTCACCAACATGATATGTGTTTTGCTTGGAGTGTCTTGTATTATTTGTGTCTTTGCTTGTTAGTCTACCACAATCATCCTTGCTGTACACATCTTTTTCAGAGAGCCGTACATGATTTGTAATTTGTTAGAATACTCTTTGTGCTTCACTTATACATTTTGAGCTTGATAGTTTTGCTCATAGTGCTTCACTTATATCTTTTGAGCGTGATAATTTTTGCTCTAGTGCTTCACTTATATATTTTAGAGCACGGTGGTGGATTTTTTTTAAAGAAACTATTGATCTCTCATGCTTCACTTAGATTATTTTTAGAGTCTTTAATAGCATGGTAATTTGCTTAATGTTAATATACTTGGTGTTCAAGATATGTGAAACTTTCTTTTGAGTGAATTAAATACTAAGATAAATTTGATGCTTGATAATTGTTTTGAGATATGGTTAAAGTTGATAATATCAAAGTCATGCTAGTTGGGTCATTATGAATTTGAGAAATACTTGTGTTGAAGTTTGCAAGTCCCGTAGCATGCACGTATGGTTAAAGTTGTGTATCAAATTTGAAACATGAAGTGTACCTGGCTTGTGCATCCTTATGAGTGGCGGTCGGGGACGAGCGATGGTCTTTTCCTACCAATCTATCCCTCTAGGAGAATGCGCGTAGTACTTGAATTTTTGATGACTTCTAAATTTTTGCAATAAGTATATGAGTTATTTTGACTAATGTTGAGTCCATGGATTATACGCACTCTCACCTTTCCGCCTTTGCTAGCCTCTTCGGTACTGTGCATTGCCCTTTCTCACCTTCAGAGTTGGCGCAAACTTCGCCGGTGCATCCAAACCCCATGATACGATATACTCTATCACACATAAACCTCCTTATATCTTCCTCAAAACAGCCACCATACCTACCTATCATGGCATTTCCATAGCCATTCCGAGATATATTGCCATGCAACTTCCATCATCATCATCAACATGACATACATTACTTTTGTCATATTGCCATTGCATGATCTTGTAGTTGACATCATATTTGTGGTAAAGCCATCATGCATTATTTTCCATACATGTCACTCTTGATTCATTGCACCATCCTGGTACACCGCCGGAGGCATTCTTATAGAGTCATATCTTGTTCTAAGTTTCGAGTTGTAATCCTTATGTTGTAATTAATAGAAGTGTGATGATCATCATTATTAGAGCATTGCCCAAAAAAAAGAAGAAAGGCCAAAAGAAAAAAAAAGAAAGGCCCAAACAAAGAAAAAAAAGAAAAAAAGGGCAACGCTACTATCTCTTTTTCCACACTTGTGCTTCAAAGTAGCACCTTGTTCTTCATGTAGTGAGTCTCATATATTGTGCTTCAAAGTAGCACCTTGTTCGTCATGTAGTGAGTCTCATAAGTTGTCTTTTTATACTAGTGGGAATTTTTCATTATAGAACTTGGCTTGTATATTCCTACGATGGGCTTCCTCAAATGCCCTAGGTCTTCGTGAGCAAGCGAGTTGGATGCATACCCACTAGTTTTCTTTTGTTGAGCATTCATAGCTCTAGTGCATCCGTTGCATGGCAATCCCTACTCACTCACATCAATATCTATTGATGGGCATCTCCATAGCTCGTTGATACGCCTAGTTGATGTGAGACTTTCTCATTTTTTGTCTTCTCCACACAATCCCCATAATCATATTCTATTCCACCCATAGTGCTATATCCATGGCTCACGCTCATGTATTGCGTGAAGGTTGAAAAAGTTTGAGATTATTTAAAGTATGAAACAATTGCTTGGCTTGTCATCGGGGGTATAGAAGTTGGGAACATCTTTGTGTGATGAAAATGATGCATAGCCTAACTATATGATTTTGTAGGGATGAACTTTCTTTTGCCATGTTATTTTGAGAAGACATGATTGCTTTGATTAGTATGCTTGAAGTGTTATTATTTTTTGTGTCAATATGAACTTTTGTCTTGAATCTTTCAGATCTGAATATTCATATCACAATTAAGAAGATTTACATTGAAATTATGCCAAAGTATCACTCCGCATCAAAAATTCTTTTTTATGATTTACCTACTCGAGGACGAGCAAGAATTAAGCTTGGGGATGCCTGATATGTCTCCAACGTATCTATAATTTTTGATTGCTCCATGCTACTTTATCTACTGTTTTGGACTATACTGGGCTTTATTTTCCACTTTCATATTACTTTTGGGACTAACCTATTAACCGGAGGCCCGGCCCAGAATTGCTGTTTTTTGCCTTTTTCAGTATTTTGAAGAAACGGAATATCAAACGGAGTCCAAACGGAATGAAACCCTCGGGATCGTGATTTTCCAACCGAACGTGATCCAGGAGACTTGGACCCTACTCCAAGTAGTGCCCGAGGAGGTCACAAGGGTGGAGGGCGCGCCCCCTACCTCGTGGGGCCCTCGGAGCTCCACTGACGTACTCCTTCCTCCTATATATACCTACGTATCCCCGAACGATCAGAACAGGAGCCAAAAACCCAATTCCACCGCCGCAACCTTCTGTATCCACGAGATCCCATCTTGGGGCCTGTTCCGGAGCTCCGCCGGAGGGGGCATCCACCACGGAGGGCTTCTACATCATCACCATAGCCCCTCCAATGAAGTGTGAGTAGTTTACTTCAGACCTTCAGGTCCATAGCTAGTAGATAGATGGCTTCTTCTCTCTTTTTGGATCTCAATACAATGTTCTCCCCCTCTCTCGTGGAGATCTATTCGATGTAATCTTCTTTTTGCGGTGTGTTTGTTGAGACCGATGAATTGTGGGTTTATGATCCAGTATTATCTATGGAAAATATTTGATTCTTCTCTGAATTCTTTTATATATGATTGAGTTATCTTTGCAAGTCTCTTCGAATTATCCTTTTTGGTTTGGCCAACTAGATTGGTAGTTCTTGCAATGGGAGAAGTGCTTAGCTTTGGGTTCAATCTTGCGGTGTCCTTACCCAGTGACAGAAGGGGCAGCAAGGCACGTATTGTATTGTTGCCATCGAGGATAACAAGATGGTTTTTTTATCATATTGCATGAATTAATCCCTCTACATCATGTCAGCTTGCTTACGGCGTTACTCTGTTTTTAACTTAATACTCTAGATGCATGCTGGATAGCGGTTGATGAGTGGAGTAATAGTAGTAGATGCAGAATCGTTTCGATCTACTTGTTTTGGATGTGATGCCTATATACATGATCATTGCCTAGATATACTCATAACTATGCTCAATTCTGTCAATTGCTCAATAGTAATTTGTTCACCTACCGTAGAATACTTATGCTCTTGAGAGAAGCCACTAGTGAAACCTATGGCCCCCGGGTCTATTCTCATCATATCAATCTCTAGCACTTTATTTACTTGCTTTGTTTTTTACTTTGCTTTTATTTTTTACTTTGCATCTATCTATCAAAAATACCAAAAATATTATCTCTATCAGATCTCACTCTCGTAAGTGACCGTGAAGGGATTGACAACCCCTAAGCGTTGGTTGGGAGTTGCTATCGTTTTGTGTAGGTACGAGGGACTTGTGCGTGGTCTCCTACTGGATTGATACCTTGGTTCTCAAAAACTGATGGAAATACTTACGCTACTTTGCTGCATCATCCTCTCCTCTTTGGGGAAATCCAACACAGTGCTCAAGTGGGAGCAAGAAGAATTTCTGGTGCCGTTGCCGGGGAGGCTCACGCAAGCAAGTCAACCATACCAAGTACCTATCACAGTCCCTATCTCTTGCATTACATTATTTGCCATTTGCCTCTCGTTTTCCTCTCCCCCACATCACCCTTGCCGTTTTATTTGCCCTCTCTTTCCCAATCTCCTCCTCTCTTTCCCGTTTGCCTTTCCCCCGTTGCCTTTCTGTTCGCTCGTGTGTTTGTTTGCTTTCTTGTCATTATGTCTAATTCCTTATCCGCTCCTATGTCTCCCGAGTTTGAAGTTCTTCATTTCAAGCAAAGGCAAGGAGAAAACTTAAAAGACGCTTGGTATAGGATGATGGAATCTTATCGTAAGTGCACCCTAGAGGTGAAATTTAGAATTTTTCTTCGCAATTTTTATGTTGGGTTAAACATGTCGCATAGACAACTCTTGGATTGCATTGCCAAGGGAAATTTCATTGAGATTGATCCAAGTATTGCGCATGAAATTATAGAGGGAATAGTGGGAACACTACCCCAAAAGGTAGGATCATGTCCTACCCAGGAAGAAACCCAAGTGTTTGAGAAGATTTCGAAGTAACAAAATTTTTACAAAAGTCTCTTGAGCCTCTTAAAAGTGTTAGCGGAAATCTTCACCGCATGAATATGTTGATTACTCTTTGTAATAAGCGGTTGGATTCTTTAGATCTAAAAATTTCCGAATATGAAGGGAAGCGGAAAGAACCTCCCGGGTTTGAGCATGACTCCGCTAAAAAAATGAAAATCAAAGATGGCGATACCTAGATCTATCCTTGCTTTTATGCCTAGCTAGGGGCGTTAAACGATAGCGCTTGTTGGGAGGCAACCCAATTTTATTTTGTGTTTTTTGTTTTTTCTTCTGTTTAGGAATAAATAATCCATCTACCTTCTGTTTGGATGTGGTTTTATGTTTCAATTAGTGTTTGTGCCAAGTAGAACCTATAGGGATAACCTACGATGATAGTTGATTTGATTCTGCTGAAAAACAGAAACTTTGCACGCACGAATTTAGTTACGATAAATCACAGAAACGTGCTTTTGCGTTGATTCTTTTTTCTTATGATCAATAAAAAAAAATTCCAGGACTTCCTATTTTGGTAGAATTTTTAGAGTTCCAGAAGTTTGCGTTAGTTATAGATTGCTACAGACCGTTCTGTTTTTGACAGATTCTGTTTTTCGTGTGTTGTTTGCTTATTTTGATGAATCTATGGATAGTAAATTAGTTTATAAACCATAGAGAAGTTGGAATACAGTAGGTTTAACACCAATATAAATAAAGAATGAGTTCATTACAGTACCTTGAAGTAGTCTTTTGTTTTCTTTCTCTAACGGAGCTCGCGAGATTTCTGTTGAGTTTTGTGTTGTGAAGTTTTCAAGTTTTGGGTGAATTCTTTTGATGGATTATGGAACAAGGAGTGGCAAGAGCCTAAGCTTGGGGATGCCCATGGCATCCCCAAGATAATCCAAGCACACCAAAAAGTCAAAGCTTGGGGATTCCCCAGAAGGCACCCCCTCTTTCATCCACTTCCATCGGTAATTTACTTGGAGCTATATTTTTACTCACCAACATGATATGTGTTTTGCTTGGAGCGTCTTGTATTATTTGTGTCTTTGCTTGTTAGTCTACCACAATCATCCTTGCTGTACACATCTTTTTTAGAGAGCCGTACATGATTTGTAATTTGTTAGAATACTCTTTGTGCTTCACTTATATATTTTGAGCTTGATAGTTTTGCTCATAGTGCTTCACTTATATCTTTTGAGTGTGATAATTTTTGCTCTAGTGCTTCACTTATATATTTTAGAGCACGGTGGTGGATTTGTTTTAAAGAAACTACTGATCTCTCATGCTTCACTTAGATTATTTTTAGAGTCTTTAATAGCATGGTAATTTGCTTAATGTTAATATACTTGGTGTTCAAGATATGTGAAACTTTCTTTTGAGTGAATTAAATACTAAGATAAGTTTGATGCTTGATAGTTGTTTTGAGATATGGAGTTGATAATATCAAAGTCATGCTAGTTGGGTGATTATGAATTAGAGAAATACTTGTGTTGAAGTTTGCAAGTCCCGTAGCATGCACGTATGGTTAAAGTTGTGTATCAAATTTGAAACATGAAGTGTACCTGGCTTGTGCATCCTTATGAGTGGCGGTCGGGGACGAGCGATGGTATTTTCCTACCAATCTATCCCCCTAGGAGAATGCGCGTAGTACTTGAATTTTTGATGACTACTAAATTTTTGCAATAAGTATATGAGTTATTTTGACTAATGTTGAGTCCATGGATTATACGCACTCTCACCTTTCCGCCTTTGCTAGCCTCTTCGGTACCGTGCATTGCCCTTTCTCACCTTTAGAGTTGGCGCAAACTTCGCCGGTGCTTCCAAACCCCGTGATACGATATACTCTATCACACATAAACCTCCTTATATCTTCCTCAAAACAGCCACCATACCTACCTATCATGGCATTTCCATAGCCATTCCGAGATATATTGCCATGCAACTTCCATAATCATCATCATGACATACATTACTTTTGTCATATTGCCATTGCATGATCTTGTAGTTGACATCGTATTTGTGGTAAAGCCATCATGCATTATTTTCCATACATGTCACTCTTGATTCATTGCACCATCCTGGTACGCCGCCGGAGGCATTCTTATAGAGTCATATCTTGTTCTAAGTTTCGAGTTGTAATCCTTATGTTGTAATTAATAGAAGTGTGATGATCATCATTATTAGAGCATTGCCCAAAAAAAAAGAAGAAAGGCCAAAAGAAAAAAAAGAAAGGCCCAAAAAAAGAAAAAAAAGAAAATAAAAAAGGGCAACGCTACTATCTCTTTTTCTACACTTGTGCTTCAAAGTAGCACCTTGTTCTTCATGTAGTGAGTCTCATATATTGTGCTTCAAAGTAGCACCTTGTTCGTCATGTAGTGAGTCTCATAAGTTGTCTTTTTGTACTAGTGGGAATTTTTCATTATAGAACTTGGCTTGTATATTCCTACGATGGGCTTCCTCAAATGCCCTAGGTCTTCGTGAGCAAGCGAGTTGGATGCACACCCACTAGTTTTCTTTTGTTGAGCATACATAGCTCTAGTGCATCCGTTGCATGGCAATCCCTACTCACTCACATCAATATCTATTGATGGGCATCTCCATAGCCCGTTGATACGCCTAGTTGATGTGAGACTTTCTCCTTTTTGTCTTCTCCACACAATCCCCATAATCATATTCTATTCCACCCATAGTGCTATATCCATGGCTCACGCTCATGTATTGCGTGAGGGTTGAAAAAGTTTGAGATTATTTAAAGTATGAAACAATTGCTTGGCTTGTCATCGGGGGTATAGAAGTTGGGAACATCTTTGTGTGACGAAAATGAAGCATAGCCTAACTATATGATTTTGTAGGGATGAACTTTCTTTTGCCATGTTATTTTGAGAAGACATGATTGCTTTGATTAGTATGCTTGAAGTATTATTATTTTTTGTGTCAATATGAACTTTTGTCTTGAATCTTTCGGATCTGAATATTCATATCACAATTAAGAAGATTTAGATTGAAATTATGCCAAAGGATCACTCTGCATCAAAAATTCCTTTTTATCATTTACCTACTCAAGGACGAGCAGGAATTAAGCTTGGGGATGCCTGATACATCTCCAACGTATCTATAATTTTTGATTGCTCCATGCTACTTTATCTACTGTTTTGGACTATATTGGGCTTTATTTTCCACTTTTATATTACTTTTGGGACTAACCTATTAACCGGAGGCCCAGCCCAGAATTGCTGTTTTTTGCCTTTTTCAGTATTTCGAAGAAACGGAATATCAAACGGAGTCCAAACGGAATGAAACCTTCAGGATCGTGATTTTGCAACCGAACGTGATCCAGGAGACTTGGACCCTACTCCAAGTAGTGCCCGAGGAGGTCACGAGGGTGGAGGGCGCGTCCCCCTGGGCACGCCCCCTACCTCGTGGGCCCCTCGGAGCTCCACCGACGTACTCCTTCCTCCTATATATACCTACGTATCCCCGAACGATCAGAACAGGAGCCAAAAACCTAATTCCACCGCCGCAACCTTCTGTATCCACGAGATCCCATCTTGGGGCCTGTTCCGGAGCTCCTCGGAGGGGGCATCCACCACGGAGGGCTTCTACATCATCACCATAGCCCCTCCGATGAAGTGTGAGTAGTTTACTTCAGACCTTCGGGTCCATAGCTAGTAGCTAGATGGCTTCTTCTCTCTTTTTGGATCTCAATACAATGTTCTCCCCCTCTCTCATGGAGATCTATTCGATGTAATCTTCTTTTTGCGGTGTGTTTGTTGAGACCGATGAATTGTGGGTTTATGATCCAGTATTATCTATGGAAAATATTTGATTCTTCTCTGAATTCTTTTATGTTTGATTGAGTTATATTTGCAAGTCTCTTTGAATTATCCTTTTTGGTTTAGCCAACTAGATTGGTAGTTCTTGCAATGGGAGAAGTGCTTAGCTTTGGGTTCAATCTTGCGGTGTCCTTACCAAGTGACAGAAGGGGTAGCATACACGTATTGTATTGTTGCCATCAAGGATAACAAGGTGGAGTTTTTATCATATTGCATGAATTTATCCATTTACATCATGTCATCTTGCTTACGACGTTACTCTGTTTTTAACTTAATACTCTAGATGCATGCTGGATAGCGGTCGATGAGTGGAGTAATAGTAGTAGATGCAGAATCGTTTCAATCTACTTGTTTTGGACGTGATGCCTATATACATGATCATTGCCTAGATATACTCATAACTATGCTCAATTCTGTCAATTGCTCAACAGTAATTTGTTCACCCACCGTAGAATACTTATTCTCTTGAGAGAAGCCACTAGTGAAACCTATGGCCTCCGGGTCTATTCTCATCATATCAATCTCTATCACTTTATTTACTTGCTTTGTTTTTACTTTGCTTTTATTTTTACTTTGCATCTATCTATCAAAAATACCAAAAATATTATCTCTATCAGATCTCACTCTCATAAGTGACCGTGAAGGGATTGACAACCCCTAAGCGTTGGTTGGGAGTTGCTATCGTTTTGTGTAGGTACAAGGGACTTGTGCGTGGTCTCCTACTGGATTGATACCTTGGTTCTCAAAAACTGAGGGAAATACTTACGCTACATTGCTGCATCATCCTCTCCTCTTCGGGGAAATCCAACGCAGTGCTCAAGAGGTAGCAGGGGGCATCCATTCATAGCTTAGGATTCCCTTCGTGCCGACATGAGGGAGGGGGGTCTGCTAGCTTCTTCGCACTTTGCTAGGTGAGCCTCGGTTGGGGGGGGGCATGCATTCATAACTTAGGATTCCCTTCATGCCGACACGAGGGGGGGGGGGGGCTACTAGCTACTTCGCACTTCGCTAGGTGAACCAAGGTTGGGGGGGGCATCCATTCAGAGTTTAGGATTCCCTTCGTGCCGACACGAGTGAGGGAGGGCTGCTAGCTACTTTGCACTTTGCTAGGTGAGGCTCGGTTGGGGGGGGGGGCATGTATTCATAGCTTAGGATTCCCTTCGTGCCAACACGAGGGGGGGGGGCAAGCAATACCGTGCGCTTTGCGAGATAGGTGCGACATCGAAGTTGCATTTGGCATTTGAAAATCAAACCACCCTTTTCATACATATAAATTTGGTCCACATGCAATTGTGTTCGTGTTCTGACCCTCTCCCGCGTCATTTTTCACCAAATTTATGAACATTAGACAAGTCAGATGATGCAACAGACACGGTTCACTCAAACTAACCATGTGCCACGCCGGTGCCCCTGTCACACACACATCCGCACAATACATTGGGCTCCACGAGGCTCCCCCTCTCAAAAATATCTGCCCACCTCAAGCGTTTTTCTGTTTCATAACACACGGTTGTTATCTCCGGACCGTGTGCGATGTTTATTGTTCCCAATCCCACCTGCATCCCAAGAAAATATCTGCCCGCCTTGAGGAGGGTTTTTCTGTTTCATAACACATGGTTGTTGTTATCTCTGGACCGTGTGCGATTTTTTTCTTGTTCCCAATCCCACCTGCATCCCTAGAAAATATCTGCCCGCCTTGAGGGTTTTTATGTTTCATAACACACGGTTTTTATCTCCGGACTGTGTGCGATATTTCTTGTTCCCAATCCCGCCTGCCCCTGGAAAATATCTGCCGGCCTCGAGGGTTTTTCTGTTTCATAACACACGGTTGTTATCTCCAGACCATGTGCGATGTTTCTTGTTCCCAATCCCGCCTGCCCCTATAAAATATTTGCCCGCCTCGAGGTTTTTTCTGTTTCCTAACACATGGTTGTTACCTCAGGACCGTGTGCGATGTTTCTTGTTCCCAATCTTGCCCGCCCCTAGAAAATATCTGCCTGCCTTGAGGGTTTTTCTGTTTCATAACACACGGTTGTTATCTCCTAACCGTGTGTGATGCACCATCATCAAAATTTTCAATAGCCCCGGCATTTCACTCCCACGTTTGACTCCCGCGTATTAAATTTTTTAGTACCCGCGTTATTTCCTCAAACACACCCCCACCCCCCCTCTACACACACACACAGACACACACACACACACACACACACACACACACACACACACACACACACACACACACCAAAACCTCCTCGGGCGCACGTGCACACACACACACCCCTCCCTCGCTCGAAACCCTAGCAAGGTCTCCGCCGCCGCCGCGAGACCTCCATTGTCAACATCTGCCGGTTTGCCCATGCAGCTTACCCACCGATCTCTATACCAAGGCAGCCCTGAGTTTCTTAGATGACGCCTGCCAAACGCCCCTTTTCCCACAGATCCACATCCCCCACTCCAGAGCGTCGCAGCCTAAGCCCGGCTACACTTCCCGTGGAGCTTGAGGAGCGACTGGCCCAAAAGAGGTGTATCACGGTCTCTTCGCTCGACGTCGTCGAGGAAGCTGACAACCATTACTGGCGGCAGTCACTCAAGCAGCGGGCTAGAGTATGCGGGTATGTCGCGGACGCCGGCTACGACATTGAGGTCATCGATAGCGACGGCCTAAGGCAGGATGTGACACAGGTTAAGTGGCCCACCCCAACCCCTCGGGTTCAACCACCGTCGATCTCATCCATCACCCCGCCGCTGATCTCCTCTGGCTCGCTATCAACAACTTGCCATCCTACATCGCCATTGAGCCCCTTGTGTCATTTCTGAAGGACACATTCTACGACGCTGGCTTGGGATCCATAGCTTCCTAGTTGGACCTCATCGATGGAGACCACAAGGAGGGCACCCTCTCCGTCTCTTCCAAGGGGAAAGAGCCCATCTTCTCTTCCAAGGGGAAAGAGCCCGTGTAACGCCCTCGATGCGGCTATATCTCCCACGTGTCGAAGCACAACTTAGAGGCATAACCGCATTGAAAGCAATGTCGCAAGTGAGGTAATCTTCACACAACCCATGTAATACATAAGGGAAAGAGATACATAGTTGGCTTACAATCGCCACTTCACACAATTACATGAATAAAGCATTACATCATCCAAATACAATCAAGGTCCGACTACGGAACCAAAATAAAAGAAGAACCCCAAAAGCGACAAAGGTCCCCGATCGACCCCAACTGGGCTCCACTACTGATCAACTGAAATGAAACAACACAATGAACAAGATCTTCATCGAGCTCCTCCTTGAGCTCGGATGCGTCACCTGCACGGTTTCATCGGCACCTGCAAACTGGTTTTTGGAAGTATCTGTGAGCTACGAGGACTCAGCAATCCCATTACCATGGGTATCAAGACTAGCAAAGCTAAATGGGTAAGGAAGGGGTAAAGTGGTGAGGTTGCAGCAGCGGCTAAGCATGATATGGTGGCTAACATACGCAAATGAGAGCGAGAAGAGAAACAAAGGAACGGTCGTGAAGCTAGCAATGATCAAGAGGTGATCCTGAACACCTACTTACGTCAAACATAACCCAGAAACCGTGTTCACTTCCCGGACTCCGCCGAGAAGAGACCATCATGGCTACACACGCGATTGATGCATTTTAATTCGGATCTGGTGTCAAGTTATCTACAACCGGACATTAACAAATTCCCATCTGCCACATAACTACGGGCACGGCTCTCGAAAGTTTATACCCTGCAGGGGTGTCCCAACTTAGCCCATGACAAGCTCTCGCGATCAACGAAGGAATAGACCTTCTCCCAGGAAGACCCAATCAGTCTCGGAATCCTGGTTTACCAGACATTTCGACAATGGTAAAACAAGACCAGCAAAGCCGCCCGATGCGCCGACAATCCTGATAGGAGCTGCACATATCTCATTCTCAGGGCAACACCGGATAGGTCAGCCTACGAGTAAAACCAGCCCTCGAGTTTCCCCGAGGTGGCCCCGCAGTCTGCCTGGTTCAGACCAGCACTTAGACAAGCACTGGCCCGGGGGGGCTAAAATAAAGATGACCCTTGGGTTGGCCGACCCAAGGGAAGGGTATAGGTGGTGGTGAGGCAAATGGTAAAACCAAGGTTGGGCCTTGCTGGACAAGTTTTATTCAAAGCGAACTGTCAGGGGGGTCCCATAAATCACCCGACCGCGTTAGGAACGCAAAATCCGGGAACATAACACCGGTATGATGGAAACTAGGGCGGCAAGAGTGGAACAAAACACCAGGCATAAGGCCGAGCCTTCCACCCTTTACCAAATATATAGATGCATTAATAATATAAGAGATATTGTGATATCCCAACATAACCCTGTTCACCATGGAGAAATCTTCAACTTCACCTGCAGCTAGCAACGCTATAAGAGGGGCTAAGCAAAGCGGTAACATAGCCAAACAACGGTTTGCTAGGAATGGTGTCAAGGTTAGAGGTTCATGGCAATTTGGGAGGCTTGAAGAGCAAATGATAGGTAACGCAGCATAGCGGTAGAACGAAGCAACTAGCATAGCAATGATAGTAGTGAGATCCAGGGTAGCGGTCATCTTGCCTGAAATCCCGCTAGGAAGAAGAACGAGTCCATGAAGAAGATGAACGGGCGTAGTCGAACGAATCCTCACAATCGCAACATTACCGGAACTAAGAAGCAACACCGGAAAGAAACAAACAACATGGTAAATGCACAAGCATAAACATGGCATGATGCACAAACAAGTATGATGCATGTCCGGTTTAATGAGGCATGGCATGGCAAAGTGCAACAAACAATACTACAAGTTAAATGGAGCTCAATATGCAACGAGTTGCATATTGACAAAACACCACATTGACATATTTAGTTTAATCTCGTTATAAGCTAGTCAACAATATTAAATGTTGTTAAACATGGCAAGGGGTGAAACATAAGTAAACTAACTATTTAGGCAAGTTTAAATGAGGCCGGAACAACAAACAACAATTCCGGAAAATCCTCATATGCAAATTATGAATTTGGTACTGTTCTGCCCTAAAACATATTTTAAAGTTGTTAAACAGGAAAATAAAATGGACCATGTTAATCTAGGCATTTTTCCACCCCATTTACATATAAAGAACATTTAAAACCGAGATACGGTTATTTAGTTATGAATTAAATGATTTTAGCATGACATTTGGGCAAATTTAAACAAACAACATTTTAAACATTTTTAACATAGATGAAAATGGCATATTATTAATCTACACAATTTTCTGAGCATTTCACATATATAAATTATTTACATATGACGCACGGATAATGAGTTATTATATGCATGAACATGGAGGGGTTTTCTGTAAATCAGTAAATCCTGGATAATTGCTAAAATCGCAGAACGGGAAAAAAACATGCATGGGCCGAATCTGCCTAGCCCAATAGAAGGGAAAGGAGGCGCTGGGGGTTGCTCACCCATGGGCCAAGGCCCAGGTCGGTGGTGGTGGCTGGGCAGATCTGGAGCAGGCCGGATCTGGAGGGGAAGCAGGCTGGGCCTTGGAGCTGGCTGGAGGTCTGGGCCTGGGCGCGGCTGGCAGCCCACGCAGCTGGCCAGCGCGGTCAATGCACACGGGGCGGTAGCGTTCATTCTCCCGAAGGAAGCAGAGGATGGACTTGGCGCGAGGACGAAGCAGAAAGAGGACCCCGGTTCAGGTGAAGCAGAGTCAGCGGCGGCGGGGTGCTCCCCGACGAGGGACTTGGCGGGGAAAGGGGCCGCGGGAACCGCCGGATCCGAGGCCATGGCGATGGTGGACGGCGACGGCTTGGCAGTTGGTGTCCACGACGTCGGCTGTTGTCTGAAGAACAAAGACAGAGAATTCAGAGAAGAAAACGGGGAAGGGGAAGAAGGCAGAGAGAGAAAGGGGAGGACGAGGGTCCTGCTGGTGCTCCGGCAGTGGCGCGCCGGCGACGGTCGGACTGAGGCTCGGGCTGTGCTGCTGCCGTAGCGCGGACGCGGGCAAGGCAGGGAGAGGGCGAGGCGTCCGTGCTCAACCATGAGCAGAGGCGCACGGAAAGCGGCGAAGGGCACGGGACTCGGGCATGGGGAGGTGACGCGGAACCAGCCGGATCCAAGGCAGAGCGACCGGATCAGGGCAGCGGTGGCAAGCAGCGGCAACGGCGAGCGTCTGCTGTGGGGCTCCATGGCGCGACGGGATGCTCCTGCAAAACGGCGGCGCGCGACACCATCAGAGGGAGCGAGAGAGAAGAAATGGAGGAAGGAAGGAGAGGGGCGACGGGGGAGATGCTCGGGACCCTCCTGGTCTAGATCGAGCGAGGCGGGAGCACTCCTGGAGATGCTCGATCGGGTGCTGGTGGTGGTGATCCGGTGGCCGGCCGGTCAAGGAAGTATGCTCGGGGACGAGCGAGCAGCGGGATGCGGGAGGAGGCAGCGAGCGCCTTCGGGATTGGGTGGAGGAGGAAACCGAGGAGAAGGGGATCGGGGAGGATCCCGATGTGGTTTGAGTGAGGCGGCGACAAGGAGGAAGATGGGACAGCTCTCCTCATTTCTAGGGTTGGATCCCGTGTATATATAGCAGGTGGATTTGACTAGGGACTATTTGGTCCCTCCGATCGTAATCGGACGGTCCGGAATAAATAGGTTAGAGCGTCCAATTAAGAAAACGGAGATGTTTTGTAGACGTTAGGGGATGATCCGGACCCAACGGTAATGACTGCCTGTGTCGGGTCTAGGGGAGTTTTCGGACGCACGCAAGAGGGGTTTGACGAAACGCCATGGAGACAAAGGGTTTCGATGGGCTCAGAAAAGAGAGAGAAAAGAGCGGTCCGGTTGATCTGAGAGGGGGTCAACAGGGACAAGGAAGAAGCGACAACTACGAGAGAAAGCAAGTTTTATGAAAACGATGCCGATGCAATGCGAATGATGCGATGAGATGAAATGCATGACATGAACAAAATGCAAAACGAAAGACAAAAACCTAACCACGGAGAAAATAATATATCGCATCTCCGGAAAAGGCAGGAGTTGGAGTTACGAATATGGAAAGCTACATCCGGGGCGTTACAACACTCCACCACTACGAGAGGATCTCGTCCCGAGATCTAGAATGGCATCGGAGGGAAAACGGAAGAGAAAAAGAAAGGTAAAACTAAGTTGCTTCTTTTGACAAACAAGTGAAACCACGGACCTTGAAAAATTGAACAAATTGAAAGAAAGAATACAACGGAGATGAACGAAGTTGAAAACACCCCATTAGAAAAGAGGAACAAGGAAGAACAATTTCTTATAGCACTCCGGTTGAAAACAGATACAAGACTTGATAGGAAGAAAAGAGCTTGAGCAGAGGACACGACACTCCAGTTAAATGGACAATCATGAAAAGAACATGATCTTAGACAAACGAGATGATGGGTAGAGAAGAGCAACATTACAATACCTCCGAAACAAAAGAATAGAAGATAGATAATTGAAATAGAAGAATGGAGAAGAAAATGCCCTCTTATGCCACAACAGAGCTTGAGGAGGCATCCTTAAGAGACGGGTCGAGCGGAATTGTTGGAAAACCAACAACGAAGGAATAAGCTTGATACGGTCTTGTGGAATACATGTCAAATTATGAGGTGACAAACTGCCACTCACAGGAAAAGAATTGGATTGGTAAGAACAAGGAGACAAGAAACTATTTTACCGAGAGGATAAAGAAGAGCTTGGATCATTTATGAGCACCATAGATAGCAACAGTCCTTAGGGATGGCTTTAGGTGAAATATAACACAAGATAACTCCAATGACGAGATTGATGGATTCAAAAATAACTCATTCTTAACAGCATGTGAATCATGGAACATGAACTCAAATTATCAAGAATGACATAATACCACCTCCAAAATATGGTAGAAAGAATTGCACTCCGGATTACCATATGAAGAAAGCTTGAGTTCCTTAGGAAAGAATCTCGATGAAAACTTTGAGAAGGGAATTAAATCCTTGATGAACCATCATGTAGAACCTCCATGAAGAACTCCGGTAAACAAAAGGAATGAAAAGAAAGAGAAATTGAAAACACAAGGTGAATCCTTGCAATGATTTAGATGGATCTCCGTGATAATTAGAGCTTGCAACTCCGGGAAAAAGAGAAGATGAAACAAATGAAACCGAGAATTTTAAGGGCCTCCGGAATAAAGAATTAATCACTTGGATGAACAAGAATAAGAATTATGTTATGCTTATCCTTCACCGATTTAGATTGATGACAAGCAACGGATTTTGCATACTACTTATTCTCGTAGAAAGGATTAAAAGAGATATATCGAAACTTGAGAAGGTCTTCAACGAACCACCGGTAGGATTGGAACAACAAATGAATTGATATGATGAACAAGGAAGAGAGATCTTGAAAGAACCACTGTAAGAATTGAAAATGATCGAAGTAGAGGTGCATCACCGGTAAGAATTAGCAAATGAACGAAGGTGCTTGAGACAAACTAGATACATGAGAACAAAGAGATCAAGAATTGATTAGAGGATATTCGATTGATGCACCGGCAATATAGGAGAATGATAACTGACAGCTGAGAATGAATAAACCTGAATTGATGGACTCCGGATGACAAACTGAGAAGACTCTTGAATATCACCTGATGGGTGAAAAAGATTCTCACAATCGAAAACAATTATGAGAGGATGGCAACAAGCTAGCACCATGAATCTTGAAGAGAATAGAGCAAGATTAAAGAGAAACTCTTCTTCGGTCTTCAAATGATGAGAATGACAACGAGAAACACCACCAAGAATTATTGAGGCACACCGTAAGAATCAAAAGCGAAGAGGTTGAGCCAACTATGAAAAGAATTTGAAAGATCTTGGAGAAAAGCATTTGACTGATGATAACTCATTCTTACGTCAAACTTGGAGAAGAATTTAGGATAGCTCTGGGAAAATAGAAGAGTCAGGTAAGATCCTGGGAAAAGACCTGTGGGTTAGGGCCCACTCAAAAGAACACCGTTGAAAAGATTTAAAAGAGATGTTGCACCGGTTGAATTAAATGACTTGAATGAGATACCAATCTCGAAAGAGCTTGAACGAATGCAGAGTGGAAACATGAATCTTCGAGATATCTTGAGTACTCCGGAATAACAAATAGCGAGAAGTAGAATGATAATGAGGTGCACCGGTATGAGAAGACATTGAAATGAGGAAAAAGGTATGATCAATAAAACTTGACTTGAATCCACCGGAGAAGAGAAAGGAATGAGAAATGATGAACTAGTAGAACATCTTCTTGAGAAACACTGGGTAAGAACATTGACGAAAAAGAATGGAGAAACTTCACGAAAAATAAAAGGATACTTGGTAAAGAAATCTTAGTCCTTGAGGAAAAAGGGTGGGTGGGCGGGAAAAAACAAAGGCAACTTGGAGACGGATGAAACAAACACCGTTGAGAAGAAATGATAATTGGTCTTGCTGATGTTGAAGTGATCGAATCCACTTGAAGAGAAACACGCCGGTTGAAAAGGATTGACATGACAATCTCGATTGTCGAGAAGGATTGGTATTCACATCGGAGTATGAGAACACCATTTCGGAAAGGTATGGAATCAACACTTGACATTGAAGCAACTCGAATACCACAACTCAAAACAAAAACAAAGGATTGGCTTGCAGAATAAGCCGGAACAAACATATGATAGAGATTTCGTCCGAAGTTTTCGTGGTGGGGCCTACACGGGCTCGATCGTACAGCACCATCATGTACAAGGAAGTGCACATGACATACGAAGCGTCCCCGAGTCGGCATAGCCAAGGACTCTTTAAGACACAACGAGACCACTGTAAAACCAATCGTGAATAGGCGGACCACTAGACGTCGAACCCCAATTTCATATCATACATCCGTCGGAAAGATAACCTAAGAGCTACTTGAATTCCCACCTATGAAACTCCCGAAATTTTCCGGTTATGCAATCAGGTGTTGGGGATACAGGGGAAGCATAATATCTCACCCAAAACTAGCAAATCCTACATCCAGCTGTATCCATCCTTCAACACATAACCAAGAAACCTTCGGAAATCGTCTACCTCAACCTTCGAAAAGCATCCGTTATACAAGTTATGGCGATACTCCCATACTCACCTCAGTACTGGGTTATCGGGGTTATCTCACCAACAACTGCATAAAAGAGATTTTCGACGTCGGCGTACTAAACTCAGGTATTCCAGAACTGCAACAATAAAATTATGACAACAACACCTCAGAGCTCAACTCCCCGGGACACTTCCACTAAACCCCTGACAGGAGGCACCAAGACAATGTTCTCATCATAAAACCATCGGAACGATTCCAAGATACCCACGTGATCCTAAAATTTTTTTAGTGAAATTTGAGAAGAGAAGAGTCAAAACTCTACGTCAGGATGCCTTACCAGAGCGATGAAGAGACTGGGGAGTAAAAAGAATTCCTAACTTTCCGATATATATAATCCTAAATGACTCAAAACATTTTTCTAGACACAACTCGGCCGCTAAAAACGATCAAGCAGTGGGGCTCCTAAGGTCGGGGAAGGCTCTGATTACCAACTTGTAACGCCCTCGATGCGGCTATATCTCCCACGTGTCGAAGCACGACTTAGAGGCATAACCACATTGAAAGCAATGTCGCAAGTGAGGTAATCTTCACACAACCCATGTAATACATAAGGGAAAGAGATACATAGTTGGCTTACAATCGCCACTTCACACAATTACATGAATAAAGCATTACATCATCAAGATACAATCAAGGTCCAACTACGGAACCAAAATAAAAGAAGAACTCCAAAAGCGACAAAGGTCCCCGATCGACCCCAACTGGGCTCCACTACTGATCAACTGAAACGAAACAACACAATGAACAAGATCTTCATCGAGCTCCTCCTTGAGCTCGGATGCGTCACCTGCACGGTTTCATCGGCACCTGCAAACTGGTTTTTGGAAGTATCTGTGAGCTACGAGGACTCAGCAATCCCATTACCATGGGTATCAAGACTAGCAAAGCTTAATGGGTAAGGAAGGGGTAAAGTGGTGAGGTTGCAGCAGCGGCTAAGCATGATATGGTGGCTAACATACGCAAATGAGAGCGAGAAGAGAAACAAAGGAACGGTCGTGAAGCTAGCAATGATCAAGAGGTGATCCTAAACACCTACTTACGTCAAACATAACCCAGAAACCGTGTTCACTTCCCGGACTCCGCCGAGAAGAGACCATCACGGCTACACACGCGGTTGATGCATTTTAATTCGGATCTGGTGTCAAGTTATCTACAACCAGACATTAACAAATTCCCATCTGCCACATAACCGCGGGCACGACTCTCAAAAGTTTATACCCTACAGGGGTGCCCCAACTTAGCCCATGACAAGCTCTCGCGATCAAGGAAGGAATAGACCTTCTCCCAGGAAGACCCGATCAGTCTCGGAATCCTGGTTTACAAGACATTTCGACAATGGTAAAACAAGACCAGCAAAGCCGCCCGATGCGCCGACAATCCCGATAGGAGCTGCACATATCTCGTTCTCAGGGCAACACCGGATAGGTCAGCCTACGAGTAAAACCAGCCCTCAAGTTGCCCCGAGGTGGCCCTGCAGTCTACCCGGTTCAGACCAGCACTTAGACAAGCACTGGCCCGAGGGGGCTAAAATAAAGATGACCCTTGGGTTGGCCGACCCAAGGGAAGGGTATAGGTGGTGGTGAGGCAAATGGTAAAACCAAGGTTGGGCCTTGCTGGACAAGTTTTATTCAAAGCAAACTGTCAGGGGGTCCCATAAATCACCCGACCGCGTTAGGAACGCAAAATCCGGGAACATAACACCGGTATGACAGAAACTAGGGCGGCAAGAGTGGAACAAAACACCAGGCATAAGGTCGAGCCTTCCACCCTTTACCAAATATATAGATGCATTAATAATATAAGAGATATTGTGATATCCCAACATAACCCTGTTCACCATGGAGAAATCTTCAACTTCACCTGCAGCTAGCAACGCTATAAGAGGGGCTAAGCAAAGCGGTAACATAGCCAAACAACGGTTTGCTAGGAATGGTGTCAAGGTTAGAGGTTCATGGCAATTTGGGAGGCTTAAAGAGAAAATGATAGGTAACGCAGCATAGCGGTAGAACGAAGCAACTAGCATAGCAATGATAGTAGTGAGATCCAGGGTAGCGGTCATCTTGCCTGAAATCCCGCTAGGAAGAAGAACGAGTCCATGAAGAAGATGAACGGGCGTAGTCGAACGAATCCTCACAATCGCAACATTACCGGAACTAAGAAGCAACACCGGAAAGAAACAAACAACATGGTAAATGCACAAGCATAAACATGGCATGATGCACAAACAAATATGATGCATGTCCGGTTTAATGAGGCATGGCATGGCAAAGTGCAACAAACAATACTACAAGTTAAATGGAGCTCAATATGCAACGAGTTGCATATTGACAAAACACCACATTGACATATTTAGTTTAATCTCGTTATAAGCTAGTCAACAATATTAAATGTTGTTAAACATGGCAAGGGGTGAAACATAAGTAAACTAACTATTTAGGCAAGTTTAAATGAGGCCGGAACAACAAACAACAATTCCGGAAAATCCTCATATGCAAATTATGAATTTGGTACTGTTCTGCCCTAAAACATATTTTAAAGTTTTTAAACAGGAAAATAAAATGGACCATGTTAATCTAGGCATTTTTCCACCCCATTTACATATAAAGAACATTTAAAACCGAGCTACGGTTATTCAGTTATGAATTAAATCATTTTAGCATGACATTTGGGCAAATTTAAACAAACAACATTTTAAACATTTTTAACATAGATGAAAATGGCATATTATTAATCTACACAATTTTCTGAGCATTTCACATATATAAATTATTTACATATGACGCACGGATAATGAGTTATTATATGCATGAACATGGAGGGGTTTTCTGTAAATCAGCAAATCCTGGATAATTGCTAAAATCGTAGAACGGGAAAAAAACATGCATGGGCCGAATCTGCCTAGCCCAATAGAAGGGAAAGGAGGCGCTGGGGGTTGCTCACCCATGGGCCAAGGCCCAGGTCGGTGGTGGTGGCTGGGCAGATCTGGAGCAGGCCGGATCTGGAGGGGAAGCAGGCTGGGCTTGGAGCTGGCTGGAGGTCTGGGCCTGGGCGCGGCTGGCAGCCCACGCAACTGAAGGAAATATGCCCTAGAGGCAATAATAAAGTTATTATTTATTTCCTCATATCATGATAAATGTTTATTATTCATGCTAGAATTGTATTAACCGGAAACATAATACATGTGTGAATACATAGACAAACATACAGTCACTAGTATGCCTCTACTTGACTAGCTCACTAATCAAAAATGGTTATGTTTCCTAACCATAGACATGTGTTGTCATTTGATTAAATGGGATCACATCATTAGGAGAATGATGTGATTGACATGACCCATCCCGTTAGCTTAGCACTTGATCGTTTAGTATTCTGCTATTGCTTTCTTCATGACTTATACATGTTCCTGTAACTATGAGAATTATGCAACTCCCGTTTACCGGAGGAACACTTTGGGTACTACCAAACGTCACAACGTAACTGGGTGATTATAAAGGAGTACTACAGGTGTCTCCGAAGGTACATGTTGAGTTGGCATATTTCAAGATTAGGATTTGTCACTCCGATTGTCGGAGAGGTATCTCTGGGCCCTCTCGGTAATACTCATCACCTAAGCCTTGCAAGCATGTAACTAATGATTTAGTTATGAGATGACGTATTACAGAACGAGTAAAGAGACTTGCCGGTAACGAGATTGAACTAGGTATTGGATACCGACGATGAAATCTCGGGCAAGTAACATACCGATGACAAAGGGAACAACATATGTTGTTGTGCGGTTTGACCGATAAAGATCTTCGTAGAATATGTAGGAACCAATATGGGCATCCAGGTCCCGCTATTGGTTATTGACCAGAGAAGTGTCTCGGTCATGTCTACATTGTTCTCGAACCGTAGGGTCCGCACGCTTAAGGTTTCGATGACAGTTATATTATGAGTTTATGTATTTTGATGTACCGAAGTTTGTTCGGAGTCCCGGATGTGATCACGGACATGACGAGAAGTCTCGAAATGGTCGAGACATAAAGATTGATATATTGGACGGATATATTTGGACACCGAAAAGGTTCCGGAAGAGTTTGGGAATATACCGGAGCTCCGGGAGGTTACCGGAACCCCCCGGTAAGGGAGGGGGCGCCCCCCCCCCCCAAGCCCAATCCGAATTGGGAGGGGGGCTGGCCCCCCCCCTTTCCTTCTGTCCTTCCCCCTCTTCCTTCCTACTACTACTACTCCTTCCTTCCCCCTCCATCTTGGATTAGGAAAAGGAGGGGAAACCTACTTGGAGTAGGTTTCTCCCCCCTATGGCGCGCCTCCCCCTTGGGCCGGCCACCTCCTCCCTCCCTCCTTTATATACGGGGGTAGGGGGCACCCTAGACACACAAGTTGATCATTGAGATCGTTCCTTAGCCGTGTGCGGTGCCTCCCTCCACGATATTACACCTTGGTCATATTGTAGCGGTGCTTAGGAGAAGCCCTGCGACAGGAGAACATCAAGATCGTCACCACGCTGTCGTGCTGACGGAACTCCCCCCGTGCCTCTGCTGGATCGAAGATCGGGGTGCGTCATCGAGCTGTACGTGTGTCAAGAACTCGGAGGTGCCGGAGTAACGGTGCTTGGATTGGTTGGACCGGGAGGACGTACGACTACTTCCTCTATGTTGCGTCAACGCTTCCGCTTTGGTCTACAAGGGTACGTAGACAACACTCTCCCCTCTCGTTGCTATGCATCACCATGATCTTGCGTGTGCGTAGGAATTTTTTTGAAATTACTACGTTCCCCAACAGTGTGCATCCGAGCCTAGGTTTTATGCGTTGATGTTATATGCACGAGTAGAACATAAGTGAGTTGTGGACGATATAAGTCATACTGCCTACCAGCATGTCATATTTTGGTTCAGCGGTATTGTTGGATGAAGCGGCCCGGACCGACATTACGCGTACGCTTACGCGAGACTGGTTCTACCGACGTGCTTTGCACACAGGTGGCTGGCGGGTGTCAGTTTCTCCAACTTTAGTTGAACCGAGTGTGGCTACCCCCGGTCCTTGTGAAGGTTAAAACGGAGTCTATTTGACAAACTATCGTTGTGGTTTTGATGCGTAGGTAAGAACGGTTCTTGCTAAGCCCGTAGCAGCCACGTAAAATTTGCAACAACAAAGTAGAGGACGTCTAACTTGTTTTTGCAGGGCATGTTGTGATGTGATATGGTCAAGACGTGATGCTATATTTTAATGTATGAGATGATCATGTTTTGTAACCGAAGTTATCGGCAACTGGCAGGAGCCATATGGTTGTCGCTTTATTGTATGAAATGCAAACGCCCTTTAATTGCTTTACTTTATCACTAAGCGGTAGTGATAGTCGTAGAAGCAATAGATGGCGTAACGACAATGATGCTACGATGGAGATCAAGGTGTCGCGCCGGTGACGATGGTGATCACGACGGTGCTTCGGAGATGGAGATCACAAGCACAAGATGATGATGGCCATATCATATCACTTATATTGATTGCATGTGATGTTTATCCTTTATGCATCTTATCTTGCTTTGATTGACGGTAGCATTTTAAGATGATCTCTCACTAATTATCAAGAAGTGTTCTCCCTGAGTATGCACCGTTGCGAAAGTTCTTCGTGCTAAGACACCACGTGATGATCGGGTGTGATAGGCTCTACGTTCAAATACAACGGGTGCAAAACAGTTGCACACGCGGAATACTCAGGTTATACTTGACGAGCCTAGCATATACAGATATGGCCTCGGAACATGGAGACCGAAAGGTCGAGCGTGAATCATATAGTAGATATGATCAACATAGAGATGTTCACCATTGAAACTACTCCATCTCACGTGATGATCGGACATGGTTTAGTTGATTTGGATCACGTGATCACTTAGATGACTAGAGAGATGTCTGTCTAAGTGGGAGTTCTTTAGTAATATGATTAATTGAACTTAAATTTATCATGAACTTAGTACCTGATAGTATTTTGCTTGTCTATGTTTGTTTGTAGATAGATGGCTCGTGCTGTTGTTCCGTTGAATTTTAATGCGTTCCTTGAGAAAGCAAAGTTGAAAGATGATGGTAGCAATTACACGGACTGGGTCTGTAACCTGAGGATTATCCTCATTGCTGCACAGAAGAGTTACGTCCTGGAAGCACCGCTGGGTGCCAGGCCTGCTGCTGATGCAACTGACGACATTAAGAACGTCTGGCAGAGCAAAGCTGATGACTACTCTATAGTTCAGTGTGCCATGCTTTACGGCTTAGAACCGGGTCTTCAACGACATTTTGAACGTCACGGAGCATATGAGATGTTCCAGGAGTTGAAATTAATATTTCAAGCAAATGCCCGGATTGAGAGATATGAAGTCTCCAATAAGTTCTACAGCTGCAAGATGGAGGAAAACAGTTCTGTCAGTGAGCATATACTCAAAATGTCTGGGTATAATAATCACTTGATTCAACTGGGAGTTAATCTTCCGGATGATAGCGTCATTGACAGAATTCTCCAATCACTGCCACCAAGCTACAAGAGCTTTGTGATGAACTATAATATGCAAGGGATGAACAAGACTATTCCCGAGCTGTTCGCGATGCTGAAAGCCGCGGAGGTAGAAATCAAGAAGGAGCATCAAGTGTTGATGGTCAACAAGACCACTAGTTTCAAGAAGAAGGGCAAAGGGAAGAAGAAGGGGAACTTCAAAAAGAACAGCAAGCAAGTTGCTGCTCAAGAGAAGAAACCCAAGTCTGGACCTAAG
Organism: Triticum timopheevii; assembly: GCA_963921465.1. Taxonomy (NCBI): domain Eukaryota; kingdom Viridiplantae; phylum Streptophyta; class Magnoliopsida; order Poales; family Poaceae; genus Triticum; species Triticum timopheevii. The sequence goes on from OY997270.1 coordinate 319,932,061, forward strand.
CCTGAAATTGAGTGCTTCTACTGCAAGCAGACTGGACACTGGAAGCGGAACTGCCCCAAGTATTTGGCGGATAAGAAGGATGGCAAAGTGAACAAAGGTATATGTGATATACATGTTATTGATGTGTACCTTACTAATGCTCGCAGTAGCACCTGGGTATTTGATACTGGTTCTGTTGCTAATATTTGCAACTCGAAACAGGGACTAGGGATTAAGCGAAGATTAGCTAAGGACGAAGTGACGATGCGCGTGGGAAATGGTTCCAAAGTCGATGTGATCGCGGTCGGCACGCTACCTCTACATCTACCATCGGGATTAGTTTTAGACCTGAATAATTGTTATTTGGTGCCTGCGTTGAGCATGAACATTATATCTGGATCTTGTTTGATGCAAGACGGTTATTCATTTAAATCAGGGAATAATGGTTGTTCTATTTATATGAGTAATATCTTTTATGGTCATGCACCCTTGAAGAGTGGTCTATTTTTCTTGAATCTCGATAGTAGTGATACACATATTCATAATGTTGAAGTCAAAAGATGCAGAGTTGATAATGATAGTGCAACATATTTGTGGCACTGCCGTTTAGGTCATATCGGTGTAAAACGCATGAAGAAACTCCATACTGATGGACTTCTGGAATCACTTGATTATGAATCACTTGGTACTTGCGAACCGTGCCTCATGGGCAAGATGACTAAAACACCGTTCTCCGGATCTATGGAGAGAGCAATAGATTTGTTGGAAATCATACATACAGATGTATGTGGCCCGATGAATGTTGAGGCTCGTGGCGGATATCGTTATTTTCTCACCTTCACAGATGATTTGAGCAGATATGGGTATATCTACTTAATGAAGCACAAGTCTGAAACATTTGAAAAGTTCAAAGAATTTCAGAGTGAAGTAGAAAATCATCGTAACAAGAAAATAAAGTTTCTACGATCTGATCGTGGAGGAGAATATTTGAGTTACGAGTTTGGTTTACATTTGAAACAATGCGGAATAGTTTCGCAACTCACGCCACCTGGAACACCTCAACGAAATGGTGTGTCCGAACGTCGTAATCATACTTTACTTGATATGGTACGATCTATGATGTCTCTTACCGATTTACCGCTTTCGTTTTGGGGTTATGCTTTAGAGACGGCCGCATTCACGTTAAATAGGGCACCATCAAAATCCGTTGAGACGACGCCTTATAAACTGTGGTTTGGCAAGAAACCAAAGTTGTCATTTCTTAAAGTTTGGGGCTGCGATGCTTATGTGAAGAAACTTCAACCAGATAAGCTCGAACCCAAATCGGAGAAATGTGTCTTCATAGGATACCCAAAGGAGACTATTGGGTACACCTTCTATCACAGATCTGAGGGCAAGATTTTCGTTGCTAAATTTGGATCCTTTCTAGAGAAGGAGTTTCTCTCGAAAGAAGTGAGTGGGAGGAAAGTAGAACTTGATGAGATAACTGTATCTACTCCCTTATTGGAAGGTAGTTCATCACAAGAACCGGTTCCTGTGACAACTACACCAATTAGTGAGGAAGCTAATGATATTGATCATGAAACTTCAGATCAAGTTTCTACTGAACCTCGTAGGTCTACCAGAGTAAGATCCGCACCAGAGTGGTACGGTAATCCTATTCTGGAAGTCATGTTACTTGACCATGATGAACCTATGAACTATGAGGAAGCAATGATGAGCCCAGATTCCGCAAAATGGCTAGAGGCCATGAAATCTGAGATGGGATCCATGTATGAAAACAAAGTATGGACTTTGGTTGACTTGCCCGATGATCGGCAAGCCATTGAGAATAAATGGATCTTTAAGAAGAAGACTGACGCTGATGGTAATGTTACTGTCTACAAAGCTCGACTTGTTGCGAAAGGTTTTCGACAAGTTCAAGGGGTTGACTATGATGAGACTTTCTCACCCGTAGCGATGCTTAAGTCTGTCCGAATCATGTTGGCTATTGCTGCATTTCATGATTATGAAATTTGGCAGATGGATGTCAAGACTGCATTCTTGAATGGATTTCTAGAAGAAGAGTTGTATATGATGCAGCCGGAAGGTTTTGTTGATCCAAAAGGTGCTGACAAAGTTTGCAAGCTCCAGCGTTCCATTTATGGACTGGTGCAAGCATCTCGGAGTTGGAATAAACGCTTTGACAGTGTGATCAAAGCATATGGTTTTATATAGACTTTTGGAGAAGCCTGTATTTACAAGAAAGTGAGTGGGAGCTCTGTAGCATTTCTAGTTTTATATGTTGATGACATATTATTAATTGGAAATGATATAGAATTTCTGGATAGCATAAAGGGATACTTGAATAAAAGTTTTTCAATGAAAGACCTCGGTGAAGCTGCTTATATATTGGGCATCAAGATCTATAGAGATAGATCAAGACGCTTAATTGGACTTTCACAAAGCACATACCTTGACAAAATTTTGAAAAAGTTCAAAATGGATCAGGCAAAGAAAGGGTTCTTGCATGTGCTACAAGGTGTGAAGTTGAGTCAAACTCAATGCCCGACCACAGCAGAAGATAGAGAGAAAATGAAAGGTGTTCCCTATGCTTCATCCATAGGCTCTATCATGTATGCAATGCTGTGTATCAGACCTGACGTATGCTTAGCAATAAGCTTGGCAGGAAGGTACCAAAGTAATCCAGGAGTGGATCACTGGACAGCGGTCAAGAACATCCTGAAATACCTAAAAAGGACTAAGGATATGTTTCTCGTATATGGAGGTGACAAAGAGCTAGTCGTAAATGGTTACGTCGATGCAAGCTTTGACACTGATCCGGACGATTCTAAATCGCAAACCGGATACGTGTTTATATTAAACGGTGGAGCTATGAGTTGGTGCAGTTCTAAACAAAGCGTCGTAGCGGGATCTACATGTGAAGCGGAGTATATAGCTGCTTCTGAAGCAGCAAATGAAGGAGTCTGGATGAAGGAGTTCATTTCCGATCTAGGTGTCATACCTAGTGCATCGGGACCAATGAAGATCTTCTGTGACAATACTGGTGCAATTGCCTTGGCAAAGGAATCCAGATTTCACAAGAGGACCAAGCACATCAAGAGACGCTTCAATTCCATTCGGGACCAAGTCCAAGTGGGAGACATAGAAATTTGCAAGATACATATGGATCTGAATGTTGCAGACCCGTTGATTAAGCCTCTCTCACGAGCAAAACATGATCAACACCAAGACTCCATGGGTGTTAGAATCATTACTATGTAATCTAGATTATTGACTCTAGTGCAAGTGGGAGACTGAAGGAAATATGCCCTAGAGGCAATAACAAAGTTATTATTTATTTCCTCATATCATGATAAATGTTTATTATTCATGCTAGAATTGTATTAACCGGAAACATAATACATGTGTGAATACATAGACAAACATATAGTCACTAGTATGCCTCTACTTGACTAGCTCATTAATCAAAGATGGTTATGTTTCCTAACCATAGACATGTGTTGTCATTTGATTAAATGGGATCACATCATTAGGAGAATGATGTGATTGACACGACCCATCCCGTTAGCTTAGCACTTGATCGTTTAGTATTCTGCTATTGCTTTCTTCATGACTTATACATGTTCTTGTAACTATGAGAATTATGCAACTCCCGTTTACCGGAGGAACACTTTGGGTACTACCAAACGTCACAACGTTACTGGGTGATTATAAAGGAGTACTACAGTTGTCTCCGAAGGTACATGTTGAGTTGGCATATTTCAAGATTAGGATTTGTCACTCCGATTGTCGGAGAGGTATCTCTTGGCCCTCTCGGTAATACTCATCACCTAAGCCTTGCAAGCATGTAACTAATGAGTTAGTGTAGGATCGAAAGTATGTCTAGAGGAGGGGTGATTAGACTACTTGACAATATAAAAATTCAGCCTTTTGATAAAGACAAGTTTTTGGCAAGTTCACAATGATGATCAAGTCAAGTATCACCCTACACATGCAATTCTAGAGTATAGGCAGCGGAAAGTAAATTGCACATGTAGTAAAGAGAGGTGGAGAAGAGCAAACGCAATTTGGAGACACGGAGATTTTTTCTCGTGGTTCCGATAGGTGGTGCTATCGTCAATCCACGTTGATGGAGACTTCAACCCACGGAGGGTAACGGCTGCGAGAGTCCACGGAGGGCTCCACCCACGAAGGGTCCACGAAGAAGCAACCTTGTCTATGCCATCATGGCCTACGCCCACGAAGGGCTAGCCTTACTCGGGGTAGATCTTCACGAAGTAGGCGATCTCCTTGCCCTTACAAACTTCTTGGTTCAACTCCACATCTCGACGGAGGCTCCCAAGCGACACCTAACCAATCTAGGAGGCACCACCCTCCAAAAGGTAATAGATGGTGTTGATGATGATGAACTCCTTGCTCTTGTGCTTCAAATGATAATCTCCCCAACACTCAACTCTCCTCACTGATTTGGCTGTGGTGGAAGAAAGGATTGAGTGGAAAGCAACTTGGGAAGGCTAGAGATCAAGTTTCATATGGTGGGAGTGGAGCTACTTGATCTCAACACAAGGGTAGGTAGTTTTCTTCTCAGAAATGTAAGGTAGGAGTGGTAGTTCTTTCTGATGGCTCTCTCCACGAATGAAGAGGGGGTGGAGGGGTATTTATAGCCTCCACACAAAATCCAACCGTTACACACATTTGACCAATCTCGGTCAGACCAAAGTTGACAACTCGGTGAGACTGAAAGTTCAAATCATGTGAACGTTGGGATTTTCGGTGGGACCGAAAATACAAACTCGGTGAGTCCGATTCGTCCAAAGACAAGAGCTTGCCAATCTCGGTGGGACCGACTTCATCATCTCGGTGACACCGATTTGATGACAGAAGGTTACAGAAGCTTGGCAACTCAAGTTTCGGTGAGACCGAGTTCAGAATCGGAAAATCCGAGAATTCTAGGGTTTGGCTATATGGCTGAGGTGGTTCATCTCGGTGTGACTGGGTTTGGAAAATCGGTGGGACCGAGATTACTTATGAGTGTATTATGGAAGTGAGAGTTGCTGATAGTTTAGGAGATGTATCACTAAGCACTTTGAGCAACCAGATCATTATCATAACCTCATCCCCTTTTAATACTATTGGCTTTCCTATAGACTCAATGTGATCTTGGATCACTAAACCAAAAATGGAGTCTTGAGCTTTTGCCAATGCTTGCCTTAGCATTTTGAGGGATCCACTTCTTCAGTCCTTGCCATACCCATATCACTGAACTTTCTGAAATGATTCTCAAGAAACTATTAGTTCAATGATATATATGTTGTTATTAATTACCAAAACCACCCGGGGATTAGTTGCACTTTCAATCTCCCCCTTTTTGGTAATTGATGACAACATATAGATCAAAGCTTCGACAAAGGATATAATCAATGAATAATATCGTCGCTTTGAGAAGTATGTGATAAGCAAGAGCTCCCCCTAAATTTGTGCATTATTTAAGATTTGCATTTGAATGCAAATGCACAATCGATTAGGATCATGGGTCACTCTTCCATGTCACATACATCTTGGTGGAGCGCACAAAATGATAAGAATGAATAGCATGCACCCAATCACCAAGACATGAGTAAATGGTCATACAAGATAGGAATAGCATATGATAAGCATTAAGCACACCTTAAGGCATAGTACGACCAAGCACTCATCAAACGTAGTATCAAACACACAGAATGTCACGAAAACCAAACGAACAAAAGCGCAAAAAAAACAACAGCACTCTCTCTCTCGAAGTCCTATGATCTATACAATTTCTCCCCCTTTGGCAACAAGTTACCAAAAAGTTCGAAAAGTATAGAGCTAAACGTCACTAGGGACTCTGCTGGCGGCTCCTGTCTGGGTTGATGTTGGAGTGGAGATGGCTGCATCGGCGAAGACTTCTGCTGATGTCTGTGGAGCTGGAGGAGTGGTCACTGGAGCTGGAGTTGGAGCAACTGATGGAGCTGTGGGAGGTGCTGAGGCTGTAGTCCTGGTGTCTGTCACTGGAATAGCAGCTGATCGGGGTCCTGTGGGAACCGGAGCAGTCTGTTCATAAGCATCCTGGACTAGGTCATCCTGAATCTCACGCATGAGCTCTTCCTTCTCCCTCTTTGCTTCCTCGATATCTGCCTCAAGCTTGTTGACAGTTACTTGCACTTCAGTCAGCTTCACATCCAGAGCATGGATCTTGTCTTCAACAATCCTCTCAAGGCTCTCCTGAGACTGTACAATGCTGGCCAGGCGTTGTTCAATCCTTTGGGTAGCTTCAAGGAGCTGCTCTCCAACACTCTTTGGTTTAGCTGCTGCTGCTGCTGCTTCCTTCTCAGCTTTTTGGCAACAGTGGACTGCTTCACTTTTCTGGTGCCTTTCTTGGTTTGCTGCCCTTGAGGCTCTTTGGCAACAACCTTTCTCTTTGGCTTGGAGGAGACCTCTTCCTCAACAATGAAATCAGAATCTTCTTCATCAGAGTTCCTCTTCTTTCTGGCCCTGGTGGCTGCAGGAGGCAAACCACTTGGTGTGCTCCTCTCACCATCATCTGATGAGCTGCTGGGTTCAGGACTAGTGCCTGCCTCTGGAATATCAGCAATAGGTGACTCAAACCTGTTCTGGCTGTCACTGGCATCTGACATGGCTGACAACCTGTGAATAGATAAGGTGTAGGCAGAGTAGAAGAGTTATCACAAACTGCAGAAGATTTTGCAAACAGAATGAGTTCAAATTCTAGTATTAGGTTTTCACAGAAGACATTTCGGTCAGTCCGAGTTTAAAATTCGGTGAATCCGAAGTGTTCAAACAGAAGCATTCACACCACTTTCGGTTGGACCGAAGTGGGTTTCGGTCCTGCCGAAAACACTAGGGTTTCACTAAATCCTCATTTCGGTCACACCGATTTGCACAACTCGGTTGGACCGAAAGGTGCAGTGCAATGGCCAGAGGCCAAATCGGTCATACCGAGAATGTAAAATCGGTCTCACCGAGATGTGTTCGGCGGAAACCTAACCCTAAAACTTTTACTCGAATTTCGTTCAAAGGAACTAATCTTGTGTTCAGGAAGACTTCAATCGTGGCAAGATTACAGGCAAACCAAACGTGCATTGAATCGGAGATGAGAGCACGAGTGGGATCGAAACTCACCCTAACTTGGTGGAGTTCCTCTACGGCGGCAACGGCGCGGAGAAGATGTCCGTTGACGACGACGGAGACCTGCGGCGAGGGCGCACAGGCGACGACGGAGACGATCCGGAGACCAGGCGACGGCAGCAAGGGGTGTGGGGGCGAAGCGTTTTGAAGTAGAAATCAACGCGCGGCCCTCGGAGTATATATACCCCTTTGCTGTCGGTGGGACCGAGTTGTAAAACTCGGTGGCACCGAGATGGATAACTGCAGGGCAGTTATGCACTTCGGTCACGCCGAAATTCACAACTCGGTTTCACCGAGGTGAAAACCTAGATCAATCGAAATGCTTTCGGTTTGACCGAGTTTGAGTGGGTTGGTCTGACCGAAATCACTTAGAAGGTTTTGGAAGTTAGCCCTTGACGGATCGGTGGCTCCGAGTGCTCCTCACTCGGAGGGTCCGAAAATGACTTGTTCAAAGTTTGTGATGTAAGCATGAATAGAATTTGAGACAAGAAAGCATAGATAGCTGGGGGAGGTACTTAGGCATTCTTGTCCATCCATTTGGTCAAAAAAAAAATCAAAAAGACCAAAGCAACAAATGGATGTCCTCGAATGGATTAAATCATGCATCCAACATGCTCACACAATAAGATAGCAAATGAAATATGTGTCAAACATGCACAACCAAAACTCTAGCTACTATCACACAATTTGTCGATGACTAGGTCATCTATATATGAGTATATTGACTTAGGAGTCAAATGAGAACATTTGATCATAGGTCATACTCATCGTTTAAGCACAAGTGGGGTTACCACTTTTACATAAAGCATTGATGTGTTCACATCATTTGAAGATGCTTTAGCTCAATTCTTTAGAGCAAAGCTCCCCCTAGATGTGAGAACCCCTTTTAAAGGGTCAAACTAACCTTGGGTTGTCGTAGAAGACTTCATGTAGATGTTGAAGATGTGGATGCTCAATGTTGATGAAGATCATCAAGAGTTGGGAGCAATCCTTTGGATTCGGGCACTTTCAATACCTACATGGGTTAGTCCCACAAGGAACAAACAAGGATATCCATGGACATAGATTGAAGTACACAATGGATGATGTCCATGAGAGCTATGATTACCTTGTCCCTTGACTTACCAACAAGAGGGTTTGTGACTCCATGAACTAGTGCAAGATGTGGAAGTTGATTGCACAAGTTCTTGCCAAAATGAATATGAGTGAAGTATGTTGGCGGAGTCACCCTCAAGAACTCTCTAGTTCTTCTTCTTCGGGATCCACATCATCTTGATGGGAATCCTTGGGGTTGTAGTTGAGCTTGACGAAGTAGAACTTGACGTTTCCTTGGGAACCCACTTGACCATGGCTTTAGGTGCTTCAATAAATGCATCAATCTCCTCTTGAAGCTTGTCCTTGTCTTTTAGCTTGTGGTCTTGTGGTGGAAGATCATCTTGAGCTTGTTCCACATTGGAAGAAGTAGGATCGTACTTCTCCTTTTGAGAAACAAACTTTGGAGTGGGATATTGACCTTCTTCCCATTCAACACCCTCGGCGTTGAACTTTCGCTCAAAACCAATTCCTTGATTCTTCCGGTGCTTCCCTTGCTTGCGAATAATTTCCTCAAAGTTCTTGCTTCCGGAAAGGCTCTTGTAGACACCTTTCTCTATAATCCCTTTCAATAAACTATTTTCCTGCTCAAGTGTAACTTGGCTTGAAACATTGTTAGTGGAATCAAGAGAACTACTAGAACCAATATTGTTGCTTCTAGATGAAGAATTTTTCTTATGCTTGTCATGCTTAGTTTTAATAGGTGGCAAGAAATTAGACAAGAGAAGTCGTTTGGCAAGATATGAAGAACTCTTCTTTCGAAGATCGTCATTGATTGCTTTTAGGAACTCATGTTCTTGCTCTAGATTGAGCTTCTCGAAGCGTAGCTTCTCATGAGATCTTAGGAGCTCTCTATGATCTTCTTGAGTTGTTTCATGAGCTAACTTAAGAGTGTTTAGTTCTTTAGTTAGACGCTCAATCTCCTTCATAGCATTGTCATTCGACTCTTCTCGACTATAAAGACTACTAGCATGTCCATCATTACTAGGCTCACTAGATTTGTCATGTAAAAGCTCATCTTCACCAAGCAAGTCATCCTCATCACTATCAAAGTCAATGAATTCAGGGTGTGATACCTTGGGGCCTTTAGCCATGAAGCATCTTCCAATTCCCTCATTTGGTGAATCAAATAAGTCATAGGAGTTGGAGTTGGAGGACACGAGAGCAAGACCGGCAACACCTTCATCTTGACTGTAGTCGGAGTTGGAGTGATAGCTTCTTTCGGAATGATTGTCAGAGTCGGAGCCGGAGACCCATTCACCTACATGAGCTTGATGTTTTCTTCTTGTGTAGCTCCTTGATGACTTGTCTTTCCTCTCCGAATCCTTGCTTCTCCGAGAGGGTCTTCGTTCATAACGATCATCTCTGCTCCTTCTCTCTTTCCGAGGTGACTCATCTCTTGAGCTTCTTCTTCTTGGAGATTCTTCTCTTCTCTTGTGGGGAGCCGTACACTCATTTGAGTAGTGTCCGGGTCTTCCACAATTGTAGCAGTTTCGGTCACGACTAGAAGATCTCTTTTCATCATATGATCTAGACTTTGAGCTTCTCTCTTTGCCTCTATTCTTGTAGAATTTGTTGAAGTTCTTGACCATTAGGTTTATCTCTTCATTGGAAACTAACTTGTCACTTGAGGTTGTGGGAGCATCACTTGTAGCTTTGTAAGCACCACTTGACTTGTTGTGAAGCTCTTCCTTATCCTTAAGTGTCATCTCATGAGCAACAATTCTTCCAATGACTTCGGTTGGCTTGAGATTCTTGTAGTTTGGCATCATTTGGATCAAAGTGCACACGGTGTCATACTTTCCATCCAAAGCTCTGAGAATCTTTTTGATGATGAATCGGTCGGTCATTTCTTCGCTTCCTAAGCTGGCAATCTCATTTGTGATGAGAGCAAGCCTAGAGTACATTTCAGCGACTCCTTCACCATCCTTCATCTTGAACTTGTCAAGTTGACCTTGAAGAATATCTAGCTTTGATTCCTTCACGGACTCGGTACCTTCGTGCATTTCAACCAAAGTATCCCAAATCTCTTTTGCATTCTCAAGACGGCTGATTTTGTTGAACTCCTCGGGACACAAAGCATTGAATAGAATGTCACAAGCTTGAGCATTGTTTTGCAACACCCGCAATTCATCCGTTGTAGCTTCGCGATCCGGAACTTTTCCTTCCTCGAAGAACTCACCTTGCAAACCAACACAAATAATGCCCCATGCGGCTGGGTTATGACCAAGAATATGCATTTTCATTTTATGCTTCCAACTAGCAAAATTTGTACCATCAAAGTAAGGACCTCTACGAAAATTACCCTCACTAGACGCCATACTCTCCTAGGTTGTGAAACCAAGCTTATGGAGTCCAATGCAATGGAAACCAATACAATGGAGACCAAAGCTCTGATACCACTTGTAGGATCGAAAGTATGTCTAGAGGGGGGGTGATTAGACTACTTGACAATATAAAAATTCAGCCTTTTGATAAAGACAAGTTTTTGGCAAGTTCACAATGATGATCAAGTCAAGTATCACCCTACACATGCAATTCTAGAGTATAGGCAGCGGAAAGTAAATTGCACATGTAGTAAAGAGAGGTGGAGAAGAGCAAACGCAATTTGGAGACACGGAGATTTTTTCTCGTGGTTCCGATAGGTGGTGCTATCGTCAATCCACGTTGATGGAGACTTCAACCCACGGAGGGTAACGGCTGCGAGAGTCCACGGAGGGCTCCACCCACGAAGGGTCCACGAAGAAGCAACCTTGTCTATGCCATCATGGCCTACGCCCACGGAGGGCTAGCCTTACTCGGGGTAGATCTTCACGAAGTAGGCGATCTCCTTGCCCTTACAAACTTCTTGGTTCAACTCCACATCTCGACGGAGGCTCCCAAGCGACACCTAACCAATCTAGGAGGCACCACCCTCCAAAAGGTAATAGATGGTGTTGATGATGATGAACTCCTTGCTCTTGTGCTTCAAATGATAATCTCCCCAACACTCAACTCTCCTCACTGATTTGGCTGTGGTGGAAGAAAGGATTGAGTGGAAAGCAACTTGGGAAGGCTAGAGATCAAGTTTCATATGGTGGGAGTGGAGCTACTTGATCTCAACACAAGGGTAGGTAGTTTTCTTCTCAGAAATGTAAGGTAGGAGTGGTAGTTCTTTCTGATGGCTCTCTCCACGAATGAAGAGGGGGTGGAGGGGTATTTATAGCCTCCACACAAAATCCAACCGTTACACACATTTGACCAATCTCGGTCAGACCGAAGTTGACAACTCGGTGAGACCGAAAGTTCAAATCATGTGAACGTTGGGATTTTCGGTGGGACCGAAAATACAAACTCGGTGAGTCCGATTCGTCCAAAGACAAGAGCTTGCCAATCTTGGTGGGACCGACTTCATCATCTCGGTGACACCGATTTGATGACAGAAGGTTACAGAAGCTTGGCAACTCAAGTTTCGGTGAGACCGAGTTCAGAATCGGAAAATCCGAGAATTCTAGGGTTTGGCTATATGGCTGAGGTGGTTCATCTCGGTGTGACTGGGTTTGGAAAATCGGTGGGACCGAGATTACTTATGAGTGTATTATGGAAGTGAGAGTTGCTGATAGTTTAGGAGATGTATCACTAAGCACTTTGAGCAACCAGATCATTATCATAACCTCATCCCCTTTTAATAGTATTGGCTTTCCTATAGACTCAATGTGATCTTGGATCACTAAACCAAAAATGGAGTCTTGAGCTTTTGCCAATGCTTGCCTTAGCATTTTGAGGGATCCACTTCTTCAGTCCTTGCCATACCCATATCACTGAACTTTCTGAAATGATTCTCAAGAAACTATTAGTTCAATGATATATATGTTGTTATTAATTACCAAAACCACCAGGGGATTAGTTGCACTTTCAGTTAGTTATGAGATGACGTATTACGGAACGAGTAAAGAGACTTGCCGGTAACGAGATTGAACTAGGTATTGGATACCGACGATCAAATCTCGGGCAAGTAACATACCGATGACAAAGGGAACAACGTATGTTGTTGTGCGGTTTGACCGATAAAGATCTTCGTAGAATATGTAGGAACCAATATGGGCATCCAGGTCCCGCTATTGGTTATTGACCAGAGAAGTGTCTCGGTCATGTCTACATTGTTCTCGAACCGTAGGGTCCGCACGCTTAAGGTTTCGATGACAGTTATATTATGAGTTTATGTATTTTGATGTACCGAAGTTTGTTCGGAGTCCCGGATGTGATCACGGACATGACGAGAAGTCTCGAAATGGTCGAGACATAAAGATTGATATATTGGACGGATATATTTGGACACCGGAAAGGTTCCGGAAGAGTTTGGGAATATACCGGAGCTTCGGGAGGTTACCGGAACCCCCCGGTAAGTATATGGGCCTTATTGGGCCCTATTGGAAGGGAGGGAGAAGGAGCAAGGGAGGGGGCGCGCCCCCCCCAAGCCCGATCTGAATTGGGAGGGGGGCCGGCCCCCCCTTTCCTTCTCTCCTTCCCCCTCTTCCTTCCTACTACTACTACTCCTTCATTCCCCCTCCATCTTGGATTAGGAAAAGGAGGGGAAACCTACTTGGAGTAGGTTTCTCCCCCCTATGGCGCGCCTCCCCCTTGGGCCGGCCACCTCCTCCCTCCCTCCTTTATATACGGGGGTAGGGGGGCACCCTAGACACACAAGTTGATCATTGAGATCGTTCCTTAGCCGTGTGCGGTGCCCCCCTCCACGATATTACACCTCGGTCATATTGTAGCGGTGCTTAGGAGAAGCCCTGCGACAGGAGAACATCAAGATCGTCACCACGCCGTCGTGCTGACGGAACTCCCCCCGCGCCTCTGCTGGATCAGAGATCGGGGTGCGTCATCGAGCTGTACGTGTGTCAAGAACTCGGAGGTGCCGGAGTAACGGTGCTTGGATCGGTTGGACCAGGAGGACGTACGACTACTTCCTCTATGTTGCGTCAACGCTTCTGCTTCGGTCTACGAGGGTACGTAGACAACACTCTCCCCTCTCGTTGCTATGCATCACCATGATCTTGCGTGTGCGTAGGAATTTTTTTGAAATTACTACGTTCCCCAACAGCAGCTGGCCAGCGCGGTCAACGCACACGGGGCGGCAACGTTCGTTCTCCCGAAGGAAGCAGAGGATGGACTTGGCGCGAGGACGAAGCAGAAAGAGGACCCCGGTTCAGGTGAAGCAGAGTCAGCGGCGGCGGGGTGCTCCCCGGCGAGGGACTTGGCGGGGAAAGGGGCCGCGGGAACCGCCGGATCCGAGGCCATGGCGGCGGTGGACGGCGACGGCTTGGCAGTTGGCGTCCACGACGTCGGCTGTTGTCTGAATAACGAAGACCGAGAATTCAGAGAAGAAAACGGGGAAGGGGAAGAAGGCAGAGAGAGAAAGGGGAGGACGAGGGTCCTGCTGGTGCTCCGGCAGTGGCGCGCCGGCGACGGTCGGACTGAGGCTCGGGCTTTGCTGCTGCCGTAGCGCGGACGCGGGCAAGGCAGGGAGACGGCGAGGCGTTCGTGCTCAACCATGAGCAGAGGCACACGGAAAGCGGCAAAGGGCACGGGACTCGGGCATGGGGAGGTGACGCGGAACCAGCCGGATCCAAGGCGGAGCGACCGGATCAGGGCAGCGGTGGCAAGCAACGGCAACGGCGAGCGTCTGCTGCGGGGCTCCATGGCGCGACGGGATGCTCCTGCAAAACGGCGGCGCATGACACCATCAGAGGGAGCGAGAGAGAAGAAATGGAGGAAGGAAGGAGAGGGGCGATGGGGGAGATGCTCGGGACCCTCCTGGTCCAGATCGAGCGAGGCGGGAGGACTCCTGGAGATGCTCGATCGGGTGCTGGTGGTGGTGATCCGGTGGCCGGCCGGTCAAGGAAGTATGCTCGGGGACGAGCGAGCAGCGGGATGTGGGAGGAGGCAGCGAGCGCCTTCGGGATTGGGTGGATGAGGAAACCGAGGAGAAGGGGATCGGGGAGGATCCCGATGTGGTTTGAGTGAGGCGGCGGCAAGGAGGAAGATGGGACAGCTCTCCTCATTTCTAGGGTTGGATCCCGTGTATATATAGCAGGTGGATTTGACTAGGGACTATTTGGTCCCTCCGATCGTAATCGGACGGTCCGGAATAAATAGGTTAGAGCGTCCAATTAAGAAAACGGAGATGTTTTGTAGACGTTAGGGGATGATCCGGACCCAACGGTAATGACTGCCCGGGTTGGGTCTAGGGGAGTTTTCAGACGCACGCAAGAGGGGTTTGACGAAACGCCATGGAGACAAAGGGTTTCGATGGGCTCAGAAAAGAGAGAGAAAAGAGCGGTCCGGTTGATCTGAGAGGGGGTCAACAGGGACAAGGAAGAAGCGACAACTACGAGCGAAAGCAAGTTTTATGAAAACGATGCCGATGCAATGCGAATGATGCGATGAGATGAAATGCATGACATGAACAAAATGCAAAACGAAAGACAAAAACCCAACCACGGAGAAAATAATATATCGCATCTCCGGAAAAGGCAGGAGTTGGAGTTACGAATATGGAAAGCTACATCCGGGGCGTTACAGCCCGTCTGCGACATCAGGGAGGGCACCCTACAGGCGTGCTCTTCCAAGGGGAAGGAGCCCATCTGCGACAACATGGAGCGCATCCAGGGTCAGTGCTCTTCCCACGGGAACGATCCCATCTGTGACAAGTGAGGAAACCCATGATTTGTTTTGCCGTGCCTCTTCACAGGGGGAAACCCATGATTTGTTTTGTCGAGTCCCTTTTATAGTGTAGTGAGAATATGTCCAGTTTTAATTGCTATATCTGGTTGTTTGCAGTATGCCTTGTTTATTTCAGTTGTTCACAATGCGATGCTCTATATGTGCAATTATTTACTGTGAAATACATTTTCCAGTTTTAAACATACCAATAGGAATGCATATATTTGCTTGATGTTATGCCTGTTATAGCTAGCATATGCCTCTTTTAAAGTTTTTTGATTGTTTTGTTGTTTGTAGTTAGCATATGTCCAGTTTCAAATGCTATCTTTGGTTGTTTGTAGTATGTCTTGTTTATTCCAGTTATTCACAACATGATGTTCTATATGTGCAAGTATGAACTTTGCAGTTCAATTTCATCGGTACCTGTTTCAACAATACCACTATGGCTCTGTTTGTTTTGGATTCTGGGACCAGATTCAGCTTCGCTAGTGAAGGCGAATCTGGAATCCGAAATTAATAGCTATTTGGAATCAGCTTTGCCAGTGAAGCCGAATCTGGATTTGGGTCATTTTTAGTGCAATTTCCTGAAGCACCTCAAAGTGTACTTCAGTGGTGAAGCTGATTCGCAAAAACAGCTTCGCCACTGAAGCAAATCCATAGGTGATTAAAATCCAAGAGAAGCTGAAACAAATAGGGCATGAATGACTACATTTGGTTGATGCATCTTGTAGTTAAACATGCCTTTCCATTTTTATTTAACAATAACCAGTGTACTTAGACCGGCACAATACCAGTTTGAATGACTATGTTTGCTTGTTGTTAAATGTTAGGCCTGTTGCAGTTAACACACCTTTCCACTTGTTTTGCTTTACTAGCGTGCTAAAACCTGCACACTGTAGCTATCTTTTGGAGATTATTTTGTTTGCCATGGATAATTTTGGTTGATGTTTAGCCTGTTGTGCTTAACATGCTTCTCGATGTACCTACACAGGACAATTTTGGGAACGACTGCTGTTTTCCATCGAGGTTAGTTTCATCCCATGGCTTATATATGCTCACTGTTCAGGATATCGGTAGCTGGTACCATATAGGTCGGGGGCTGATAAGGGACTAATCGGTGAATCGGACTTTTAACTGAATATATCTGCATCCCATTTATCGTTAGGTTAACTAGGGTCATATGTAATATATATGAGGCTACATACCAACATGCACTGTACTTAATGTCTACATATGCAATCCTAGGCTACATAGCAACAAGGAAGAGTGTTACCTTAATGTTCTGATGATGTCTAGATACACGTAGAAGAGCAGCAGCAACAACAACAACACATCCCTATTTGGATACTCAACTTAGATAGAGGTTAGAGTTAGTTTCTAGCTCATGACTAACCCTTAACTAACTCCATCCAAAGAGGTGTTTGGATGACAGGGTTAGATACTTAGATTGACAATAAATGCACTAGGAGAACTAGCTCCAATTAGCACCTCTTGGGTTGGATAGTTTTTTTGGGTGGGTTATAGATGCAACTAGCTCAAACTAGCCCTCATGTTTAGGTATACTTTAGGGCTATTTGAGCCTGAATTAGCTCAAACTAACTCTAACCCATGGATACAGCAGCAGTTAATCAGTCGATAATTTGTAAGAATGCAATAAACTCCTTCCGCCCATAATATAAGATGTTAATTCATCTAATATGTGAGTATATTGGATGTTACAAGATATTATAAAAGAGTGTTGTACTACATCATTGTGCAATTGGTGTTTAGCTTCTAATATTAACTTGGTGCTTTTAGGTACATATGTCATTGGTGAAGATCTGCGCTTCGACCCTTTCGGCGTATGGGGAAATGAGATATCGATTAACCAACATCAAGTGAGGAAGCTGATAAAGATTGTTAGTAAAATGGGTTAAAAGATGACAATTAAACTATTTCTGTACACTTTACCCAATACAACATTGAACTGCAGGATGGTAAGTAAGAACTCTGCAACCTTCTTTTTACTGCCCATAATGAGTTGTGTTAGATGACAATGTCTGAATCTTTTTTCCTTTGCAGTGGTTCCCAAAGCAGTTTACTAAAGATTACCTCTCAAACTACATGATTGGTGGGCATGTAAAGGTTAAAGTATTTCTACCAGAACACGATGATTATCTAGATGTTTTCATGAAGACCGTGAAGGATGGGCGGTAGGCCACCACAAGGGGTTGGACTAGAGTCGTGCGTGCCTTCTGCATGGAAGAGGACAAAATATGGGCATTCTGCTTCACCTTGTTCAGCAACCAGAATGTATTTTGCCTCTTTCTTTACCATCTTTAATAGTACAAGTATACAACTGTGGTTCATCATTCTTTATTTGGTTCTTATGTAATTCTTAATGTGTACCGATGAATCGAATAATGCATTGGTTGTCTGAACCTAATGGATATGAATAAAGCTATAGCATACATTCAATTTCAATTTCAATTTGATATAGCAGCAACTAAATTACGGTGAAATTATGCTCTCCAGGTTGTTACGGCACACACGATTGGTAAACACAAACGTTTGTGATATACACCATAATCCGAGACGGTTCACAGAGAGGAAACATGTGCAAGCGTGCACATAGTTGCCGTTTGCAAAGCATGTGCGATGTCAGACAATATCACAAAGGTGTTGGCAAACTAACCGTTTGCGATAGTTGCCTTATCGTACATGATTCGCAACCATGAACTGTTTCTGATGAAGTATGCATCGTAAACGTTGCACCACAAAATAGCATGTGCGATAGTTGCCTTATCGTACACGATTCACAACCATGAATTGTTTCTGATGAAGTATGCATCGTAAAACGTTGCACCATAGAATAGCGTGTGCAATAGTTGTCATGTACTACGATGTTACGACGGTCCAACGTTTCGTAATCCTATCCCCCTATTGCCCACACTCACTTGGCGACGGTTCCAAATGCCGTCGCCGAAAGGGGTTAAAAACTATTTGTATACCACCGACGCGTACCAGTGCTACATCACAATCATTTTAACGCAATGTTGATATCCAAGATAAGTCATTATTCCCTCCTAGCTACTTATGCATGGCATGAGAAACTATAATCTCTAATTGTCATTACAAACATGTTTGATCATAATAGGCTGAAGCATGGATACTAGGTTAAACATATTTACAAAAACAGAACAAGTCGAGTTCATACCCGTTTCTCTCTGCCACGACCACTTCATCTAATATCGTCATTATTGCCTTTCACTTGCACAACTGAAAGATTTGAAAATAATAATAGTGCAAGAGTGCCCTGGACTAAGCTGGAATCTGCAAACATTTTATTCAAGAGGAGAAGACAAGGTAATATGGGCTTTTTGTTAGATCAACAATAATGCAAATGAGAGCCACTCAACATTTTCATCGTGGTCTTCTCCTTAGTATGACTCGATAAAACAAAAGGAAATTCAGAGAAACACACTGAATTTTTTGGAGTTTTTGTTTTTTCGAAAGAAAGCAAATGAAAAAGGGAAAAGCAAAAACGAGAAAAACTATTTACACGGGAAAGCTCCCAACAAGTAAAAGAAGAACAAGGAAATCTTTTTGGGTTTTCTTTTTAGTGCTACAACAATTTAAACTATGAAGAAAAATAAAAAAGAAGCAAGAAAGATATTTTTGGGATTTTCTCAAAGTTTTTCAAACACACAAGAAGCAAGAAAAATAATTTAAACATGGATGATACAATGAAAAAGTATGAACACCGACAACTGGAATGAAATGTGTGAACATGAATGTAATGTTGGTGGGAATATGTACTCCCCCAAGCTTAGGATTTTGGCCTAACTTGGTAATAAGTCAGTAGCCTGGATGGTAGTCGGCATGGTAGTGCACGGAGGCTCTCGGTGTTGATGCCTCAGCCCACCGTGCTGCCTCCACTACTGCGTTGTGAGCTCGAGCCTCACTCTCAAGAACAAAATATCCTCCTTTGCTGTGATAGTCAAAAAGAGCAGGCGCAGGCAAATATGTGTGCACAACAGAAGTTTGGTTAAACAACAGATTGTAAGTGAAGTCATGAATTTTTCCTTTGAGGATTTTACAGCTTTTTAAAGCATCAAAGTCTAAATATTGCGTGGGTAGGATAGGGTCAAAGGGCAAATATGAAACACCCAGCTCTCATGCTAAACGCGTGGCATAAATTCTGCCATAGAAATAGCCACTGTTAGCGTTATGCTGTAGTCTGCATGCAACAATCGCTCCAGCATTATAACTCCTTTCACCGGTGAGAGCGATGTTGCGGAATGTAGTAATAATTCAAAATTTTCCTACGTGTCACCAAGATCAATCTAGGAGATGCTAGCAACGAGAGAGAGAGGGAGTGCATCTTCATACCTCTTGAAGATCGCGCAAACGGAAGCGTTACAAGAACGCGGATGATGGAGTCGTACTCATGGCAATTCAGATCGTGGAAGATCCGATCTAGCGCCGAACGGACGGCGCCTCCGTGTTCAACACACATACAGCCCGGGGACGTCTCCTCCTTGATCCAGCAAGGGGATAGGAGAAGTTGAGGGAGAGCTCCGGCAGCACGACGGCGTGGTGGTGGAGCTTGTGGTATTCCTGGACGGCTTCGCCAAGCACTACAGAGGAGGAGGAGGTGTTGGAGGAGGGAGGGGCTGCGCCAGGGAAGGGGTGTTGTAGCCCTCCCATCCTCCCTCTATTTATAGGGTGAAGGGGAGAGGGGGTCGGCCCCTCTAGATCCCATCTAGAGGGGGGCGGCGGCCAGGAGGGGAGGCTTGCCCCCCAAGCAAGGTGGAGGCGCCCCCTCCCCTAGGGTTTCCAACCCTAGGCGCGTTGGGACCTTGGGGAGGGGCGAACCAGCCCACTAGGGGCTGGTTCCCTCCCATATTCAGCCCATTAAGTCCTCCGGGGCAGGTGGCCCCACCCGGTGGACCTCTGGACACCTTTCGGTGGTCCCGGTACAATACCTATAACCCCCGAAACCATCCCGGTGAATGAAATTGGACTTCCCATATATAAATATTCACCTCCGGACCATTCTGGAACTCCTCGTGACGTCTGGGATCTCATCCGGGACTCTGAACAACCTTCGGTAACCACATACAATTTCCCATAACAACTCTAGCATCACTGAACCTTAAGTGTGTAGACTCTACGGGTTCGGGAATCATGCAGACATGACCGAGACAGCTCTCCGGCCAATAACCAACAGCGGGATCTAAATACCCATGTTGGCTCCCACATGTTCCACGATGATCTCATCGGATGAACCACGATGTCGGGGATTCAATCAATCCCGTATACAATTCCCTTTGTCAATCGGTATGTTACTTGCCCGAGATTCGATCATCGATATCCCAATACCTCATTCGATCTCGTTACCGGCAAGTCACTTTACTCTTTCCATAATGCATGATCCCGTGACTAACTACTTAGTCACATTGAGCTCATTATGATGATGCATTACCGAGTGGGCCCAGAGATACTTCTCCGTCATACGAAGTGACAAATCCCAGTCTCGATTCGTGCCAACCCAACAGACATTTTCGGAGATACCTGTAGTGCACCTTTATAGCCACCCAGTTCGTTGTGACGTTTGGTACACCCAAAGCATTCCTACGGTATCCGTGAGTTGCACAATCTCATGGTCTAAGGAAATGATACTTGACATTAGAAAAGCTCTTAGCAAACGAACTACACGATATTGTGCTATGCTTAGGATTGGGTCTTGTCCATCACATCATTCTCCTAATGATGTGATCCCGTTATCAATGACATCCAATGTCCATGGTCAGTAAACCATAACCATCAATTGATCAACGAGCTAGTCAACTAGAGGCTCACTAGGGACATGTTGTGGTCTATGTATTCACACATGTATTATAGTTTCCAGTTAATACAATTATAGCATGAATAATAGACAATTATCATGAACAAGGAAATACAATAATAACCATTTTATTATTGCCTCTAGGGCATATTTCCAACAGTCTCCCACTTGCACTAGAGTCAATAATCTAGTTCACATCACTATGTGATTGTAATGAATCCAACACCCATGGGGTTTGATCATATCTCGCTTGTGAGAGAGGTTATTAGTCAACGGGTCTGAACCTTTCAGATCCGTGTGTGATTTTATAAATCTCTATGTCATCTTGCAAATGCAGCTACCATGCGCTATTTGAAGCTATTCCAAATAACTGCTCTACTATATGAATCCGGTTTACTACTTAGAGTCATCCAGATTAGTGTCAAAGTTTGCATCGACGTAACCCTTTACGACAAACTCTTTTACCACCTCCATAATCGAGAAAATTCCTCAGTCCACTAGTTACTAAGGATAAATTTGACCGCTGTCCTATGATCCCTTCCTGGATCACTCTTGTACCCCTTGATTGACTCATGGCAAGGCACACTTCAGGTGCGGTACACAGCACAGCATACTGTAGAGCCTACGTCTAAAGCATATGGGACGACCTTCGTCCTTTCTCTCTCTTCTGCCGTGGTCAGGTCTTGAGTCTTACTCAATACTCACACCTTATAACACAGCCAAGAACTCCTTCTTTGCCGATCTATTTTGAACTCATTCTTTGCCTATATATTTTGAACTCCTTCAAAATCTTGTCACGGTATGTGCTCATTTGAAATTACTATTAAGCATTTTTTGATCTATCCTTATAGATCTTGATGCTCAATGTTCAATAGCTTAATCCAGGTTTTCCATTGAAAAACACCTTTCAAACAACCCTATATGCTTTCCAGAAATTCTACATCATTTCCGATCAACAATATGTCAACAACATATACTCATTAGAAATTCTATAGTGCTCCCACTCACTTCTTTGGAAATACAAGTTTCTCACAAACTTTGTATAAACCCAAAATCTTTGATCATCTCATCGAAGTGTATATTCCAACTCTGAGATGCTTACTCCAGTCCTTCGAAGGATTGCTGGAGCTTTACATACTTGTTAGCACCTTTTAGGATTGACAAAACCTTCTGGTCGTATCACATACAACCTTTCCTCAAGAAGACCATCGAGGAAACAATGTTTTGACATCCTATCTGCAAGATTTCATAAATAATGCAGTAACTGCTAATATAATTCCAACAGACTCTTAGCATCGCTACGAGTGAGGTAGTCTCATCGTAGTCAACTCCTTGAACTTGTCGAAAAACATCTTAGCGACAAGTCGAGCTTTCTTAATGGTGACACATACCATCATTGTTTGTCTTTCCTTTTAAAATCCATCTGTACCCAACAGACTTACGACTATCAAGTAGTCCTTCCAAAGTCTGCACTTTGTTTTCATACATGGATCCTCTCTCGGATTTTATGGCCCCGAGCCATTCATCGGAATCCGGGCCCACCATCGCTTCTCCATAGCTCGTAGGTTCATTCTTGTCTAGCAACATGACCTCCAAGACAGGATTACATACCACTCTAAAGTAGTACGCATCCTTGTCGACCTACGAGGTTTGGTAGTGACTTGATCCGAAGTTTCATGATCACTATCATAAGCTTCCACTTCAATTGGTGCAGGCGCCACAGGAACAACTTCCTATGCCCTGCTACACACTAGTTGAAGTGACGGTTCAGTAACCTCATCAAGTCTCCACCATCCTCCCACTCAATTCTTTTGAGAGAAACTTTTCCTCAAGAAGAAACAATCAGTTTTGCTTCCAGATCTGAAATAGGAGGTATACCCAACTGTTTTGGGTGTCATATGAAGATGCATTTATCCGCTTCGGGTTCGAGCTTATCAGGCAAAAACTTTTCCACAAAAGCGTCACAGCCCCAAACTTTTAAGAAATGACAGCTTAGCTTTCTCTAAACCATAGTTCATATGGTGTCATCTCAACGGAATGACGTGGTGCCCTATTTAAAGTGAATGCAGTTGTCTCTAAGCCTAACCCATAAATGATAGTGGTAATTCAATAAGAGACATCATTGTATGCACCATATCCAATAGGGTGCATTTATGATGTTCGGACACACCATCACACTATGGTGTTCCAGGCGGTATTAGTTGTGAAACAATTTCCACAAGGTCTTAATTGTGTACCAAACTCGTAACTCAGATATTCATCTCTATGATCATATCATAGACATTTTATCCTCTTGCCAGGACTATTTTCAACTTCACTCCGAAATTGCTTGAACCTTTCAATAATTCAGACTCATGTTTCATCAAGTAAATATACTCAGAATCTACTCAATCATTTGTGAAGTAAGAGCATAACGATATTCACTGCGTGCCTCAGCACTCATTGGATTGCACACATCAAATGTAATACTTCCAACAAGTTGCTGTTTTGTTTCATCTCACTGAAAATGAGGCCTTTCAGTCATCTTGCCCATGTGGTATGATTTGCATGTCTCAAGTGATTCAAAATCAAGTGAGTCCAAACGATCCATCTGTATGGAGTTTCTTCATGCATATATACCAATAAACATGGTTCGCATGCCTCAATCTTTTAAAAAAACGAGTGAGTCCAAAGATCCATCAACATGGAGCTTCTTCATGTGTTTTATACCAATATGACTCAAATGGCAGTGCCACAAGTATGTGGTACAATCATTACTATTTTATATCTTTGGCATGAACATGTGTATCACTACGATCGAGATTCAATAAACCATTCATTTTAGGTGCAAGACCATTGAAGGTATTATTCAAATAAACAGAGTAACCATTATTCTCCTTAAATGAATAACCGTATTGCGATAAACATAATCCAATCATGTCTATGCTCAACGCAAACACCAAATAACAATTATTTAGGTTTAAGACCAATCCCGATGGTAGAGGGAGCGTGTGATGTTTGATCACATCAACCTTGGAAACACTTCCAACAAATATCGTCATCTCACCTTTAGCTAGTCTCCGTAGCCTTTTATTTTGAGTTACTAACACTTCGCAACTGAACCGGTATTTATTACCCTGGTGCTACTAGGAGTACTAGTAAAGTAAACATTAATATAACGTATATCCAAAATACTTCTGTCGACCTTGCCAGCCTTCTCATCTACCAAGTATCTAGGGTAGTTCTGCTTCAGTGACCGTTCCCCTCATTACAGAAGCACTTAGTCTCGGGTTTGGGTTCAACCTTGGGTTTCTTCACTAGAGCAGCAACTGATTTGCCGTTTCATGAAGTATCCCTTCTTTCCCTTGCCCTTCTTGAAACTAGTGGTTTTACTAACCATCAACAATTGATGCTCCTACTTGATTTCTACTTTCGCGGTGTCAAACATCGCAAATTGCTCAAGGATCATCATGTCTATCCCTGATATGTTATAGTTCATCACGAAGCTCTAATAGCTTGGTGGCAGTGACTATGAAGAACCATCACTATCTCATCTGGAAGATTAACTCCCACTCGATTCAAGCGATTGTAGTACTCAGACAATCTGAGCACATGCTCAATGATTGAGCTTTTCTCCCTTAGTTTGCAGGCTTAAGAAACTTGTCAGAGGTCTCATACCTCTTGACGTGGGCACTAGTCTGAAATCCCAATTTTAGTCTTTGGAACATCTCATATGTTCTGCGACGTTTCAAAAACGTCTTTGGCGCCTCAATTCTAAACCGTTAGCATTACGCACTGAACTATCACGTAGTCATCAAAACATGTATGTCAGATGTTTGCAACATCCACAGACGACGCTCAAGGTTCAGCACACCGAGCGGTGCATTAAGTACATAAGCGTTCTGCATAGAAATGAGGACAATCCTCAGTTTACGGACCTAGTCCTCATAATTGCTACTATCAACTTTCAACTAAATTTTCTCTAGGAACATATCTAAAACAGTAGAACTAATGCGCAAGTTACGACATAATTTGCAAAGACCTTTTGACTATGTTCATGATAATTAAGTTCATCTAATTTAATGAACTCCCACTCAGATGGACATCCCTCTAGTCATCTAAGTGATACATGATCCGTGTCAACTAGGCCGTGTCCGATCATCATGTGAGACGGACTAGTCATCATCGGTGAACATATTTATGTTGATCGTATCTACTATATGACTCATGTTCGGTCTCTTGTGTTCCGATGCCA
This sequence comes from Triticum timopheevii, assembly GCA_963921465.1. Taxonomy (NCBI): domain Eukaryota; kingdom Viridiplantae; phylum Streptophyta; class Magnoliopsida; order Poales; family Poaceae; genus Triticum; species Triticum timopheevii. The sequence continues at coordinate 319,957,077 of OY997270.1, forward strand.
TGTCTGTACATGCTAGGATCGTCAAGTCAACCTAAGTGTTTTGCATGTGTAAATCTGGCTTACACCCGCTGTATGCGAATGTTAGAATCTATCACACCCGATCATCACGTGGTGCTTCGAAACAACGTACTTTCGCAACGGTGCACAGTTAGGGGGAACACTTTCTTGAAATTTTAGTGAGGGATCATCTTATTTATTCTACCGTCGTTCTAAGCAAATAAGATGTAAACATGACAAACATCACATGCAAATCATAAAGTTACATGATATGGCCAATATCATCTTGTGCCTTTGATCTCCATCTTTGAGGCGCGACATGATCACCTTCTTCACCGACATGACACCATGATCTCCATCATCGTGTCTTCATGAAGTTGTCTCGCCAACTATTACGTCTACTACTATGGCTAATGGTTAGCAATAAATTAAAGTAATTGCATGGCGTTTTCAATTACACGCAAGTCATACAATAAATTAAGACAACTCCTCTGGCTCCTGCCGGTTGTCATACTCATCGACATGCAAGTCGTGATTCCTATTACAAGAACATGATCAATCTCATACATCACATTCTTTTGGCCATATCACATCACATAGCATACCCCGCAAAAACAAGTTAGACATCCTCTAATTGTTGTTGCATGTTTTACGTGGCCGCTATGGGTTTCTAGCAAGAACGTTTCTTACCTACGCAAAAGCCACAACGGTGATATGCCAATTTCTATTTACCCTACATAAGGACCCTTTTCATCGTATCCGATCCAACTAAAGTGGGAGAGACTGGCACCCGCTAGCCACCTTTATGCAACAAGTGCATGTCAGTCGGTGGAACCTGTCTCACGTAAGCGTACGTGTAAGGTTGGTCCGGACCGCTTCATCCCACGATGCCGCCAAATCAAGATAAGACTAGTAACGGTAAGCATATTGAATAAACCAACGCCCACAACTACTTGTGTTCTACTCGTGCATAGAATCTACGCATAGACCTAGCTCTGATACCACTGTTGGGGAACGTAGTAATAATTCAAAATTTTCCTACGTGTCACCAAGATCAATCTAGGAGATGCTAGCAACGAGAGAGAGGGAGTGCATCTTCATACCTCTTGAAGATCGCGCAAACGGAAGCGTTACAAGAATGCAGATGATGGAGTCGTACTCGTGGCGATTCAAATCGCACAAGATCCGATCTAGCGCCGAACGGATGGCGCCTCCGTGTTTAACACACGTACAGCCCAGGGACGTCTCCTCCTTCTTGATCCAGCAAGGGCAGAGGAGAAGTTGAGGGAGAGCTCCGGTAGCACGACGGCGTGGTGGTGGAGCTTGTGGTATTCCTGTAGGGCTTCGCCAAGCACTACGGAGGAGGAGGTGTTGGAGGAGGGAGGGGCTGCGCCAGGGAAGGAGTGCTGCAGCCCTCCCACCCTCCATCTATTTATAGGGTGAAGGGGAGAGGGGGGCGGCCCCTCTAGATCCCATCTAGAGGGGGGGGGGGCGGCCAAGAGGGGAGGCTTGCCCCCCAAGCAAGGTGGAGGCGCCCCCCTCCCCTAGGGTTTCCAGCCCTAGGCGCCTTGGGCCCTTGGGGAGGGGCACACCATCCCACTAGGGGCTGGTTCCCTCCCATATTCAGCCCATTAAGTCCCCACGGGGCAGGTGGCCCCACCCGGTGGACCTCCGGACACCTTTCGGTGGTCCCGGTACAATACTATAACCCTCGAAACCATTCCGGCAACTGAAATTGGACTTCCCATATATAAATCTTCACCTCCGGACCATTTCGGAACTCCTCGTGACGTCCGGGATCTCATCCGGGACTCCGAACAACCTTCGGTAACCACATACAATTTCCCATAACAACTCTAGCATCACTTTACCTTAAGTGTGTAGACCCTACGGGTTCGGGAATCATGCAGACATGACCGAGACAGCTCTCCGGCCAATAACCAACAGCGGGATCTGGATACCCATGTTGGCTCCCACATGTTCCACGATGATCTCATCGGATGAACCACGATGTCAGGGATTCAATCAATCCCGTATACAATTCCCTTTGTCAATTGGTATGTTACTTGCCCGAGATTCGATCGTCGGTATCCCAATACCTCGTTCAATCTCGTTACCGGCAAGTCACTTTACTCTTTTCGTAATGCATGATCCCATGACTAACTACTTAGTCACACTGAGCTCATTATGATGATGCATTACCGAGTGGGCCCAGAGATACCTCTCTGTCATACGGAGTGACAAATTCCAGTCTTGATTTGTGCCAACCCAACAGACATTTTCGAAGATACCTGTAGTGCACCTTTATAGCCACCCAGTTATGTTGTGACGTTTGGTAGACCCAAAGCATTCCTACGGTATCCGGGAGTTGCACAATCTCATGGTCTAAGGAAATGATATTTGACATTAGAAAAGCTCGTAGCAAACGAACTACACGATCTTGTGCTATGCTTAGGATTGCGTCTTGTCCATCACATCATTCTCCTAATGATGTGATCCCGTTATCAATGACATCCAATGTCCATGGTCAGGAAACTATAACCATCTATCGATCAACGAGCTAGTCAACTAGAGGCTCACTAAGGACATGTTGTGGTCTATGTATTCACACATGTATTACAGTTTCCAGTTAATACAATTATAGCATGAAAATAGACAATTATCATGAATAAGGAAATACAATAATAACCATTTTATTATTGCCTCTAGGGCATATTTCCAACAAGCGGCGCGTATGAGGCTCAAGTCTGGAGCACAAAGTGTACTACATTCTTGCTTACTTACTATATATTTTCCATTAAATAATGCGAAGTACTGAATTGCTGGAAAACATATGCTCTTTATTCTACCTTGCGTCACTCCCCTAGTTTCACCAAAGCAAAGACTAGTCAAGAATGCTTCAAACTCAGATCTAGGTGGCTCATCGAGCGAACCACAGAATGGAATTTTGCTGAGGTGAGCAAACCTTTCTAGAGAAATGGTAAATGGATTATCATAAAGTTTAAAAGACACCCTAGACTCACGGGGAAAGAATTTAAATGCTTTGAGAAATGATTCGGTGAGGATGAGGCGTTGGTCGCACTTATCTGAAATGTAGGGACCGAGCTCGGCATTGTGAACATATTGCTCAAATTCCTCCTCAATACCCACTCTCACCATGTAATCGTTGCATGGCCATAATCATGTTTGAGTGGTGGCACTTCGAATGGAACTTTCGCTTGGTTCAGCATATGACCGACGAACGGAGCTGGTGCTAGAAGATGCCTCTGAGTATCTCCTCCTCGAAGAACTCCTTCCAAAGAAGTTCATAATGTTCGCGTACAATTTTCTGAAAATTTTTGATCACAAAAATTTGTTAACAAAACTTCACAAGAATGATAGCAACTACTCATAGGGATGTATGGAGGCTATAGGAAGCATTCAAGCTACTTAGAACTCTAAGAATTCAACATGCAAGCTCATCTATAACAACACCAAGAGTAGCTAATTATTCTAAATATAAACCACTAAAGAAAAAACTAATTGGACACATGGAGGAGTCACATACCAAGCAACAAATCCCCGAAACAGTTTCGGAAACGGAGCTTCGAGAAAAGAGATCGAAATCCGTGGTTTCGGGAGCAAGAACACGAGAGAGAGTGGTAGTGATTTTTCTGTGTGAATGGAGTGAGGTGGGAAGAAGAAGTGAGGGGGCCCACCAGGTGGGCAGCACCCACCAGGGCACGCCTGGGGGTCCTGGCGCGCCCAGGTGGGTTGTGGCCACCTGGTGCACCTTCCTATGATATTATTTGCACCAGAAATTCAGAAATATTCAGGAAAAAATCGTATCAGAATTTCTGATCATTCTGAGAACTTTTATTTTTGGGTCATTTTTTATTGCACGGAAAACTTAGAAAGCAGACAAAGCATGGTATTTTATTTTTTTTAATTAATAAAAACAGAAAACAAAAGGTAGAGATATAAGGTTGTGTTTACTAAATTCACCAACTTCATACCTCTCAAAAATGATCCATTAATAAGATTGATCAAGTCTTATTAACAACCACTTCCGATTAGCATGAAACCGAAGAACTTTTGTAAATCACTAAGTTACCTCAATGGGGATATGAATGTCCCCAACAATAAGAATTTCATATTTCTTTTTAACAGTAGGTAGAGTAGTTGAAAACTTCCAATAGTGATTGTCGGAGATTTTTCCATAACATTAATACCATTCACTTGGAATTGTTTCTTCGGAAAGTGCACCGTATTCTCATTAACATTGATATGAAAAGTGACCTTGCTTTTATTGCAATCACTAACAGCCCCTGCAGTATTCAAGAAGGGTCTACCAAGGATAATCGACTTTTTTTCATCCTCGGGCATCTCAAGTATAATAAAGTTAGTCAAAATAGTAACATTAGCAACAACAATGGGCACATCCTGACTAATACAGATAGGTATGGCGGTTGATTTATCAGCCATTTGCAAAGATATTTCAGTAGGTGTGAGTTTATTCAAGTCAAGTCTTTTATAAAGAGAAAGGCATAACACTAACACCAGCTCCTAAATCATATAAAGCAGTTTTCACATAATTTCTTTTAATGGAGCAAGGTATAGTTGGTATTCCAGGATCTCCAAGTTTTTTAGGTACTCCATCTTTAAAAGTTTAATTAGCAAGCATAGTGGAGATTTCAGCTTCCGGTATTTTTCTCTTATTAGTGATGATGTCTTTCATATACTTTGCATCGGGAGGCATTTTTAAGATAACAGTTAAGCGAGTTCGCAAAAGACTGGCGTAATCATTTCAGCAAAGCGTTCGATTTATTCATCATCTTTCTTTTTAGTTGACTTAGGTGGAAAGGGCATAGGCTTTTGAACCCATGGTTCTCTTTAATTTCCATGTTTTCTAGCAACAAAGTCTCTTTTATCATATCTTTTATTCTTCGGTTGTGGGTTATCAAGATCAACAGTTGGTTCTCAACATCATTATTTGGTTCTTTATCATTTGGTTGAGTGTCTTCATGAACCTCATCATTATTATTTTCATTATCATAAGGTGAGTGTTCATTACCAGATTGAATTTCAGCATCAGAGATAGAAACTTCATTATCATTATCAGGAGGTTTTTCTATTTCTATTTCACTAGAGGCGGGCAAAGTCTTATCATTTTTCTTCTTCTTTTTCTTTTTAGAAGGACTTGGTGTAGTGGTGTTGTTTCTTTGTGAATCCTGTTCAATTCTCTTTGGGTGTCCCTCAGGATAAAGTGGTTCCCGAGTCATTTTACCTCCTCTAGTTGCTACTCTAACAGCAAAGTCACTTATATTATTGTTCATTTCATCAAGCAACTCTCTTTGAGATTTAGTAACTCGTTCTAATTGAGTTTGAACCATAGAGGCATGCTTTCCTAAACCTCCAACATCATTTGAAATTCTAAATAACAAGTCACTTAAGGGAGCCATCATATCAGAGTTGTATTTCAATTGTTTCATAACATTTGCATTGAAGTGATCTTACTTTCTAATGTAATTATCAAACTCATAAAGGCATTGACTAGGATGTTTATGATGAGGATCATCACTATCATTGAATTTTGTTAAAGATTTTACCTCTACCACCTTAGCTGGTGGTGGTGCTTTAAGCCCATGTATTTCTTCAATAGGTGGTAAATTTTTAACATCCTCAGCCTTAATGCCTTTTTCCTTCATAGATTTATTTGCCTCTTGCATATCTTCAGGACTGAGATATAAGATACCCCTCTTCTTTGGAGTGGGTTTAATAGGTGTTTCAGGAGGAGTCCAATCATCAAAAAATTTCAATATGTTATTCAATAATTCTTAAGTTTGCCCAATAGTTCGTTCCCGGAAAACACAACCAGCACAACTATCTAGGAAGTCCATAGAAGCATCGGTTAGCCCATTATAGAAGATATCAAGTATTTCATTTTTCTTAAGAGGATGATCAGGCAAAGCATTAAGAAATTGGAGAAGCCTCCCCCAAGATTGTGGGAGACTCTCTTCTTCAATTTGCACAAAGTTAAATATTTCCTGCAAGGCAGCTTGTTTCTTATGAGCAGGTAAATATTTTTCAGAGAAGTAATAAATCATATCCTGGGGACTACACACACAACCAGGAGCAAGAGTATTGTACCAAGCTTTAGCATCATCCTTTAATGAGAACCAAAATAACTTGAGAATATAGTAATAGCGAATCTTCTCACCATGAGCAAAAAGGGTAGCTATATCATTCAACTTAGTAAGATGTGCCACAACAGTTTCAGTTTCATAACCATGGAAAGGATCAGATTCAACCAAAGTTGTCGGGGGTATACCCCGCGGTATGACCCGGCTGGACTTGGCGGTTTACTTGAGACCCGGTTTACACTTGGCGATTCACTGGCGACCCGCCCTGACCAGACTGTATACAAGCAACCTGCCTGAACATTATGACTCACTGGTAACCCGGCGGGCGGGACAGACGGATGCCAAGGCCCAAGGCCCAGAAGACCGGTTTATATCAATGTTGGGTCATTTTAAGAGGAAAGGCGTGAAGAATATTTAGCTTACAAGGAGTTAGGACCCCGACTTGTATCCAGTTTGTATTAGAAGGTAGACTAGTCCTAATCCTAGTAGGACTCCACATGTAACCCGCCCCTTCTACTTATATAAGGAGGGGCAGGGCTCTCAAAGGAGGGACAAGCAAGAAGAAACAATCTCTAGGGTTAGACAAAGAGCTGGCTTACCGGCGACTCCCTCATAATCATAATGAGACCTAGCCACAAACAGCATGTAGGGCTATTACCGGATGATGTTTCCGGGGTCCGAAGCTGTCTAAATCCTTGTCTTGTGTTGCGTCTCTCGATTCCACTCAACCCCTCTCAAGCTACTACAAAGATGCGTTGGCCTCACGACTAAGTCCTCACACTAGGACATCTGCCGTGACAAAACCACGACAGTTGGCGCCCACCGTGGGGCTCGCGCACGGTGGTGTTGAATTTTTGGAGGGCGCTATTCCAGGAATCGAGAAGTTCCGCCCAGCTGATTGAAAAGTTCCGACCGGCCCGCCAAAGAGTACCTGCTGGCTCGCCGAAAAGTTCCATCAGGCTCATCAAAGGTTCTGCCAGCTGTCGGAAAGTTCTGGCCGGATCATTGAAAAGTTCCGACCGTCTCGACGAAAGGTTCTATCTGAATCACCAAAGAGTTCCGATCGCCTCGACGAAAAGTTCGGTCCAAATCGTTGAAAGGTTCCATCTGAGTCTCCAAAGAGTTCCGACTTAGGCTACAGAAAAATCAGGCTCAAAAGTTTCGGATTATCAAAAAGTTCTGGCCGGATTATTGAGAGGTTCAGGCTCAAAAGTTCCGGATTATCAAAAAGTTCCGGCCGGGTTATTCAAAGGTTCCGGCTCAAAAGTTCTGGATTATCAAAAATTCCGGCCGGCTTATCCAGAAATTCCGGCTCAAAAGTTTCGGATTATCAAAAAGTTCTGGTCGGATTATCCAGAGGTTCTAGCTCAAAAAGTTCCGGATTATCAAAAAGTTCCGGCCAGGTTATCCAGAGGTTCCGGCTCAAAAGTTCCGAATTATCAAAAAGTTCCAGCCGGATTATCCCAGAGGTTCCGGCTCAAAAACTTCCGGATTATCAAAAGTTCCGGCCGGGTTATTCAGAGGTTCTAGCTCAAAAAGTTCCGGTCGGATTATCCAGAGGTTCCGGATTATCAAAAAGTTCTGGTTCAAAAAATTAAGGGTCATCTATTGTTACTGGCAGTAGTAATATGCCTATCCACGTCACCACTGGGCCTCCATATATAAATTAATTTCTGGACCATGCAAAGATCATCTGGCATCAGGTGATATTTGTCCAACCTTATTTTATTAACATATATTATTTTTTCTCAAAGAACAAATACTTGGTCTATAATATTTTCCGCAGGACCATTATTCCTTACAAAAAAGGGGGGGTGTCACGTAAGGGGTGCGCGCCAACATCACTTTTGCACTAGTGCTTGTCCGTGTCGTGATGCTCGATGGGTACATACCTTCACCATGGTGATGATCAACTCTGCGGTGGATAATTTCTGGCCTAACATATCAGGTGAAATCCATCCAGTATATTATATATTATATATTGCTTTATTTAAAAGAGCAATTACTCCGGCTTGCAAAGTTATCTAATGCAGGACCCTAAACCGCCATATTGGTGAAAATTTAAGGCCGTCAGAAAATTTTCGGCTTAAAAAAAGGATTCCGGTTTATAATCCGGTTCAGGGGAAAGCTATCTCCCACAAAGCTTTGAAGCTCTCAATATCCGGTTTAAGAATTTCCGGTTCAAAAGAATAATCTCTCGCAAGTTCGAGTTCTCAGGAAAAAATTAAAGGGACCAAAGAGAGTCTGTTGCAAAGGCACAACTCAAACATAGGTGCCCCTTGAGCACATCTCACAGTATCACTTGGGGGCTTGGTCATATTCGAACCATAGCTACACCTCTTGATAGGCATAAGGCCATCAGGGAAATCACCAGGGAAATCACTTGGGGCTTGGTCGTATTCGAACCATAGCTACACCTCTTGATAGGCATAAGGCCACCAGGGAAATCACTTGGGGGCTTGGTCGTATTCGAACCATAGCTACACCTCTTGATAGGCATAAGGCCACCAGGGAAATCACTTGAGGGCTTTGGTCGTATTCGAACCAAAGCTTAAACCCTCTTGATCGGTGCAATACCACAATTGTGACTATTTAAATCCTTCTTGCCTTTTTTTAGGTTTATAATGCTTTAGAAGTGTAATTTATCCTGTGTTTATTAACCCGACCTGACTTTCGACTATAAGTCGCTAGTATGATTATAAATCACCGGCATTTATTAACCCGGCTTGGCTTTAACGATAAGTCGCCAGCATATGACAATCATCAAACATTTGGAGGTCTTGGCTTCTAAAGATTGGGTTATCACCCTTACTGCACAGGTATCATAAATCGGCAGTACGACTCAATGCCTCAGATATGATATTGTTTATTCATGATTATGTTTAAACCGGCCTAGCTATGGACTTTAAGTCGCAGGTCTATTTTGGATTGCGCTATTCGAATCATGCGCTTGTTAATCATTGGATTATTGCCCTTATCGGATATGGCGATGTAAGCCGGCAGTATAAGCCAATTCTACATGTATGTTTTCCTGATTATATAAATATACGAGGTTGGATAACTCGCCCTAGTTTTTGACGTTAAGTCGCCAGTATCTTTAGGCTTGAATGGCCTTAATCCTAGTCTTTTTCATAATTGCATAAAGACTATATTATGGGTTGTTATCCGCCCTGGCTTTGACGTTAAGTCGCCAGGGCATATGTTGTTTAAACTCTGTGCAGGGTTTGCAGAAGTATGACTTATATAAATGATTAAAATTCAAGCTCATTATCAAAATTGATGCCTCAAAATGATTATCCGTTCTGGATTTTCTCAAAGGCTATAAGCCGTCGGATTATAAAAATTCCGGCTTACAATGGAAGCATATTAAATCGCCATCGGCTATAAGCCGCCGTATTATAAAAATTCTGGCTTACAATGGAGGCGTATTAAATCGTCATCGGCTAAGAGCCGCCGGGTATTTAAACTCCAGATTTACTTGTCAACAGATAAGGTATTCAAAGTTGCTTTGGCGCAATGGCTATTATTTTATCAATGGATATGATTTATTCTACAAATGAAAGGAATAGTCCCGAGTCGCTGCAGGCTTACGACCCGGCACTTGGGGGTTACATTATTCAGATGGAAATTATATCAAATATGCAAGTCCCATGTCACTACCAGCATGCACCATGGCATTTGGGGGCTAATGAAAAGTCATTTTTTGGCTCAACTTATTGAAGACCCGGCTCATCACATTGTAATGAGCCGGCCCTTGGGGGCTACCAATTGCTCCTTTTAAAACTTCAAGGTACACAATTTAAATCCATTATATTGAAAAGCTCCACTGCTCAGTTGGAAAAGCACAAAGCTCTTAATCTTGTGGACGTGGGTTCAAGCCCCATGATGGGGTTACATCATATGATGTTCTTTTCAAAGAAGTATATATAAAGTCCCAGCTCAATATTATCTTACTGAGCTGGCCCTTGGGGGCTACTCATTGCTATTCAAGTTTACATGGTTATATCTACAAAGCCCCTGCTCATTATTGCATAATGACCCGGCCCTTGGGGGCTACACCGGTTGAAGTTTTTATGAGCATAAGGCAATTATAAGTCCCAGGTTGCTGCAAGCATGACAACCCGATACTTGGGGGCTACAGGTGATATGCATATAAGGGAAGAATAACTTCAAATTCTTAGTTTTGAGTAAATCAGGTATTATATTATTATCGGAGAAATCTGCAAAGTTTATAACCCGGCGTCACCATAAGATTAACCCGGCATCAGCAACAATTACATGACCTGGCATCACTTGTTTATAACTCGGATATTTTGGCAATCATGAATCGGCAAGATCTACATCTTTAAGCCAGCTGAATATCAGTTGAATATTTCAAGACCCATATTTTTCAAGTCAGAGCATTGAAGGCCGACTCAAATGAATTATTTCTTATAATATTTCTCTACAAGAGCCAATGTCAGAAAATTGGTTATGAAGCTGGCCTATTGACCCGGATTTTTTAGAGAAGTGCCTGGATGTTTTGCATTGGCAAAGTTTGAACATATCTATTAAAGGAGATTTGCTATAAGATCTTGAGCATGCATCCAGGAGGAAATGACAAGGACTTGAGGATGATCAGGTGCCGGTTCAGGAAAATATTTAACCTGGAGCATAACCTATCAAGTCTGTTCTTGTGTTTTACATGATCAGTCTAACATGGATAAATCCAAATTAAACTGGGGATATACCCCGTGGTATGACCCAGCCGGAAGTATGACCCGGCCGGGCTTGGTGTTTTCATTGGTAACCCGCCGGAGGACTGGCGACTCACGAGTCTGGCGGCTCACTGGTCTGACGACTCACAAGCCTGGCGACTCACGGATGGCCCTAATGGCAGGTGAGATAGAAGACTAGGCCCAAGGCCCAGAAGGCCGGCTCATGTTATGGCGGGCCGGTTTATGAGGAAAGGCATAAGGAGTTTTTTCTTAAGGGGGCAGACTAGGATTCCACTTGTAATAGACTAGTCCTAGTCCTAATAGGACTCTAGATGTAACACACCCCTTCAACTTATATAAGGAGGGGCAGGGCTCTCAAAGGAGGGACAAGCAAGAAGAAACAATCTCTAGGGTTAGACACAAAGAGACGGCTTACCGGCGACTCCCTCATGATCATAATGAGACCTAGCCACAAACAACATGTAGGGCTATTATCGGATGATGTTTCCCGGGGACCGAAGCTGTCTAAATCCTTGTCTTGTGTTGCGTCTCTTGATTCCGCTCAACCCCTCTCAAGCTACTACAAAGATGCGTTGGCCTCACGACTAAGTCCTCACACTAGGACATCTGCCGTGACAAAACCACGACAAAAGTGATTAACTCTGGGTCGACAGAGAATTCATAATCCTTTTCATCAACCACAATAGGTGAAGTAGCAAACTCAGGATCACATTTCGTTTTATCATTCAGAGATCTTTCTTTATACTTGCATACTAGTTTCTCTACATCATCTCTATCCTTACAAGCAAGAATATCTCTAATTGCCTCTGTTGTCTTACTCTAGCAATTTGTTCATCAAGAAATTCACCTAGTGGCACATCATCACCAAGCAAGGTACTAGCATCATCATGAGTAGCATTCATAGCAGAAGTAGCATCATCAATAACTTGCAACATATCAGAATTAATAACATGTTATGGTGTTGCAAGTTTACTTATAACAGAAGGTGAATCTAAAGCAGAACTAGATGGTAGTTCCTTACCTCCCCTCGTCTTTGAGGAAAAAATCTTAGTCTTAGCATCCTTCAGATTCTTCATAGTGATAATATGATAATAATCCCAAGTGACACAACAAATATAGCTATGCTCCCTGGCAACAACGCCAGAAAAAGGTCTGGATAACCCACAAGTATAGGGGATCACAACAGTTTTTGAGGGTAGAGTATTCAACCCAAATTTATAGATTCGACACAAGGGGAGCCAAAGAATATTTGAAGGTATTAGCAGCTGAGTTGTCAATTCAAGCACACTTGGAGATTAATTATCTGCAGCAAAGTGATTAGTAGCACAGTAGTATCATAGTTTTGATGATAGCACCAGTAGTAACGGTAACAGTCATAGTGATAGCAGTGATATTGTAGCAGTAACGATAGTAGTAGCAACAATAGTAACTTAGCAAGAACAATATAAGATAAATTCGTAGGCACTGGATCAGTGACTCGTTGGATGATATTCATCATGAGACAGTTATAACCTAGGGCGATACAACACTAGCTCCAGTTCATAAATATAATGTAGGCAAATATAATGTAGGCATGTATTCCGTAAATAGTCATACGTGCTTATGGAAAGAACTTGCATGACATATTTTGTCCTACCCTCCCATGGCCGCGGGGTCCTATTGGAAACTAAGGGATATTAAGGCCTCCTTTTGATAGAGAACCGGAACAAAGCATTAACACATGGTGAATACATGAACTCCTCAAACTACGGTCATCACTGGGAGTGGTCCCGACTATTGTCACTTCAGGGTTGCCGGATCATAACACGTAGTAGGTGAGTATAACTTGCAAGATCGGATCTAGAACATGGATAAAATGGTGATAACATAAACTGTTCAGATCTGAAATCATGGCACCCGGGCCCAAAGTGACAAGCATTAAGCATGGCAAAGTCATAGCAACATCAATCTCAGAACATAGCGGATACTAGGAATCAGGCCCTAACAAAACTAACTCGATTACATGATGAATTCTTCCAACTCCTCGCCGACCAGCGAGGCTACAAAGGAATTACTCACTCCCCGGTGGGGAGCATCATGGAATTGGCGATGGAGATGTGTTGGTGATGACGAAGATCGAAGATCCCCCTCTTCGGAGCCCCAAACGGACTCCATATCTGGCCTCCCGATGAAGAATAGGAGATGGCGGTGGCTCCATCTCGTGAAACGCGATAATTCTTCCTCCCTCATTTTTTCTGGAATAATGGGATTTTGTAGCGTCGGCTTGAGGGTCGGCGGGGCCACCAGGTGGGTAGCACCCACCTGGGCGCGCCTGGGGGGCAGGCCCTCCCTAGTGTGTTATGCCCACCCAGGTGCCCCCCTCAGGTACCTCTTGTCTCCAGAAATTCTCTTATTGGATATAAAAAATCCTCACGAAGTTTCGTTCCATTCCGAGAACTTTTATTTCTGCACAAAAATAACACCATGGTAGTTCTGCTAAAAACATCATCAGTCTGGGGTTAGTTTCATTCAAATCATGCAAATTAGAGTCCAAAACAAGAGGAAAAGCGTTAGGAAAAGTAGATACGTTGAAGACGTATCAGACACCATCACGGAGGAGTTCATCATCCTCATTGGTGCCTCTCCGATGATGGGTGAGTAGTTCATTGTAGACCTACGGGTCCATAGTTAGTAGCTATATGGCTTCCTCTCTCTCTCTTGATTCTCAATACAATGGTCTCTTGGAGATCTATTTGATGCAACTCTTTTTGCGGTGTGTTTGTTGGGATCCGATGAACTTTGAGTTTATGATCAGATCTATGTTTTTATCCATGAAAGTTATTTGAGTCTTTTGATCTCTTATATGCATGATTACTTATAGCCTCGTATTTCTTAATCAAATCTTTGGTTTAGTTAGGCTGACTAGATAGATTTTTCTTGCGATGGGAAGAGGTGCTTTGTGATGGGTTTTATCTTACGGTGCTCAATCCTAGTGACAGAAGGGGAAATGACATGTATATATCGTTGCTATTAAGGATAACAAGATGGGGTCTATTCCTACATGAATAGATCTTGTCTACATCATGCCATTGTTCTTATTGCATTACTTCGTTTCTCCATGAACTTAATACACTAGATGCATGCTGGATAGCAGTCGACGTGTGGAGTAATAGTAGTAGATGCAGGGAGGAGTCGGGCTACTAACATTGGACGTGATACATATATAGTGATCATTGCCTGGATATCATCATAATTATTTGAAGTTCTATCAATTGCCTAACAATAATTTGTTTACCCACCGTATGCTATTTTTCTCGAGAGAAGCCACTAGTGAAATCTACGGCCCTCGGGTCTCTTCTTTATCATATTTGCCTTTGAGATCTATTTGTATTTGCTTTCATTTTTAGGTCTAATAATCCAAGAACGCAAAAATACCTTGCTGTAATTTATTGTTATTTATTTTGTCTCACGTTCCCGCGAGATCTATTTATCCAATCTACTACAATTTTATCTATCTTTTTACCTGGGAGGGATTGACAACCCTGTTTTACGTTGGGTTGCATGTCACGTCCAAGATGCGACCCTATCCTAAAGGAACTCGAAGGTCCCACCAAGGATAGAAACGCATCTTGAAAACGCTTTTGCAAGGTGGATATCATTACATCAACATTACATAATAGAAAGGGATACATACATAAGGCATACAATGCCACACGAATACAACATCATCTTACATAAGAGCACCATCCGACTACGGATGAAACACAAACAGAAACTCAAACGACATCCACCTTGCTAGCCCAGGCTGCCGACCTGAAACCTATCCCCTGTATGAAGAAGAAGCAGAAGAAGAACTCCAAAACAAGCAAACATCGCTCTCGCGTCATGATCACAGCAAAACCTGTACCTACAACTATTGTTGTAGTAATCTGTGAGCCACGAGGACTCAGCAATCCCATTACCATGGGTATCAAGACTAGCAAAGCTTAAAGGGAAAGGAAGGGGTAAAGTGGTGAGGTTGCAGCAATGACTAAGCATATATGGTGGCTAACATACGCAAATAAGAGCGAGAAGAGAGCAAACGGAACGGTCGTGAAGCTAGCAATGATCAAGAGGTGATCCTAAACTCCTACTTACATCAAACATAACCCAAAACCGTGTTCACTTCCCGGACTCCGCCGAAAAGGGACCATCACGGCTACACACGCGGTTGATGCGTTTTAATTCATATCTGGTGTCAAGTTATCTACAACCAGACATTAACAAATTCCCATCTGCCACATAACTGCGGGCACGGCTCTCGAAAGTTTATACCCTGCAGGGGTGTCCCAACTTAGCCCATCACAAGCTCTCACGGTCAATGAAGGATATTCCTTCTCCCAGGAAGAACCAATCAGTCTCGGAATCCCGGTTTACAAGACATTTCGACAATGGTAAAACAAGACCAGCAAAGCCACCCGAATGTGCCGACAAATCCCGATAGGAGCTGCACATATCTCGTTCTCGGGGCACACCAGATTGTCCAAACTTCCGATAGGCCAGCCCAGAGTTGCCCCTGGTGGCCACCAGTCGGCTAATAGGTTGGACCAACACTCACGATGAGCACTGGCCCGGGGGGGGGGGGGGTAAATAAAGATGACCCTCGGGCTCCGGAAACCCAAGGGAAAAAAGGCTAGGTGAGGCAAATGGTAAAACCAAGGTTGGGCCTTGCTGGAGGAGTTTTATTCAAAGCGAACTGTCAAGGGGGTCCCATAAATCACCCAACCGCGTAAGGAATGCAAAATCCGGGAACATAACACTGGTATGACGGAAACTAGGGTGGCAAGAGTGGAACAAAACATCAGGAATAAGGCCGAGCCTTCCACCCTTTACCAAGTATATAGATGCATTAATTTAAATAAGAGATATTGTGATATCCCAACATAATCCTATCCATCATGGAGCAATCTTCAACTTCACCTGCAACTAGTAACGCTATAAGAGGGGCTGAGCAAAAGCGGTAACATAGCCAAATAATGGTTTGCTAGGAAGGGTGAAAAGGTTAGGGGCTGACATGGAAATTGGGAGTATTTGTTCTCTATGTGCAGGTACCATTCACGTAGTGTTGTGTGGTTCTCCTACTGGTTCGATAACTTGGTCTCATCACTGGGGGAAATACCTACCGTAGCTATGCTACATCATCCCTTCCTCTTTGGGGAAATACCGACGTAGTTCAAGCCGCATCAGTAATTTGCATCATTTTGATTCTAAAGAGGTGGACGGATTTCCGATGAGGACTGTATGTCAGCTGGCTCGGGACGCGCCGGATATACGGTACTCGTCGGATGTCCGGACGTTGTAGAGTTGATCTATAGCTTGTTGTCCTGGGAGGTTCTCCTCGCGCTGCACCGGATGTCCGGTGGATCTATTCAGACGTTTAGTGGTTGTACTCCCTCCGTCCTTGAAAGAGTGTACTTCCAACTTTGTTGGAAAGTCAAAGTTTTTATGTTTGACTATATTTACACAATAGTACACCAACATTTATGCCATCAAATTAGTAGCATTAGATTCATGGTAAAATACATTTTCATCATATATACCTATTTAGTTTCACAGACATTGATATATTTTTGCACACACTCGGTCAAACTTTGAGATAGTTTGACCCTCCAACAAAGTTCAAAGTACACTCTTTGAAGGACAAAGGGAGTAGCTTTTTTGCAACCTTCCTTCTTGATTCTCTTGCTCGGCTTCTATGCCATCTTGTCCATTGCTCCTAGCTTATCCATGCTCGTGTCCTTGGTACCTAAGCATACACAAGACATTCATCTGAGGTAGTAGCCATGTCTCACATGAGGGAGAAAGGGATTCACTAAGGAGCGAGTTCACCTCATGTTCAATGGAACGTGCGCGAGATCTTGTCATGGGTCCATGATGGCTCCATATTTTACACATCTTTAGAGCTCATTTTTTGCACATTATCTCTGTATATCAAGTCATATTATGTTCCATTGAGCCAATTACATGTCCATATGCATGATTTTCGGGTTTTATCCTTTTCACGGTGAGCATTGCATAATCTTTTTTTGTTAGTTTTTATTAGTTTTCTTGTCTTTGCGTGTCTTGTAGGTGAGATGGACTTCCCAAGCACTTAGCACGATGAAAGGAGTTCTAACGGTGGACACCCAGGACCCCAGACTTAGCCATTTAGAAGGTAGAAAAAGTCATTTTCCAAAGTTCTTCAAACCAAGATCTAAAAACAGAAATGGATCAACATCGTTCATACGAAACCAACGAGCCCAAGAACATCAGATTTCGAGTTTGTATGAAGAAATGGTGATCGATTTACCCAAGGGGGGCAACAGTATGAAAGACGGCGTTTGACCGTGGGTGGTCGTGTGGGCTCCCGTATGGAGTCCAAACAACACCGAAAGTTGCCTTTTGTGACAGGATTCTTCATGGATTTCATCCCTGTTTACACCTATGACTCCTTTGGCCTTCAAGGGATGATTTGGGAGAGGATTGTGCTCGTCTAGAGCCCTTGGATCAAAGGGGAGATGCTACATCAATGAAGGAGGCTATGGGAGAGCTCTTATACATTCACCTTAAACCCTAGCCTCTGCCTCAACCTCATCAATCTTCACCAAGCCATCATTCATCATTTCACTCCAAGTCCACCCACCCACCATCCACATCAAGAACACCATTGTTGCAACCTTGAAGGAGACCGGAAGGGAGCCACCGACAGAGCAAATTCCCGTCAAATCCCTCGATAGGGTTCATGACGAGATTGAAAGTACGGGACGGAGTCTGCACACACAATTTACTCAGGTTCAGGCCTCCAAAGAGTAATATCCTACATCTTGCTTCTTCTCTTTATTCATGGTGAGGGGATGATACGTCTCCAATGTATCTATAGATTTTTATTGTTCCATGCTATTATTGTATCAATCTTGGATGTCTTATATGCAATTATATATCATCTTTTGGGATGTCACACCCTGACTCGACCGTGCACCACATGCAAACATGCACAATCAAGGTCAGAGACTCATGGGAAGATATCAAAACACAATTCTAGACACAAATTCAAACATAAAGCTTTAAATTATAAGCCAGGGCGATGAGGACCCGAATACATAAGTCAGTGAAAGCAACAATATCTAAGTACAAACATAATTAAACAAGTTTGCTTTAAGAAGGCTGAGCAAAACAATGATAACTAGATCGAAAAGGCGCAAGCCTCCTGCCTGGGGCCTCCTAACTACTCCTGGTCATCGGTCTCCATCTAGTAATAACATCCATCAAGGTAGTAGTATCCATCGACATGATCAGCTGGCTCCGGGGGCTCCGTCATCTAATCACAACAACTGGGTAAAGGTAAAAAAGGTAGCAAAGCAACCGAGAGTACTCATCCAAAATACTCGCAAGACTTACATCAGATCTATTCTAAGTATGCATTAGTAGAAAGGGAAGGGTTTGTCTGAGGACTATACTGCAGAAAGGCCAGAATAGAAGGGAGGACCTAGCCTATCAAAACTAGCATCTTGCACCAGCAGAAGTGAATAGAGTAACATATAATATAGCCGCAAGTATATAATAGCAACCCCGAGAGATCCTTCCTTGTCTACCCCGCGAGGAAGCGATCCCGGAGCCATCATATCAGTTTAGTGTAACAAGTATCCAGTTCTAGTTGTAGTAGATCGGGATACAACTCCGAGCAACCGTTATCGTGGACACGACTATTCGAGTAGATTACTTCCCTCCAGGGGTGCACAAACTTACCCAACACGCTCAATTAACTCTGGCCGGACACACTTTTTTGGTCATGTACGGCCTCAGCTGATCGACACATCGTAGTCCTACATAGACTCAATAGAGAGGCCGCACGTCGGTCTAAATCCTAAGTGCGAAGGGGTCACGGGCCAATCGTCCTAACCACTCATGCGTGTTGGGAACGTGGCATGGAGCAGACCCACCTCCTTATACAAGCGCAGATGATTACCGTCCAACCGGGCATGCGCCGCTCAACTTCCGATGTCTGAGTGATTTCGGAAGAATCGTACGGTGACGAGTGCCCATATATATTCCCGCATGGTGGTTAGTGCGAAAAGGTCAGAGGCCTACTCAGATCACATATCCAAACCGTTAGTGTATTGGGAGCTCGCACAGACTATATATCAGTGATCCTGTTGCCCCGTCTCGCAGACTTACGACAAGGGCCAAGCCCATCCCTTTATTGGGGCGGTCTTTGCCTGCCCGGTCTGCCGCATCATTATCTCGTAGGTACCCTCATGGTCAACCCGATTTCAACTCTCGCGGGTACCCCTTGGATCGACCCGACTTCAACAAAGGACCGAGGTGAAGGTCAAGGTATCCGTGTGTCCATAACATCAGTGGGAATCTAAGGATCACCCTCGATGGACACCTACTCATTGTAATCATCAGGTTGACCTTGGAAGAATCACCCTTGAAGGGTTCACACTTGATTTGTTGCATGACAGAGTCATCACCGGGAGTGGTGAATGAGGAATCACCCTTTGAAATCCACGACACTATAGAGAAATCATTAGGAGTGAGATGCGAGGTATCACCCTAGTCACTCGATAGTAGCTATGCAGAGTCGTACAACCGAGGGGGGGGGGGCTGTTGGTGGTGTATCGGTCTGTGCACCTCAATCACATTGGTCGAGTCATCCAAAAGCAAAAAGCATGGCAACACAGACAAGGGTGTGGGGCCACTGATGGATCACTAACCAACTAATGACCCACAAGTATAGGGGATCAATCATAGTCCTTTTGATAAGTAGGAGTCTCGAACTCAGCAAGGAGTAGAAGGAAATGACAAGCGGTTTTCAGCAAGGTATTGTCTGCATGCACTGAAATTAACGGTAACAAATAGTTTGGTAGTAAGGTAATTTTACGTTGCCAACGTATCTATAATTTTTGGTTGCTCCATGCTTTTATATGATTAATCTTGGATGTTTTATATACATTTATTTGGAACTTTATATCATTTTTTGGGACTAACCTATTGACATAGTGCCCAGTGCGAGTTGCTATTTTTTGCTTGTTTTTTACTATGCAGAATATCAATACCAAACGAAGTCTAAATGTCACAAAACTTTTTGGAGATTTTTTCTGGCAGGAAGACACCCAGGAAGCTTCTGGATGGCACGAGGGGACGCTCCTGGGGCCCACTAGGCACTAGGGTGCGCCCTGGTGGGTAGTGGGGCCCACGGGCACCCCCTTGACCTACCTCCGCCTCTATAAATACTCTAAAATCCCAAAAACCCTAGGGGAGTCGACGAAATACTTTTTCCGCCGCCGCAAGTTCTAGAACCACAAGATCTAATATAGAGGCCTTTTCCGGCACTCTGCCGGAGGGGGCAATGATCATAGAGGGTTTCTTCATCATCCTTGTTGCCGCTCCGATGATGCGTGAGTAGTTTACCACGGACCTATGGGTCCATAGTTAGTAGCTAGATGGCTTCTTCTCTCCTTTTGATCTTCAATACAATGTTCTCCTCGATGTTCTTGGAGATCTATTTGATGTAATGCTTTTTTGCGGTGCGTTAGTTGGGATATGATGAATTGCGAGTTTATGATCAGTTCTGTCCATGAATATTATTTGAGTCTTTGCTGAAATATTTTATGCATGATTGTTATAGCCTCGTATTTCTCCAATTTATTGATTTGGTTTGGCCAAGTAGATTGATTTATCTTGCCATGAGAAGAGGTGCTTTGTGATGGGTTGGATCTTGCAGTGCTCAATCTCAGTGATAGAAAGAGACATGACACGCATGTATCATTGCTATTAAGGGTAAAAAGATGGAGTTTATTCATACATGAGTTTATCTCGTCTACATCATGTCATTGTTCTTATTGCATTACTCCATTTTTCCATGAACTTAGTACACTAGATGCATGTTGGATAGCGGTCGATGTGTGGAGTAATAGTAGTAGATGCAGAATCATTTTGGTCTACTAATCTTGGATGTGATGCTTATTGATAACCCACAAGTATAGGGGGTCGCAACAGTTTTCGAGGGTAGAGTATTCAACCCAAATTTATTGATTCGACACAAGGGTAGCCAAAGAATATTCTCAAGTATTAGCAGCTGAGTTGTCAATTCAACAACACATGAAAGACTTAATATCTATAGCAAAATATTTAGTAGCAAAGTAGTATGGAAGTAGCGGTAATGGTGGCAAAAGTAGCAGTAGCAGTTTTGTAGCAATTGTAACAGTGGCAATGGAGAAGTATCTAAGCAAAGATCAATATGTGAAAAGCTCGTAGGCAATGGATCAATGATGGATAATTATGTCGATGTCATTCATCATGCAACGATTATAACATAGGGTGACACAGAACTTGCTCCAATTCATCAATATAATGTAGGCATGTATTCCGAATATAGTCATAAGTGCTTATGGAAAAGAACTTGCATGCCATCTTTTGTCCTACCCTCCCGTGGCAGCGGGGTCCTAATGGAAACTAAGGGATATTAATGCTGCCTTTTAATAGAGTACCGGACCAAAGCATTAGCACTTAGTGAATACATGAACTCCTCAAATTACGGTCACCACTGAGGGAGTCCTGGATTATGGGGTCCTCGGGGAGCCGGCCTATGTGACATGGGCCAGACTAGCAGGCCGTGAAGATACAAGGACAGAAGGCCTCCTCCTTTGTCCGGATGGGACTCTCCTTTGCGTGGACGGCAAGCTTGGCGTCCGGATCAATAGTTTCCTTTCTCTGTAAACCGACTTTGTACACCCCTAGTCCCCTCCGGTGCCTATATGAACCGGAGGGTTTAGTCTATAGGGAGGTTCACAATCATACATGCTAGACATCTAGGGTTTAGCCATTACGATCTCGAGGTATATCAACTCTTGTAACCCCTATATTCATCATAGTCAATCAAGTAGGAAGTAGGGTATTACCTCCATTAAGAGGGCCCGAACCTGGGTAAACATCATGTCCCTTGCCTCCTTGTTACCTTCGATCCTTAGACGCATAGTTCGGGACCCCCTACCTGAGATCTGCCGGTTTTGACACCGACATTGGTGCTTTCATTGAGAGTTCCTCTGTGCCATCGACAAAAGGATTGATGGCCCGCCTTGTCATCAAAGACAACATCACTTCCAGAGAGGCCCTGGTTTCAGGGCAAACTCTCTGACTCGGCAGCTTCATTATGGGCATTCGCCCGGCCTTTAAGCCAGAAGCAACCCAACTCATCGTCAAAAATCGCCTCCACATCGGCCCTGAATACTCTGACATGTTGGATCCGGCAGATGTTTCGGCCTTAAACGAACTGCTAGATCGCATTGCCGCCCTGGGGGTTGCAACCAACTATGATCGGATTGGGCTTAAACCCGATCAGAGAGAAATCAGATCTCTGTCGATCACCCATCATGTGGCAATCATGGAGGAACAAGGCGAAGATAACTCTTCTCCCATGTTGAGGACAAAGTATGTTTGGGTTTTCGATCCCGGAGAGCCAGACTCTCGTCTTCTAGAAGACACTTCTTGTCCTCTGGACATGGAATCGGGTGCTGAGCCTAAAAACGTACCGGAGCCCAGGCCTTTAACCTCGGAAATTCTTCGCAATCCGGATTCCTCAGTGGGTCAGGGTTCGGATTCGATCCTGCCCACCAACCACAAAAAATATTCCCCAAGCAACTCCGGTCCTCTGGGCATATGCGACTTAATGTATGTGCGGCAGGAGCCTCATGAAATAGTCCACCAGTTTTGGGCTAGGTTCTTGCTTGTTAAAAACAAGATCAAGGACTGTTGCGACGACGACACAATCTTAGTTTTTGGCAACAATTGCACGGATGAGGGAATCCTGAACGCCATCAACCGCCGTCGCGTACTGCACTTTGCCAATGTGGCACACATAGTACAAAAGTACTGCGCAATGGAAAGCGCCTGGAAAACCCAGACAGCCCGCTGGGAATCGCAGGCCTTTAGACCATCCCAGGGATGGGTAAAGAGGACTCACCCCCGCGGAGCAACTAATCACCATCCCATGGATAAGAAAATTAAACCCATTACGGGCATAAAACTGTCCTCGAGGAATGGCTCAACAAACCCTGCAAAATTCATGTGTCACCGGACAGCGAACCAACGCATAGCCTTCGAGCATGTTGGATACCCCGGTAGGTGGCCAAAAGCGGCGAGGGTCTCCTCACTAAACACACTCCAGATAACTACTCTTCGGAGGACAATGATCACAAAGTATTCACGGTCTTCGAGACCTTTCCGTCGAATAATCAGCACAAGAGGTGTCAGGACCCCGATGAGGGAGTCCTGGATTAGGGGGTATTCGGACAGCCGGACTGTATACACCGTCCAGACTATTGAAGCGTGAAGATACAAGACTCAAGACTTCGGCCTGTGTCCGGATGGAACTCTGCTTTGCGTGGAAGGCAAGCTTGGCGATCCGGATATTGTGTTTCCTTCCTTGTAATCGACTCCATGTAAACCCTAGCCCTCTCCGGTGTCTATATAAACCGGAGCGGTTGGTCCTTAGAAGGCCGATCACAATTACAATCATACCATCATAGGCTAGCTGTTAGGGTTTAGCCCCTATGATCTCGTGGTAGATATACTCTTGTACTACTCATATCTTCAATATTAATCAAGCAGGAAGTAGGGTTTTACCTCCATCTAGAGGGCCCGAACTTGGGTAAACATTGCGTCCCTTGCTTCCTGTTACCATCAGCCTAGACACACAGATCGGGACCCCCTACCCGAGATCCGCCGGTTTTGACGTGCTTTCATTGAGAGTTCCTCTGTGCCATCGCTGAAGGGATTGATGGCGCCTTCAATCATCGACAACACGGTCCAGGGGGAGACTTTTCTCCCCAGAAAGATCTTCGTGTTTGGCGGCTTTGCACTGCGGGCCAATTCGCTTGGCCATCTGGAGCAGATCGATAGCTACGCCCCGGCCACCAGGTCAGGTTCGTAAACTTGAACTACACAACGGATATTCGCGGAGACTTGATCTTCGACGGATTTAGGCCTGTGCCAGGAGCACCGAACAGTCACGATGAGCACGGCTTAGACCTGTTCTCGGACAAAACTCGGGATATCACCCCCACAGCAGCCCCGGACCTAAATCCGGAGCAGGCTGCGTCGCCTGAGGACGGAGGGATGGGCCCCGCCCCGCAGGCCGCACACTCATCGGCGATGGAGTCGAGCACAGGACCCGCCTTTGTGGAAACCTGTGACTCCGGACCCCCGGACTCATATCCGGTTGTTGGTTCCGGTCCGTGCACTCTTGAGCCAACCGAGCCAGGTTGGGCTCCGATAATGGAGTTTACGGCTGCAGATATCTTCCAGCACTCGCCCTTTGGCGACATGCTGAACTCGTTAAAAACTCTCTCTTTGACAGAAAATTCTGGGCCGAACTATGTCCAGCTCGAGTGGGAAGCAGGCGACGAAGAAATTCGTTACCCACCCACCACCCATATCATAGCCACAGTTGATGATTTAACCAACGTGCTTGACTTTGACTCCGAAGGCATCGACGGTATGGACGACGATGCAGGAGAAAATTCAGAATCTATGGGTTGCCGGACTTCCGCCTCGTCACACGACATATACATGGTGGATACGCACAAGGAGGACGACGGCGACAATCCGGAAGATAAAACCCCCGGTCAAAAGCCAAAACGGCGGCGCAGACGCCACTCAAAGTCCAGCAACAGTAAAAATAGTGACAAGAGCGCAAAAAGGATTGACATACCAGTAAACTCCGAAGGCAATAACGACCATGAGGACCCAGCCATAGAGCAGGACGAGCCAGGTCACGCCGAACCAAGTTCGGAGCAGACGCCCGATCACAACGATCCAGAGGGACGAGTTCGTTAAACCACCCCAGGACAAGAACACAGTCCGAACGATGATGCATTCATCATTCCAGAAGAACGCGTGGAACAAAATAACCTCCACAGAAAGCTTATGGCCACATCGAGAAGTCTAAAGAAGCAGAAGCAATGGCTCAAAGACGCACAGGAAACGCTCAATCGCAGATGGAATAAAGTGCTAGACACTGAAGAAAGATATGGCGATGATCACCATACAAAGAGCTATCCAAAACGCAAGCTACTGCCCGAATTCGACGACGAGGCCATTCCACCAAAGACTAATACGACCAGGAGGCCCAACGTACTGCTCCACAACCACAATGGAACGACCACTAACGCTGCGCATGATCTACGTGAGCATCTGGACAAGCAAGCCGGTGCGGCTAGGTCCATCTACGGATCTAAAGGACACACCTCGGCGAGGGACCATGGCCACCAAAACAATCATACAAGCCAAATACCAGTTCGGAATAAACACCGGACACAAGAACAGCCAACTGCATACCACAACACGTCCAGATACAGAGGGGCTGCTCACCCCCTGTGCTTTACTGAAGAAGTACTGGACCATGAATTTCCACAGGGGTTTAAACCTGTGAACATAGAGGCATACGACGGAACGACAGACCCAAGGGTCTGGATCAAGGACTTTATCCTGCATATACATATGGCTCGTGGGGATGACCTCCACGCCATCAAATACCTTCCCCTCAAACTAAAGGGACCAGCTCGTCACTGGTTGAAAAGCCTCCCCGAAAATTCAATTGGGAGTTGGGAGGAACTCGAAGACGCTTTCAGGGCCAATTTTCAAGGGACTTATGTCCGGCCTCCGGATGCTGACGATTTAAGTCACATAATCCAATAGCCCGGAGAGTCCGCCCACAAGCTTTGGAACAGATTCCTCACTAAGAAGAATCAAATTGTCGATTGTCCGGACGCCGAAGCCTTAGCGACATTCAAACACAACATCCGCGACGAGTGGCTCGCCAGACACCTCGGCCAAGAAAAGCCCAGGACAATGGCAGCCCTAACAAGCCTTATGACCCGCTTTTGCGCGGGTGAAGATAGCTGGCTAGCCCGTAAAGGCACCAGCGACCCCAGCACATCCGAAATAAGGGATGGCAACGGGAAGCCACGTCGTGATAAAAACAAATGCCAAAACAAGGAAGAAAGTTCGGATAACACAACGGTTAATGCCGGATTTAGGGGCTCTCGACCTGATCAGCAAAAGAAGCCATTTCAAGGCAGTAAAGGGGGACCGTCCGATCTAAATAGAGTCCTAGACAGACTATGCCAAATTCATGGCACCCTTGACAAACCTGCGAACCACACGCACAAAGAGTGCTGGGTCTTTGAGGGAGTCCTGGACTAGGGGGTGTCCGGATAGCCAAACTATCATCATCGGCCGGACTCCAAGACTATGCAGATACAAGATTGAAGACTTCGTCCCGTGTCCGGATGGGACTTTCCTTGGGGTGGAAGGCAAGCTTGGCAATACGGATATGTAGATCTCCTACCATTGTAACCGACTCTGTGTAACCCTAGCCCTCCCCGGTGTCTATATAAACCGGAGGGTTTTAGTCCACAGGATGAACAACAATCATACCATAGGCTAGCTTCTAGGGTTTAGCCTCCTTGATCTCGTGGTAGATCCACTCTTGTACTACCCATATCATCAATATCAATCAAGCAGGAGTAGGGTTTTACCTCCATCGAGAGGGCCCGAACCTGGGTAAAAACATCGTGTCCCTTGTCTCCTGTTACCATCCGCCTAGACGCACAGTTCGGGACCCCCTACCCGAGATCCGTCGGTTTTGACACCGACATTGGTGCTTTCATTGAGAGTTCCTCTGTGCCGTCGCATATAGGCCCGATGGCTCCTTCGATCATCACCAACGATGCAGTCCAGGGTGAGACTTTTCTCCCCGGACAGATCTTCGTATTCGGCGGCTTTGCACTGCGGGCCAATTCGCTTGGACATCTGGAGCAGATTGAAAGCTACGCCCATGGCCATCAGGTCAGATTTGGAAGTCTGAACTTCATGGCTGACATCCGCGGAGACTTGATCTTCGATGGATTCGAACCACGACCGAGCGCGCCGCACTGTCACGATGGGCATGACTTAGCTCTGCTGCTGGACAGTGCCCTGGAGGCCGCACACGAGTCCGCTCCGATCCTCAATTCGGAGCCGGCTGCGCAGATCGAGGACGGGTGGCTAGACACCACCTCGGGGGCTGCTACCTCTATGGCGATGGAGCCGAATACTGACCTTGTCGCTTGTGAAGCTCGTGACTCCGAGGTGCCGGACTCCTCGCCGGACTCCGAACCTCCCACGCCCTCTCCAATCGAATCCGATTGGGCGTTGATCATGGAGTTCACCGCTGCGGACATCTTTCAACACTCACCTTTTGGCGTCATCCTAAATTCGCTAAAGTATCTCTCGTTATCACGAGAGCCCTGGCCGAACTGCGGTCAGGATGGTTGGGATGCGGACGACGAAGAAATTAAAAGCCCACCCGCCACCCACTTAGTAGCCACTGTCGACGATCTAACCGACATGCTAGACTTCGACTCCGAAGACATTGATGGTATGGACGACGATGTCGGAGACGACCAAGAACCAGCGCCTATGGGGCACTGGAAAGCCACCTCAACTCATGATGTATACATGCTGGATACACCAAAAGGAAGCGATAACGAGGAACAACGGGAAGCGGTGAAGGATAACTCCCCCCAAAAGCAACCAAAACGGCGACGCAAGCGCCGCCCAAAATCCCGCCTCGATAACAACAGCACCCATACTGACCCAGCCGTAGAGCAGGATGAACCAGTGGACGACGAACATGCAACCAAGCAACCATCCGAACAGGATGAATTGGACGAGCAACCCATCCCCGGCGAAAAAAATAGTCCAGACGATCTCACGCCGGACACATCACCGGAGCATAAGAACCCTCACAAAAGGCTCGTCGCCATTGCAAGAAGTTTGAAGAAGCAGAAGCGGAAGCTCAAAACAGCGGAAGACGTACTCAGAATGAGAAGGAGCAAAGTACTCAAGACCGCAGATAAATATGGCGATAGTCACCAAGCAAAGAGCTACCCGAAGCGCAAACTGTTGCCCGAATTTGACGAGGAGGCCGTAGAGCCCCCACAGTCAAAAAACAAAGAGGCCGCCTTGCCGGATAGACGACCAGATGACAGGCTAAGAGCGGCAGGCGGCGCCGCACACAAGCCGGCACACGATCCACATAAGGATCCTCGCAGAAAGGATGGCCCGGTCAGGTCCATCTATGGGCCAAAAAAGGCTCCAGGAAGCAACACAACACGCCGAGCATTCGAAGATAACGGCACACCTAAATACAGGGGCGCCGCACACCCACTAATGTTTTCACCGATGAGGTGCTGGAACATGAATTTCCAGCGGGATTCAAGCCCGTAAACATAGAGGCATACGGCGGAACAACAGACCCCGGAGTCTGGATTGAGGATTACATCCTACACATACATATGGCTAGAGGAGATGATCTCCATGCCATAAAATACCTACCCCTTAAGCTCAAAGGGCCAGCTCGGCATTGGCTCAAAAGCCTCCCAGCAAATACCATTGGAAGTTGGGAAGAGCTCAAGGATGCGTTTCGAGCAAATTTTCAAGGGACTTATGTACGCCCTCCGGATGCAGACGATTTAAGTCACATAACTCAACAGCCCGGAGAATCAGCACGCAAATTTTGGAACAGGTTCCTCACCAAAAAGAACCAAATAGTCGACTGTCCGGACGCCGAAGCCTTAGCAACTTTTAAACATAACGTCCGAGACGAATGGCTCGCCAGACACCTCGGCCAGGAAAAACCAAGAACAATGGCCGCGCTAACGAGCCTCATGACCCGCTTTTGCGCGGGAGAAGATAGCTGGCTGGCAAGATGCAGCACCAGCGACCTGAGTACATCCGAGGTCAGAGATGGAAATGGGAAATCACGACGTAGAAAAGATCAGCGTCGGAATAAGGAAAATGGCCCAAAGAACACGGCGGTCAACGCCGGATTCAAAAGCTCTCGGCGGAACAACAACAAAACACTGCCTCTTAAGGACAACAGTGACGAGCTATCCAACCTAAACAAAATCTTGGATAGGATATGCCAAATTCACAGTACCCCCAGGCAAACCACACCCACAGAGATTGTTTGGTCTTCAAGCAGTCCGGCCGACTTAACGCCGAACACAAGGGGCTCGACACACCAAGCGAGGACGATGACGAACCCCACAAGTAGAGCGCTGGAAAACAAAAGAACTTCCCACAAGAAGTCAAAGCAGTGAATTCACTTCAAGTGATAACGAGGAAATATAGGGCGGCATCTACCGAAGCACATGCCGCACGGTCCACCCCAGCGGAATCCTGAGATTGGATGTCAAAACCAATTACTTTCGACCATCTGGATTACTCCAGAAGTATTCAAAATGCAGGATGGACTGCTTTGATATTGGATCCTATAATCGACGGACTACAATTTACACAAGTCCTAATGGATGGTGGCAGCGATTTAAACTTGCTATATCCGGACACAATCCGCAGAATGGGGATAGACCCTACCAAAATTCGCCATAGCAGCACTTCCTTCAAAGGAGTGACGCCAGGCCCTTACGCCAATTGCAAGGGCTCCTTACTACTAGAAGTTGTGTTTGGTTCATCCGACAACTTCCGTCACGAAAAGCTAATATTCCATATCGCCCCATTTAAAAGTAGCCATCAGGCACTATTGGGACGCGAAGCTTTCGCCCGCTTTAATGCAATACCGCATTACGCGTCTCTTACACTTAAAATGCCCGGTCCACGCGGCATCATCTCATTAAAAGGTCGTTCAAGACCCCGGACACGGCTAGGCGAGTCCGGCATAAATAAACTAGGGGCTTCCTAGCCGCATACCCCTTTACAAGGGGCTGTGCGCATGAACAATGAGAGCCAATAAAAGCTCAACTTTATTCATTTTTTCATACTCTGTTTTAAATACATTTTTTGCACGATACCTTTCCAAACTAAGATCTTCTCTTTTACAGTTGAACAGCGTGCTACACCCGTCCAGGATACAGCACAACGGAGACACAGGCGCAGACGTGCAGCAGGGACCCGTTGCAAGGATTCTTTTCAGATTAAGACCCTGCGTAAACCTTTCTTACTGTCTCTTGTTGATACACATCCCCCGGTTTTCTTACCATAACCGAGGAGGAGGCTGGCGTTTTGGCATCGGCCGCGCCAGAAGTTCTCGCCTGTACCTGGACACTAGGGGCTTAGGGCATTGTTCTGCCCGTTATCATAAAGACCGAATACCTCAGGGAGTGTTCGGCGTCTCGAGTTAGGCCTTATATGCATCAGCTCCGAATCATGTCTTTGGTCAAATGTTGGGTTTGCCCGGCTCCTGTGTTTTGCTGCCTTACGTTCCGTATCATCGGCTAACGCGGCACCAGGAGAACTACTGCGATTGTGCCCTGGTTCAGCCAGGCGAGCACCTCAGTAGAGAAAGCCGAAAACTGACTGTCATGATATAGAGAGAGACTAGTCAACCACTCGATCGACTACCGGAATGTCTAGAATTCCTCCGCTTTGATGAAGGACCGTTTCCCGGTCAGGCACATACGTGCCCCGAATTCGGAGAGTGCGGTGCCCCTAGGGGCTATATCGTAGCCCCACCTTCGAACTCTTATGGCTAAGTGAAAGTGATAAAGCATTATAGTCCGGTTGCCTAGTTTGCTACGCTACCACCTCCTTCACAGGACCAAGACGTTGGATTAAGTGTGAAAATGCGCCCCTTTTGCAAACACCCCCGTACCATGTGCGTGGGGGCTGAAGCCGAAGACTGCCATCTTTCAGGTTATATACACATATACATTAACGGCCGCACAGGAAATATTTCAATACTTGAGCGCACAAGTATAAAAAGCCATTACATTATAAATGTGGTTTCCCAAATCATACATATCATTTGAACATAACATTTTTCGAGCACTGCGACTCTATTACACGAGCGCCCTATAGGACTTCCCCAAAATAGTGCTCGGCGGGTTACCGGCTCTCGTCCGAACCCCGGGTTGCAACATCGGTGGCATCCATCTCCGTCCAGTATGTCTTCACACGGGCGAGAGCCATCCGTGCACCCTCTATGCATGCCGACCGCTTCATCACCTTGATATGCGGCAGCGCCCCAAGGAATTGCTGCAATAAGCCAAAATAACTCTTCGGCTTGGGCCTATCCGGCCACAGATGAGCCACCACATCCGTCATGGCAAATCCGGACAATCTATTCAGCTCAGCCCACTCAGGCAACCGATCGGTCAACGGAAGTGAACGCTCCGGACTGTGGAATTGAGACCAAAAAAGCTCTTCCATCTCGTGATCCTTTTGGCTTCGGAAGTGCACGACAGTGTCCGCCGCACTCGCCGCCAAATCCAGATAAGGATCCTCCGCACCCCACAGCTGGCCCAACTGAGCATACTTCTGATCCGTGAGCTTCCTGCGCAGCAGAAAGGGCTTTCCAGCCGCAATGTCTCCGGCCTGACGCAGCTCCTCCTTTATAGCCCTCATTGCAGAACGGGCATCCTTGGCTTCGGTGTTGGCCTTCTTTAGGTCCTCTTGCTCCGCTCGGCGTTCTTCTTCAAGAACCTCATAGCGGTCGGTAACATCCTTTAGCTTCACGACCATTTCGGCAATCTCCTCCCTGCTTTGGCAGTGAGCAGCCTTTTCGGCTTGTAGCTCTTCGGCCGCCTTCGAGGCAGCCGCATTACTCCTTCTGGCCTGCTCCTTGGCTCGAGCAAGCTTTGCCCGAAGGTTTTCCACAACAGAGGCACCATCTGCATTAAGCGTACATGTTGTAAGGAATGGGCGTCAGATCCCTTACCAGGTGACCGCGGAGAAACCACTCACCTTGTGACTCGTCAAGTCGCCTATTGACTAGCGCGATGTCCGCATCCGTAGCATCCAGTTGCCGCTTCAGTTCGGCAACTCTATCAGTCCGGCTAGCCACCGAATGCTCCGCCCCTGAATAGGAATGGCGACATATTAAAACTGAGATTATGATCCTCGGCACGCCGTCACTTCTGACAACGTACTGAGTCTCAGGGGCTACTATCTATACAGGGTGCACTCTATGTGCAAAACTGTCAAAAGGCATGTCACTTTTACGTACCTCAAACCCCGCCAGTAAACTTCTGACGGCATCATGCAACCCGCTCTCAGCGGATGAAATTCTTTCAATCACCGTACTCATTAATGTATGGTGATCTTTTGAGATAGACGCCCTCTCGAGCAGATCCTTCAGCTCCCTCGGCCGTACACCAGTTGGTGCCGAACTCTCCGGCCCTGCCGGACTCAGGGAGACCCTCCGCGACGACACCTCAGGGTCGTCTGCCCCGCCTGACGGTGCGGCAGATGGAGGCGTCTCGCTCTCCATCATCTCCGGACGAAGGTCCCCCGAAGATGAGCTCAGCTGAGAAGGGCGGAGATCCGAACTACAAGGTAAAAACGTCGGTTATCCTCAGAAGCAAAAATAGGGATGTCCCTTATTACAAAACTCCCCTTTTTCTACTTACGGCTCGCTGGAGGGCTGATTCCTTTGGGGAGATAGTGCGGCCGGGGCTTCTCCTGGCGCAGGACCCTCTGGTGAAGATTTCTTCCCCCGCTTTGAGGCCTTAGCCTCCGGATCTTCGAAAGCGGTCCTCTTCTCCCCCTGGAAGGAGGGATTCTTGATCCCCCTTTCTTGAAGGCCTCCTTAGTAGAGGCGGTAGTTTCTCTATTTTCCACTTCGCCCTCTTCTGAAGGCGCAACCTCCAGCATCTTGACCAACACGGGATCCGGCGTGGTCTCCGGGAGGGGGGCCGGACACCGTATCAGTTTTGCTTGCGCTATCCACTCCTGTTCAAAGGACGATTGGTTAAAAGGCAAATCCATGATATGCAAACAAACGGTATGTCCGGACACAGGGCTACTTACTTGAGTATCCGGGCGATTGCAGCTTAAGCCGGCGTCCTCGGTCAATTCCGGACACACCTCTTGTGATCCGAAGAACAGTTTGTAGATCTCCACGGGTGTCATACCCATGAAGTGTTGGAGAGCTCGTGGCCCCTCCGGATTGAATTCCCACAGGCGGAGGGGGCGATGCTTGCAGGGCAGAAGACGCCGAATCAGCATAACCTGCGTCACCACGACCAGATTGATCTCCCTCTCTTGGAGGTCTCGAATCCGGCCCTGCAATAGGGGTACGTCCTTGGACGCCCCCCAGTCAAGCCCTTTGTTGACCCATGACGTCAGCCGTTGTGGAGGGCCCGAGCGAAAGACAGGCGGCGGCCTCTGCCTGCTGCCCCTGGAAGCAGTAATATAGAACCACTCCTGTTGCCACAAACCGAGCTCCTCCTGAAAAGAGCCCTTGGGCCATGGAGCATCGGCCCTCTTGCTTATAATCACCCCTCCGCACTCTTCTTGACGCCCCTCAATCATCTTCGGCTCCACGTTGAAGGTTTTGAGCCACAAACCGAAGTGGGGGGTAGTGCAGAGGAAGGCTTCGCAGACGACAATAAATGATGAGATATGGAGGATGGACTCCGGAGCCAAGTCGTGAAATTCCAACCCATAGTAAAACATGAGCCCCCTCACGAAGGGATCCATCGGGAAGCCTAAACCACAATGGAGGTGAGACACGAACACGACGCTCTCGCCTGGCTCGGGAGTAGGAATGACTTGCCCTTGGGCAGGCAACCTATGCGAAATCTCGTAGGTTAAGTACCTGGCTTCTCTTAGCTTTAGCACGTCCTCTTCCGTGACGGAGGAGGGCATCCATCAGCCCTGTAGGTCAGAGCCGGACATTGTCGAAGGCCCGAAGCGCTCGAATCTGGAGCCATGAGTGTTGGAACTCAGGGCGAGTGACGGATTCGATTGAGGACTGAAGAAAAAGAACGAGCCTTGGTCTCATTATAAAGAGGGAGAATACCAAGAGCCGTCCCCGTGACCGTTTGGAACTCGCCTTCGATGGAGGGGGTGTGGCAACGGGCGCGGTTGGGTTACCCATGTTCGTATTGATGAGGATCCCGGAATAAGGGGAACACGATCTCTGCTTCGACAAGACGTGCCAAGGAAACCGCTTCGCTAAACGCGCTAAGGTGGTATAATAAAAATGATTCGAGTAAAGGCTTGGTTGTGGTGTGACGTCATGCCACAAGATACGTCAGCAGATTGAACTTGTATAGATTCTCTCTACGGTGGTACGCGGAATTTATTTTGCAGAGCCGGACACCATCCTGGTGTTCACAATCTTCTATGATTTATTCGGAGGAGGAACCCGCCTTGCAATGCCGAAGACAGTATGCGCGCCGGACTCGTCGTCGTTGAAGCCTGGTTTAGGGGCTACTGAGGGAGTCCTGGACTAGGGGATGTCCGGATAGCTGAACTATCATCACCGGCCG
This sequence comes from Triticum timopheevii, assembly GCA_963921465.1. Lineage (NCBI taxonomy): Eukaryota > Viridiplantae > Streptophyta > Magnoliopsida > Poales > Poaceae > Triticum > Triticum timopheevii. Next base: position 319,991,190 of record OY997270.1, read on the forward strand.
GACTCCAAGACTACGAAGATACAAGATTGAAGACTTCGTCCCGTGTCCGGATGGGACTCTCCTTGGCGTGGAAGGCAAGCTTGGCAATACGGATATGTAGATCTCCTACCATTGTAACCGACTCTGTGTAACCCTAGCCCTCCCCGGTGTCTATATAAACTGGAGGGTTTTAGCCCATAGGACGAACAACAATCATACCATAGGCTAGCTTCTAGGGTTTAGCCTCCTTGATCTCGTGGTAGATCCACTCTTGTACTAGCCATATCATCAATATCAATCAAGCAGGAGTAGGGTTTTACCTCCATCGAGAGGGCCCGAACCTGGGTAAAAACATCGTGTCCCTTGTCTCCTGTTACCATCCGCCTAGACGCACAGTTCGGGACCCCCTACCCGAGATCCGCCGGTTTTGACATCGACAGTCTTCAAGCAGGCCGGCAAATTAAATGTCGAACACAAGGGAAGAGATACACCAAGTAAAGACGAGGATGAACCTCGCCAGCCGAACACTGGGGGACAGAAAAAATTCCCGCCAGAGGTTAAAACAGTGAACATGATCCACGCGACTCGCACATCCATGAGAAGGCACGAACACGCGCACAGAGACGCGCGCGATATAGAGCTCATCATACTCACACCTAACCACTGGATGTCTTATCCGATCACTTTCGATCACCGAACTAGTATTCGGTGCGGAGGATCAAAGGCCTTGGTGCTTGACCCAATAATCGACGGATAATGTCTCACCCATGTCCTCATGGACGGCGGCAGTAGTCTCAGTTTAATATACGAGGACACTGTCCGCAGGATGGGGATAAACCCATCCAAAATTAGCCAAAGCAACACCGCCTTTGAAGGGGCAATACTAGGCGTTGAAGCCTACGGTAGGGGATCTGTCGTACTGGAGGTAACATTTGGCTCCCCAGGCAATTCCAGAAGCGAAGAAATACTCTTCACCATCGCACCTTTCCAAAGCGGCTATCATGCATTGCTTGGAAGAACGGCCTTCGCCTGCTTCAACGCATTACCGCACCATGGCTACCTTATACTCAAGATGCCCGGTCCACGCGGCGTCATCACCGTTAATGGAATAACCGAGCACTCTTCACGCGTAGAGGAACATGCGACGGCCCTAGCGGCCGGACTATAAGCGGCCTCCAATATCAAAAAACATGACTAGTCGTTAAGACCACAGACACGGTTAGATGAGTCCGGTAGCCCAGATAAAATCGAACCAGGGCACCGTATATATAATCCCATAGCGGACACAAGGGGCTATAAATATTTAATAAAGCCCCACACTTGGCTCAACCTTATTGGCAGGCTAACATCTTATACTTTTACTATCCATCGCATACTTACGTTGTACTCTCCTATGAGTTTTATTTTTCCATAGACAACCTTCATGCGATACCCTTCCAGGATACGGCACAACGGAGACAAAGGCGCAGACGTGCAGCAGGGCCCCGTTCAACAAGTTTCTTTTTAGATTAAGCCCCTATGTAAACCTTTTCTATTGCCTCTTGTTGTTTAATCATCCCATGGGTTCCATACCCACAGAGGATACTACCGTTATTGGCATTTTGCCACGACAAATTAACGCACGTACCTGGAAACACAGGGTTTATAATGAATGGGCATTCTTGAGCCCATCGTCTGTTATAAAGTCCGAATACCTTCGAGAGTGTTCGGCGTCACGAGTTTGGCCTTATATGCATCAACTCCGAATCATGTCTTTTGTTCAAATGTTGGGTTTGCCCGGCTCCTGGGTTTGCCGCCTTACGTTCCGTTAATATCGGCTAAGGTGGCCAAAGGAGAACTACTGCGATTGTGCCCTGGTTATTCCAGATGAGCACCTCAGTAGAGAAAGCCGAAAACTGACTGTCATGATACAGCGAGAGACTGATCAACCACTTGAAGACTCACCGTAATCTTTAGGATTCCTCTGCATTAACGAAGGGCCATTTCCCGGTCATGTACATATGTGCTCGTATTCGGATGCACGCGAAGGTACCAGGGGCTACATAGTAGCCCCAATGTTAGACTCCCATGGCTAAGCGGAAGTGTTATAGCTATATAGTCCGGTTGCCTAGTTCGACGTGCGATCACCTCCCTAATGGACCAAGACGTTGGATCAAGTGTGATTAACCATATTTTTCGCGAACACCCCCGCATTGTATGCGTGGGGGCTGAAGCCAACGACTGCTAACTTTCGGATTTATTCCAAAAATCTTAGTTTAAATTTAGCATTTATATATATATATATATATATATATATATATATATATATATATATATATATATAAGGCCGAACAGGGGACACAATCGTGTTTTCAGGCAAACAGTATAAACATAGCCTCATAATCAAAATAAACATTGTTTTTACAATGATTCGATTCATCACTCGAACAAGACATTCTTCGAGCACTGCGCCTCTATTAGGCGGGCACCTTCTGTGACCTGCGCCAAGTAGTGTTCGGCCGGATATTGGCCCCCCACCGGATCCTGGGCCGCTATAATGGTGGCATCCATATCCGTCCAATAGGCTTTAACGCGGGCGAGAGCCATCCGTGCACCCTCTATACACGCCGACCTCCTCATGGCGTCGATCCGAGGCACGACCCCAAGGAATTGTTGCACCAAACCAAAGTAACTGTCCGGCTTAGGCCCCTTCGGCCAAAGATGGTCTATTACAGACCGCATTGCAAGCCCGGACAACCTATGAAGCTCCGCTACAACAGCCATCTTGTCATTTAACGGCAGCGGGCAAGTGGGAGCATTGAATTGCGACCAGAAAAGCTTCTCCACTTCCTTATCACCCTGATCATCGAAGAACTTGGCAGCATCAGTTGTACTCTTCGCCAAATCCACATACGCGTCCGCAGAACTCCAGCGTCCATCCAGGGGAGCATACTTCGGATCGAAAAACTTCGTCCGCAACAAGTAGGAGCCCCCAGCCGCGATTTTACCGGCCTGTTGGAGCTCCTCCCGCGCACCCCTGAGCTCGGTCCGTATTTCCTTGGTGGCATTAAGTGCCTTGTTCAGATCGGCCGAACTATCCTTATGCTCCTTTTTAAGGAGCTCATACCGATCAGCGGCATTTTTTAACTCCAAAGCCATTTCGGCTATCTTTTCCTCGCTTCGGTGGTGAGCAGCCTGTTCAGCTCTCAATTCCTCGGCCGCCTTTAGGGCAGCCGCATTGCTAGCCCGAGCTTGCTCCTTGGCCTGGGCAAGTTCCGCCCTCAGGGCCTCCAGGGCAGCAGCACCATCTGCAGTCCAAACATATTACATTAATATCATGCCGCCTTCATATTTTCCTATACAAAGGAAGGGAGAGCACATACCTTGTGATTTGTCCAGCCGCTCGTTCACCAGCGTGATATCGGCATCAATCAATCCAATCTTCCTCGTTAGTTCGGCAACTTCAACGGACTGGTCGGCGGCCGGACCCACAGGTACCTGCACGTATTTACAGTGCAATCATTGATTTATGATCCCCCGTTTGCCGCCTAGGGCGGGCAACCAGAGTCTCAGGGGCTACTATCTATATGGAGCACACCTAGCGCGTGCCTCACAGCCAAAAATAGTGTATTCCTCACTACATACCTCAAAGCCTCTGAGTAGGCTTGTAAATGCTTCATTCAAACCGTTTGTAGCAGATGAAATCTTCTGGAGCACCGCGCTCATTAATGAGCGGTGCTCCTCCGAGATCGCAGCTCACTCCAGCAGGCCCGTCAGTATGTCCGGCCAGACATTGAACTGTGCTGGACCCTTCCCATTGCCCCTCGTGGGAGCCAAACGCTCCGGGCTCAGGGCGGCTGACGCATTGGCTTTCGGTTTCGGCAGATCTGGACTCCTCCGTGACGACACCTCGGTGTTACCCGCTTCATGAGTCGGAGAGGTGGGTGGAGTCTCGCTCTCCATCATCTCCGGAGGAAGATCCCCCAAAGACGAACTCTGTTGAGGAGAGCTGCTAGCCGGATTGCAAAAGATGAATCCTGGTTATTGACCTAGGAAGAAACACAGTACCTTCAAATTAACGATTAACTTACAGCTCGGTGGAGGGCTGGCCCGTTGGAGGGCACGACGCGGTGAGGGTGCCCGTCGGGGCAGAGCCCCCTGGTGATACCTTTTCCCCTTGCTTGGGCATCTCCATCTCCAAGTCTTCGGAGGCGGCCCTCTTCTTCCCGTGCGGGGAGGAGGCTTTAGCCTCCCCTTCCCGATTATCCTCCTTAGGGGAGGTAACAATTCCCCCGATTCGGATGCGTAGCGTGTGGAGTTCGGTTTCTTCATTCCTCCCCTTGTCTTTCCCTAAGGGCATCCTGCTGAGTACCCGGTCAAGCATCTTGGCCATGGTGGGACTAGGCGAGCCTTCGGGAAGTGGCACCAGACACCTGATTCTCTCCACCTTGCTGAGCCATTCCTGGCCACGGATGATTTTCAGAATAAACAATTATGACAAATACAAAACAAGGTGTTCGGTATCAAGGCTACTTACTTGGGTATCTAGGCGATTGCAGCTTAAGCCCGCATCCTCGGTGGTGTCCGGACACTCTACTTTCGGTCGAAAGAATAATTTGCACATCCCTTAGAGCTTCAAGCCGAAGAAGTGCTTAACAGTCCGCGGACCCTCTGGATTGAACTCCCACATCCGGAGAGGCCGGCGTTGGCACGGCAACATCCATTGGATTAACATCACTTGCATTATGCTGACAAGGTTAATGTCCCTCTCAAGAAGCTCTCGGATGCGGCTCTGCAATACTGGTACATTGCCAGCGGGCCCCCAATTCCGTCCTACGTCGGTCCAAGACGCTAGTTGTGACGGAGGGCCCGAGCGGAACTCGGGGGTGGCCACCCACTTTGAGCCTCTGGGAGCCGTGACATAAAACCACCTCCGTTGCCATACATCGGATACTTCTGGGAAAGAACCCTCTGGCCATGGGGCATCGGCGTTCCTGCTTATTACGGCACCTCCGCACTCCGCATGTCGCCCCTCGATCATCTTCGGCTTCACATTGAAGGTTTTGAGCCATAAGCCGAAGTGTGGGGTGACATGGAGGAAGGCCTCGCACACTATAATAAACGACGAGATATGGAGGATGGCGTCCGGAGCCAGATCATGAAAATCCAACTCATAATAAAACATGAGCCCCCTCACAAAAGGATCGAGGGTGAGGCCCAAGTTGCAGAGGAAGTGAGGAACAAACACGACGTACTCATTGGGCCCCGGTGTAGGGATGACCTGCCCTGGAGCAGGAAGCCTGTGCTGGATGTCGGCGGTCAGATATACGACCTCCCTAAGCTTTGCAATGTCCTCCTTTTGAATCGAGGAGGCCACCCACCGGCCTTGAGGGTTGGATCTGGACATATTGGAGGATCTGGGGTGTTGGAACTCGAGGTTCGAGAAGGCGCGAGGAAGGTGGAAAAGAGGCATAGGCCTCGGCCCCTTTTATAAAGGGGGTGAATATCAAGAGTCCTCAGGGTGACCGCTTGAGGTTTACCTGATGGCACACGGAGTCATATCAACGATCGTCATGGGGCTATGCACGCCCGCATTAATGGAGAATCCCGTAATAAGAGGAACATGATCTCTGCCTCGATAGGACGTGCTAGTAAAACCACCTCGCAACACGAGTCGAGGTGGGACAAGGAACGCCGGTTCGTGTTGGACCAGGCCATGATGCAAGGGCACGACGTACGAAGATTGCCAGCAGATCAGATTTATGCTATGTTCCCTACAATGGAATGTGAAGATCATCTCGCAGATCCGGACACGGTCTAAGTGTTCGATAATAACTTTGGAGTACTCGGAGATGGAACCCGCCTTGCAATGCCGAAGACAAGACTGCACACCAGACTCATCGTCATTGAAGCCTGGTTTAGGGGCTACTGAGGGAGTCCTGGATTAGGGGGTATGCGGACAGCCGGACTGTATACACCGTCCGGACTATTGAAGCGTGAAGATAGAAGACTCAAGACTTTGGCCCGTGTCCAGATGGGACTCTCCTTTGCGTGGAAGGCAAGCTTGGCGATCCAGATATTGTGTTTCCTTCCTTGTAACCGACTCCATGTAAACCCTAGCACTCTCCGGTGTCTATATAAACTGGAGAGGTTGGTCCTTACAAGGCCGATCACAATTACAATCATACCATCATAGGCTAGCTCTTAGGGTCTAGTCTCTACGATCTTGTGGTAGATCTACTCTTGTACTACTCATATCTTCAATATTAATCAAGCAGGAAGTAGGGTTTTACCTCCATCGAGAGGGCCCGAACCTGGGTAAACATTGTGTCCCTTGCTTCCTGTTACCATCAGCCTAGACACACAGATTGGGACCCCCTACCCGAGATCCGCCGGTTTTGACACCGACACCCGACTCAAGCCACACCGATCTAGCATGTAACACCTCATATCACTTTGCGGCCTCACGCATGGTACTCCCACGAGTGTCGCCTTACCTTGCCCGGGACCGTTTGCGCCTTTTGGCACATGTATATGATAGTGTCGCTAGCATCCATATGACAAAGGAGCCCGGGCTGACATGGCTAGTCGTGAACCCAAAGTGGCACTAACTTACAGGGACATGCATACATGACCCATCAACGAAAGTGTCGGTCATCAGTGAGTGAATCCGGGCTATAGCAACTGGGCTAGCAGGACTCTGGTAAACCGGGCTGTAGCAGGCTAACAGGACTCCGGTAGACACCGCGTGACATTTCCTCGAAGGGACAGATAGTGGAACGAAGAAGGACACATGCCGGCCAGCCTAAGTGTTCCGGAGCAGTAGCAAGCTACCAAGGCTCAGTGGAAGCACTAGGAGACATTTCCCGGTAAGAGAGGCTACCAAGGATAAACAACTAGATAGTCAGATCCCACACATTCCAAGCATTTCAATAACATACACACAATATGCTCGATATGTGCAAATACAACATGGCATCACAACATGACTCTACAACTCAAGTATTCTATTCAATAGGCTCCGAGGAGCGAGATATTACAAACATGGGTCTCATGACCCAACATTCAGAGCATACAAATCAAACACAAACGGAAGCTTAACATGTCTGAGTACAGACATCTATAAATGAAAAAGGCTGAGAAGCCTGACTATCTACCAGATCCTGCCAAGGGCACAAGATCGTAGCTTTGGTAACAAGCTAAACGTCGAAGTCCACGCAGAACTACTAGCGAGACCGAAGTCTCTCTGCAAAACATAAAATAGGCAAACGTGAGTACAAATGTACCCAGCAAGACTTACATCAGAACTATCTACATATGCATCATTATCAACAAAGGGGACGGTGGGGTTTGACTGCAGCAAGCCAGCTTTGACTCGGTGGCTATCCTGATCTAGGACTGCATGTAACTCTTTTGAGGTGGCGCACACGAGTCCACATATTCACCATATCAATACACCACTATGGATCTGCTCCCGTCTTCCTACGAGAACACCATCCATAGAACTCACACTTATATTGCGTATTTTAGAGTATCCACTTTAACTTGTCTATCAACTGTATAGGCAACCCAGAAGTCCTTTACCGCGGACACGGCTATTCGAATAGATGATGTTAACCCTGCAGGGGTGTACTTCTTCACACACGCTCTCACCACTTACCGCCGTTTACACGACATGTACTCGGCAACCTTCAAGCAGAAGCCCAGCGAGGGTGTCGGCCACAGCCTACATAAACACTCAAGTCTCTAGTCTAGGTTTATCGCCTATTCAGGTTCCATCCATAGGGAGTCCGGCCGAGGTTTCCACATACGGCCCCGAACGATGTGCACAGGGTTCCGCGACACCAAACGGGCGCCCGACATACCCGGCCACGTGCCTACCGTATCACAGCCCACCCCTCCGGTCAGTGCTGCCCACGGCCTCCAGCATACTACAAACACCAGAAACTACTTGTAACTCCTGGACAGAGGACAAGGGTGATTAAGAAGCCGAGAGGGTCCATTGGTTTCGCACCCAATGCATGGTAACTGTTTCATGGATCACAAACACAGAACTCGGTTCCTGAGGACGACTTCAATGAGACAACCCACCATGTACTCCTACATGGCCTCTCACCGCTACCTTTACCAAATCGTGTTCACATACTTAGCTCACACACAGTAGAACATGTTCATCACATTCCAATTCAGCCCCGATGAATCAGACCTGACACAACTCTAAGCAATAGCAGGCATGACAAACAAGCATGAATGAGTAGGTACATCAGGGCTCAAACAACTCCTACTCATGCTAATGGGTTTCATCTATTTACTGTGGCAATGACAGGTCATGTAGAGGAAAAGGGGTTCAACTACCGCAACAAGTAACACATGATTCGTTGTTGTCCTAATGTAGTAAAAGAGAGCAAAAGCGAGAGAGTGGGTTGTATCGGAATGAACAAGGGGGTTTTGCTTGCCTGGCACTTCTGAAGATAGCATTGAGTCTTCATCAGTGTCAATGATCACAACGTCGGAACATCGTCTACCGAGAGGGGACAAATACCGGCAACAGAGAAGAAATACAATCAATGCAATGCACAATATGATGCATGATCATGACATGTCAATATGCTGTGTGTTGGGCTAATGCAACTAAAACCAGAGTGGTTTGAGCTGATTTGAATCAAAGATTCAAATACAAGCCTAAACTATGAACTCATATAAGTTCATTATCATGTTTCATCTAAACATCAAGGTTAGGTTGCTCTAACATGCATGAAACTAGTACAGATGGAAAGGTTGGATTTTTCTAATCATTTTTCATATATAACTTACTTCAATCTGAGTTATAGATTATTTTCTATGATTTTTTGGAAGTTTTGGACATTTTCTGAAAATAAATAAATCAAATAGATTTATTTAAAATCGAGAAAAGCATTACTGCGTCAGCCTGATGTCAAAATGACATCATCAGGTCAACAGCGTCAGCCCAGGTCAAACCTGACGCTGGGACCCACTGGTCAGTCACTAGACTAATTAACAGAGACTGTTAGTGCTAATTTAATCCTAACTTAAAGTGTCAGTGGGGCATGGGCCCACATGTCAGTGAGAGAGAGAGGGGGAAGTCAAACCGGGCAGTGGGGTCAACCCACGCCGGTCAACGGGTCAGCGGTCACCGGCGTTTAGCCGCCGGTGAGTCCATACGCGGCGGTGCGATGCGGGATTCGCCTACAGAGCGCCGTTTGGCGCGCGGAGCACAACTACGGGATACGGATGCTTGTCCGCATCCAACCGTGGTGGTGGCACGGCCGGGGAGTGGCCGGAGACGTCGCCGGCGACGATCTTGGGGGTCGCTGGAGTTCGGGCGAGGTCGAAGCCGTCGCTGAGGCATGGCGAGGTGCGTGGGGAGGTGCTACAGGCTTCTACGAGTACGGTGAAGATGATGGCGTGCTCGGAATCAGGCCAACGTGGCTGTGGCCACGACGGCGACGTGCGGTGGTGGCGACGGGTGCGGACGAGCTCGGTGTGGTCACTGTGGTGCACAAGAAGGCAAACGGAGAGGGGGAGAAGGGGCAGGAGCTCACAGCGGTTCCAGGGGAACGAACGGCGAGCGCGGGGAGGCACAGACGACGACAGAGCATCTCCAGCAATCTGGGGTGGCAGAAGGTTGAAGAAGAGGTCGATGGCGTCCTTGTGGGGCTCCCGGCGTCGAACGGCTTGCTGTAGCCGGTGAAGAGAGCGGCGGCGGAGCTCCCAGATATGGCAACGCATCGAGGCGACGACGATGGCTGCGCGTGCGGGCTGCGGCAGCCGGCGGTTGCTCTCGGTGGCCGCCAAAACGAGAGCTAGAGGAAGGGAAGGGGTGCTGCGAGAGAGGGGAGAGGTAGAGGTGGCTCCGGGGCATCTCCTGGCGTCGCTAGAGGGGCCGAGGAGAGGCAGATAGGCAGGGAGGAGGTGGTGGCGTGGCTGCGGCATGCCGGGCACGCAGCTGCTTTGGGGCGAGGGTGAGAAGACGACAGAGGGGCTGCGGTGGTGGGCTGGGCCGCAGGTGGGCCAGCACGGGAGCCGGGCCGGTTGGTGGCGCCAGGTAAGTCCTTCTCGCTCTCTCTCTCTTCTAGTTGATTTTGTTTTTCTATTATTCTGTAGTCTTTAGGGCTTTATTAAAAATACTTAGACACTTCCAAAAATCATGAAACTACTCATGATCACTGTTGGGAATATATCCTACAGTAAACATTTTAGTTTATGATTATTTGAGCATTTAAAATATTTAATAGCATTTAAATGCCCAAATGCAAATAGAGTATGATTTAATCCAGAGCCCAAATATGTCATGGAAAAATGTGCATCACCTCTGGTTATTGCTTCTAGCATTTTCCAGAAAAGATGAACATTTTTGAAAGCCATTTGGATTCACTGAGAATATTTTAGTTGAAACTAGTGAATTCCTTTGATGCTAGGGTTTAGGCAATCCCCTTTCAATTTTCTTTCAAAGTTTAAACATGATGCACAAATGAAGTTAGCCTAGTGCGATGCCAGAAGCTAGGGATGTGACAACTCTCCCCCACGAAACAAGATCTCATCCCGAGATTCAAGCGTAGGGTAAGATGAAGGGGAATCGCAAACTAACACAAGATCCAGGTTGCACTTCATATGAGCGTTGATTCGATCACCATCTTTGTCTTGATGTGTTGCTCCGAGAACTCCAACCAACATGACAACGGGAGGAAAAGGAAAACTGTAGAAGGATCGATCTTCTCGAAGATCGAACAACTCAGGATCAACTCACGGAATGAGACATAGCAACATCTCTCGAGCTGAGACACAAAGCATACCTCTAGAGTAATGGAGTGGAACAGAATATGAAGGTTCACTAGGTAGGCAACAATTCCACACTTGAGAAGGTGGTGGACAGTTGTCAACGTAGCAAGGAGTTGAGTTGCCATGATACCATAACGAGACTCTAGGAGGAGGGTGATTCGCAGAATTATTACCCTAAGTGACAAAAAGAATTACCTTTGATATAGAGATCATTGAGACTCTCTATACCAGCCTAGGGAAATCTTGAGCAATCGTTTGGAGGAGTTCGGTAGAATGGCACACTCAGACTAGTATGGATGATGTGGATTACCTTGTTGAAGACAACACAAGGGATGATTTTGCTTATCACCAGAAATGGATGAGAACCATGGTAGACTGGCACAATGACGGGTGCTAGCTGGGAACAAAATGCAAATGCCAGGAATGATTCTGGTAACTGGGTAGAGGCTCAACAGTAAAGAGTGAGTCCACTATTGAAAATTTACAACATAACCGAGGAAGCTAGGAGCAATCCCAGTTAGTGCTGATGATAACACCTAGTGCCTATGCGTGGTCTAAAGAACTTGAGTATCTCCATATTCATCAAGGTTTTACCAATATCCGTGTCAAGGATCTTGGCAACACAACGTGCTACCATGATGTAACGCCCCGGATTCGTTACGCCAGGTGTCTGCCAGTTATTCGCCGTCCTTGCCATGTCATTTGCTTGCGTGTTGCATATTGCCATGTCATCATGTGCATTTCATTTTGCATACGTGTTCGTCTCATGCATCCGAGCATTTCCCCGTTGTCCGTTTTGCAATCCGGCACTCCTATGTCCTCCGGCGCCCCCCTTTTGTCTCCTATTGTGAGCGGGTGTTAAACTTTCTCGGAATGGACCGAGGTTTGCCAAGCGGCCTTGGTATAGCACCAGTAGACCGCCTATCAAGTTTAGTGCCATTTGGAGGTTGTTTGATACTCCAACGGTTAACCGCGCAGCCCGAAACCCCTTCTTTTGTGCAGCCCAACACCCCCCTCAAAGTGGCCCAAAACCCATCCTAACCCCCTTCATGCTCTCGGTCATTCGATCACGATCGCGTGGCCGAAAACCGCTCCTCATTTGGACTCTCCTAGCTCCCTCTACCTATATATTTGTGCCTCCCCCCGAAAATCCCGTTCTAACCCTAGCCATCTTCATCCTCGCGCCACCGGACACGTCCGCCCGAGCCGGACATGTCCGCCGGCCACCTCGCTCCGCCCTATCCGGTGCTGCCATGTCGCCCGCCGCCGCCGCCAGCTACTCCCGCGCCGCCACCTCACCCGCGCCCTCCTTCTCTCTCCTCTGCGCCCGCCGCGGCCCGCGGGGCCCGAGGCCGGCCCGCCCGAGCCGCGACCGGGCCCGCGCGCCGCCCGGCTCCCGCGCTGCCCGTGCCGGATCTCCGCCCTCTCCGCCGCCCCGACGTTCGCCGCCCGGCCGGCCCCGTCTCCCCCGACGCCCGCCGAGCGCCCCGCCCTCCGCCGTCGAGCGCTGCCGCGTGGTGCTCGCCGCCCACCGGCCTCGCCCCGCCGCCCTGCTGCCGTCCCGAGCCGCCGGCGCCGCCCTGCCGCCGACCGGAGCCCAGCCTCGCCCCGAGCTCCGGCGAGCTCGCCTTCGCCTCCCCGCGCCGTTCCCCGCCGGGATCCGGCCGGATCCGGCGAGGAGCGCCCAGATCCGGCCTCCCCGACCTCTCCCCACAGCTCCGACGTCTTCCCCATCTACTCCGGCCGTTCTCCGGCGAAGATTCCGGCGAGTTGACTTTTTCCCCCTCGAGGTCCATTTTTCCACCAAGTCCCGTAATTATTTACATTATCATGCCATGTTCATCGCATCATAACTTGCTGCTTACTCCTCTGTTTCGTGCATGTAATATGTCCAACAGTTTGACTCGACGAGTACTTCATTTCATTCCATTGCATCATGTTCATTTGTGTCCATCTTGATGCCTGAATCATCGTTGCAAGAGTGTTATATGATGTTAATCTACTGAAACTGTTATAACTTGATGATTTGTCATTTTTGTTGCATTTGATGTGTGCATTCTATGAGCATGAGCTCTACATGTGTTTTGTGCTATATCGTGCCATATTTACTGTGGTGCCATCCATGTATTTTTGTGAGTCTTGTACTGAGTGCATCAAGCTTGTTAAGTAGGGTACTTGCTGTTGCTGTTTTGCTAGGCTGAATCTGTTATATTATGATGCTATGTAAACCTGATGCTACAAGTCATTCTATGCATAATCTGGAGATGTTCACTAAGGATGATTTGTTATACATGTCATGCTCTATTCATCCATGCCCCAGGTTGAACTTATAGCCTACTATAGCTTGTTGTAATCTTGCTCCAAACTTGCTAAACAATGTTGCTGTCAGCCTGTTAACATTAAGTTCAATGTTGCCATGATTGTTGCTGGTGATCCATGCACCCTATGAACTTGTTCTTGCCATGCTTAGCTTCTCAAACATGTATTATTGCTGTTGATTGCCTTGCCATGACATGTATTGCTCTGTGGTGAGTGGTACAAGCTCACCAACATGCCTACTTATTGTTGTTCCTGCCATGTTGGAATCTGTCATATAACTTGCCATGTTTACATGGGTGCCATCATATCTTCTGATCCCTTTTGGCTCATGGTCAGTAAGGGACTTTTGTTATATGCAATTAGTAGATTCAGGCCATTCCTTTGTTTGCCATGATAAGTTTATGTAACATTTTGTTTGATAGCTCTAAACATTGCAACCTGATGTTATTTCTGCTAATGACTGAAACTGTTACTATTTGCAATCTTGCCATGTCCTTTTGAGCATGTTCTAGTTGTTTCTGGAGATAGCTCAGTGTTCATGTTTTGTCATGCTTTACCTATACATCATGCCAATGCCTTTTGTTATTACGTTGAGATGCTGTAGCATATTGTTTTGATGCTTGCTAGATGCCTAGTTGCTGTTTTGGACAGCTTGTCCTTTAAACTTGTATAGAGTGTATGTGTTGAACCGTTGCTCCGTTTTGAGTGTGTTCTATATGAAACTTGCTTGATTTTGCATGTAGTTTCATATTATCATGTTGCATCCTTGTTTTGAGGTGTTTGCTTGATGTTTGTATGCATTTTGCATCGATGCCATGTTTAACTTGTTTTGCTCATATCTTCTAGGCCGTAGCTCCGAATTAAATGAACTTTATATGTAACTTGACTAGAATCTCGTTTAGATCATCTTGGTGCATCTTAACTTGCTGTTTAACAACTTGAACATGCCATGAACCTCTAACCTTTGACACCCTTCCTAGCAAACCGTTGTTTGGCTATGTTACCGCATTGCTCAGCCCCTCTTATAGTGTTGTTAGTTGTAGGTGAAGTTGAAGATTGCTCCATGATGGACAGGATTATGTTGGGATATCACAATATCTTTTATATTGTTAATGCATCTATATACTTGGTAAAGGGTGGAAGGCTCGGCCTTATGCCTGGTGTTTTGTTCCACTCTTGCCGCCCTAGTTTCCGTCATACCGGTATTATGTTCCCGGATTTTGCGTTCCTTACGCGGTTGGGTGATTTATGGGACCCCCTTGACAGTTCGCTTTGAATAAAACTCCTCCAGCAAGGCCCAACCTTGGTTTTACCATTTGCCTCACCACCACCTACCTTTCCCTTGGGAGTAATTAACACAAGGATCATCTTTATTTTAGCCCCCACGGGCCAGTGCTTCTCTAAGTGTTGGTCCGAACCGAGCCGCCTGCGGGGCCCCCTCGGGGCAACTCGAGGTCTGGTTTTACTCGTAGCCCGTCTCATCCAGTGTTGCCCTGAGAACAAGATATGTGCAGCTCCTATCGGGATTGTCGGCGCATCGGGCGGTCTTGCTGGTCTTGTTTTACCATTGTCGAAATGTCTTGTAAACCGGGATTCCGAGACTTATCGGGTCTTCCTGGGAGAAGGAATATCCTTCGTTGATCGCGAGAGCTTATCATGGGCTAAGTTGGGACACCCCTACAGGGTTATAAACTTTCGAGAGCCGTGCCCGCGGTTATGTGGCAAATGGGAATTTGTTAATGTCCGGTTGTAGATAACTTGACACCAGATCCGAATTAAAACGCATCAACCGCGTGTGTAGCCGTGATGGTCTCTTTTCGGCGGAGTCCGGGAAGTGAACACGGTTTCTGTGTTATGTTTGACGTAAGTAGGAGTTCAGGATCACTTCTTGATCATTGCTAGCTTCACGACCGTTCCATTGTTTCTCTTCTCGCTCTCATTTGCATATGTTAGTCACCATATCATGCTTAGTCGCTGCTGCAACCTCACCACTTTACCCCTTCCTTTCCCATTAAGCTTTGCTAGTCTTGATACCCATGGTAATGGGATTGCTGAGTCCTCGCAGCTCACAGATTACTACAACAACAGTTGTAGGTACAGGTTATACGATGATCATGACGCGAGAGTGATATTTGCTTGTTTTGGAGTTCTTCGATCAGGGGATAGGTTCTAGGTCGGCAGCCTGGGCTAGCAGGGTGGATGTCGTCTGACTTTCTGTTTGTGTTTCATCCGTAGTCGGATGGTGCTCTTATGTAAGATGATGTTGTATTCGTGTGGCATTGTATGCCTTTTGTATGTATCGCCATCTATTATGTAACGTTGATGTAATGATATCCACCTTGCAAAAGCGTCTTCAAGATGCGCTTCTATCCTTGATGGGACCTTCGAGTTCCTTTAGGATAGGGTCGCATCTTGGGCATGACACATGATGAATACTGGTGGAAGATGCAGATGCAAAGGAAGATAACACCTTCTCAGATTTCACCTTGGCGGGGCCAAGGGGACAGAATCTGGATGATCGACCGAGAGACATTTAGCACTCCGCTTCTAATGTTCTCCTTGATGTGCTAGCGTAACCCATTTATTGAAATGGTTTGGTATCTAGAACATCAAGTAACAGGTCGGACTTTGGGAGCTCAAGAATCCATAAGGAATAACTGCGGAGTAAATCTTATGAAATCGTTATGGGGAGGTGGCCAACTTCTTCAATCAAGATACTACAATGATAGGTCCTCCGGCTGGGTGTGTTGACCACGACATCCACTTTACCGGTTAGGGTGAGACCAATATTATAGTTCTTGGGAAACATTCCAGCCATCATATCTACGTGAGATTCAGATCTAGTTGGTGTCAGAATAATCCAGACTCATCGAGTCTAGAAGATAAATGAAAGTTTGCAACACAAATCGACGAGATGGCGTTGCGAGATTCTCGGGAAATGAGCTACGGTAGTAAGCTCCAAAATATGAGTTGTTTCTGCTACAAGCATGTGAACACGCTGTCCCAGACAAGCATGGTCACCTGGTAGTCTTACAACGAAACTCTACCAAGTTTAGGTGGGGAACCATCATTGCGGATAATGGAGTCCTTGATTAAGCCCGGGTTAGCTCTTAAAAAGGAACTTCTTCTCCTTGGACAAATCAATCAGTGGCTTGGTGTGCTAGGAAACACATATAGAATGAAGGCAGCCAACCTATCAAACCATAGAGTACTTCGCATGTGCGTGACTAACTTGGGACGATTCCAGAGGAAGGAAAACAAGCTTCCTAGAATTCACGGCGGCAACTTACGTCAAATGCACATGAACTAGGGGAAGTCACTTCTTTTGTCCAACACATGCTGCATGAACGGGACATGAAGATAATCCTTATAGAAGTTTCCAACACTAGCCTGATGTTCATCATGAATTATGGAGGAGATAAAATGCTACTGATAGGCTCAACAACAAGTCATTGGGATTTCCATATAAATGGAATTCCATAATTATGGGTGAGGGAGTCCTGGATTAGGGGGTATCCGGACAGCCGGACTATATACTTTGACCGGACTATTGGAGCGTGAAGATACAAGACTCAAGACTTCGTCCTGTGTCCGAATGGGACTCTCCTTTGCGTGGAAGACAAGCTTGGCAATCCGGATATTATATTTCCTTCCTTGTAACCGACTCCATGTAAACCCTAGCCCTCTCGAGTGTCTATATAAACCGGAGGGTTTTAGTCCTTAGGGACAGAATCATAATCATCATAGGCTAGCTTCTAGGGTTTAGCCTCTACGATCTCGTGGTAGATCAACTCTTGTACTACTCATATCATCAATACCAATCAAGCAGGAAGTAGGGTTTTACCTCCATCGAGAGGGCCCGAACCTGGGTAAACATCGTGTTCCTTGCCTCCTGTTACCATTAGCCTAAGACGCACAGATCGGGACCCCCTACCCGAGATCCACCGGTTTTGACACCGAAATTGGTGCTTTCATTGAGAGTTCCTCTGTGTCGTTGCTGCAAGGCTTGATGGCTCCTTCAATCATCAACAACAACATGGTCCAGGGTGAGACCTTTCTTCCCGGACAGATCTTCGTGTTCGGCGGCTTCGCACCGCGGGCCAATTCGCTTGGCCATCTGGAGCAGATCGACAGCTACGCCCCTGGCCACCAGGTCAGGTTCGGAAACTTAAACCACACGGCCAATATCCGCGGAGACTTTATCTTCAACGGATTTGAGCCTGCGCCAGGAGCGCCGGACAGTCGCGATGAGCACACCTTAAACCTGCTGTCGGACAATGCTCGGGATATCACCCCTGCAGGAGCCCCGGACCTAAATCCGGAGCATATTGCGTCGCCCGAGGATGGGTGGATGGACCCGCCCCAGAGCCCGCACATTCATCGGCAGTAGAGCCGAACACAGGCCTCACCCCCAAAGAAGCGTGTGACACCGGACCCCCGGACTCGTATCCGGCTATAGGTTCCAGTCCGCGCACTCCCGAGCCCGCCGAACTTGGTTGGCCTCCGGTAATGGAGTTCACCGTTGCGGATATCTTCCAGCACTCACCCTTTGGCGACGTGCTGAACTCATTAAAGTCTCTCTCTTTGTCAGGAGAATCTTGGCCAAACTATGTCCGGCTCGAGTGGGAAGCAGACGACGAAGGAATTCGTTGCCCACCCACCAGCCACTTCATTGCCACGGTCGATGATTTAACCGACGTGCTTGACTTCGACTCCGAAGACAGCGACGGTATGGACGACGATGCAGGAGAAGAACAGGAACCACTGCTCACGGGGCGATAGACAGCCACCTCCTCATACGATATATATATGGTGGACACTCTAAAGAAAACCAATGGCGATGAGGCAATGGAGGATAACCCCTCAGGGAAGAAAGCTAAGCATGGGCATCATCAACGCCGCTCCAAGCCCCGCCACAACAATACCGGCACAGGAGACAAAAACAATCCGGACGGTGCCAAAGATGAATACAACCCTGATCAGCCTACCTTCAAGCAGGCCGGACTGGCCACGGTCGGATACTTGGAGAGGAACAACTATATGCCCCCCTCCGAAGACGAGGTAAGCCTCGGCGATGATGAATTCGGCGTGCCTAAGGATCTAGTGGAACAAGTTCGCTTCAAGCGACGGCTCATGGCCACTGCGAGGAACCTGCAAAGGAAGCAACAGCAGCTCAAAGCTGACCAAGATTTGCTCGTGGACAGATGGACCAAGGTCCTGGCCACCGAGGTACGGACTCGACCGCCCCGACAAAGGGCACACACGACATAATTTGCTACCTCAGCCTAAGAAGGAGAACCTAAGGCACATACACCGACGTCAACATACCACCACAGTCCAAGACAATATGAAGGAAACACAAGGAGGCATCCTCAAGCCTCTGCGCAATCGTCATAAACATCAAGTCAGGGAAGTTGGTGCCGAATTCAGCGGCCCCCGGTCCGGTCAGTGGAAAAAGAACAGCTCAGGCCCATCCGGCCCAGGCAGCACACTCGATCAACCATGTGAAATTCATGGTACCCCTAGAAGGGCGGCCAAGCATACCAATAGAGAATGTCAGATCTTCCAAACAAAACGGCCGATCTTGCGCCGGAAACAATGAAGGGAGGTCTCAAAAAACAAAAGACCAGTCAAACATGGTGAGGAAGATCCCCTCAAAGTACAAAAATACGGCCGATCGTCTCTAATCACATCGACCGTCCGGACAACACCAGCCATAGCAATTTTATTGCACTCACTATCTACCCAGTGGCTTGGGGGCTCCATTTTACACGAGCCCCCACAGGCATAAAACTATCAATAACATCTCTTCAAAGATACAAGGTGCAAAGGCCAAGTTTTAACTGACCCACCATACTAATGGTTGTCTTCGGATCACCAAACAAATACCACGCCGAAGAATAAGTCTTTGGCATTATTCCCTTATACAGTAATTACCACATACTACCGGGACGAACCACGTTGGCTAGATTCAACGAGGTACAACATCAGGCCATTCCCGCGTGACATAGTCACAGTTATGGGCAAGGTCGAACCCCACCCTTAGAGTGGAAATCATACCACCGCTGGAATAGCGAGTCATGCCTGTTTATCAAATTTTGATTTGGCAGCCAAACACCCGGACACCAATTGAGGAATCCGAACTACTTTGTGGCATGGTTCAGCCAGGCTCCGCTCAGGCACCCGCGGTTCAACCATAACGGTACATGCAGCTGCCTTTAAGCATTTGTCTTTACAGACTAACCTTGGCACAGAACAGGACTGGCAACGCGGAATCAGCTCGGACGCAGAAGGCAGGAACACATAGGGCAGTCTGGATACACCTCAGATCCACACACAGCCTCCTCCAGTCCGGCCACGACAGGTTCCGCCAAAAATACTCCTTTTCATAAGCATAAATCGCACTCATATGCATAGACATGTCATTTTACTACAATGCGTAGACTTAAATAACACTTACCGGCCGTCGTTTCTCGTTGACGCCTCTTTGTCACAAACGGCACCCACGCCTTGTGTTATGCCTGATTATGCCAGGGGCTTCATAGTAAGGCAATAAAGTCTGACCACCTTTTCGGTCGCTCGGCACCCCGAACTTATAGCACTATATGCATTAGCTCCGAATCATGTCTTGGGTCATTAGTTGGGTTTGTCCGGCTCCCATGTTTTGGTACCTTATGTTCCGCTCCATCGGCTAAGGTAGCGCTGGGAGAACTACTGCGATTGTGTCCCGGTTCTTCTAGACGAGCACCTCAGTAGAGAAAGCCAAAAACTGACTATCATGATACAGCAAGAGCTGGTCAGCTGTTCAGAGGTTGTAAAATCTTTAAAGATTTATTCCGCATAATGCCATTATAAATGCAAAGTGCGATGGATCGTTCTTCCGATCAGGCGCCGATAGAGCCCCTAGTTCGGCCTTCCAAACACTAGGGGATGCGCCCACCATACTCGAATTCCTATGGCTAAGTGAGAGTGATAAAGCCCTATAGTCTGATTGCCTGGTTCGTGGTGAGGAACACCTCCTTAAAAGGACCCAACTATGGGATATAGAGTGTTCAGGTATGTCCCAAACACCCCCATACTTTTTACATGGGGGCAGAAGCTGACGACTGGCCAACTCTCAGGATTTACATACACTAAACAACCACACAGGAAGAACAAACGTTCAAACAAAACAGTCAATAAATAATAAAAGTGCCATTATCCCACATTACAAAGAATGGCACGACTGCCTTCAGGGAAATATAGTGTCTTTGGTACACTTATACGCCACAAGGCGGGCTCCTTTTAGTACACCTTCATAGTACAACTCGGGCTTGCGATGCTCCTTACCCTCCGGCAGCCCCTCAGTCATCAGCTTCTCAACATCAAGCTTCCCCCAATGCACCTTCGCACGGGCAAACACCATGCGCGCACCCTCTATGCAGACCAATCGCTTAATGACATCAAGCCGAGGGCAAGCGCCAACAATCTGCTTCACGAGTCCGAAGTAACTGCTTGGAATTGGCTCCGCGGGCCACAACCGGACAATCAAGTCCTTCATGGATAGTTCGGCCGCCTGGTGCAGTTCGATCAACTGCTTCAGCTGATCAATAAAGGGCACCAAATAATTCGGTGCCAAATACTACGACCAGAAATCCCTCTCCGCAGACTTCTTCTCCTCGGTCTGGTAGAATTGGGCGGCATCTGATATGCTGCGAGGCAGATCCGCAAACGCCCCTGGAAAAACAAGAATTCAGCTTATCGCTTAGAGTTCCTCCCATTATCATGTAAAAATGGCCATGAATACAAAAGACCTTACTAGCCGCAACCTTCCGGGCCTCCTGAATGTCCCTCAAAGCACCTCGGGCTTCTTCCCAAGCATCCTCTGCGACTTGGAGAGCTTGGGCGAGTTCAGATTCTTTCCCTACTAGACTCTGCTCCAAGGCATCGCCTTTTTTCACGGCCTCCAGGAGCTCTCGCTCAGCTTCAATGACCATGGCCTCGTGCTTCTCACGAAGAGCCTGTTCGGCGGCGGCCTTACTATCGGCTTCGGCCACAGCCTTCTTCAGTGCCTCAATTTCGGCACTCGCCCCTAGAGCATACAATGAAAATATCATAATTAGGCACAAACTTCTAATTCGTGCTCAACTTAGCACAAGGTTCCGGCATACCTTGCTTGTCCTCCAACTGCTTCTTCACGCGGCCAAGTTCCCCTTCAGCCCGTTCCAGACGCTGCTTTAGTTCGGACACCTCCGCACTATGAGCGGCGGTCGTCCCTGCAGACGCCTGTTTTCAAACAAAGGGATACACGTCATTAGCCGAGTCTCCTGCACAACGGAAAAATTTGATCCCCTGTTCGGCTCTCTTTCGCCGGACAGTGCATCAGGGGCTACTACTCATATTATGACAATCTCCCAAAGGTCTCTTAAGAAACATACCTCAAAGCCCTTTATAAGACTAGGCAGGATTCGTTCAGTCCGCTCTCAGTGGACTGAATCTTTTCAATCACCGCACCCATGAGGGCACGATGTTCATTGACGATAGACGCGCTTCTTAGCGCTGTCGATAGGCCACCCGACAGCCCTACTTGGGCACAGGTCGCTGGCGGAATAGGCAAGCCCCCAAAAGGCGCCTGCTCACCCAATCACGAAGCTTTAAAGGTATCCAGGACTGTGTCCGGCTGGGGTCTGGACCGAAGATCACCCCCGCCATCGACACGCATAGGAGCCGCTGCTCCCGTGTGTCCGGCCCTAGGGATATGCCCCCCTGGTCTAGGTCCCGCTGAGACGACACCTCGGTGTCGCGCCTAGGCTTCGGGGAAGGGGCCTCTGGAGGCGTCTCGCTCGCCAGGGCATCTGAGCTCAGCGAATCCTCCGATGAGGACTGTCCGGCGTGGGACCCTGCCAGGCTGTATGAAATATGGCGATAGTTAAAACTACTACATTCAAACAACCCCGGGCGCGTATGCGTGTTCGGATTTCGTATACTTATGACTTTTCCAGGGGCTGGGCCCTGGGATCCCTCTCCGGGCTGCTATCAGCAGCCGTGGTGGATGCCTCTGGGAGGGAACCTCTCCCCCTCTTTAGCGATTCGGCCTCCGGGGATGAGGAAGCCGTTCTTTTCTTCCCACCCCCTGCTGGAGGCTCGTCTTCCTATGCCTCCTCCTCTTCGTCTTCAGAAGAAGGATGGTCGCTGGAGTCTTCGGATTTTGCGTCCGAAGCATCGCGACGACGGACGCCACTCCGGGTCTTCTTGACCTTCTTGGAAGCCTCTTTCTTCGGTGCCTTGTAAGGCGCTGGGACCAGCATCTTCGTCAGAAGAGGTCCGGCCGGTTCCTCCGGCAACGGGGCAGGACAATGTATCTGCTCCACCTTCTTTATCCATCCCTGGGGTTATGATAAAACATGATAAAAGTGTCTCCCTCAGGACATGCCAACTGAAGCGTGGATGGACAGAGCATAGCAATAACTTACCGGACTTGCGGAGTGGGATAATTGATACCCACGGTCCTCGGCGGAGCCCAACCATGATTTGCCAGACTTAAAGAGCACCTTCCAGATATCCTTGTGGGAGGAACCATAGAGCTCCCGAAGGGTCTGATGCTCGGTTGGGTCGTATTCCCACAAATTGCAGGCTCGACGCTGGCAAGGGAGAACCAGGCGAACTAACATCACCTGGACTACGTCGACGAGTTTGATGTCCTTGTCGACCACACTCTGGACGCACACTACAACAAAAATACCCCTATACCAACGCATTTGTACCAACGATATTATAGGATCTGTTGTTTTATCCCACATCCCACCACCCACCTCCCGCAGTTAGAAGCCCTCCGCGCTTAAAGCTAACCTCCTCTCCCTAAAATAAATCAAACCTTCCCGTACCCACACCTCCATCTTTACCTCGTCCGCCATCTCTCTACCCCGATTCCCCTCTTTCTCATCTGACTTCCATGACTCGCCGCCGCCACCTTCAATTCTTCCTAGATCCGGCGCTGTCCCACGCTGTTGCTCATAGGCCAGGCTCCCCCTCAGTTCACTCGTCCTATATTCTTCCTCGGCGACATCCTCTGATCCTCCACGCCACTGCACGTGTCCCTGTAGTAACTCCAGTCGACAAGGATCGCCGGCGTGGCCTACGCAAAGGGCTCAACTCCATCGTCACTCTGACCGCTTGGGCCATCTGGAAGCATCGCAACGCCGTCATCTTCGACGGCCTGCACCCCTCCACTGACGATCTGGTGCTCTCCATCCAGGATGACGCTCGCCTATGGGCTAAGGCCGGCGCCAAGGGACTAGCCTCTATTATCCCTGTAACCTGATCATTTGTAGCGAGGCTGAGCATCCTCCTTCCACTGTTCGATGCATCCCTCCAGACATCTTTTAGTGTACGCCTGCATGGATGCTACCTGTACTGCCTCCCCCCTATCAATGAAATGATACGCTGCTAAGCGTATTCACCAAAAAAAGGATCGCCGGCGTAGCTCGCTCGCCCCTGTTTCGGAGGCCACTACTCCGCGTCGCTGCTGTCAGATCGGGCATGGATCTGAAACAAGCTGTTTTGTAGGGTGCTGCTCCCTTCTCTCGGTGGTGGCCGCAGTGGAGACGGGCCCGAGGTGAGAGGGGCATGGGGTGGAGCTCCGCCCGTGTTCCTCAACTGCCAATAGGATCTCGCGGCTCGCGAAACCTTCGGCAGCGATGGTGCTCTGGATTTATTTTGGCGCCCAGCGTACTCAAGCTCTGGTGGCTCCGCGTGCATTTGTCTATAGCTGCGTGCGTGCTTGGCTCGTGTGCAGGTGTCTGTGTGGTGCGTGTGTGCTGATTGAAAGTACAGCCCTGTGACACTGATTATTTGCTACTGCCGCTGATTGCTATGCCGATGTTGCTGATTTTGCTTCTCCTTGGTTCCTATAGAAGTAGATAGAAGACGATTGCTGTTGACGCTGATTGTTTGCTTTCGCTGCTGGTTGCTATTGCTGCTGCCGCTGATTGCTATTGCCGTTGCTACCGATTTTGCTGCTCATTGGTACCTATACAGTAGATGTAATATAATACTGCATTCCCAAATAAAAAGAATATAGAGATCTGTATGTTTTAATTTTTTGCAAATTGAACCAACTACATGTTATATCTTCTCTAATCTTTCTCTTGATCAGATTCTCTTTTATGCTCTCCATTGCAAAAATTACTCAATATGTACAGTGTGTACAATAATAATCATGGGACCCTCTAGCTTCTTATTGATTCCACGGTCCCTTTTCCTTGCAATTGTTAGTATTATTTGTTTCACCAGTATCTCATCATGTGATTTTTTCCCCTTGCAAATTTTTGTGCCTCCAAGATGTCAGCTAACAATCTATCAGTATCTAAACAAATGTAGTAGCAATGATGTTGATATGAAACTGTCCTACAGGTCAGGTTTTGAGCTGTTGACAATAGATCTGCAGGTAGATAAGATTGTGTTAAAATGATTAACTTGCTTTGGCTGATTGTGTAAGGGATTAACTTGCTTTAATGGCATGCAGCTTCAGGGGCAGATAGAAATGTATAGCTTATGAGATAATCGCAGAAAGTCGGGCAACCCATTCGCTTACTTGATAAACCCTGCCGTGGTACAGGCTACTAAGGTGTCCATTTCCTTATCTCGTCATGATGTAGCATTCTTATTT
Source organism: Triticum timopheevii (assembly GCA_963921465.1). Lineage (NCBI taxonomy): Eukaryota > Viridiplantae > Streptophyta > Magnoliopsida > Poales > Poaceae > Triticum > Triticum timopheevii. Next base: position 320,015,914 of record OY997270.1, read on the forward strand.
ATTATATATCCTTAATTTTTACACTAACTAGTCCAGCGAGTCTTTGTTAGTTAAGTCTGCCAATATATGTCTATTTTTTCTGGTCTTAACTTTTGTCGAGGCCTATATTTTCTAGATTCATATAGGTATTGATATTCAGGTATTCAATGACATGACAAATGATTCATGATTAGGGAGCTGAGTTGTGACAAAAGATCAAATCCTCTTGGTTATATGATATGCTACATTGGCAGCAAAGGCACATGGGTAGTGTTTCTTAAAATTGGGGAAGTACTGACATAAAATTATTCATCCATTACTTAGGTTTGCTTTTATTTAGATTGTTCAGCCATTACATTGGTCGCTCCTTATGCATTTTCTTAAATGTACATTCAGCTTAGTGCTAGGTCGGTCCTGAAGAATTAAATAGTGCCACATTAAATTATTTTTATTCCCCTGTAAACACCTTGAATCCTACCTTCTGTAGAAACAAAACTCCACTTCTTTTTCCTACAGAAGCCCAAATCTAAAGAAGTGTTTCTTTTTCATGTTGTTTCTTCTACTAGTTCTAAGGGCATCTCCAGCCGCGCCCCCAGGAAGGCCTCCCCAGGCGTTTTTTTCGCGCCGATGCCGAAAAAACGGCCTAGTCGCGCCCCCAGGAGCCCGATTTTCGCCGGCTTGGGCCGAAAACAGCGCCGGTGGACCCAGCCCGAACCCGGAGCGCTGGGGGGCGCCCGGGGGCGCCGGGCGAACTGTTTTGGCGCGAAAAAGCCGTGGGCCCACCGCGTCAGCGACACGGCTCTCTTCTCGGCCCTTCGTCGTCCTCATCACCTCGTTTCCCGCGGCAAATCAATGCCAAAGCTGCCGCGCACTGCCGCGCCGGTCAGCCTGCGCCATTGATGCCTCATGGGCGGCGCAGTGAAGACCGGACGACACGCGTCAAGACGGAGCCCCAGGGCACGCCGGTCGCCGCGCGCACCCACAGCTCCGGCGTCCGCATTGGCGCCAACGCCTCCCCACCCACCGGCCGCTTCGTCCTTGTAGAGCCCAAGCCGGAGCCCGACCTCCCCGTGGAGTACGAGGAGATAGCCTGGCGCAGCTTCTCCGACGAGGACGCCATGCGGTGGGCGCGGGACGACTACCTCCGCGACGAGACGATCCGGCAGCGCCGGGCCCTGGAGGAGATCGCCGCCCGCAAGCGTGGGCGCGAGGACGAGCACGGTGTCGTGGTCCTCGACAGCGACGACGACGACGACGACGCCCCCGGACCGTCCAACCCGCCGCGCCAACCGGGGGAGGGATGCAGCAGGGACGGCGGAGGCGTAGGCGGGGGCGGCGACGACGACGACGACGATGAAGACGACGGCGATGACTACACGCGGTTCTACAGCCTCCTCGGCATGTAGAACCGCGTGGACGGGCGGCGAGGCGGGCGGCGAGGGAGACGGCGGGGGTAGCCCGCGGTAGTTTTTTTTCTTTTTTTTGTAAAATATGTTTAAGTTTGAACGAACTCGCCGATGTTTGCGTTAAATTTGAGTCGTTTTTGCGCCGTATTTAACTTTTTTGACTAACCTTGGGCGCCGCGACTGGGGGGCATCACGCCCCCAGTGCGCGGTTTAGCGCCGGTGCGCCCCCAGGGGGCGATTTTTTGCCCCTCCTGGGGGGCCAACGGCTGGAGATGCCCTAAGAGTCTTATTCTCCATTGAGCTATTGGCATTGGGTTCTTTTCTCCTAATACATCATACCAAGCATGGGTAATACATGAGTAACGGTGACACTAAACTACTTAATTCCGAGACCTTTAGAAAACGGAAATATCCAATTTTGTATAGTTGATATTATTGTGTACCTAATCACCATTTAGTTGGTTGCTGAATTCATCTCATTGTTGATATAATATAATCTTTCCATAATTTTTATTAGTGAATACATGCTGCTGGCTGTTCGCAGTGAACATGCACACCCGATTGGCTGAAGATAATCAGTATTTTAAGATGTCCTCCTACTAAGTTATTTGTCAGACATACATAAGATTATGTCTTTGCCCCCAATAATCTTTTCTTGCACACATTGCAATTTTTATGTGGATCCTTTTGGGTACAGTGCATAGTATGCATATGTTAAATTTCGTTTCGAATGTGTGCATAAATAGTATTATGATTTTTCTTTGTAGGTTGAGAATTTCAATACAAGATGATTACTTGGACCTTGGAGGAGTATAATGATTCTTGGTACTTGGGGGAGAAACAAGAAAGTTCTCTGAATGTTTAGAATTTTTTTTTATTTTTCTAAGGAAGTGATGTACTCATAATTGATGATACTTCCATTGTAATGTAACATATTGTTCCATTGAATCAATATATCATTTTCACTTCCATTCTACCGAATTTTACTAAAGTTCTACTCTATACTGCCATTCAAACTACCTACTGTTACAAATGATTATATATGGAGGTTATTCTATTTTGCAAGCACCATAGCATAGAGCAACAATGTAATCAATTATTATATATGGAGGTTATAATCTATTTTGCAAACACCAACGCATAGAAGCGTTGCACTAATCCATTGTTGCTTTGCAACACATTATTTTCAAGATTACCAACGATTCTATATACGTTGTTGTAGACCCTTGCAACGCCACCAACGACAACGCATCTGAATCCGTTGGTGTAGACCTTAGCAACACTTATAGGGACAAACGACAACGCATCTATGCGTTGCTAAAGGGGGGTTCTTGTTGTAGTGGTATGTCTGGAGAAGTGACAGCTCATCGGACGAGGACCAGTTCAGGCCCTTCTCGGGCCAGGACGTGAGCCGCAGTGGGGCTCCAGATCTGAACTTAGGAGCCACAGCCCACTTTTTGCTGCGCGGTTCGGTGATATAGAACCACTGTTGCTGCCACTCCTTGACGTAGTCATTGAAGGCGCCCGTCAGCCATACAACCTTGGGCATCTTGCTCACCATGGCGCCGCCGCACTCGGCGTGCTCGCCACTCACCACCTTGGGCTTCACATTGAAAATCTTCAGCCATAGGCTGAAGTGAGGCGAAATTCGGGGAAAAGCCTCACACACGACGATGAACGTCGAGATATTAAGGAAAGAATTGGGGGACATATCATGAAAGTCAATCCTGTAATAATACATGATAACGCGAACGAATGGGTGAAGGGGAAACCCGAGCCCATGGACAAAATGAGGAAGAAACATGACCCTCTCGTGGGGCTCCGGAGTAGGGACGATCTGTCCTGCCGGCGGAAGACGATGGCCGATCTTTTTGGCCAGGTACCCGGCCTCTCGGAACCTCTTGATATCCTTCTCCTGGATGGTAGAGGCCATCCATTTGCCTCCCGCTCCAGATCCGGACATCTTCGGAGAACCTCTCTCCGGTGGAGAAGAAGAATGCTTGGGTGCTAGGGCTCAAGCAAAGGGGAATGGACTAGTAGAGGGAAAAGGCGTGGGTAAAAAGGAAGAGACCTTATCTCTTTATAGGGGCAGTAAAAGCTTTTGCGCCTCCCCACTTGCCTGGTGGAACCCGATCGTTCTCCACTTGCCGCAGTTAGCGGTGCGTTTGGGTTACCCGTACCCGTATTGATGAGAATCCCGCAATAAGGGGACACGATCTCTGCTTCGGCAAGACATGCAGAGGAAACCGACTCGCGATATGCGCTGAGGCTGGTTATGGGAAAACGGTTTGAATAATGACACGACCGCAGTATCATGTCGCTTTGTCTAAAGTTGTCAGCAGATAGTACTTGTGAAATATCATGCTCTCTACTGTGGTATGTGAAGATCATCTTGCAGATCCGGACACGGTTTAAGTGTTCAATAATTACTTGGAGTATTCGGAGATGGAACCCGCCTTGCAATGCTGAAGACAAAACTGCGCGCCGGACTCATCGTCATTGAAGCCTGGTTCAGGGGCTACTGAGGGAGTCCTGGATTAGGGGGTATCCGGACAGCCATACTCTATACTTTGACCGGACTATTGGAGCGTGAAGATACAAGACTTAAGACTTCATCCCGTATCCGGATGGGACTCTCCTTTGCATGGAAGACAAGCTTGGCGATCCGGATATTATATTTCCTTTCTTGTAACTGACTCCATGTAAACCCTAGCCCTCTGTAACGCCCTAGATACAACTTTCCATATTCGTAACTCCAACTCTTGCCTTTTCCGGAGATGCGATATGATATTTTCTTTCGTGGTTGGGTTTTTGTCTTTTGTTTTACATTTTTGTTCATGGCGTGCATCTCATCTCATAGCATCATGCACATTGCATCTGCATGTTTTCATAAAACTTGTAACCGTTCGCAGTTGCCCTTTCTTTCTTTGCCTCTGTTGGCATTTTGTCAGGCCCTTGCCCTCGTTGACCTCCTCGGACAACTTTGCCTTTGTTGACCTTCTCGTAGACCATTTGGACCCCTCTCTTCTCTCTTTCTCCGAGACCAACAAAACCCCTTGTCTCCACGGCCTTTTGTCAAACCCCTCGCATGCGCGTCCGAAAACTTCTTCCGGACCCGACTCGGGCAGTCGTCACCGTTGAATTCAGATCACCCCCAAGCATTCGTAAAATATCTGCGTTTCTCCATTGGACTCCCCTAACCTTTTATTCTCAATCATCCGATCACGATCCGATGATCCAAATGCCACTCGTACCTACCACCTACTATATAAATAGTCCTAACCCTAAAATCTAGGGACTTTGTCCCTTCACCAGCCAGCAGCCGCCGCCACTCTCTCCAAAATCTCCCTCGGGATCCTCCCAGATCCCATTGACCAACCACTGCTGCTTCCTCCCTCTGCCTCTCGCGTTCGATCTAGAGGGGTGGAGTTCCTCCTCTGCTCAATCTCCCCTGTGACCCAATCCGTCGATCCCCCCTCCAACCTCCTGCCCGAGGCCTCCCCTCGATCCAACCCTCCTCGCTCTCCTCGTCGACCAGGGAGACGAGCTCCTCACGAGCGCCCATGGCCTTGTGCCCCTGTCGTCCTAGCAGCAGCAACAACAACCTCGCCGTCGCCGCCATAGATGAGCAAAACGTCATCCCTTCCTTCCTCTGGTTCCTTCCTTCTCCTCTCAACATCTCTGCCTCCCTTTCTCTCCAGGAGCTTCGCCTGCGCTGCCGCCATGGACTGGAGCCGTCCCGGAGTGCTCTTCCGCCTCACCTCCCGCCCTGGCTGCAAGCCACCGCCGCCTGGTTCCTCCTCGAGCTCCAAGCCCCAGCGCCGTCGTCCCCCTGCCTCGCCATCCCCTGCCGCGGCCTCTGCTTCCTCTACAGCGACGACCAACACCTCCTCCTCCTCCCGTGTGCCTCGTCTGCCCCGCCGCAGGCCGACCGAACCAACGGGAACCGCCTCGACGCCGTCCAAGCTCCTCCATCGGCCACCTCTACGAGCAGAGCCGCTGGACCAGCAGGCCTGTGCCTCGCGCGTTCTCTTCTCCTTCTATCTCTTGTCCTCCCTCTCTGTATCTTCTCTGAATTTTCCCCGTCATGGTCGCCTCTCCGCAGGTCGCCGATGCTCCGACGGGATCAAGCCACGGAGCTCCTGCACCAGCCCTGCCGTCGCCGCTCCACGACCCCATCCCCAGACCTCCTTCGCGCCGCCTTGCCTCAGCCGCGCCCCGTCTATTGCGCCTTCACCATGTCCCTGCTGCTGCCGCCTCTGTTCTTCTGTAATGAGCAGGGCGCAGCCGCTCGCCCCGTTGACCGCGCCTCGCTCAAGCGCACGCCTGGGCTGCCTCCCCTCCAGCGCCCCAAGGCCCAGCCTGTTCCAGCTCAAGCCGGCCCAAGCCAGATCCGGCCTGCCCTGCCTCCTCCACCGATCTGGGCCAACCCAGCTAGGTGAGCTGCAGCCCATCTCTAAGCCGCACCCAGTGCTCCTGCCGGGCCAGCCAGATTCGGCCCATCTCATGTTTTTTTCCCTGGATGATTTTGCGATTTAAACCAGTGCATTAATAATTACAGAGATGCCCCTGTTTTAAACTGCTAATAACTATTTAACCATGCATCCAAATAAAACATGTCATATATGTAACATGCTTAGAATTTCATCTAGTTTCACAATATCCCATTTTCATCCATGTTTAAAATGTTTAACTTGTTGTTTCTTTAAATTTGCTCAAATGCCATGCTAATTTTTTTTATTTCATAACTAAATAACCGTACCTCGGAATTAAATGTTATTTATATGTAAATGGGGTAGAAAAATGCCTAGTTTAACATGGTGGACTTTATTTTCCTGTTTAACAACAATAAAATATGTTTTAGGGCAGAACAGTAGCTAATTCAAAATATGCACATGGGGATTTTCCGGAAATGTTGTTTATTGATCCGGCCTCATTTAAACTTGCCTAAATAGTTAGTTTACTTATGCCTCACCTCTTGCCATGTTTAACAACATTTAATGTTGCTGGGTAGCTTAAACAAGAGATAACTAAATAATTGAATGTGGTGTTTTGTCAATATGGAACTCGTTGCATATTGAGCTCCACTTAACTTGTAGTATTGTTTGTTGCACTTCGCCATGCCATGCCTCATTAAACCGGACATGCATCATACTTGTTTGTGCATCATGACATGGTTATGTGATGGTTGTTTACCATGTTGTTTACTTCTTTCCGGTTGTGCTCCTTCTTGTTAGTTCCTGTTTCGTTGCGATCGTGAGGATTCGTTCGTCTACGCTTGGTTCGTCTTCGTGGCTTCATCTTCTTCATGGACTCGTTCTCCTTCCTAGCGGTATTTCAGGCAAGATGACCGTCACCTTGGATCTCATTACTATCATTGCCATGCTAGTTGCTTCATTCTATCGCTATGCTGCGCTACCTATCTTTTGCTCTTCAAGCCTCCCAAATTGCCATGTCAGCCTCTAACCTTTTCACCCTTCCTAGCAAACCATTGCTTGGCTATGTTACCGCTTCGCTCAGCCCCTCTTATAGCGTTGTTAGTTGCAGGTGAAGTTGAAGATTGCTCCATGATGGACAGGATTATGTTGGGATATCACAATATCTCTTATTTAATTAATGCATCTATATACTTGGTAAAGGGTGGAAGCCTCGGCCTTATGCCTGGTGTTTTGTTCCACTCTTGCCGCCCTAGTTTCCGTCATACCGGTGTTATGTTCCCGGATTTTGCATTCCTAACGCGGTTGGGTGACTTATGGGACCCCCTTGACAGTTCGCTTTGAATAAAACTTGTCCAGCAAGGCCCAACCTTGGTTTTACCATTTGCCTCACCACCACCTATACCCTTCCCTTGGGTCGGCCAACCCAAGGGTCATCTTTATTTTAGCCCCCTCGGGCCAGTGCTTGTCTAAGTGTTGGTCCGAACCGAGTAGCCTGCGGGGCCACCTCGCGGCAACTCGAGGTCTGGTTTTACTCGTAGCTTGACTTATCCGGTGTTGCCCTGAGAACGAGATATGTGCAGCTCCTATCGGGATTGTCGGCGCATCGGGCGGCTTTGCTGGTCTTGTTTTACCATGGTCGAAATGACTTGTAAACCGGGATTCCGAGACTGATCGGGTCTTCCTAGGAGAAGGAATATCCTTCGTTGATCGCGAGAGCTTATCATGGGCTAAGTTGGGACACCCCTGCAGGGTTTAAACTTTCGAGAGCCATGCCTGCGGTTATGTGGCAGATGGGAATTTGTTAATGTCCAGTTGTAGATAACTTGACACCTGATCCGAATTAAAACGCATCAACGGTGTGTGTAGCCGTGATGGTCTCTTCTCGGCGGAGTCCGGGAAGTGAACACGGTTTCTGTGTTATGTTTGACGTAAGTAGGAGTTCAGGATCACCTCTTAATCATTGCTAGCTTCACGACCGTTCCGCTTGCTCTCTTCTCGCTCTTATTTGCGTATGTTAGCCACCATATATGCTTAGTCGCTGCTGCAACCTCAACACTTTGCCCCTTCCTTTCCCATTAAGCTTTGCTAGTCTTGATACCCATGGTAATGGGATTGCTGAGTCCTCATGGCTCACAGATTACTACAACAACAGTTGCAGGTACAGGTTTATGCGATGATCATGACACGAGAGCGATGCTTGCTTGCGTTGAGTTCTTCTTCTGCTTCTTCGATCAGGGGATAGGTTCCAGGTCGGCAGCCTGGGCTAGCAGGGTGGATGTCGTTTGAGTTTCTGTTTGTGTTTCATCCGTAGTCGGATGGTGCTCTTATGTAAGATGATGTTGTATTTGTGTGGCATTGTATGCCTCTTGTATGTATCCCCATCTATTAGGTAATGTTGATGTAATGATATCCACCTTGCAAAAGCGTCTTCAAGATGCGCTTCTATCCTTGATGGGACCTTCGAGTTCCTTTAGGATAGGGTCGCATCTTGGGCGTGACAAGTTGGTATCAGAGCCTCGACCGACCATAGGAGCCCCCTTGATTGTTGGCCGTTGTTGAGTCTAGAAGAAAACTATTTTGAGTCTTAGGATTATATATATCAGAGAGTAGGATTCTTTTTACTCCTCAGCCCCCTTCGTCGCTCTGGTGAGGACTCCTGACGTAGATGTTTTGTCTTTCCTCTCCTCAATTTTTCTCAATTTTTTTTTAGGATCACGCGGGTATCTTGGAATCGTTCCGATAGTCTTGTGACGAGAACATTGTTCTTGGTGCCTCCTGACATTTAGGGGTTGTGGCAGTGTCCTGGGGAGTTGAGCTCCGAGGTGTTGTCGTCACAATTTTATCGTTGCAGTTTTGGAATACCCGAGTTTTGCCGACATCGAAAATCTCTTTTATGCAGTTGTTGGTGAGATAACCTCGACGCCACCCAGTACTGGGGAGTTCGGGAGTATTGCCATAACTCGTATAACGGATGCTTTTCGAAGGTTGAGGTACACGATTTCCGAAGGTTTCTTGGTTATGTGTTGACGGATGGATACAGCTGGATGTAGGGATTGTTAGTTTGGGTGAGATATATTGCTTCCCCTGTATCCCCAACACCAGATTGCATAACCAGAAAGTTTTGGGAGTTTATAGGTGGGAATTCAAGTAGCTCCTAGAATATCTTTCCGACAGATGCATTATATGGGGTTGGGTAAATCTCTATCATATGTATTTGTTCCGTCTTATTCTGCAAGCCAAATCCTTTGTTTTGTTTTATTTGTGGTATTCGAGTTGCTTCGAAGTCAAATGTTGAATCCATAACTTTCCTAAACGGTGTTCTCATATTGCTATGTGAATACTAATCCTTTTTGATCATTGAGGTTGTCATGTTAATTCTTTTCCAACCGATGCGCTTCTCTTCGAGATGATCCCATCATTCTCCCCATCCGCAAGATCAATTCTAAGTTTTCTCAATGGTGTTTGTTTCGTTCATCCCAAGTTGTCCTTGTTTTTCCCCACCCTCCCACCCTTTTTCTTCAAGGACTCAGATTTCTTAATCATGTATCCTTTTATTTGTGGGAAGTCTCTTCATTCTTTTCTTTCAATGTTCTTATCCGGTGATTTCCCATGAAGATGCTCAACAGTTTCAAGTCCATCATCCTCCATTCTTTTTGCTTCTCCGGTGGATCCAATTCAAGCTTTCGGTGTTGATCATATTCCTTTCACTACAAGAAATATGTCAACTTATGACCTTCTGTCAGTGACCCTGGAAGAATTGGTCATAGATTTATGACCATTTGAGACCAATTGGTCAAAAGCTGTTCGAGGGGCTCCAAACCCTAAACCATTGCGACCATTTTGGTCAGAAAGGTCATAATTTCCTTACATGAAATGGTCATAAAGCTAACAGTGCTAGTCCGCTGCCTTATTTCTAGTTGTTAACGACCAATATAGATGGTCATAGCCTTGTAAATTGTGGTGGGTTGCTATGACTAGGCGCCACCTCATCAGTTTTGCCTATGTGTCATGTCCATGTGGCAGTTTTTGCCCTAGGTTGTGAAGCAACCTATATTTCTGTCTTTCCCAAAATTCCCAAAAAAATCTCATAAATTCTTTGGGTCATATCTTTGTCAAATATGTAAAAACCTTCCTTGCCTAGTTCAAAAATAATACAAAAATATTCATTTTCCTATTCTGTTCAGAGTAACAGTTTGTGAAGGAAGTACCACTTTGGCATGTCCAAATAGTATCAATTTTCTACAGTTCTTTCCTATGCCCAAATAACCATCCTCCACCAAATGCCAGCTCAATCCATTCATTATTTTGATCCGAGCTTCAACATTCGTATTTATGTCCAGTGTGGTGGTTTGCAAAGCAAGTACCACCAAGGATCCTCCTTTTGAGCTGAAAATTTGTGAAAACGGTCTTCTTAGTAACTGATCATCCTCAGCAAAAACTCACGCCCATTAGCCATGTACATTTGCCGTACCGCTAATCAAACACTTGGCTGCTAATTCATGTTTGAGCATCGATTGGTCTCCTTGTGAGAATCTTATGTTGTAATTTTCTTCCTAGCACCAACCTGGGGAGTGCCCAACCTACTAGACATGCCTAGGCCGCCCAGAACACATGGCAACGCCATGGTCACGCGGTGACCACGCGGCGGGCATGCGAGTTTACACGCTCTAGAGTTGGGGCCCTCGTCCACCGCCCAAACCTCGACGTATCGCCACCAAACCATGTATTTATGATTAAATAGGTCCTTATGTAACTATAAATGATTTTTGGAAAAAATAAATAGCAAACTATGAGGCAGCTGCAGTTCAAATTTGACCCGCTTCCAGCTGAATCGGCAGAAATTTGTCTTTTTCACGAGAGGTGGATCAAAATTTTTTACACCATACCATTTTGTCAATTGTGCATTAAATATGGCCTAGTATTTTATAAAAATGATTTGGTCCAATTTTGCAACAATTATTTGGTAGTTCCTTCACAAAAAAACCTCCTTTCGGGCACTCGAAAATTGGAAAATGGTTTTTTCGTCCAACGAAAATGAAAAATTCCTTAGGAAACATTGTTTGCTATTCCAATATGCACCCTTGTGCACGATATGAGATCATTTGAACAAACTATGCCATGAATGTGGCCATAAGATTGATCATTTTGGCTTGAAAGCCATGAATCTTCACACTTGATAGCTCATTTCTGAGAACACTTTTTTAAAATAATTACCGTATTACAAGTTTATTATTTTTACTGGAAACTTGGTTACATATAATGACACAATGCGAAGGTTTTCCAATTTTTTGATTTGTTTTGAATTTTTTTATGCCCGTTTCAAAATGCGGTCAAAACGGCGGGCTTGACCGTTCCTAGCTAGTGGTTGAATCTTGGAATTTTTTTGGTGTTTCTATGATTAAATAGATACTTATGTACCTAGAAATGATTTTTGGAAAAAATAAAGAGCAAACTATGAGGCCGCTATAGTTCAAATTTGACCCGTTTCCAGCTGAATCGACAACAATTTGTCTTTTTCATCAGAGGTGGATCAAAACTTTTTTCACCCAAACATTTTGTCAATTGTGAATTATATATGGCCTAGTATTTTAGAAAAAATGATTTGGTCCAATTTTGCAACAATTATTTGGTAGTTCCTTCACAAAAAAACCTCATTTCGGGCACTCGAAAAATGGAAAATGATTTTTTCGTCCAAAGAAAATGAAAACTTCCTTAGGCAACATTGTTTGCCATTCTAATATGCACCCTTGTGCACAATATGAGATCATTTGAACAAACTATGCCATGAATGTGACCATAAGATTGATCATTTGGCTTGAAAGCCATTGATCTCCACACTTGATAGCTCGTTTCTGAGAATACTTTTTTAAAATAATTGCCGTATTACAAGTTTGTTATTTTTCCTGGAAACTTATCCACAAATAATGACACAATGCGAAGGTTTTCCAATTTTTTGATTTTTTTTTGAATTTTTTATGCCTGTTTCAAAATGCGGTCAAAACGGCAGGAATGACCGTTCCTAGCTAGTGGTTGAATCTTGGAATTTTTTTGGTGTTTCTATGATTAAATAGATACTTATGTAACTAGAAATGATTTTTGGAAAAAATAAATAGCAAACTATGAGGCAGCTGCAGTTCAAATTTGACCCACTTCCAACTGAATCGGCGACAATTTTTCTTTTTCACGAGAGGTGGATCAAAACTTTTTGCACCCAACCATTTTGTCAATTGTGCATTAAATATGTCCTAGTATTTTAGAAAATTGATTTGGTACAATTTTGAAACAAATATTTGGTAGGTCCTTCACAAAAAAACCTCCTTTCGGGCACTCGAAAAATGAAAAATGGTTTTTTTGTCCAAAGAAAATGAAAACTTCCTTAGGCAACATTGTTTGCCATTCTAATATGCACCCTTGTGCACAATATGAGATCATTTGAACAAACTATGCCATGAATGTGGCCATAAGATTGATCATTTGGCTTGAAAGCCATTGATCTCCACACGTGATAGCTCATTTCTGAGAACACTTTTTTTAAAATAATTACCGTATTACAAGTTTGTTATTTTTCCTGGAAACTTGTCCACATAAAATGACACAATGCGAAGGTTTTCCAATTTTTTGATTTTTTTGAATTTTTTATGCCCGTTTCAAAATGCGGTCAAAACGGCGGGAATGACCGTTCCTAGCTAGTGGTTGAATCTTGGAATTTTTTTGGTGTTTCTCTGATTAAATAGGTACTTATGTAACTAGAAATGATTTTTGGAAAAAAATAAATAGCAAACTATGAGGCAGTTGCAGTTCAAATTTGACCCGCTTCCAGCTGAATCGGCGGCAATTTGTCTTTTTCACGACAGGTGGATCAAAACTTTTTGCACCCAACCATTTTGTAAATTGTGCATTAAATATGTCCTAGTATTTTAGAAAATTGATTTGGTACAATTTTGCAACAAATATATGGTAGGTCCTTCACAAAAAAGTCATTTTGGGCACTCGGAAAATGATTAAAAATAGCTAGAAAGATCAGAAATGCATAGAAATTGGTCCTTATCCATAAAATGTGGTCTAACTATAGTGAAAATTTGTGTGGTGCCATTTTGCAAAATATTTTTGATAGCTATTTCGTAAAATCCCTCTATTTTTAGTACTTAGACACTTTTTTAAATCACTGGTTTTTCGAACCAATTAGGACTCTTCCTACGGATCGATGACATGGCGCCCATCCATCCATCCATCCATCTCTCCATCCCACATCCATCCATCCATCTATCTACAGAAAATAGAAAATATAATGAAAAAGAGATACCCCCACCCGCAGCCCAAACCCTAGGTCAGATCCCATCGACTCCCCCCATCGCACCCCTCCTCCTCGCAGCCGCCGCCACCTCCTCCCTCGATCCAATCCTCTCCCCAGCCTCCTTTCCCCGATCCAGTCCTCTCCCTGCCGCTCCCACCTACCGCCGACCTTGCAACCCTCCTCACCACCGCCGCCGACCTCGTCTCCCTCCCTCCCCGCCGCTCTCCCACCAGACGCTCTTCGCGGCCCTCCGATCCGCGGACGCCGAGGCCGTGCGCCGCCTCCTGGCCGACGACGAGGACGCCTCCCCTCCTCCCCGTCCCCATCCCCCGCCCCCACCCTCCCCGTCCCCGTCCCCTGCCCCCTTCTCCCTGCCAGATCCAATCCTACCCGCGTCCTCTCGCCTCGGCCTCCATCTCCATTCCTGCCCGTGTCGGCCACCTCCCTCCGGCGGAGTTCGACCCACACCCCCAAGCACTATTTCTCCACCCTCTCCCGCGCCCATCCCACACCGGCAGACTGCCTCACTGCCGCCGCCCCCCACCGGCGAACTCCCTCTCCTGTCTCCTTCTCTCCCTGCCAGATCGAGCAGCTCCACCTCCCCCTCACGCTCCCATCCACTGACGCCGCTGCTCTTACCTGCAATGACCTGAGCAGGAGTAGCAACAACTTCCTCCTCCGCTTCCCCTGTGGTCTGGCCGCGTGCCGCTGCTCAGATCGAGCGAGAGGTGAGGCAGCACCGGATCCAGATCGAGCGCTGGATCCAGACCGAGCCGCCGAAACGAGGTGCAGCACCGAATCCCTCACTCTTCCATGGATGGACTTGTCATCTTCCCTTTTGCCTTGCTGCTGCGATTTGATTTTCTTCCTCTCCCTCCGCCTCTTCCTCACGCACTCCAAGGCCATGGCGCTGGAAGGAAACCCGGCCATGGAACCGACAGCAGGCACGCCATGGAGAAGAGGACGCGATGGAGGGGATGACGCCATGCACGTGAGGACGCCATGGAGGACGCAGCTCCACCACCATCGCGACGCCATCTCCAAGCCCCCTCCCGATACATCTCCTGCGAGGTATGACCTCATCAAGAGCCCATGGAAGTGAAACTTGATTGTGCAGTCATCAGTTGCTGTCATTGATTATGTGATTGACTGATTCTATAATAAGCCTTCTTGTCGTAGTCTTGCGGTTGATGTTGATAATTCAAAGGCCAATTTCTGTTTACGCTGCCACTTGCTTATGTTGTAGGCCTGATCAGTCACTTAGTCATATCGTCATATTTCTGTTAGGATTATTTTTACCTTGCAGCACAAGTAGATAGCCGTGTTCACATGTTTCCAGTGAGTTGTTGTAGAAGTGAGAACTTTATGCGGAGTATACTACCTATTCAAGGAGCTGTTTGGTATGCTGTTTGAAATATGTTTTTTTGCTTGGTATGCTGTTGGTCTGAATCTACTTACATGCTTGACTGAATTTAACTTGGTGCTGAAACAAGCACTCGGTTGGGGCCTCCTGGGTGATGCAACCAGCCTGAAGCTACTATAGATATCTGAATATTTGGCTACTGCAAATGGAGTAGTCTAACCATGAAATGGTTGCTGCTGTAGTACTCCAACCAGCCTGAAGCTATATGAAGTCTAACCAACAACTGTAGTGCTCCAGCCTGAAGCTATAAAATTTTGTTTCCTTGGCAAAAAATTCAGTTTACAGATTTTTGCAAATTCTGTATTTTGTAGTACTATTTTGGTTGCAGTAGTTTTTCAGTAGCTTGTTAACTTGCTGATGCTTTCTTAATTATGTGCAGCTGCTCCACTGAAAATTCTTAGTGTATCTTATGCTTAGTGTTAATTCTTTGCAGCTACTCCACTGAACTACAGTACTGATAAACTTGCACAGGCTCTGCCTTTTGCTTATTCTGTTTTTATAAATCCACTTTATAGTGCTTACCTCTTTGTCACATTGGGTTTGGCAGCTGTTGCTAATCTCTAGCATTTACCTCTTGTTGCAGACCAGGAAATGAAAGATCGCTCGACAAACGGCCGCTTCTAGTCGGTTGGATCTGATCTTATACCCGCACACGAGAGCTAATGGAGCAGCAGCAGATTAGCAAGGACACAAGCTGGACTCCCAAGTTCTTCGGTGAGCTGGCTCCATCTCCTACCCCTAGCTCCCTCTTTTCTGCTCCTATAGCATGCTTTGTTGGACTCATGCTCTGCTCCTGCACTAGCAGCTTGATTGGTTCTATATACACTAGCAGTAGTACCTCATGTACCTTAGGGTTTTGTTATTCTCCTGCGGGAAAAGCTTGTGTACATAGCTGTCTCCGGCTTGTATGGGTGCTCTCCCATGTTTTGATGCCTAGTTAGCTCGATGAGCTTCGTATGCTAGTAGTGACTGAATGCTGAAATTGTTTGTGATAGCTGTGCGGGCAGTTGTGGTGGGCAAGCTTTGTCTAGTTATATTGAGCACAAGAGGAAATAGTTACATTTAGTTATTTTGCTGTTTGCTCTCTTGACATTCTGTAAAAGGAAGTGTTGAAGGCAAATTTTTGAGTCGTGTCTCTCATCTGTAATGGATCTATTGCATATGAATTCTTGTTTGGGTGGTATAAGTTTGCAATGCATTCAATGGTATTAACTGGGTTTTGTGTAGACTTGTCTATACACAGAATGCAGTGTCAGATGTTTTTGTTTCTCTTGACCATCTTGTTGATGTTATCTTCATCACTATAATGTACTTTCTGGTTAACTAAGCTTCATCTCCTGTTTCTGTTTCCAGAGATTGTTGTATTATTTATGTTCTTTTTACTCCCAGAATTATTGTGCGCTCATACTGCCATCACATTGCCTGTTTTTCTTGCTGCATACATGTATCTCAAGCATTGTACTTCTGTGTTTGCTTAGGCGGATTCACTTGATTATGTTTCTAACTTTTCATAATTTATTATTTGTAGATGCTGGCCTTTCTTCTTCAAAAATTGGGTGTACAGGAGCTACAGCAAGAAGAATCCTGAAGAAAAAGCACACCCAGAATGCCATTTCGCTCAGTGGAGCTAGTTATGTGTATATTTAGTTGTATTTTAACTCCTGTTTTACTAGATTTGTACTAGGTACTTTGCTTGGTTGTTGTAATGTACTATCTTAGTTTTGGTACTTTGTTTGGCCGTTGTAATGTACTATCTCAGTTTTGGGTGTACATGATTGTAATGTACTGCTTGGTTGTTGTATGAAATATTATGCCTTATTAGCTCTTTTTGAATCAAATTTTCTAATTGCAAAAATATAGAACTGGCCTGTGGTAATTGGTTCCCATATGACTAGTGGGACCTACTTTAAAATGGAAAAGAAATAGAAGAAAACTGACAAATGGGCTGGAAAAAGGTTGAGGCCCAAAAAAATGTGGACTGTAGAAGAAAAAATAAAAGTCTGTTGGGCTTGGCCCATGTAGCTGACCAAACTTGAAAGAAAAAAACAATAAATGGGCTGAATTAATGGGCTCGGCCCATGTAGAACACCAAATCGGACCGGGCTGAATCTTGTGCCACATCAGCTTGCCACGCTGGATGCCTACGTGGCCTGGGGAGGTTGCTAGTGACCAAAACGCCATAGTAGGAATATTTTGGTCGTAAACGTCCACGACCTTCTCACAGAGAAGGTCGCTATAGTCAGTTTACGACGGCCAGCTTTTGACCTTCTGTTTTTGGTCACAAAAAGGTCGTAAATGGAAATTTGTGACCTTTCAGTGACCAATAGTGGTGGTCACAAGTTGACATATTTCTTGTAGTGTTTCCTCGTGTCAAATGCTTTCTCATGCCGGTGCACCTCTCAATCACTCACCTCTTGCTATTCATTTGTTCCAGAGTGTTGAAGATATCTCAGAAGATTTGTGTTTACATTCTTAATCCGTTCAAGCCATTTGGAGATTGTTATCTCATTCAAGCCATTTAATTCAACCGGTGCAATCTCTCTTTAAAATCATTTCCAACGGTGTTTTCTTTTGAGTGGGCCCTAACCCACAGGTCTTTTTCCAGGATCTTACCTGACTCTTCTAATTATTCCGGAGCCATTCCAAAGTCTTTCGAAGTTTGACGTAAGAATGAATTTTCATCAGTCATATTCCTTCTCCAAGATCGCTTTCAGAATATTTTCATTGCTGGTTCATCATTGCTATTCTTCTTTGTTCCGGAGTGTCTTAACAATTTTGGTGGTTCTCGTCATCATTCTCAACATGTGAAGACCGAAGAAGTGTTTCCTCTAAATCTTGGTCCATTCTCTTGAAGATTCATGGTTCTAGCTTCATGCTATCCTCATAACTGTTTTGATTGTGACAATTCTTTTCTTACCATCCGGAGCATTTCATGAGTTGTTTCCATTTCTTTCCTCCAAAGGCCATCATGTCATAATTCTTCATTCTCAGCGTGTAGCTATCGTTCTCCAAATCTTACCGGTGCATCATTCAAATACCCTCTAATCAGTTCATGATCTCTTCGTTCTCATGTATCTAAATCCCTTCAAGTATCTTCATTCATTTTCCAATTCTTCCCGGTGAATTGTGCCTTTGCTACTTTCATTTCCAATTCTTATGGTGGTGCGTTCAAGAGTTCTCTTTCTTGGTTATCGTATCAATTCATTTGTTCTTTCGTTGTTTCAATTCCACCGGTGGTTCCATCAATACCTTCTCAAGTTTACGCTATATCCCTTTTAATCCTTTCTACGAGAATAAGTAGTATGCCAAATCCATTGCTTGTCATCAATTTAATTTGATGAAGGATAAGCATACAATAAATCTTATTCTTATTTCCTCGAGGTGATTCAATTCTTTTCTTCCGGAGATTGTTCATGATGAAGTAATTCTCGTTTCTAGTGTTTCATCTTTTTTTTCGGAGTTCCAAGTTTTCTCAGTTATATCGTCGCGAAGCGCCATCTAAATCATTACAAGGCTTCACCTTGTGTTGTCAACCTCTCTTTCTTTCTATCATCCTTTTATTACCGGAGTTCTCCATGGAGGCTCTACATGGTGGTTCGTCAAGGATTCTTTTCATTCTTCAATTGTTCTTCAAGATTTCTCTTGAAGTTATGACTCGCCAAGCTATACTCTAAAATAAACATAGTGCTCAACACATGTTTTGTTTTGAGGAGCTCAAGTATTCTTCATCTTGCATTTCAAAGTGCAATTCTTTCTACCTTATCTTTTGAGGTGGTGTTATGTCACTCTTGACAATTTCCTTCATGTTTCATGATTCATATGTTGTCAAGAATGAGGTATTTTAAAGGGACATTTACACCTGTGCCCCTAACTCGAACCCACTACTCAGATTTGCCCCTAATTTTCAGGTATGCTCAGTTTTGCCCCTCTGCCATTAGTGTCACTTATAGAAATGCCCTTCCGAGCCGTTAGCGTCCAGTCAAAGAGCGTTGACCGCTATCTGGGTGTTTGTTGGACATTTTGCCCTTGTCTCCATGTGCCACTTACATGCGGGACCCACTTTGAAAAACAAAAGGAAAAAACTCTTTCTCTCACCCCTCTCTTTATACCACTTACATGTGGGGTCAACCAAAAAAATATGAAGGTTAGACCAGTCAGGTCAAATTAGACTTTGGGGGCCCACATTTCATTGTCTCTTAATATGTTTTAACTGTTTTAGTTAGAAGAGGGCCCAAGAGTCAGCGGCCCACTTAACAAGGGCGTGTTAGTCTAAACAAATTTTTAACCACAGCACACTAAACTCCGGCGTGTTTGTCTCAAAAACTAAACTCCGGCATGTGCTGAAGGCACGACGGCGATGTGAGGGATCATGCCAGAGTGGCTCGGGGCTGCAGAGCAGGCCTGCGATGCTGCGGCGGAAGGAGGAAGTGAGGTGACGTCGCCGGAGCATGTAGGATGGTCGGTAGAACATGCAACAGTGAGCTCAAGCAGCGGCGGCGGCTGGCGGGGCATGGCGCGAGATGGTCAGAGGGTGCGAGGGCTCGGAAAAAGGCGCAAAAGGAGCATATGCTCACCTGCAACATGACAGGGTGGTCACGGACGACGGGGAGATTTTACAGCAGCGACTTGGACCTCGGCGGCGGCTGCCGGAGCATGCAATCGGGGGACATGAACGACACGGGCTCAATACTCGAATCCCTCGCGCCATGAGCATTCAATCGAGCTCCTACACATTTCCCCTCAACCAATTTGGGTCTTATCCCTCTCCTTCCTCATCTCTGGCGATGAGCGCTGCCGGCCATCCGAGGTCGATGCCGTCGCTTCCGGCGTGGCCTCTCCAAATCTTGGCGCTAAGATCCCCTTCTAGAGCTTCTTCTTCCTTTGCGCTAGTCAATTTTGTGTTTAGTAGGTCCCCAGTGAGCTCCCCGCGACAACCGTCGCCGTCCACCGCTGGACTCTGTCGGGGACTGGATCCAGTGGCCTCCTGTGCGCCCAACTGGCGCGAATCGACGCGCAATGGTGAGCGCAGCACTACCACTCTAGCGAGCCTGCTACTGGAAACTGCCGCGTGTTACTGATCAACACCGCCGGTGTTCCCAGCACGCCGAAGTTGAGAGAGAGAGAGACAGGGAGGGAAGAGAGAGAATAGAGTTTATATATATATATATTTTTGTTGACCCCACGTGTAAGTGATCCAAACAGAGGGATGAGAGAAAAGAGTTTTTTGCCTTTGTTTTATTTTTTTCCAGGGGCAAAAATGTCCAGTAGACGCCCAGAAAACGGTCAACGCCCTTTGACTGGACGGTAACGGCTCGGAGGGGTATTTCTATAAGTGGCACTAACGGCAGAGGGGCAAAACCGAGCATACCCGAAAATTAGGGGCAAAACTGAGTAGTGGGTTCGAGTTAGGGGCAGAACTGGAATTGGCCCTATTTTAAATCCATTAATCTCTTCGTTGGAGTTATCTTGTGTCATATTTCACCTAAAGCCTTTCCTTAAGGGTTGCTGCTATTTGTGGTGATTATGCATGACCCAAGCTTGCTCTTTATCCTCTTGGTGGAAGAAGTTTTCATCTCTTCGTTGATCTCAAAGCAAGCAATTGTTTTCGTTAGTGGCAGAATGTCACCTCATAGTCTTGAGATGTTTCCCATAAGCCCACAACAAGCCTATTCGTTTCGTTGTTGGTTTTCCAATGACTCCGTTATAACCTTCTTGCAAGGATGCTTTCCAAGCTCATTTGTGGCAGAAGTTGGCATTTTCTTCTCTATTCTGTTATTCCAATGATCTATCTTCTATTCTTCCGTTACAGAGGCATCGTTATGTTGTGCTCTTCACCCATCACCTCGTTTGGTGAGGATCGTCTTCTTTTCTGGCTTATCCATTTAACCGGAGTGTTGTATCATCTCTTCAATATCTTTTCATCTCATCAAGTTTTCTTCTCTTTTCTACCGGAGTGATATCCAAATTCTGTCATTCTTGTTCCTTGGCTATCTCATTATACCGAGGTGGTCATATTCTTTTCGTTCGTGAAGCTCTTATTTCCATGTCTTTCAACCTTCAAGTCCTCGTAATACTCCTGGTTCCTCTTTTCTAACAGATTGTTTGCAATCTCGTTCATCTCTGTTGTACTCTTTCTTTTAAATTGCTCAACCTCTCATGGTTCGTGGTTTCACTCGTTCGTCAAAGAAGCAACTCTGTTTTACCTCTCCTCTTCCTTTTTCCTCCGGTGCCATCCTAGATCTCGGGATGAGATCCTCTCATAGTGGTGGAGTGTTGTAACGCCCCAGATACAACTTTCCATATTCGTAACTCCAACTCTTTCCTTTTCCGGAGATGCGATATGATATTTTCTTTTGTGGTTGGGTTTTTGTCTTTTGTTTTACATTTTTGTTCATGGCGTGCATCTCATCTCATAGCATCATGCACATTGCATCTGCATGTTTTCATAAAACTCGTAACCGTTCACAGTTGCCCTTTCTTTCTTTGCCTCCGTTGGCATTTTGTCAGGCCCTTGCCCTCGTTGACCTCCTCGGACCGCTTTGCCTCTGTTGACCTTCTCGCAGACCATTTGGACCCCTCTCTTCTCTCTTTCTCCGAGACCAACAAAACCCCTTGTCTCCATGGCCTTTTGTCAAACCCCTCGCATGCGCGTCCGAAAACTTCTTCCGGACCCGACCCTGGCAGTCGTCACCGTTGAATTCAGATCACCCCCAAGCATTCATAAGATATCTGCGTTTCTCCATTGGACTCCCATAACCTTTTATTCTCAATCATCCGACCGCGATCCGATGATCCAAATGCCACTCGTACCTACCACCTACTATATAAATAGTCCTAACACTAAAATCTAGGGACTTTGTCCCTTCACCAGCCAGCCGCCGCCGCCACTCTCTCCAAAATCTCCCTCGGGATCCTCCCAGATCCCATTGACCAACCACCACTGCTTCCTCCCTCTGCCTCTCGCGTTCGATCTAGAGGGGTGGAGTTCCTCCTCTGCTCAATCTCCCTTGTGACCCAATCTGTCGATCCCCCCTCCAACCTCCTGCCCGAGGCCTCCCCTCGATCCAACCCTCCTCACTCTCCTCGTCGACCAGGGAGACGAGCTCCTCACGAGCGCCCATGGCCTTGTGCCCCTGTCATCCTAGCAGCAGCAGCAACAACCTCGCCGTCGCCGCCACAGATGAGCAAAACGTCGTCCCTTCCTTCCTATGGTTCCTTCCTTCTCCTCTCAACATCTCTGCCTCCCTTTCTCTCCAGGAGCTTCGCCTGCACTGCCGCCATGGACTGGAGCCGTCCCGGAGTGCTCTTCCGCCTCACCTCCCGCCCTGGCTGCAAGCCACCGCCGCCCGGTTCCTCCTCGAGCTCCAAGCCCCAGCGTTGTCGTCCCCCTGCCTCGCCATCCCCTGCCGAGGCCTCTGCTTCCTCTACAACGACGACCAACACCTCCTCCTCCTCCCGTGCGCCTCGTCCGCCCCGCCACAGGCCGACCGAACCAACGGGAACCGCCTCGACGCCGTCCAAGCTCCTCCATCGGCCACCTCTACGAGCAGAGCCGCCGGACCAGCAGGCCTGTGCCTCGCGCCTTCTCTTCTCCTTCTATCTCTTGTCCTCCCTCTCTGTATCTTCTCTGAATTTTCCCCGTCGTGGTCGCCTCTCCGCAAGTCGCCGATGCTCCGACGGGATCAAGCAACGGAGCTCCTGCACCAGCCCTGACGTTGCCGCTCCACGCCCCCATCCCCAGACCTCCTCTGCGCTGCCTTGCCTCAGCCGCGCCCCGTCTGTTGCGCCTTCGCCATGTCCCTGCTGCTGCCGCCTCTGTTCTTCTGTAACGAGCAGAGCGCAACCGCTCGCCCCGTTTACCGCGCCTCGCTCAAGCGCACGCCTGGGCTGCCTCCCCTCCAGCGCCCCAAGGCCCAGCCTGTTCCAGCTCAAGCCGGCCCAAGCCAGATCCGGCCTGCCCTGCCTCCTCCACCGATCTGGGCCAACCCAGCTAGGTGAGCTGCAGCCCATCTCTAAGCCGCACCCAGTGCTCCTGCCGGGCCAGCCAGATTCGGCCCATCTCATGTTTTTTTCCCTGGATGATTTTGGGATTTAAACCAGTGCATTAATAATTACAGAGATGCCCCTGTTTTCAATTGCTAATAACTATTTAACCATGCATCCAAATAAAACATGTCATATATGTAACATGCTTAGAATTTCATCTAGTTTCACAATATCCCATTTTCATCCATGTTTAAAATGTTTAACTTGTTGTTTCTTTAAATTTGCTCAAATGCCATGCTAAAATGTTTTATTTCATAACTAAATAACCGTAGCTCGGAATTAAATGTTCTTTATATTAAATGGGGTAGAAAAATGCCTAGTTTAACATGGTGGACTTTATTTTCCTGTTTAACAACAATAAAATATGTTTTAGGGCAGAACAGTAGCTAATCCAAAATATGCACATGGGGATTTTCTGGAAATGTTGTTTGTTGATCCGGCCTCATTTAAACTTGCCTAAATAGTTAGTTTACTTATGCCTCACCTCTTGCCATGTTTAACAACATTTAATGTTGCTGGGTAGCTTAAACGAGAGATAACTAAATAATTGAATGTGGTGTTTTGTCAATATGCAACTCATTGCATATTGAGCTCCACTTAACTTGTAGTATTGTTTGTTGCACTTCGCCATGCCATGCCTCATTAAACCGGACATGCATCATACTTGTTTGTGCATCATGACATGGTTATGTGATGGTTGTTTACCATGTTGTTTGCTTCTTTCCGGTTGTGCTCCTTCTTGTTAGTTCCTGTTTCGTTGCGATCGTGAGGATTCGTTCGTCTACGCTTGGTTCGTCTTCGTGGCTTCATCTTCTTCATGGACTCGTTCTTCTTCCTAGCGGGATTTCAGGCAAGATGACCGTCACCTTGGATCTCATTACTATCATTGCCATGCTAGTTGTTTCGTTCTATCGCTATGCTGCGCTACCTATCTTTTGCTCTTCAAGCCTCCCAAATTGCCATGTCAGCCTCTAACCTTTTCACCCTTCCTAGCAAACCATTGCTTGGCTATGTTACCGCTTTGCTCAACCCCTCTTATAGCGTTGTTAGTTGCGGGTGAAGTTGAAGATTGCTCCATGATGGACAGGATTATGTTGGGATATCACAATATCTCTTATTTAATTAATGCATCTATATACTTGGTAAAGGGTGGAAGGCTCGGCCTTATGCCTGGTGTTTTGTTCCACTCTTGCCACCCTAGTTTCCGTCATACGGGTGTTATGTTCCCAGATTTTGCGTTCCTAACGCGGTTGGGTGATTTATGGGACCCCCTTGATAGTTCGCTTTGAATAAAACTTGTCCAGCAAGGCCCAACCTTGGTTTTACCATTTGCCTGACCACCACCTATACCCTTCCCTTGGGTCGGCCAACCCAAGGGTCATCTTTATTTTAGCCCCCCCGAGCCAATGCTTGTCTAAGTGTTGGTCCGAACCGAGCAGCCTGCGGGGCCACCTCGCGGCAACTCGAGGTCTGGTTTTACTCGTAGCTTGACTTATTCGGTGTTGCCCTGAGAACGAGATTTGTGCAGCCCCTATCGGGATTGTCGGCGCATCGAGCAACTTTGCTGGTCTTGTTTTACCATTGTCGAAATGTCTTGTAAACCGGGATTCCAAGACTGACCGGGTCTTCCTGGGAGAAGGAATATCCTTCGTTGATCGCGAGAGCTTATCATGGGCTAAGTTGGGACACCCCTGCAGGGTTTAAACTTTCGAGAGCCGTGCCCGCGGTTATGTGGCAGATGGGAATTTTTTAATGTCCGGTTGTAGATAACTTGACACCAGATCCGAATTAAAATGCATCAACCGCGTGTGTAGCCGTGATGGTCTCTTATCGGCGGAGTCTGGGAAGTGAACACGGTTTCTGTGTTATGTTTGACGTAAGTAGGAGTTCAGGATCACCTCTTGATCATTGCTAGCTTCACGACCGTTCCGCTTGCTCTCTTCTCGCTCTTATTTGCGTATGTTAGCCACCATATATGCTTAGTCGCTGCTGCAACCTCACCACTTTACCCCTTCCTTTCCCATTAAGCTTTGCTAGTCTTGATACCCATGGTAATGGGATTGCTGAGTCCTCGTGGCTCACAGATTACTACAATAACAGTTGCAGGTACAGGTTTATGCGATGATCATGACGCGAGAGCGATGCTTGCTTGCGTTGAGTTCTTCTTCTGCTTCTTGGATCAGGGGATAGGTTCCAGGTCGGCAGCCTGGGCTAGCAGGGTGGATGTCGTTTGAGTTTCTGTTTGTGTTTCATCCGTAGTCGGATGGTGCTCTTATGTAAGATGATGTTGTATTTGTGTGGCATTGTATGCCTCTTGTATGTATCCCCATCTATTATGCAATGTTGATGTAATGATATCCACCTTGCAAAAGCGTCTTCAAGATGCGCTTCTATCCTTGATGGGACCTTCGAGTTCCTTTAGGATAGGGTCGCATCTTGGGCGTGACACCCTCTCCGGTGTCTATATAAACCGGAGGGTTTTAGTCCTTAGGGACAGAATCATAATCATCATAGGCTAGCTTCTAGGGTTTAGCCTCTATGATCTCGTGGTAGATCAACTCTTGTACTACTCATATCATCAATATCAATCAAGCAGGAAGTAGGGTTTTACCTCCATTGAGAGGGCCTGAACCTGGGTAAACATCGTGTCCCTTGCCTCCTATTACCATTAGCCTTAGACGCCCAGATCGGGACCCCCTACCCGAGATCCGCCGGTTTTGACATCGACAATGAGATCAAGTGATAACATTGATCAGAACCAAAAGATATAACAGTGTATGCTCGAGGAAATTCCACGAGTAAGACAACATTACGAACATCGTTGGTTCTGATTTGATTTGGCGATAACCCATACCCAAATCAAAGATTGGATAAGATGATAGATCCATTAACTGACCATGAGGGTAAATCGATGAAAATACCATCTTCCTTCAATACACACACACACAAAGATATCCCTTGGAATGAACTGAGTCAGACAAGCTTTTATCTTCGAACCCTCCAAGTTGTTTAGCTTGACCAACTAGCTCAGGGGTATCCAACACACATTCTTGGAGAAGGGGGTGGTTTATAAGAAACCAACTTGATCACGAACTCAACATAGCGGTTAGGTGACGACCTGGTGATCCTTTCGAGAAGATATTCAGAAAATCACGAACCACCGATATGTTACTAAGCTCGAGAACAATCTTGCTATTCGGGGAAAGACGATATGATCAAATAAGCAAGGGATTGGCATAGCCCTAACTTATGGATAGAAGAGTGCACTAGAGATATGGACTAGGTAACACGATCAACCTTAGGATGGTGACTGAATAACCAACATGCTAAGGATGAAATTATTGTCCTTTAACTACCAAGCAATAGGGTTGCTAGGAGTATTGATTTCACACATCACGATTCACTTGTCGGTACTCATACGAGGACCGAGGAATGAATAACGATGGCGAGAAGTATCACCTTTATCAAGAGTTCATAGGATGGTGTGCAATTCCCATGACATTCTTGACATGAGATGGTAATACTTCAGCGTAGAACAGAATCAAAAGCTGGATTAGCATTTTGATCTGCGGAATACAACTGCTTTGACCCAATCCTGGATATGGGAGAGGTACTGGAGTTTGTTTCTCCTAGTCATTCCGGAATAGAATGGCTTGACGGACCACAAGAGTAATAGGCATCAATAAACATTATTGCACAACTACTCCCTACTATCAATTGATAGACAAGGGCCAGAAAACAACTAAAGAGGGACAACTCAAAAGAACATCTGATTTTCGGAGTTGTGGATGCATAGATTAGTATGTCGAGCAAAGCTCAACATTTCTTCCGGATAACCCATGCAGAAAGGCAGAACTGGCAGATTCACAATGTAGAACGAAGAACTCATCAAGAGCACTCTTATCGTGATCTTTTGGTTCAATGGAACTCCTGCCAAGGATGGCTCATGGTATTTGGAAGAATGATATACCACGGACCTCGAAGACTATCACAAAGGTTACTAATTTCCTAAGGGAACTAGCAAACACTATCAACATGAGGTAAGTAGAGTGAATCTTGGGTTCAAGAACCCAGAAATAGAATACCTACATACCAAATGGCATCACGGGATGCTTTCGAGAATAATGGCCAGAATCATCACACTTGGGATACAAAGCATTGCTAGATTACTGAGTGGTACTCTAATACACCTAGGGTCATAATAATAACTCCAACATATATGTCAAGGCAGCAGAGTACCTCAACTCACCGATTAGTGTGGTTAATCTGGCCCAAAGGGACATCAAAACCAGAGGGAAAGGATTTTGCAAATGCATCAGACTATTTAGAAACTTGGGATGACTCGGACAGCATAACAGCTGTAAATTCTCAAAAAGATTTGAGACATGCTACAAAATGGTGGCATAACCACTCGATCATCATAATATCAAGGTTCTGAGATCAACTATGAATACACGTAGATAGTAGGAACTGAACTGAGGCTTAAATCCAACAATCTTATAAGTCTACGGATTAGTAACACATGATCCTGATAGAAGGAAGAGAAAGCCTAGTTCCTTAACCCCGTAGGAAAGATAAGATGACTCGGATCAGAAGGGCATGAGGTAAAGGAGTAAAAAGAGCCTTACGTTCCATCCCACAATCAATTCCCTTATATAACTAAGGAATTTCTAGACTCAACTTCGACCAGTTTGGCTTGGTAATCCTATAGGCAGTCAGGCTCTGATACCAAAGCTGTCAGGACCCCGACTCAAGCCACACCGATCTAGCATGTAACACCTCATATCACTTTGCAGCCTCACGCATGGTACTCCCACGGGTGTTGCCTTACCTTGCCCGGGACCGTTTGCGCCTTTTGGCACACGTATATGATAGTGTCGCTAGCATCCATATGACAAGGAGCCCGAGCTGACATGGCTAGTCATGAACACAAAGTGGCACTAACTTACAGGGACAGGCATACATGACCCAGCAACGAACGTGTCGGTCATCAGCGAGTGAATCCGGGCTGTAGCAACTGGGCTAGCAGGACTTCGGTAAACCGGGCTGTAGCAGGCTAACAGGACTCCGGTAGACACCGCGTGACATTTCCTCGAAGGGACAAACAAAGGAACGAAGAAGGACACATGCCGGCGAGCCTAAGTTTTCCGGAGCAGTAGCAAGCTACCAAGGCTCAGTGGAAGCACTAGGAGACATTTCCCGGTAAGAGAGGCTACCAAGGATAAACAACTAGATAGTCAGATCCTACACATTCCAAGCATTTCAATAACATACACACAATATGCTCGATATGTGCAAATACAACATGGCATCACAACATGACTCTACAACTCAAGTATTCTATTCAATAGGCTCCGAGGAGCGAGATATTACAAACATGGGTCTCATGACCCAACATTCAGAGCATACAAATCAAACACAAACGGAAGCTTAACATGTCTTAGTATAGACATCTATAAATGAAAAAGTGTGAGAAGCCTGACTATGTACCAGATCCTGCCAAGGGCACAAGATCGTAGCTGAGGTAACAAGCTAAACGTCGAAGTCCACGCGGAACTACTAGCGAGACCGAAGTCTCTCTGCAAAACATAAAATAGGAAAACGTGAGTACAAATGTACCCAGCAAGACTTACATCAGAACTATCTACATATGCATCATTATCAACAAAGGGGATGGTGGGGTTTGACTGCAGCAAGCCAGCTTTGACTCGGTGTCTATCCTGATCTACGACTACATGTAACTCTTTTGAGATGGCGCACACGAGTCCACATATTCACCATATCAATACACCACTATGGATCCGTACCCGTCTCCCTACGAGAACGCCACCCATAGCACTCTCGCTTATCTTGCGTATTTTAGAGTATCCACTTTCACTTGTCTATGAACTGTATAGGCAACCCGGAAGTCCTTTACCGTGGACACGGCTATTCCAATAGATGATGTTAACCCTGCAGGGGTGTAATTCTTCACACACGCTCTCACCACTTTCCGCCGTTTACACGACATGTACTCGGCAACCTTCAAGCGGAAGCCCAGCGAGGGTGTCGGCCACAGCCTACCTAAACACTCAAGTCTCTAGTCCATGTTTATCGCCTATTCAGGTTCCATCCACAGGGAGTCCGGCCGAGGTTTCCACATAAGGCCCTGAACAATGCGTACAGGATTCCGCGACACCAAACGGGAGCCCGGCATACCCGGCCACGTGCCTACCACATCACAGCCCACCCCTCCGGTCAGCGCTGTCCACGGCCTCCAGCATACTAGAAACACCAGAAACTACTTGCAACTCCTGGACAGAGGACAAGGGTGATTAAGAAGCCGAGAGGGTCCATTGGTTTCGGGCCCAATGCATGGTAGTAACTGTTTCATGGATCACAAACACATAACTCGGTTCCTGAGGACGGCTTCAATAAGACAATCCACCACTTACTCCTACATGGCCTCTGACTGCTACCTTTACCAAATCGCGTTCACATACTTAGCTCACACACAGTAGAACATGTTCATCACATTCCAATTCATCCCCGATGAATCAGACCTGACACAACTCTAAGCAATAGCAGGCATGACAAACAAGCATGAATGAGTAGGCACATCAGGGCTCAAACAACTCCTACTCATGCTAGTGGGTTTCACCTATTTACTGTGGCAATGCCAGGTCATGCAGAGGAAAAGGGGTTAACTACCGCAGCAAGTAACACATGAGTCATTGTTGTCCTAATGCAGTAAAAGAGAGTAGAAGTGAGAGAGTGGGTTGTATCAGAATGAACAAGGGGTTTTTGCTTGCCTGGCACTTCTGAGGATAGTATTGAGTCTTCATTAGTGTCAACGATCACAACGTCGGAACATCGTCTACCAAGAGGGGACAAATACTGGCAACAGAGAAGAAATACAATCAATGCAATGCACAATATGATGCATGATCATGACATGTCAATATGCTGTGTGTTGGGCTAATGCAACTAAAACTAGAGTGGTTTTGAGCTTATTTGAATCAAAGATTCAATTACAAGCCTAAACTATGAACTCATATAAGTGCATTATCATGTTTCATCTAAACAGCAAGGTTAGGTTGCTCTAACATGCATGAAACCAGTATAGATGGAAAGGTTGGATTTTTTGATCATTTTTCATATATAACTTACTTCAATCTGAGTTATAGATTATTTTCTATGAATTTTTTGAAGTTTAAGACATTTCTTAAAAATAAATAAATCAAATAGATTTATTTAAAATCGAGAAAAGCATTACTGCATCAGCCTGACGTCAGAATGACGTCATTAGGTCAACAGCGTCAGCCTAGGTCAAACCTGATGCTGGGACCCACTGGTTAGTGACTAGGCTAATTAACAGAGACTGTTAATGCTAATTTAATTATAACTAAAAGTGTCAGTGGGGCATGGGCCCACATGTCAGTGAGAGAGAGGGGGAAGTCAAACCGGGCAGTGGGGTCAACCCACGCTGGTCGGCGGGTCAGCGGTCGCCAGCGTTTAGCCGCCGGTGAGTCCAGACGCGGCGGTGCGCTGCGGGATTCACCTATAGAACGCCGTTTGGCACGCGGAGCACAGCTACGGGATGCGTACGCTCGTCCGCATTCAACCGTGGTGGTGGCGCGGCCGGGGAGTGGCCGGAGACGTCGCCGGCGACGATCTTGGCGATCGCCGGAGTTCGGGCGAGGTCGAAGCCGTCGCTATGAGGTATGGCGAGGTGCGTGGGGAGGTGCTACGGGCTTCTGCGAGTGTGGTGAAGATGATGGCGTGCTCGGAATCAGGCCAACATGGCTGTGGTCATGACGGCGACGTGCGGTCGCGGCGGCGGGTGCGGCCGAGCTCGGTGTGGTCGCTGTGGTGGACGAGAAGGCAAACAAAGAGGGGGAGAAGGGGCAGGAGCTCACAGCGGTTCCAGGAGGACGAACGGCGAGCGCGGGGAGGCACGGACGATGACGGCACATCTCCGGCGATCTGGGGGGGGGGCAGAATGTTGAAGAAGAGGTGGATGGCGTCCTTGTGGGGCTCACGGCATCGAACGGCTTGCTGTAGCTGGTGAAGAGAGCGACGACGGAGCTCCCAGACATGGCAACGTGTCGAGGCGACGACGATGGCGGTTGCTCTCGGTGGCCGCCAAAACAAGAGCTAGAGGAAGGGAGGGGGTGCTGCGAGAGAGGGGAGAGGTCGAGGTGGCTCCAGGGCATCTCCTGGCGTCACCGGAGGGGCCGGGGAGAGGCAGATAGGCATGGAGGAGGTGGTGGCGCGGCTGCAGCATGCCGGGCACGCAGCTGCTTTGGGGCGAGGGGGAGAAGACGACAGAGGGGCGGCGGTGGTGGGCTGGGCCGCAGGTGGGCCAGCACAGGAGCCGGGCCGGTTGGTGGCGCCAGGTAAGTCCTTCTCTCTCTCTCTCTCTTCTAATTGATTTTGTTTTTCTATTATTCTGTAGTCTTTAGGGCTTTATTAAAAATACTTAGACACTTCCAAAAATCATGAAACTACTCATGATCACTGTTGGGAATATATCCTACAGTAAACATTTTAGTTGATGATTATTTGAGCATTTAAAATATTTAATAGCATTTAAATGCCCAAATGCAAATAGAGTATGATTTAATCCAGAGCCCAAATATGTCATGGAAAAATGTGCATCACCTCTGGTTATTGCTTCTAGGATTTTCCAGAAAAGATGAACATTTTTGAAAGCCATTTGGATTCACTGAGAATATTTTAGTTGAACCTAATGAATTCCTTTGATGCTAGGGTTTAGGCAATCCCCATTTCAATTTTCTTTCAAAGTTTAAACATGATGCAGACATGAAGTTAGCCTAGTGCAATGCCAGAAGCTAGGGATGTGACAAGAGGGCGCTCCGCGACCTTGCCGAAGTCTGCCACATGGTAGCAGTAAGCCCTTGGAATGACACGGCTATCAATTTTAGCACCGATGACAAACCAAGAGCCCGATCAGTCCGGGCACCAGCCGCTTTGGTCCTAAACCCAATTGTACACGGCTTCCGCCTCACTAAAGTACTCATGGACGGTGGCAGCCGACTGGACCTCATTTACGAGGACACGCTCAATAAAATGCAAATGGATAGGAGTCGCATTGAGCAAAGTAACACAACCTTTCACGGTATTATCCCCAGCCGAGAAGCCAGATGCTCGGGAAAAATCAAACTCGATGTGATATTCGGCACACCGGAGAATTATAGGTCCAAAGAGCTACTCTTCCATGTGGTACCATTCAACAACGGGTATCATGCTTTGCTGGGGCGAGACGCATTCACGCGCTTCCAAGCCATACCCCATTACGGGTATATGAAGCTCAAAATGCCCGGGCCCAATGGAATCATCTCCATATCCAGCGACCCGGACATCGCCCTCCGAGCCGAAAACAAAACCGCATCCCTGGCCCTTGAGGCGTTATCCGAGGCCCTCACAGCCGAGGAATTGACCACTCTATGTTCCACAGTAGACAGGGACGATGTAATCCTCGATAAGAGACCAAAGTATACCTCCTTCAGGCTGGCTGACGAGATAGTCAAATTTCAAGTAAACTCGACGGACCCCAATAAAACAGCTTTCATTGGGGCACAACTGGATCCGATGCTGGACGCTGCACTACACGCATTCTTGCATGAGAACTGGGACATTTTTGCTTGGCATCCTTCCGATATGCCAGGTATCCCACGAAGACTGGCCGAACATAGTCTCAATGTATTAAAAGGCTACAAACCAGTCAAACAAACTCTTGGTTGATTCTCCGAACGCAAACGACAAGCCATGGGGGAGGAGCTAGCCAAGTTACTCGAAGCCGGGTTCATCATAGAGATCAAACATCTGAATTGGCTAGGAAACCTGGTCATGGTACCTAAGAAGGATAAATTCTGGCGCCTGTGTGTCGATTTCAAAGACCTTAACAAGGCTTGCCCCAAGGACCCCTTCCCACTACCTCGAATCGACCAAATTATCAATGCAACCGCAGGGCACGATTCCTTGTGCTTCCTCGACGCATATTCCGGATATCATCAAATTAAGATGAAAGAATCCGATCAGGCCGCAACGACGTTCATCACTCCGTACGGGCCCTTCTACTTCAATACGATGCCTTTCGGGCTCAAGAATGCCCGTGCAACTTACCAACGCATGATTCAAACATGCTTGAAAAAACAGATCGGCAAAACTATGGAAGTATACATAGATGACGGAGTCTTCAAGACCAAACACGTAGATTCATTGGTAGATGATTTACGCCTTACATTCGACAACCTCCGAGGATAGGACATACAACTCAATCCGGAAAAATGTGTTTTCGGCATTCCAGCCAGAAAACTTCTTGGGTTCATCATTTCCAATAGAGGAATTGAAGCGAACCTCGCTAAAATCCGAGCCTTGTCATAGTTGGCAACACCAACAGACCTCAAGCCGGGCGCGTGGCAGCTTTAAGCCATTTTATCTCCAGGTTAGGGGAAAAGACGTTGCCATTATATCGTTTGCTATGCTGCACTGACAACTTCGCGTGGACGAATGCTGCCACAGCCAGACTGGAGGAAATAAAGGCTTTGTTAGCAAGCAACCCAGTCCTAGCCGCACCAAATGTTGGCGAACCAATGCTACTCTACATATCTGCAACTCACCAAGTAGTGAGCGCGGTGCCCGTCGTCGAACGGAATGAGGAGGGACACAAATTCCCAATTCAAAAACTGGTATACTATGTATCAACAGTCCTTACACCATGTAAATCCCGACACCCGCATTATCAAAAGATAGCATATGCGGTCTTCATGGCATCCCGCAAGCTGTGGCACTACTTTCAAGAGTGCTCCATCATGGTCGCTTCCGAAGTATCACTTAATGATATAAACAATCCGGACACCACCGGTCGGATTGCCAAATGGGCCATTGAGCTCTTGCCATTCAAAATAATTTACAAGACACGCCAAGCTATTAAATCTCAGGCGTTGGCTGACTTCGTCGCCGAATGGACAGAGGCCAAAATCCCTAAAGAATATGTCACATACTCTAATTGGGTGATGCACTTGGATGGCTCTAACATGTTAGCCGGATTGGGGGCTGGTGTCATTTTGACGCCCCCCACAGGAGATACAATCCGTTATGTGCTCCAAATACTGCACACAGATTCTAACAATGCAGCCGAATACGAGGCCTTATTGCAAAGTCTCCGGATGGCCGTCTCCATGGGCATACAATGCCTTGAAGTGCGTGGGGATTCAAACCTTGCAATATCTTAGATAAATGGAGACTTCGACGCAAAAGATTCGAAGATGGCGGCTTATCGTAATGCCGTACTCTAAATTTCAGCTCGGTTTGAAGGGCTCGAGTTTCATCATGTGACTCGAGAAAGTAATCAAGCGGCGGACATACTTGCCCGCATGGGCGCTAAACGCGACCCTGTCCCACCTAACACCTTCGTAGAGAGGATTTTTCAGCCATCCGTAGTGTGGCAGGACGGTAGCGGCAACATTGTTCCAGAGCCGCCATACCACCAGATTCCGAACACAGCTCCGATATCATCGGGGGTTCGGACACCGAGATAACACCATCAGCCCACGAAATCATGGTTGTAATCGCCCCATGGACTGAACCTTTCCTCGCCTACCTTACTAGGAACGAGCTCCCTGATGATCAGACAGAGTCCAGTCGCATTGTTCGACACTCGAAGGCTTACAAAGTCCATGAGGGAGAACTGTCCAAGAAAAGTACAACCGGAGTCTTACAATGGTGTATCTTCGAAGAAGAAGGATGAGAGCTCTTGGCCAAAATACACGCCGGTCTTGGTGGCCATCATGCCGCCGCTCGGGCCCTTGTAAGTAAGGCCTTTCGTATGGGATTGTTTTGGCCCACGGCCCGAGCAGACGCACAAGACCTCGTACAAGATGAGTTGGATGCCAGCTTTTCGCATATCAAAGCCACATGCCGCCCACTACTTTGCGAACAATCCCCATTACATGGCTTTTGCGGTCTGGGGGCTTGACATGGTCGGACCCCTTAAAGGGGGAAGCCATAAGAAGAAATATTTTTTGGTTATCATTGACAAATTCACTAAGTGGATAGAAGCCAAACCAGTCAAAACGGCCGAAGCCGGACCAGTTATAGACTTCATATCTGGTGTGGTGCACCATTATGTTGTCTCGCATAGTATCATTACAGACAATGGTTCCAACTTTACGGCCGATGAGGTAAAAACTTGGTGCGCTAATTTGGGCATCAAGCTCGACTACGCCTCTGTATATCACCCTCAAACAAACGGTCAGATCGAGTGGGCTAACAGCTTGATCATGAGCGTCATTAAACCCAGATTAGTATGATCCCTACGTGAATCAAACAAGCACTGGGTTGAAGAACTCGATTCCTTACTCTGGGGGCTGTGGACCACGCCCAATCGCACGACCGGATACACACCTTTTTTCATGGTGTACGGCATCGAGGCAGTACTGCCTTGTGACATTATTCATGATTCACGTCGAGTGTGCATGTATGAAGAGAGGGAGGCCGAGCTTGATCGGCAGGATGATCTGGACGGCTTGGAGGAGGAGCGCGACGTTGTGAAGGCCCGTTCCGCATTTTACCAACGGCAAGCCCGACGATATCAAAGCAGGGAAGTACGGGCAAAGACTTATAATGTTGGTCAACTTGTCCTGCGCCTACCAGAGAAGAAAAAGGACAAGCTCAAGCCCAAATGGGAGGGTTCCTTCATCATAGATGAAGTTCTCACTGGAGGAGCCTATCGCCTACGCAACGCTTCAGATAATCGATTAGAGCCAAACCCATGGAACGCTGCTCGGCTCTGCAGATTCTACGCCTAAATCCACACTTGTAACCTTTTTTCGATTTTTCTCCCTCTCACCCCTCTTTTTTCTTTTGGTTTTTCACCAGTGTTCGGATCAACCGCACACTCAAGGGATATACATCATCAAATGTATGCACCCATCTTCACCTGGGGGCTTCTTTTTAAAGAAGCTTATTCTGATTATTATTTTTGGAGCATCAAGCTCACCGTATATATGTGTTGTGTACTCATATGTGTCCTGTCTTCGCCATTATATGCACCTTTATGACTTAACTTTTTGCCAAGCTGGGTTGCCTGGCTCCTGTGCTTATGCCCTACGTTCCCGCTTGTTCGGCTAGGGAATAAAGGGAGCACCTCTCGATTGTTACAGCCGGGTTATCCGGACGTGTACCTCAGACGGGTGAAGTCAAAAGCTAGCGTTCTTAAGGGAATAATCGGTCGGCGGACAAGAGACGAACTGCCCATGTTGCAATACGCCCCCATATTATAAAGTGTATTGTGATTTTTCCATCACAGTTCATGTATGCGCAAACACACATGCTGGCCTAGGGAAAGGAACCCTTAAAGGAACTATTCTCTCTGGAAGATGTTTCTTATGATCAAATGCAATATAACATAACTCCCTGAATACAACTTGTCTGTTCAAGCAACTATGACCGAACCGCCTAGTTTTCGAACATACCTTGGTGTTTACCAATAGTTTAAAATATTCGGAAACACTCCAAACCTCCGGCTTTGGAGGTCGAAGCGGAAAGTCTGCCATGACAATCGTTTTACAAGTCGGCTGGAGAAAAGTTTGTTGATAAAGTACATTACTACTTGGACTCAAAAACTTCCTCTTGCTCTAGACCCTCTAGTAGGTTGTCTAGTTTACAATCCTGTTGAGAAAACTTAGCTGTCGTTTTCACTTGGTCATACACTAAGCTAATAGGAATTTCTTGTCCATCCGGTCCCCGAGGTTCGACCCGGGCCATATGATTCGGATCAAGCTTGGTATACCTTGTTTTTACCATGGCCCAGGCTTCTCGAGCGCCTTCCCGGCATGCTGATATCTTCCATAGCTCCAGACGGCGACGAGCTCCCTTGAATAAATTCGCAAGCTAATCCATACTTCCTGGAGGGGAATTAGATGGCCATAACGCCTTAGTGATGTTCCTCATTGCCTTTCGAGCTCGCTCGTGCACTTCGGAAAGCTCTTTTAGTAGGTCGCCTTGGAATCCGAACACTTCTCCTTCGGGACGTCCGATTAGCACACCTACAGAAGAAAACTTGTTAAAATTTCAAACGGGAGACCATTCTTGACTAATAGGTTACAGAGCATACTGAATATGTCGCCTTTCAATTTCTTGTTATCCTTCAAAGCATCCGATAACTGGGCTCTCAAATCCTTCAGTTCTTCGGCCTGCTTGATGTCGGCATCCTGAAGTTTGTTCTTCTCATTAATGGTCCGTGTCAAAACACGTTGACCAGCGTCTTCTTGCCCTTTGGCGTGTTGTTTATCTGCTTGAGCAGCCCTTAGCTTCTCCTCTAGCCGATCTGTCGAGCGTACCAACGCGACACAACCATAATTAGGAACCCTCGTTGTATTCACGAAAGCCTTATCTTCGAACTACTGCTGCACTTACCATCAGGTGCCTTCTTGGATTTCTTTAAATCTTTGAGTTCGGCAGTAGCAGTAGATAGCTTTGTTCGGCATTCCTCAAGCTCTTGGATAACTTTTTACTCCTCTCCGTGAGTATCTAACAAAGTAATGACTCTTAAATCAGTTGGACCAAATTCTGCAAGACTCGGGGGCTAGTGGCATATGATTATTGAATCTGCCCAAAAATTCTTACCTGCATATCCTTCGAAAGCTGGTGAGTGGCTCCAACAACTCCATCACGAGCAGCTCAGATATAATTAACCACTGAGCTGATAGCGTTAAAAACCTCTTCGGTAAAATGGGGGTCGCGCATAGCCTCTCTCCGCCGCCGGTGACCCATCGCACTATCCACTTCGGAATTTGTGACGGATAAATTATCCGAATCATCC
This sequence comes from Triticum timopheevii, assembly GCA_963921465.1. Classification (NCBI taxonomy): domain Eukaryota; kingdom Viridiplantae; phylum Streptophyta; class Magnoliopsida; order Poales; family Poaceae; genus Triticum; species Triticum timopheevii. The sequence continues at coordinate 320,053,331 of OY997270.1, forward strand.
GGGAGATGACAATCTGGCATTGCCCCGACATCCCCTCCAGTCCTTGTGGCAGGGGACAGGGCTGGATCAGTCTGTGCATGGCCGGCTAGGTCTCCGGAAGCAGTCCAGTGCACACTCCTCCTGCAATATGACACCACAGGGAATATTATTATCCGGTCTATCCATTTAATGCATACTGAAGGATTATACCTCTTCGACGTTGAGGAGGGCCCGGCTGTATCATTGTTTGCCTTTCTTTTCTGAGAGGCGCCTTGTGCAAGCGTCGTCTTCTTAGAGGACGCCTTTGCTGTATTGCGCTGGCGTGAGCGTTGCCCCTTGGGAGCATGATATGGTACAGTGGGTGTGTCATGGTGGGAAAACTCTTTTTGAGGAGACGTCTCCTGGGTACTTACATGGGAGGAAGGAAGGAGGCCGGGGTAGTCGGCTATAATGGCCACCTCCGTGCCATCGTAGCTCGTCTGATAAAAGACCCATCCTCAAAATCCACGAATATGTCCGGATCTTCTTTGTATCCTGGATCCAGGTCTCGATTATGGTCCTCCGGCTGTGGAGCGGGGCAGTAGATCCCCTCGATGACCTTTCTCCATTCCTATTAAAGGCAATTGGATTAAACTCGGTTATAAAACATACTTGAGAAAAAACAGATCAATTGAGGCCTATAACCGAAGACTCACCCAGTCAATGGGGGTATACATGGAGAAACCTTCTCGGCACTTCAGGTGAGCGAAGTCTTCCTTTTCCCCTTTGAAAAGGTCGGCCAACATGGCACCCAGCGCGGCAAAATTAGCCGGACCCTTGCGCCCACAATGTGTGGTGTCGTCCTCACCATTGTAATGCCACATGGGAAACCCCCTGTATTGAAGCGGCTGAACGCATCACGTTATTGAAATCGCCATTACCTCGACTATGGATGGTCCGAAATGGGCAAGCATTCGGACCTTGCTCGCTAACGGCTTAACCTCCGCACTATCTTCTTCTTCATAACTTCGGGGACGCCAGCTGGCGTGCTTCTTTAAAGGAGCAGAGGAGAATTCGGAAAGACCTTGCTGGATAGGGTCCAAAAGGACAACTTCGTCAATATAAAACCACTCTGAGGACCACTCTTCGGATGCCTTCTTCGGAATACCGGGAAGGTATCCTGTTCCGTCTATGCGCCATACTTTGGCGCCGCCCACCTCGAAAATAGATCCCTTCTTGGAGAGGGAGACGAGACAGAAATATTTCCTCCATGAATCTAAATGGGCCTTGCAGCCTAGGAACAACTCGCAAAGGGAAACAAAACCAGTGATATGTGAAATGGAGCCCGGTGTGAGGTTGTGCAGTTGGAGACCGTAGTACTCCAGAAGACCTCTGAGGAAGGGGTGGATTGAAAATCCCACACCCCTCAGCAAAAAGGAAACGAAGCACACCCGCTCCCCTGGAATGGGATTGGGGAATTTCTCCGCCAGGGCTTCGCCATTGTAGGTGGTTAATCCCGCTCAAACGGGAACTAGATCCGATGGAGGGAGATATCCCTGCACCTGCAGCGTGGCCAATTGAGCGTGGGACACCAAGCAGATCTCCTAGTTGCCTTCTTGAGGGCCTTGGGGACGCGAGGAAGAGCAAGGAGCGTCATCCATCTTTAGCTAGTTTCTTGTGGCAATCCCTAAGGATTTCTGTCTGGTGAGGAATGGAATCCGAGATTCGATCTCTCTTTTATAAGTGCCTTATCTACATGGTCAAGGGGTTATTTGTAAAAATGCTTAGACCCTTCGTATTCATTTGCCACGTGGGAGCCGAGGCGACGGTGGCGCGGAAGTTGGAGAGTACAATATTTAATGCAAAAGCCGAATTATATGAATCATAGTAAGGAACTTACCTTGCAAAGGCCGAAGACATGAAGACGGATACAACGTCGTCACTGAAGGCAAGTTCGGGGGCTATTGAGGGAATCCATGATTTTGGGGTCCTCGGGGAGCCGACCTATGTGACATGGGCCAGACTAATAGGCCGTGACAATACAACGACAAAAGGCCACCTCCTGTGTCCGGATGGGACTTTCCTTTGCGTGGAGGGCAAGCTTGTCATCCGGATCAATAGTTTCCTTTCTCTGTAAACCGACATTGTACACCCGTAGTCCCCTTCGGTGCCTATATAAACTGGAGGGTTTAGTCTATAGGGAGGATCACAATCATACAGGCTAGACATCCAGGGTTTAGCCATTACGATCTCGAGGTACATCAACTCTTGTAACCCCTATATTCATCATAGTCAATCAAGCAGGAAGTAGGGTATTACCTCCATTAAGAAGGCCCGAACTTGGGTAAACATCGTGTCCCCTGCCTCCTTGTTACCTTCGATCCTTAGACGCACAGTTCGGGACCCCCCCTACCCGAGATCTGCTAGTTTTTACACCGACAGCCACCGGGAAGTGTCCCAACTATCGTGTAGGATCGAAAGTATGCCTAGAGGTGGGGTGATTAGACTACTTGACCAAATAAAAATCTAGCCTTATCCTAATTTCAAGTCTTGGCAGATTTTAGCAACTTAGCACAAGTCAAGCAATCAACCTACACATGCAATTCTAAGAGTATAGAAGCGGAATGTAAATCATTGCATATGAAGGTAAGGGGGAGGGGTAGTTTGGAGGGAGCAAACGCAATGTAGACACGGAGATTTTTGGCATGGTTCCGAGAGGTGGTGCTATTGTACATCCACGTTGACGGAGACTTCAACCCATGAATGGTAACAATTGAGCGAGTCCACGGAGGGCTCCACCCATGAAGGGTCCACGAGGAAGCAACCTTGTCTATCCCACCATGGCCATCGCCCATGAAGGACTTGCCTCACTCGGGTAGATCTTCATGAAGTAGGCGATCTCCTTGCCCTTAAAAACTCCTTGGTTCAACTCCACAATCTTGTCGGAGGCTCCCGAGTGACACCTAACCAATCTAGGAGACACCACTCTCCAAAGGGTAATAGATGCTGTGTTGATGATGAACTCCTTGCTCTTGTGCTTCAAATGATAGTCTCCCAAACACTCAACTCTCTCTCTCACAAATTTGGCTATGGTGGAAAGATGATTTGAGTGGAAAGCAACTTGAGGAAGGCTAGAGATGAAGATTCTTGTGGTTGGAGTGGAATGTCTTGGTCTCAACACATGAATAGGTGGTTCTCTCTCAGAAAATGAGTAGTGGAAGTGTAGGCACGTTCTGATGGCTCTCTCTCTAATGGAGAAGGGGGTGGAGGTGTATATATAGCCTCCAAACAAAATCTAACCGTTACACACAATTTACCAAACTCGGTGGGACCAAATAGTGAAACTCGGTGAGACCGACTTGGTTCAAAATGTGAACGTTAGGCTTTTCGGTGGGACCGACAAAATCAACTCGGTGAGACCGATGTGCTAGGGTTAGGGCAAAACCTCATCCCGGTGAGACTGATCACATGAACACGGTGAGACCGATTTCAGTAATAAGCAAACAAAGACTTGGTCAGGCAAACTCGTTGGGACCGATCATTCATTTCGGTGAGACCGAAATTTTATGAAAAGGAAACAGAGAGTTTGCACTGCAAACTCGGTGGGAACGATCGCTCATCTCGGTTAGACCGGAATGTTATGAAGGGAAACAAAGAGTTTGCAATCCCATCTTGGTGAGACCGAGATCCCATCGGTAAGACCGAATTGATTAGGGTTTGTGGATATGTCTATGTCAAGTGAACTCGTTGGTGCCGGATAGATCAAATCGGTGGGGCTGAGTTTGACTTAAGGTTTAGGACATATATGGAAATGAGAAAGTGGTTGAGGGTTTTTGGAGCATATCACTAAGCATTTTGAGCAAGCAAGCCATTAAGAAACACCTTATCCCCTTTTAGTAGTATTGGCTTTTCCTATGGACTCAATGTGATCTTGGATCACTAAAATGAAAATGTAGAGTCTTGAGGTTTTGCCAATATGTGTCCTTAGCATTTTGAGGGGTCCACATCTCTAGTCCATGCCATACCAACCATTGAACTTTCTGAAACATTGATCTTGAAAGAATGTTAGTTCAATGAGCTATATGTTGTTATGAATTATCAAAACCACTCAGGGATTAGTTGCATTTTCAATCTCCCCCTTTTTGGTAATTGATGACAACATATAGATCAAAGCTTCGACAAATGATAATATAAATGAAGTACATCATTGTTTTGAGAAGTATGTGATAAGCAAGAGCTCCCCCAAAATTTGTGCATTATTTAAGATTTTCTTTTGAATGCAAATATACAATCAATTAGGATCATGGGTCACTCTTCCATGTCACATACATCTTGGTGGAGCGCTCGAAATGATAGAATATGAGATATACACCCATCACCAAGACAAGATATGAATGATCATATATGAGAGATAGAATATCATCATTAAGCACAAACATTAAAGTATGATATGATCAAACATACGATCATAGAAGTATCTCACAGACAAGCATAAATATTGTATCACCCAAACAAGCAAAGCAAATAGAGTAGCAAGAGAGGCAAAAAGAAGCAAACACACTCTCTCTCGAAGCCTATGATCTATACACTTTCTCCCCCTTTGGCAACAAGTTACCAAAAAGCTTGAAGATGCATAGTGTTATGCGACTCTAAGCATGATTTCCTCGAACTCCAGAGTGTGAAGGTGGAATGGAGAGGAGTCCTGCAACGAATGCATCCAAAGAGGTCTGAGGAGCTGGTGGAGTTGCAACTGGAGGAACAACAGAGGCTGTGGCCGCTGGTGCTGAAGTAGTAGCCTTGTGGCACTGGCTGGCACAGCTGCAGACCTTTGTGCCCTTGGCACTCTCTGAAAAACATCAGTGGTAGCTCCCCCTCTTCTCTCTTCAGCTTCATCCTAGAGTTGCTCAACTGCAGTCTAGATCTCTGTGACCTTCAAGTCTAGACCATAAATTTAGTCTCAATGATCCTCTCAAGACTCTCTTGGTTTTGAGTCAGGGTTGTCAATCCTTTCTCAATCCTCAAAGTGGCTTGAATGAGATAACCAAGTTGATCTTGCTTGGATTTCAGAAATATTTGGGAGGCCTCTTCAGCACTTGGTGTCTTGGTTGCCTTCTCTACTCTTGTTTTTTATTTCTTCTCCTGAGCCTGCACAGATGTGGGATGTGATGGATCCATGACAACTACATTGTCTTCAAACTTAGGCAACAGGGGAAGATGTTCCTTGTCCAAGAGATACATGCCCTTGCCCATATTGGAGTTGATGAGTATCTGAGTGTGTGGAGCATAGCCACATGATCTCTTTTGGTCAGCAGTAGTCCTCTCGATTGTCTCAACAATCAATGTCATCACTTTGAATTTCTCTGGCACATCAAACATATGCAGCAAATTTATTGAATGCCCTCTAATCATCCTATCATCTCCAGACTTGGGCAACAATGTGTGCCTGAGGATAGTGTTGATTGTTGGCAGACCTGACAACAGATAGTAAACTGACCAAAACTTGTGGGTATCCAAGGCAGCATCTGGATTTCCTTGTACATGTGAGCCATAGAGTCATGTCCTTTTATTGGCTTGTCATATACATCAGTGTCCTCCTCATGCTCTTCTAGGGCATTAATCAGCTTTTCCCACTCAGCAACTGAAGATTGGTACCTAGTACCCTTAGTCATCCAAACAATTTTACCATCAGGGTAAAAGTGTGTTGTAGAGTAAAACTGCATGATCAACTCATCATTCCATTTAGTCAATTTCTGACCAACAAATGCATCAACTCTTGTTGATCTGAAACTCTCATGAACTCCTGGGAAATGATCTTCATTGTTATCAATGAACTTCCAGTCAACCCATCTCATGTCACTTACTATGGGCTTCTTGTCCAGGAGCACAGTCTCATAGAAGTCTTGCTGTTCCTTTGTATGTAACCTGTAGTTAACAGCAATCCTCCTTCTTATGGCATATGGGTTAGTCTGCCTCCATAGCCTGAGACCTGCATCCTTCCTTAGCTTCATGTTCTCAGCCACTGGATGTGTGTCATCATGGTCAGGAATCTTGGGCTTCAATTTCCTAAGCACTTGCCCTTCCTCTTCTTCTTCCACTTCAGGCACTAGGGCCTTGTTCTTTTCAGCAGCTGGAATGTCCCTGGTGGATCTCTTGGGGGCTTGAGCAGCAGCCTTGGGGGCAGTCTTGGGATTTGATGGAGCAGCCCCTGACCTGATTGCATCCCCCATCAACTTTTGAGTTTTTGCAGGAGGTGCATCTTGCTCTTCTTCCTCCTCATCTGGGTCTCCAATCCTAGAAGATCTGCCAATAACTCTGGCCATGGTGTTTTTGACCCTCTCCTTCCTCTTCTTGCCCTCACCAGCCTCTTCTAGTTCAAGTGTGAACTCCATGGTTTCCTGGGTTGAGGCTCTGGCTTTGGACATAGGAATCCTTCTAGCAAGAGCTTTCTTCTTTATCCCTAGCTTGGTGTTAGCAGCAGTGCCAAGCTCTTTCTTGTCACCTTTCCTTTTGGAAGAGACTTCCTCATCAACCTTAAAATCCTCATCCTCAGAATCTGATATCTTCTTCCTCTCTGCCTAGTTGCAGCTTTTGGCAGGTTGCTGGGAGTACTTTTGCTCCCATCATCATGGCTACTGTCAGAGGGACTAGTGCCCTCACTCATCTAAACCCGTTCCTCAGAATGATTCTGGCTGTCACTGTTATCAGACATTGCTGAAAGTTGAAGGCTGACCCTGTGAATAGATATAGATGAGACAGAGTGGATGAGAATCACAAGGTGTAGAGTTTTTGCCAAAAAAATGAGCCAAAAGCTTAGTTTTAGTTTTCTAATGAAGTCATTTCGGAGCTACCGATTTGTTGAACTCAGTGACACCGAAGCAATGTTAGAGTCTAAACTAGTGAAATTGGTCAGACCGAGACACGGTTTGGTGACTCTGAGATTTCTAGGGTTTCACAGAGATCTAAACTCGGTCACACCAATTTGCAAGATTCTGTCGGATTGAAAATCACAAGTGCAATGGGCTGGGCCAAATTGGTGAGACCGATTTCTACAACTCGATCGGTCCGAGATGAATTCGGCGGAAACCTAACCCTAAGTTTTCGAACCAAAACTAATCTAATGAGGTTTTTGATTGGATAGAAGTGTTTCAAACTTGGTAAGATTCACAACATTGTCCTAGGTGCAGGACTTAGATGAAAAGATTGCACATAGGGATCAAGATCATACCCTAACTTGGCGGTGAGCTCGCTACGGCGACAACAGCGGAGGAGAATCCGTTGCGGCGGCGGAGACCATTGGAAGGAGGTCACTGGCGACGGAGGCGACGATCCGGAGACCTCGAGTCGGCAGAGCTGGACAGCGCGGGTGAAGGGTTTCAGAGAAATTTCCAAAATTCGACCCGTGGGTATATATATCCAGACCCTGTCGGTGTGACCGAGTGGAACAACTCGGTGGCACCGAGATGCAGAATCGCAAGCGGTTATTGCAACTCAGTGAGACCGAAGTGTTTAAATCGGTCACATCGAGATTGAAACCTAGATCAACTTAATGAACTCGGTATGACCAAAAGGAATGAATCGGTCAGACCGAAATACATCAAGAGGTTTTGGAAGTTCAAGTCTATGACAAATGGGTGGCTCCGAGTGCTCCTCACCCAGAGGGTTCGAATCTGACTTGATCAAACTTTGTGAGGTAGCATGAATAGAGTTTGAGACGAGAAAATCATAGATAGCTAGAGGGAGTACTTAGGCATTCTTGTCCATCCATTTGGCAAAAGAAAAGACCAAACAATTAAAACAACAAACAGATGTCCTCAAATCGAGAAAAATTATGCAACCAACATGCTCACACAACAAGATAACAAATGAAATATGTGGCAAAGCATGCACAAACACTCTAGCATCTATCAAGCAACTGGCGATGACTAGGTCATCTGTATATGAGTATATTGACTTAGGAGTCAAATGAGAACATTTGATCATAGGTCATACTCACCGTTTAAGCACAAGTGGGGTTACTACTTTTACATAAAGAATTGTTGTGTTCACACCATTAGAGTTGCTCTAGCTCAATTCTTGGAGTAAAGCTCCACCTAGATGTGATAACCCCTTTTAGAGGGATGAACTAACCTTGGGTTTTGTCGATGATGACTTCATGTAGATGTTGAAGATTTGGATGATCAAAGTTGTTGTAGATCATTTGGAGCAATCCATTGGAATGAGTTGCACTTTCAATACCTACATGGGTTAGTCCCACAAGGAACAAGCAAGGATATCCATAGACATAGAGTGAAGTACACACAAGATGATGTCCATGGAACCATTAGGTTACCTTGTCCCTTGACTTACTAACAAGAGGGTTTGTGACTACTTGAACTAGTAAAAGATGTGGAAGTCGATTGCACTTGTTCTTGCCAAAATGAATATGAGTGAAGTATGTTGGCGGAGTCAACCTCAAGAACTCTCTAGTTCTTCTTCTTCGGGATCCACATCATCTTGATGGGAATCCTTGGGGTTGTAGCTTTACTTAATGAAGTAGAACTTGAGGTAGACTTGGGAACCCACTTGACCAAGGCCTTTGGAGCTTCTTCAAATGCATCTATCTCCTCTTGAAGCTTGTCCTTGCCTTTTAGCTTGTGGTCTTGTGGTGGAAGATCATCTTTAGCTTGTGTCCCCTTGAAGGAAGTAGGATCATACTTCTCTTGTTGAGGAACAAACTTCGTCTTGGGGTATTGATCTTCTTCCCACTCAACTCCATTGGTATTGAACTTTTGTTCAAAACCAACACCTTGATTCTTCCGGTGCCTTCCTTGCTTGCTTACAATTTCCTCAATTTGCTTACTTCCGACAAGGCTCTTATAAACACCTTTCTCTCTAATTCCCTTCAATAAGCTATTTTCTTGCTCAAGTGTAACTTGGCTAAGAGAATCATTAGTGGAATCAAGAGAACTACTAGAATCAACAATATTGGATTTAGCATGATTATTGTTACTACTAGAAGAAGAATCTTTCTTACTCTTGTTGCTAGATTTTACTTGTGGCATGTAAGTAGACAAGAGTAAACGCTTGGCGATGTAAGAAGAACTTTTCTTCTGAAGATCATCATTGATGGCTTTTAAGAACCCATGTTCTTGCTCTAGGTTGAGCTTCTCGAAGCGTAGCTTCTCATGAGTTTTTAAAAGTTCTCGATGATCTTCTAAAGTAGTTTCATGAGCTAATTTAAGAGTGTTTAGTTCTTTAGTTAGACGCTCAATCTCCTTCTTATCATTGTCATTCGTTTCATCTTGATTAGCATGATTAATAATAGTTTCATCATAGTTTTCATCACTAGCATTGTCAACAAGTAACTCAACATCACCTAGCAAATCATCTTCATCACTATTGAAATCAATATGCTCAGGGTGTGATACCTTGGGGCTTTAGCCATGAAGCATCTTCCAATGACTTCATTTGGTGAGTCAAATATGTCATAGGAGTTGGTAGACACAAGTGCAAGACCGGCAACACCTTCATCTTGAGTATATTCGGAGTCAGAGTGATAACTTCTCTTGGAGTGGCACTCGGAGTCAGAACCGGATACCCATTCACCAACATGAGCTTGATGTCTTTGTTTTGTGTAGCTCTTTGATGACCTGTCCTTCCTTTCCAAATCCTTGCATCTGCGAGAGGTTCTTCATTCATAACGATCATCTCTACTCCTTCTCTCTCTTGGAGGTGATTCTTCTCTTCTACTTCTTCTTTTAGGTGAGTATTCTATTCTCTTGTAGGGAGCTGTACACTCATTGGAGTAGTTTCCGGGTCTTCCACCATTGTAACAATTACGTTCATGACTAGAAGATCTTTTGTCATGGTAGGATCTTGACTTGGAGCTTCTCTCTTTGCTTCTACTCTTGTTGAATTTGTTGAAGTTCTTCACCATTAAGCTCAATTCCTCATTGAAGATTTATTTTTCACTTGATATGGCAGGAGCATCACATGAGGCTTTATATGCACCACTAGACTTTTTGTGAAGCTCTTCTTTATCCTTGAGTGACATCTCATTAGCAACAATTCTTCCAATGACTTCTGTTGGCTTGAGATCTTTGTAATTGGGCATCATTTGGATCAAAGTGCACATGGTATCATATTTTCCATCCAAGGCTCTTAGGATATTCTTGATGATGAATCCGTCAGTCATCTCTTCACTTCCTAAGCCGACAATCTCATTTGTGATGAGAGCAAGCCTAGAGTACATTTCAGCGAAACCTTCACCATCCTTCATTTTGAACTTGTCAAGTTGACTTTGAAGCACATCCAACTTGGATTCCTTGAGGGACTCAGTACCTTCATGCATATCAATCAAAGTGTCCCAAATTTCCTTTGCATTCTCAAGACGGCTGGTTTTGTTGAATTCTTCAGGGCACAATCCATTGAGGAGGATATCGCAAGCTTGAGCATTGTATTGCAGCATCTTCAACTCTTCCGCAGTTGCTTCACAATTTGGTTCTCTCCCGTTAAAGAATTCACCTTGCAAACCAATACACACAATAGCCCAAACGGCGGGGTTATGTCCAAGAATATGCATTTTCATCTTATGTTTCCAACTAGAAAATTAGTGCCATCAAAGTAAGGACCTCTATGGTGATAATTTCCCTCGCTAGACGTCATACTCTACTAGGTTGTGAAACCAAGGCTATGATCACCAAATCTATGGAAATCAAGGCAAATGGAGACCAAACCTCTGATACCACTTGTAGGATCGAAAGTATGTCTGGGGGGGGGGGGTGATTAGACTACTTGACCAAATAAAAATCTAGCCTTTTCCCAATTTGAAGTCTTGGCAGATTTTAGCAACTTAGCACAAGTCAAGCAATCAACCTACACATGCAATTCTAAGAGTATAGCAGCGAAATGTAAATCATTTCATATGAAGGTATGATATGTCTCCAACGTATCTATAATTTTTTATTGTTCCATGCTGTTATATTATCATTCTTGGATGTTTTACAATCAATTTATAGTCATTTTATATCATTTTTTGGTACTAACCTATTGACATAGTGCCCAGTGCGAGTTGTTGTTTCTGCATGTTTTTTTACATCACAGGAAATCAATACCAAACGGAGTCCAAACACATCAAAACTTTTTGTGGATTTTTTTGGGCCAGAAGACATCCAGTGGGCCAGGAACGCACCTCAGGGGAGCTCCAAGGGGAGCACAACCCACCAGGGCACGCCTGGAGGCCCAGGCGCGCCCTGGTGGGTTGTGCCCTCCTCGTTGGCCTCCCGCACCGCCTCTTTCCTCTATAAATGCCCCAATATTCCAGAAACCCTAGGGGAGTCGATGAAAATCAATTCGAGCCGCTGCAGAGTCCAGAAACACAAGATCCAATCTAGACACCATCTCAGCGGGGTTCATCATGTCCATTGGTGCCTCTCCGATGATGCATGAGTAGTTCTTTGTAGACCTATGGGTCCGTAGTTAGTATCTAGATGTCTTCCTCTCTCTCTCTCTTGATTATCAATACAATGGTCTCTTGGAGATCCATATGATGTAAGCCTTTTTGCGGTGTGTTTGTTGGGATCCGATGAACTTTGAGTTTATGATCAGATCTATGTTTTTATCCATGAAAGTTATTTGAGTCTTCTTTGATCTCTTATATGCATGATTGATTATAGCCTCGTATTTCTTCTCTGGTATTTGGGTTTTGTTTGGCCAACTTGATCTATTTATCTTGCAATGGGAAGAGGTGCTTTGTGATGGGTTCGATCTTACGGTGCTTGATCCCAGTGACAGTAAGGGAAACGACACATATGTATCATTGCTATTAAGGATAACAAGATGGGGTCTATTTCTACATAAATAGATCTTTTCTACATCATGTCATCATTCTTATTGCATTACTCCATTTTTCCATGAACTTAATACACTAGATGCATGCTGGATAGCGATCGATGTGTGGAGTAATAGTGTTAGATGCAGGCAGGAGTTGGTCTACTAATCTTGGACGTGATGCCTATATAATGATCATTGCCTAGATATCGTCATGATTATTTGAAGTTCTATCAATTGCCCAACCGTAATTGTTCTCCCACCGTTTGCTATTTTTCTCGAGAGAAGCCACTAGTGAAACCTACGGCCCCGGGGTCTCTTTTCATCATATTTGCCTTTGCGATCTATTTTCCTTTGCATTTATTTTCAGATCTATTAAACCAAAAATACAAAAATACATTGCTGCAATTTATTTGTTCTGCGATCTATTTATCCTATCTACCACTTTTACCTCACATTATTTTGCCTATCTTGAGGCGCCGTACCCGAAAGGGATTGATAACCCCTTTACCATGTCGGGTTGCGAGTATTTGTTATTTGTGTGCAGGTGCTGTTTACGTGGTGTGAGGAGGTTCTCCTACTGGTTCGATAACCTTGGTCTCATCATTGAGGGAAATACCTACCGTCGCTATACTGCATCATCCCTTCCTCTCACTACGAAAAAAAGACACATCCGTGGCATTTTGGGCCGAACGATTTTTTTTCTGTCATACTTATGACACTTCTAGGACGATAATTGTGACAAAACCCCATGTCATCATAGATGTGGTGGGCTCCTGCTTCTATGACAAAAAATCATGACAGAAAATGGGCTTTTCATCCTGGGCGGGCCGGAGACACAGCTGCATGACATTCTTTGGGCCGTCCATGACGGAAAAAACCGTGGTAGAAGCGAGGGCGAGGAAAATATCGGGGTGTTCCCGGTTACGGTGGGTGGTCGGGGCCGAGCGATGCACGGAGGTTTGGGCGTTTCTCTCATACACGCACGCGCATGGGTGCGAGGCATTGGGCTCTAACTGAACCCGAGTGAGGCGTTCACCTACTGAACCCAAGCGATTGCATTGCAGGCTACGCGTTACTGAACCCGAGCAATCTATCGATGGCTGTTAACTGAACCCGATCAAGCGATTCTTCACTACTGTTGCTAACTGAAGCTGATCGATGATGCCTCAGGATGAACAGTTAGTGTTGTTGGGGGTGGATGAATAGTTCCCGATGGGGGGTTGAATGAACAGGACCCCGTGGTAGTAGAGGCTGTTGCCGCTGGATGAACAGGACGCCGATCGAGCCGGTTGGGGGTGGATGAACAGGACCCCGTGGAGGGCTGGATGAACAGGACCCCGTGGAGGGCTGGTTGAACAGTAGCCGATGGAGGGCTGGATGAACAGTAGCCCCGTGGAGGGGTGGTTGAACAGGACCCCGTGGAGAGGGCTGGTTGAACAGTAGCCGGTGGAGGAGCGCACGGTGGAGGCTGGATGAGCAAGAGCCCGTGGATGAACAGTCGCAGGTGGAGGCTAGAGGATGTCGACGGTGGATGAACAGTAGCCCGTGGAGGCTGGAGTAGGTCGGCGGTAGAGATGAACAGTATCCCGTGGAGTCCCGTTTTGCAGTATGCCACACCCCTCCCGATGAGCAGGACCGCCGTTTTGACAGTAGCGCTCCAACACAAGTCCGTTTCCTCCATTTTGCGGTACGCCACACCCCTCCCGATGAGCAGGACCCCCGTTTCGACTGTAGTGCTCCAACACAAGTTCGTTTCCTCCGTTTTGCGGTACGCCACACTCCTCCCGATCAACATGACACCATTTCGACAGTAGGAGGTCCAACAGAAGTCCGTTTCCTCTGTTTTGCGGTACGCCAGACCCCTCCCGGTGAACAGGATCCCGTTTCGACCGTGGCCGGTCTAACACAAGGCCATTTCCTCCGTTCTACAGTATGCCATGCCTCGTTTCCATCAGTTATTCCGTCCAAGCCCTCCTGATGAACATGACGACGCATTCCGTTCCGACCCAGCCGGTTGGCTCCCCATGAACATGACGACGATGCAGTTTCTCCATTCTGACCCAGCCATGTACACGAGCCCTGGCTGTACGTATGCGCGAGTAGGTGTTCGAGACCCCGCCTGTATGTACTTACGTGGCTGTATTTTCTCTCTTGCACCCTGGCCATTGTACGTATATGTACATGCTACGCACACGCCTCTACTACGACACGTGCGCGCCTCTACATCGACCAGTATGTACGTACACGTTCGCGACCAGAATGACAATGCTACATATGCTTCGATCAAGTGGGTCCTGACTGTCAGGCACTTCCTTGCGTGCGAAGATGTAGCTGGTGGGTCCCAACAGTCAGGGGGGCGAATCGTTTTTTTGCCCGTAATATGGACGCACTTCCTTGTGTGCGAAGATGTAGCTGGTGGGACCCAGTAGTCAGGGGGGAAACATTTTTTTCACGAAATACAGTGGCCCGTCCGATGGGTCCCTGCTGTCAGGTGGATGAATAATTATTTTGCATGTAATAAGGAGCCAATTCCTTGCGGCTGTCGTGGACCCAGCCGATGGAAGTCGTTCCTTGACCATGTTGACCACGCCGTGCCGAGAGCACCCGGGCGGTGGACGACAGCGAGGCCAAGGAAGGGGACGACGCGGAGCCAGGGAAGACACAGCAGTGGATGCCCACGAGGAGAGGAGTACGAGGGTTCACTAGTTCGGCTGCGGTGTGAGGCTGACGTCGCCGCAGAATAACAGGGGTGTGGGTGAGTAGAGGGATGGCCTGGCCAGCGGTGGGAGTAGTAGGGCGGTGAGGCCTCCGCGGCATCACAGCCGGCCACGGGAGGCAGGAGCACGCGACACGACCATGTAGGACCTTGAAGTATGTCTAGAGGGGGGGTGATTAGACTACTTGACCAATTTAAAACTTAACCTTTTCCCAATTTTAGAGTTTGGCAGATTTTAGCTATCTTAGGACAAGTCAAGCAATCATCACACAATTCAAGCAAGCATGCAAAGAGTATATAGGCAGCGGAAATGCATGCAACTTGCAAGAAAGTAAAGGGAAGGGTTTGGAGGATTCAAACGCAATTAGAGACGCGGATGTTTTTGGCGTGGTTCCGATAGGTGGTGCTATCGTACATCCACGTTGATGGAGACTTCAACCCACGAAGGGTAACGGTTGCGCGAGTCCACGGAGGGCTCCACCCACGAAGGGTCCACGAAGAAGCAACCTTGTCTATCCCACCATGGCCGTCGCCCATGAAGGACTTGCCTCACTAGCGATAGATCTTCACGAAGTAGGCGATCTCCTTGCCCTTACAAACTCCTTGGTTCAACTCCACAATCTTGTCAGAGGATCCCAAGTGACACCTAGCCAATCTAGGAGACACCACTCTCCAAGAAGTAACAAATGGTGCATTGATGATGAACTCCTTGCTCTTGTGCTTCAAATGATAGTCTCCCCAACACTCAACTCTCTCTCATAGGATTTGGATCTGGTGGAAAGAAGATTTGAGTGGAAAGCAACTTAGGGAAGGCTAGAGATCAAGATTCATATGGTAGGAATGGAATATCTTGGCCTCAACACATGAGTAGGTGGTTCTCTCTCAGAAATGGTAAGTTGGAAGTGTAGGTTTGTTCTGATGGCTCTCTCCACGAATGAAGAGGAGGTGGAGGGGTATATATAGCCTCCACACAAAATCTAACCGTTACACACAATTTACCAAACTCGGTGGGACCGATTCAACAGACTCGGTCGGACCGATTTAGTAAACCTAGTGACCATTAGGATTTTCGGTGGGACTGACATGCAACTCGGTAGGACCGATTCGGTTAGGGATAGGGCATAACGTAATCTCGGTAAGACCGATCACACAAACTCGGTGAGACCGATTTTGGTAATAAGCTTTCCTGAGAGTTGGTCTGGTAAACTCGGTGGGACCGATTTGCTCTTTTCGGTGAGACCGAAATGTTACAAAAGGGAAACAGAGAGTTTACATTGCAATATCGGTGGGACCGATCGCTCACTTCGGTTAGACCGAAACGTTATGAGGGGAAACAGAGAGATTACAATCCCATCTCGGTGAGACCGAGATCCCTATCGGTAGGACCGATTTACCTAGGGTTTGTGTCTGTGGCTATGACATTTGAACTCGGTGGCGTTGGACAGAAAGAATCGGTGTGACCGATTTTGGCTTTAGGTTTAGGTCATTTGTGGATGTGAGAAAGTAGCTGAGGGTTTTTGGAGCATATCACCAAGCACATGAAGCAAGAGGCTCATTAAGCAACACCTCATCCCTCCTTGATAGTATTGGCTTTTCCTATTGACTCAATGTGATCTTGGATCACTAAAATATAAAATGAAGAGTCTTGAGCTTTTGAGCTTGAGCCAATCCTTTGTCATTAGTACCTTGAGGGATCCACTTTCATCATCCATGCAATGCCATTCATTGAGCTTTCCTGAAATAATAGTCTTGGAATAGCATTAGCTCAATTATCTATATGTTGTTATGAATTACTAAAACCACCTAGGGATAGTTGCACTTTCAATCTCCCCCTTTTTGGTAATTGATGACAACATATAGCTCAGAGCTTCGACAAATGATAATAAGATTGAAAAACATTGTCGCTTTGAGAAGTATGTGATAAGCAAGAGCTCCCCCTAAATTTGTGCATAGTTTAAGATTTGCTTTGGACTGCAAATGCACAAGGAATTAGGCTCATGGGTTACTCTTCCATGTCATATACATCTTGGTGGAGCACTCAAAATGATAAATAATGAATACATGCACTCATCACCAAGCAAAGTGAATGATCACATAAGGATAAGATAAGATAAGATAATATCATCAAACATGCATAAGTGTAGCTTATGATCAAACACATGATCATCAATGTCTCACAAAAACAGCATAGTATCTCAAGCAATCAAAAGCAAACAAGTTTAACCACCAAAGCAAGAGAGAACAAAAGCAACACTCTCTCTCTCGAAGCCTATGATCTATACATTTTTCTCCCCCTTTGGCAACAAGTTACCAAAAAGTTCATAGAAAATGCATAGTGCTAGATCGACTCTCAGGCTTGATCTTCAGGTGGTGGTGTCCGGATAACTCCAAGAACGAAGGCTTCAGTTGAAGTGGATGGAGATGGAGGAGTTGATGTGGAGCTGGTTGCACTGGAGCTGTAGCTGGTGCAGATGATGTGGCTCTGGTGTCTGTCACAGGCACTGCAGCTGACCTCTGAGCTCTAGGCACTCTGGCAAATACATTAGTGGTAGTCTTGCCCTACCTCTCCTGCATGTCATCCTGTAGCTGCTCCACAGTTGACTGAATCTCAGTTACTTTGACATCTAGATCATGGAATTTATGTTCCATGATTCTCTCCAAGCTCTCCTGATTCTGAGTGAGGGTGGACAATCCTTTCTCAATCCTCAGTGTTGATGCTATCAAGTAACCAAGCTGCTCCTACTTGTTCTTCAAAAAGTACTCAGATGCCTCCTATTGAGTTGGCATCTTGGCAGCCTTCTCTTTCCTTGCCTTGTCCTTCTTCTCTTGAGCTTGTACTGATGATGGTTCATTCTCATTCATGACAACCTGATTGTCCTCAAAGTCTGGATAGAGAGGAAAATGTTCCTTATCCAATAGATATTTTCCTGTGCCCATCTTTGAGTTAATCAACTCCTGAATCTGAGGGGCATATCCACAACTTCTCTTTTGGTCTGCTGCAATCCTCTTAATGGTTTCTACCATAAGGCTCATGACCTTGAATTTCTGTGGCACATCAAACAAATGCAACATGTTGATTGCATGCCCTCTAATCATGTTGTGGTCACCAGACTTAGGTAACAGAGTGTGCCTTAGGATCCAGTTGATAGTTGGCAGCCCTAACAGAAGAAAGTGGACTGACCCAAACTTATGTGTCTCTATAGCTTTGTCTGGGATCTCCTTGTACATGTGTGCCATGGAATTGTGGTCCATCTTCTTCTTGGCATAGATATCCAAGTCATCTTCATTTTCCTTTGGGGCATTGATCAGTTTTGCCCATTCCTCAACTGTTGACTGGTACCTTGTACCTTCAGACATCCAAACTATCCTCCCATCTGGATAGAAGTGTGCTGTGGAGTAGAATTGCATAATGAGTTCATCATTCCAGTTGGTGAGCTTTTGCCCAACAAAATCTGCAACTCCACAAGCAACAAAACTGTCTTGCACTCCAGGATAGTGTTCTTCATTGTGTTTCATGTAGGTCCAGTCGACCCACCTCATATCACACACTATGGGCTTCTTGTCCAACAAGATTGTCTCATAGAAGTCCTGCTGTTCCTTTGTATGGAACCTGTAATCAACAGCAGTTCTTCTCCTTGTGGCATATGGATCTGTCATCCTCCATAACCTCAACCCTGAGGCTCTTCTGATCTTCATGTCCTCAGTCACAGGATGGGCATCATTATGGTCTGGTATCTTGGGTTTGAGCTTCCTCGGGACTTGTCCTTCTTCATCTTCCTCATCAGCAACTTCAGGCACTGGGGCCTTGTTCTTCTCAGCAGCTGGAATACTCCTGGTATTCCTTTTTGGTGCAAGTTTGGGCTTGGGGGCAGCTTTGGGTGCTTCCTTGGGCTTTGATGTTCCAGCCCCTGATCTAATAGCATCACCCATAAGCTTTTGTGCCTTGGGTGCTGGTGCAGCAACCTCTTCTTCATCTTCAGAGTCTCTCCTCATTGAGGGATTTCCAAGAACCTGGGCAGTAGTGGTTCTGGATCTCTTCTTCTTCTTATCCTGAGCAGCTTCATCTTCTGATTCAATGGTAAACTTCATAGTTTCTCCAGTGGGAACTTTCTTGGGTTTGGAAGTTGTGACTCTTTGCAGGTGCCTCTTTGGGTTCAGTCTTTTCAGGCACTTGATTA
This sequence comes from Triticum timopheevii, assembly GCA_963921465.1. Lineage (NCBI taxonomy): Eukaryota > Viridiplantae > Streptophyta > Magnoliopsida > Poales > Poaceae > Triticum > Triticum timopheevii. The sequence continues at coordinate 320,071,994 of OY997270.1, forward strand.
GATCCTCTGACCTTCAGCATAGGTGTCCTCTTGGCAGGAACCTTCCTATTGAGTCCAGGTTTAGTGTTCTGTGCTGAGGCATACTCCTTTTTGAGCACTACCTTCTTGGAGGTAGCCTCATCCTCTTCTGCTCTATAATCCTCATCCTCAGAATCTGAGGTTCTCTTCTTCCTTGTCCTGGTGGCAGCTTTAGGCAGATTGCTTGGGGTGCTCCTACTACCATCATCTGAAGAACTGGAGGGACTAGTGCCCTCACTCATGTGAATCTGCTCTTCTTCCCTGTTCTGGCTGTCACTTCGGTCTGACATGCTGCAAACACTGACTGCTGACCCTGTGAAGAGTTATAGATGAGATAGAGTGGATGAGCATCACAAAATGCAGAGATTTTTGCAAAAGAATGATTCCAAAATTCAATTTTAGTTTTCCACAGAAAGCATTTCGGATCAACTGATTTTCAAACTCAGTGATACCGAAGCAGTTTTGGAACCTAAACTGATGAACTTGGTTGGACCGAGTCACAGTTCGGTGGCACCGAGACTGCTAGGGTTTCACAAAGTCCTAAAATCGGTCTCACCGATTAGCAATTCTCGGTCAGACCGAGAGTTACTAGTGCAATGGCGTTAGCCTAATCGATGGGACCGAGTTTTTCAACTCGGTGGGTCCAAGATGGTTTCGGCGGAAACCTAACCCTAAAATTTCGAATCTCATCTAATCTAAGGATTGCATTGACTGGATAGGAGTGTTTCAATCGTGGCAAGAATCATTAAGAACACAATGTGCTAGGAATCGGACGAGGATAGCATTATGATCGAGTCCATACCCTAACTTGGCGATGAACTCACTACAGCGGCAACGGCGGGGGTGAAATCCGTTGATGGCGGCGGAGACCAGCGACAGGAGGCGGCTGGCGACGAGGAGACGATCCGGAGACCCTGATGGCAGAGCGAGCTATTGCGCGGGCGAAGAGGTTCGGAGAAATTTCCAAATTTTGCCCGTGACTATATATAGCCCGACCCCGTCGGTGTGACCGAGTGGAAAAACTCGGTGGCACCGAGATGCATAGCTGTGTACAGTTATAGCAACTCGGTGTGATCGAACAGTTCAAATCGGTTGCACCGAGATTGAAAACCTAGATCGACTTAATGATCTCGGTAGGACCGAAATGGAGGAATCGGTCAGACCGAGAATCACAAAGAAGTTTTGGAAGTTTAAGTCTATGATGAATCGGGGACTCCGAGTGCTCCTCACACAGAGTGGTTCGAATCTGACTTGATCAAATTTTTTGATGTAGCATGAATAGAGTTTGAGACGAGAAAAGCATAGATAGCTAGAGAAGGTTCTTAGGCATTCTTGTCCATCCACTTGGCAAAAAGAAAAGGAGCCAATCAATCAAAACAACAAGTGGATGTCCTTGAATGAGTAAAATATGCACCAACATGCTCACACAATAAGATGGCAAATGAAATATGTGGCAAAAAATGCACAACCAAATCTAGCATATATCAAACAATTGGCGATGACTAAGTCATCTATATATGAGTATATTGACTAAGGAGTCAAATGAAAACATTTGATCATAGGTCATACTCATCGTTTAAGCTCAAGTGGGGTTACCACTTTTACATAATGCATTGATGTTTTCACATCATTAGAGTTACTTTGACTCAATTCTTAGAGTTAAGCTCCCCCTAGATGTGAGATCCCCTTTTAGAGGGATGAACTAACCTTGGGTTTTGTGGATGATGACTTCATGTAGGTGTTGAAGATGTGGATGCTCAATGTTGATGTAGATCATTTGGAGCAATCCTTTGGAGTGAGTTGCACTTTCAACTTACCTACATGGGTTAGTCCCACAAGGAACAAACAAGAATATCCATAGACATAGAGTGATGCACACACAAGATGATGTCCATGAAATCATTAGGTTACCTTGTCCCTTGCCTTACCAACATGAGGGTTTGTGACTCCTTGAACTAGTGCAAGATGTGGAAGTTGATTGCACTTGTTCTTGCCATAATGATATGAGTGAAGAATGTTGGCGGAGTCACCCTCAAGAACTCTCTAGTTCTTCTTCTTCAGGATCCACATCATCTTGATGGGAATCCTTGGAGTTGTAGTTGTACTTGATGAAGTAGAACTTGACATAGTCTTGGGAACCCACTTGACCGAGGCCTTAGGTGCTTCTTCAAATGCATCAATCTCTTCTTGAAGCGTGTCCTTGCCTTTGTTCTTGTGGTCTTGTGGTGGAAGATCATCTTGTGCTTGTGTTCCTTTGAAGGAAGTAGGATCATACTTCTCTTGTTGAGGAACAAACTTCATCTTGGGGTATTGATCTTCTTCCCACTCAACTCCATTGGCATTGAACTTTCGTTCAAAACCAACACCTTGATTCTTCCGGTGCCTTCCTTGCTTGCGTACAATTTCCTCGAATTGCTTACTCCCGGCAAGGCTCTTGTAAACACCTTTCTCTATAATTCCCTTCAATAAGCTATTTTCTTTCTCAAGTGTAACTTGGCTAAGAGAATCATTAGTGGAATCAAGAGAACTACTAGAAGCAACAATATTGGATTTGACATTATTATTGTTACTACTAGAGGAAGGATCTTTCTTGTACTTGTTACTAGACTTGACTTGAGGCATGTAAGTAGATAAGAGTAAACGCTTGGCAATGTAAGAAGAACTTTTCTTACGGAGATCATCATTGAATGCTTTTAAGAACTCATGCTCTTGCTCAAGATTGAGCTTTTCAAAGCGTAACTTCTCATGAGCCCTTAAAAGTTCTCGATGATCTTCGAAGAGAGTTTCATGAGCTAACTTAAGAGTGTTTAGTTCTTTAGTTAGAAGCTCAATATTCTCCTTATCATTGTCATTCATTTTATCTTGATTAGCATGATTAATTGACGTTTCATCACAGTATTCATCACTAGAGTTGTCAACAAGTAAATCATCATCCACAAGTAAGTCATCTTCATCACTATCGAAATCAACATACTCAGGATGTGTTACCTTTGGACCTTTGGCCATGAAGCATCTTCCAATTCCTTCATTTGGTGAATCAAAAATGTCGTAGGAGTTGGTTGACATAAGTGCTAGACCGGCAACACCTTCATCTTGAGTATATTCAGAGTCAGAGTGATAGCTTCTCTCGGAGTGATTGTCGGAGTCGGAGCCGGATACCCATTCACTAACATGAGCTTGATGTCTTCGTTTTGTGTAGCTCCTTGATGACTTGTCCTTTCTTTTCGAATCCTTGCTTCTCCGTGAGGGTCTTTGTCGGTGTCAAAACCGGCGGATCTCGGGTAGGGGGTCCCGAACTGTGCGTCTAGGCGGATGGTAATAGGAGACGAGGGACACGATGTTTTTACCCAGGTTCGGGCCCTCTTGATGGAGGTAAAACCTTACGTCCTGCTTGATTAATATTGATGATATGGGTAGTACAAGAGTGGATCTACCACGAGGTCAAGGAGGCTAAACCCTAGAAGCTAGCCTATGGTATGATTGTTGTAATGTATGTTGTCCTACGGACTAAAGCCCTCCGGTTTATATAGACACCGGAGGGGGCTAGGGTTACACAGAGTCGGTTACAATGGTAGGAGATCTACATATCCGTATCGCCAAGCTTGCCTTCCACGCCAAGGAAAGTCCCATCCGGACACGGGACGGAGTCTTCAATCTTGTATCTTCGTAGTCTTGGAGTCCGGCGGATAGTGATAGTCCGGCTGTCCGGACACCCCCTAGTCCAGGACTCCTTCAGTAGCCCCTGAACCAGGCTTCAATGACGATTAGTCCGGCGCGCATAATGTTCGGCATTGCAAGGCGGGTTCCTCCCTTGAATAATCCAGAGAAGATCATGAACACCAGGATAGTGTCCGGCTCTGCAAAATAAATTCCACATTCCACCGTAGAGAGAATAAAATGTACACTAGTTGAATCTTCTAACGTTTTATGCGGCGTGACATCACACTGCTACCAAGCCACTGTTTGAATCATTTATTACAATACCACCTCAGCACGTTTAGCGAAGCGGTTTCCTTGGCACGTCTTGTCGAAGCAGAGATCGTGTTCCCCTTATTCCGGGATTCTCATCAATACGTGCGTGGGTAACCCAACCGTTCCCGTCGCCACGCCTCCTCTATCGAAGGTGAATCCCAAACGGTCACGGAGACGGCTCTTGGTATTTTTCCCCTTTATAAGAGGACCAAGGCTCGTTCTTGTTCTTCAATCTCGCATCGAATCTCCTCCTCGCTCCTAGTTCCAACACCCAGAGCCTCAGATTCGAGCGCTTCGGATTCTTAATCATGTCCGGCTCTGACCTCCAGGGCTAGTGGATGCCCTCCTCCGTCACGGAGGAGGACATATTGAAGCTACCTGAGGCCAAGTACCTGGCCTACGAGGTTTCGCACAGGTTGCCCGCCCAAGGTCAGGCCGTGCCCGCCCCCGAGCCCGGTAAGTTCGTTGTCTTCGTATCCCACCTCCGTCGGGGTTTAGGCTTCCCGACTGACCCCTTCGTGAGAGGACTCATGTTCTACTATGGGCTGGACTTTCACGACTTGGCTCTGGAGTCCATCCTCCACATCTCCGCATTCATTATCGTCCGCGAAGCCTTCCTCCGCGTCACTCTCCACTTCGGCTTATGGCTGAAGACCTTCAAGGTGGAGCCGAAGATGATCGGGGGGCATCAAGCGGAGTGCGGCGGGGCGGCCATAAGCAAAAAGGCCGATGCCCCGTGGCCCGAGGGTTCCTTCCAAGAGGAACTCGGACTGTGGCAGCAGGAGTGGTTCTATATCACCGCTCCGAAGGGCAGCAGGCAAAAGCCGCCGCCTTCATTCCGCCCGGGACCTCCACGCCAACTGATGTCGTGGGTCAACCAAGGGCTCAATTGGGGGCCGTCCGAAGACGTGCCCTCACTGCAGGGCCGGATTCGAGACCTCCAAGCGAGGGAGATCAACCTGATCGTGGTGATGCAGGTTATGCTAATCAGGCATCTTCTGCCCTGCAAACACTGTCCTCTCCGTCTATGGGAGTTCAACCCGGAGGGACCTCGGATTCTCCAACACCTTATGGGCACGACACCCGTGGAGATGTACAAGTTGTTCTTCGGACCGCAGGTGGCGTGTCCGGAATTAGCCGAGGACGCAGGCCTAAGCCGCAATCGCCCGGATACTCAGGTAAATAGCTCAGAGTCCGGACATTCTGTTTATATCCCTTTCTAAAGTTCGCCTCCTGACCCATTACTCTTCACAAGAATGGGTGGCGCGATCAAGGCTGATGAGGTGTCCGGCCCCCCTCCCAGAGACCGCACTGGAGCCCGTGCTGGTCAGAACGTTGGAGGTTGCGCCCACAGAAGGGAGCGAAGGGGAAAATAGAGGAGCTAATATTTCGCCCAAAGGGGCGTCTGAAGAGGGGGGAATCAAAAACCCCTCCCTCCAGGGGGAGAAGAGGACCGCCTCCGAAGATCCGGAGGCCAAAGCCCCTAAGCGTGGGAAGAGATCTTCACCGGGGGGGTCCGGCGTCCGGAGAGAATCCGGACGCACAATCATCGCCAAAGGATCAGCCCTCCAGTGAGCCGTGAGTATGAAAAATGGAGTTAATTAGTAAGGAAATACCTTCATTTGTGCTCCTGTGGGTAACCGAAATATTTATATTGCAGTTCGGATCTGCAGCCTTCTCAGATGAGTTCATCTTCGGGGGACCTTCTTCCGGAGATGATGGAGAGTGAAACGCCTCCGTCTGCAGCGCCGTCAGATAAGGCAGGCGAGCCTGAAGTATCGTCACGGAGGGTATCCCCGAGTCCGGAGGGGCCAGAGAGTTCGGCACCCACTAGTATCCGGCCGGGAGAACTGAAGAATCTGCTTGAGAGGGCATCCATTTCAGAAGATCACCGTGCGTTGATGCGTATGGTGATTGGAAGGATTTCGTCCGCCGAGAGCGGATTGCGCAATGCCGCCATGAGTTTGCTGGCGGGATTTGAGGTACGCGAGAATGACGCACCCTTTTGTGTATTGACAGTCTTGCACATGAAAATGCGCCCTGTATAGATAGTAGCCCCTGAGACTCGGTAGGTTGTCGAAAATGACAGCGTGCCGCGGATCGAAATCGAAAGTAATGAATTCGTCATTCCTATGCAGGTGGCGGATAGTCCGAGGGCTAGCCGGACTAGTGGGTTTGCCGAGTTTAATCGGCAACTTGACGTGGCGGATGCGGACATCGCACTTGTCAACTGGCGACTTGACGAGTCGCAAGGTAAATGAGTTCTCCGCAGTCGCTTTATTAAGGGGGTCGAAGCCCTCCTCTGATAAATTATATGCTGTTGTACAGACGGTGCTGCTGCTGTGGAGAGCCTTCGGGCCGAACTTGCTCGAGCTAAGGAGCAAGCCCGAAGGAGTGATGCGGCTGCCTCGAGGGCGGACGAGGAGTTGAAAGCCGAAAGGGCTGCGCACTGCCTAAGCAAGGCAGAGGTGGCCGAATTGGCCATGAAAGTAAAAGATGCTGCCGACCGCAATGAGGCTCTTGAAAAGGAGCGCTTATCGGAGCGGGAAGACCTGAAGAAGGCCACCGCCGAAGCCAAGGATGCCTGCTCTGCAATGCGGGCTATGAAGGAGGAACTGCGCCAGGCCGGGGATATCGTGGCTGGCAAGCCTTTTCTGCTGCGTCGCCGGTTTATGGATCAAAAGTATGCTCAATTTGAGCGGCTGTGGAGTCCGGAGGATCCGTATATGGACTTAGCTGCAAGTGCGGCTGATGCCGTTGAGCACTTCCGGAGCCAGAAGGATCACAAGACGAAAGAGATATATTGGTCTCAATTCCATAGTCCGGATCGCTCACTTCCGTTGACAGACCGGTTGGCCGAATGGGCCGAGCTAAATAGATTGTCCGGACTTGCCATGACTGACATCGTGGCCCATGTCTGGCCAGAGAGGCCCAAGGCGACGAGCTACTTCGGCTTACTGCAGCAATTCCTTGGAGCGGTGCCGCATATAAAGGCGATGAAGCGGTCGGCCTGCATCGAGGGCGCGCGGATGGCTCTTTACCGTGTGAAGGCGCATTGTTCGGAGATGGATGCCACCGCTGTTGCCGCCCAGGGTTCGGATGAAAGCCGGCTCCCCGCCGAGCACTATTTCGGGGAAGTTATGCGTGGCGCTCGTGTAATAGAGTCACAGTGCTCGAAAAATGTCACGTTCAAATGAACGTATTAGCTTGTAAAATGATGATTATGCTATAACTGCTTTTTATACTTGTGCGTCCCAAGTAGTAAAACTTCTCCTGTGCGGCCGTTTACGTATACATTTGTATAACTTGAAAGATTGCAGTCTTCGGCTTCAGCCCCCACACACAGGGTGCGGGGGTGTTCGCAAAAATAGCGCGTTTTCACACTTAATCCGACATCTCTGTCCTGTTTAAGGAGGTGGTAGCGTAGCGAACGAGGCAATCCGGACTATAATGCTTTATCACTTTCACTTAGCCAGTGGAGCTCGAGGGTGGGGCTACGATATAGCCCCTGGTGGCACCGCACTTCTCCGAATTCGGAGTGCGTATGTGCCTGACCGGGAAATGGTCCTTCGTCAAAGCGGGGAATTCTAAACATTCCGGTAGTCGATCGAGTGGTTGACCAGTCTCTCGCTGTATCATGACAGTCAGTTTTCGGCTTTCTCTACTGAGGTGCTCGCCCAGCCGAACTGGGGCACAATCGCAGTAGTTCTCCTGGTGCCGCGTTAGCCGATGATACGGAACGTAAGGCAGCAAAACACAGGAGCCGGGCAAACCCAACATTTGACCAAAGACATGATTCGGAGCTGATGCATATAATGCCTAACTCGAGACGCCGAACACTCCCTAAGGTGTTCGGTCTTTATAATAATGGGCAGAACGATGCCCTAAGCCCCTAGTGTCCAGGTACGGGCATGGTCTTCTGACACGGCCGATGCCAAAACGTCAGGCTCCGCTTTGGCTATAGGAAGAAACCAAGGGAGAATAACAACAAGAGACAGTAAAAAAGGTTTACGCAGGGTCTTAATCTGAAAAGAATCCTCACAACGGGTCCCTACTGCACGTCTGCACCTGTGTCTCCGTTGCGCCGTTATCCTGGACGGGTATGCACATTGTTCATCTGTAGAAAGAGAGGAACGTTTAGTTTGAAAACAATTCGTGCGAAAAATATGTGTAAAAGAAGAAATATAAATAATTAAAGCGGGGTTTGTATGAACCCGCGGTTGTTTGTGCGCGCAGCCCCCTGTGAGGAGGTATGCGGCTAGGGAGCCCCTAGCCTGCTGAAGCCGGATTCGTCTATCCGAGTCCGGGGTCTTTAAGTGACCCTCGCACTGAAATGACGCCACGCGGACCGGGCATCTTGAGTGTAAGAGACGCGTAATGCGGTATGGCGTTGAAGCGGACAAAAGCCTTTCGTCCTAAGAGTGCTTGATATCCACTTTCAAATGGGACGATGTGAAAAATTAATTTTTCGCGTCGAAAATTGTTCGGCGATCCGAACATGACTTCTAGTAATATGGAGCCTGTGCACTTGGCGTAAGGGCCCGGCGTCACTCCTTTGTAGGAAGTGAGGCTGTGTCGGATTTTGGTAGGGTCTATCCCCATCTACGGATTGTGTTTGAATACAGCAGGTTTAAGTCGCTGCCTCCGTCCATTAGGACGTTAGTAAATTGTAATCCGTCTATTATGGGATTCAATATCAGGGGAGTCCGTCCCGCGTTTCGAACGCTTCTGGAATAGTCCAGGTGGTCGAAAGTGATTGGTTTTGATATCCAATCTCTATGGTCTGCTGGGTTGGACTGCGCGAGGCTCTTTTTAGAAAGTGCCGCACTATTTTTCCGTATTATCACATGAAGTGAGTTGACTGCTTTGACCCCTTGTGGGAAAGTCTTTTGTTTTCCGGTGCTCTGATGGTGGGGTTTATCGTCTTCGCTTGACGCGTCGAGCCCCTTGTGTTCGGCGTTTAGTCGGCCGGACTGTTTAAAAACCCAACAATCCTGATGGGTATGGTTTGCAGGCTTTCCGGGGGTACTGTGGATTTGACATATCCGACCCAGAATCTTATTTAAGCTGGACAGATCGTCGCTGTCATCCTTAAGAGGCGTTGTTTTGTTGTTTGGCCGCGAGCGTTTGAATCCAGCATTGACTGCCATGCTCTTTGGGCTTTTCTCTTTATTTCGGCGCTGTTCTTTTCTGCGTCGTGATTTTCCCTTTCCATCCCTTATCTCGGATGTACTTGGGTCGCTAGTGCTGCATCTTGCTAGCCAGCTGTCCTCTCCCGCGCAGAAGCGGGTCATGAGGCTTGTTAGTGCGGACATTGTCGTCGGTTTCTCTTGACCGAGGTGCCTGACAAGCCATTCGTCTCGGACATTGTGCTTGAAAGCTGCTAAGGCTTCGGCGTCCGGACAGTCGACTATTTGGTTCTTTTTGGTAAGAAACTTGTTCCAGAATTTCCGCGCTGACTCTCCGGGCTGTTGAGTTATATGACTTAGATCATCTGCGTCCGGAGGGCGGACATAAGTCCCTTGAAAATTTGCTCTAAACGCATCCTCGAGCTCTTCCCAACTTCCCACAGTGTTTTCTGGGAGGCTTTTAAGCCAATGACGGGCTGGCCCTTTGAGCTTGAGGGGTAGGTATTTTATGGCGTGGAGATCATCTCCTCTGGCCATGTGTATATGTAGTATATAATCTTCTATCCAGACTCCAGGGTCTGTTGTTCCATCATAGGCCTCTATGTTTATGGGTTTAAATCCTGCTGGGAATGCATGTTCCAGCACCTCATTGGTGAAACATAGTGGGTGTGCGGCGCTCCTGTATTTGGTTGTGCCACTATCTTCGGACACTTGACGTGTTGCCTTGCTTCCTGGGGCCCTCTTCTTTGGCCCGTAGATGGACCTGGCTGGGCCATCTGTCTTTCCAGGTTCATTAGTTGGTTTATGTGTGGCGTCGCTTTCAGAATTTGGCCTATCATCTGGCCATCTATCCAACCAGGCGGCCTCTTTATTTTTTGACGGTGGAGGCTCTATGGCCTCCTCGTCGAATTCTGGTGGCAGCTTGCGCTTCGGGTATCTCTTTGATTGGTGGCCGTTGCTGTATTTATCTGCGGTTTTGAGCACTTTGCTCCATCTCATTCTAAGTGTGTCTTCCGCTGTTTTGAGTCTCCGTTTTTCCTTCTTCAGGCTTCTTGCAGTGTTGACGAGTCTTTTCCGAAGGTTCTTGCTCTCCGGTGGTGTGTCTGACATGAGATCGTCCGGACTGTCGTTTTCGCCGGGCCTGGACTGATTATCTGACTCGTCATGTTCGGACGGTTGCTTATCTGCATGTTCATCATCCATTTGTGAGCCCTGCTGTATTACGGGCTCCTTTGGAGCATTGTTGTCGTCGAGGCAGGACTTAGGGTGGCGTCTGCGCCACCGTTTTGGTCGTTTATCGGCGGGGTCATCTTCTGCCGCGGCCCGTTGGTCCTCGTTATCGCTCTCCTTTGGGGTGTCCACCATATATATGTCATGTGACGAGGTGGTCCTCCCGTGCCTTATAGGCTCTGTTTCTTGTTTGTCTCCGGCATCGTCGTCCATTCCGTCGATGTCTTCGGAGTCATAGTCTAGAATGTCGGTTAGGTCGTCGACAGTGGCTACAAAGTGGGTGGTGGGTGGGTTCTGAATTTCTTCGTCGTCCGTACCCCAGCCATCCTGGCCATAGTCCGGCCAGGACTCTCCTGATAACGAGAGCTGCTTTAGCGAATTTAGGATGTCGCCAAAGGGCGAGTGTTGGAAGATGTCCGCGGCGGTGAATTCCATAACCGGCGCCCAATCCGAATTGATTGGTAGGGGCGCGGGAGGTTCGGAGTCCGGCAAGGAGTCCGGCGCCTCGGAATCACGAGTTTAGCAGGGGACAAGATTAGTGTTCGGCTCCATCGCTGTGGATGTTGAAGCCCCCAGGGCGGCGTCTATCCACCGGCCCTCGATCTGGGCGATCGGCTCCGGACTAATGGCCGGAACGGATTCGTGTGCGGCCACCAAGGCACTGTTCGGCGGCAGAGCTAGATCATGCCCATCGCAACAGTGCGGCGCGCTTGGCTGTGGCTCGGGTCCGTCGAAGATCAAGTCTCCGTGGACATCGGCCGTGAATTTAGGCTTCCGAATCTGACCTGACGGCCAGGGGCGTAGCTTCCGATCTTCTCCAGATGGCCAAGCGAATTAGCCCGCAGTGCGAAGCCGCCGAATACGAAGATCTGTCCGGGGAGAAAAGTCTCGCCCTGGACAGCATTGTTGGTTGAAGATGCCATCAAGCCTATCGGTGATGACACAGAGGAACTCTCAATGAAAGCACCAATGTCGGTGTCAAAACCGGCGGATCTCGGGTAGGGGGTCCCGAACTGTGCGTCTAGGAGGATGGTAACAGGAGACGAGGGACACGATGTTTTTACCCAGGTTCGGGCCCTCTTGATGGAGGTAAAACCCTACGTCCTGCTTGATTAATATTGATGATATGGGTAGTACAAGAGTGGATCTACCACGAGATCAAGGAGGCTAAACCCTAGAAGCTAGCCTATGGTATGATTGTTGTAATGTATGTTGTCCTACAGACTAAAGCCCTCCGGTTTATATAGACACCGGAGGGGGCTAGGGTTACACAGAGTTGGTTACAATGGTAGGAGATCCACATATCCGTATCGCCAAGCTTGCCTTCCACGCCAAGGAAAGTCCCATCCGGACACGGGACGGAGTCTTCAATCTTGTATCTTCGTAGTCTTGGAGTCCGGTGGATAGTGATAGTCCGGCTGTCCGGACACCCCCTAGTCCAGGACTCCCTCAGTCTTTGTTCATAACGATCATCTCTACTACTCCTCTCTCTCGATGGTGATTTTTCTCTTTTGCTTCTTCTTTTTGGAGAATCTTCTCTTCTTTTATAGGGTGTCGTACACTCATTGGAATAGTGTCCGGGTCTCCCTCAGTTGTAGCAATTTCGCTCTCGGCTAGAAGATCTTTTGTCATTGTAAGACCTTGACTTGGAGCTTCTTTCTTTGCTTCTACTCTTGTAGAATTTGTTGAAGTTCTTCACCATTAAGCTCAGTTCTTCATTGAATGTTTGTTTCTCACTTGATGATGTGGGAACTTCACATGAGGCTTTGTAAGCACCACTTGACTTGTTGTGAAGTTCCTCCTTATCCTTGAGTGACATCTCATGAGCAACAAATCTTCCAATAAGTTCCGTTGGCTTGAGATCTTTGTAGTTTGGCATCATTTGGATCAATGTCCACACGGTATCATACTTTCCATCCAATGCTCTTAGGATCTTCTTGATGATGAATTTGTCGGTCATCTCTTCACTCCCTAAGCCGGCAATCTCATTTGTGATAAGAGCAAGCCTAGAGTACATTTCAGCGACACCTTCACCATCCTTCATTTTGAACTTATCAAGCTGACTTTGGAGCACATCCAACTTGGATTCCTTGACGGAGTCGGTACCTTCATGCATATCAATAAAAGTATCCCAAATTTCCTTTGCATTCTCAAGACAGCTGATTTTGTTGAATTCTTCGGGGCACAATCCGTTGAAGATGATATCACAAGCTTGAGCGTTGTATTGCAGCATCTTCAATTCTTCCGCATTAGCTTCTCGGTTCGGCTCTCTCCCATCAAAGATATCACCTTGCAAGCCAATACAAATAATTGCCCAAACGGCGGGGTTATGTCCGAGAATATGCATTTTCATCTTATGCTTCCAACTAGCAAAATTAGTACCATCAAAGTAAGGACCTCTACGGTGATAATTTCCCTCACTAGATGCCATACTCTCCTAGGTTGTGAAACCAAGGCTATGACCACCAAAAGCTATTGAAATCAAAGCAAATGGAGACCAAAGATCTGATACCACTTGTAGGACCTTGAAGTATGTCTAGAGGGGGGGGGTGATTAGACTACTTAACCAATTAAAAACTTAACCTTTTCCCAATTTTAGAGTTTGGCAGATTTTAGCTATCTTAGGACAAGTCAAGCAATCATCACACAATTCAAGCAAGCATGCAAAGAGTATATAGGCAGCGGAAATTAAAGCATGCAACTTGCAAGAAAGTAAAGGGAAGGGTTTGCAGGATTCAAACGCAATTGGAGACACAGATGTTTTTGGCGTGGTTCCGTTAGGTGGTGCTATCGTACATCCACGTTGATGGAGACTTCAACCCACAAAGGGTAACAGTTGCGCGAGTCCACGGAGGGCTCCACCCATGAAGGGTCCACGAAGAAGCAACCTTGTCTATCCCACCATGGCCGTCGCCCACGAAGGACTTGCCTCACTAGCGGTAGATCTTCACGAAGTATGTGATCTCCTTGCCCTTACAAACTCCTTGGTTCAACTCCACAATCTTGTCGGAGGCTCCCAAGTGACACCTAGCCAATCTAGGAGACACCACTCTCCAAGAAGTAACAAATGGTGCATTGATGATGAACTCCTTGCTCTTGTGCTTCAAATGATAGTCTCCGCAACACTCAACTCTCTCTCATAGGATTTGGATCTGGTGGAAAGAAGATTTGAGTGGAAAGCAACTTGGGGAAGGCTAGGGATCAAGATTCATATGGTAGGAATGGAATATCTTGGCCTCAACACATGAGTAGGTGGTTCTCTGTCAGAAATGGTAAGTTGGAAGTGTAGGTTTGTTCTGATGGCTCTCTCCACGAATGAATAGGAGGTGGAGGGGTATATATAGCCTCCACACAAAATCTAACCGTTACACACAATTTACCAAACTCGGTGGGACCGATTCAACAGACTCGGTCAGACCGATTTAGTAAACCTAGTGACCGTTAGGATTTTCGGTGGGACTGACATGCAACTCGGTAGGACCGATTCGGTTAGGGTTAAGGCATAACGTAATCTCGGTAAGACCGATCGCACAAACTCGGTGAGACCGATTTTGGTAATAAGCTTTCTAGAGAGTTGGTCAGGTAAACTCGGTGGTACCGATTTGCTCTTTTCAGTGAGACCGAAATGCTACAAAAGGGAAATAGAGAGTTTACATTGAAATCTCGGTGGGACCGATCGCTCACTTTCGTTAGACCAAAATGTTACGAGGGGAAACAGAGAGATTACAATCCCATCTCGGTGAGACCGAGATCCCTATCGATAGGACCGATTTGCCTAGGGTTTAGGGCAGTGGCTATGACATTTGAACTCTGTGGCGCCGGATAGAAAGAATCGGTGTGACCGATTTTGGCTTTAGGTTTAGGTCATTTGTGGATGTGAGAAAGTAGCTGAGGGTTTGTGGAGCATATCACCAAGCACATGAAGCAAGAGGCTCATTAAGCAACACCTCATCCCTCCTTGATAGTATTGGCTTTTCCTATAGACTCAATGTGATCTTGGATCACTAAAATATAAAATGAAGAGTCTTGAGCTTTTGAGCTTGAGCCAATCCTTTGTCATTAGTACCTTGAGGGATCCACTTTCATCATCCATGCCATGCCATTCATTGAGCTTTCCTGAAATAATAGTCTTGGAATAGCATTAGCTCAATGAGCTATATGTTGTTATGAATTACCAAAACCACCTAGGGATAGTTGCACTTTCAGACCGACACTGGTTTGGGCGGCTAGAGCAAGAAGACTAGAGGTTGAAGAAGCACTACGGCCGTTGGATGTACATCATATGGTCACTGGAGAATCATTCATTTTGACTAAGTTGATAAAGCCCTTGGTCCCCGTCAACTTAGTTGGCCCACAAGTCAGCCTCCCACTATGGTGGGTCCCAACTAGCAGGGGGTATTCATTTTTTTATGCGTAATAAGGAGGCACTTCCTTGCATGCGAAGATATAGCTGGTGGGTCTGACCTGTCAGCGGGGCGAACATTTTTTCACGAAATACAGAGGCCCTTCCGGTGGGTCCCGGCTGTCAGGTGGAGGAATCATTATTTTGCGTGTAATAAGGAGGCATTTCCTTGCGTGCGGCCGTGGACCCAGCTGTCAGCCTCTTCACGCACATTCTACTTCCGATGGTGTTGTTCGTTGACCATGTTGACCACTCCGTGCTGAGCGCATCCAAGGTGGTGGACGAAGGCAAGGCCCCGGACAGCAACGAGCCGGAGATGGGAAGACGCGGGAGTAGAGTCGCAGATGGAGAGGTGTACGAGGGTTAACTGGTTCTGGTGCGGTGTGGTTCGGTAGTCGGTGGAGAAGAACAGGAGGTGTGGAGGGGTGGAGGGATGGCCTGGCCAATGATGGAGTAGCGCTTCACAACGAAGCATGCTAAGCAGAGCTGCTAGCAGTAGGAGGCAGGAGCAGGTGGTCCCGGCGGCGCTGGAGGAAGAAGACGAGAAGATTGAAGATGGATGCCGGTCGTTGGATGTAAATCCAACAGCTAACGATGTCAGAATCATTTGTTGACTAAGTTGACAACGACTTGCGTTGGCTTTGACCTATTGGCCCACATTTCAGCCTCCAAAAATGTAGCACGCATTTAACCCATTTTTTCAGAATTTACAGTCTTTTTTTGTGGGGTAGAATTTACAGTCAATTTGATCTCTCTTTTTTTAGAATTACAGTCCATTGGCTGGGCTGGGTGAACAAATAATGTAGCGTCCATGCGTATTTTTTCCTAAAAAATTACAGGCCATTTGCACTTTCTCGAAATACACGATTTTGCTGGGCTGATTCTAATTATAATGTTGGGTTGGGCAAAGCAATGTTATCAAAAAATAAACAAGGACTGAGCATTTTGTTATAAATATATTTAAATAATAAGTGATTTATTATTACATTGGTCCTTAAATCTTACCAAGCTTTTGTACAGAATCACCAGGATTTTTGTTGCCAAAAAAATCCAGGATTTTATTGTTAAGACATTATTTTTATAAGTTAATAAGATGCAGGATATTGTTTTCTTACATATGCCAGTATCTGTTAAATATATGATGACAATAACAATAATATATAATAACTTATAAAGTAATTTAAATATATATAATATAGTTAGAAGGCAACATAAGTTGGACCAGGCGTTCCTATTCTTATATAGAAAAATAGAACAGACCTCTGCGTTTTCTTCAAAAAAATACATAAATTGGGCTGCCGATGTTTCAGGAAAAATGAAACCTTGGATGGGAGGTCCATAGGCCGGTCGATACATGATGGCCCTCAAGAAAATATATGTAGGCATGTCGTGGGCTGCGCATGTTAAAAAAGAAAGCCTAGACGGGGCAGCCCAAAACCCAGCTGATACTTGCTGCCCTAGTGATAATAAATGATACCTGCCAGCTCCCTGGCTTCGTTGTGAATTTATCTCCTATAGTAACTACGTCGAAGCACCTAAAAAATGTAACTATGTTGACAAACCCGTGGGCCCCAGCGTCAGTATAGCATTAGGAGGAAGTATTTTTTCGATGAGGCACTTGCTTGCATACGGCCATAGACCTGGTGGGTCCCGACTGTCCGCCTCTCCACATACAGTCCTCTCCAGATTCCTCTCGTTTGTTCAGCATGTTCACAACGGCAGACAGCAGCGCTGCGGCGAGCACACAAAGGTGCAGGAGGAGATCTGACCACCTGAGGAAGTGCCTTATTAGTAACGAAAGTACCGAACTAGCCTAGTGGCCAAGTGACACTACCCGACAACTGTTCCGGCTGGGTTCGATTCCACCTGATGCATGGAAAATATCTCCAATTTTTTTGCCTCTGCCTTTATTGACATGTGGGTCCCCATTGTCATCTACGCACACCACATCCAACACTTGCGAAAACTTCGTCCCTCATTTTCTCTGTTTTTCGCACACTCGGCATTGTGTGGGCATTTTGAAAATAGCATATCTTTTTGACGGTGCATCAAATGAAGATGTGCTATGCATGAATGTTGATCAACATGATGTTAACTGGCTGGTAGTTCCATTTTCGACCATGAATAAAACTTCCAACATGATGTTAACACTGTTTGAAAAGGCCATGTTAATATAAATGCTCTCCCTCTGAAAGTTGCAGTTTCTTATCTGAAACTGAAACTTGCAGTTTCTTCTCTGAGAATCACATTGTCTAGGCGATGGAGCAGACAGATTCGCCCGAGGCGAAAGTCAGGTGGAGGTGGTGGGCGTACAGGTCGAAGGTCGAGAACCCAGAGGATAACGAATCGATCGAGTATGGTAATCTTTGCACTAACTTAATCTTCCATCTGCTCATGCTTACAATCAGTGTGACAACTAATGAAAATCATGCTTACAATCAGTCTCCGAGTACTACGCCAATCACCCTAAAATATCTTTGGACCTTTGGGTCAAAGTTGTGACACTGTGTACAAATAAAGAGAAATAGATTGGTGCTTCTTTCAGAAAAGAGTACTCCCTAGAAAACTGCCAATATAAGATACTAGTATTTGGTTAGAGGATTTGCTGCTGAGAAAGATCCATCAACAGAGAGTGCCACACATCCCACTGGTGGTGGTGGATGCCAATGCGTGCATGGAGAATGGTTGGTGTCGGTAATTTTTACTTGGCACACCTCGCACTCTGCATATATGTCGGTTCCATCCGTACATTTGTGCAGTTCCACCAAAATGCAGCTGAATAACCCTATGCGCACAGATAATGAAAAAGTGTGATTACATTATAGTGGCACTAGTTGATGAAACATACACTAATAAATAGAAGAAAATATTGCGATAGTATCATAGTATGCCATGCTGCAAGAGCGAGATGGGCCCTGCGACGCCTCATATGGTACGCCTCATACTGGACATTGTCCCAAGTCTCCCCGATACACCTTCTGCCGGTGATGAACATCAGTGTACATCGGTTGTACAAGGAGGGGCCTTGAGACATTCAAATCTCTATTTTTGTGAAGATCAACTAAATTAAGCACCCCAGTTTGTAGAAATGCTTAAACATTAACAATGGGACTAGTTGATGAAACATACATTAACAAAGAGAAGCACTTTATTTATCTACATTGGAAATGAAATGATAGAGAGGACACTCACTTTATTTTAACTGTATTATTACTTCATTTTATCAGTGACACTAGGGTCGAGCAGGTGGCAAACAAGGTGTACCGTGCGTCGCAAGGATGGAGTCCGGGGGTGCTTAGACTGGGATGTTGAAGCTGGCTCTTTCGGTCCCTATCTTCCCCCTGATGTTTCTGTGGTAGCATTTGGGTTGTAATCCAAATTTGGTCGAGCTGGTGCTGCGTCCCCTACCTGCCTAGCTTATGTGGTGAACTTGTCTCCTGCTAGTAGTCAGTCCGTTCTAGTAGTAGTTGCATAACTGCCCGTTTACACTGAGATGTTGTCGGATAATGGTTCTCTATGGTTGGGTTTCTTTAATGAAATCGGAGGGAATCCCCTCTTTCGATATATAAAAAACAGTGGCACTAGCGGTGCCAAACATTGCCTCAAATTAATAGTGCCATTAGATTAAGGTGCAAAATAATAACATTACTGCTTTATCATGGCATTGCCAAAACAGTAGCACAAGAGCAGGATCAACATGCAGGATCTTTGGCAAACGGTCAGACCAAAAAGGAACATACCTCGTGATGGGAACCATATCTGCAGTCAACACCATCGTAGAAGGGATGACACCAGTCACCAACATGGATGATTCAATTCATGGGACCTTTTGGTGCTGTTCACCTAAAATGAAGCAATGTCGCATGAGCTAGCAGCTTCTTCTTTTTTTTAAGAAAAGGGCTCCAACCCCGGTTCCATTTCCATCAGAAAACGAAACCCACAGAGCTTCTTCTTCATTAGTTGCAATGAAATTGAGCAACTTCAAGGTTGGTTGTAAAGCTCCTGGAATGTTCAACTATAATTTGGATATCATTTGTGCAGTTCAACTAAGATCAAGCGTGAAATGTATATCTCTGTTTGCACAAAAAATGTGGAAAGGAGTGACTAACAAGTGATGAAACATGCATCAAATGAAAAGAAGCATGTTCCTTATCTGAATGGCAATCCTACAAGACAGTAGCAATTTCTAAAGCAGCAACATTGCTAGATATTAGTGTGGGCATTAGGATTAACTATGACAACCGTTAAATATGACATTACTTTAATGGTGCCATTGCTTCATTTTACCAGCAACATTACATTAACAGATGCTACAGAGTCGGTATTTTGGCACAGGAGAGTAGGAAGACCAGGACAGTTGCATTTCTAACGAAAAGAAGCAACTTATCTTAATGGGAAATTTAGCAGGACATGAAAAAAGTGCCATTGATTCATATTACTGGAGGCATTACATTGAAAACAACATTGGTTTAACGTGTCCTCACTTTTAACAATGCGACTGCTACATTTTACCAGTGGCATTACTTAAGAGTGGCTCGGGGCAACAAACATCAGAACAGGATATCTGGGTTGGTCCCATTTTTGTTCAGTATAGCCACCTTATATTGTGTGAGGCTAGCAAATCTAGTGTTGGACTTACTCTGTTGACTTGTCCCCCAGTCCCCACTTTCTTTCCTTTTTCAACCAACAGATCAGGTTTCTATTGAGTTTGTACTGCGTTTCCCTTTATTTCCCTATTAGACCTAGAGACCAGTTGGATAGCCAGTCTCTGCTACTTTTCGCCCCCATTATTTCCTCTTTCGACCAAGTCCTAGATTCAGGTAACAAATCTTCCCCCACCCCACCCCCTTTCTTCCTTGTTTGAACCAAGTAGTACTAGATTCGAGTGCATGAACTAGTTTTACCTCTTAACAGTAAAAATTTAGGTGGTTTTCGAACAGTCGATCGATCCTATCTACGGGGGGCCCTGAGAAATAGTAAAAGATACAAATGTAGCGATGTCAGGAGCTCGGGAAGTAGAGCAAGGCCAGCTTCGAAGGAAGTTATACCTAAGGGTTGCCGGGATGTTGCTAGGTGGGTGGCGGGAGGCCGGATCTGACCACACTACGGCAATGAGGAAGAAGGGGTCGGAGGCCCTCCCTCTCCAGTGGTGCTTGGGAGAGAACGCACGCTGATCAGGACGCGCCGACAGTGGGTAAGAGCCGTCGCCGAGGATGACCGTGTGAACGTTGCACCTTCTCACCTTCCCTGCCGGTGAGGATCCGGCTGGATCTGTGACGAGTGGTGAGCAGAGAGAGAGAGTGTGGCCACCACTATTGTGTTTAGATCTGGAGAGGACGAGACAGTGTGAAGACAACAACACTAGCAAGCAAGCGCGGAGGCTCCTGCCAATATAGTGGAGTACTAGTTTTCTTTTGTCTACCGGAGCCGGCTTGACCTCGTCAATGACTGTCGAGAAGTCTTCATGCACGTGCCCCGGAGGCGCAATTGTCGTCATTTTGATCTGAAGCACTAGATTATAACATATAACACGAAAAATGCCACATGACAAGAAATCATAACCTCATTGCCCAAAGGAGACAACATGAATCCCGACGGACAAACTAGACAAGGATCAAAGCTCAAAATAAAGATAAACTCATAGAAAAGGGGTCTGTCAATAGATGTCCTAATTAACATAGCCGGCTTGACCTAGATGGCAGCCGAGTAGTCTTCATGCATGTGCCCCAATGACTAGCCCAACTCAGTTGTCGCTATTTAACCCTCGCAGTGATCCGAAGCACATGACACCTAATTTTGCAAGATGACAAGAAACCTTTTTTTAGATTTCTCACTAGAACTACAGCCCTGTACAACACAACCTGCACGATATGTAGACGATAGCCAATCCAGGCGTGTCTGCTGGAGTCTGGTCACGTGCATGGACGAACTGATCTTCGTGTCTTGCAGGGATCGTCCAGGCACCAACGTATGTACAACACTTCTCTAGTACTCTCACTCGTCTCTCTCTTCTATTAACTCACCTGACTTGTGGGGCCGGGGAGTGTGCCTATGGTCGGTTCTCAATTGCGATCCCACATGTGTGTGCAAATGCAATATGAAGCGCGTTCCATTCGGAGAGCGGCGTGCCAGACCGACCGACCGTCTGGTGTGCGACGCGAACGCGACGGGCGTGCTGTATACTCTGTACATGTGTACTGCCGTTTTCTTGAGGCTTTGCTCCATGGCGCAATCCATGGATACAAAGTTAGTATATTGTACTATTTAAAAGTTGAGGGTGGGGCTTTTCCTGCACGGTAGGTGGGGCAGTTCCGCCTAGTCGGTTTGACAGAGACGCGAGAAGATGAGGGAGTAGACTTCTGCAAACGTAGGGCTGTGTGATTTGACAACGAGTTACTGCTGGACAGGTGGGGCCCCGTGATTTGACTTGCCATTATCATTTCAACTGCGGCGCTACGACCAGCGTGAGTCTCTTGATTCCTGACCACCTCCATACAGGTGCCTCTCCCAATGCTCCACCATGTAGAGGCTGGCTCTTGCATGAGAGCCCATTCCTCCACTTTTTCCTTGCCTCTTTCCACCTATGCAAAAATGCCATGTAAAGCGGGCTTATAGCCCACTATTGTACTTACTTGCTCCTACAGGTGCTAAGCCTACCACATAGGCATAAAGTCTGATGTGGCAAGTTAATTAAGAAGAGAGAGACTAGTTTGGGGACCCAAGGAAGAAACAGTGCTAAGTGCGTGTACCTAGGTGAAAAGACAATTTTGAGTCTATAGCTAATTAAAGGAAGCAAACTTAGCAACAAAAAACTAAGCACCTATGCATTGAGGACTTGATTGCTAAGCCATTTAATGCCCTTAGCACCTCATCTAAGCACCATTTCATTGGAAGAGGTCACTCCTTGGCAAATGCAATAAATACTACGAAGAAAGAGATAGAGAGAAGTAAAAAAATACTCTTATAACCAACCTTATAGCTAATATTGTTGTAGTATGAGTGACTAAGTGATGACTATGTATGACATGCCAACATTACATAGCCTAACGCACCGTGTTAAATCTCCAAGGGCGCAACCGCGCGAGCGAGGCGACGGTCATGGTAGGCGCGACCATGATATGGGTTGCTGGAAGCCCTTGGATCTGAAATCGAACGGTCGCATGCTAAGTTGCTGAAAATTTGCAGAATAACCCTCTAGGATAGGATATTCACACATAGGTCTAGAATCACACCAAGCAACCGTTCGATCTCAGATCCAAGGGCTCTCGGAAGCCCATATCATGGGAGAATGGAAAGCTTCGTATCACCTGTAATTTTCCCGGCGCTTGACATGACATCGAAAGCCATTTAATTGGGTGTCGAGTAGACATGACATCTAATTGGGCCCCCATAGTACTATGCATGAATCCATTTATCCACCAGGAAAGCCAATACCTTGCCGTTCGCACACCCCACTCAGCATTTTTACAATCGAAAAACCGCTGGCAGTTCGCTCCTACTTGTCCCCGGACGTCCTTTAACATTACGACAGTTCACTCCTAGTCATACTGTCGTTTCACATTAAGGCAGTTCCACTAATCCTAACCCTCCTCCCAAATCCATGGCGTCCCAAATCTCCATGATCGGCGGTGAGTACAAGGTTAGAACCATCACCGGCGATGAGTTCGATGTCATCTACACCCGTTCTTCCACGATGATGAAAGGATGCCTTGCTTGATTCATACACATGTTCAAAACTCAAATGATGAGTGGGTCGCTGGGCTAGATGTTGAGTACACCACAGTCTTGGGAGAAGAGAAGAATATAAAGGAGGAAGAGAAGAAGAAGCGCGTCGTGATCCAGGTTTGTGTGCATGACTTATGCTTGGTCTACCACATATACCATGCCGACGTTGAGTGCCAGGATTTTAAGAACTTCCTCAAGGACGGCCTAGTCAAATTCGTTACTATAGACTTTACGAATGACAGAAAAGTCCTGGGTCGGATAGGCCTCATTGTAGGCAACCCCTTTGACCTCCAGAAGAATGGGCTGCTGCCCTCCCGTGATCAACCTTCAATGCTGACCCTGGCAGGAGCCAAGGTTCATCCTTCGTACGGTAAACTGAAGAAACCTCCGCCCACGTTTCATCGTCATGCATGGCAGTGGAATGTACTAGATGTAAACCACATCCAGTACACTGCAATGGATGGCTACCTTTGTTTCAATATCTACAAGGGTTGGATGAAGAGCAAGAGCCAAGTGTGCGGTTCAAGCAAAGAAGTATCGGCCAAGAGGATGAGGGACAAGGACAAAGTTGAGGACGTAGACGAGGACTCCGATTAAGGTGGTAGTGTCGTTGCTCATGGTGGTTCTAATGCAGTGTCTACCGGATTAGTTGTTTAGTTTAATTTCAGGTGTGCTTAGTCTAATTTGAGGGGTGTGTTGTGCTAAGCCCCCAGCAGAACAATATTATGTTTCTTCTTGTTATATTTCTTACATTTCATCTTTTAGTTGGTATAGTACTACCACTCGTTTCTTCACATTATGCGTCCAATATATATGGCCAACATAATATAGCCAGCAGTTTAGTTGTCAAAGAATTTCAGGGTGCTTAGTTTTGTGAAAGAATTCCAGGGTGCTTAGTTTTATTTGAGGGGTGTGTTGTGCTGGACATCATTATTGTGACTCAAATCTCTTTTGCCATGTTATAATGACATAAATACCGATGGACCAACATGCCAGCTCTCCCTCTATCTCACTACAATAAAATAAAGTGTGGGGCCTACTTGATCCCAACAGCGTTCTTATTTTCCTGTAAAATTATTTGCTTGGTTACTCCTGACAAGCGGGGCCACACTTATCATTGTGAGAATCGACTTATTTTTGTCATGTAACATGGTCAATGTGTTTGACGTGAAAATAACAATGTCTAATGGCATTTTTGAGCAAACATCTAACTTAACAATGGCATTTTTGAGATACCTAATTGCATTTTTGAGCAGGCATCTCATGGATCGATGGTATTTTTGAGTAGTAGTAACTTCTAATGGCAAAACTAAGTAGTGATACACAACTAGTGGCATAAATAATAAGAACCCAAGAATTAAATAGGTATGCTAATTTCTTTATTTCTTTAATAGTACTATATGCATAATTTGGCGACGAGCACTCTCTATATGTACCACCTTTTTTATTTAATTTCATCTTTTTAGTTTTGCTCCATGGCGCAATCCATCGATACTACTACTGTACAAAAGTATACAATTTTTAAAAGGCTAGAGGGTGGGGTAGTCTAGCTTGATCGGTTTCACGAGAGGCGAGGGCCTTTGTGATTTGACGGCTCATTACTACTGGAAGTCGGGGCCTTGTGATTTGACTGCTCGTATAAATGTGCCGACCACCTGAGGAGGAGCAAAGAACCGTGTGGTATACTCAAGTTTTCCACTGGAGTAGTACTACGATGGAGGAGCACGAAAGACGGCAGCCGAGTGCCATATGGCGATAAAAAACAATCTAATTTGCTAGTCATCTCATTGTTAGAATTGTTCTATTCATGCTTCGCAGAGAACGTGACACGCACGACGAAACACCCGAAGCAAAAGAACAAGTACAAGAGCAAAATAAGAAGGAAGATTATCACCCCAAATGATCTAATTCACCGCGGAGTCGTAACTGCTTCTTCATCGCCTCCATGACCTCCATCTCCTTGCGCGTCTCCTCTGCCATCTTCTTCATTCTGTCCATGACGCGGGATTTCTCGACGCGAGCCTTCAACATCTGTTCCACGGCCGCATTACGTACATTGACAGCAGCTGGGTGCTCGATGCGGAGCTTTGCCAACTCCTGCTTCTGTTCCATGACGAGGGCCTGCAGCATCTTCATCGAGGAACTACTATTCTCATGCAGCTTCTTCCAGCCGGTGTTCTTCTCCTTCAGCAGGTTGAGCTCGTGGAAGAGCTTCGCCTTGTCCTCTTGGAGTTACAGGATTTCGTCGATCGCCTTCTTCTCCGAGGCAATGCTCTTCTTCAGCAGCATCACCAAGCCGGCAGTCAACTCCCCCTGCTTATTGAGCTCAGCGGGCATGTTGTCGAGGCTCTCCTTCAGCAGCTCCACCAAGCCGTGGATGAACTCCTTCTACTTATTGAGGTGCTTATTGAGCTGATCGGGCATGCCGTCGAGGGATAACGACTCCAGCGCCGCCAGCTCGGCATGTTCGCCTCCGCTGCTAGGGCGCTCCTGGGAGCCATCGCCTGCCCGTGAGAGATCTTTCGAGGTCTCTTCACGGCGGCGAGCCCTCTTTTTTTTCCGCAGCCTTGGTTGCCGCTCCCTTGTTACAAGTAGTTCTCGAACTAGAGCTCTGCCCATCGGCCATGGCAAGGACGGACGAAGAAGAAGGACTTATGAGGAGGAAAGGTAGAGTAATTTTTGGTTAGGTAGTTCCCCTTCTTATAACCTAAGTACTAGCACTAGTACTAATACCTGCATAGTGGGAACACGTTCAGGTTTGGTACATACTAGTAGGTGTGAGCAGGCTTGCACTTAATTGTAGCACTAGGACTTTCGAATGTGATGGGAACAAGGTAAAGATTAATTGATGGTTTTGGTTTCGAGGCCCGAAATGGCTCCCGATGAGTTTAGTGGAACATAAATTTCAAGTAGACTACACTGCTCAAATGCGTAAATATTAAGTTACTGTCAAAAATTGGCACAAAATATGAAGGAGACCAATGGAAGTACTACTAGCAACCCATGATTTAACTACTCACATGCACGCAGTGGAGTAGTAATGTCTTTCTTCCGCCCTCACGTCCACTCAATTTGCATGACCATCAATGAAGTGAAGGACTTTACACACGTCAAATTATCACATGGGGTGGATCTTGGTACAAAATTGCATCCTCCCGTGTACCCGTGTGTGTGCGAGGGAATGAGTGCGTGCATGGCGTGCATGCACATCTTTGCTTCATGCATGTACTGCCAGTGTGGCTCAGAGAGGACGAGTACATTCTCCTGGAACCAGCAGCACGTCACTGTGATCAATCCACACAAGGAGGTCGCGACAACGCCTCCACATGTGCCACGTGGCTTCATGAACTGTAAGAGAGACATTGTGTAGCGTGCCATTTGAATTCTAATTTACGTGTTTTGCACATACTCTAAGTACTAGTAAGGTACACGTGCATTGCACGCATCAGATTTGGCAACCAAATTATGAATAAATACCACACTATAGCATGTAAGCTCTGAGTCATATATGCCTAATGTAGACCTTCGTTTAATTCTTATAGTTCATCTCATTCAAAATCAATTAGTTTTTATATAAAAGCTAGGGCCACTTTGATTCGTAGGATTTCCAAACGCAGGAATAGGAAAAACATGGGATTAGAGTGGAATGTCGTCTTGAATCCTACAGGATTGTACGAGTGTTTGATTGTGCATAGAAAAAATGCAGAATTCTTTCAAAGAGATTTGAGTGGATGGGATCTTTCCTATGAAATATAGTGCAAATGAATCATATGGAAAAATTCCTATGGTTTACAATCCTACGAATCAAACAACCAAGATAGGAAAAATTCCCAAGGACTAGAATCCTCTAAAATTCCTTTGAGAATCCTTTGAATCAAAGAAGCCCTTAATCTATTTTATGATTCATGGAATTGTGCGTTGCAAAGCATAAAGTAAAAAACAAATAATGGCAATTCAACTAGAAAAAAAGTTTGGGCAGTTATGATACGGAAGATTCTAGAACAAAGGAGAACCACTATTGTTTTGAGGTTGGTGCATTATGCTTAAGTTCAACCATGGAGTCTGCTAGATTGTACATGTGGAAAAATCCGGTGGGGGCTAGAAGATGGTGCGAGGGGCCAAGTGGAGGGAGACTATGAAGGAGTGCACAAGTGCGAGATCAATATTTAGAGAGACGGGGTGTGAGGGAGTCCTGGACTAGGGGGTGTCCGGATAGCCGGACTATCATCGTCAGCCGGACTCCAAGACTATGAAGATACAAGATTGAAGACTTCGTCCCGTGTCTGGATGGGACTTTCCTTGGCGTGGAAGGCAAGCTTGGCAATACGGATATGTAGATCTCCTACCATTGTAACTGACTCTGTGTAACCCTAGCCCTCCCCGGTGTCTATATAAACCGAAGGGTTTTAGTCCGTAGGACAACGACCATTACAACAATTATACCATAGTCTAGCTTCTAGGGTTTAGCCTCCTTGATCTCGTGGTAGATCCACTCTTGTACTACCCATATCATCAATATCAATCAAGAAGGAGTAGGGTTTACCTCCATCGAGAGGGCCCGAACCTGGGTAAAAACATCGTGTCCCTTGTCTCCTGTTACCATCCGCCTAGACGCATAGTTCGGGACGCCCTACCCGAGATCCGCCGGTTTTGACACCGACATTGGTGCTTTCATTGAGAGTTCCTCTGTGTCGTCACCGATAGGCTTGATGGCTTCTTCAATCAACAACAACGCCGTCCAGGGTGAGACTTTTCTCCCCGGACAGGTCTTCGTATTCGGCGGCTTCGCACTGCAGGCCAATTCACTTGGCCATCTGGAGCAGATCGAAAGCTACGCCCCTGGCCATCAGGTCAGATTTGGAAGCCTAGACTTCACGGCGGATATCCGCGGAGACTTGATCTTCGATGGATCCAAGCCGCAGCTGACCGTGCCGCACTGTCACGATGGGTATGATCTAGCTCTGCCGCCGGACAGTACTTTGGAGGCCGCACATGAATTCGCTTCGACCCATAGTTCGGAGCCGATCGCGTAGATCGAGGACGGGTGGCTGGACACCGCCTTGGGGGCTGCAACTTTTGCGGTGATAGAGCCGAACACTGACCTTGTCCCTAATAAAGCTCGTGACCCCGAGGTGCCAGACTCCCCGCCGGACTCAGAACCTCCTGCGCCCCTGCCAATCGAATCCGATTGGGCGCCGATCATGGAGTTCACCACTGCGGACATCTTTCAGCACTCACCCTTTGGCGACATCCTAAATTCACTAAAACATATCTCTCTATCCGGAGAGCCCTGGCCGGACTACTGCCAGGATGGTTGGGACGCGGACGACGAAATTCAAAAGCCCACCCACCACCCACTTTGTAGCCACTGTCGACGATCTAACCGACATGCTAGACTACGACTCCGAAGACATCAACGGTATGGACGACGATGCCGGAGACGATCAAGAACTAGCACCTACAGGGCACTAGAAGACCACCTCGTCATACGACATATACATGGTGGACACCCCAAAAGATAGGGACGGCGAAGAAGCAGCGGAGGCAGATTCCTTAAAGAAACAGCCCAAGCGCCGACGTTAGCGGCGCCGCTCTAAATCCCGCCACAGTAAGAATGGAGATTCCAGCACAGGAGATAATAACACCCCAGAAAGTGCCGAAGACAACCCCCTCCAGCAAGATTCAGCGCAGGAGGATGCAGAAGCAAGCCCTCACGAGAGAGCGGCAGACGAAGAGGTCGAGGATGATAATTACATACCTCCCTCCGGAGACGAGGCAAGCCTTGACGATGACGAATTCGTCGTGCCTGAGGATCCCGTCGAACAAGAGCGTTTCAAACACAGGCTAATGGCCACAGCAAATAGCCTAAACAAAAAGTAGCAGCAGCTTCAAGCTGATCAAGACTTGCTAGCCGACAGATGGACCGAGGTCCTCGCGACCGAAGAGTATGAACTCGAACGCCCCTCCAAGAGCTACCCAAAACGCAAGTTGCTCCCCTGATTAGAGGAGGAAGCATACATACCATCATCACCAGCGCACAATACAGCAGACCGACCACCTCGTGGCCGCGACAGAGAGGCATATAGGCCCTCCACCAGAACCGTACCCCGGCACCGCTCAAAAAGTACGAAGCCATGGGGGAACGCGCCGGACTTGCGGGATATATTGGAGGACAAGGCAAGGCAATCCAGATCTATCTATGGATCACGTGGGTGCCCCACGACCCACGACGAATACCGTCGCGCCGGATACAACAACTCCGGCCGGGCCGAACACAGCAGACAACAATCTCTTGAGCTACGTCGTGACATTGCTCAATACAGAGGCGCCGCACACCCACTATGCTTCACAGACGAAGTAATGGATCATCAAATCCCTGAAGGGTTTAAACCCGTCAACATTGAATCCTACGATGGCACAACAGACCCCGCGGTTTGGATCGAGGATTATTTCCTTCATGGCCCACGGCGACGATCTCCACGCCATCAAATATCTCCCGCTCAAGCTTAAAGGACCAGCTCAGCATTGGCTTAACAGCCTGCCTGCAGAGTCAATTGGGTGTTGGGAGGACCTGGAAGCCGCATTCCTCAACAAATTCCAGGGCACATATGTGCGACCACCAGACGCCGATGACCTAAGCCACATAATTCAGCAGCTAGACGAATCAGCCAGACAATTCTGGACACGGTTCTTAACAAAGAAAAATCAAATCGTCAACTGTCCGGATGCAGAGGCCCTCGCAGCCTTCAAACATAACATCCGCGACGAATGGCTGGCCCGGCACCTAGGACAGGAGAAGCCGAAATCCATGGCAGCCCTCACATCATTAATGACCCGCTTATGTGCGGGAGAGGATAGCTGGCTAGCTCGCAGCAACAACCTCAGTAAAAATGCTGGCAGTCCGGATACTAAGGACCACAATGGCAGGTCGCGTCGAAGCAAAAACAAACGCCGAGTTAACGGCGACAACAATGAGGATACGGCAGTCAATGCCGGATTCCGAGGCTCTAAACCCGGTTAGCGGAAGAAGCCATTCAAAAGAACCACCCTGGGTCCGTCCAATTTGGACCGAATACTCGACCGCTCTTGCCAGATACGTGGCACCCCCGAAAAACCAGCTAACCACACCAACAGAGATTGTTGGGTATTCAAGCAGGCAGGCAAGTTAATTGCCGAAAACAATGACAAGGGGCTGCACAGCGATGACGAGGAAGAGACCCGACCGCCGAACAGTAGAGGACAGAAGGGATCCCCCCCACAAGTGCGGACGGTAAACATGATATACGCAACCCACATACCCAAGAGGGAGCGGAAGCGTGCACTGAGGGACGTATATGCGATGGAGCCAGTCGCCCCGAAGTTCAATCCATGGTCCTCTTGCCCGATCACTTTCGATCGAAGAGACCATCCGACCAGTATCCGCCATGGCGGATTCGCCGCATTGGTTTTAGACCCAATCGTCGATGGATTTCACCTCACGAGAGTCCTGATGGATGGCGGCAGTAGCCTGAACCTGCTTTATCAGGATACAGTGCGCAAGATGAGCATAGACCCCTCAAGGATTAAACCTACAAAGACGACCTTCAAAGGCGTCATACCAGGTGTTGAGGCCAATTGTATAGGCTCAGTCACACTGGAAGTGGTCTTCGGATCCCCGGATAATTTCCGAAGCGAGGAGTTAATCTTTGACATAGTCCCGTTCCACAGCGGCTATCACGCTCTGCTCGGACGAACCGCGTTCGCAAAGTTCAACGCGGTGCCGCATTATGCATACCTCAAGCTCAAGATGCCATGCTCTCGTGGAGTCATCACGGTCAACGGAAATACGGAACGCTTCCTCCGAACGGAGGAACATACAGCGGCTCTCGTGGCAGAAGTACAGAGCAGCCTTCTAAGGCAATTTTCGAGTCCGGCCGTTAAACGTCCGGACACAGCCAAACGCGCCCGGAGCAACATCAGTCAAGACCACCTGGCACGTTCCGAGCTCGCGTAGCAATGCGGCCCCAACCCCAGCCCTCGCATGATTGCAAGACCAGCTCCCTGCGTACATCATTACGCTCTGGAGATACCATGGGCATAAGGGTAGGGGCACGACCACAACTGACCTAGAGTGCGGCTCGACCACACCAGGGGCTCCCAAGTGTGTCGCTCTTCTTATTTTTTATTTTCCTTCTTTTTATACACAGGACTCCGTTCACCAGAGGCCCTGTCCGGCGGCGAACCTGCCGAACTCACGATGCAACAGCCAGGGAGGGACAAAGGCTGCGCCGAACACTCAGGTGGTCTCCATTACGAGCATTAAATTTGTTAAATACACCATTCTGCAGCCCACCCTTGGAGGGGGACACGCTTAATTAGTCCAATCCCTTGCTTACCGCACTATTTTTATCGTTCTGCACTCATAGCAGAATTCCTTGAATAAATAATGCACCACTTTTTGCCTATAATTGCATTACTCTACATATATGTTCATTAATGACATCTTGCATCCGTACATTTTGGTACGGCCGAATACACTAGGGGCTTATGTTCCCCGCATTATGGTGTGATAAGTCCGAACACTTTCACAAGTGCGGCACCCCGAACTTATAGCATTATATGAATCGGCTCTAAATCATGTCTTGGGTCAATAGTTGGGTTTGCCCGGCTCCCATGTTTTGGTACCTTATGTTCCGTTCTGTCGGCTAAGGTAGCACTGGGAGAACCACTGCGATTGCGCCCCGGTTGAGCTGGGCGAGCACCTCAGTGGAGAAAGCTAAAACTGCCTGTCATGATAAGGCGAGAGACTGGTCGCTGTTCGAGAGGTCTTTTCGAGTCCCTAAAGACTTATGCTGCTTCGAGCGAAGAACCAGATAATGTCCGGCCAAGGCGTGGATAGCTCCCCGAACTCGGTCTTCTGAATACTAGGGGCTTCGCCGAAATTTAAAATTATAGAATTCTATGGCTAAGTGAGAGTGTTCAAGCATTATAAGTCCGGTTGCCTTGTTCGCTGTGTTGAGTGCCTCCCTAGATGGACCCAAAAATGGGAACAAGAGTGCTCAAGTTTATCCCGAACACCCCAGCACTAGTGGCATGGGGGCTGAAGCCGACGACTTGCCATCTCTCAGATTTTATAAACGGCCGCACAGAAGGTAATATTTTAAATCAAACAAGCGTTGCTTAGCGCATATGAACAAAGTTTTCAGCGCACAGGATAACACATAGCGAGTTTACTCAATAATTACATCTCTGGGGCACTCATCCGCAATCTTGCGGGCACCCTTCAGGACAGTCTTATAGTACATCTCAGGCGTACGATACTCCTTGACCGCTGGCGGCGCGTCAGTGATAAGCCTCTCCGCATCCAGCCTGCCCCAGTGCACCTTTGCGCGGGCAAGGGCCCGACGAGCACCTTCAATACAGGCGGAGCACTTGATGACCTCCACCCAGGGGCACGCATCCACCAGCCGCCGCACGAGGCCGAAGTAGCTCCCAGGCATGGCCTCTCCAGGCCACAGCCGGACTATGAGGCCCTTCATGGCCTGCTCGGCTACCTTGTGGAGCTCGACCAGCTGCTTCAGCTGGTCGCTAGGGGGCACCGGATGGCCGGCCTCAGCATACTGAGACCAGAAGACCTTCTCCGTTGAGCTCCCCTCCTCGGCTCGGTAGAATGCGGCGGCATCGGACACGCTGCAAGGCAGATCTGCAAACGCCCCTGGAGAGCTCCGAATTCGGGTAAGTAACAGGTAGTTTACATTCACATGCTTGCTTTGCATGAAAAATGCCTTACACGCCGCTATCTTCTTCGTCGCCTCAATCTCCTGGAGGGCCTTATGGGCCTCGGCCTTAGCGGATTTGGCACTTTCAAGAGCTGAGGCAAGCTCGGACTTTCGAGTCTTCGAGTCGCGCTCCAAACTCTCATGCTTTTCCATGAGAGCCTGGAGCTCTTGCCGCACCTCCGCCACCCGCGCCTCCTGCCTCTCTCGCTCCGCTCGTTCCGCGGCTGCATTGCGTTCGGCCGCGGACATGGCCTCCTTCAAGGCTGCCACCTCGTTCGTGGCCCCTGCAGTACCCACGTTATCCTTGTTATTTTTATTGCAACCTAAATCCTTTTCTGTAAGGTAACTATTCAAAGTGGTGTTACTCACCTTCTTTGTCCTCGAGCTGCTTCTTGGCACGGCCGAGCTCTTGCTCGGACCGCTCGAGGTCCTGCTTCAAAGCACCGACCTCCGCAGTCAGTGCGGCAGAGGTCAGCAGCGCAGCCTGCAAACCCATATTGACATAATTTTTAGCAACCCTGCGTATATCATTTTAGATCCTCAGTCCGTCTTTTCTTTCCGAACACCGAACCGACCATTAGGGGCTACTGTCTATGCGGTATTACATTACATAATTTTAACTTCTTACCTCAAAGCCTATTAGAAGGCTACTGCAGGCTTCGGTCAGCCCGCTCTTGGTGAGCTGAACCTTCTAAATCACCGCACTCATAATAGTGCAGTGTTCTTCCTCGATGGAAGCGCCTTTGAGCGCCTCCAACAAGTTGTCCGGCGCCTTCGGTTGGACAGAGGCCACCGGCGTCACGGTCTTGCCCTTCTTGCGAAGGGGCCGCCTGCCAGACTCCGAAACCACTACGGGTTCCGGCGTGGAGTCCGGCGCAATGTCCGGGAGGCTGCCTTGTGGCGCCTCCGGAGCCTCCTCCTGATGGGTCCCTTCTCGGGATCCCACCTCGGCATCCTCAGCGTCGCGATGGGTGGAGGCAGTCGGGATGGAATCTACATCCGACGGAGCCAACGACCCGCTCGATGAAGCGGGGAGATCATCATCGGCCGGACTGCAGGCAGTGTGCGGCATTAGAAGGACGCTATGTGACACAAAAGAGAAATTATAAATCATTCAGGAATCCAGATACTTACGATCTTGCTGGAGGCCTGGCCCTTGAGGGCCACTCTTCGTCGCCAACGTTGGCATTGGCGGAGCTGTCCGGGGGAATAGTTTTTCCCCTCTTGGACCCTTCGGCCTCCCCTGTTGGGGAGGCCTTCCTCTTCCTCTCTCCCTCCTCTGGGAGAGAGTCCTCTTTCTCCTCCTCGTCTTCGGGGAAGGAGTCCGCCTCGGAGCCATCGGACGATGAGTTCGATATCACCTGGCGCCGGGAACTTCTTCGAGTTCCCGTGGCCTTCTTCTTGGCCTTCTTCTCCGGCACCACATAGAGTGCCGGGACCAGCAGCCCCGTTAAGCGGGCATCCGCTGGGTCTTCGGGAAGGGGAGCCGGACAGTCTACCTGTCCGGACGTCCTCTGCCAGTCCTGTCAAAGGCATTGGGAGTTTTAGATCCCACATAGAGTCAAACTATGAAAGAAAACAACTGTCCCATAGAGGATAACGAAGCTTACCTCACCGGCCGGGCGCTTGGTGCTGAATCCGCGATCCTCAGTCGCGGACGCGGGGGCTTCTCCGCCCTTGAACAGCACCCTCCAGACGGCTTCATACGTCGTGTCGAAGAGCCCGCTCAGAGTCCGGTGCTGTGCCGGATCGAACTCCCACAGGTTGAAGGCCCGTTGTTGGCAGGGGAGGATCCGGCGGATGAGCATGACCTGGATCACATTGACAAGCCTAAGCTTCTTGTTCACCAGGGTCTGAAGATAGGACTGGAGTCCTGTCAGCTCCTCCGAACTACCCCATAGCAAGCCCTTCTCTTTCCAGGAGGTGAGCTGCATAGGGATACCAGATCTGAACTCGGGGGCCGCCGCCCACTTAGGGTCGCGCGGCTCGGTGATGTAGAACCACCCCGATTGCCACCCCTTGACGGACACCACGAAGGCCCCTTCGAGCCAAATGACGTTGGGCATCTTGCCCAACATGGCGCCTCCGCACTCCGCTTGAGTGCCCTTTACCACCTTCGGCTTGACGTTGAAGGTCTTGAGCCACAAGCCGAAGTGGGGCTGGATGCAGAGGAAGGCCTCGCACAGGACGATAAACGCCGAGATGTTGAGGATGAAGTTTGGCGCCAGATCGTGGAAATCCAGGCCGTAATAGTACATGAGCCCCCGGACAAAGGGATGCAACGGGAAGCCCAGTCCGCGGAGGAAGTGGTGAAGGAATA
The DNA here is from genome assembly GCA_963921465.1 of Triticum timopheevii. Classification (NCBI taxonomy): domain Eukaryota; kingdom Viridiplantae; phylum Streptophyta; class Magnoliopsida; order Poales; family Poaceae; genus Triticum; species Triticum timopheevii. The sequence continues at coordinate 320,106,548 of OY997270.1, forward strand.
CGACCCTCTCATGGGGCCTGGGGGTGGGGATGAGCTGCCCCTTGTCGGGCAGCCGGTGCGCGATGTCACTGGAAAGGTATCCGGCGCTGCGCAGTTTTGCGATGTGCTCCTCCGTAACGGAGGAGGCCAACCATTTGCCTCCCGCTCCGGACATGGTCGGAGAAGGTCGAGACGAGATGCGCGGACTTGGACGCTGGAGCTCGAGTGCGCGGAGGTGGATAAGCAAAGGAGGAAGAAGGCGTAGGTGAAAAGGTGGATCCTTATCCCCTTATATATGGGCGGACGGAAACTATGCGTCCCCACCAGCCTGGTAAAACTCGCTTATCTCCCAAGCGCCACCATCAATGGCGCAGTTGGGTTACCCACGTCCGTATTGATGAGAATCCCGGAATAAGGGGAACACGATCTCTGCTTTGACAAGACGTGCCAAGGAAACTGCTTCGCTAAACGCGCTAAGGTGGTATAATAAAAAACGATTCAAGTAAAGGCTTGGTAGTGGCGTGACGTCATGCTACAAGATACGTCAGCAGATTGAACTTGTGTGCATAATATTCTCTCTACGGGGAAATGTGGAAATTATTTTGCAGAACCGGACACTATCCTGGTGTTCACAATCTTCTATGAATTATTCGGAGGAGGAACCCGCCTTGCAATGCCGAACAATATGCGCGCCGGACTCATCGTCATTGAAGCCTGGTTCAGGGGCTACTGAGGGAGTCCTGGACTAGGGGGTGTCCAGATAGCCGGACTATCATCGTCAGCCGGACTCCAAGACTATGAAGATACAAGATTGAAGACTTCGTCCCGTGTCCGGATGGGACTTTCCTTGGCGTGGAAGGCAAGCTTGGCAATACGGATATGTAGATCTCCTACCATTGTAACCGACTCTGTGTAACCCTAGCCCTCCCCGATGTCTATATAAACCGGAGGGTTTTAGTCCGTAGGACAACAACCATTACAACAATCATACCATAGGCTAGCTTCTAGGGTTTAGCCTCCTTGATCTCGTGGTAGATCCACTCTTGTACTACCCATATCATCAATATAAATCAAGCAGGAGTAGGGTTTTACCTCCATCGAGAGGGCCCGAACCTGGGTAAAAACATCGTGTCCCTTGTCTCCTGTTACCATCCGCCTAGACACACAGTTCGGGACCCCCTACCCGAGATCCGCCGGTTTTGACACCGACAGGGTGTGAACGTGCGCTGTTGCCCGTAGTGGCGGAGCCATGAAAAATAAATGAGCCAGGGGGCCAAGCATTGCTAATCCTTCACGAGGAGGTCCAATTCATCAACTTAAACCATTTTACCAGCAATTGTCTAATGATCACATTCATATTATCCTCGATATATAGTGATGTTAGGGGGGGCAGGGCCCTTGCTGCCCCTATCTTCGCCATTGTGCGTGCGTCTGAGAGATGAAGCAGAAGGCATGGATGATGAGGGGGGACGTTGGATATATAATTAGTGTGGGAGTATTAGCTATATATGTAATCCTATATAGAGAGGTATAGGTTGATCGATGTGGACGTGGGAAAGAGGGTGAGACCTCACTAGATATATAGATTGATCAGTTTGTGTGGAAACTATGAAAGACCTAGCTATACACAAACACACATAGAGGAACATCGATTGTTGCACATGCATGTGAGAGATAAAGAATGCCCAATATGATGGAGAGGGGGAGGTGTGTGTGTGTGTGCCTGCATGGGAGACCGACCTGAAGAAAAAGATTGCATGTGTGCGATGCATAATGCCGGCTGGTAGTGTGTGTGCATGCATGCACGAGAGAAAGTTAGTGGTACAATTATAAAGAGAAGACGACTGTGTGGGTGTAAAATACTAGGTGAGGTCATAATCAATGTAAAGTTGAATTCAAATATTTGAATAAGAGATCATGATGTTTGAAACCCATGCATGCATGAGTATAACGGAGATCTACGCGGTGTGGTTTGGAAACGAGCATGTTGTAATGTATACACATTGAACAAGGTCAGACTGATTTGAATTTGAGATACCGATGGCAGACATCGTTTGGCCATATTGCATCCGTGCATGGACACACTATTCTAATTGGAGATGATGGGTGGCTTTTGCATCACATATCTATATCTATACCCCTATATATATATATTATATTTTATATTTTTTATATAGTGTGCGGATAACTTTAACTTTGAAAGATGGTCGTTGGATGAGGCCAATCCAATCAGAGATGGCAAATTTGAGCACTACTGGCCATTGGATATCATCTAGATTCCACCAGATTTTGCCACATGTACAATCTAGAAACTCAATGGTTGAACTTAAGCATAATGCACAAACCTAAAAACACAATCACTTCTTATTTGTTCTAGAATCTTCCGTATCAGAGTTGCCCAAATGTTTTTCTACATGATTTGGCATGATTTGTTTTTACTTTATGCCTTACAACGCACAATTCCATGAATCTTAAAATAGATTAGCTTTCTTATAAAAACTAGATGATTTTGAATGAAATGAACTATAAGAATTAAACGAACATCAACATCATGCATATATGACTCAAAGCTTACATGCTATAATGTGGTATCTATTCATAATTTGGTTGCCAAATCTCATGTGTGCAATGCACATGTACCTTACTAGTCTAAATGGTGTTTGTGTGTGTGTGTGTGTGTGTGTTGTGCATGTTAAACACATTGTACGTAGTATACCATACATGGTTTAGATTCCGAACATCTAGCTAGAGCATACATGTACTATGATTTGAATTCAACACGAAATGGATACATATATTTGAATTTGAGATCGTATGTACATGTAGTTCGTATTTATATAGGAATGTACTTCTCCTATATTCATGTCATGTGTTGTGAAGATAATATTTAGATGGTTGCATAACTAACCCGAGTACAATCACATTCAAACAGGGAAAATGTACTCAAATTTAGTCCACATGCTAGAGAACACACATTTTTTTCTATTGTTGAGGGAAGTGTAAATTGTTTTGGTACTGTACACGTTATGTTTGTTGTCCCGATTTTTTAGTTTTTTTGTTGTACTTGAATGCATTTCTAGAAATATAGTAAAACGGGACATGGCTCTCTCTAGTGCTGAGGTGCGAATTGTCTTTTTATTGGGTACACGTTAAGCTTGTTCTCCCAAAATTTCAAGCCGTGCCTTGTTATGCCGAAATTTCAAGCTAGCGTCTCTGTCTATCATGCTGCGAAACTACCGCCTCTTCAACCCACGCCTTGTTACCCTGAAATATTTAAGATATATCTTTGTCTCGTTGTGCTTCGACAACTCCCTCCATCTCAACCCACGCCTTGTTATTCCAAAATTACAACATGCGCAAAAACTCCCACCTCCTATGAAATCCTGACACGCAAAATGCCCGTGATACCCCTGAATTGAAAGAACCGCCTCAAATCGGTGGGGGTACTTTTGTAACTTACCCCACATTTCGAACAAGCGCGTCTGTAGGATTGAAAGTATGTCTAGAGGGGTGGGGTGATTAGACTACTTGACCAAATAAAATCTAGCCTTATCCCAATTTTAGTTCTTGGAAGATTTTAGCAACTTAGCACAAGTCAAGCAATCAACCTACACATGCAATTCTAAGAGTATAGCAGCAGAATGTAAAAACAATTGCATATGAAGGTAAAGGTAGGAGTTTGAGGAAGCAAACGCAATGTTGACACAGAGATTTTTTATCCGTGGTTCCGATAGGTGGTGCTATCGTACATCCACGTTGATGGAGACTTCAACCCATGAAGGGTAACGGTTGCGCGAGTCCTCGGAGGGCTCCACCCATGAAGGGTCCATGAATAAGCAACCTTGTCTATCCCACCATGGTCGTCGCCCATGAAGGACTTGCCTCACTCGGGTAGATCTTCACAAAGTAGGCGATCTCCTTGCCCTTACAAACTCCTTGCTTCAACTCCACAATCTTGATGGAGGCTCCCAAGTGACACCTAGCCAATCTAGGAGACACCACTCACCAAGAGGTAACAAATGGTGTGTTGATGATGAACTCCTTGCTCTTGTGCTTCAAATGATAGTCTCCCCAACACTCAACTCTCTCTCATTGGATTGGATTTGGTGGAAAGAAGATTTGAGTGGAAAGCAACTTGGGGAAGGCTAGAGATCAAGATTTATGTGGTTGGAATGGAATATCTTGACCTCAACACAAGTGTAGGTGGTTCTCTCTCAGAAAATGTATGTTGGAAGTGTAGGTATGTTCTGATGGCTCTCTCCACGAATGAAGAGTGGGTGGAGGGGTATATATAGCCTCCACACAAAATCTAACCGTTACACACAATTTACTAAACTCGGTGGGACCTTATCATGAAACTCGGTGAGACCGATTTAGTTCATAATGTGACCGTTAGGCATTTCGGTGGGACTGACATGTCAACTCGGTGGGACCGACATCGTTAGTGTCGGGGATATACCCCGTGGTATGACCCGGCCGGAAGTATGACCCGGCCGGGCTTGGCGTTTTCATTGATAACCTGCCGGAGTGGCGACTCACAAGCCCGGCGACTCACGAATGGGCCTAACAGCGGGCCAGATAGAATACTAGGCCCAAGGCCCAGAAGGCCGGCTCATGTTATGGTGGGCCGGTTTACGAGGAAAGGCATATGGAGTTTTCCCTTAAGGGGGCAGACTAGGATTCCACTTGAAATAGACTAGTCCCAATCCTAATAGGACTCCACATGTAACCCGCCCCCTCAACTTATATAAGGATGGGAAGGGCACCCGAAAGAGGGACAAGCAAGAATAATCTCTAGGGCTAGACACAACTAAGAGGAGAGCCGGTTTATGCGGTGACTCCCACATGATCATAATGAGATCTAGCCACAAACAGCATGTAGGGCTATTACCGGATGATGTTTCCTGGGGCCCGAAGCTGTCTAAATCCTTGTCTCTTGTGTTGCGTCTCTCATCCCGATCAACCCCTCTCAAGCTACCACATAGATGCATTGGCCTCGCGACTAAGTCCTGGCACTAAGGACATCTGCTGTGACAATTCCACGATAGTTGGCGCCCACCATGGGGCCGGCGCACAGTGGTGATGAGTTCTTGGAGGGATCTCCCCAGGGATCGAGGAGTTTCCAAATTTCCGGATGAAGATTCTACAATCTTTGAGATTGAAGTTGAAGAAAAAGTTAAGCCTCGGGTAGTCTATCACATGCTCCGAGATGGACAAGAAAAACATCTGCTGCATCAATCATTGTTTTATATGCAACAAACTCGACAACATCAGGGTAGTATATTCAGACAAAGGCTCCAAGGGCACAAGTTACAAAGATTTGACAGTACGAGCGAGATGGCGAATGTTGGCTTCAGGAGGAAATCAAATCAGACAAAAAAAAGGTCAAACCAATAATGACCCGGAGGAAGATGTGGGCGCGGACTCGGGCCTCGCTGGAATCGCCCCGCTTCTGCGCCATGGCTCGCCTTACGCCACCTCGAAGCCACTGCTGTTCGGCCTCACTCTAAGCCACCCTCGCGGCCTGCTCCTCCATTGGCCTCGCCTGCGCCGCTGCACCTCAAACCAGCCCTGCCTCGCGGCCATCTCCGCGCTGGCCCGCGCCACCGCGCTTCAAGCCAGCGCGGCCTCACAGCCATTTCTGTCATGGCTTCAAGCCGGCCCAGCCTCTACACACCTCTGCGGCTGTGCCTACCTTGGCCTAGCAGTGAGCTGCCGCTGCCGTGCCTCCCATCCCGAGCCGCTGCCGAGGCCTGCCGTTGCCTCCGCGACTGTGGCCTGCCGCAGTTGCCATTATCTGAGCTGCAGCCCTCGCGCGAGCCGCCCGGTCGCCTTCATGGCGCGTCCGTCTCGTTTGTGACGAACCGCCACCACCGCGGCCTTGAGTCACCGACCAGCCTCACTCATCCGCCATGGTCAGGTCCCGAGCCGGCCCTCACCCGCTAAAGCGACCGTCAGTTGCTGAGCCTGCCGACCGCGCCATTGCAGAGCCGCCCCCCGAATTCGCCTCTGCTGTGCCCATGGAAACTCATGTCACACCCTAGTTAGCTCATGCATTAGAGTGTTGCATCATGTCTATTCCATTCAACAGAAACTTGAAATGGGGATGACAAAACCCCCAGCCCCCTCTGAACCCAACTAGGGTTTACTAAAAATATTTTCAATGAACCTGAAATGCCCTTCTAAAATGTCCATCATTTTTGTCTTGGTTCAGAACCTCTGCCAAAAGTGGTGCACAATTTTCTAGGTCATCCTAAGGTCTTTGAATTAAATCATAAGTATTTGAATTTGGACATTTAAAATCTATAAAATATTTTAAATGTCCAAATAATCCTAAACTAAAATGTTACATGTTGTTTATATTCTAAACAGTGGGTGTCGGTGTACTAAAGTATGGGGGTACCTTAGTACCCCGAACTTGTGCACGGGCAGTCGCAGCGACCCGCGGCAGGGCTTGCCGGGCGTCCGCCAAGATCCTCCGCGGCTACTTTGATGCCATTCAAGAACAGACTACTCAAGCTAAAGCCCCGGCAAGAGGAGCTTGCCGGGAAGGCCTACCAAGGCCCCGGCAAGAAGAGCTTACCGGGAAGAAAACAAAGGCCCCGGCAAGAGGAGCTTGCTGGGAAGGCCGACCAAGGCACCTCCAGAGGACTTGCCGCGGCGCCCCGCGCGTCCCGGCAAGGCCCGACGGCCGGCGAGCTTGCCGGCACGACAAGAGGAGGACCGCGGCAAGGCACTTTCCGCGGCAAGATTGCCAACCAAACTCCAGCACATCCGGCGACGTGTCATCACAAGGCCATCCCAAAGGCACGTGGCGAGGCACTACGCAGCCATGCGGGGCGAGGTGGCAAGCGGAGCTGACAGAGACGCCATCGTGGCAACCGGAGGCTCACTTGATGGTCGCTTCCCTGCACTGTTGGGGCGACCGGACGGGCATTAAATGCCCCTGTCCCCTGCCGTTAGAGTTAGGTAGGGGACACTGTTGGTCACTGTTACACCAACCTGCGTTTTTACCTTTCTACCCCCTCTTCTTACGCTGCCACCTGTTGGTGCCCCCTTTAGACTATAAAAGGGAGGCCCATGCGCACGTAGAAGGGGTTCGGTGGATCTTGGGACACAGGATTAGGGTTCATTCGGCATAGGGTTTGGTTCAACACACACACACAACACCACCGTGCGCTCGTATTCGAGCAAGATCAAATAAAAACAAAAAGCAGCAGTAGGAGTCTTATCTCTCCGGAGAGCTCCGAAGCTGGGTAAAAATCGCCAGTCTCCCCAGCGCGCGCCCGGGCCTCGATCCGCTCTGCGCGCGGCCTCCGCCCCTTCGCCGGACTAGAAGGGGCCCCCCGTGCCCCATAGGTGCCCGGGGCCGCAGATACGATTCAGGCCCCGACATCTTTGGAGCGCCAGGTAGGGGGTGCGTCGAGGTCGTGAGCATCCGATCCGGTCTCCGCGCGCGCTGCATCAATGCCTTCATCAACATGCCACCGAAGAAGAAGCCTTCGGAGGTAGCCGCTCCGTCTACATCGATTCTGCCGCCACCGCCGGAGCGAACGGGCGGTGGAGTGGACGCCGGCGGAGGAGCGGGCGCCGATGGTGGGACTCACGTCGTCACCAGATCCAAAAACAAGGCCCCGCAAGCGTCGGCGACCATGCAGACGCCGCACCCTTCCCAGGAGGTGCAAGGTCGACAATGCCCCGGTGCTCCTAGCACCGTGCTCGCGTTGGAACAAGGCCAAGCTGGCGGGTCGCGAGACACTCGAGGTCGGCATGCTCACCCACATGCTGGCGCGAGTGAGGTACGGTCGCCAGGGCGGGGTGTTGCACCTCCCAATCCAGTTGGGAGTCCGAGCACATCCCGCTCCTCGCGCCGCTCGTCGCCGCCACCACCCAAGACAGCAGAGGAAGCGCTGGCCCGAGCCCAGCTGCTCCTAGACTACACTCCGGCGCCGCACAAGATCGACGACTGGAGGATGACCATATACAGTCTCATCGCCTTCGCCAACGGCGACAAGCCCCGGCAACCGAGCGCATCGAGGCCCCAGCAAGGCGTCCGAGCGCAAGCCGACGCCGACAAGACCGCTGGGGGGGCCACCTCCGTGCGCTCCCAGCCCCGAAGGCCAAGATCTCCAGCTTGTCGGATCAACCCCGACGGCGACTCCACCGCGTCGTCGAACCCGCGAACCCGACGCGATCAGCGCCACGTTCTCCAAGAACGGCTGCACGAAGACGCTCGCACTCGCATCGAGCGCAGAAGGGAAACGCGACGTCAATCTGACCAGCGTGCCGGGCCCACTGTCGACATGCATGCACTAGGGGAGCCAGGCGACTTGCCGTACGCGGCAGGTTGCCCTGCGTTCACCCGCGAGCTGCGGCAAGTCCAGTGGCCCCAAACCAAGAACTTCAAGCCAGACGTGCCCAAGAAGTACGACGGCAGGATACATCCATCGGAGTTCCTCAGCATCTACACCATCGCGGTGCAGGCTGCCGGAGGGCGCGATGAGAAGATCCTCACCAACTACTTCCCGCTGGTGCTCAAGCCCAATGTCAGATCTTGGCTCATGCACTTGCCGGATGGTTCCATCTCTTCATGGGCGGACCTGTGTCATCAGTTTGTCAGCGCCTTCACGGGTGGCCACAAGCCTCATGGCCAGGAGAGTGACCTCCACTTGCTCGTCCAGAAGGAGGGGGAGCCCCTGCGCAAGTACATACAGAGATTCAGCCAGGTGCAACGCAACATCCCAGACGTCCACCCTGCCGCAGTTATCAGCGCCTTTCATCAGAACGTGCGTAACCACAGGACGAGGGAGGAGATGGCGATGTGCAAGATCAGAGACGTCAGCGAGCTCTATGCTCTGGCCGACAAGTGTGCACGGGCTAAGGAGGGGAGGAAAATCCCCGGAGAGGTTGCAGGAGCAGAAGGATCTGACAGTGAGGATACCGCCCCGGCAAGGAAGAACCGGAGACGGAACAACAGGAAGAGAAAGACTAAGGATGTGCTAGCTGTTGAGCATTCCGGCAACGGAGGCGGCTCCGACAAGGCCAAGGCCGATGACTCTGGCGAGGCTGTGGTGGCCGCCGACAAGTAGGATGGTTCCGGCAAGCGGTATTGCAAGATCCACCGCACCAAGGGCCACGATCTCCAAACCGGCAAGAAGGTCGAAGAGATGGCGGAGCTGCAGAAAGCCGAGTACGAGCGCCGCGATAAGGAGAGAGCCCAGGGAGGGGGCGGAGGATCCGGCAAGAAGCTTCCCGCCCGGGGAGGACACCGCGGCAAGGCCAAGCCGCGGCAAGGAGATAGGCCTCCCCGCGGCCGCGACAAGGACGAAGATGAGGATGAGATGGAGGAAGATGAGACCGATGACCAAGAGTTTCAGAAGGCGACAGAGGTGCTGTGCATCGACGGCGGCGCCTCTCTGCACGCCTCGCACCGCCAACTCAAGTAGTGGGTGCGAGAGGTGAACGCAGCAGAGCCGTCCGTCGAGGCGCGCAAGCCTCTGAAATGGTCCGGCAGGCCCAGCATTTTCGATGTTGAGGACCACCCTGATCGCATCACTGCGGTCGGGTGCTTGCCGATGTTGGTCTCACCAACAATCCGCAACCTCAAGGTCACGAAGATGTTGGTTGACGGCGGGGCCGGCCTGAACCTGATTTCCTCCACAGTACTCAAGAAGCTCCAGATCCCCGACGGCGAGCTCGAAGAAACTGGTACCTTTCAAGGGATAAATCCGGGAAGGAGCAAGCCCAAGGGGAAGATCATGCTGCCAGTGACGTTTGGCAGCGAGCTGAATTTCAGGACAGAGAGGGTCACCTTCGATGTTGCTGATATCCCATTACCCTACAATGGGATACTCGGCCGACCAGCGCTTGCCAAGTTCATGGCAGCCTCTCACTACGCATACAACGTGCTCAAGATGCCCGGCCCGATGAGTGTCATTTCTGTCCAAGGTGACAAGAGGGATGCACTCATCTGCGCCGACAAGATCTACCGGGAAGCAGCAGCCGCAGCAGAGCGCGAGCCACTTGCCACTGAAGCTTCCCGGGGGAAGGAGAAACTCAAGTCCGGCAAGTGCAGCCCTGATGCCCACTCCGGCAAGCGCACCTCCCCGGAGTGCTGCGCTGCCGTCGAGAGCGCACCATCGAGCTCCACCGGCAAGTGCTAGAAAGCAAAGGTAGATCCGCCAAAGACCAAGCCCGGCAAGAACAGCTCTGGTACCTGCTCCGGCAAGCACGCCTCCCCGGAGTGCCGCGCTACCATCGAGGATGCACCATCGAGCTCCACCAGCCAGTAGGGCGAAGAAAGCGTCCAGTTTCAAGATTTTGGATTGTATTCCCTGAGAATCCGTACCTTGTACGAAGAACCTGTGCGCAGAAGGATCGAATCGTGGCTAAGTTGCGCCCTCGATCCGTTTCGAGTCCGCTCAACGACGAAAGCGTGCCGCAACTAGCCCGACGAGTTCTTCCTGCCGGAAGCAACACCGCCAGCGGGCTGCTGATGTCCCGCACTCAGCAAGTGTGTTTGCGCCGGCAGATTCCCTGAAAGCGCGGGGGGGTGAAAACATACAAGGGAGGAAGTCAAGGGAGGAGCGCGGCTTCGCCAGACCGTGGAAGACAGAAAAGCTAAGTCACCCGAGCTTGAGTGCATAGCTCTTTTTTTTAGTTTTAAGCGCTTATGTTATGTTCCTCGAACGTTCGTCCCTTGTACGAAAAACCCGTGCGCTGAGGAGCCAACTCATGGTTAAGTTGCGCCCTTGCTTTGTTTCGAGTCCGCTCAACAATACAAGCGCGCTGCAACTGGCCCGGGAAGGTTTCTTGCCGGGTACAACACCGCCAGCGGGCTGCTGACGTTCCGCACTCAGCAAGTGTGTTAGCACCGGCAAGTTCCCTAGAAGCGTAGGGCAAAAACGTACAAGGGATGTAATGAAGTCGAGGATGTAACGTAGCAAGCCTTGCCATGGGACGTCCTTTATATGAGAAACTTGTGCGCAGAGGAGCTAACTCGTGGTTAAGTTGCGCCCTTGCTTTGTTTTCGAGTCCGCTCGACAATGCAAGTGCACTGCAACTGGCCCGAGGAGGTTTCTTGCCGGGTACAACACCGCCAGCAGGCTGCTGACGTTCCGCACTCAGCAAGTGTGTTAGCGCCGGCAAGTTCCCTAGAAGCGTAGAGTGTAAACATACAAAGGGCGAAACATGGCATCTCATTGCCCAACTTGAAGTTACATTGCAAAGAGTAACTTATTACATCGCTGTCTTAGTTATTTTTGTGACTATAATAACAGCGACAAGGAGAAACCAGAAGGGCGCACTGGCGAAGAGGCCCCGGCAAGCCAATTTCACTGGGGGCTGCGATTGCCAAGATCCCTACGCGGCAAGTCAGGGTCCCCGGGGGCTACAACGCTGGCGGCAAGGACTGAGCAAGGCACACCGGCACCTAGGTCCCGGCGGAGCCAAAAGTTGCCGGGGGCTGCAAATATCAAGATTCACCCCCGGCAAGCCAGAGTCGCCGAGGGCTGTAATACCAGATAAGTTTTTCATCCCTCGTCATGCATCCTCTTATGGGCTGGGGAAAGCGAGGCCGCGTCTCTGAACGATCATGCCTTGTACAAAAAAAACCTGTGCGCGGAGGAACCAGTTCGTAGCTAGTCGCGCACCGACCATTGTTTCGAGTCCGCTCGACAATATTGGGTGAACTGCGGCTAGCTCAACGACAAGGTTTCTTGTCGGTCGCGGCACCGCCGGCAGAGAACCAACTCGTAGCTAGTTGCCTTACTGTCGTTTCGAGTCCGCTCAACGACTTAAGTAAGCCGTGACTAGCTCTGCGACAAGGTTTCCTGTCGGTTGCAGTTCCGTTGCCGATGTTCCGCACTCGGCGCTCACGGCAAGGTGCCCGCGCCGGCAAGTTCCCTAAAAGCGTAAAGTGAAAACGTACAAGGCACACAATCAAGTAAAGGACTTAATCCGGCAAGCTTTCCCCTCTTTTCATTAAAAAGCATCCCAATTTAGTGCAAGTCCATGGAGGATGAAAAACATGATAGAGAGGATTACAAACTTTAAATATAGCTAAGGCCCGAAGGCTTACAAATTAAAAGATAAGATGCCCGTAATCCCTCTCCTGTTTCTCTCTTTAGGAGGTAGGTCAAGGAGACCCCGGCAAGAGAAGCTTGCCGGGGAGGGCAAAAGAAGCGCCTAGGCGAGCTACGGGTGCCAGAAGACACCAAGAGAACTTCCCGGGGACCGGCCAGGAGCTTGGCGGAGACGGAGGCGCCGGAGGCAGAGCTCGAAGACGGGGCGGCAGGACGTCAGCACGCTGTCGAGGGCACCTCGCCCTCGTACTCCGACTTGACGGCCTTGCCGCCACCCCTCTTCCTCTTCCGCCGCCTCCCGACGCCAGCCGCCCAAGGAGACGGCCCTGGGGAGTTCAGAAGGCCGGCGACCCGGATGATGGGGTCGCCGGTGACACGCGCGAGGCAGCGTCCGACGCCTAGTCGGACCCAATGTCCTCGTCGTCGCTGTCGCTCCCCTCCTCGTCACTCTCACTCGAGGAGGGACCTTTGCTATCGGAGGAGCTGTCCACGCAGCATCTCGCCCGGATGCCGGAGTCCCCGAAGACCTTGACGGCGAGAAGGTTGCCCTCCATTAACTTAAAATGGAGGGTAAACCCCGCCGTCAAGCTATGGATGCGGGCGAACATCTTCCACCCTCGATCGAAGTACATCACGCCGGGGGCTGGGGATACGACACTAACTCGAGTGCCGCTGATCCCGCAGCCCCTCATGCGTAACTCCAGCATCTCGGGCGGGTCCGGTTCCATCGCGCTCGCAAACGGAGCCGGAAGCCGGAGGCGTCGACGAGGTGCCCGGCGCAGCTTGACGAAGAACTCCCAGGGGTCGTCCCCAATGTGGACCGCCTCGAGGAGAGGAGCCGCCGGCGGAGACGGGGGTGGCGCACCACCCCAGCCGCCTCTTCCCCGAGCGCCTCGGCCACGCCCTCGACCTCGTCCTCGGCCTCGCCCCCTCCCTCTTCCCCTCGCGGCCGGCTCCGCCACCGCAGGGGTGAGAGAGGGAAGGATGCGCTGTCTGGCGGCAACCCTCGCCGCCACCGACGAAGGGCCAGGGTTCCCTTTCTGCATGGCGAGTGGGAGAAAGGGGAGCAGAAGTTAAAAAGAAAAGGAGAGGAAGGAGTGTGGGCTTCTGTGCCCCCCTGCCCTTTATAAAGGAGCAGGGTGGGAGCCCTGCCGCCCCGCTCGGCAAATCAAGGCACGGGAGAGCGGGGAATCGGGGCCGACCCGCTGCCTCTGCTCACGCCGGCCCGGATTCCCCAATCTCACCATCCGTGACCCCAAGCGCATGGGAGCCGCGTGGCAGGGATGCAGCGCCGAGTGGACGGGTGAGGCGGTCTCGCCCCACCCCGTGAGCATGGGAGCGGACGCCTCAAAAGCCGCGCACTGGCCCCGTCCAGTAAATGCACCACGCCCCCACGCCTACCTCCGTTTAGGTAGGAGGGCGTGGGCCGTCCCCTTCATCATGGCTTGATGCATGCTCGCGAGGCTCAGCCCTGCACGCGCCGCCCACGTCGCCCACGATGCCGCGTTTGACGCGTGCCACTCCGAGCGTGCGCGGTGGAAGCGGAGTCCGATTTTGTGTGGACCCAGGCCACGCGTGCCCATGCACTGTTTTGGGCCTGGCCCAACAACGCTCGGCACCGTGTATGGCCCAGGCCCGGGGGCTTCTGTCGGTGTACTAAAGTAGGGGGGTACCTTAGTACCCCGAACTTGTGCACGGGCAGTCGCAGCGACCCGCGGCAGGGCTTGCCGGGCGTCCGCCAAGATCCTCCGCGGCTACTTTGATGCCATTCAAGAACAGAGTACTCAAGCTAAAGCCCCGGCAAGAGGAGCTTGCCGGGAAGGCCTACCAAGGCCCCGGCAAGAAGAGCTTACCGGGAAGAAAACAAAGGCCCCGGCAAGAGGAGCTTGCCGGGAAGGCCGACCAAGGCACCTCCAGAGGACTTGCCGCGGCGCCCCGCGCGTCCCGGCAAGGCCCGACGGCCGGCAAGCTTGCCGGCACGACAAGAGGAGGACCGCGGCAAGGCACTTGCCGCGGCAAGATTGCCAACCAAACTCCAGCACATCCGGCGACGTGTCATCACAAGGCCATCCTAAAGGCACGTGGCGAGGCACTACGCAGCCATGCGGGGCGAGGTGGCAAGCGGAGTTGACAGAGACGCCATCGTGGCAACCGGAGGCTCACTTGACGGTCGCTTCTCTGCACTGTTGGGGCGACCGGACAGGCATTAAATGCCCCTGTCCCCTGCCGTCAGAGTTAGGTAGGGGACACTATTGGTCACTGTTACACCAACCTGCGTTTTTACCTTTCTACCCCCTCTTCTTACGCTGCCACCTGTTGGTGCCCCCTTTAGACTATAAAAGGGAGGCCCATGCGCACGTAGAAGGGGTTCGGTGGATCTTGGGACACAGGATTAGGGTTCATTCGGCATAGGGTTCGGTTCAACACACACACACAACACCACCGTGCGCTCGTATTCGAGCAAGATCAAATAAAAACACAAAGCAGCAGTAGGAGTCTTATCTCTCCGGAGAGCTCCGAAGCTGGGTAAAAATCGCCCGTCTCCCCAGCGCACGCCCGGGCCTCGATCCGCTCTGCGCGCGGCCTCCGCCCCCTCGCCGGACTAGAAGGGGCCCCCCGTGCCCCATAGGTGCCCGGGGCCGCAGATACGATTCAGGCCCCGACAGTGGCCATGAGCAGTTTGGGGATTTTTGGAGTTGCCTAGGTATTTTTAGAAAGTCCACGAAGTTACAGAAAAAAAATAGAAAACAGAAATAAAAAGAGAGTCAGGGAAACTAACCTGGCAGCCCACCAGCCGGCCCACCTAGCCGGCCCAGCCCAGCAGCCGCTCCAGCGAGCTGCTTGACGTGGCCAGGGAGGCAGGCAGGTGCTCGATGACGACTTCAGCGCGTGCCACACAGATGCTCGCTGCCCTGCTTCCTCCCCTCGCCGCCCTGCTGGCCAGGACGACCTCCACGTCGCGCCACGACCCCTCTGGACACGCCCATTCTCCCCGTGCCTCTATCCCTCGCTCTCCACTGCCGTGGCCGACGCTGTCGCGCCCGCACCACCATGAAGCTCGCGCTCTCCGCCGTCCCTGCGCCGCGCCACCGTGTCCAGGAGCTCTGCCGCCCTCCTCTCCTTCGAGCAAGCCGAGCCCCGAGCGCTCGCTTGCCCCGAGGCCTCTGCACCCACCTCGCCTGACCTCGCCATCGCCGGAGATCCCTTTCGCCGTTGTCGCCGCACCAGCTCGTCCCGACCGCGCCGTCTGCTCCTACGTGACCGCCGTGAGCCCAGCTACCTCCTCCCCCTTCCCTTTCTCGCTCTCGTGCACCACAGCGAGCACACGAAGCTTCACTGCACGCGCCGCCGCCGAGCTCGTCGCCGATGTGACTCCGGCCACCCACCGGCCACACCATCGTGTCCACGCGCATCGCCATGCCCCGTAGCCTTGGGTTCGACCTCACCCGAACTCCGACGACCACCAAGGTCGTCGCCGGCGATGTTCCCGGCCACCCGAGCTCCACCACTGCCACCAAACGACGCGGCTCGCTCCCCACGTCCCGTAGATGCCCTCGGCTGCCCTTTTGGTCGCCGGAGCATGAAAATGCACTTCCACCACCGCATCTGGCCTCGCCGGCGGCCAAACGTCGGCGGGTTTGACCCCGTTGACTTTGACTGGGTGGGCCCAGGTTGACTTCCCCCTGAGTCTATGACAAGTGGGGTCCGCTCTGCTAATTAACTTAGATTAGCACTAACTAAGTTTATTTAGTTTAAATAACTACTAACACGCGGGACCCACTGGTCAGTTTGACCTGGACCAGCTCCGTTGACCACTGACGTCATCCTAACGTAATGCTGACGCAGTAAATTATTTACTGGAATTATTTTTACATAGGAAGTTCCAGAAAATACCACAAACTTCAAGAAATCATAGAAACTAACCTGTAGCTCCAAATGCAAAGTGTTATATATGAAAAATGATCAGAAAAATCCAATCTATCCATCTGTACTGGTTTCATGCATGTTTAAACAAGTTAACCTGCTGTTTAGTACAGAACAAGATAAAGCACTTAAAAGGGCCACTTATGAGTTTGAAACTTGAATCTTTGGTTCAAAATAGTTCAAACCCATCTGGTCTTAGTTGCATTAGCCCAATACACTCATTTTGCCATGTCTCATGCATGCATCATATTGTTGCATATTGTTTGGTGATGATTGTGTATCGGTGCTCTCTGCGGTAGGTTCTGCCCCCAAGGAGTACCATGATTACCCCAACGAAGAACAATACCAGTGCACCGACCCATGAAGCAAGCAACCAACCATTTGATCATATCGATACAATCCCATGTTCTCGCTTCTGCTCTCTTTTACTGCATTAAGACAACGCGATTCAAACTACTGTGTGCGGTAGTTGAACCCATTTCCTCTGCATGACCTGTCATTGCCACAGTAACTAGATGAAACCCACTAGCATGTATAGGAGTTGATTGAGTCATATGAATGTGTTGTTCCTACCTTGCTATGCCTGCTATGCTTAGAGTCGTGTCAGGTCTGGTTCATCTGGGTGATGGGCTAGAGTGAAATGATCAAGTCAGTATGAGAGTGATGTGTTGAACACGATTTGGTAAAGGTATCGATGAGAGGCCATGTAGGAATACATGGTGGTTTGTTTCATTGAATCCATCCTTAAGCACTGAGATCTGTATGTGTGATTTAAGAATCAGCTAATACCATGCATTGGGTTCGAAACCAATGGACCCTCTCGGCTTCTTATTCACCCTAGTCCTCTGTCCAAGAGTTGCAAGTAGTTTCTAGTGTTTGTAGTTTACTGAAGGCCGTGGACAGCGCTGACCATGGGGTGGGCTGTGATGCGGTAGGTACGTGGCACGGTGTACCGGATGCCCGTTAGGTATCTCGAGAACCCTGCACACATCGTTTGGGGCCGTATGTGGAAACCTCGGCGGACTCCCTGCGGATGGAACCTGAATAGGCGATAAACCTGGACTAGAGACTTAGGTGTTTAGGTAGGTCGTGGCCGACACCCACGTTGGGCTTCTGCTTGAAGGTTGCCGAGTACATGTCATGTAAACAACGGTAAGTGGTGAGTGCGTGTATGAAGAAGTACACCCCTGTAGGGGTAACATCATCTATTCGAATAGCCGCGTCCACGGTAAAGGACTATTTGGTTTCCTATACAGTTCATAGACAAGTAAATGGAAACTACTAAAAGCCTCAAGATATGCGTGAGTGCCGAGGATGGCTCTTCCGTAGGAAGACGGAGGTGAATCCTTGGTAGTGTATTGAAGTGGTGAGTAGTGGACTCGAGTGCGCAGAACCATTTCAAGTTGGAGTCTTGTAGGATAGCTTAGCCAAGAGTCAAAGCTGGCTTGCTGCAATAACCCCACCAACCTTCTTGATAATGTGCATGTATGTAGGATCTGATGTAAGTCTTGCTGAGTACCTTTGTACTCATGTTGCTTTAATATACGTTTTACAGAAGACGCTACAACCCCTTCTGACGGGTTCTTCGTAGACGTTGACATCGATGAATAGGCTGAAGCCCAGGTGGTGATCCTGAGCTCATGAAGTGCCATGTAGTATAGCCAAGCTTACCCAAGCCTATTTTATTTTACTTGTTGTCTGTACTCAGACAAGTTACTTCCACTATTGGCTTGTATGCTTGTATGACTTGAATGTGGGTCGTGTGACCCGTACTTGTGTGTATGATATGTATGGCTCTCTGTAACGCCCCGAGTTCGATGCGCCAGGTGTCCACCAGTTATTCGCCGTCGTTGCCATGTCATTTGCTTGCGTGTTGCATTTTGCCATGTCATCATGTGCACCTCATTTCGCATACGTGTTCGTCTCATGCATCCGAGCATTTTCCACGTTGTCCGTTTTGCAATCCGACAATCCTATGTCCCCCGGCGCCCCCTTTTGCCTCTTTTCGTTTGCGGGTGTTAAACCTTCTCAGAATGGACCGAGGTTTGCCAAGCGGCCTTGGTACACCACCTGTAGATCGCCTGTCAAGTTTCGTGCCATTTGGAGTCCGTTTGATACTCCAACGGTTAACCGGGTAACCGCGAAGGCCTCTTTTATGTGCAGCCCAACACCCCTCCAAAGTGGCCCAAAACCCGTCCTAACCCATTCCATGCTCTCGGTCGTTCGATCACGATCGTGTGGGCGAAAACCGTGCCTCATTTGGACTCTCCTAGCTCCCAGAATCTAAAAATAGCCCCATCCCCCGAAATTCGCGGATCAAATCCTCCCGAAACCCTAGCCCCACTCCTTCTCCGTCGCCGGACACATCCGGATCGGACCGGACATGTCCACGCCGCCGCCCGTCCCTCCACCGCCTCGCCGGCCGGAGCCGCGCCTCCGCCCGCGCCCGGCTCCGCCGCCGCCCGTCGCCTTCGGCCACGGTCGTCGCTGTCGGCCGCCGCCCTGTCTCCGGCCCGCCTCGATCCGCCCCGGATTTGGATCTGGAAGACCCAAGGTTGACCCCGAAATTCCTCCAAGTCCCTGATATGTTGACATTTTGTGCCCATGTTCATCGCATCTTAACTCCATGCATACTGCTCCATTTCATGCATATGATATATCAAAATGTTCGTTGTGAGATGCTCTACCTTTCATTCCATTGTGCCATGTTTGTTTGAGGTCATCTTGATGCCTTAATCATCGTTGCAAGAGTGCTATGTGATGTTAACCCGCTGAAACTATTATGACTTGATGATTTGTCATTTTTGTTGCATTTGATGTGTGCATCTTATGAGCATGAGCTCTACATGTGTTTTGTACTACATCATAACATCTTTACAGTGGTGCCATCCATGTATTTTTGTGAGTCTTGTAGTGAGTGCATTGAGCTCGTGAAGTAGGATACTTGCTGTTGCTGTTTTGCTAGGCTGAATCTGCTATATCATGATGCTATGTAAACCTGCTGCTAGAAGTCATTCTATGCATAATATGGAGATGTTCACTAAGTATGTTTTGTTAAACATGTCATGGTCTATCCATTCATGCCCCTGGTTGAATTCATAGCCTGCCGTAACTTGTTATCTTGCTCCAAACTTGCTAAATAATGTTGCTGTCAGCCTGTTAACATTAAGCCCAGTTTTGCCATGTGTTTTGCTAGTGATCCATGCACCCTATGAACTTGCTCTTGCCATGCTTAGCATCATAAATATGTAATATTACTGTTGGTAACCTTGCCATGCCATGTATTGCTCTGTGGTGAGTGGTACAAGATCACCAACATGCCTACTTATTGTTGTTCCTGCCATGTATGAATCTGTCATATCATTTGCTTGCATGGATGATTCCATCTTTTCTGTTGATCTTTAGAATTAGTTCAGTAAGGGTGTTTTGTTCTTTGTCTTTAGTATTAGCATGCCATGCATTTGTTTTGCCATTTTAAGCTATGTAGCATGTTGTTTGATAACTCTAAACATTGCAACCTGATGTTATTTCTGCTAAGCCTGTAATCTGTTATTATTTGCAATCTTGCCATGTCCTTTTGAGCATATTCTAGTGATTTCTGGAGATAGCTCAGTGTTCATGTTTTGTCATGCTTTACCAGTAATTCATGCCGATGCCTTTTGTTCTTATGTTGAGGTGTTGTAGCATATTGTTTTGATGCTTGCAAGTTGCCTAGTTCCTGTTTTGGACAGTTTGTCCTTGTAACTTGTATATAGTGTATGTGTTGCACCGTTGCTCCGTTTTGAGTGTGCTCTATATGAAACTTGCTTAGATTTGCATGTTGTTTCATATTATCATGTGGCATCCTTGTTTTGAGGTGTTTGCTTGATGTTTGTATACATATTGCATCAATGCCATGTTTAACCTGTTTTGCTCATATCTTCTAGTCCGTAGCTCCGAACTAAATGAACTTTATATGTAACTAGACTAGAATTTTGTGTAGATTCTCTTGGTGCATCTTAACTTGCTGTTTAACAACTTGAACATAAGGTTTATTCAGATCAGGACCAACTTTGAAACTTGCATATGAGGACTTACCGGAATTGTTATATGTTGTTTCCGGCCTCATTTAAACTTGCTTTGATGTGTTGTTCTTGTGTGCATCATCGCTTGCCATGAGTAGCTTCATATATCCTTTGTCATACATCATGCTTGGTTGTGCATCATGTCTTGTATATGTGTGGTGTGTTTACTATGTTGTGTGCTTCTTCTCGATAGTTCCTGTTTCGTTGCGATCGTGAGGATTCGTTCGTCTACGCTTGGTTCGTCTTCATCCGTTCGTCTTCTTCATGGACTCGTTCTTCTTCCTTGCAGGATTTCAGGCAAGATGACCGCTACCCTGGATCTCACTACTATCATTGCTATGCTAGTTGCTTTGTTCTATCGCTTTGCTGCGCTACCTATCATTTGCTCTTCAAGCCTCCCAAATTGCCATGTCAGCCTCTAACCTTTTCACCCTTCCTAGCAAACCATTGCTTGGCTATGTTACCGCTTTTGCTCAGCCCCTCTTATAGCGTTGTTAGTTGCAGGTGAAGTTGAAGATTGCTCCATGGTGGACAGGATTATGTTGGGATATCACAATATCTCTTAGTTAATTAATGCATCTATATACATGGTAAAGGATGGAAGACTCGGCCTTATGCCAGGTGCTTTGTTCCACTCTTGCTACCCTAGTTTCCGTCATACCGGTGTTATGTTCCCGGATTTTGCGTTCCTTATGCGGTTGGGTGATTTATGGGACCCCCTTGACAGTTTGCTTTGAATAAAACTCCTCCAGCAAGGCCCAACCTTGGTTTTACCATTTGCCTCACCTAGCCATTTTTCCCTTGGGTTTCCGGAGCCCAAGGGTCATCTTTATTTTAGCCCCCCCGGGCCAGTGCTTCTCTAAGTGCTGGTCTGAACTAGAGCCCTTTGCAGTGCCCCCTCAGGGAAACTTGAGGTCTGGTTTTAGTTGTACGGATTGCTCATCCGGTGTTGCCCTGAGAATGAGATATGTGCAGCTCCTATCGGGATTGTCGGTGCATCGGGCGGTCTTGCTGGTCTTGTTTTACCATTGTCGAAATGTCTTGTAAACCGGGATTCCGAGACTTATCGGGTCTTCCTGGGAGAAGGTATATCCTTCGTTGATCGCGAGAGCTTATCATGGGCTAAGTTGGGACACCCCTGCAGGGTATTATCTTCCGAAAGCCGTGCCCGCGGTTATGTGGCAGATGGGAATTTGTTAATGTCCGGTTGTAGATAACTTGACACCAGATCCGAATTAAAACGCATCAACCGCGTGTGTAGCCGTGATGGTCTCTTCTCGACGGAGTCCGGGAAGTGAACACGGTTTCTGTGTTATGATTGACGTAAGTAGGAGCTCAGGATCACTTCTTGATCATTACTAGTTGACGACCGTTCCTTTGCTCCTCTTCTCGCTCTCATTTGCGTATGTTAGCCACCATATCATGCTTAGTCACTGCTGCAACCTCACCACTTTACCCCTTCCTTTCCCATTAAGCTTTGCTAGTCTTGGTACCCATGGTAATGGGATTGCTGAGTCCTCGTGGAACACACATTACTACAACAACAGTTGCAGGTACAGGTTTATGCGATGATCATGACGCAAGAGCGATGCTTGCTTGTTTTCAGTTCTTCTTCTGCTTCATCGTTCAGGGGATAGGTTCCTGGTCGGCAGCCTGGGCTAGCAGGGTGGATGTCGTTTGAGTTTCTGTTTGTGTTTCATCCGTAGTCAGATGGTGCTCTTATGTAATATGATGTTGTATTCATGTGGCATTGTATGCCTTTTGTATGTATCCCCATCTATTATGTAATATTGATGTAATGATATCCACCTTGCAAAAGCGTTTCAATATGCGGTTCTATCCTTGGTGGGACCTTCGTGTCTCTTTAGGATAGTATCGCATATTGGGTGTGACAAGTTGACAGACCTTAGGAGCCCCCTTGATTGATCGTGTAGTTTGGCCGTTGTTGAGTCTAGAAGAAAACTGATTTCTGAGTCTAGTTATATTGGAGAGTAGGAATTCTTTTTACTCCCCATCCCCTTCGTCACTCTAGTGAGGAATCTTGACGTAGGTGTTTTAAATTACTTCTCTTCCCATTCAAATTTTTCTTAGGTTCACGCAGTTGGTTTTCCGATCGTTGGTTCTCAGCTCTTTTCATGTGGTGCATTTCTCGTCAAGTTGACTCGAGCCTCTTCATCTTTGCCAAGTTCAATCCTCAGTTGTTTTCTTTCCCACCCGCCCACCCTTTTCTTCTCGAATCCGAAGTCCGTAATCGAGTATCCATCCTACTCATGTGAAGCCTTTGTTTTCTTTCAACCAGTGTTTTCTCTTCAAGATATTTGTCGGTTCCCCCTTCCAAGTTCCTTTGTTTTCCCGCCCTCCCACCCTTTTTCTTCCTGGAGCCTGAGTCTCTTTCGACCATCAATTTCATTCGTATGGAGCCTCTTTAGTCTTCTCTCAATTATTCCAACCGGTAAATTCTCGTCTCGTTAGACATTCTTCATCTCTTTTCTTTTCCGGTGGATTCAATTCAACTTTTTTTGGTGTTGATCATATTCTTTTCCTCGGCTCAAATGTTTTCCCCTTGCTCGTTCGCCTCTCGCCAATTTATATTTTTGGAGTGCTCAAGACATCTCAAGAGATTCGTCTGTGTTCGAATTAATTTGAGGGTGTCACCTCATTCAAATATTTCAATTGTTCCAGTGTATCATCTATCTGTTCAACATCCCTTTTTCCAATGGTGTTTTCTCTTCAGTGGGCCCTAACCCACAGGTCTTTTCCCAGGATCTTACCTGACTCTTCTAATTCTCCCGGAGTTATTCTCAAATTCTTTTCAAGTGTGACGTAAGAATGAATTTCATCAGTCACATGCCTTTTCCAAGATCGCTTTCAAATTCTTTTCATTGTTGCCTCAACCTCTTCGCTTTTCGTTCTCCTGGAGTGCCTTAACAAATTTTGGTGGTGGTTCTCGTCGTCATTTGAAGACCGAAGAAGAGTTTTTCCTCTAAATCTTGTCTCTTCTCCCAATGATTCGTGGTTCCAACTTCATGTTCTCCTCGTGAATTATTCCATTTGTTAGATATTCTTTTCGTCCATCCAGAGTATTTCAAGAGTTGCTTTTTTCCTCTCGATCATCCGGAGGTCATCTTTTTGGAATATTTCTTCATTCTAAGTTTTCAGATTCGTTCTCCAAATTATTCTATATCCGTGCCCCTTCGTTCATCTCAGTATTCTTCCGGTGCTTCGTTCAAGTATTCTTCAATAAGTTCGCGATCCCTTTGTTATCTTGTCTCTTAATTCCCTCAAGTATCTTTGTGCTTTTCTAATTATTCCCAGTGATTCATTCTCTTTCGTCAGTCATTTCCGAATTCTAACAGTGGTTCGTTCAAGATTCTTTTTCTTTGTTTATCATATTAATTCATTCATTCTTTTCAATCCTACCGGTGGTTCATGAAGACTTTCTCAAGTTTTGTGCTATACCCCCCTTAATCCTTTTCAACAAGAATAAGTAGTATGCAAATCCGTTGCTTCTCATCAATTTAATTGGTGGAGGATAAGCATAACATAATTCTTATTCTTCTTTCATCAAGTGGATCAATTCCTTCCTTCGGAGGTTTTTTTCATGATGATTAGTCTCTTAGTTCCGAGTTAATCTTTTCTTTCCCGGAGTTCAAATTTCCTCGGCCATCTCGTCGGAAACTTCATCTAAATCACCGCAAGGATCATCTTATTCTTTCTTCCTTCATTCTATCTCGCCATCCTTTTGTCACAGGAGTTCTTCATGGTGGTTCTTCATGATTTAATTCATTATTCAAGAGTTCATCAAGATTTTCTTGGTGGAGTTCAAGTACCTTTTCTTCTCACATCTCGAAGTGCAATTAATTCTCTGTATTCTTTTCAAGTGGAGTTTTGCATTTCTTCGTTATTCCCAGATATTCAAGCATTTGGTTGTGGCATAATTTCACCTCAAGTTTTGAGTTGTTTTTGATAAGTCCACATCAAGCTTATTCTTTCATTGTTGATTTTCTCAACAACTCCATTCAATCCTTCCTTCTACGTTCTTTTCATTCAACTCTTTCAATTCTTTCCGGAGGTTTTGTCTCGTGTCTTCATCAAGTATCATTCCATCCTCTCAAGCTCGTGTTATATTCCTCCATGTTTCAGCCGGAGTGCTGCCTAAATCCTTTCAGTCTTATTCATTTCTTATCTCGTTCTAACCGGAGTGGTTTCATAGTCTATCTGATTTCGTGAGCTTTTGATTCTCATCATTCTCGTCGTTCCTCTCTTCTTCTCGAGTGCTTTTGATTCTATGCTTCTTCTCTTGAGTTCGTGCTTCACCTCATCCCTTTTCCCTTCCGTCTCGGTCCTAAGATCTCGGGACGAGATTTCTTGTTAGTGGAGGAGTGTTGTAACGCCCCGAGTTCGATGCGCCAGGTGTCCGCCAGTTATTCGCCGTCGTTGCCATGTCATTTGCTTGCGTGTTGCATTTTGCCATGTCATCATGTGCATCTCATTTCACATACGTGTTTGTCTCATGCATCCGAGCATTTTCCCCGTTGTCCGTTTTGCAATCCGACACTCCTATGTCCCCTGGCGCACCCTTTTGCCTCTTTTTGTGTGCGGGTGTTAAACCTTCTCGGAATGGACCGAGGTTAGCCAAGCGGCCTTGGTACACCACCTGTAGACCGCCTGCCAAGTTCGTGCCATTTGGAGTCCGTTTGATACTCCAACGGTTAACCGGGTAACCGCAAAGGCCTCTTTTGTGTGCAGCCCAGCACCACTCCAAAGTGGCCCAAAACCCATCCTAACCCCTTCCATGCTCTCGGTCGTTCGATCACGATCGTGTGGGCGAAAACCGTGCCTCATTTGGACTCTCCTAGCTCCCAGAATTTATAAATAGCCCCCTCCCCCGAAATTCGCGGATCAAATCCTCCCGAAACCCTAGCCCCGCTCCCTCTCCGTCGCCGGACACATCCGGATCGGACCGGACATATCCGCGCCGCCGCCCTCGGCCAACCGTGACGCGCCATGTCGCCCCAGCCGCCGCGCCCCACCGCCACAGGCCCTGCGAGCCCATCGCGGGCCCGCCCGGCCTGTCCGCGCCGCCGTCGTGCGCCCGAGGCGCCCGTGCCCCGTGCCCGACCCCGATCCCCGCCGGACGGCTCTTCCGCCGCCGCCGGTGAACTCCGCCGCCCCACGCCGCCCGTGGATCCGGCCCCGAGCCGCCCGTCCTCTGCAACCGCCACTCTGCCGCGCCGCCGTCCACCGCGGGCGCCGCCCCCGCGCCGCGACGCCCGTCCCTCCGCCGCCTCGCCGGCCGGAGCCGCGCCTCCGCCCGCGCCCGGCCCCGCCGCCCGTCGCCCTCGGCTCCGGTCGCCGCCGTCGGCCGCCGCCCGTCGCCCCTCTCCGCCGCCCCATCTCCGGCCTTCTCCCTCTCTATCGGCCCGAGCCCGGCCCGCCTCGATCCGCCCCGGATCTGGATCTGGAAGACCCAAGGTTGACCCCGAAATTCCTCCAAGTCCCTGATATGTTGACATTTTGTGCCCATGTTCATCGCATCATAACTCCATGCATACTGCTCCGTTTCATGCATATGATATATCAAAATGTTCGTTGTGAGACGCTCTACATTTCATTCCATTGTGCCATGTTTGTTTGAGGTCATCTTGGTGCCTTAATCATCGTTGCAAGGGTACTATGTGATGTTAACCTGCTGAAATTGTTATAACTTGATGATTTGTCATTTTTTGTTGCATTTGATGTGTGCATCTTATGAGCATGAGCTCTACATGTGTTTTGTACTACATCATGCCATATTTATAGTGGTGCCATCCATGTATTTGTTTGACTCTTGTAGTGAGTCCATTGAGCTCGTGAAGTAGGGTACGTGCTGTTGCTGTTTTGCTAGGCTGAATCTGCTATATCATGATGCCATGTAAACCTGCTGCTAGAAGTCATTCTATGCATAATCTGGAGATGTTCACTAAGTATCTTTTGTTACACATGTCATGCTCTATCCATTCATGCCCCTGGTTGCATTTATAGCCTGTTGTAACTTGTTGTTATCTTGCTCTAAACTTGCTAAATAATGTTGTTGTCAGCCTGTTAACATTAAGCCCAGTTTTGCCATGTGTTTTGCTAGTGATCCATGCACCCTATGAACTTGCTCTTGCCATGCTTAGCATCATAAATATGTAATATTACTGTTGGTCACCTTGCCATGCCATGTATTGCTCTGTGGTGAGTGGTACAAGATCACCAACATGCCTACTTATTGTTGTTCCTTCCATGTATGAATCTGTCATATCATTTGCCATGTTTGCATGGATGATTCCATCTTTTCTGTTGATCTTTAGAATTAGTTCAGTAAGGGTGTTTTGTTCTTTGTCTTTAGTATTAGCATGCCATGCATTTTTTTTGCCATTTTAATCTCCTGTAGCATGTTGTTTGATAGCTCTAAACATTGCAACCTGATGTTATTTCTACTAAGCTTGTAATCTGTTATTATTTGCAATTTTGCCATGTCCTTTTGAGCATGTTGTAGTGATTTATGGAGATAGCTTAGTGTTCATGTTTTTTCATACTTTACCAGTACTTCATGCCGATGCCTTTTGTTCTTATGTTGAGGTGTTGTAGCATATTGTTTTGATGCTTGCAAGTTGCCTAGTTGCTGTTTTGGACAGTTTGTCCTTGTAACTTGTATAGTGTATGTGTTGCACCGTTGCTCCGTTTTGAGTGTGCTCTATATGAAACTTGCTTATATTTGCATGTAGTTTCATATTATCATGTTGCATCCTTGTTTTGAGGTGTTTGCTTGATGTTTGTATACATTTTGCATCAATGCCATGTTTAACTTGTTTTGCTCATATCTTCTAGTCCGTAGCTCCGAACTAAATGAACTTTATATGTAACTTGACTAGAATTTCGTGTAGATTCTCTTGGTCCATATTAACTTGCTGTTTAACAACTTGAACATAAGGTTTATTCAGATTGGGACCAACTTTGGAACTTGCATATGAGGACTTACCAGAATTGTTATATGTTGTTTCCGACCTCATTTAAACTTGCTTTGATGTGTTGTTCTTGTGTGCATCATCGCTTGCCATGAGTAGCTTCATATAGCCTTTGTCATACATCATGCTTGGTTGTGCATCATGTCTTGTATATGTGTGGTGTGTTTACTATGTTGTGTGCTTCTTCTCGATAGTTTCTGTTTCGTTGCGATCGTGAGGATTCGTTCGTCAACGCTTGGTTCGTCTTCATCCGTTCGTCTTCTTCATGGACTTGTTCGTCTTCCTTGCGGGATTTCAGGCAAGATGACCGCTACCCTGGATCTCACTACTATCATTGCTATGCTAGTTGCTTCGTTCTATCGCTTTCCTGCGCTACCTATCATTTTCTCTTCAAGCCTCCCAAATTGCCATGTCAGCCTCTAACCTTTTCACCCTTCCTAGCAAACCATTGCTTGGCTATGTTACCGCTTTTGCTCAGCCCCTCTTATAGCGTTGTTAGTTGCAGGTGAAGTTGAAGATTGCTCCATGGTGGACAGGATTATGTTGGGATATCACAATATCTCTTATTTAATTAATGCATCTATATACTTGGTAAAGGGTGGAAGACTCGGCCTTATGCCTGGTGTTTTGTTCCACTCTTGCCGCCCTAGTTTCCGTCATACCGGTGTTATGTTCCCGGATTTTGCGTTCCTTACGCGGTTGGGTGATTTATGGGACCCCCTTGACAGTTCGCTTTGAATAAAACTCCTCCAGCAAGGCCCAACCTTGGTTTTACCATTTGCCTCACCTAGCCCTTTTTCCCTTGGGTTTCCGGAGCCCGAGGGTCATCTTTATTTTAGCCCCCCCGGGCCAGTGCTTCTCTAAGTGCTGGTCCGAACTAGAGCCCTTTGCAGCGCCCCCTCAGGGAAACTTGAGGTCTGGTTTTAGTTGTACAGATTGCTCATCCGGTGTTGCCCTGAGAACGAGATATGTGCAGCTCCTATCGGGATTGTCGGCGCATCGGGCGGTCTTGCTGGTCTTGTTTTACCATTGTCGAAATGTCTTGTAAACCGGGATTCCGAGACTGATCGAGTCTTCCTGGGAGAAGGTATATCCTTCGTTGATCGCGAGAGCTTATCATGGGCTAAGTTGGGACACCCCTGCAGGGTATTATCTTTCGAAAGCCGTGCCCGCGGTTATGTGGCAGATGGGAATTTGTCAATGTCCGGTTGTAGATAACTTGACACCAGATCCGAATTAAAACGCATCAACCGTGTGTGTAGCCGTGATGGTCTCTTCTCCGCTGAGTCCGGGAAGTGAACACGGTTTTCTGTGTTATGATTGACGTAAGTAGGAGATCAGGATCACTTCTTGATCATTACTAGTTGACGACCGTTCCTTTGCTCCTCTTCTCGCTCTCATTTGCGTATATTAGCCACCATATCATGCTTAGCCGCTGCTGCAACCTCACCACTTTACCCCCTCCTTTCCCATTAAGCTTTGCTAGTCTTGATACCCAGTGTAATGGGATTGCTGAGTCCTCGTTGCTCATAGATTACTACAACAACAGTTGCAGGTACAGGTTTATGCGATGATCATGACGCGAGAGTGATGATTTCTTGTTTTCAGTTCTTCTTCTGCTTCATCGTTCAGGGGATAGGTTCCTGGTCGGCAGCCTAGGCTAGCAGGGTGGATGTCATTTGAGTTTCTGTTTGTGTTTCATCCGTAGTCAGATGGTGCCCTTATGTAAGATGATGTTGTATTCGTGTGGCATTGTATGCATTTTGTATGTATCCCCATCTATTATGTAATGTTGATGTAATGATATCCACCTTGCAAAAGCGTTTCAATATGCGGTTCTATCCTTGGTGGGACCTTCGAGTCTCTTTAGGATAGTATCGCATATTGGGTGTGACACTCTCTGAGCCTTTAAATAAAGTACTTATGTTGTAGAGTCATGTTGTGATGCTTTGTTGTATTTGAATATATCGAGCATATTGTGTGTATGATTGAAATGCTTGGTATGTGTGCGATCTGACTATCTAGTAGTTTATCTTTAGTAGCCTCTCTTACCGGGAAATGTCTCCTAGTGCTTCCACTGAGCCATGGTAGCTTGCTACTGCTCCGGAACACTTAGGATGGCCGGCATGTGTCCTTCGTTCCTGTATCTGTCCCTTCGGGGAAATGTCACGCGATGAATACCGGAGTCATGTTAGCCCGCTACAGCCCGGTTTACCGGAGTCCTACTAGCCCAGTGCTACAGCCCGGATTCACTCGCTGATGACCGACACGTTCGATGTTGGGTCATGGATGCCTGTCCCTGTAAGTCTGTGCCACTTTGGGTTTACAACTAGCCATGCCAGCCCGGGCTCCTTATCATATGGATGCTAGTGACACTATCATATACATGTGCCAAAAGGCGCAAACGGTCCCGGGCAAAGGTAAGGCGACACCCGTGGGAATACCGTGCGTGAGGCCGCAAAGTGATATGAGGTGTTACATGCTAGATCGATGTGGCATTCAGTCGGGGTCCTGACAGCGTTTGTAGGATTGACAGCAATACCCTTACCAGAAATTACGTGTCCTAGATAGGTCACTTCTGGCAACCAAAATTCGCATTTAGAGAACTTGGCATAAAGGCGATGCTCTCGAAGTTTCATCAACACTAGCCTTAGATGCTCGGCATGTTCTTCCTCGTTCTTGGAGTAGATGAGTATATCATCGAGGTAAACCACGACGAATTTATCCAAAGTTGCTAAACCTCTAACTGAACTCCTCAAGAAAGATAAAAAGTTCGAGTGGACTCCACAATGTGAGCACAGTTTTCAGGAACTGAAAAGACGCCTGAATTCTGCTCCCGTACTAGTACCACCAGACTTCTCCAAGGACTTTGTTATCTATTGTGACGCCTTGTGACAAGGACTAGGTTGTATTCTCATGCAAGATCGACACGTAATTGCCTATGCTTCACGGCAATTACACCCACATGAGGAAAATTACCCTACTCATGATCTAAAGCTTGCAGCTGTAGTCCATGCACTCAAAACCTGGCGACATTACCTCCTCGGTAATCATTGCGAAATCTTCACCGATCACCAAAGTCTGAAGTACATATTCACCCAACCGGATTTGAATCTCAGGCAAAGACGTTGGGTCGAGATGATCACAGATTTTGACTTAGGGATAAATTACACCCCAGGAAAAGCCAACATCATGGTTGATGCGCTAAGTCGTAAATCTTATTGCAACAATCTGATGTTGCAACAAAGTCAACCACTTCTCCACGAGGAATTTCGGAAGCTTAACCTTCACATCGTTCCTCAGGGATTCCTTTCCACCTTGGTGGCGAAACCTACCCTTACGGATCAGATCATCAAAGCTCAGAAGGTAGATCCGGGGATTTCCCGTATCAAAAGAAACATCAAGAAAGGAGTTGTGAATTGTTTCTCCATTGATGATCAAGGAGTCGTATACTTCGGGAACCGTCTAATGGTTCCCAAAGTGCGAAACCGGAGGCGATTGATCCTTAAGGAAGCTCATGAATATCCTCTCACCATTCATCCCGGTAGCACTAAGATGTATCATGACCTACGCCAGAGGTTCTGGTGGACTAGGATGAAGAGAGAAATTGCTCAGTATATTGCTAACTGCGACGTCTGTCATCGTGTAAAAGCATAGCATGAACGGCCTGCTAGCACCCTTCAACCTCTAGCTATTCCTGAATGGAAATGGAATAAAATTGGTATGGACTTCATTACCGGTTTTCCTAGGACCAAGAGAGGGAATAATGCTATCTTCATCGTTATCGGTCGTCTTTCCAAAGTGGCCCATTTCTTGCCTGTTCGCGAGAGTATAACCGCTAGTCAGTTAGCAGACTTATACATCTCCCGAATAGTGTCCCTCCATGGTGTTCCACTGGAAATTAACTCGGATCGAGGAAGTCTCTTCACCTCTCGATTTTGGGAAAGTTTCCAAAATGCTATGGGAACCCGCCTTTCCTTTAGCACCGCCTTTCACCCTCAATCAAGTGGTCAAGTAGAACGCGTCAACTAGATTCTAGAAGACATGCTTCGAGCTTCTGTTATCTCATTCGGAATGGATTGGGAGAAATGCCTTCCATTTGCCGAATTTGCTTATATCAACAACTATCAATCTAGCTTGGGTAAAGCCCCTTTTGCAGTTCTCTATGGGCGAAGGTGTCGAACGCCTCTTAACTGGTCAGAAACCAGGGAAAGAAAATTCTTTGGCCCGGATATGATCCAGGAAGTAGAAGAGCAAGTTCGCATCGTTCGTGAAAAGTTGAAAACAGCCCAATCTCGTCAAAAGAGTCAATATGACCGAAAACATAAGGCTATGACTTTGAGGTTGACGAGAAGGCTTACCTTCAGGTTACTCCTCTAAAGGGAACCCATCATTTCGGTATCAAAGGCAAATTGGCTCCTTGCTACATTGGACCCTTTCGCATTCTTGCCAAACGAGGAGAAGTTGCCTACCAATTGGAACTACCTCCACATCTCTCCAGAGTCCACGATGTCTTCCACATCTCTCAACTCAGGCGTTGCTTCTCGGTTCCTATCCGTGGAGTGGACCACGAAACGCTTGATCTTCAAGATAATCTCACGTATCGAGAGTACCCCGTTCGTATCCTCGATCAAGCCGAGCATACCACTCGACGTCATAATATCAAGTTTCTCAAGGTTCAATGGTCGCACCATTCTGAGAAGGAAGCAACTTGGGAAAGGGAGGATCGTCTTTGACTTGAGTATCCCGCCTTCTTCCCAGAGGAACCTAAATCTCGGGACGAGATTCTTTTGAGTGGGGGTGAGTGGTCACACCCTAGCTAGTTCATGCATTAGAGTGTTGCATCATGTCTATTCCATTCAACAGAAACTTGAAATGGGGATGACAGAACCCCCAGCCCCCTCTGAACCCAACTAGGGTTTACTAAAAATATTTTCAATGAACGTGAAATGCCCTTCTAAAATGTCCATCATTTTTGTCTTGGTTCACAACCTCTACCAAAAGTGGTGCACAATTTTCTAGGTCATCCTAAGGTCTTTGAATTAAATCATAAGTATTTGAATTTGGACATTTAAAATCTATACAATATTTTAAATGTCCAAATAATCCTAAACTAAAATGTTCCATGTTGTTTATATTCTAAACAGTGGGCATGAGCAGTCTGGGAATTTTTGGAGTTGCCTAGGTATTTTTAGAAAGTCCACGAAGTTACAAAAAAAATTGAAAATAGAAATAAAAAGAGAGAGAGGGAAACTAACCTGGCAGCCCACCAGCCGGCCCACCTAGCCGGTCCAGCCCAGCAGCCACTCCAGCGAGCTGCTTGACGTGGCTAGGCAGGCAGGGAGGTGCTCGACGGTGACTTCAGTGCGCGCCACGCAGCTGCTCGCCGCCCTGCTTCCTCCCCTCGCCACCCTGCTGGCCTGGACGACCTCCACGTCGCGCCCCGACCCCTCTGGACATGCCCATTCTCCCCCTGCCTCTCTCCCTTGCTATCCACCGTCGTGGCCGACGCTGCCACGCCCGCACCACCATGAAGCTCGCGCTCTCCATCGTCCCTGCACTGCGCCACCGTGTCCAGGAGCTCCACCGCCCTCCTCTCCTTCGAGCAAGCCGAGCCCCGAGTGCTCGCTTGCCCCGAGGCCTCTGCACCAACCTCGCCCGACCCCGCCACCGCCGGAGATCCCTTTCACCGTCGCCGCCGCACCAGCTCATCCCCGACCGCGCCGTCTGCTCCTACGTGACCGCCGTGAGCCCGGCTACCTCCTTCCCCTTCCCTTTCTTGCTCTCGTGCACCAGAGCGAGCACACGAAGCTTCACCTAACGTGCCACCACCGAGCTTGTCGCCGACGTGACTCCGGACACCCACCGGCCACACCACCGTGTCCGACACACTCACCGCACTCGCAGGCGCCCAACGCGCCACTCCACGCACCTTGCTGTGCCCCGTAGCCTCGGGTTAGACCTCACCCGAACTCCAGCGACCGCCAAGGTCGTCGGCGGCGACGTTCCCGGCCACCCCGAGCTCCACCACTGCTACCAAACAACGCGGCTCGCTCCCCGCGTCCCGTAGATGCCATCGGCCGCCCTTTTGGTCGCCGGAGCACGAAAATGCACTTCCGCCGCCGCGTCTGGCCTCGCCGGCGGCCAAACATCGATGGGTTTAACCCCGTTGACTTTGACTGGGTGGGTCCAGGTTGACTCCCCTCTGAGTCTATGACAAGTGGGGCCCGCTTTGCTAATTAACTTAGATTATCACTAACTAAATTTAGTTAGTTTAAATAACTACTGACACGCGGGACCCACTGGTCAGTTTGACCTGGACCAGCTCCGTTGACCACTGAAGTCATCTTGACGTAATGCTGACGCAGTAAATTATTTACAGGAATTATTTTTACATAGGAAATTCCAGAAAATACCACAAACTTCAAGAAATCATAGAAATTAATCTGTAGCTCCAAATGCAAAGTGTTATATATGAAAAATGATCAGAAAAATCCAATATATCCATCTGTACTGGTTTCATGCATGTTTAAACAAGTTAACCTGTTGTTTCATACAGAACATGATAAAGCACTTAAAAGGGCCACTTATGAGTTTGAAACTTGAATCTTTGGTTCAAAATAGTTCAAACCCATTTGGTCTTAGTTGCATTAGACCAATACACTCATTTTGCCATGTCTCATGCATGCATCATATTGTTGCATATTGTTTGGTGATGATTGTGTATCGGTGCTCTCTGTGGCAGGTTCTGGCCCCGAGGAGTACCGTGATTACCCCAACGAAGAACAATACCAGTGCACCAAGCCATCAGGCAAGCAACCAACCATTTGATCATATCGATACAATCCCATGTTCTCGGTTCTTCTCTCTTTTACTGCATTAAGACAGCGCGATTCAAACTGCTGTGTGCTACGGTAGTTGAACCCATTTCCTCTGCATGACCTGTCATTGCCACAGTAACTAGATGGAACCCACTAGTATGTGTAGGAGTTGATTGAGCCATATGAATGTGTTGTTCCTACCTTGCTATGCTTAGAGTCGTGTCAGGTCTGGTTCATCTGGGTGATGGGCTAGAGTGAAATGATCAAGTCGGTATGAGAGTGATGTGTTGAACACGATTTGGTAAAGGTATCGATGAGAGGCCATGTAGGAATACATGGTGGGTTGTTTCATTGAAGCCATCCTTAAGCACTGAGATCTGTATGTGTGATTTAAGAATCAGCTACTACCATGCATTGGGCCCGAAACCAATGGACCCTCTCGGCTTCTTATTCACCCTAGTCCTTTGTCCAGGAGTTGCAAGTAGTTTCTGGTGTTTGTAGTTTACTGGAGGCCGTGGACAGCGCTGACCGCGGGATGGGCTGTGATGCGGTAGGTACGTGGCATGGTGTACCGGATGCCCGTTAGGTATCTCGGGAACCCTGCACACATCGTTTGGGCCGTATGTGGAAACCTCGGCCGGACTCCCTGCGGATGGAACCTGAATAGGCGATAAACCTGGACTAGAGACTTAGGTGTTTAGGTAGGTCGTGGCCGACACCCACGTTGGGCTTCCGCTTGAAGGTTGCCGAGTACATGTCGTGTAAACGGCGGTAAGTGGTGAGAGCGTGTAGGAAGAAATACACCCCTGCAGGGTTAACATCATCTACTTGAATAGCCGCGTCCGCGGTAAAGGACTACTTGGTTGCCTATACAGTTCATAGACAAGTAAATGGAAACTACTAAAAGCCTCAAGATATGCGTGAGTGCCGAGGATGGCTCTTCCCTAGGAAGACGGAGGTGAATCCTCGGTAGTGTATTGAAGTGGTGAGTAGTGGACTCGAGTGCGCAAAACCATTTCAAGTTGGAGTCTTGTAGGATAGCTTAGCCAAGAGTCAAAGATGGCTTGCTGCAATAACCCCACCAACCTTCTTGATAATGTGCATGTATGTAGGATCTGATGTAAGTCTTGCTGAGTACCTTTGTACTCATGTTGCTTTAATTTACGTTTTACAGAAGACGCTACAACCCCTTCTGACGGGTTCTTCGTAGACGTTGACATCGATGAACAGGCTGAAGCCCAGGTGGTGATCCTGAGCTCATGAAGGACCATGTAGTATAGCCAGGCTTACCCAAGCCTCTTTTATTTTACTAGTTGTCTGTACTCAGACAAGTTACTTCCGTTGTTGGCTTGTATGCTTGTATGACTTGAATGTGGGTTGTGTGACCCGTACTTGTGTGTATGATAAGTATGGCTCTCTGAGCCTTTAAATAAAGTACTTATGTTGTAGAGTCATGTTGTGATGCCTTGTTGTATTTGCACATATCGAGCATATTGTGTGTATGATTGAAATGCTTGGTATGTGTGGGATCTGACTATCTAGTTGTTTATCTTTAGTAGCCTCTCTTACTGGGAAATGTCTCCTAGTGCTTCCACTGAGCCATGGTAGCTTGCTACTGCTCCGAAACACTTAGGATGGCCGGCATGTGTCCTTCTTCGTTCCTGTGTCTGTCCCTTCGGGGAAATGTCACACGATGAATACCGGAGTCCTGTTAGCCTGCTACAGCCCGGTTTACCGGAGTCCTTCTAGTCCAGTGCTACAACCCGGATTCACTCGCTGATGACTGACACGTTCGATGCTGGGTCATGGATGCCTGTCCCTGTAAGTCTGTGCCACTTTGGGTTTACAACTAGCCATGTCAGCCCGGGCTCCTTATCATATGGATGCTAGCGACACTATCATATACGTGTGCCAAAAGGCGCAAACGGTCCCTGGCAAAGGTAAGGCGACACCCGTGGGAATACCGTGCGTGAGGCCGCAAAGTGATATGAGGTTTTACATGCTAGATCGATGTGGCATTCAGTCGGGGTCCTGATAACTCAGCACCGCTCTGCTATTAATCAAGCTCTTTCAAATATCCATGCATACAGCCTATGGTCCGGTCTACACGATGGCAATATCCAGCAAGGCAAGTTGGAATTTATCCAGGGACTTCACAATATTGATGAGGTCAAATTTTTGAGAGAGTTTGACGCGTTGCTGTAGCCCAAGTGGTTTCTCACGTCAGTTTTCAGTTTTCAAATACCGTACCTGATGTGCCCGGCGTTTATAAAGTTCAGAGAAGATTTCCAACTAAGCCCTATACATCGATCTACTAGCTGCAAGTTGCTGCTGTTGCTTTCTGTATATTCATGGCCGCGATCTAGCACACGCTCAGACAATTGCTACGCTCTATGTAGAAGAGATACATTCTGTCTTCTCAAGCCCTGAATAAATCAAAGTAAAAGAGGAGACCTCCCGTTGCAGTTCCATCGACTGGATTAAAACAAAAAAAAGTGTGCCACAATGGCGTATCTGGCCAGAGCGTCACGGGTGCATGTGCTATGGACGTTTCACAGTTACTGTCATCTGAATTCCAAAGAAGAGACAATCGACTGCAGCAAGTACTGTGACGGGCAGTCAACTCCATGGCCGCGATCTAGCAGACGCTGCGTCCATCATCGGAGAACATGTACATGCATACGTTGCAACCAGCGTCTGTGTTCTTCCGATGAGAAGTACCAGGTGCTATTCACCCTATCTATTTTCAGTACATATTGTTTTTATCAAAGAACAATTACTTGGTCTATGATATTTTTCTGCAAGACCATTATTCCTACAAAAAGGTGTCGCAAAAGGAGCGTGAGCAAATATTATTTTTTGCACTAGCGCTCGTCCTGCACAAGTTGCCACCCCCGCTACATCAACTTTCCCCGTCTGCGAGGCTGACCACGCCTGCAATTGACTCAACTATCTGCGCGGCTTACCGCGCCTGCGATTTACTCGTCCGTCCGCACTAGTTTATAGTGCCACAGCCGACTCTAATCTGTTGTCCGGGTGAATCAGGTGATATTCATACAAGTTTGTTTTATTAACACATATTATTTTTGTCAAAGAGAAGTTTATCTTTGCCTTGGTCTGCAATATTGTTTATGCAGGACAGATGTTCATTGCAAGAGCAATGGTCGAACAAGATGCTTGACAAATATATGTGTCAGCCGCCGCCTCTGCGGCTCAATTTACATCAACACGATGTGGCTAACTTGTTCGTCCACACGGATTACCACGCCCACAGCCGACTCTCCCGCCCGCGCCGGCTTACAATACCGCAGCCGATTCATCTGTCTGAGTCGCCTTTGATGTTGTGGTCTTTTTTTTCGGTCGATCTCTCACAGCTTGGTCTACATCAACACACCGGGTCGCACCTGTCTGCATGAGCTGTTTATTAAGTATGAGCAAGTCACTGCTTGGGTAGCCCGGTTTTTCCCAACAAATTGGAGGCAAATTATCATGTATTATCAGCCGCCGTTTGCACCGGATAGCTCAATGGGCAGGCGCACAAGTCGCCGCCACTACAGTTTGGTTAACTTCAAACAGCCAGTTGGAAGGAACCATTGGCCGAGTTGCTGACATGGCTCATACGGGATCATTTATAACCCACCGCATTCACCTCAACACTCTGTGGATTCACATTGCACTATCAACGCCAATGATATACACCTTCTGCTATGGTCAAATACAGAGAATCTCAAGACAACTCCTTGAGTTGTCTCGAGACTCGGGGGCTACAATGACATGACTCGGCAGAGTTAGCCGGTTTCAATGAATTCAAGAAGTCCGTGTCATTGAAGAGAAAAATAACTCGGCCTCGAAGATTACTACTAGATCGATGAAAATTTAAAGGCCGTCAGAAGATTTTCGGCTCAAAATAAGGATTCTGGTTCAAAATCCAGTTCAAGGGAAACTTATTTACCACAAATCTTTGAAGCTCTCAATATCCGGTTCACAATCCGGCTCAAGGACAATCTGTCTCCCACAAAGTTTTGAAGCTTTCGAATCCGGTTTAAAGTTCCGGTTCAAAAAGAATTAATCTCTCGCAAGTTCGAGTTCTTAGAAAAATTAAAGGTTGCTAAAGAGAGCTTGCTGCCATGATGCGTGGTTCAAACATGGCTATCATGCCTTACGGCTTATCTTATTATGGTCACTTGGGGGCTTCCTGCTCATCGAGCATAGCTGTCGGTACCCTCTTGATCGGCGCAATGCCAAAACTTATATGACCACTTGGGGGCTTCCTGTTCAAACATAGGTCGTATTCGAACCAAAGAGAACATAGCTGTCGGTACCCTCTTGATCGGCACACTGCCAAGCTCACTAGGGGGCTTCTTGATCATATTCGAATCATAGCTCAACCCCTTTTGGGAACCGACTTTGATCGTATTCGAATCAGAGTCGTTAAAAAACTCTCAATGTCATTTGGGGGCTTTCTGTTCAAACATAGGTCGTATCCGAACCAAAGAGAACATAGCTGTCGGTACCCTCTTGATCGACGCAACGCCAAAGCCACAGGGGGCTACATGATCGTATTCGAATCCTAGCTTAACCCCTTTGGAACGGTTTACTAATCATATTCGAATCAGAAGCCTCGATTGTTTCTTTTTATTTGGTTTAAGTTTTATTTGAAAGCAGCCTTTATTTGACTTGAGACTTTTTTGTTCAGATCTAAGTATAAGTGTGTTTTAAATTTAACTCGGCTTGGCTTTGGACGATAAGTCTCCAGCATGTGACAAGGATTGGGTTATCACCCTTACTGCACAGGTCATGTAAACCGGCAGTACAAATTCAATATCACAGGTACGATATTATTGTTACAGTTATATTTCAAGTTCTAATTCATACCAGGTTTATCTATGACTCCTTTTTAAAACATCAATGGTTATATGTGAGATATTATGACCCGCCCTACGATAAACCGCCAAGGGATCTTGTGATCTACTTGTGTGCAGGATAAGACTACATTTGGGTGGTTACCCGCCCTGGCTTTTGATGTTAAGTCGCCAGGGCATATGTTGTTTAAACTCTGTGCAGGATTTACAAAGCTATGACTTACATAAATGATTAAGTTCAAGCCCATCATCAAAGATAGAAATTGGTGTCTCAAAAGGGTTATCAATTCTTGATTTTCTCAAAGGCTATAAGCCGCCGGGTTATAAAAATTCTGGCTTACAATGGAGGCGTATTAAATCGCCATCGGCCAAGAGCTGCCGGGTATTTAAACTCCAGATTTACTTACCAACAGATGAGGTATTCAAAGTCGCTTTGGCGCAATGGCTATTATTTTATCAATGCATATGATTTATTCTACAATGGAAGCAATAGTCCCGAGTCGCTGCAGGCTTACGACCCGGCACTTGGGGGCTACATTATTTAAATTGAGATTACATCAAATATGCAAGTCCCATGTCACTGCCAGCATGCACCATGGCACTTGGGGGCTAATGTAAAGTCATTTTTTGCTCAACTTATTGAAGACCCGACTCATCACATTGTAATGAGCCGACCCTTGGGGGTTACCAATTGCTCCTGTCAAAAATTCAAGGTACACAAGCATTACCAATTGCTCTTAACCTTGTGGACGTGGGTTCAAGCCCCATGGTGGAGATTATATTCTATGATGTTATTATCAATAAATTATATACAAAGTCCCAGCTTAGTATTATCTTACTGAGCCGGCCCTTGGGGGCTACACGTTGCTGTTCAAGTTTACATGGTTATATCTACAAAGTCCCTGCTCATTATTGCATAATGACCTGACCCTTGGGGCTACACTGGTTGAAGTTTTCATGAGCATAAGGCAAGTACAAGTCCCAGGTTGCTGCAAGCATGACAACCCGGCACTTGTGGGCTACATGT
Source organism: Triticum timopheevii (assembly GCA_963921465.1). Classification (NCBI taxonomy): domain Eukaryota; kingdom Viridiplantae; phylum Streptophyta; class Magnoliopsida; order Poales; family Poaceae; genus Triticum; species Triticum timopheevii. The sequence continues at coordinate 320,146,300 of OY997270.1, forward strand.
GATATGCATATAAGGGAGAAAAAATCTTCAAATTCTCAGTTTGGAGCAGACCAGATTAACCCGGCGTCTGCAACAATCATGACCCGACATCATTTATTTATAATCCGGCAGTTTTGGCAATCATAAATTGGCAAGATCTACATCTTTAAGCCGGCTGAATATCAGTTGAATATTTTAAGACCAATATTTTTGTCAAGTCAGAACATTGAAGGCCAACTCAAATGGATTATTTCTTATAATATTTCTCTACAAGATCCAATGTCAGCAAATTGGTTATAAAGCTGGCCTATTGACCCGGATTTTTTTAGAAGAAGTGCCTGGATTTTTTGCATTGGCAAGGTTTGGACATATATGTTAAAGAAGATTTGCTATAAGATCTTGAGTATGCATCCAGAAGGAAATCACAAGGACTTAAAGATGATCAGGTGTCGGTTCAGGAAAATATTTAACCCGGAGCACAACCTATCAAGTTTGTTCTTGTGTTTATTTTATAGGATCAGTTTAACATGGATAAATCCAAATTAAATTGGGGCTAATGTTAGGGATATACCCCACGGTATGACCCGGCCGGGCTTGGCGTTTTCATTGGTAACCTGCCGGAGTGGCGACTCACGAGCCTGGCGACTCACGGATGGCCCTAACGATGGGTCAGATAGAAGACTAGGCCAAAGGCCTAGAAGGCCGGCTCATGTTATGGTGGGCCGGTTTACGAGTAAAGGCATAAGGAGTTTTCCCTTAAGGGGGCAGACTAGGATTCCACTTGTAATAGACTAGTCCTAATCCTAATAGAACTCCACATGTAACCCGCCCCTTCAAGTTATATAAGGAGGGGCAGTGCACCTGAAAGAGGGACAAGCAAGAATAATCTCTAGGGCTAGACACAACTAAGAGGAGAGCCGGTTTATGCAGTGACTCCCACATGATCATAATGAGATCTAGCCACAAACAGCATGTAGGGCTATTACCGGATGATGCTTCCCGGGGCCCGAAGCTGTCTAAATCCTTGTCTCGTGTGTTGTGTCTCTCGTCCCGATCAACCCCTGTCAAGCTACCACATAGATGTGTTGGCCTCGCGACTAAGTCCTGGCACTAAGGACATCTGCCGTGACAATTCCACGATAGTCAGGGTTAGGGCATAACGTAATCTCGGTGAGACCGATTACACAAACTCGGTGAGACCGATTTTGGTAATAGACAAATAGAGAGTTGGTCAGGCAAACCCGGTGGGACCAATTCAGTCATCTCGGTTGGACCAAAATGTTACGAAAGGGAAACAAAGAGTTTGCATTGCAATCTCGGTGGGACCGATCGCTCATCTTGGTTTGACCGAAACATTTCGAAGGGAAACAGAGAGATTACAATCCCATCTCGGTGAGACTGAGATCCCTATCGGTGAGACCGAAAAGACTAGGGTTTCTGGCAGTGGCTATGTCAACTGAACTCGATGGCGCCGGATAGAAAGTTTCGGTGGGGCCGAGTTTGACTTTTGGCTTGGGACATATGTGGATGTGAGAAAGTAGTTGAGGGTTTTTGGAGCATATCACTAAGCACTTTGAGCAAGAAACTCATTAAGCAACACCTCATCCCCTCTTGATAGTATTGGCTTTTCCTATGGACTCAATGTGATCTTGGATCACTAAAATGAAAAATGTAGAGTCTTGTGCTTTGAGCTTGAGCCAATCCTTTTGTCCTTAACATTTTGAGGGGTCCATGTTTCTCATCCATGCCATGCCAAACATTGAGCTTTTCTGAAATATTTATCTTGAAATAGCATTAGCTCAATGAGCTATATGTTGTTAGGAATTACCAAAACCACCCAGGGATAGTTGCACTTTCAATCTCCCCCTTTTTGGTAATTGATGACAACATATAGATCAAATCTTCGACAAATGATAATAAGATTGAAAAACATCGTTGCTTTGAGAAGTATGTGATAAGCAAGAGCTCCCCCTAAATTGTGCATTATTTAAAATTTGGTTTGTACTACAAATGCACAATGTGTTAGGATCATGGGTTACTCTTCCATGTCACATACATCTTGGTTGGAGCGCTCAAAATGATAGAAGTTAAAAGCATGCACTCATCACCAAGCAAGTGAATGATCATATAAGGATATAAGAGATAATATCATCCAACAAGCATTAAGGGTAGCATATGATCAAAGACATGATCAAACAAGTAAACAAGTATCTCACAAGCACACAATCAAGAAGTTCAACCAAAAACAAGAGAGATAAAAAGCAACACTCTCTCTCGAAGCCTATGATCTATACATTTTCTCCCCCTTTGGCAACATGTTACCAAAAAGTTCAAAAAATGCATAGTGCTAAACGACTCTCAGGCTTGGTCTTCAGGAGGTGGTGTAGAGATGGCTCCAAGGACGAAAGCTTCTGTTGGTGTAGCTGGAGCTGGTAGAGTGGCTGCTGGAGGTGGCACTAGAGCTGTAGCAGCTGGTGTTGATACTGTAGCTCTAGTATCTGTGACTGGCACTGCAGTAGATCTCTGTCCTGTGGGCACTTTGGCAAAAGCATCTGTAGTAGACTTTCCCTTCTTCTCCTCTGCTTCTTCCTGAAGCTGCTCAACTGCAGCTTGGATCTCAGTTACCTTGACATCAAGATCATAGAATTTCTGCTCAATGGTCCTCTCCAAACTCTCCTGGTTTTGAGTCAGGGTGGCCAAGCCCTTCTCAATCCTCAAAGTGGATTGGATCAGATATCCAAGCTGGTCTTGCTTGCTCTTCAAGAACACTAGAGATGCCTCTTTAGTAGTTGGCATCTTTGTAGCTTTCTCTGCCCTTGCCTTCTCTCTCTTCTCATGTGCTTAAGCTGATGATGGTTCATTCTCATTCATGACAACAGTGTTGTCTTCAAATTCAGGGTAAATGGGCAGGTGCTCCTTATCCAATGGATATTTGCCTGTGCCCATCTTGGAGTTGATGAGCTCCTGAATTTGTGGGGCATACTCACAAGATCTCTTCTGATCAGCTGTTGTCCTTTTGATTGTCTCCACAATCAGACTCGTGACTTTAAACTTTTGAGGCACATCAAACAAATGTAGCAAATTGGTAGCATGTCCTCTAATCATCTTGTGATCACCTGACTTGGGTAGAAATGTGTGCCTTAGGATCTAGTTGATGGTAGGCAAACCATACAACAAGAAGTGGACAAATCCAAACTTATGAGTCTCCAAAGCATCATTTGGGATCTCTCTGTACATGTGTGACATAGTGTTATGGTCTTTCTTCTTCTCAGCATAAACATCCAAGTCATCTTCATTTCCTTCTTGGGCATTGATCAACTGAGCCCATTCTTCCATAGAGGATTGGTACCTAGTACCTTCTGACATCTAGATGATCTTCCCATCTGGGTAGAAGTGGGCAGTGGAGTAAAACTGCATGATCAGCTCATCATTCCACTTGGTGAGCTTCTGGGCAACAAATGTATCAACTCCACATGATTTGAAGATGTCATATACACCTGGATAGTGATCTTCATTCTCCTTGATGTACTCCTAGTCAACCCATCTCATGTCACAGACAATAGGCTTCTTGTCAAGCAAAATTGTCTCATAAAAGTCTTGTTGTTCCTTACTGTGAAACCTGTAGTCAACAACAGTTCTTCTCCTGGCAGCATATGGATCATACTATCTCCATAATCTCAGTCCTGAATCCTTCCTAATTTTCATGTTTTCTGCAACAGGATGTGCATCATTGTGGTCAGGGATCTTGGACTTCAGTTTTGTCAAAACAAGTGAATCATCATCTTCTTCGTCAGCTTCAGGCACTGTGGCCTTGTTCTTCTCCTCAGCTGGAATACTTCTGGTGTTCCTCTTGGGTTTAGGCTTTTGAGCTGGAGCAGCAGCCTTGGGATCAGCTTTGGGCTTAGATGGAGCAGCCCTTGATCTGATTGCATCTCCCATGAGCTTCTGAGCTTTGGGTGCTAGCGCAGCATCCTCTTGTTCTTCTTCTTCTGAATCTCTCATCATGGAGGCTTGCCAAGAACTTTGGTAGTAGTGCTTCTTGCCCTCTTCTTCTTCTTACCATCACCAGCTGCTTCACCATCATCTGATTCAATGGTGAACTTCATAGTTTCACCTGTGGCAATTTTCTTTGACTTGGAAGCTTCAACAGTTGAGGCTCTGGCTTTTGACATTGGAACTCTTCTTGCTGGAGCCTTTGTTTTCATTCCTGGCTTAGTTGCATCAGCAGTGCCATACTCCTTTTTCAGCACCTTTTTCCTTGAAGTGGCCTCATCCTCAACAGCCACATAATCCTCATCTTCAGAATCTAAGGTTTTCTTCTTCCTTGTCCTGGTAGCAGCCTTTGGCAAGTTACTAGGTGTGTTCCTGCTGCCCTCATCATAGCTATTGGAGGGATTAGTGCCCTCACACAACTGAACATGTTCCTATGACTTGCTCTGATACCACTTGTAGGATTGAAAGTATGTCTAGAGTGGGGGTGATTAGACTACTTGACCAAATAAAATCTAGCCTTTTCCCAATTTTAGTTCTTGGCAGATTTTAGCAACTTAGAACAAGTCAAGCAATCAACCTACACATGCAATTCTAAGAGTATAGCAGCGGAATGTAAAACAATTGCATATGAAGGTAAAGGGAGGAGTTTGAGGAAGCAAACGCAATGTTGACACAAAGATTTTTTATCCGTGGTTCCGATAGGTGGTGCTATCGTACATCCATGTTGATGGAGACTTCAACCCACAAAGGGTAACGGTTGCACGAGTCCATGGAGGGCTCCACCCATGAAGGGTCCATGAAGAAGCAACCTTGTCTATCCCACCATGGTCGTCGCCTACGAAGGACTTGCCTCACTCGGGTAGATCTTCACAAAGTAGGCGATCTCCTTGCCCTTACAAACTCCTTGGTTCAACTCCACAATCTTGACGGAGGCTCCTGATACGTCTCCAACGTATCTACTTTTCCAAACACTTTTGCCCTTGTTTTGGACTCTAACTTGCATGATTTGAATGAAACTAACCCGGACTGACGCTGTTTTCAGCAGAACTGCCATGATGTTGTTTTATGTGTAGAAAAGAAAAGTTCTCGGAATGTCCTAAAAATCCACGGAGGCACCTTTTGGAATTAATAAGAATTTCTAGGCGAAAGAAATACGCCAGGGGGCCCACACCCTGTCCACGAGACAGGGGTAGCCCCCCTCCTGGGCGCGCCCCCTATCTCGTGGGCCCCCTGGACCTCCACCGACCTCAACTCCAACTCCATATATTCATGTTCGGGGAGAAAAAAATCAGAGAGAAAGTTTCATCACGTTTTACGACACGGAGCGCCAAGCCCTAATCTCTCTCGGGAGGGCTGATCTGGAGTCCGTTCAGGGCTCCAAAGAGGGGGATTCGTCGTTGTCGTCATCATCAACCATCCTCCATCACCAATTTCATGATGCTCACCGCCGTGTGTGAGTAATTCCATCGTAGGCTTGCTGGACGGTGATGGGTTGGATGAGATTTACCATGTAATCAAGTTAGTTTTGTTAGGGTTTGATCCCTAGTATCCACTATGTTCTGAGATTGATGTTGCTATGACTTTGCTATGCTTGCTTGTCACTAGGGCCCGAGTGCCATGATTTCAGATCTGAACCTATTATGTTTTCATGAATATATGTGTGTTCTTGATCCTATCTTGCAAGTCTATAGTCACCTATTATGTGTTATGATCCGACAACCCCGAAGTGACAATAATCGTGATACTTCTCGGTGATGACCGTAGTTTGAGGAGTTCATGTATTCACTATGTGCTAATGCTTTGTTCCGGTTCTCTAATAAAAGGAGGCCTTAATATCCCTTAGTTTTCGCTAGGACCCCGCTACCACGGGATGGCAGGACAAAAGGTGTCATGCAAGTTCTTTTCCGTAAGCACGTATGACTATTTACGGAATACATGCCTACATTACATTGATGAACTGGAGCTAGTTATGTGTCACCCTATGTTATAGCTATTACATGAGGAATCACATCCGGCATAATTATCCATCACTGATCCATTGCCTACGAGATTTTCACATATTGTTCTTCGCTTGTTTACTTTTCCGTTGCTACTATTACAACTATTACAAAAACCCAAAAACTATTATCTTTACTTTTGCCATCGTTACCTTTATTATCATACTACTTTGCTACTAAATACTTTGCTGCAGATACTAAGTTATCCAGGTGTGGTTGAATTGACAACTCAACTGCTAATACTCAAGAATATTCTTTGGCTCCCCTTGTGTTGAATCAATAAATTTGGGTTGAATACTTTACCCTTGAAAGCTGTTGCGATCCCCTACACTTGTGGGTTATCAAGACTAATTTCTGGCGCCGTTGCCAGGGAGCATAGCTCTATTCTCTGAGTCACTTGGGATTTATATCTGTTGATCACTATGAAGAACTTGAAAGACGACAGAACTAAGATTTTGCCCTCAACTACGAGGGGAGGTAAGGAACTGCAATCTAGATCTGCACTAGATTCTCCTTCCGTTCTTAGTAAGCTTGCGACACCTAAACCTGCTACTGCTATGAATTCTGATATGTCGCATGTTATTGATGATGCCACTTCTGCTATGCATGATGAAACTACTTCTGTGCGTGATACTACTTTGCCATTAGGTGAATTTCTTGATGAACAACTTGCTAGAGTTAGGGGGAGTGAAATTATTGAAGATGCTATTATTTATGATAGTGATGATGTGGGGACCCCGACTCATAAGTCGAGATCACCGAATGCACGTGTACAGTGATCCCAGAGATCAATGCTCACTGAACACACAGAAGCTGAATAACAAGAGTCTTACATCCATACATACCATCTTACACAAATTATGATCATTATGGTCAAGTCTTACATTGATGAAGCCTTAAGGGCTGAACATCAAATGAAACACAAGCAGCGGAAATCTTCGTCGATACGTAGAACCCATGCCATCTGCCTTAACCCTACAGGCATCCTGACTGGGAAACGTCCTAGTTCGCATGTACGTCTCCAAAGAACTCTTCTTCAAACTCCGGTTCTTCCATGCCTGGTCAATTAAATAACCAGTGGCAAGCCAATGAGTACTTTGAATGTACTCGCAATCAACCCATGTTTTGGTTCAAGATACAACAATGCATGATATAGGTAAATTTTTGCAGAAAGCTAGTTTTGAGTGCAATGACATGTTCAACAACTTGTAAAACATGCATCAAGAGAATTTAAGTAACCATGAGGACAGGTTACAGGTATCAACATAAATAGAGTGGGCACCAACCCAAATCAATCATGTCAAGTCCTTTGACTTGACCCAAGTAGATCTTCCCACTTATCCAAACACACACACTGGTCTGTAAACATGTGGACGTAGCCCAAGAGCGGTTACCCAACTGTCCTTGACCGTGGACACGGCTATTCGAATAGTTTTACACTCTGCAGAGGTTGCACACTGTACCCACAAGATCCGGGGAACTTCCGTGTCATCCACGACCCGCGATACCTCAAGTACCCGGGGTAAGCACCCGATCACTACCTTTCCCTAGACGACACTAACATGGAGTCCACTCGATTGGTAGTAACCCCCGTGCCTAACATTTCACATCATAAAGTTGTGGAGCCTCGCTCCCATATTCATCACATACCACAAGCACGGGGTACCAACGGTGTGTCCGGTGCCCTAAGAAGACAGTCATGGCCGCCCTACCTGGCACAACCCCGTCCCGAGAGAGAGCACCAACTCTCCCCTATCACTAGTAATGCGGGCTCCAAGCTAGTATCGACATAGGTAATCAATAATGCCCTTTCCCATATAAGGGTAGAGTGCTTGCGCATGTAAGGTTGGAATAACGGTCGCAACTTCAACCAATCCGTTTTGAAAACAACACACACTTGCCTCGGTAAACCACTTTGTCATCAAGTGGCTACCCAACTCATCATCTCCCCCGGGCATAAGTGGCACCCGATGGGGTTTTCGAAAAGTCCTTTGAAAATACTTAGTCTCCCTCACCATGCATATTCCCGTCCCTTTTTGTGTAGCATCTACTTTAGCATCCTATCTACTCCCACCGGCATAACCATCATAAGAAGGTAGGGCCATGCACAATGCAAATATCAACGAGGAAGTAACAAAGGCAACCAACCCACGTGGTTCACCATCTCATCATGATTCCGATGCAACAATAATAAAGAGCTATATGACATGCATAAAAAGGGTTTCATAGACATGGTCAAAGGGCTGCTTGCCTTGGTTGGCTTGGTCTTCAAAGTCTTCAGGCCCTTCCTCTCCTTCTTCTCCAACTACTTCTTCAAACACGGGATCTAATTGTCACAATAAAACAACGGATAAATGAGACAATAATAAAAACAGAAAAGTCAAAGTGCTCAGAAAAATGTCAACTTATTTTTGTAAAATACTAGGAGGAAAACTAGGAAGGGGAAAATTCTTGGTTTTGGATTTGGAGCTAGGGAGACAGAGTTGTGGATTTTCAAACAGAGGTTCTATTGTTCAAATTTGAATTTAATTTTGAACAGAACAGAAAAGTGTAATGGATGTGCATGAAAGTTACATCAATAAATAGGTGGGATTATTCTGGGATTTTAGGAGTTGGAATTTTTCCATTTGGATAAATATTTTACCCTGTGGGATTTTTGGAAGGGAGACAGAAAAAGAAAAGTGGCGCTATGCCACTGGGCCGAGAGGCCACGGGCAGCAGGCCCAGAGGGGAAACCAGCCCACGCGGGGCCGCCATGTCGAAGGTGTAAAGGCGAGGTACGCCTTCGGCCGACGGGCGAACCGGTGCGCGCGCGCGTGCGTTTAAACCTGACGGGTGGATCCCACCCGTCAGGGTGTGAGGCTGACGGGCAGGGCCCACGGCCGTCGTCATCTACCTTCGTCCAGAGGCAATGACGAGCTCGCCGGCGGCGATACAGAGCACGGGGGGGTGCGTGGGTGGTACCGTTGGACTCGGGGGGATGTCGCCGTTCGGGTGGTGGTGGAGACGGTCGCCGGAGCAGCCTGGTTCGCCGGCAACGAGGTCACGCGGCGGAGGTGCTTCGGGCGTCGATGGATTCGGTCGATCCTGGCTGCAAAAGGAGCAGGGAAGAGAGGGGAAAGGGTCAGCATGGCCGCGCGGTTCCAGATCGAGAGAAAACAGGGGCGGAGGAGGCCTGTACCACGCGAACGCCGACGAGCCAAGGCGGCGGGGCCCAAGCTCGATCTCGAGCTCGAGCGGCTCTGGAGACCAAAGGGTGGTATGGGAGGTGGATTAGGAGTGTGGGGGAGCGACAGGGAGAGAGAGAGGCTCGGGGTCGCCTTATATAGGCTGGCCGAGGTCCACTGCAGGCGTGGCCTACGGGTGCCCGCGGGATCGGCTCGGGTGGCCGTTAGAGAGGGAATGGAGGGCTCAGGGGTGTTCATGGGAGTGGTGTAGGGTGCCAGGGAGAGAGAGAAGGAGCGGGGCGAGCTGCACACGGGCCACAGGAGTGGCGCAAGCATTGGCCGAGCGGGACGGCGCTCTGGCGCGAGCTGCAGGAGAGAGAGGAGGGCGCGGGAGCAAGTGGGTGGCCTGCTGGCATGGAGCGGACGTCGAGGGGCATCGACTGGCGCGTGGGGGAGGCTCGAGGTGGTCGGGGGACGCGGCGTCAACGGTCGGGTGCCCTTCCAGGCGCTCCAGAGCGCGACTTTGGCCGGCATCCGCGGCTTTCCCGCATCCGCGCGCGTCCACTAGTGTCTGGAGGCTACAGGGGGCGTGGGCAAAAGCTGGAGCGGGCCTTGGATGCTCTGGAGAGCTGAGGGGAGAGAAGGAGGCTGAGAGAGAGGGGAGAAGCTGCTATCCAGAGAAGACAAATGGGGTTCCCCCTCCCTTCATCATTGCTTCCTCGGGCAGAAAAGCATCCAGGTGATAGAGGGGAACTAGGAGGGGTTGTGGTAAAAAGATGGGCTCAAGGAGATTAGTGGAAGAGGCTGGAATTTGCATTTCAAAATTCTGCCAGAAGGTGTTTGATGATGGTTTGGGCAAGTTAATGACTTCCACTTGTCATGAGACTCCACAGGGTGAGATGTCACATATAATTAGGGCCTTCCACCCATTTTGAGCTTATTTGGGCAAAGTTGCCAATGCAACTTTTGTAAACCCTAAAAATTGGTAGGAATGGACTTGTGTAGATCTAGTTGAGCAGATCACTTCTCCTTGATGCACCACTTGGTGTAATGGCCTCATTTGGTCATGTAAACATGCTCACAAAATTTGAGGTCAAGGAGAGAAAGTTGGTAGTACAAACTTGTTCAAATTTGATTCTGGTCAGAGAGGGTTTTGAGGCACTTTGATCAAGATATCTTTTTCTCCAACCTGTGCATTTGGTCTAGATGCATTATTAGACCATTGGAGCATGTGCACCAAGTTTGATAACATTTGGACATGTTTGGCAATGTAAAGTTGCTCAAACTTCAAAATATCCAGAAAGGGTTTTTGAGGGGTTTGACCAATATTTTGAACATGACCATGTGTTGAAACTCTTATATATTGAAAATATATGTCCACTGAGTTTCCCTAATTTTTGTCAAATATTTTTGAAACAATAAAATAATTTTTCCCTATTAAAGACCATTTCTGGCCTTAAGAAAAGCTTTTAATTAAAATAGGAAAAATAACTTTTAAAATTATATTTTTGTGGTTTATGGAAGTCCTATACCTAATAGGTTTCAAATATACTCTTTGAAATAATTTTCATACCCCAAATCAATTACTTGCAGTGCAAACCTCAATTTAGGGGTTTTTGAAAAACTAATTTTAGAAAATACTTTTTGGCCAAATTATTTTTGTAAGAAAATACTATATTTCTCTATACACATGGCATGATCATTGGGCAAGAGTTTGGGGCAAGGAGATGAAGTATAGAAGGTGGAGTAGTTGACTTTAAAGAGCACTTGAAAAGAATCACAGAGAGAAAACCAACTCCAAATAAAAGCCAAATAATGCAAAAGTTTTTGTTGGTCCAAAATTTCATGATTTAATAATGCAAATGAAATGTTACAAAATGCAGGGTGTGACAGACCTACCCCCCTTACAAGAATCTTGTCCCCGAGATTCCTAAACTAGGCTTTAAAGAGATACGGAAACTCGGATCTAAGGTAGTCTTCACGCTCCCAAGTTGCTTCTGCTTCAGTGTGGTTGCTCCATTGGACCTTGAAGTACTTGATGGTGCGGATTCGAGTGTGTCACCCAGCCTCATCCAGAATGCAGATGGGCCTCTCACGGTAAGTCAAATCAGGCTGAAGGTCAATGGCTTGGTGATTGACGTCCTTGTAAAGATCAGGCTTGTCTGGAACTTGGAGACACTTCCGGAGTTGTGACACGTGGAACACGTTGTGCACATCGGATAGTTCAGGTGGAAGTTCCAACTGGTAAGCCACTTCTCCTCGTCGTTCAGTGATCTTGAAGGGGCCGATGTATCTTGGTGCGAGCTTCCCCTTAACATGGAAACGCTGGGTTCCCTTGAGAGGTGTGACCCGGAGATAGACACGGTCTCCAACTCGGAAGTTCATGTCTCTACGACGTGAGTCAGCGTAGCTCTTCTGCCTTGACTTGGCGGTCTTCAAACGCTCTCTGACAAGCTGGACTTGCTCTTCTACTTCACGAAGGATATCAGGCCCAAAGACAAGTCCTTCTCCGGTCTCTGACCAATTGAGGGGTGTGCGGCACTTCCGTCCGTATAACACTTCAAATGGTGCCATCTGAAGGCTTGACTGATAACTATTGTTGTAAGAGAACTCGGCGAAAGGGAGGCAGTCTTCCCACCTAGCTCCATATGCTAAGACACAGGCTCGGAGCATGTCTTCGAGTATCTGATTTACTCGTTCTGTCTGACCTCCGGTCTGTGGGTGGAAAGCAGTGCTGAAGGACAACTTGGTCCCCATGGCCTCTTGGAACTTCTTCCAGAACCTTGAGGTAAACTGGGTTCCTCGATCTGACACAATCTCCTTGGGAACACCATGAAGGCTTACGATTGTGTTGATGTAGAGGCTGGCTAGCTGGTTTCCCTTGTAAGTTGTCTTGACCGGAATGAAATGGGCAACTTTGGTCAAATGGTCGACTATGACCCAGATGGAGTCATGTCCCTTATTTGACCTAGGTAATCCAGTGATGAAGTCCATTCCGACTTTATCCCATTTTCACTCGGGAACCTTGAGTGGTTGGAGCAATCTAGCAGGTCGCTGATATTCAGCCTTGACTCTCTGGCATACATCACACTTTGCAACATAGGTGGCAATCTCCCTTTTCATCTCGTGCCACCAAAATCTTTCCTTCAGGTCTTGATACATCTTGGTTCCTCTAGGATGGATGGAATACGGGGTGTCATGAGCTTCTTGCAAGATCAGGTTCTTGAGCTCAACCTTGTTGGGCACGCAAATGCGATTCCCAAACCACACAATTCCTTGCTCATCCTCTGAGAATCCTGGGGCCTTGCCTACCTTGATCTTCCTCTTGATGCCCTCAATACTTTCGTGTCCCTTCTAAGCTTCCTTAATATCATCCATCAAGGTAGGCCTAACTTCGAGGTTGGCCAAGAATCCTGGTGCAACCAGTTCCAACTCGAAGCTTTCAAGTTCTTCATACAAGGCGGGTAGCTTGTCCTTAAGCATAGCATTCAAGGAACAAGCCTTTCTGCTTAATGCATCTGCTACCACATTAGCCTTCCCAGGGTGGTATTGAACACTGAGGTCATAATCTTTGATCAACTCTAGCCATCTTCTTTGCCTCATGTTCAATTCCCTTTGAGTGAAAATATACTTCAGACTTTTGTGATCCGTGTATATCTCACACCGCTTCCCTAGGAGGTAATGTCGCCATGTCTTCAGGGCATGAACCACTGCTGCTAACTCAAGATCATGAGTAGCATAGTTCTCTTCATGAGGTCGTATTTTCCTTGAAAGGTAAGCCATGACTCTGCCTTCTTGCATCAAAACACCTCCCAGTCCGGTTCTTGACGCATCACAATATATCACAAACTCCTTGTGTATATCTGGTGTGGCCAGGACTGGGGCGGTGGTCAGTCTCTTCTTCAGCTCCTGGAAGCTCTCTTCGCACTTCGGCGTCCATTCAAACTTCTTGTCCTTCTTCAAGAGCTGAGTCAAGGGTCGGGCAATGCTTGAGAATCCTTCTACGAACTTGCGGTAATATCCCGCGAGTCCGAGGAAGCTTCTGACTTCCTTCACATTGCTTGGGGATTGCCATTCAGTCACGGCTTCAATATTAGCGGGATCGACTGACAATCCTTCTTCGGTCAAAACATGACCCAAGAATCCAACTTCACGCAGCCAAAATTCACACTTGCTGAACTTGGCATACAGTTGGTGCTCTCGAAGCTTGTCTAGGACCATCCTCAAGTGTTGCTCGTGCTCTTCTTCCGTCTTCGAGAAGACAAGAATGTCATCAATGAAGACAACGACAAACTTGTCCAAATATTCCATGAAGACCTTATTCATGAGATACATGAAGTAAGCCGGGGCATTGGTCAATCCAAAGGACATGACCGTGCACTCATACAGGCCATATCTGGTTACAAATGCCGTCTTCGGAATATCTTGGGGTCTGATTTTCAGCTGGTAGTACCTAGATCTTAGGTCGATCTTGGAGAACACCTTGGCCCCATTGAGTTGATCAAACAGATCTTCAATCTTGGGAAGTGGGTACTTGTTCTTGATTGTAACTTCATTGAGGGAGCGGTAGTCAATGCACAAGCGGATGGTACCATCCTTCTTTGCCACAAACAGAACAGGTGATCCCCAAGGGGAGGCACTAGGGCGGATAAATCCTTTCCTCAACTGCTCTTCCAGTTGCTTCTTCAATTCTGCTAACTCTTCCGATCCCATTCTATAAGGCTTCTTATAGATGGGTCCCGCTCCGGGTATGAGCTCGATGATGAACTCAATGTCTCGGTCAGGAGGCATTCCCGGTAGCTCATCAGGAAAAACATCTGGGTATTCGCATACTACCGGCACCTGCTCCAATCCAACTTCAGTCAGACAGTTGACTTGGTTGGCTTGAGCAGAGGAGGGGTTGGAGGCATATTTAACTTCGACTCCTTGCTCATTGGTCACAGTGACAGTCCAGTTGGCGCAATCTATCAAGCCTTGGTGCTTGATGAACCAATTCATTCCTAAGATCACATCCAAGCCTTGTGATCCTAAGATGATAAGGTCTGCTAGGAAGTCTACCCCGTTAATGATAATCCCGACTCCTCTACACCCTATCTTGGCTCTCATCTCTGCTCCGAGGGTTTGTACCACCATAGGGTTATTCAGGAGCGTAGGGGTCATGGCACTTTTTAATGCAAACTTTTGGGTGACAAATGAATGCGTGGCTCCAGAATCAAACAAGACAGTTGCAGGTGCTGAATTGACAAGGAACGTACCCAGCATGATGTCCGGGTCTTCCTGGGCTTCTTCTGCAGTGACATGATTCACACACCCCCTGCCATTGTTGGGCAGGTTGTGGGGAGCTTGGTTCCTTGGTGGCATTCCATGGCCTTGTCCTGGGTTCTGCGCATTGGGGCGCGGGGCGTCGGGCTTCTTGTTGGGGCAATTCTTGGAGTAATGTCCTGGCTGTCCACATCCAAAGCAAGTGACTTGGTTGGGGATGCTGCTCTTGCCAGCATTGTTATTGGGGTTGTTGTAAGCTGGCCTGGGGTTGGCATACTGCTGAGGTGGATAGTTGGTGCGGGGTGCAGGAGCTCTTGGCTGCTGATAGGTTGGCTTGACCGGGGCTGGCTGCCACGGGCGAGGCTTCTGGTTGCTGGAGCTACCCTTGCTGATCATCTTGCGCTTACGGGTGTCATCCAAAGCACGTCGCTTGTCCTCAAGCATGAGTGCCTTGTTCACCAGATCAGGAAAGGTCGGGCAGTCACACACAACAAGCGAGTACTGCAGAGTCTGGTTAAGGCCTTCCATGAAGCGCTCCTTTTTGGCAGCATCAGTGCTGACATCCTCAGGGGCATACCTTGAGAGAACACTGAACTTCTGCATGTACTCCTTGACAGTGCTACCTCCTTGCTTCAGGGCTCGGAACTCACGCTTCTTGATGGCCATGATTCCAGAAGGAATGTGGGCCTTGCGGAATTCTGCCTTGAAGTTATTCCAAGTGATGTCTTGCTCAGCATGCATGGCCTTGAATCCATCCCACCAAGCTCTGGCAGTTCCCCCGAGACAGTGGGCAGCATATGCCACCTTCTCACGGTCCTCAGTGCATCCGACTAGTGCCAGCAGATCCTCAATGGTGCGGACCCAGTCGTCTGCATCCAGGGGTTCAGCAGTCTCGATGAAGGTGGGTGGTGCATGCTTCTTGAACTCCACCAACGTGGAACGTCCATTGCCGTGTCCTGCCGGCTGGCGATTGACAGCTTGAGCAATCATCTGGAGGGTTGCAGTGTTGGCTTGGCGTTCCTCTCGGAAGGCTTGGAGAAGCTGAGCCATGTCCATGTTTGGAGGAGGTGGTGGTGCTGGAGTCTGTCCTCGGGCTTGGTCCTGGCTGACTCCTGCTTCAGCAGAACCTCCGGCTTCTTGCTGCTGGGTAGAGGTACCAGTACGTGTTACAACAGGCATCCTGTTGGAGCGGTCAAGGTCTCATGATTGGGAAAAGAAAATGAGGGAAAGCAATATAGATGGGATGCCTAGTAAGGGGGTGGGGTGATACAATTTTAAGTTAAACAAGGGCCAGAAGGGCCAAACTCATGCATTAAAACCAAATGGGTGATGCAGTTGTTTACAATGCCCCGAAAGGGAAAGTACAACTTCCATCAAAACACGTTGAAAGCAAACACAACACAACATGGTTTCATATGAACCATTACAAGGACTCGACTTCGCATAGGGGTACACAACCTATCCTACCATAGGGTTACGGACTGGCCCATCCTAGTCCTGAACAGTGTCTAAGTGGTGGAATGCTCGGTCGGGTATTCTGGCTCCTCTGGGTCTTCCTCCTCATCTTCATCTGTCTTAGTCTCTTCGTCACTTGAGGGAGTGGGGGAGTGGAGGAGCTGAACACGGTGCTGCTTCGCTGGTGGCGCCGCGAAGAGGTTGCGATATTCCTTCGCCGTCATACGGCGTGGCTGAGATGATCCCTTGGCATGCGTGACCTGTGGGGGTCGCCCACCTCGATAGGCTACAACGGGCTATCCAGGGGGTGCACCATCCTTCTTGATCCTGTCCGCCTTCATCTGAGCCAGGCGGAGGAGTTCTTTGGTCTCGTGGAGTTCCTTCCGAAGCTCCACCGACTCCGAGGCCAAGTATTGTGCCAGGCTGTCGGCACACAAGCTGAAGTAGGTCTGGAAACGGAGGGAAAGTCCTTCGTCCATGGGTGGAGCTGGTGCGCTGCTCTCATCATCACCTTCATTACGATAAGGCAGGTAACGAGTGGCTGGCTCACTTGCCATCTCTGGCAGGAGATCTCGAAGGCGAGTCAATGCCTTGAGAGCAGCAGTCTCCACGGCGAGAAGTAGGGTTGCCATCTGGGGTCCCTAAAAGAACCAGCTCGTCGGGGAGTCGTTCGCCCTCACGACTACCTCCACGTGATACTCCTTCTTAGTGCTGTTGATCCAGTGCTCGTGGTAGGAGAAGGTGGGGGCTCGAGTGAACTGGCACTTCCTGAGGCTATCCTCAAGAAGCACGGGAAATCCGGCGGTCAGGAAGTCCTCGGGTACGACGACCATCTACAAAAGTGGAAGGGGAAGGGTCAAAAGAGGGAATGTGACCTATGTTTGAGATACTACCAGAAAACATAGGTATACAGGTAATTTCGTGGATAGTCTCACTCTAACTAACGTCCATGCTAGCTAAGGCTTCCTACAGTCAGGATGGCTCTGATACCAGCTTTGTGGGGACCCCGACTCATAAGTCGAGATCACCGAATGCACGTGTACAGTGATCCCAGAGATCAATGCTCACTGAACACACAGAAGCTGAATAATAAGAGTCTTACATCCATACATACCGTCTTACACAAATTATGACCATTATGGTCAAGTCTTACATTGATGAAGCCTTAAGGGCTGAACATCAAATGAAACACAAGCAGCGGAAATCTTCGTCGATACGTAGAACCCATGCCATCTGCCTTAACCCTACAGGCATTTTGACTGGGAAACGTCCTAGTTCGCATGTTCGTCTCCAAAGAACTCTTCTTCGAACTCTGGTTAATACCAGCTCTATGGGGACCCCGACTCATAAGTCGAGATCACCGAATGCACGTGTACAGTGATCCCAGAGATCAATGATCACTGAACACACAGAAGCTGAATAACAAGAGTCTTACATCCATACATACCGTCTTACACAAATTATGACCATTATGGTCAAGTCTTACATTGATGAAGCCATAAGGGCTGAACATCAAATGAAACACAAGTAGTGGAAATCTTCGTCGATACGTAGAACCCATGCCATCTGCCTTAACCCTACAGGCATTCTGACTGGGAAATGTCCTAGTTCGCATGTTCGTCTCCAAAGAACTCTTCTTCGAACTCCGGTTCTTCCATGCCTGGTCAATTAAATAACGGGTGGCAAGCCAATGAGTATTTTGAATGTACTCGCAAGCAACCCATGTTTTGGTTCAAGATACAACAATGCATGATATAGGTAAATTTTTGCAGAAAGCTAGTTTTGAGTGCAATGACATGTTCAACAACTTGTAAAACATGCATCAAGAGAATTTAAGTAACCATGAGGACAGGTTACAGGTATCAACATAAATAGAGTGGGCACCAACCCAACTCAATCATGTCAAGTCCTTTGACTTGACCCAAGTAGATCTTCCCACTTATCCAAACACACACACTGGTTTGTAAACATGTGGACGTAGCCCAAGAGCGGTTACCCAACTGTCCTCGACCGTGGACACGGCTATTCGAATAGTTTTACACTCTGCAGAGGTTGCACACTGTACCCACAAGATCCGGGGAACTTCCGTGTCATCCACGACCCGCGATACCTCAAGTACCCGGGGTAAGCACCCGATCACTACCTTTCCCTAGACGACACTAACATGGAGTCCACTTGATTGGTAGTAACCCCCATGCCTAACATTTCACATCATAAAGTTGTGGAGCCTCGCTCCCATATTCATCACATACCACAAGCACGGGGTACCAACGGTGTGTCCGGTGCCCTGTAAGACAGTCATGGCGGCCCTACCTGGCACGACCCCGTCCCGAGAGAGAGCACCAACTCTCCTCCGTCACTAGTAATGCGGGCTCCAAGCTAGTATCAACCTAGGTAATCAATAATGCCCTTTCCCATATAAGGGTAGAGTGGTTGCGCATGTAAGGTTGGAATAACGGTCGCAACTTCAACCAATCCATTTTGAAAACAACACACACTTTCCTCGGTAAACCACTTCGTCATCAAGTGGCTACCCAACTCATCATCTCCCCCGGGCATAAGTGGCACCCGATGGGGTTTTCGAAACGTCCTTTGAAAATACTTAGTCTCCCTCACCATGCATATTCCCGTCCCTTTTTGCGTAGCATCTACTTTAGCATCCAATCTACTCCCACCGGCATAACCCTCATAAGAAGGTAGGGCCATGCACAATGCAAGTGTCAACGAGGAAGTAACAGAGGCAACCAACCCACGTGGTTCACCATCTCATCATGATTCCGATGCAACAATAATAAAGAGCTATATGACATGCATAAAAAGGGTTTCATAGACATGGTCAAAGGGATGCTTGCCTTGGTTGGCTTGGTCTTCAAAGTCTTCAGGCCCTTCCTCTCCTTCTTCTCCAACTACTTCGTCAAACACGGGATCTAATCGTCGCAATAAAACAACGGATAAATGAGACAATAATAAAAACAGAAAAGTCAAAGTGCTCAGAAAAATGTCAACTTATTTTTGTAAAATACTAGGAGGAAAACTAGGAAGGGGAAAATTCTTGGTTTTGGATTTGGAGCTAGGGAGACAGAGTTGTGGATTTTCAAACAGAGGTTCTATTGTTCAAATAAGAATTTAATTTTGAACAGAATAGAAAAGTGTAATGGATGTGCATGAAAGTTACATCAATAAATAGGTGGGATTATTCTGGGATTTTAGGAGTTGGAATTTTCCATTTGGATAAATATTTTACCCTGTGGGATTTTTGGAAGGGAGACAGAAAAGAAAAAGAAAAGTGGCGCTGTGCCACTGGGCCAGAGAGGCCACGGGCAGCAGGCCCAGAGGGGAAACCAGCCCGCGCGGTGCCGCCACGTCGAAGGCGTAAAGGCGAGGTACGCCTTCGGCTGACGGGCGAACCGGTGCGCGCGCGCGTGCGTTTAAACCTGACGGGTGGATCCCGCCCGTCAGGGTGTGAGGCTGACGGGCAGGGCCCACGGCCGTCATCGTCTACCTCCGTCCAGAGGCAACGACGAGCTCGCCGGTGGCGATAGAGAGCACGGGGGGGTGCGTGGGTGGTACCGTTGGACTTGGGGGGATGTCGCCGTTCGGGAGGTGGTGGAGATGGTAGCCGGAGCAGCCTGGTTTGCCGGCGACGAGGTCACGCGGCGGAGGTGCTTCGGGCGTCGACGGATTCGGTCGCTCCTGGCTGCAAAAGGAGCAGGGAAGAGAGGGGAAAGGGTCAGCGTGGCCGCGCGGTTCCAGATCGAGAGAAAACGGGGGCGGAGGAGGCCTGTACCGCGCGAACGCCGACGAGCCGAGGCGGCGGGGCCCGAGGTCGATCTCGAGCTCGAGCGGCTCTGGAGACCAACAGTGGTATGGGAGGTGGATTAGGAGTGGGGGGAGCGACAGGGAGAGAGAGAGGGGCTTGGGGTCGCCTTATATAGGTTGGCTGAGGTCCACCGTAGGCGTGGCCTACGGGTGCCCGTGGGATTGGCTCAAGTGGCTGTTAGAGAGGGAATGGAGGGCTCGGGGGTGTTCATGAGAGTGGTGTAGGGTGCCAGGGAGAGAGAGAAGGAGCGGGGCGAGCTGCACGCGGGCCACAGGAGTGGCGCGAGCATTGGCCGAGCGGGACGGTGCTCTGGCGCGAGCTGCAGGAGAGAGAGGAGGGCGCGGGAGCAAGTGGGTGGCCTGCTGGCGTGGAGCGGACGTCGAGGGGCATCGACTGGCGCGCGGGGGAGGCTCGAGGTGGTCGGGGGACGCGGCGTCAACGGTCAGGTGCCCTGCCAGGCGCTCCAGAGCGCGACTTTGGCCGGCATCCGCAGCTTTCCCACGTCCGCGCGCATTCACTAGTGTCTGGAGGCTGCAGGGGGCATGGGCAAAAGCTGGAGCGGGCCTTGGATGCTCTGGAGAGCTGAGGGGAGAGAAGGAGGCTGAGAGAGAGGGGAGAAGCTGCTGTCCAGAGAAGACAAATGGGGTTCCCCTCCCTTCATCATTGCTTCCTTGGGCAGAAAAGCATCCAGGTGATAGAGGGGAACTAGGAGGGGTTGTGGTAAAAAATGGGCTCAAGGAGATTAGTGGAAGAGGCTGGAATTTGCATTTCAAAATTCTGCCAGAAGGTGTTTGATGATGGTTTGGGCAAGTTAATGACTTCCACTTGTCATGAGACTCCACAGGGTGAGATGTCACATATAATTAGGGCCTTCCACCCATTTTGAGCTTATTTGGGCAAAGTTGCCAATGCAACTTTTGTAAACCCTAAAAATTGGCAGGAATGGACTTGTGTAGATCTAGTTGAGCAGATCACTTCTCCTTGATTCACCACTTGGTGTAATGGCCTCATTTGGTCATGTAAACATGCTCACAAAATTGGAGGTCAAGGAGAGAAAGTTGGTAGTACAAACTTGTTCAAATTTGATTCTGGTCAGAGAGGGTTTTGAGGCACTTTGATCAAGATATCTTTTTCTCCAACCTGTGCCATTTGGTCTAGATGCATTATTAGACCATTGGAGCATGTGCACCAAGTTTGAGAACATTTGGACATGTTTGGCAATGTAAATTTGCTCAAACTTCAAAATATCCAGAAAGGGTTTTTGAGGGGTTTGACCAATATTTTGAACATGACCATGTGTTGAAACTCTTATATATGGAAAATATATGTCCACTGAGTTTCCCTAATTTTTGTAAAATATTTTCGAAACAATAAAATAATTTTTCCCTATTAAAGACCATTTCTGGCCTTAAGAAAAGCTTTTAATTAAAATAGGAAAAATAACTTTTAAAATTATATTTTTGTGGTTTATGGAAGTCCTATACCTAATAGGTTTCAAATATACTCTTTGAAATAATTTTCATACCCCAAATCAAGTACTTGCAGTGCAAACCTCAATTTAGGGGTTTTTGAAAAACTAATTTTAGAAAATACTTTTTGGCCAAATTATTTTTGTAAGAAAATACTATATTTCTCTATACACATGGCATGATCATTGGGCAAGAGTTTGGGGCAAGGAGATGAAGTATAGAAGGTGGAGTAGTTGACTTTAAAGAGCACTTGAAAAGAATCACAAAGAGAAAACCAACTCCAAATAAAAGCCAAATAATGCAAAAAAATTGTTGGTCCAAAATTTCATGCTTTAATAATGCAAATGAAATGTTACAAAATGCAGGGTGTGACAGATGATGAAAGTTCTCCCAATGTTTATGAATTGCCTGTTGTTCCTGAGGGTTATTGTCGGTGTCAAAACCGGCGGATCTCGGGTAGGGGGTCCCGAACTGAGCGTCTAGGCAGATGGTAACAGGAGACAAGGGACACGATGTTTTTACCCAGGTTCGGGCCCTCTCGATGGAGGTAAAACCCTACTCCTGCTTGATTAATATTGATGATATGGGTAGTACAAGAGTGGATCTACCACGAGATCAAGGAGGTTAAACCCTAGAAGCTAGCCTATGGTATGATTGTTGTTCGTCCTATGGACTAAAACCCTCCGGTTTATATAGACACCGGAGAGGGCTAGGGTTACACAGAGTCGGTTACAATGGTAGGAGATCTACATATCCGTATTGCCAAGCTTGCCTTCCACGCCAAGGGAAGTCCCATCCGGACACGGGACGAAGTCTTCAATCTTGTATCTTCATAGTCTTGGAGTCCGGCCGATGATGATAGTTCGGCTATCCGGACACTCCCTAGTCCAGGACTCCCTCAGTAGCCCCTGAACCAGGCTTCAATGATGACGAGTCCGGCGCGCATATTGTCTTCGGCATTGCAAGGCGGGTTCCTCCTCCGAATAATCCATAGAAGATTGTGAACGCCAGGATAGTGTCCGGCTCTGTAAAATAAATTCCACATACCACCAAAGAGAGAATGATATTTACACAAGTTCAATCTGCTAACGTATTTTGTGGCGTGACGTCACACCACTACCAAGCCTTTACTTAAATCGTTTTTATTATACCACCTCAGCGCGTTTAGCGAAGCGGTTTCCTTGGCACGTCCTGTCGAAGCAGAGATCGTGTTCCCCTTATTCCGGGATTCCCATCAATACGGACATGGGTAACCCAACCGCGCCCGTTGCCACGCTCCCTCCATCGAAGGCGGGTTCCAAACGGCCACGGAGACGGCTCTTGGTATTCTCCTTCTTTATAATGAGACCCAGGCTCGTTCTTTTTCTTCAATCCTCAATCGAATCTGCCCCTCGCCCCGAGCTCCAACACTCAGGGCTCCAGATTCGAGCGCTTCGGAACTTCGACAATGTCCGGCTCCGACTTGCAGGGCCGGTGGATGCCCTCCTCCGTCACGGAGGAGGACGTGCTAAAGCTGAGAGAAGCCAGGTACTTAACCTACGAGATTTCGCATAGGCTTCCTGCCCAAGGGCAAGTCATTCCCACTCCCGAGCCAGGCGAGAGCGTCGTGTTCGTGTCTCACCTCCGTCGGGGTTTAGGCTTCCCGATGGATCCCTTCGTGAGGGGGCTCATTGTCACGCCCAATATGCGACCCTATCCAAAAGGAACTCGAAGGTCCCACCAAGGATAGACCCGCATATTGGAATGCTTTTGCAAGGTTGATATCATTACATCAACATTACATAAGTAGATGGGGATACATACATAAGGCATACAATGCCACACGAATACAACATCATCATACATAAGAGCACCATCCGACTACGGATGAAACACAAACAGAAACTCAAATGACATCCACCCTGCTAGCCCAGGCTGCCGACCTGGAACCTATCCCCTGATCGAAGAAGCAGAAGAAGAACTCAACGCAAGCAAGCATCGCTCTCGCGTCAAGATCATCACATAATCTGTACCTGCAATTGTTGTTGTAGTAATCTGTGAGCCACGAGGACTCAGCAATCCCATTACCATGGGTATCAAGACTAGCAAAGCTTAATGGGAAAGGAAAGGGTAAAGTGGTGAGGTTGCAGCAGTGACTAAGCATATATGGTGGCTAACATACGCAAAGAAGAGCAAGAAGAGAACAAGCGGAACGGTCGTGAAGCTAGCAATGATCAAGAGGTGATCCTAAACACCTACTTACGTCAAACATAACCCAGAAACCGTGTTCACTTCCCGGACTCCGCCGAGAAGAGACCATCACGGCTACACACTCGGTTGATGCATTTTAGTTCGGATCTGGTGTCAAGTTATCTACAACCGGACATTAACAAATTCCCATCTGCCACATAACCGCGGGCACGGCTCTCGAAAGTTTATACCCTGCAGGGGTGTCCCAACTTAGCCCATGACAAGCTCTCGCGATCAACGAAGGAATAGACCTTCTCCCAGGAAGAACCGATCAGTCTCGGAATCCCGGTTTACAAGACATTTCGACAATGGTAAAACAAGACCAGCAAGACTGCCCGATGCCCCGACATCCCGATAGGAGCTGCACATATCTCGTTCTCAGGGCAACACCGGATAAGCTAAGCGTACAGGTACCGACGTAACCCAAGTTGCCAAGGGATGGTCCCGCACGGTGCTCTAGTTTGGACCAACACTAGACAAGCATTGGCCCGGGGGGGCTATAATAAAGATGACCCTTGGGTTAATTACTCCCAAGGGAAAAGGTAGGTGGTGGTGAGGCAAATGGTAAAACCAAGGTTGGGCCTTGTTGGACAAGTTTTATTCAAAGCGAACTGTCAGGGGGGTCCCATAAATCACCCGACCGCGTAAGGAACGCAAAATCCGGGAACATAATACCGGTATGACGGAAACTAGGGCGGCAAGAGTGGAACAAAACACCAGGCATAAGGCCGAGCCTTCCACCCTTTACCAAATATATAGATGCATTAATAATAAAAGAGATATTGTGATATCCCAACATAAACCCTGTCCACCATGGAGAAATCTTCAACTTCACCTGCAGCTAGCAACGCTATAAGAGGGGCTGAGCAAAAGCGGTAACATAGCCAAACAACGGTTTGCTAGGAAGGGTGTCAAAGGTTAGAGGTTCATGGCAATTTGGGAGGCTTGAAGAGCAAATGATAGGTAAAGCAGCAAAGCGATAGAACGAAGCAACTAGCATAGCAATGATAGTAGTGAGATCCAGGGTAGCGGTCATCTTGCCTGAAATCCCGCAAGGAAGAAGAACGAGTCCATGAAGAAGATGAAGCTATGAAGACGAACCACACGTAGACGAACGCATCCTCACGATAGCAACGAAACGGGAACTATCGAGAAGAAGCACACAACATGGTAAAAACACCACACATGAACAAGACATGATGCACAACAAGCATGATGCATGACAAAGCTACATGAAGCTACTCATGGCAAGAGATGATGCAAACAAGAACAACACATCAAGGCAAGTTTAAATGAGGCCGGGAACAACATATAACAATTCCGGTAAGTCCTCATATGCAAATTTCGAAATTGGTCCAGAACTGAATAAACCTTATGTTCAAGTTGTTAAACAGCAAATTAAATAGCACCAAGAGGATCTACACGAAATTCTAGTCAAGTTACATATAAAGTTCATTAGATTTGGAGCTACGGCCTAGAAGATATGAGCAAAACAAGTTAAACATGGCATTGATGCAAAATGCATCCAAACATCAAGCAAACACACCAAAACAAGGATGCAACATGATAATATGAAGCTACATGCAAAATCAAGCAAGTTTCATATAGAGCACACTCAAAACGGAGCAACGGTTCAACACATGCACACTATGCAAGTCATAACAATAATCTGTCCATAACAACAACTAGGCATCTTACAAGCATCAAAACAATATGCTACAGCAACCCAACATAATAACAAAAGGCATGGGCATGAAGTACAGGTAAAGTATAACAAAACATGAACACTGAGCTATCTCCAGAAACAACTAGAACATGCTCAAAAAGACATGGAGATATTGCAAATAATAACAGTTTCAGACTTATCAGGAAATAACATCAGGTTGCAATGTTTAGAGCTATCAAACAACATGCTATAGGAACTTATCATGGCAAACAAAGGCATGACATGATACTATTAAATGCATAGAACAACAGTCCCTTACTGACCATGAGCCAAAAAGGCATAGAAAATATGATGGCACCCATGTAAACATGGCAAGTTATATTACAGATTCAAACATGGCAGGAACAATAATAAGTAGGCATGTTGGTGAGCTTGAACCACTCACCACAGAGCAATACATGGCATGGCAAGGCAACCAACAGTAAGAAGGCATGTTTATGAAGCTACGAATGGCAAGAGCAAGTTCATAGGGTGCATGGATCACTAGGAAAACACATGGGAACAAGTGAACTTAATGCTAACAGGCTGACAGCAACATTATCAAGCAACTTTGGAGCAAGATATGAACAAACTACATCAACCTATAAATGCTACCAGGGGCATGGATGGATAGAGCATGACATGTATATCAAAACATGTTTATAGGACATCTCCAGATTATGCATAGAATGATTAGTAGAAGCATGTTAACATAGCAACAAAATATAACAAAATCTGTCAGGAAAACAGCAACATCAAGTACCCTCCTTAACAAGCTCGATGCACTCAGCACACAACTCACAAAAATATATGGATGGCACCACTGGAAAGATGGCATGGCATAGATCAACATACATGTAGACATCAACCTCATAGGATGCACACATCAATCATGGCAAAAATGATAAATGAGCAAGTTATAACAGTTTCAGCAGATTAACATCAACATGCACTCTTCCAATAGCATTTTGGGCATCAAGATGAGCTCAAATGAAAATGATGCAATGGAACGAAATGAAGTACTCGTCGAGACGAACAATTTGACATATTACATGCGCAACGGAGCTACAGATACAGAGATACTATGCAACGAACATGGCATGATTATGTGCAAAATCTGGGACTTGGCAGTTTATACCACTTCGAGGGGAAAAGTCAACGCGACGAGGTGGCGGCGGATCTCGCCGGAGACGAGCAGCGCGGCGGCCGGAGGAGCACCGGCGACGGGCTCCGGCGACGGGGCGACGGGGAGGCGGCCGGAGGAGGCCGGGGAGGCATCGGCAGGGGTCGGGGAGGCCGGAGGGAGCCGGGCCGGCCGGATCCGGGCGGCGGCTCGCCGGATCCGCGGCGGAGCGGCTGTGCACCACGTGGGAGGAGGCGACGGCGGCGGTGCACCGGGCCGGCGGAGGGCGTGGCCGGCGGCGGGGCAGGAGGCCGGCGGAGGGCGCGGCGCGGCGGCAGGGCGCCGGGCGGCGCGACGGGGAGGCGTCGGCGGCCGGGCGGTAGCGGCCGGCGGGGCGGAGCCCGGCGACGGCGGCGAGTCCGGCGGGGCGGCGGGGCGAGGCGGGCGCCTCGGGCCCGGCGGCGGCGGCGGCTGGGCCCGCGGGGGCCAGATCCGGGCCTCGCCGGGCCGGCGGCGCGGGGCGGCGGCGGGAGACACGTGGCGGCACACCATTGGCTGGGGCGCGGCGGGCGGACATGTCCGGGCGCGGGGTAGACGCGTCCGGCGCGCGGAGGAAGAAGGGGCTAGGGTTTGGACCCGAAAATTCGGAGGGGGAGGTGTTTATATAGGTAGAGGGAGCTAGGAGAGTCCAAATGAGGAGCGGTTTTCGGCCACGCGATCGTGATCGAATGACCGAGAGCATGGAGGGGAGTTAGATGGGTTTTGGGCCACTTTGGAAGGGGTGTTGGGCTGCAACACAAAGAGGCCTTTACGGTTACCCGGTTAACCGTTGGAGTATCAAACGACCTCCAAATGGCACGAAACATGACAGGCGGTCTACCGGTGCTATACCAAGGCCGCTTGGCAAACCTCGGGCCATTCCGAGAAAGTTTAACACCCGCTCACAACAGGAGACAAAAGGGGAACGCCGGGGGACATAGGAATGCCGGATTGCAAAACGGACAACGGGGAAAATGCTCGGATGCATGAGACGAACATGTATGCAAAATGAAATGCACATGATGACATGATATGAAATGCAGATGATGACATGGCAAACTGCAACACGCAAGCAAATGACATGGCAACGACGGCGAATAACTGGCGGACACCTGGCGCAACGAATCCGGGGCGTTACAACACTCCTCCACTAACAAGAGATCTCGTCCCGAGATCTTAGGACCGAGATGGAAGGGAAAAGGGATGAGATGAAACAAGAACTCAAGAGAAGAAGCAAAAAAATCGAGAGCACTCGAGAAGAAGAAAGGAACTACGAGAATGACGAGAATCGAAAGCTCACGGAATCAGATAGGCTATGAAATCACTCGTTCTAACCGGAGTGGTTAGAATGAGAAAAGAAACGGATAAGATTGAAAGAATAGAACATGAACTTGAGAGGATGGAAAGATACTTGATGAACTCTTGAAGAATGAAATAAATCATGAAGAACCACCATGAAGAACTCCGGTGACAAAAGGATGACGAGATAAAATGGAGGATGAAAGAATAAGATTAGCTTGTGATGATTTAGATGGAGGTTCCGACGAAATGGCTGAGGAAAATAGAACTCCGGAAAAGAAAAGATGAAACACTTGAAACTAGAATTTATTCATCAAGAACAAACTCCGAAGAAAAGGGATTACTTGACGACGATGAAACAAGAATAAGATTTATTGTATGCTTATCCTTCATCAAATTTAATTGATGACAAGCAATGGATTTTGCATACTACTTATTCTTCTTGAAAAGGATTAAGGGAGGGTATATGGCGCAAAACTTGAGAAAGTCTTCATGAACCTCCGGTAGGATTGAAACGAATGAATGGATTAATATGATAAACAAGGAAAAAGAATCTGAAAGAACCACCGTTAGAATTTGGAAATGACTGTCGAAAGAGACTGAATCACCGGGAAGAATTAGAAGACAAATATGCTTGAGGGGATTTAGATGCAAAAGAACGAAGAGATCGCGAACTGATTGAAGAACACTTGAACGAAGCACCGGGGTAAATAGAGAACGATAACTGGAATGATGGCCTCCGGTGAAAAGAAATGGAAAACAACTTCTGACATACTCCGGATGGGTAAGCAAAGGAATATTTGACAATTGGGATAATTCGAGAGGATAACAAGAAGCTAGAACCGCGAATCTTCGGGAGAACGGGCAAGATTTAACAGAAATCTTCTTCTTTGGTCTTCAAATGATGACGAGAAACGCCACCAAAATTACTGAGATACTCCAGAAGAATGAAAAGCAAAGAGGTTAAGCCAACAATGAAAATGATTTGATATCGATCTTGGAAAAGGCATGTGACTGATGAAATCCATTCTTACGTCACACTTGAAAAGAATTTGAGAATAGCTCCGGGGGAATTAGAAGAGTCAAGTAAGATCCTGGGAAAAGACCTGTGGGTTAGGGCCCACTGATGAAAAACACCGTTGGAAAGAATTGTTGAACAGATAGATGCTGCACCGGAACAATTGAAATAATTAAATGAGGTGACAACCTCGAATTAGTTCGAACACAGACGAATCTCTTGAGATGTCATGAGCACTCCGGAAGGATAAACTGGCGAGAGGCGAACGAGCAAGGAGAACACTTAAGCCGAGGGTAAGAATGTGATCAACCCGAAAAACTTGAATTGAGTGCACCGGAAAAAGAAAGGATGAAGAATGTCGAACAAAACGAGAATTCACCGGTTGAAATAATTGAGGGAAGACTGAAGAGGCTCCGCATGAAAGAAATAGATGGTCGAGAGAGAGTCAGACTCCGGGAAGAAAAAGGGTGGGAGGGCGGGAAAACAAAGGCAACTTGGAAGGGGAAATCGACGAATATCTTGAAGAGGAAACACCGGTTGAAATCATTGAGGAAAGAAGGCAAAGACTTCGCACGAGTAGGATGGATGCTCGATTATGGACTCCGGTTCCGAGGAGAAAAGGGGAGGGCGGGTGGGAAAAGAAAACAACTGAGGATTGAACTTGGCAAGGAAGAAGAGACTCGAGTCAACTTCACGAGAAATGCACCGGACAAAAGAGCTGGGGAACAACGATCGGAAAACCAACTGCGTGAACCTAAAGAAAATTTTGAATGGGAAGAGGAGTAATTCAAAACACCTACGTCAAGATTCCTCACCAGAGCGACGAAGGGGCAGAGGAGTAAAAAGAATTCCTACTCTCCGATATAAGTAGACTCCGAAATCAGTTTTCTTCTAGACTCAACAATGGCCAAACTACACGATCAATCAAGGGGGCTCCTAGGGTCGGTCGAGGCTCTGATACCAACTTGTCACGCCCAATATGCGACCCTATCCAAAAGGAACTCGAAGGTCCCACCAAGGATAGACCCGCATATTGGAACGCTTTTGCAAGGTGGATATCATTGCATCAACATTACATAAGTAGATTGGGATACATACATAAGGCATACAATGCCACACGAATACAACATCATCATACATAAGAGCACCATCCGACTACGGATGAAACAAAAACAGAAACTCAAATGACATCCACCCTGCTAGCCCAGGCTGCCGACCTGGAACCTATCCCCTGATCGAAGAAGCAGAAGAAGAACTCAACGCAAGCAAGCATCGCTCTCACGTCAAGATCATCGCATAATCTATACCTGCAACTGTTGTTGTAGTAATCTGTGAGCCACAAGGACTCAGCAATCCCATTACCATGGGTATCAAGACTAGCAAAGCTTAATGGGAAAGGAAAGGGTAAAGTGGTGAGGTTGCAGGAGCGACTAAGCATATATGGTGGCTAAAATACGCAAAGAAGAGCGAGAAGAGAACAAGCGGAACGGTCGTGAAGCTAGCAATGATCAAGAGGTGATCCTAAACACCTACTTACGTCAAACATAACCCAGAAACCGTGTTCACTTCCCGGACTCCGCCGAGAAGAGACCATCACGGCTACACACTCGGTTGATGCATTTTAGTTCAGATCTGGTGTCAAGTATCTACAACCGGACATTAACAAATTCCCATCTGCCACATAACCGTGGGCACGGCTCTCGAAAGTTTATACCCTGCAGGGGTGTCCCAACTTAGCCCATGCCAAGCTCTCGCGATCAACGAAGGAATAGACCTTCTCCCAGGAAGACCCGATCAGTCTCGGAATCCCGGTTTACAAGACATTTCGACAATGGTAAAACAAGACCAGCAAGACCGCCCGATGCGCCGACATCCCGATAGGAGCTGCACATATCTCGTTCTCAGGGCAACACCGGATAAGCTAAGCGTACAGGTACCGACGTAACCCAAGTTGCCAAGGGATGGTCCCGCACGGTGCTCTAGTTTGGACCAACACTTAGACAAGCATTGGCCCGGGGGGGCTATAATAAAGATGACCCTTGGGTTAATTACTCCCAAGGGAAAAGGTAGGTGGTGGTGAGGCAAATGGTAAAACCAAGGTTGGGCCTTGCTGGACAAGTTTTATTCAAAGCGAACTGTCAGGGGGGTCCCATAAATCACCCGACCGCGTAAGGAACGCAAAATCCGGGAACATAATACCGGTATGAC
Source organism: Triticum timopheevii (assembly GCA_963921465.1). Classification (NCBI taxonomy): domain Eukaryota; kingdom Viridiplantae; phylum Streptophyta; class Magnoliopsida; order Poales; family Poaceae; genus Triticum; species Triticum timopheevii. Next base: position 320,177,063 of record OY997270.1, read on the forward strand.
GGAAACTAGGGCGGCAAGAGTGGAACAAAACACCAGGCATAAGGCCGAGCCTTCCACCCTTTACCAAATATATAGATGCATTGATAATAAAAGAGATATTGTGATATCCCAACATAAACCCTATCCACCATGGAGAAATCTTCAACTTCACCTGCAGCTAGCAACGCTATAAGAGGGGCTGAGCAAAAGCGGTAACATAGCCAAACAACGGTTTTCTAGGAAGGGTGTCAAAGGTTAGAGGTTCATGGCAATTTGGGAGGCTTGAAGAGCAAATGATAGGTAACGCAGCAAAGCGATAGAACGAAGCAACTAGCATAGCAATGATAGTAGTGAGATCCAGGGTAGCGGTCATCTTGCCTGAAATCCCGCAAGGAAGAAGAATGGGTCCATGAAGAAGATGAAGCCACGAAGACGAACCACACGTAGACGAACGCATCCTCACGATCGCAACAAAACGGGAACTATCGAGAAGAAGCACACAACATGGTAAACACACCACACATGAACAAGACATGATGCACAACAAGCATGATGCATGACAAAGCTACATGAAGCTACTCATGGCAAGAGATGATGCAAACAAGAACAACACATCAAGGCAAGTTTAAATGAGGCCGGGAACAACATATAACAATTCTGGTAAGTCCTCATATGCATATTTCGAAATTGGTCCAGAACTGAATAAACCTTATGTTCAAGTTGTTAAACAGCAAATTAAATAGCACCAAGAGGATCTACACGAAATTCTAGTCAAGTTACATATAAAGTTCATTAGATTTGGAGCTACGGCCTAGAAGATATGAGCAAAACAAGTTAAACATGGCATTGATGCAAAATGCATCCAAACATCAAGCAAACACACCAAAACAAGTATGCAACATGATAATATGAAGCTACATGCAAAATCAAGCAAGTTTCATATAGAGCACACTCAAAACGGAGCAACGGTTCAACACATGCACACTATGCAAGTCATAACAATAATTTGTCCATAACAGCAACTAGGCATCTTACAAGCATCAAAACAATATGCTACAGCAACCCAACATAATAACAAAAGGCATGGGCATGAAGTACAGGTAAAGCATATCAAAACATGAACACTGAGCTATCTCCAGAAACAACTAGAACATGCTCAAAAAGACATGGAGATATTGCAAATAATAACAGTTTCAGACTTATCAGGAAATAACATCAGGTTGCAATGTTTAGAGCTATCAAACAACATGCTACAGGAACTTATCATGGCAAACAAAGGCATGGCATGATACTACTAAATGCATAGAACAACAGTCCCTTACTGGCCATGAGCCAAAAAGGCATAGAAAATATGATGGCACCCATGTAAACATGGCAAGTTATATTATAGATTCAAACATGGCAGGAACAATAATAAGTAGGCATGTTGGTGAGCTTGAACCACTCACCACAGAGCAATACATGGCATGGCAAGGCAACCAACAGTAAGAAGGCATGTTTATGAAGCTAATCATGGCAAGAGCAAGTTCATAGGGTGCATGGATCACTAGGAAAACACATGGGAACAAGTGAACTTAATGCTAACAGGCTGACAGCAACATTATCAAGCAACTTTGGAGCAAGATATGAACAAACTACAGCAACCTAAAAATGCCACCAGGGGCATGGATGGATAGAGCATGACATGTAGATCAAAACATGTTTATAGGACATCTCCAGATTATGCATATAATGATTAGTAGAAGCATGTTAACATAGCAACAAAATATAACAGAATCTGTCAGGAAAACAGCAACAGCAAGTACCCTCCTTAACAAGCTCGATGCACTCAGCACACAACTCACAAAAATATATGGATGGCATCACTAGAAAGATGGCATGGCATAGATCAACATACATGTAGACATCAACCTCATAGGATACACACATCAATCATGGCAAAAATGATAAATGAGCAAGTTATAACAGTTTCAGCAGATTAACATCAACATGCACTCTTCCAATAGCATTTCGGGCATCAAGATGAGCTCAAATGAAAATGATGCAATGGAACGAAATGAAGTACTCGTCGAGACGAACAATTTGACATATTACACGCGCGAAACGGAGCTATGGATACAGAGATACAATGCAACGAACATGGCATGATTATGTGCAAAATCTGGGACAACAGTTTATACCACTTCGAGGGGAAAAGTCAACGCGACGAGGTGGCGGCGAATTTCGCCGGAGACGAGCAGCGCGGCGGCCGGAGGAGCACCGGCGAGGGGCTCCGGCGACGGGGCGACGGGGAGGCGGCCGGAGGAGGCCGGGGAGGCACCGGCAGGGGTCGGGGAGGGCGGAGGGAGCCGGGCCGGCCGGATCCGGGCGGCGGCTCGCCGGATCCGCGGCGGAGCGGCGGCGCACCACGTGGGAGGCGGCGACGGCGGCGGTGCACCGGGCCGGCGGAGGGTGTGGCCGGTGGCGGGGCAGGAGGCCGGCGGAGGGCGCGGCACGGCGGGGAGGCGTCGGCGGCCGGCGGGGCGGAGCCCGGCGGGGCGGCGGCGAGTCCGGCGGGGCGGCGGCGAGTCCGGCGGGGCGGCGGGGCGAGGCGGGCGCCTCGGGCCCGGCGGCGGCGGCTGGGCCCGCGGGGGCCAGATCCGAGCCTCGCCGGGCCGGCGGCGCGGGGCGGCGGCGGGAGACACGTGGCGGCACACCATTGGCTGGGGCGCGGCGGGCGGACATGTCCGGGCGCGGGGTAGACGCGTCCGGCGCGCGGAGGAAGAAGGGGCTAGGGTTTGCACCCAAAAATTCGGAGGGGGAGGTGTTTATATAGGTAGAGGGAGCTAGGAGAGTACAAATGAGGAGCTGTTTTCGGCCACGCGATCGTGATCGAACGACCGAGAGCATGGAGGGGAGTTAGATGGGTTTTGGGCCACTTTGGAAGGGGTGTTGGGCTGCAACACAAAGAGGCCTTTACGGTTACCCGGTTAACCGTTGGAGTATCAAACGACCTCCAAATGGCACGAAACTTGACAGGCGGTCTACCGGTGCTATACCAAGGCCGCTTGGCAAACCTCGGGCCATTCCGAGAAAGTTTAACACCTGCTCACAATAGGGGACGAAAGGGGAACGCCGGGGGACATAGGAATGCCGGATTGCAAAACGGACAACGGGGAAAATGCTCGGATGCATGAGACGAACATGTATGCAAAATGAAATGCACATGATGACATGATATGAAATGCAGATGATGACATGGAAAAGTGCAACACGCAAGCAAATGACATGGCAACGACGGCGACTAACTGGCGGACACCTGGCGCAACGAATCCGGGGCGTTACACTCATGTTTTACTATGGGTTGGAATTCCACGACTTGGCCCCAGAGTCCATCCTCCACATCTCATCATTCATTGTCGTCTGCGAAGCCTTCCTCCGCACCACCCCTCACTTCGGTTTGTGGCTCAAAACCTTCAACGTGGAGCCGAAGATGATTGAGGGGCGTCAGGCAGAGTGCGGCGGGGCGGTTGTAAGCAAGACGGCCGATGCTCCATGGCCCGAGGGCTCTTTTCAGGAGGAGCTCGGTTTATGGCAACAGGAGTGGTTCTATATTACCGCTCCCAGGGGCAGCAGGCAGAGGCCGCCGCCCGTCTTTCGCTCCGGCCCTCCACAACGGCTGACGTCATGGGTCGACAAAGGGCTTGACTGGGGGCCGTCCAAGGATGTACCCTTATTGCAGGGCCGGATTCGAGACCTCTAGGAGAGGGAGATCAATCTGGTCGTAGTGATGCAGGTTATGCTGATTCGGCGTCTTCTACCCTGCAAACGTCGCCCCCTCCGCTTGCGGGAACTCAATCCGGAGGGACCACAAGCTCTCCAACACTTCATGGGTACGACACCCGTGGAGATGTACAAATTATTCTTCGGATCACAAGAAGTGTGTCCGGAATTGACCGAGGACGCCGGCTTAAGCTGCAATCGCCAGATACTCAAGTAAGTAGCCCTGTGTCTGGACATACCATTTGTTTGCATATTCTTGGATCTGCCTTTTAACCAATCGTCCTTTGAACAGGAGTGGATAGCGCAAGCAAAACTGATACGGTGTCCGGCCCCCCTCCTAGGGACCGTGCCGGATCCGGTGTTGGTCAAGATGCTGGAGGTTGCGCCTTCAGAGGAGGGCGAAGGGGAAAACAGAGAAACTACCACCTCTACTAAGGAGGATTTTGAGAAAGGGGGGATCGAGAATCCCTCCTTCCAAGGGGAGAAGAGGACCGCTTCCGAAGACCCGGAGGCTATGGCCTCAAAGCGGGGGAAGAAATCTTCACCAGAGGGTCCTACGCCAGGGGAAGCCCCGGCCGCACTATCTCCCCCAAGGAATCAGCCCTCTAGCGAGCCGTAAGTAGGAAAAAGGGAGTTTTGTAATAAGGGAAATCCCTATTTTTGCTTTTGAGGATAACCGAAGTTTTTATCTTGTAGTTCGGATCTCCGTCCTTCTCAGCTGAGCTCGTCTTCGGGGGACCTTCGTCCGGAGATGATGGAGAGCGAGACACCTCCATCTGCCGCACCGTCAGGCAGGGCGGACGACCCTGAGGTGTCATCGCGGAGGGTGTCCCTGAGTCCGGCAGGGCCGGAGAGTTCGGCACCAACTGGTGTACGGCTGGGGGAGCTGAAGGATCTGCTCGAGAGGGCGTCTATCTCAGAAGATCACCGTACATTAATGAGTACGGTGATTGAAAGAATTTCATCCACTGAGGGCGGGTTACATGATGCCATCAGAAGTTTACTGGTGGGGTTTGAGGTACATAAAAATGACATACCTTTGGAAAGTTTTGCACATAGAGTGCGCCCTATATAGATAGTAGCCCCTGAGACTTGGTATGTTGTCGAAAGCGACAGCGTGCCGAGGATCATAATATTAGTTATTAATTCTCGCCTTTCCTATGCAGGTGGCGGATTGTCCGGTGGCCAGCCGGACTGATAGAGTTGCCGAGCTAAAGCGGCAACTCGACGTTGCGGATGCGGACATCGCGCTGGTCAATAAACGACTTGACGAGTCACAAGGTAGGCTGTTTCTCTGCGGTCACCTAGTAAGGGAACTGATGCCCACTCCTTACAACATGTATGCTTAATGGAGATGGTGCCACTGCTGTGGAGGACCTTCGGGTAGAGCTTGCTCGAGCCAAGGAGCAGGCTAGAAGGAGTGATGCGGCTTCCTTGAAGGCGGCCGAAGAGCTAAAAGCCGAAAAGGCTGCTCACTGCCAAAGCAGGGAGGAGATGGCCGGAATGGCCGTGAAGCTGAAGGATGTTATCGACCGCTATGAGGTTCTTGAAAAAGAACGCCGAGCGGAGCAAGAGGACCTAAAGAAGGCCACCGCCGAAGCCAAGGATGCCCGTTCTGCAATGAGGGCTATAAAGGAGGAGCTGCGTCAGGCCGGAGACATTGCGGCTGGGAAGCCCTTTCTGCTGCGCAGGAAGTTCACAGAGCAGAAGTATGCTCAGCTTGGCCAGCTGTGGGGTGCGGAGGATCCTTATCTGGATTTGGCGGTGAGTGCGGAAGATGCTGTTGTGCACTTCCGAAGCCAAAAGGATCACGAGATGGAAGAGATTTTTTGGTCTCAATTCCACAGTCCGGAGCGTTCACTTCCGTTGACCGATTGGTTGGCTGAGTGGGCTGAGCTGAATAGATTGTCCGGATTTGCCATGACGGATGTAGTGGCTCATCTGTGGCCGGATAGGCCCAAGCCGAAGAGTTATTTTGGCTTATTGCAGCAATTCCTTGGGGCGGTGCCGCATATCAAGGCGATGAAGCGGTCGGCATGCATAGAGGGTGCACGGATGGCTCTCACCCGTGTTAAGACATACTGGGAGGAGATGGATGCCACCGATGTTGCATCCCGGGGTTCGGACGAGAGCCGGTTACCCGCCGAGCACTATTTTGGGGAAGTCCTACAGGGCGCTCGTTTAATATAGTCACAGTGCTCGAAAAATGTTATGTTCAAATGACATGTATGATTTGTAGAACCATATAATATAAGTGCTTTTTTATACTTGTGCGTTCAAGTATTGAAATATCTCCTGTGCGATCGTTAATGTATACGTGTGTATAACCTGAAAGATGGCAGTCTTCGGCTTCAGCCCCCACCCACATGGTGCGGGGGTGTTTGCAAAATAGCGCATTTTCACACTTAATCCAACGTCTTGGTCCTGTGAAGGAGGTGATAGCGTAGCAAACTAGGCAACCGGACTATAATGCTTTATCACTTTCACTTAGCCATAGGAGTTCGAACGTGGGGCTACGATATAGCCCCTAGGGGCACCGCGCTCTCCGAATTCGGGGCGCGTATGTGCCTGACCGGGAAACGGTCCTTCGTCAAAGCGGAGGAATTCTAGACATTTCGGTAGTCGATCGAGTGGTTGACCAGTCTCTCGCTATATCATGACAGTCAGTTTTCGGCTTTCTCTACTGAGGTGCTCGCCCGGCCGAACCGGGGCACAATCGCAGTAGTTCTCCTGGTGCCGCGTTAGCCGATGATACGGAACGTAAGGCAGCAAAACATAGGAGCTGGGCAAACCCAACATTTGACCAAAGACATGATTCGGAGCTGATGCATATAAGGCCTAACTCGAGACGTCGAACACTCCCTGAGGTATTCGGTCTTTAGGAAAACGGGCAGAACGATGCCCTAAGCCCCTATTTCCAGGTACGATCGAAAACTTCTGACGCGGCCGATGCCAAAACGCCAGCCTCCTCCTTGGTTATAATAGAAAACCAAGGGATGTGTATCAACAAGAGACAGTAAGAAAGGTTTACGCAGGGTCTTAATCTGAAAAGAATCCTTGCAACGGGTCCTTGCTGCACGTCTGCGCATGTGTCTCCGTTGTGCTGTATCCTCGACGGGTGTAGCACGTTGTTCATCTGTAAAAGAGAAGAACTTAGCTTGGTAAAATACCATGCAAAAAATGTATTTAAAACAGAGTATGATTTTAAAAAATGAATAAAGTTGAGCTTTAGTGGCTCTCATTGTTCATGCTCACAACCCCTTGTAAAGGGGTATGCGGCTAGGAAGCCCCTAGTTTATTTATGCCGGACTCGCCTAGCCGTGTCCGGGGTCTTGAGCGACCTTTCAAAGAGATAATGCCGCGTGGACCGGGCATTTTAAGTGTAAGAGACGCGTAATGCGGTATTGCGTTAAAGCGGGCGAAAGCCTCACGTCCCAATAGTGCTTGGTGGCTACTTTTAAATGGGGCGATATGGAAGATTAGCTTTTCGCGATGGAAGTTGTTGGATTAACCGAACACAACTTCTAGTAGTAAGGAGCCTGTGCAATTGGCGTAAGGGCCTGGCGTTACTCCTTTGAAGGAAGTGCTGCTATGGTGAATTTTGGTAGGGTCTATCCCCATCCTGCGGATTGTGTCCGGATATAGCAGGTTTAAATCGCTACCGCCATCCATTAGGACTTGTGTAAATTGTAGTCCGTCGATTATAGGATCCAATATCAAAGCAGTCCATCCTGCATTTCCAGTACTTCTGGAGTAATCCGGATGGTCGAAAGTAATTGGTTTTGTCATCCAATCTCGGGATTCCACTGGGGTGGACCGTGCGGCATGTGCTTTGATAGACGCCACCGTATTTTTCCTTGTTATCACTTGAAGTGAATTCACTGTTTTTACTTCTTGTGGGAAGTTCTTTTGTTTTCCGGCGCTCTGCTTGTGGGGTTCGTCATCGTCCTCGCTTGGCGTGTCGAGCCCCTTGTGTTCGGCGTTAAGTCGGTCGGACTGCTTGAAGACCCAACAATCTCGGTGGGTGTGGTTTGCAGGCTTCCCGGGGGTACTGTGGATTTGACATATCCTATCCAAGATTTTGTTTAGGTTGGATAGCTCGTCACTGTTGTCCTTAAGAGGCAGTGTTTTGTTGTTTGGCCGAGAGCTTTTGAACCCGGCGTTGACCGCCGTGCTCTTTGGGCCATTTTCCTTATTCCAGCGCTGATCTTTTCTGCGTCGTGATTTCCCATTTCCATCCCTGACTTCGGATGTACTCGGGTCGCTCGTGCTGCATCTTGCCAGCCAGCTATCTTCCCCCGCACAAAAGTGGGTCATGAGGCTTGTTAGCGCGGCCATTGTTCTTGGTTTTTCCTGGCCGAGGTGCCTGGCAAGTCATTCATCTCGGAAGTTATGCTTAAAAGCTGCTAAGGCTTCGGCGTCCGGACAGTCGACTATTTGGTTCTTTTTGGTGAGGAACCTGTTCTAGAATGTGCATGCTGACTCTCCGGGCTGTTGAGTTATGTGACTTAAATCGTCTGCATCCGGAGGGCGGACATAAGTCCCCTGGAAATTTGCTCGAAACGCGTCCTCAAGCTCTTCCCAACTTCCAATTGTATTTTCTGGGAGGCTTTTGAGCCAATGCCGAGCTGGCCCTTTGAGCTTGAGGGGTAGGTATTTTATGGCGTGGAGATTGTCTCCTCTAGCCATGTGTATGTGTAGGATATAATCCTCAAACCAGACTCCAGGGTCTGTTGTTCTGTCGTGTGCCTCTATGTTTACGGGTTTGAATCCTGCTAGAAATTCGTGATCCAGTACCTCATCGGTGAAACATAGTGGGTGTGCGGCGCCCCTGTATTTAGGTGTGCCGATATCTTCGAACACTCGGCGTGTTGTGTTGCTTCCTGGAGCCCTCTTTTTTGGCCCATAAATGGACCTGACCGGGCCATCCTTTTTGTGAGGGTCTTTATATGGATTGTGTGCCGGCTTGTGTGCAGCACCGTTTGCCGCTCTTAGCCTGTCATCTGGTCATCTATCCAGCCAGGTGGCTTATTTGCTTTTTGACAGTGGTGGCTCTACGGCCTCCTCGTCGAATTCGGGCAACAGTTTGCGTTTCGGGTAGCTCTTTGCTTGGTGACTATTGCCGTATTTGTCTGCGGTCCTGAGTACTTTGCTCCATCTCATTCTGAGTACGTCTTCCGCTGTTTTGAGCTTCTGCTTCTGCTTCTTCAAACTTCTTGTAGTAGCGACGAGCCTTTTGTGAAGGTTCTTATGCTCCGGTGATGTGTCCGGTGTGAGATCGTCTGGACTGTTGTTTTCGCCGGGGATGGGTTGCTTGTCCAATTCATCCTGTTCGGATGGTTGCTTGGTTGCATGTTCGTCGTCCACTGGTTCGCCCTGCTCTACGGCTGGGTCATTATGGGTGCTTTTGTTATCGAGGCGGGACTTCGGGCGACGCTTGCGTCACCGTTTTGGTTGTTTTTCGGGGGAATTATCCTTTGCCGTGTCCCGTTCTTCCTCGTTATCGCTTCCTTTTGGTGTATCCACGATGTATATGTCATGAGTTGAGGTGGTCTTCCAGTGCCCCGTAGGCGCTGGTTCTTGGTCGTCTCCGGCATCGTCGTCCATACCGTCGATGTCTTCGGAGTCGTAGTCTAGCATGTCGGTTAGATCGTCGACAGTGGCTACAAAGTGGGTGGTGGGTGGGCTTTGAATTTCTTCGTCGTCCGCATCCCAACCATCCTGACTGCAATTCGGCCAGGGCTCTCTTGATAGCGAGAGACACTTTAGCGAATTCAGGATGTCGCCAAAAGGTGAGTGTTGAAAGATGTCCGCGGCGGTGAACTCCATGATCGGCGCCCAATCGGATTCGATTGGAGGGGGCGCAGGAGGTTCGGAGTCCGGCGAGGAGTCCAGCACCTCGGAGTCACAAGTGTCGCAAGGGACAGGGTCAGTATTCGGCTCCTGAGGCGGTAGAGGTTGCAGCCCCTGAGGCGGTGTCTAGCCACCCATCCTCGATCTGCGCGGTCGGCTCCGAATTAAGGGTCGGAGCGGACTCATGTGCGGCCTCCAGGGTACTGTCCGGCAGCAGAGCTATATCATGCACATCGAGACAATGCGGCACGCTCGGCCGTGCCTCGAATCCATCGAAGATCAAGTCTCCGCGGATGTCAGCCGTGAAGTTTAGACTTCCAAATCTGACCTGATGGCCAGGGGCGTAGCTTTCCATCTGCTCCAGATGGCCAAGCGAATTGGCCCGCAGTGCGAAGACGCCAAATACGAAGATCTGTCCGGGGAGAAAAGTCTCACCCTGGACTGCGTTGTTGATGATGATCGAAGGAGCCATCAAGCCTATCGGTGACGACACAGAGGAATTCTCAATGAAAGCACCAATGTCGGTGTCAAAACCGGCGGATCTCGGGTAGGGGGTCCCGAACTATGCGTCTAGGCGGATGGTAACAGGAGACAAGGGACACGATGTTTTTACCCAGGTTCGGGCCCTCTCGATGGAGGTAAAACCCTACTCCTGCTTGATTAATATTGATGATATGGGTAGAGTGGATCTACCACGAGAACAAGGAGGCTAAACCCTAGAAGCTAGCCTATGGTATGATTGTTGTTCGTCCTATGGAATAAAACCCTCCGGTTTATATAGACACCGGAGAGGGCTAGGGTTACACAGAGTCGGTTACAATGGTAGGAGATCTACATATCCGTATTGCCAAGCTTGCCTTCCACGCCAAGGAAAGTCCCATCCGGACACGGGACGAAGTCTTCAATCTTGTATCTTCATAGTCTAGGAGTCCGACCGATGATGATAGTTCGGCTATCCGGACACCCCCTAGTCCAGGACTCCCTCAGTTATGTTATGAATGAAGAAGCTGCTAGAGCTATCTTTGCTTGCAATGATAGATATGATCTTAAGAAATTATTAGCTAAATGGAAGTAGCAGTCTCTTAATGCTAGAATGAAACCTGACCCTGGTTTTGCTACTTCACCTATATGTGTTACTGATAAGGATTATGAATTCTCTGTTGATCCTGAGATTATTACTTTAGTTGAATCTGATCCTTTTTATGGGCTTGAATCTGAAACTGTTGTGGCACATCTTACCAAGTTGAATGATATAGCTACCCTGTTTACTAATGATGAGAAGTCTCGCTATTTTTATATCCTTAAGATATTTCCGTTCTCATTAAAGGGTGATGCTAAGACTTGGTATAATTCTCTTTCTCCTGGTTGTGTGTGTAGTCCCCAGGATATGATTTATTACTTCTCTGCTACATATTTCCTTGCTCATAAGACACAAGCTGCCTTGCAGGAAATATATAATTTTTTGCAAATCAAAGAAGGGAGTCTCCCACAAGCTTGGGGGAGGCTTCTCCGGTTACTTAATGCTTTGCCTGATCATCCTCTTAAGAAAAATGAAATACTTGATATCTTTTATAATGGACTAACCGATGCTTCCAAGGACTACTTGGATAGTTGTGCTGGTTGTGTTTTTAGGGAAAGAACAGTCGACGAAGCTGAATTACTCTTGAATAATATGTTGACTAATGAAAATAATTGGATTCTTCCTGAGCCAATTCTTGAAGCAATTCCTGAACCAATTGAGCCAACTCCTGAGCCTATTCCTAAACCCACTCTGAAGAAGAGAGGTGTTTTATTTCTCAGTCCTGGAGATATGCAAGAGGCAAAGAAATCAATGAAAGAAAAAGGTATTAAAGCTAAAGATGTTAAGAATTTACCTCCTATTGAAGAAATGCATGGTCTTAATATACCGCTTGTTGAAGAACCACATTGTCTTGATAACCCGACACAAGTAGTAAAGGTAAACTCTCTCTATAGATATGATCAAGTTGAAATCCCCTCTACTAAACTTCATAGCCCGTGCTTAGATGAATTTGATGACTATATGACTAGACAAGTAAGTGTTAATGCTTATGTTGGTAGAGAGTTAAAGAATAATGCTTTCAAGATAGGACGTGTGAGCGATAATATGGCTAGAGTTAAAGGTGAACTTAAACTCATTAGCAAATATACTTCTATGGTTGCTACTCAAGCTAAGCAAGTACTCAAAGCTCAAAATGATTTGCTTGACGAATTAAATAATAAAAATGATTTTGATGTTAGAGTGGCTACTAGAACTGGTAGAATGACTTAGGAACCTTTGTATCCTGAAGGCCACCCCAAGAGAATCAAGCAAGATTCTCAGAGAAATAATTTAGAGGCACCTAGTTCTTCTAAAAAGAAGAAAAAGAAAAATGATAGAACTTTGCATGCTTCTAGTGAACCTACTGTAGACACACCTGAGAATACCAACGATATTTCTATTTTTGATGGTGAAACACAATCAGGTGATGAACATGAAGCCAGTGATAATGTTAATGATAATGTTCATGTTGATGCTCAACCTAGCAAAAACAATGAAGTAGAGATTCAACCTGCTGTTGATCTTGATAACCCACAATCAAATAATCAACGTTATGATAAGAGAGATTTTGTTGCTAGGAAGCACGGTAGAGAAAGAGAAGCATGGGTTCGGAAACCCATGCCCTTTCCTCCTAAACCATCCAAGACAAAGGATGATGAGGATTTTGAGCGCTTTGCTGAAATGATTAGACCTATTTTCTTACGTATGCGCTTAACTGATATGATGAAAGTAAATCCTTATGCTAAGTATATGAAGGATATCATCACAAAGAAAAGAAAGATACCGGAAGCTGAAATTTCCACCATGCTCGCTAATTACACTTTTAAGGGTGGAATACCAAAGAAACTTGGAGATCCGGGTGTACCAACTCTACCATGCTCCATTAAAAGAAATTATGTTAGAACTGCCTTATGTGATCTTGGAGCCGGTGTTAGTGTTATGCCTCTCTCTTTATATCGTAGACTTGAATTGAATAAGTTGATACCTACTGAAATATCTTTGCAAATGGCCGATAAATCAACTGCTATACCTGTCGGTATTTGTGAGGATGTGCCTGTTGTGGTTGCAAATGTCACTATCCTAACGGACTTTGTTATTCTTGATATTCCCGAGGACGATAGTATGTCTATTATCCTTGGTAGACCTTTTCTTAATACTGCAGGGGCTGTTATTGATTGCAACAAAGACAATGTCAGTTTTCATGTTAATGGTAATGAGCATACAGTACACTTTCCGACAAAACAATCTCAAGTTAATAGCATCAATTATATTGGAAAAGTTCCAACTATCATTATTGGAGGTTTTGAATTTCCTCTCCCTACTATCAAGAAAAAGTATGATATTCTTATTATTGGGGATTTTCATATCCCCGTTGAGGTAACTTAGTGTTATTCAAAATTTCTCCGGTTCCGTGTTATTCGGAATGAGTTCGTTAACAAGACTTGATCAACGTTGTTAGTGGATTCATTTTGATGATCACGAGATGGATGAAACTAGAAGGCACAACTTTCTGTACCCTCTTTTTACTTTCTGTTACTTAGAATAAATAAAGCAAAAATAGTATTATCTATCTATTTTCTGAATTATCCGTGCATTAAAAAAATATCCTGAAAATAAAAGTGCTCCAAATGCCCTGCAAATTCAGTATGATTTTTTATGGAATATTTGAGGATTTTAGGCACTGAAAACACTGCAGGAGGGGCAAGCACCAGGCCACGAGAGTGGAGGGCGCGCCCACCCCACCTGGGCGCGCCCCCTGTCTCGTGGGCCCCTGGTGGCCCCCCTCCACTTATGCCAGCACCCACACACTTCATCTTCCACCCACAAAAATCCCCATCCAGCTCAAGCACGAGTTCTAGCTCATTTTGCTACGATTTTTGATCTCCTTGCTTAAAGCTCCATTCACAAAATTGCTTTGGGAGATTGTTGCTTGGTATTTAACTCCTCCATTAGTCCAATTAGTTTTTGTTCTAGTGCTTTATTCATTGCAAATTTTTGCTGCATAGGTGACCATGTTCTTGAGCTTGCATGTTAAATTTATGAGGTCCCAAGCAATTCTAATGCATGATATAGGCTCTAGGCACTTGTAGGAGTAGTTGCTACCAATCATGTTTGGTTTTATTCGCTTTCATTTTGAAGTTACTAAAATTTCAGAATTATTTCAGAAAAAGAATTATGCTTAGAAGAATGTACCAAGGTGGTTCCTCGGTGAAGAAAGGGCCCAGGATTGCCATACGTGAGCAAGATGTTGAATTGCCGAGGGACGTGGATGTACGAGCTTGTGAATGGCCATCCGATAATTTTATGGTCGAAGCAGGCTTTAAGGAGGAATTTGATGCGTTTGTACGTAATGCCGAGCTGGAGGACTTCTTACAAGATAAGTGTCCTCAGTACTATCAATTGACTGATTCCTTTGTGCGGAGGTTTAAATATAACTGTGCGCATAATTCTCCTAGTATCATATTTGATATTTATGATACATCTTATACCATGGACTTAGAGGATTTTACAACTGCTTGCAAACTCCCGTAGTGGGGAAATATTAATGATCCTCACAAATCTGAATTTAGAGATTTCCTTGCTAGTATTACTATGGGAGAATCCAGGGACATAGCACAAGCTACTATAGGGAGCATTCATTTTCCTGCTATACATTATTTTGCTCTTTTTATTGGTAGATGCATTAACGGTAAGACGAAGCATGTCACATGTGTGTTCCCGATCTGTGTGTCCTCAGGAGTGCTGTGTTAGGTTATAAAGGTTATAACTTGGGGGCAATAGTTGCACGTAGGTAGCAGAATAATAATAGAAAAGGAAATTTATTTGGAGGAATTTATTCAACACGTGTGGCTAATTATCTTGGTATAGCCCCACGAGAGGGAGATATGTTGATACCTCTTGTTTATTTGGATTATGAAGCTATGGTCAATCATCAATTTCTTGGGAGGAATGAACAATTCCTCCAATATCGACTAATCTATGACAGACGCAATGTCGTCCCTGCTACTCTTCCTGCTCCCTACCTTTTTGATTATCAGGCAAAAGGAAGATATGTTGTCACCAGGGAGGAAGCAGCTGAACACGAGGGGAGAGCGAAGGCAGCTCGCCAACATGCTGTAGCTCAGGAGGCGGTTGCCGTTGCATCTCAGTACGACCCCGGTTTCACTTATGGATATCAGCATGGCGGTCCTTGGTACTAGACCAACTTAGGCCAAAAGCCTAAGCTTGGGGGAGTACGTATTTCTCACCGACTTTACATTCATGTTCACACACTAGTCGTCGGTGCTCATACTCTTTCATTGTATTATCCATGCTAGTTTAAATTTCTTTTTTCTAGTTTTCTTCTTGAGTGGTTGATAAACCTTAAGAAAAACCAAAAAACTTAGTTAGTTTAATTTACATGCTTGTAGTAGAAATTAAAATGAAAACCCAAAAAGATTTCTAGTTCTTCTTCTTACTTGTTGGGAGCTTTCCCGTGTAAATAGTTTTATTTTCTTTTCTTTCCTTTGGGGGTCGAGAAGACCATATTGAAAATGTTTAGTGGCTCTCATATGCATGACTGTTTATTTAACTTAGAGCCCATATTACTTGTCTTCTCTTTTAAGTTGAATGCTTGCAGATTCCAGCTTAGTCCAATGCATGTGCACTCTTATTATTATACACATCGTTCGGTCGTGCAAGTGAAAGGCAATAATGACGATATATGATGGACCTATTGGGATGAGAAAAGCTTGTATGAACTCGACCTCTCTTGTTTTTGTAAATATGATGAGTTCATCGTTTCTGATTCAGCTTATTATGAAGTAAACATATTTGCAGTGACATTTAGAGATTATAGTTTCTTGTGCCATGCTTGATTAGCTATGAGTTATACTGGTTTACCTTGCGTGCCAACATGCTATTAGAATGATTATGATGTGGTATGATGTGATGGTATCCTCCTTTGAATGAATTGAGTGACTCGACTTCGCACATGTTCAGACATGTAGTTGAATCAAATCAACATAGCCTTCATGATATTTATGTTCATGGTAGATTATATCCTACTCATGCTTGTACTCGGTGTAAATTAATTTTAATGCATGTTTATGACTGTTGTCGCTCTCTCAGTTGGTCGCTTCCTAGTCTTTTGCTAGCCTTCACCTGTACTAAGCGGGAATACTGCTTGTGCATCCAAACTCCTTAAACCCCAAAGTTGATCCATATGAGTCCACTATACCTTCCTATATGCGGTATTTACCTGCCGTTCCAAGTAAATTTGTATGTGCCAAAGTCCAAACCTTCAAATGAAATTCTGTTTTGTATGCTCGAGCAGCTCATGTTTCAACTAGGGCTGCCTATATCTTCCATGCTAGGTGGGTTATTCTCAAGAGGAGTGGACTCCGCTCCTCATTCACGAGAAAGGGCCGGTAACCGGGATGCCCAGTCCCATGATCCAAAAATATCAAAGCAAATCAAAATAATTAAACAAAACTCCCCCAGGGCTGTTTTTAGTTGGAGGCACTCGTTGTTTCGAGCAAGCCATGGATTGATGCTTGTTGGTGGTTGGGGGAGTATAAACCTTTACCATTCTGTTTGGGAACCGCCTATAATGCATGTAGTATGGAAGATACAGCCATCTCATAGTTGTTGCGTTGACAGCGAAAGTATGCCACTCAAAATGTTATTCAATCTCTATTTTAAAATCGAGCTCTAGCACCTCTACAAATCCCTGCTTCCCTCTGCGAAGGGCTTATCTATTTACTTTTATGTTGAGTCATCACCCTTCTTATTAAAAAGCACCCGCTGGAGAGAACACTGTCATTTGCATTCATTACTATTGGTTTATATTGGGTATGACTCGAGTGGATCTCTTTTACCATGAATTACAATGTTTAGTCACTCCTTGATCTTTAAAGGTGCTCTGCATTTATGTTTTGTGGTCTCAGAAAGGGCTAGCGAGATACCATTTTGTTATATCATGTTATGATTATTTTGAGAAAGTGTTGTCATCCGAGTTCTATTATTATGGCTCGCTAGCTGATTATGCTATTGATATGAGTAATTGTGAGACCTAGGTGTTATTGTTAGTATGGTTAGTTTATAGTATTTGCTGAAACTTGAATGCTGGCTTTTCATGTTTACAACAACAAGAGCAAACAGACTTTGTAAAAGTTTTTCTTTATCACTTTCAGTTTATCAACTGAATTGCTTGAGGACAGGCAAAGATTTAAGCTTCGGGGAGTTGATACGTCTCCAACGTATCTACTTTTCCAAACACTTTTGCCCTTGTTTTGGACTCTAACTTGCATGATTTGAATGAAACTAACACGGACTAACGCTGTTTTCAGCAGAACTGCCATGATGTTGTTTTATGTGTAGAAAAGAAAAGTCCTCGGAATGTCCTGAAAATCCACGGAGGCACTTTTTGGAATTAATAAGAATTTCTGGGCGAAAGAAATACACCAGGGGGCCCACACCCTGTCCATGAGACAGGGGGCGCCCCCCTCCTGGGCAGGCCCCCTATCTCGTGGGCCCCCTGGACCTCCACCGACCTCAACTCCAACTCCATATAGTCACGTTCGGGGAGAAAAAAATCAGAGAGAAAGTTTCATCACGTTTTACGACACGGAGCCGCCTCCAAGCCCTAATCTCTCTCGGGAGGGCTGATCTGGAGTCCATTCGGGGCTCCGCAGAGGGGGATTCGTCGCCATCGTCATCATCAACCATCCTCCATCACCAACTTCATGATGCTCACCGCCGTGCGTGAGTAATTCCATCATAGGCTTGCTGGACGGTGATGGGTTGGATGAGATTTACCATGTAATCAAGTTAGTTTTGTTAGGGTTTGATCCCTAGTATCCACTATGTTTTGAGATTGATGTTTCTATGACTTTCCTATGCTTAATGCTTGTCACTAGGGCCCGAGTGCCATGATTTC
Source organism: Triticum timopheevii (assembly GCA_963921465.1). Classification (NCBI taxonomy): domain Eukaryota; kingdom Viridiplantae; phylum Streptophyta; class Magnoliopsida; order Poales; family Poaceae; genus Triticum; species Triticum timopheevii. Next base: position 320,194,636 of record OY997270.1, read on the forward strand.
AAATCTGAACCTATTATGTTTTCATGAATATATGTGTGTTCTTGATCCTATCTTGCAAGTCTATAGTCACCTATTATGTGTTATGATCCGACAACCCCGAAGTGACAATAATCGGGATACTTCTCAGTGATGACCGTGGTTTGAGGAGTTCATGTATTCACTATGTGCTAATGCTTTGTTCCGGTTCTCTATTAAAAGGAGGCCTTAATATCCCTTAGTTTCCGCTAGGACCCAGCTGCCACGGGAGGGTAGGACAAAAGATGTCATGCAAGTTCTTTTCCAAAAGCACGTATGACTATTAACGGAATACATGCCTACATTACATTGATGAACTGGAGCTAGTTCTGTGTCACCCTATGTTATAGCTATTACATGAGGAATCGCATCCGGCATAATTATCCATCACTGATCCATTGCCTACGAGCTTTTCACATATTGTTCTTCGCTTATTTACTTTTCCGTTGCTACTGTTACAACTACTACAAAACCCCCAAAACTATTATCTTTACTTTTGCCATCGTTACCTTTATTATCATACTACTTTGCTACTAAATACTTTGCTGCAGATACTAAGTTATCCAGGTGTGGTTGAATTGACAACTCAACTGCTAATACTCAAGAATATTCTTTGGCTCCCCTTGTGTCGAATCAATAAATTTGGGTTGAATACTTTACCCTCAAAAGCTGTTGCGATCCCCTACACTTGTGGGTTATCAGCTCCCAAGTGACACCTAGCCAATCTAGGAGACACCAGTCTCCAAGAGGTAACAAATGGTGTGTTGATGATGAACTCCTTGCTCTTGTGCTTCAAATGATAGTCTCCCCAACACTCAACTCTCACTCATAGGATTGGATTTGGTGGAAAGAAGATTTGAGTGGAAAGCAACTTGGGGAAGGTTAGAAATCAAGATTTATGTGGTTGGAATGGAATATCTTGACCTCAACACAAGTGTAGGTGGTTCTCTCTCAGAAAATGTATGTTGGAAGGGTAGGCATGTTCTGATGGCTCTCTCCACGAATGAAGAGTGGGTGGAGGGGTATATATAGCCTCCACACAAAATCTAACTGTTACACACAATTTACCAAACTCGGTGGGACCGAATCATGAAACTCGGTTAGACCGATTTAGTTCATAATATGATCGTTAGGCATTTCGGTGGGACCGACATGTCAACTCGGTGGGACCAATATCGTTAGGGTTAGGGTATAATGTAATCTTGGTGAGACCAATTACACAAACTCGGTGAGGCCGATTTTGGTAATAGACAAACAGAGAGTTGGTCAGGCAAACTCGATGGGACCGATTCGCTCATCTCGGTTGGACCGAAACGTTATGAAAGGGAAACAGAGAGTTTGCATTGCAATCTCGGCGGGACCGATCGCTCATCTCGGTTTAACCGAAACATTACAAGGGGAAACAGAGAGATTACAATCCCATCTCGGTGAGACCGAGATCCCTATCGGTGAGACCGAAAAGACTAGAGTTTCTGGCAGTGGCTATGTCAACTGAACTCGGTGGTGCCAGATAGAAAGTTTCGGTGGGGCCGAGTTTGACTTTTGGTTTGGGACATATGTGGATGTGAGAAAGTAGTTGAGGGTTTTTGAAGCATATCACTAAGCACTTTGAGCAAGAAACTCATTAAGCAACACCTCACCCCCTCTTGATAGTATTGGATTTTCCTATGGACTCAATGTGATCTTGGATCACTAAAATGAAAAATGTAGAGTCTTGTGCTTTGAGCTTGAGCCAATCCTTTTGTCCTTAGCATTTTGAGGGGTCCACATTTCTCATCCATGCCATGCCAAACATTGAGCTTTCCTGAAATATTTATCTTGAAATAGCATTAGCTAAATGAGCTATATGTTGTTAGGAATTACCAAAACCACCCAGGGATAGTTGCACTTTCAGCGTCCCTAAGCCATGGTTCCCCACTCCCATCCCATCCGCCCACCCATTCATACACCGAAGCCACGAAAACCCGCGAAGCCCCACACCCTCCTCCGCCCGCCACCCAGCCGGAGCCTCTTCCCCGATGACATCGTCCACAGCAACACTTTGACGTCCCTCATCCACCGTACCGGATGAGGATCCGTCATCGATCTCGTCATCCCGCCAGTTCAGCCACCCCGTCCTCCACCTCCAAGGAGCTACCCCGATGTTCCCCTCGTCTTTCACACCACCTCCATTCCCACACCGCCGTCTTCACCTGCACCACCGGAAGAGCATCATCATCACCATTTCCTCGGATGAAGCTATGGCCTAATTGGTGCCAACATAGAGGTTGCACACTAATCACCGTATTTTCTTCTTGATTCGATCTCACAGTGCTGCCAGCGCTCGGTCCCGAGCCGACACACCGCAGCTCCATCCACGGCGGCGTCGTCAGCCACTTCCTCCACGACATTGCTCCCTCGGCGGAAATGCCCACATTAGTAAGAGCTGCTACTTTAGCTCTTGCTTGCTCTGCTCTTGCTCTCGGTCCCCTGCCTGGTCTGCTCTTGCTATTGCTCTTGCTCTTGCTCTTGCTGCTGCTCTCGCACTTGCTCTTGCTTGCGATGCTGCTCCGATTTAGATACACTTCACTCGACTGAATTGACTTTTGGGTCTGTCAATTTTCAGGGGGGGAGGGCTTGCCGAAGTTAAGGAAGAACCAGCTGCAGCGGGGATGGGGGCTCGATGGAGAGGTACCCCACTATCTATCTTAGGGTTCATGGTGGGGGCGGTGGTCACCAGCGGTGGTGGGGCGGTGGCGTGTGGATCGCCAGAGAAAAAGCTCGGCACAGGGGGGGTCCTAGAGGGATGGCCAGGGCGACGGCGGACCGGCGGTGGGGAGTGTTTTCGGGGCGGGCGGGACGGTGCACCGCCTACCGCGAGCGGGGGGGGGGGGTTGTTTTGCCGATGGTGGCTGGCGGCTCAGGGGGGGTGGAGGTTGAAGATGAACTGCAGGCCCTTGATTTCGTATCCAACGGCTGCAAAATCGATTGACCAGAGATGAAAAAGTCAATCGACCGACGTGTAGCCTCACCTCTACTGCATTCAGTTTCGACGGTAAAATTCAGTTTCGACAGCAAAATTCAGTTTTGACAGTTAAGTTCAGTTTGGACAGTAAAATTCAGTTTTGACAGTTAAGTTCAGAGATGAGCGGCTGATGTATTTTACATCTAGCATTTTGTGGTTATGTATTTTACATCTTCTATTGGAGATGCTATTAGAATTCCACTCAGGTTAACGTTGTCTCTTTTGTCCTACTTCAGCCTCGGCATCGTAAAACTCACTAGAGCTGCTCCAACGACGAAACCCTCCACCACAGCGGAGCAGTACCTCGGGCTCCATCTCCAGACGCCTAAGATCTTCGTCCTCTCCTCCGACAGCCAAGTCAGCCGGAGCATCCTCACCAGCTAACCCAATCACGCTGAGATCGACATGGCTTCGCCAAAGAGGTTGTACACTTGTTACATCTCTTTTTTACTCTATGTGTTATATATATTGTCCATTGAGCACATGTAGTAACGTGAAATACAATTATTTTATCCTACTATATGACAAGCAATTAGGTACCAGGCAACTTAGCTATCCATGATGGACTCTCTTGAATGCCATCATTACTTATCTCTGCGTGTTCGAGCTGTGCATTTGTCGATGGGCCTGGGAGTTGAGCTAGTAGGGCAGTGACCTGGGTCCAAAGTAATAGAAGTAGCACAAAATCATTTTTTAGCGAGGCTTTTCCTTGATCAAGCCTGCCTACTAGAATCGCTAGTGCTTGAAAGGAAAAGTGAATGAAAAACATAGGAATTGGAAAGTTTCCTATGGTACTACTATTCATGAACTTGGTTCAAAGGAATGGAGCAAAGGAAAACTATAGGATTTTTTCCTTTAGTGTCTCCTTGAAAGAAAAACCGTAGGAATTTTAATTTCCACTTGTCCTCCTTATCAAATTCCTATTCATGAAGCACAAGACTAAGAGATAGTAGCATAATAGCATTATAACCGTACATTTTCTTATGGTTTGACTTACTCTCACCATGCTTCTGTGCATCCTGTGATCTTCCAATTCTCGTGAATCAAACACCCAGATTGGCAGAAATTCTGTGTTTTTAAATTCTGTGTTTTGCACGTGCATTCCTATCCTATTCCTGTCTATTTCCTATCCCTGCATTGTTAGAATCCTCAAATTCAAACAAGCCCTTACACAATTACTTCTTTTTCAGATATCTGTCAAATAAAACCTTGTGTGGTTTGTCCTGCTCCTGTGGCACTGTGTTCCACCCCAGCTCAGCTGCTCCAACGATGGAACGGTTCACCACAGCAGGGATACGCTCTCCAGACTGTCTTTCACCGCCTTAGATCTTCTTCCCCGCCACCGGCAGCCACGACAACTGCATTACCATCATCAACTGAGAAGATGACCTTGAGGACTACACGGGTCTGCAAGAGAGGTCACACTCTTCCGTGTCTGCTTACGTTATGCATCGCTTAATATGATGACATGCTACTTTATCATCATGTTCACCTATTAGACTCCGAGTCAGGTCCAAACTAATGCTGAAACTTGAATTTTTAAATGGTTGTGGGGTACATATTGGGGAACCAATCAGTACTATCTGTCTACTATATGGTTAATCTCGGGTGTCTACTACGAGTTTCATGTTGGGTGAAAACAAACATTAAAGGAGCCATTATCTGTATTTTTTAACTAAAGCTATTATCTGCCTGCTATCATTGGTTTTGGGTCTATCCAAAGTTTGCTACCATCACTCTGGATTTGTGCATGCACTCCTTACATAATCTCACTATGTTTTATTCCTATGCATGTCAGTTATTGTACACAATGGAACTGAACATGTAGAGCAAAGGAGACGAGCCTTGCGTGGCAATAAAATTTCATGCAGACGTCGCTCCATGGTGGGTGCAAAGGCAGCCCCCTCCACCCATTTTGGATCGTAATCAAGAGGAAGATAACTATTCTGAGGGGGATTCAGAAGGAGAAGACCACTCCTATTTACCCCCTGAGGTCTTCGCTCTAACTTGGCATGTTGATGTTGGTAATATCATGCATATGGTGCCTTGCATTGCTTACTGTATACATCAAAGATGTCATCTGCTTAGTTTAGACATGATTTGTGTCAATGCCATCTGTTTAGTTTCTTTATCGTAAATGTGAATCATGCAATGCCATCTTGTTTAGCCATGCATCATATATGTGAATTTTGCAATGCCACCCCGGTTAGCCAGTCATCTTATATGTGAATTATATCACGCCATCATTTTTATTACCTGTTAAATTTGTCAACAAATTTAGTACATTCAATTACTCTTCCTGTGCATCAGCCATTCGGCACGGTCATGGGAAAATCTGGAGTGGAAACAAGGTCTTCAGAGCAGACAATGCTATCTGACGAAGCACATGTCTTGCTGGTTACGGATAGCTCCTCAGAGGAGGATTCAAAGACAGATGACCAGTCCTATCCCCCCCCCCCCCCGAGGTGCATGCTCTAACTTGGCAGGGTTATGTTGCTCATATCATGCGTATGGTATCTTGCATTGCTATGTCATTTGCTTAGTTTAGACATGGTTTGTGTGAATGCCACATGTTTAGTGTCTAATTACCATATATGTGAATTATGCAATGACATCTTGTTGCAAGACATTATATATGTGAATTATGAAATGCTATCTTGTTGCAAGGTATTATATATGTGAATTATGCAATGCCATGCTGTTTAGCCAAGCGTCATATATGTGAATTATATCATGCCGTCCTTTTTTTTTGTATTTCTCATTGCATTTGTCGACAATGTTTGTATATTCAACTGCTCTTCCTGTGCATCAGCCATTTGAATTGGTGATGGAGAAATATGGAGTGAAAACAAGGTCTTCAGAGCAGACAATACTACCCGCTAAAGCAGATATCTTGCTGGTTACAAATAGCTCTTCAGAGGAGGATTCAGAGGTAGATGACCAGTCCTATTATCCCCCTGAGGTGTATGCTCAAACTTGGCATGGTTATATTACTCATATCATGCATATGTTGTATTTCAATGCTTAGTTTTTACATCATATACACAATATTGAATGTCATCTCCTTAGTTGACACATCATATATGCGATTGCCCTCTGCTCACTTCATTAGTATATAAATCATACATTTGAATTATATCATGCCATGATGTTTACATAGACAGCATGTATCTGAATTATGGCATGCCAACCCATTTTCTAAAGACATAATATAGTTATATCATCTCATCATGTTTACATAGTCATCATATTTTGAATTATGTCATTCTATCCGTGAATTATATCATGCCATCATGTTTCCATCGACAGCATGTTTGTGATTTATGGCATGCCAACCACTTTAATAGACACATCATATAGTTATATCATGTCATCTTGTTTACATAGTCATGATACTTTGAAGTATGTCATTCTATCCTGTTTAGTTAGCCATCATACATGTGAAATTGTGTCATGCTACCCTGTTTAATTAGCCATCATATATGTGAAATTATGTCCTGCTATTCTGTTTGGTTAGACAACATAAATGTGAATTATTTCATGCCCTGTTTTCTTCCCTACTATCCATTGTACCTGTCTATCTTACAATGTCTGCATATTCAATTACTTTTCTTGTTTATCAGCCATTTCAATTGGAGGGGGTGATGGCAGTATCTGTGGGAGTAAAAACACGGTCTTCAGAAACGGTCGTGCTACCTGCCGATGCAAATAGAACCACAGTTGTACTTGCCCAATTACCAGCCCCACCACACATAACCCAGGCTCACGTAGATTCTACCCCTACCCAGTTGGACAGAGAACCAGCTACACCCTTTCTAACCCCAACCCCAGCAGATAGTAACCCAGTTCCAGTTGACACAGCACCGTCTCCAACACAGAGCACCCAAACACGAGCAATTAGTAAGGCAACTGCAGTGCCCAAAGCACGAGGACCACCACTCCGAACCCCAAGTCATCACTTAAAGTAGAAGAAGAATTGTTCTCAGGTCAGGTTCCGTAGCTATGGTTCATACTACTTTGCTCTTGCATCATCGTATTTACTCATACCAACTAATTTCAAATTTGAAGGATGCAATTGAAACTCCAATGGCGCAACAGGTATGTTCTAAACCTGTTTCTTTAATGTGTTTGTTGTTGTAACTTGCTCTATGTTGATTTCAGTTTCGATTGAATAAACAATTAAGTACTCATGCCATGCACATTACAAGTGTTGTTATTGTTGTGTAGTTTCCCACACTTATATTCTGTCTATGCTGCTTTGTCTTAAATAGATATGATTCGAACTATATCTATCTTGATATGGTAACATAAACTAGAATGATATAGGCCATACAGTGACCATACTACATAGATATATGTTTGTTTCATGATGTTATCCTCTCCACCTTACTACTGAAATGGTTTACTAAAATGAGTTTCATATACTACATTGTAAACCTGTGATGTGTTTGTTTGTTTCTCTTTTAGAATGCGGATAAAATATTGGAGAAGAGTACCCCGTTATGCAATGGTAAAGGAAGTAATGCAGCTAAGGTTCAAGATAGTGAGACATCCATGTTGGTCTCCAAGAAAGCTGATAAAAACTATATTGAAGACACCAAGACAACCCCAAAGTCCTGTCTTGATGTAGTGTTCGAGTTACTGGCTACTACTGCCGGCACCAGCCCTTCGAACTCGCTGCCTGAACTTCTTGAGTCTCAACTTCAAGTTGAAAGACATCGATCAGATGTTATGCAACAGGAAGCCGAAGGACTGAGGAAATCCCTGCAGAATTCAAATGCATACTTTCTGGTGCAACAGCAAGTTCTAAAGGATTTAAGTGACAAACAATAGAAAGTTAATAAGCTTGCTAAGCATCTTGCCAGCATTATGTGTACCCAAGATATTGTTTCTTGAGCTCTTCTGAAGTGGTTTCAGTGCTGGACTTGTTTGCACTGGTCGCCAACTTTGACAACCACTGTATATGATATGCTACTTTGTTCCCTATATTTGCACTGGTGGCGAACTTTGATGCCCAGTGGATGTAATATGTGTAATAGTCGTGATAGCCTAGCGTAAGTTGCTTGCTTATTTATGTCCTTATTGTCTTGTTTATTTGTTTGCTTGTAGTCAGTGCAGTTCTTTTTCCGCGGTTTGCTAGTGGCCGCAATAACGTATTTTTAAAAACTAGGCCACAATAACCATGGGCTACATATTTAATGTAGTTACCATGGGCCACCTATGGGCCGTAGAAACAATGGGCCTTCTAAGGGCCGTAGAAACAATGGGCCTTCTATGTGGCGTAGAAACAATGGGCCTTCTACAGGCCGTAGACACAATGGGCCTTCTACTGGCCGTATCATCAATGGGCCTTCTACAGGTCGTATGATCGGTTGGCCAAACATGGGCCAATAACGGACCGCATTATGGCTGTAAACGGGCTAGAGTTGGAATCGTCCGTTCATGGGCTGACCATAACGGGTCGTTGTTAATCGGCCGTATTGGATGACGCTATGAAAACGGCCCAACGTATTAATGAGCCACAAATGGGTCGATTGTAACCACGGGCTGAATTTGGCCCACAAGCAGAAAATGACAGTAACGGGCCGTAAGTAAATGAATGCTGGAAATGAGCCCAAGAATAAATGGGCCCTGAGAAGGCCAAAAGATAACATGGGCTGGAAACGGCCCAATGGAATAATGGGTCGTTAATGGGTATAAAGTGATACACTGTTCATTACGGGCCAGTTTCACCACGGGCGGTTAATGGGCCAAGAGTTACAAAGGGCCTCATATGGGCCGAAAGACGTCATGGGCCATACATGGGCCGGAAGTTAAAATGGGCTGGAATCATATTGGACGGCCCAGATGACGCTACTGGGCCTAATTCGGATAGGTCATAATGGGCCCTGGGTTACGGGCTATAAATGGGCTATATGCAAACAGGTCGTTAATAGGCTTTCCGTGGGCCGGCCGCCACCTTTTAACCAAGTCAAACGGGCCGGCCTTTTCACAGGAATGGGCCTCTATTGGGCCGTGCCACGTGTCGACGTATCATAGGCGCCTTCGGTCCAATGAGTGGATGACATCTGTCCCAATGGTGAGCCGACACGTGTTTCCTCCAGCCAATGATGATTTTACACGTGAAAAATCCCCATTGGTCGAGGCTGTTAACGGGCTATCGGATCCAAAACCGGACTCCATAGCTTAACGGCATTCCATTACGGTGGATGCCATGTGTTAGTCACCCTTGACGAAAGCACTTCTATGACGCGCAATTTATCGTCAAGGAAGTGGACACTTCCATGATGATAATTTTGGTAATGTCATGGAACACTTCTACGACAGCATAGGTATGACTATCTTGATTCTGCCATAAAATCATCATGGATATACATGCATGATAGAAAACGTGACCTACTATGACAAACACGTATCATTACGGAAGTGTATTTTTTTGTAGTGTCTTTGGGGAAATACCGACGTAGTTCTAGCAGACATCAAAAGGAATTTCTGGTGTCGTCGCCGGGGAGGATCTTCAACATCAACCAGGTTCCTAATCACAAATCTCATCGCCTCACAATTTACATTATTTGCCATTTGCCTCTCGTTTTACTCTCCCCCACTTCATAAAAATTTGCCGTTTTATTCGCCCTCTTTTTCGTTCGTCGTTTTCTCGTCAGATCTGTTTTTTGTGTGCAATCTTGTTTGCGTAGTCATGATGCCTCAAAGAAAATATTATGATGTTCCTCACCCAAATATTTTGCTCGAAATTGAGAAAAGTACTAAGGAATATATGACTACACAATTTGAGCATAATAAATATTTTACTGAAGAACTTAAGGAACACTCCATTGTATTAGAAGCTATAACAAAACAACTTGATGATATTAGTTGTCGGGGGTTGGGTGCGACATATGCCAAAGGATGGCTTATCATGGTGGGAGCGAGTAGAACGTCGCCGGTGCCTGGAAGCGGGATAAGGCGTAGACACGTACGCCGTCGGACTTTACCCAGGTTGGGGGCTCTCCATGGAGATAATACCCCTACTCCTGCTCTGCGGGGTCTCTGCATGATCACTAAGGCACTAGTGATATAAGATGCTCCTTGAGCTGTGTCTAGAGGTAGGGGAAGGCAAGGCTAGCTCCTCCCTACCCTAGATATCTGGCTAGTTCTATAAGAGTTGGAACCCTTTGCATGGGTGGCCTGGGGGGCTTATATAGGCCTGCCCCCTAGGGATACAATGGTAATCGGGCCGACTGCTGGGGCCCGTCTGTCAGTGTCTCCAGCCTCCGGCTTCTCCGCCGACTACTAGGGCCCGCCGCCTGGTGGGCCCCGCCGCCTGGTCGACGGCTGCTTACTGTAGTCGTGCCGTCCGTGACTAGGGCTTGGTCATCTTATCGTGGCTACAGTCCCGCCGGCTAACGGGAGGTTACTGTAGCCATGCTTGGTCTCATCAGGTTAATGGCCGCTTACTTCGGGGCGAGGGACGGCCGCCTGCTGGAGGCCGGCCCCTCTCACGCCTGACTGGCCGGGCGTACGCCGTCTTCTGGTGGGTCGCTGCCCGGTAGGGCCTGCGGCTGGCGGGCCATACCGATAGGCTGTCGTGGGGAACAGGGTTTCGTCTGCTTGGAGCGACGTCAGGGGAGACATGGCACAGTGCCCCGCCGCGTGGAGATCTCTGCTTGCACGGAGCACTGTAGCCATGCATCTCCCGTGCGTCAGGACGACGTGCTTCACTGTAGCCATGCTCCTGCTCGTACTCTCGATGGGGAGCTCGGCCGCACCGAAGCTGCGAGGTGGCCGCCTACCCGATGCCGCCCTCTCTGGAGGCCGGCCGGCAGGAGCCGGCCACTCGGAGCGCCGCAGGCTTGGGTTGGCCACCCTCTGGCAGCGGGCTGTTGAGCCAGCCGGCTCCCAGAGGGCGGAGCTTCAGCTTGGGGTCCAGCTAGGTGGAGCTGGCGCAAAGTCTTGATAATTTCAAGGACCTGGGTGTGCCTACCCATGGCCCATTACTTCGACAGTAGTCCCCGAAGCCGGTGAGGCATTGTGGTCGAGGGGCCGCAAAGTCTCAGCGGCTTCCCCCCTCACCGGGCTCCGAGAGGACGTCAGTCCGTCTTGCGGCCAGCCGACTGCTGAAGCCGGCCTTGTCCAGGCGGAGCTTGTGTGGTTGGTTTTGAACTTCAGGGCGGGAAACAGGTGGCGTGCCTGCTAAGCTTCTCGGGCCGCCGCCCGCCACAGACGCGCCACATGGTGCACGTCAGCCTGGTCAGCCTGCCACCCCATGCCCCCGACGGGACATGACAATGGGCCAGGCCCGCCACCACCATGCCTCGGCAACCGGGCGGATCCGCTGCGCCAAAGGGGACGGTTGCCATTCTTACGACCATTTACAGCGTGGTGAATGTGTGCGATAAAACAGGGGTCATGGGGTTGTGGGCGCAGTTAATCCCACGACCCACGTCCTGCCCCCTCGGCTTCATAGCCCGAGGGCTATAAGTAGGGAGACGGGAGGGGTGCGGCAAAGCTCTTGCGCCCCCTCCCACTCTTCTTCCTCCGCTCACTCCTCCACCGCTGCTGCGGCTGTTCTGCGCTGCCGCGGTGCTGCCGCCGTCGCCCGCCGCCGAAGCACTCCTCCTCCTCACGCAGCCAGCCGGAAGCCATGGCGCGCGAGAAGGGCGGCGACTGGGACAGATCGACCATGATCGAGGATCACATCTCCTTCCTCCGCGACACGCGCCGGATGCCCAATGCGGCCTTCATCAAGGCGCGGGTGCCGCCAGAGGAAGAGATCTCGCCGGCGCCGTAGGGAGACGAGCGGGTCGTCTTCCGCTCGCACTTCCTCCGCGGCTTCGGCCTCCCGGTGAGCGGCTTCTTCTGCTCCTTCATCGACTTCTACCATCTTCAGCCTCACCACCTCACGCCCAACGCCGTACTCTACTCTCTGCCTTCGTCACAGTGTGCGAGGACTACATCGGCGTTCTCTCCACACTCGAGCTGTGGGGAGCGTTCTTCTATGGGAAGCTCGGCACCACCGCCAGGGAGACGGCGGCCAAGTGCGGGGGCTTCGTTGCTGTGCGCTGGCCGGCGAAGCGGAAGGCCTTCCCCGTCATCAAGCTAGTGCAGTCGGTGAAGATGTGTGTCAGGACCCCGACTCAATGCCACATCGATCTAGCATGTAACACCTCATATCACTTTGCGGCCTCACGCACGGTATTCCCACGGGTGTCGCCTTACCTTTGCCCGGGACCGTTTGCGCCTTTTGGCACACGTATATGATAGTGTAGCTAGCATCCATATGATAAGGAAGCCCGGGCTGACATGGCTAGTCGTAAACCCAAAGTGGCACAAACTTACAGGGACAGGCATCCATGACCCAGCATCGGATGTGTCGGTCATCAGCGAGTGAATCCAGGCTGTAGCACTGGGCTAGCAGGACTCCGGTGAACCGGGCTGTAGCGGGCTAACAGGACTCCAGTATTCATCGCGTGACATTTCCCCGAAGGGATAGACACAGGAACGAAGAAGGACACATGCCGGCCAGCCTAAGTGTTCCAGAGCAGTAGCAAGCTACCATGGCTCAGTGGAAGCACTAGGAGACATTTCCCGGTAAGAGAGGCTACTAAGGATAAATAACTAGATAGTCAGATCCCACACATACCAAGCATTTCAATAACATACACACAATATGCTCGATATGTGCAAATACAACATGGCATCACAACATGACTCTACAACTCAAGTACTTTATTCAATAGGCTCCGAGGAGCGAGATATTACAAACATGGGTCTCATGACCCAACACTCAGTGCATACAATTCAAAGCACAAGCGGAAGCTTAACATGTCTGAGTACAGACAACTATAAATGAAAAAGGCTGAGAAGCCTGACTAACTACCAGATCCTGTCGAGGCTCAAGATCGTAGCTGAGGTAACAAGCTAAACATCGAAGTTCACGCGGAACTACTAGTTAGACTGAAGTCTCTCTGCAAAAACATAAAATAGGCAAACGTGAGTACAAATGTACCCAGCAAGACTTACATCAGAACTAACTACATATGCATCATTATCAACAAAGGGGATGGTGGAGTTTAACTGCAGCAAGCCATCTTTGACTCAGTGGCTATCCTGTACTACGACTGCAAGTAACTCTTTTGAGGTGGCGCACACGAGTCCACATATTCACCATATCAATACACCACTATGGATCCGCTCCCGTCTCCCTACGAGAACACCATCCATAGCACTCACACTTATCTTGCGTGTTTTAGAGTATCCACTTTCACTTGTCTATGAACTGTACAGGCAACCCAGAAGTCCTTTTCCGCGGACACGGCTATTCGAATAGATCATATTAACCCTGCAGGGGTGTACTTCTTCACACACGCTCTCGCCACTTACCACCATGTACACGTCGTGTATCTCGGCAACCTTCAAGCGGAAGCCTGGCGAGGGAGTCGGCCACGACCTGACTAACCACACAAGTCTCTAGTCCAGGTTTATCGCCTATTCGGGTTCCATCCGCAAGGAGATCCGGCCGGGGTGTCGCTCACGGCCCCAAACGATGTGTGCAGGGTTCCCAAGCCCACCATCCGGGTGCCACTTGGTACACCGGGCCACTGTGCCTAGTCTGTCCCAAGCCCACCTGTACCGGGTGCCACTTGGTAGACTACTAACCTACCTACAAACACCAGAAACTAGTTGCAACTCCTGGACAGAGATCATGTTGATTAATAAGTCGAGAGGGGCACTTAAGCATTCCAATGCGTGGTAGTAACTGTTCATGGATTACAAACACAGAACTCAGTTCCTAAGGATGACTTCAATGAGACAACCCACCATGTACTCCTACATGGCCTCTCACCGCTACCTTTACCAAATCGTGTTCACACACTTAGCTCACACACAATAGGACATGTTTCACAACATTCCAATTCATCCCCGATGAATCAGACCTGACTCAACTCTAAGCAATAGCAGGCATGACAAACAAGCATGAATGAGTAGGCACATCAGGGCTCAAACAACTCCTACTCATGCTAGTGGGTTTCATCTATTTACTGTGGCAATGATAGGTCATGCAGAGGATAAGGGGTTCAACTACCGCAGCATGTAACAGTTGAATCGTTCTTGTCCTAATGCAGTAAAAGAGAGCAGAGCGAGAGAGTGGGATTGTATCGGAATGAACAAGGGGGTTTTGCTTGCCTGGCACGTCTGAAGATAATATAGTTCTTCATTGGTGTCATTGAATTCATCATCGGAACCAAGTCTATCGAGAGGGGACAAATGCCGGCCACACAGAGAAAACACAATCAATGCAATGCAACAATATGATGCATGAATGTGACATGGCAATATGCTGTGGTTTGAGCTAATGCAGCTAGCAACAGGTTAAATGAAGTTGGTTTGAATCAAAGATTCAAATTCAAACTCCATATGTGATGGTTTAAATGCCCTTAATATGATTTTCCCTATTCAGCAACTATAACTTGTTCTAACATGCATGAAAATGGTACAGATGGATAGGTTGGATTTTTCTGATAATTTTTCATATATAAATTATTTCATTCTGAGCTACGGTTTATTTTCTATGAATCTTAGAAGTATAAATCATTTTCTGGATTTTTCTGGTTATTTAGAATTAAATCAAATCCTGTAAATGATTTACTGCATCAGCAAGACATCATGCTGACGTCAGCTAGTCAACGGAGCAGCCCCGGTCAAATTGACCAGTGGGTCCCGCGTGTCAGTGTCACAACTTATTAACAGAGTTAATTAGTGCCAAGTGGAAAACTAACTAGGTTAATTAGGGCCAGGCCCACATGTCATTGACCTCAGGGGTTAATTAGCATGGTAATTAGGCGCTAATGAGGTGCCACATCGGCGCTAACCGACGGCGGTGAACAGAGCACGTCAGAGCTGCTCGTCTGGCCGTTTCCGGCGACTAGGGCACGGGCAGGTGGGCTTTCTGCAACGGCCGCAACGCGGCGCATCCAGCGGTGATCTCAGGGCGGCCAGGGGCGGTCGGTAGCGGCGGCAGCAACGAGCTCAAGCGGCGGCGGGGCTCGGCGATGTGCGCGGGTGGTGCCTGGTTCGGACGCAGGTGGTGCGGCGGCTACGGCGTGCAACAGAAGGAACGGAGAGGGGGGTCAGGCTCAGTGGCTCACAGTGGTCATGAAGATGCAGCCGGCGAGCTTTGGCTCCGATGGAAAAGGCGGCTACTATGAGAAAAACGCCACGGGATTAGGGGGAAGCGACGGGAAGCTCACAGCGCATCCGATGGAATCGTCGGAGAGCTCGGGGACGCGCTGGTGACGGCGAATCGACGACAGCGACGCTCGGTGCAGGAGGTTGAAGATGAGCTCCAAGGCGGCCTCACGGGGCATCCGGCAATGTGATCTCTGACTTGAGGGTGCGGTGTTCGACGACAGAGCAGTGGGACACGATGGAGGGGCGAGGGAGGCCCGGTGGCCCTGGGTACGGCGAGCGGCGGTCTTGGGTGTGCTCGGCGGCGCGAGGAAGAGAGGCCAGAGGAAGAGGGCGAAGCAGAGGAAGGAGGGGAAAGTGAGAGGGGGTCGTCCTCATCTCCTGGGCGTGTGCAGGTGGACTCGGGGGAGGCTAGCCAGCGTGAAGCAGGAGGTAGCACGCTCGGCCGCGTGCGAAGTCTCTCCCTCTGCCTACTGGAAAAGGTTGAAGATGACTGGCAAGTCACCAGGTGGGCTGGGCCAGCCAGTGGGCCGCCAGGTAAGTGGCCCGTGGCCTTTCTCTCTGTCTCTCCTCTCTTTTGTTTCTGTTTTGCTATTTTATTTTGTTTTGTTTTGATTTAGTTTCTAAACCAAATCATTTTTGTAGCTTCTGAAAATTATTGTGTGGCCTGATACAAAATATTCAGAGCCACTCACAAGTTTTCAGAATTCTTGGAGTTATAAACGTATTTATAGGAATTTATATCTCCAATTCAAATAAGTATTGATTTAATTCAAAGACCAAAAATGTCCTGGAAAAATGTGTATCATCTCGGGTTAAGGTTTTCACCTTTTCCCATGAATCATGAACATTTATGAGGGCATTTTGGGTTTATTGAAAAAGATTTTATTTGATCCTATTTGAATTCTTTCTAATGCTAGGGTTTGATCAATCCCCATTTCAACTTAAATAATATTTAAACATGATGCAACAGACAAGTGCTAGCCTAGTGCAAGGTAAAGCTAGGGATGTGACAACTCACCCCCACTAAACAAGAATCTCGTCCCGAGATTGAAGACGTGAGGTAAGAAGACAGAGGGGACATGGGACTGACGCAGTCTTCATGATCCATTGCATTCTCAAGGATGTTCATTCATTGCTTCATATTGATCTTGACATCTTTGCTTTCGAGATCTTCATCCAACACGATGACGACAGAAAGAAACTCTGTCGAAAAGGATCATCGCAGCTCTACATACCAGCCTAAGGCAAATCACAAATGATCGTTTGAAGGAGTTCTAAGAAATAGCATACTCAGTTGGAAAGGGAGCTAGGGTTTTGAGACAACTCGGCATTGGGAGGCACATTCCGATTGTTACCGTGGATTTAACCCAGTGACTGAGCGTGCTCTCAAGAACTTGAGCATTTCCATAGTCATGAAGGTCTTACCAGCATCCGTGCCAAGGATCCTGGCCACAACATACTACCATGATGAATAGTGATGGAGGATACCGAAGCAAAGGAAGATAACACTTTCTCAGATTTCACCTTGGCGGGGCCAAGGAAACAAAATCTGGATGACCGACCGAGAGACATTTAGCACTCCGCTTCTAATGTTCTCCTTGATGCACTAGCATATTCCATCCGTAGATATGGTTTGATATCTAGAACATCAAGTAAAAGGTCGGACTTCGGGAGCACAAGAATCCATAAGGAATAACTATGGAGTAAATCCTACAAAATCCTCATGGAGAAAATGGACAAATTGCCCAATCAAGATACTATAGTGATAGATCCTCCGACTAGGTGCGTCGGCCAGAACATCAACCCTGTCGGGACCTACATCATAGATCCTGGAAAAGTTCCAACCATCATATCTGCCTGAGATTCAGATCTGGTTGGTAACAGAATATTTCAGACATCATGTCTGGGAAAGAAAATTTGCAACACAAACCGACGAGATGACGTTGCGGAATTCTCGGGAAATGAACTACGATAGCAAGCTCCAAAACATGAGTTGGTTCTGCTACAAACCTGTGAACACGTTGTCCAAGACAAGCATGACCACATAGTAGTCTTATAATAAAACACTAGCGAGTTCAGGAGGGGAACCATCATCGAGGATATCGAAGTCCTTGCATAAGTCTTGCTCTTAAGAAGGAACTTCTTCTCCTTGAACAAATAAATCAGTGGCTTGGTGTGCTACGGAATACATATGGAGTGGAGGTAATTAATCTACCAAACCATAGTATACTTTGCACATGTGTGACTAACTTGGGATGATTCCAAGGAAGCAACATTGACTTTATCGAATTCACGGCGGCAACTTACATTAAATGCACGTGAATCTGAGGAAGTCACTTCTTACATCCGAACATATGCTTCATAAACTAGCATGAAGAAATGCTTTATAAAGTTTCCAATACTAGCTTGATGTTCAACACGAATCATGGAGGAGACAAAATACTGCTGATGGGCTCAACAATAAGTCATCGAGATTTCCATATAAATGGAATTCCAGAATTATGTGAACAAGTGATAGTATTGGTCAGACCAAAGGATATAATGGTGTATGCTCGAGGGATCAACCACGAGTAAGACAACATTAAGAACATCGTTGGTTCTGATTTGATTTGAGGATATCCCACACTCAAATCAAAGTTTTGGCAAGACAATAGGTCCAACAACTGGTCACGAGGATCAATCGATGAAGATATCGTCTTTCCTCAACACACATACAAGATATCCCTTAAGAAGAACTAAATCGGACAAGCTTCCATCTTCCAACTCTCCAAGTTGTTGTTCAGCTTAGCCAACTAGATCAGGGGTACCCAACACAGACTCTTTGAAAGGATCGATATGGTTGACTAGAGGGGGGGGTGAATAGGCAACTAACAATTTTTAACTTTTTCTTTACCAAATTACTTTGCAACAAAATAGGTTGTCTAGATGTGCAACTAGGTGAGCAACCTATATGATGCAATAACAACTAGTACACAAGCAAGCAAGGGATGTAACAACAAGTAAGCTTGCAAGAGTAAAGGCACGAAATAACCAAGAGTGGAGCCGGTGGAGACGAGGATGTGTTACCGGAGTTCCTTCCTTTTAAGGGGAAGTACGTCTCCGTTAGAGCGGTGTGGAGGCACAATGCTCCCCAAGAAGCCACTAGGGCCACCGTATTCTCCTCACGCCCTCACATAATGCGAGATGTCGTGATTCCACTATTGGTGCCCTTGAAGGCGGCGACCGAACCTTTACAAGCAAGGTTGGGGCTATCTCCACAACAATCGGAGGCTCCCAACAACAACAACAACACCACGAAGCTTCACCACAATGGAGTATGGCTTCGAGGTGACCTCAACCGTCTAGGGTGCTCAACACCCAAGAGTAACAAGATCCGCAAGGGATAAGTGGGGGGAATCAAATTTCTCTTGGTGGAAGTGTAGATCTGGGCCTTCTCAACCAATCCTGAGCAAATCAACAAGTTTGATTGGCTAGGGAGAGAGATCGGGCGAAAATGGAGCTTTGAGCAACAATGGAGCTTTGGGGGAAAAGAGATAGGTCAACTAGGAGGAAGAAGACACCTTTATATAGTGGGGGAACACATCCAACCGTTACCCCACTGAGCAGCCCCGCAGAGAGCGGTACTACCGCTGGGGCAGGGCAGTACTACCGCTGAGAGCGGTACTACCGCTCCCTGCCCAGCGGTACTACCGCGCGGAAGGGGGAAGCCAGGCCACTGGCCCCAGAGCGGTACTACCGCGGGAGTAGGAGCGGTACTACCGCTCGGAGCGGTACTACCGCTTCTACTACCGCTTGTAGTGCCTCAAAACCCGACACGAGAAAACACCGTCTCGAATCGAGGCGGTAGTAGGTGCAGTACTACTGCAGTACTACGGCCGAACCCTCGAGCGGTACTACCGCTCAACGGAGCGGTACTACCGCTGAGAGCGGTACTACCGCTCGGTGGAGAGGTACTACCGCTGGGGGGCTTCGGCGGTACTACCGCTGTAGATTGCGGTACTACCGCTGGCACAGGGCGAAGCAGATAACGGAAGAGAAGTGCAGCTCCAATGATGCGAAGGGAAGACGACGGGTGTGATAGGGATGTGTATGTGTTGATTCCACCCTAGTCTTACCAAAGCGGATCCCCTCTTAATAGTACAGTGACTC
The DNA here is from genome assembly GCA_963921465.1 of Triticum timopheevii. Taxonomy (NCBI): domain Eukaryota; kingdom Viridiplantae; phylum Streptophyta; class Magnoliopsida; order Poales; family Poaceae; genus Triticum; species Triticum timopheevii. The sequence continues at coordinate 320,213,993 of OY997270.1, forward strand.
CTACGAAACTAGTCCACCAACAATGAAGCGCAGGAGTTACACCGTCTTGAATAAAACACCGAGGGGAGGAAATCGTCTCGTGCCAATGGATGATTCTCTGAAAGAACTTAACGCTACGATTAGTCTGCTAAAGCAGTGTCATCAATCACCAAAACCACTGGGGAATAAATATGCCCTTACAATCTCCCCCTTTTTGGTGGATTGATGACAATACGGGATTTGCATAAACACGATATATAGTAAGCATACAAACCCCACGGTCCTAACATGTAGATGAGCTCCCCCTAGATGTGTGCTATTTAGATAAGTGCTTTGGACTGCATAGCACACATACTAGGATCAAAGCTCCCCCTACATTTTAGAGGCCAATAATCTAAGCATGGTGCATGAGAGCAGCATAGATGATATAACAAGATAAGTACACAACTCATAAGCTAGATAGACATAGATAATGATACTGGAAATGAAGGTAGCATATGTCTTACACCATATGACTCGAACTTAAGTCTCACTCGAGCTTAGGTCTCACAGACAAACCAACCAAAGCAAATGCAAGGAAAACACGAACAAGACACGAATAAGAGACGAAAGACACACTCGCAAATCCCTAAACTCTCTCCCCCTTTGGCATCGAGACACCAAAAAGGAGAGGGAGTGTTGCTACGGCTCCAGGTGAGAGCAAATGAGGAACACATGCATCAGAGCCCAGTGGAATCATTGGCACCACCGTCGTCAGTCTGGAAGTGCTTGGCCTCAGAATCAGTCCACGGGCAGTGCTGTTGAATCCACTCCTCCTCCTCAGTAAGCTGGTCCTCAGATCCACTCTGGACAGTAGCACCCAACTGGCGCATGAGCTCCTTGTGACGACCTCGAGCCTTCTTCTCAGCCACATGAGTCATGTACTGACCGTGAGCCTCCATGCAGAACAGCTTCTTCATCTTCGACTTGAGCTTCTTGGCCCAGGAGGGCTCTGCCTCAGAAGGCATGTAGTCATCATCCTCATCATCATCAGCTGCAGGCTCCTCCTCTGTCTCCATGGCAGCAGCAGACGAAGGGACTCCAGTCTTAGGGGCATGAGTGCCCCAGTTATCCTTCTTCCTCAGACGCTTGACATCATGGGAGATCAACTCTCCACACTCCAGTGGCACATTAGGATATATATGATCCCAGGCTCTCTCAATCAGCATCATAATGAAGGGACCATAGATCGGGCACTTGCGCTCGGAGATAGCAGACAACAACTCAGACCACATCACATGAGAAATATCCAAAGACTGTCCAGTGGGATTTTCCTTCTCACGCTGGCAGAAAAGGAGCATGTCCACAAGATAAGAGTGAACCTGGTCCAGATTCCCAATGCGAGGGAAAAGAGTCTCTCTGAAGATGCGGTGAAGGATATCCAGAAAGGCAGGCAGCTCATAGGTTTCCTTCTTTGTCTCCTGGTTGACCTTCAGAGTGCAGTAGGGCCAGAGAGCTTGCTTGTGGGTGCAATGGGCACGGGCGTGGGGGCGAAAGCCAACAGGAGACTCAAGTCCAAGATCTTGCACCCCAATCAACTGCATAAACGCCTTCCACTTGACGGAAAGCAACTTGCCATTGGTCATCCAGGTGAGAGTACTGTCGTCATCAGTCCCAAGGTGAACCGTGGCATAGAATTGGGCCACAATGTCAGCATCAAAGTCCTTGTTGAATTTCATGACCCCAAGAATGTTCAGTTGAGTGCACATCTGAAGAGCTTCACCAAAGTAGTCAGGGTCTTGCTCCATATGGTCAGTGTCGATGGAGTGCACGTTGACAAAGAAATTCTTCTTGGCTTTGAGAACATCGAAGAAGATGGCAAACTGGAAATTGGACCAGAACGGACGGTTGACCAAAGTGGGTTCTTGGGCATTTTCATACAGATTGCGGCGGCGCCTTGCCCAGAACTCCTTTTGTGGCATCTCTGGCACAGTCTTGCCGGGCTTGGGCTTGACCCCTGACTTCTTCTAGAGTTGAGGTGGAGGTGGAGGTGGAGGTGGAGGTGCAGCACTTGAGGATCCTCCGGAAGGCTCGGTGGTAAGGTAGCGCTTGGACGTGGCACGTCCGGGATTGACACGACGAGCCTGATGCTCAGGGACCTCATCACCTGGAACCACACACAAGAACACGCAAACAACCACAAAGCACAAGCATAAGCCACAAAACACGAGCAAAAAGATCGATGAAAGTTAGAAGTGGAGTGGAATGTGGTAGAGGGCGGTAGTACCGCGACATGCTAGTGGTAGTACCGCCATGAGCGGTAGTACCGCTCCACAGGGAGCGGTAGTACCACTCGGGGCAGGGAAATAGCAGTTTCCTACTACCGTGGACAGATCCGGCACTACCGTCCTACCAAATTCAAAAATACTCCAACCAAACATCAATCCACACTGCCTAGAAGCATTCTCCATCCTACTCAAGCCTAGATTTGGCCAAAAATCTAAAGATGCAACTGCTACTGCCCCTGAGATGCTAGATTGGAAACCTAGACAAAAAGAACAAGAGAACGGGGGCAATACCGGCATCCATGGCAAGAGGACGAGGTGGGGATCGTTTCCACCGAAGGGAATGGAGAGGGACGGCCCGGAGAGGGAGATCCGCCGGAGCCCTCCCGCGGCGCCGGTTGCTGCAGAGAGAGAAGAACAGGCGAGGGGACGTGCGAATGGGTATGGGGGAGAAGAAACTCCCCCTACCCCCGATATAACCCCCGCCCGCGCCTCTCAGCGGCAGTACCGCGCTGGCGGGCGGTAGTACCGCTTAGAGCGGTAGTACCGCTCGCCAGCGGCGGTAGTACCGCCAGCAACCAAACACTGCTACTAGACCCAAAAAAACGCACGAAAAAGACGGGAAAGCAAAGGAACTAAAAACAAAGATCAACAAGACACCAAAAACACGAGTAACGAACCGGAACCCACTCCTTTAAGGCAACCAAACAAAGGAGAAGCGGGCTCTGGCCTCTCTCAACAGAGGGCGGTGGCCGGAGCCACCTATGTTTGAGTCAATTGGTATGGCACCGCGAAGAATTATCCTTGGGCCCATGACCAAAACTCGTCTTTGAAGCACAAGTACCATCAAAAATGGCTAATGTGAAAGAGTTGATCGTTTTATGCATAATGGGGGAGGGAGAGTTCATTGAGAGAACAACACTCCCCCTATGTCCATGCCTACATCTAAACTAGACAACAAGTTGAGTGTGGTGGGGGGTGCACGGGTTCAAGTCACATTGATCAAATCAATGATATTTAGCTCATGCCTTAACTCGCGAAATCTTGCTTCATCCAAAGGCTTCGTGAAAATATCTGCAAGGTTATCATGAGTGTTGACATACTTGAGCTTGATCTCCCCTCGCCTAATGTGATCCCGGATGAAGTGATACCGAATCTCAATGTGCTTCATCTTGAAGTGTTGCACCGGGTTGAGAGAAATCTTGATGGCACTTTCATTATCACACCAAAGAGGCACTTTGTCACAAATGACACCGTACTCCTTTAAAGTTTGCCTCATCCATAGGAGTTGAGCACAACAACTACCGGCTGCCACATACTCTGCTTCGGTGGACGAGAGAGACACACAACTTTGCTTCTTGGAAGACCAACTTACCAAAGAGCAACCAAGAAATTGGCACCCTCTGGAAGTGGACTTCCTATCCACTTTGTCTCCCGCCCAATCGGAATCCGTGAAACCTTCAAGCTTGAAGTTTGCTCCTCTTGGGTACCATAAGCCAAAGTTTGGGGTATGAGCCAAATATCGAAAGATTCGCTTGACCGCCACAAAGTGACTTTCCTTTGGTGCGGCTTGAAAATGTGCACACATCCCCACACTCAACATGATATCCGGTCTAGATGCACAAAGGTAAAGCAAGGAGCCAATCATGGAGCGATATACCTTTTGATCCACTGCTTTACCATTGGGATCGATGTCAAGTTGGCACTTGGTAGGCATTGGTGTAGACGCCGGCTTGACATCACTTAGCTTGAATCTTTTAAGCATGTCTTCAGTGTATTTGGCTTGGTTGATGAAGGTTCCTTCTCTTCTTTGTTTGATGTCAAAACCAAGGAAGAACTTCAACTCTCCCATCGAAGACATCTTAAACTTGGAGGTCATGAGAGCGGCAAATTCCTCATTGAAAGCTTTGTTAGGAGAACTAAAGATAATATCTTCAACATATAGTTGGCATACAAACAACTCCCCGTTGACCTTCTTAGTAAAAAGAGTGGGATCGATTAGCCCTACTTCAAATCCACGATCTTGTAGCAACTCGGTAAGGTGGTCATACCACGCACGTGGGGCTTGTTTAAGGCTATAGAGTGCCTTATCGAGTTGATACACATGATCCGGGAAGTAGGGGTCCTCGAACCCAGGGGGTTGCTTGACATAAACCAACTCATTAATAGGACCATTAAGAAAAGCACTTTTCACATCCATTTGTTGCAACTTAAAGTTGTGATGAGAAGCATAGGCAATCAACATACGTATGGATTCAAGACGAGCAACGGGAGCAAAGGTTTCACCGTAGTCAATACCCTCGACTTGGGAGTAGCCTTGTGCTACCAATCTTGCCTTGTTGCGAATGATGTTCCCATGAGCATCTTGCTTGTTCTTAAAGATCCACTTGGTTCCAATGACATTGTGGTTCCCCGATGGCCTTGGCACCAATCTCCATACTTTTTTGTACTCGAAGTTGTTGAGTTCTTCATGCATGGCATTGAGCCAATCCGAGTCTTCGAGCGCCTCATAGACCTTTTGGGGCTCAACACAAGAGACAAACGCGTGATGTTCACAATAGTTTGCTAATTGTCTACGAGTGCTTACCCCCTTTCTTAGGCTACCAACTACATTTTCCATGAGATGGCCTTGAGTGGTGAGCTTGGAAGCAATCTTCGCGGCGCGATGCTCTAATTCCTCCTCGGATGTGGAGGGAGGAGGGTTGACTTGATCATCTTGAGCACCGTCTTGAGCTTGTTCTTGATCTTGAGTTTGCTCTTGATCTCGAACTTGCTCGAGGGGGAGAACTTGACCTTGGGCATCATTTAGAGGTTCTCCACCATCTTGAGGTTGATCTTGCCCTTGGTCTTGTTCACAAGGTTGAGGGCCTTCACTTTGTTCTTCGGAAGCGTGTGGGTCTTGATGAGGTGATGGCTCTACTTGAGTAGAGCATTGTCCTTCTCCTTCGGCCACAAGGGGTTCCTCAATGGGTAGGATTTGACCAATACCCATTCTTCTTACGACTTGGGGAGGAATTTCATCACCTACATCACAAGTACCACTTTGCTCCACTTGGGAGCCGTTATTTTCATCAAACTCCACGTTACACGTCTCTTCAATGAGTCCGGTGGACTTGTTGAGGACACGGTAAGCATGAGAGTTTGTACCATAACCAACAAATATGCCCTCATGAGCTCTAGCCTCAAATTTAGACAAACGAACACCTTTCTTTAGAATGAAACACTTACAACCGAACACCCGGAAGTACTTGAGGTTGGGCTTGTTGCTGGTGAGTATCTCATAAGGAGTCTTGTTCAAGCCTTTGCGAAGATAGAGCCGATTGGATGCATGACATGCGGTGTTGATGGCTTCGGCCCAAAAGTTGTACGGAGACTTGAACTCCGCCATCATGGTCCTTGCCGCATCCATCAACGTCCGGTTCTTCCTCTCCGCAACACCATTTTGTTGAGGGGTATAAGGTGTCGCATATTGATGCTTGATCCCCTCATCACTAAGAAACTCATCCAAGGTGTAGTTCTTGAACTCGGTGCCGTTGTCACTTCTTATTGTCAAGATCTTTGCATCATGTTGGCGTTGAGCTTCATTTGCAAAGTTGATGACGGTTTGTTGAGTCTCACTCTTCCTCTTGAAGAAGTATACCCAAGTGTACCTTGAATAGTCATCCACAATCACCTAGCAATACTTTCTTCCTCCAAGACTATCGAAATATGGAGGCCCGAAGAGATCCATGTGAAGGAGCTCCAAGGGTCTCTTCGAGTAGATGATGGTTGAAGGAGGGTGAGCCTTTTCATGAAGCTTTCCTTCAATACAAGCACTGCAAGCACGATCTTTGGCAAAACTAACATTTGTTAGTCCACGAACATGGTCCCCCTTGAGAAGACTTTGCAAAGATCTCATATTGACGTGGGCTAAACGGCGATGCCAAAGCCATCCCACGTCAACTTTAGCCATTAGGCATGTCGCGGTCTTAGTGGGTCGCTCCGAAAAGTTAACCACATAGAGACCGTTCTCGACATGCCCAACAAAGGCTACTTTAAGAGTCTTGCTCCACAAGAGGGCCACGGTATCAATATCAAAGAATGTAGCAAAGCCCATGAGTGCAAGTTGACGAACGGAAAGTAAATTGAATGCAAGGGACTCAACAAGTATGACTTTCTCGATCGTTAGATCATGAGAAATGACAACCTTGCCGAGGCCCAATACCTTAGAATGTGATGCATCACCCCACTCGACATTGGTGGGCATAGATGGAATCTCTTGCACGTCCACCACCAAGTCCTTGCTCCCGGTCATATGATTTGTTGCTCCACTATCGAGCAACCATGATCCCCCACCGGAAGCAAACACCTACACGAGATCAATGCTTGGTTTTAGGTACCCATTTAGTAATGGGTCCTTTTATGTTAGTAACAAGGGTCTTGGGAACCCAAATAGACCATTCAATGTACTCATAAGAAGAACCAAAAAATCTAGCATAAACATGTCCATCACTAGCACGGCACAACACATATGAAGGGTTAAAGTCGCCGGCTTTGTTTGAGGAAATGCTTTTGCCCTTTTGGACATCAACTTCCTTCACTTTCTCCTTCTTCTTCTTAGAAGCACCCTCTCCCTCTTTCATGAACGTTTGTTTGAGAGGAGGAGGACGATTGGCCTTGTTGTTCTTCTTCTTCTTGCTCTTGGACTTGGGTGCAAACCCAATTCCTTCTTTGGCCACAACTTCCTTTTGATTGCTTAAAAGGTCGTTGAGGTTTTTCTCACCTTGAATGCAAGACACAAGGCCTTTCTCAAGTTGATCCTTCAACTTGGCATTTTCCTCCACAAGATGCGCATGCTCACAACAAGGGTTAGTAGCACATGCATTATCAATTAATACCATATGAGGAAAGGTGGCCTTTTCCTTGATTAGCTTGACTTGGAGTTGAGCATGAGACTCTTTGAGGCTAGCATGAGTACCCTTCAAGACCTTGTGGGCCTTGTCAAGTATCTCAAACTCCTCTTTGAGTCTAGCATGATCAACCCCAAGTTTAGCCTTCTCGGAGGTTAGCACACGAGACATGACAAGAGCATGATCAAGATCTTTCTTTAACTTAGCATGGTCATCATTGTGTGACTCCTCAAGAGTCAAACGATGCACACGCTCTTCCTCAAGAGCATTAGAGAGATCCGATATCTCATCGGCATAGTCACGACTATGACCTTCCATCTTGGAGATGGTTTCTTCGTGAGCCTCGATCATGTCATTGGCCTCACCAAGTTGTTCCAAGAGAGCAACAAAGTGCTTCTTGGACTTTCCCTTGAGCTTACTCATAAAAGACTCAAATTCATTCACTTCCTCATTAGACTCAACATGTCCATCAACGCAATCCTCCAAGGAGGGATTAGTAGTGATGGTGGTTGTGATGTTGGGGGTTACCTTGTTTGAAGCTTTAGCCATGAGGCATATAGCGGTGGTTTTTTTCGTTGGGTGATTCGAAGAGAGACACCCGGGGAGTAGCAATGGCAATGGACGCCATGGCCGTTGCTTCTTCATTTTCATCATCATCGTCATCCTCTTGGTATTCTTCTTGAACCACCAACCCACGAGTGGGAGTCTTCTTGGCGAAGTTGTTCTTGTTGGGGAAGGACTTGGCTTTGTCTTTCCGAATAAACTTGCCACCATTGTCTTCCCGCTTCTCGTAAGGACAATCCGCAACGAAATGGCTCACATTGCCACAGTTGAAGCAAGTTCTAACTCGTTGCTTGCCCTTGATGCCACTTGAGTTGTTCTTGTTGAAGTTGGGTCTTGAGCTCTTCTTGCTCCAAAATTGTCTTGAGGCAAGGGCCATGTGCTCATGGTAGTCAAACTTGGTGTCTTCGGGGTTGCTTTCCTCATCTTCCTCTTCTTCCATAATAACCTTGGCCTTCAAAGCAAGGTTAGGCTTCTTTGCTCTTTGAGAATGGAGCACCGCATTGTCGGCGGTCTTGTCCAAGATGCTCATTGCAACGAACTCATCCAACACTTCACTTGAGGTCATGGTGTGGAAGTCCGGTCGTTGACGAATGACGGAGGACATGGCCTTGTTGTAGGGCATCATGGCCTTGAGGAACTTCCGCTTGATCCAATTGTCATCCGTGTCCTTGCTTCCATGATCTCGAAGTGCCACCGCGAGTTTGGTCACTCTTCGAAAGAGCTCACGAGGTTCTTCATCTTCTTTCATTGCAAACTCATCGGCTTCATCTTGCACCACTTCATAGTTGGAGCGTTGAATGCTAGCACTTCCACGATAGAGACCCTCGACACATTTCCACGCTTCTTTAGCCACGACATGGGGTCGAAGGTGAGGGAGATCTTCGGGAAGGATTGCATCTTGGATGATGAAGAGAGCACTCTCATTGAATTGATTGTCCACGGCTTCTCGAGGGGTGAAGTTGCTTGGGTCATGAGGATAAAAACCTTCTTCAATGATTCTCCAAAGGTTAGTGTTCACATGTTTCAAATGACGCTTAAAGCGATAGACCCAATTATCAAAATCTTCATGTTTCTCATATTTAGGAGGTGGACCGGCATGATTCAAATGGGTGGAGGGGATTGGCCCTCCATAAACCGGGGGTTCCACATGGGCAAAGATGCTGGTGCCATTTCTACCACTAGTAGAAGGACTCTTTTCATTGTTAGCTTCCCCCTTGTCGGAGATAGCATCCGTCACCTTGTTAGTAGGATCACCCACTTTCATAGGCACGGTAGATAGTTTAAGTCCCTCTAGAAAATCATTAAACATGCTTTTAACCTCGGCCGTCATGGAGGTTTTCAATGTGTCTAAAGCCACATTGAATTCCTCATGAGAGACCGAGGTTCCCCCTTCGGCCGAAGACGAGATGGGATTCACACCGGAGTGTTCCTCCGCACCATCGTTGGTGTCAACCATACTCTTCGGACGGCAAAGTCCTTAATAAAGAGACGAGGCTCTGGTACCAATTGAAAGGATCGATATGGTTGACTAGAGGGGGGGTGTCGGTCTCAAAACCGGCGGATCTCGGGTAGGGGGTCCCGAACGGTGCGTCTAGGCGGATGGTAACAGGAGACGAGCGACACAATGTTTTACCCAGGTTCGGGCCCTCTCCATGGAGGTAAAACCCTACGTCCTACTTGATTAATATTGATGATATGGGTAGTACAAGAGTGGATCTACCACGAGATCAAGGAGGCTAAACCCTAAAGCTAGCCTATGGTATGATTGTTGTAATGTATGTTGTGTCCTACGGACTAAAGCCCTCCGGTTTATATAGACACCGGAGGAGGCTAGGGTTACACAGAGTCGGTTACAATGGTAGGAGATCTACATATCCGTATCGCCGAGCTTGCCTTCCACGCCAAGGAAACTCCCATCCGGACATGGGACGGAGTCTTCAATCTTGTATCTTCGTAGTCTTGGAGTCCAGCGGACGATGATAGTCCGGCTGTCCGGATACCCCCTAGTCCAGGACTCCCTCAGTAGCCCCTGAACCAGGCTTCAATGACGATAAGTCCGGCGTGCATAATGTTCGGCATTGCAAGGCGGGTTCCTTCCTTGAATAATCCAGAGAAGATCATGAACACCAGGATAGTGTCCGGCTCTGCAAAATAAATTCCACATTCCACTGTAGAGAGAATAAAATGTACACCAGTCCAATCTGCTACCGTATTACGCAGCGTGACATCACACCGCTACCAAGCCTTTGTTTGAATCCTTTTTTACTATACCACCTCAGCACGTTTAGCGAAGCGGTTTCCTTGGCACGTCTTGTCGAAACAGAGATCGTGTTCCCCTTATTCCGGGATTCTCATCAATACGTGCACTACTAGGGAAAAGGCTATACACAGAATCTTAGCAGCAGCGAGGGTTAAAAACCCTCGCTACTGCTACTTACTAGCAGCGCAGGTTTTTAAACCTCGCTACTACTAAGTTGATAGCAGCAGCGCGGGTTTGTAACCCTCGCTACTACTAAGCGGTCTCTACCGTGCCCCCCGGGATATGCCATAGTAGTAGCGAGGGTTTTTAACCCTCGCTACTACTAAGTTGATAGCAGTAGCGCGGGTTTTTAACCCTCGCTACTACTAACTCGCGCTACTGCTATCAACTTAGTAGTAGCGAGGGTTAAAAACCCGCGCTACTGCTAATCGTCTGTCATAGTAGTAGCGTGGGGTATGGCCTATTTGTCAAAGTCTACCCCCCCCCCCCTGTGGACCGCCTTTTCAGTTTTAAAAAAATAAAAGAAAATGATAAAAATGTCAAAAAAATAAAAGAAAATAAGTTTCCCATGTGATATGTGGTATAGTTGTTGGGAAAATTTACAAATATGAATTTCGACTTTATTTGCAAAATCTCTCTGGAAATTTGTAAAATGGCCATAACTTTTGCATACGAACTCGGATGAATAAGTTTTTTATATGAAAAATCATCTACTCGAAAAGTTACATCCACATTTAACTGGGGGAACCCCGTTAAACATTTTTCAAATCCTCAAAAGCCTAACAGAAAAAAGTTACGGGGCTTTTAAGATCTGGAGGCAAAAAAATTCAAAAAAAATAGTTTTTTTAAATTTTTGTTAAATCTGGTCAAACTATGGTCAAACTAATTATTCAAGAATATTAGTGTTAATAAATAATTATTTTAGTTTTTTTGAATTTTGGTCAAATCTGGTCAAACTATGGTCAAACTGTGGTCAAATCTGGTCAAACTGTGGTCAAATCTGGTCAAACTGTGGTCAAACTAATTATTCAAGAAATATAAGTGTTACTAATTTTTTAGAACAATAGTTTCAAACTCAAACAGTGAAATGTGTGACTTCATGCTCAAGCTAAATTCCTCAGGTTAATAGGATTGACATCTTACTATTGTCAGGAAAACAACAAGTGCAGACTTGGAAACGAGGGGGAATAGAACCCGGAAGTTAAGCGTGCTCAGGCTGGAGTAGTGAGAGGATGGGTGACCGTCCGGGAAGTTAGATGATTTGGAATGATGAGGGGTGATTAGAGATTAAATTGAGCAGCGATGAGGGGTGATTAGATATTTGAGTTAAAATAATTCAGAAATTTGAAAATTTCGAAAAAAATTCAAAAAAAAATTCGGAGATTACAGATTAGTAGTAGCGCGGGTTTTTACCCACGCTACTGCTATACGTTAGCTGTAGCGCGGGTGGCACCCGCGCTACTGCTATAAGTTAGTTGTAGCGCCTTATTAGTAGCGCGGGTACCCGCGCTGCTGATAAGCCTAAAACCCGCGCTGCTGCTAGGCTTTTCCCTAGTAGTGGTGCGTGGGTAACCCAACCGTGCCCGTCGCCACGCCTCCTCCATTGAAGGTGAATCTCGAACGGTCTCGGAGACGACCCTTGGTATTTTTCCCCTTTATAAGAGGACCAAGGACCGTTCCTTTTCTTCAATCTCGCATCGAATCTCCTCCTCGCTCCTAGTTCCAACACCCAGAGCCCCAGATTCGAGCGCTTCGGATTCTCAGTCATGTCCGGCTCCGACATCCAGGGCCGGTGGATGCCCTCCTCCGTCACGGAGGAGGACATATTAAAGCTACGTGAGGCCAAGTACCTGGCCTACGAGATTTTGCACAGGTTGCCTGCCCAAGGGCAGGCCGTGCCCGCCCCCGAGCCCGGCGAATACGTTGTCTTCGTATCCCACCTCCGTCGGGGTTTAGGCTTCCCGACGGACCCCTTCGTGAGAGGGCTCATGTTCTACTACGGGCTGGATTTTCACGATTTGGCTCCGGAGTCCATCCTCCATATCTCCGCATTCATTATCGTCTGCGAAGCCTTCCTCCGCGTCACTCCCCACTTCGGCCTGTGGCTGAAGACCTTCAATGTGGAGCCGAAGATGATCGGGGGGCGTCAAGCGGAGTGCGCCGGGGCGGCCATAAGCAAAAAGGCCGATGCCCCGTGGCCCGAGGGTTCCTTCCAAGAGGAACTCGGACTGTGGCAGCAAGAGTGGTTCTATATCACCGCTCCGAAGGGCAGCAAGCAAAAGCCACCGCCTTCATTCCGCCCGGGACCTCCACGTCAACTGATGTCGTGGGTCAACCAAGGGCTCAATTGGGGGCCGTCCGAAGACGTGTCCTCACTGCAGGGCCGGATTCGAGACCTCCAAGCGAGGGAGATCAATCTGGTCGTGGTGATGCAGGTTATGCTAATCAGGCATCTTCTGCCCTGCAAACGCCGTCCTCTCCGTCTATGGGAGTTCAACCCGGAGGGACCTCGGATTCTCCAACACTTCATGGGTGCGACACCCATGGAGATGTACAAGTTGTTCTTTGGACCGCAGGTGGCGTGTCCGGAATTAGCCGAGGGCGCAGGCCTAAGCCGCCATTGCCCGGATACTCAGGTAAATAGCTCAGAGTCCAGACATTCTGTTTATCTGCCTTTCTAGAGTTCGCCTCCTGACCCATTACTCTTCACAGGAGTGGGTGGCGCGATCAAGGCTGATAAGGTGTCCGGCCCCCCTCCCAGAGACCGCACTGGAGCCCGTGCTGGTCAGAATGTTGGAGGTCGCGCCCACAGAAGGGAGCGATGGGGAAAATAGAGGAGCTAATATTTTGCCCAAAGGGGCGTCTGAAGAGGGGGGAATCAAGAACCCCTCCTTCCAGGGGGAGAAGAGGACCGCCTTCGAAGACCCGGAGGCCAAAGCCCCTAAACGGGGGAAGAGATCTTCACCGGGGGGTCCAGCGTCCGGGGGGAATCCGGACGCACAATCATCGCCGAAGAATCAGCCCTCCAGCAAGCCGTGAGTATGAAAAGGGGATTTCATTAGCAAGAAAATACCTCCATTTGTGCTTCTGTGGGTGACCGAAATTTTTATCTTGCAGTTCGGATTTGCAGTCTTCGCAGATGAGTTCGTCTTCGGGGGACCTTCTTCCGGAGATGATGGAGAGCGAAACGCCCCCGTCTGCTGCGCCATCAGATAAGGCAGACGAGCCTGAAGTATCGTCACGGAGGGTATCCCCGAGTCCGGAGGGGCCGGAGAGTTTGGCGCCCGCTAGTATCCGGCCGGGAGAACTGAAGAATCTGCTTCAGAGGGCGTCCATCTCAGAAGATCATCGTGCGTTGATGCACATGGTGATTGGAAGGATTTCGTCCGCCGAGAGCGGATTGCGTAACGCCGCTATGAGTTTGCTGGCGAGATTTGAGGTACGCGAAAATGACGCACCTTCTATTTTTGACAGTTTTGCACATAAAAGTGTGCCCTGTATAGATAGTAGCCCCTGAGACTCGGTAGGCTGTCGAAGACGACAGTGTGCCGAGGATCAAAATCGCAAGTAATGAATGTCGCCGTTCCTATGGAGGTGGCGGATAGTCCGAGGGCTAGCCGGACTAGTGGGGTTGCCGAGTTAATGCGGCAACTTGACGCAGCGGATGCGGACATCGCACTTGTCGACCGGCGACTTGACGAGTCGCAAGGTAAATGAGTTTTCCACGGTCGCTTTATTAATGGGGTCAAAGCCCTCCTCTGATAAATTACATGCTGTTATACAGACGGTGCTGCTGCTGTGGAGAGCCTTCGGGCCGAACTTGCTCAAGCTAAGGAGCAAGCCCGAAGGAGTGACGCAGCTGCCTCAAGGGCGGCCGAGGAGTTGAAAGCCGAAAGGGCTGCTCACTGCCTAAGCAGGGAAGAGGTGGCCGAATTGGCCGTGAAAGTAAAAGATGCTGCCGACTGCAATGAGGCTCTTGAAAAGGAGCGCTTATCGGAGCGGGAAGACCTGAAGAAGGCCACCGCCGAGGCCAAGGATGCCGGCTCTGCAATGCGGGCCATGAGGGAGGAGCTGCGCCAGGCCGGAGATATCGTGGCTGGCAAGCCTTATCTGCTGCGTCGCCGGTTTATGGATCAAAAGTATGCTCAATTTGATCGGCTGTGGAGTCCGGAGGATCCGTATATGGACTTAGCGGCAAGTGCGGCTGATGCCGTTGAGCACTTCCGGAGCCAGAAGGATCACAAGACGGAAGAGCTATTTTGGTCTCAATTCCATAGTCCGGATCGCTCACTTCCGTTGACCGACCGGTTGGCCGAATGGGCCAAGCTAAATAGATTATCCGGACTTGCCATGACTGACATCGTGGCTCATGTCTGGCCAGAGAGGCCCAAGGCGACGAGCTACTTCGGCTTACTGCAACAATTCCTTGGAGCGGTGCCGCATATTAAGGAGATGAAGCGGTCGGCCTGCATCGAAGGCGCGCGGATGGCACTTGCCCGCGTAAAGGCGCATTGGACAGAGATGGATGCCACCGCTGTTGCCGCCCAGGGTTCGGATGAAAGCCGGCTCCCCGCCGAGCACTATTTCGGGGAAGTTATGCGTGGTGCTCGTGTAATAGAGTCGTAGTGCTCAAAAAATGTCACGTTCAAATGAACGTTTTAGCTTGTAAAACAATGATTATGCAATAACTGCTTTTTATACTTGTGCGTCCCAAGTGGTAAAAACTGCTCCTGAGCGGCCGTTTTTGTATACATTTGTATAACCTGAAAGATTGCAGTCTTCGGCTTCAGCCCCCGCGCACAAGGTGTGGGGGTGTTCACAAAAATAGCGCGTGTTCACACTTAATCCGACGTCTCGGTCCTATTTAGGAGGTGGTAGCGTAGCAAACGAGGCAATCCGGACTATAATGCTTTATCACTTTCACTTAGCCAGTGGAGTTCTAGGGTGGGGCTACGATATAGCCCCTGGGGGCACCGCACTTATCCGATTACGGGGCGCGTGTGTGCCTGACCGGGAAACGGTCCTTCGTCAAAGCGGGGAATTCTAAACATTCCGGTAGTCGATCGAGTGGTTGACCAGTCTCTCGCTATATCATGACAGTCAGTTTTCGGCTTTCTCTACTGAGGTGCTCGCCCAGCCGAACTGGGGCACAATCGCAGTAGTTCTCCTGGTGCCGCGTTAGCCGATGATACGGAATGTAAGGCAGCAAAACACAGGAGCCGGGCAAACCCAACATTTGACCAAAGACATGATTCGGAGCTGATGCATATAATGCCTAACTCGAGACGCCGAACACTCCCTAAGGTGTTCGGTCTTTATGATAATGGGCAGAATAATGCCCTAAGCCCCTAGTGTCCAGGTACGGGCATGGTCTTCTGACGCGGTCGATGCCAAAACGTCAGGCTCCGCTTTGGTTATAGGAAGAAACCAAGGGAGAATAACAACAAGAGACAGTAAAAAATGTTTACGCAGGGTCTTAATCTGAAAAGAATCCTCGCAACGGGTCCCTACTGCACGTCTGCACCTGTGTCTCCGTTGTGCCATTATCCTGGACGGGTATGCATGTTGTTCATCTGTAAAAAGAGAGGAACGCTTAGTTTGGAAACAATTCGTGCGAAAAAAAGGAGAAGAAGAAATATAAATAAGTAAAGCGGGATTCGTATGAACTCGCGATTCTTTGTGCGCGCAACCCCTTGTCAAGGGTTGTGCGGCTAGGGAGCCCCTAGCTAACCAATGCCGGACTCGTCTATCCATGTCCGGGGTCTTCAAGTGACCCTCGCACTGAAATGATGCCTCGAGGACCGGGCATCTTGAGTGTAAGAGACGCGTAATGCGGTATGGCGTTGAAACGGTCAAAAGCCCTTCATCCCAAGAGTGCTTGATATCCACTTTTAAATGGGACGATATGAAAAATTAGTTTTTCGCGCCGAAAATTGTTCGGTGATCCGAACAGGACTTCTAGTAATAGGGAGCCTGTGCACTTGGCATAAGGGCCTGGCGTCACTCCTTTGAAGGAAGTGTGGCTGTGTCGAATTTTTATAGGGTCTATCCCCATCTTGCGGATTGTGTTTAAATACAGCAGGTTTAAGTCGCTGCCTCCGTCCATTAGGACTTTAGTAAATTGTAATCCGTTGATTATGGGATTCAATATCAGGGCAGTCCGTCCCGCGTTTCGAACGCTTCTGGAATAGTCCAGGTGGTCAAAAGTGATTGGTTTTGATATCCAATCTCTATGGTCTGCTGGGTTGGACCGTGCGAGGCTCTTTTTAGGAAGTGCCGCACTATTTTTCCGTATTATCACATGAAGTGAGTTTACTGCTTTGACCTCTTGCGGGAAAGTCTTTTGTTTTTCGGTGCTCTGCTGGTGGGGTTTATCTTCTCCGCTTGACGCGTCGAGCCCCTTGTGTTTGGCGTTTAGTCGGCCGGACTGTTTGAAAACCCAACAATCCCTGTGGGTGTGGTTCGCAGGCCTTCCGGGGGTACTGTGGATTTGACATATCCGACCCAAAATCTTGTTTAAGTTGGACAACTCGTCGCTATCATCCTTAAGAGGCGGTGTTTTGTTGTTTGGCCGCGAGCTTTTGAATCCGGCGTTGACTGCCGTGCTCTTTGGGCTTTTCACTTTATTCCGGCGCTGCTCTTTTCTGCGCCGTGATTTTCCGTTTCCATCTCTTATCTTGGATGTACTTGGGTCGCTGGTGCTGCATCTTGCTAGCCAGCTATCCTCTCCTGCACATAAGCGGGTCATGAGGCTTGTTAGTGCGGACATTGTCCTCGGTTTCTCTTGGCCGAGGTGCCTGGCAAGCCATTCGTCTCGGACATTGTGTTTAAAAGCTGCTAAGGCTTCGGCGTCCGGACAGTCGACTATCTGGTTCTTTTTGGTGAGAAACCTGTTCCAGAATTTCCGCGCTGACTCTCCGGGCTGTTGAGTTATATGACTTAGATCATCTGCGTCCGGAGGGCGGACATAAGTCCCTTGAAAATTTGCTCTAAACGCGTCCTTGAGCTCTTCCCAACTTCCAACAGTGTTTTCTGGGAGGCTTTTAAGCCAATGACGGGCTGGCCCTTTGAGCTTGAGGGGTAGGTATTTTATGGCGTGGAGATCGTCTCCTCTGGCCATGTGTATATGTAGTATATAATCTTCTATCCAGACTCCAGGGTCTGTTGTTCCATCGTAGGCCTCTATGTTTATGGGTTTAAATCCTGTTGGGAATTCATGGTCCAGCACCTCATCGGTGAAACATAGTGGGTGTGCGGCACCCCTGTATTTGGGTGTGCCGCTATCTTCGGACACTTGACGTGTTGCCTTGCTTCTTGGGGCCTTCTTCTTTGGCCCGTAGATGGACCTGGCTGGGCCACCTGTCCTTCCAAGTTCGTTGGTTGGTTTATGTGTGGCGTTGCTTTCAGAATTTGGCTTGTCATCCGGCCGTCTATCCAACCAGGCTGCCTCTTTATTTTTTGACTTTGGGGGCTCTATGGCCTCGTCGTCGAATTCTGGTAGGAGCTTGCGCTTCGGGTAGCTCTTTGATTGGTGGCCATTGCCGTATTTATCCGCGGCTTTGAGTACTTTGCTCCACCTCATTCTGAGTGTGTCTTCCGCTGTTTTGAGCTTCCATTTTTCTTTCTTCAAGATTCTTGCAGTGTTGACGAGTCTTTTCCGAAGGTTTTTACCTTCCGGCGGCGTGTACGGCGTGAGATCATCCGAACCGTCGTTTTCGCCGGGCCTGGACTGATTATCTGACTCGTCCTGTTTGGACGGTTGCTTATCTACATGCTCGTCGTCCACTTCTGTGCCCTGCTGTAATGCGGGGTCCTTAGGAGCGTTGTTGTTGTCGAGGCAGGGCTTAGGGCGGCGTCTGCGCCGCCGTTTTGGTTGTTTATCGGCGGGGTTATCCTCTGCCGCGGCCCATTGGTCCTCGTTATCGCTCTCTTTTGGGGTATCCACCATGTATATGTCGTATGACGAGGTGGTCCGCGCGTGCCCTATAGGCGCTGTTTCTTGTTCGTCTCCGGCGTCGTTGTCTATAGCGTCGATGTCTTCGGAGTCGTAGTCTAGCATGTCGGTTAAGTCGTCGACAGTGGCTACAAAGTGGGTGGTGGGTGGGCTCTGAATTTCTTCGTCGCCCGTATCCCAACCATCCTGGCCATAGTCCGGCCAGGGCTCTCCTGATAACGAGAGATGCTTTAGTGAATTTAGGATGTGTCGGTGTACTAAAGTAGGGGTACCTTAGTATCCCGAACTTGTGCACGGGCAGTCGCAGCGTCCTGCGGCAAGGCTTGCCGGGCGTCCGCCAAGATCCTTCGCTATTCCTATTACTGCCATTCAAGAACAAAGTGTTTAACTGAGAAGACAGAATCCCGGCAAGAGGAGTTTGCCGGGAAGGACAAGACCCCGGCAAGAGGAGCTTGCCAGGAAGGCCAACCAAGGCATTTTAAGAGACTTGCCGCGACGCACCGCGCGTCCCGGCAAGGCCCGGCGAGTGACAAGCTTGCGGGTGCGACAAGACAGCGACCGCGGCAAGGCGCTTGCCACGGCAAAGCCACCACTCTGCGCCCACGCTCCAGCGCATCCGATGACGTGTCGCCGCAGGACCACTCCTGGTGCACGTGGCGGGTAGCTGTGCAGCCAAGCGGTGCGAGGTGGCAAGTGAAGATGACTAGAAGGCCATCGTGGCGATCGGTGGCGCCCCTAATGGTCGTTTCTTGCACTGTTTGGGCGACCGGACGGGCATTAAATGCCCTTGTCCCCTGCCGTCAGAGTTAGGTAGGGGGCACTGTTGATAGAGGTTGTACCAACCCCCATTTTTACTTTTTTACCCCTCTCTCTATGCTGCCACCTGTCGGTGACCCCTTTAGACTATAAAAAGGAGGCCCATGCGCACGTAGAAGGGGTTCGACTCATTCGAAACTACAACACACCCACACTCTCGAGCAAGAACAGAATAGAAACACAAAGCAGCAGTAGGAGTTTTATCTCTCCGGAGAGCTCCGAAGCTGGGTAAAAATCCCTCGCGTGCTTCGCCTCGATCTGCTCTTCGTGCGCCCTCCGCTCCCTTGCCGGACCGAAAAGGGGCCCTGCCCCATAGGTGTTCGTTTCCCACGACATCTTTGGCGTGCCAGGTAGGGGAGCGTCGAGGTTGTGCGAACCTGATCCGGCGTCTGCGCGCGCTACATCAACATCTTCATCGACATGCCACCGAAGAAGAAGGCTTCGGAGGTGGCCGCTCCGTCTACGACTATCCTACCGCCACTGGAGCAAACGGGCGGTGGGGTGGACGCCGGCGGAGGAGCAGGCGCCGACGGGGGGACTCACATCGTCACCAGGTCCAAGGACAAGGCCCCGCAAGCTTCAGCGTCTGTACATCCACTGCACCCCTCGCAGGAGGTGCAGGATCGACAACGCCACGGTGCTCCTAGCACCGTACTCGCGTTGGAACAAGGCCAAGCTGGTGGGTCGCGGGACGCTCAAGGCCAACATACACGTCAACACGCTGGCACAAGCACAGTACGGTCGCCTGGACAAGATGTTGCTCCTTCTAACACTGTTAGAAGTTTGAGGATATCCCGCATCTCATGTCGCTCGCCACCGCCACCCAAAACTCCAGAGGAAGCGCTGGCCCGAGCCCAGCTGCTTCTAGATTACCCTCCAGCGCTAGAGAAGATCGATGACTGGAGGGCCACCATTCAGAGCCTCATCGGCTTCGCCAACGGCGACAAGCCCCGGCAACCGAGCACATCGAAGCCCCGGCAAGACGCCCAGGCGCGAGCCAACGCCGACAAGACTGCTGGGGGTGCCACCACCGTGCACTCCCCGCCCCGAAGGCCAAGATCGCCGACTCGCCGGGCAAACCTCGACACCAACTCTACCGCGTCGTTGGACCCGCGAGCTCGTCGTGATCAGCGCCAAGTTCTCCAAGAACGACGACAAGAAGACGCTCGTACTCGCATCGAGCGTCGAAGAGAAGCGCGGCGTCAGTCAGACCAGCGTGCTGGGCCCGCTGTTGATATGCATGCGCCAGGGGAACCAGGCGACTTGCCGTACGCGGTAGGTTGCCCTGCGTTCACCCGTGAGCTGCGGCAGGTCCTGTGGCCCAGTACCAAGAACTTCAAGCCAGACGTGCCCGAGAAGTACGATGGCAGGATACATCCGTCAGAGTTCCTCAGCGTCTACACCATCGTGGTGCAGGCTGCCGGGGGGCGCGATGAGAAGATCCTTGCCAACTACTTCCCACTGGTGCTCAAGCCCAACGTCAGATCTTGGCTCATGCACTTGCCAGACAACTCCATCTCTTCATGGGCGGACCTGTGCCATCAGTTTGTCGGCGCCTTCACAGGCGGCCACAAACCCCATGGCCAGGAGAGCGATCTTCATCTGCTCGCCCAGAAAGAAGGAGAACCCCTGCGCAAGTACATACAGAGATTCAGCCAGGTGCAGCGCAACATCCCAGACGTCCACCCTGTCGCGGTTATCAGCGCGTTCCACCAGAACGTGCGTAACCGCAGGATGAGCGAAGAGATGGCGATGTGCAAAATCAGAGATGTCAGCGAGCTATATGCTCTGGCCGACAAGTGTGCACGTGCTGAGGAGGGGAGGAAACTCCCCGAAGAGAACGCAGGAGCAGAAGGATCTGACAGTGAGGATGCCGCCCCGACAAAGAAGAACCGGAGGCGGAATAACAGAAAGAGAAAAGCTAAGGATGTACTAGTCGTCGAGCAGTCCGGCAACGGAGGTGGCGCCGAGAAGGCCAAAGCCGGTGACTCCGGCGAGGCTGTGGTGGCCGCCGACAAGCAGGACGGCTCCGACAAGCAGTACTGCAAGATCCACCGCACCAAGGGCCATGACCTCCAGGCCTGCAAGAAGGTTGAGCAGCTCGTAGAGCTGCAGAAAGCTGAATACGAGCGCTGCGACAAGGAGAAGGCCCAGGAAGGTGGCGGAGGATCCGGCAAGAAGCGTCCCGCCCGGGGAGGACGCCGCGGCAAGGCCAAGCAGCGGCAAGGAGACAGGCCTCCCCGCGGCCGCGACAAGGACAAAGATGATGACGAAGATGAAGAGATGGATGAGGATGAGGCCGACGAGCAGGAGTTTCAGAAGGCAATGGAGGTTTTGTGCGTCGACGGCGGTGCTTCTCTGCATACCTCACACCGCCAACTCAAACAGTGGGTGCGAGAGGTAAATGCAGCAGAACCGTCCGTTGAGTCGCGCAAGCCCCTGAAGTGGTCCACGCCCATCATCTTCGACGTTGAGGATCACCCTGATCGCATAACTGCGGTCGGGTGCTTGCCGATGTTGGTTTCGCCAACAATCCGCAACCTCAAAGTCACGAAGATGCTGGTTGATGGCGGGGCCGGCCTGAATCTGATCTCTTCCGCGGTGCTCAAGAAGCTCCAGATCCTCGACAGCGAGCTCAAAGAGACCGGCACCTTTCAAGGAATCAACCCGGGAAGGAGCAAGCCGAAGGGGAAGATCACACTGCCAGTAACGTTTGGCAGCGAGCTGAATTTCAGGACAGAGAGAGTCACATTTGACGTTGCTGATTTCCCATTGCCCTACAATGGGATACTTGGCCGTCCAGCGCTTGCCAAGTTCATGGCAGCCTCTCATTACGCCTACAACGTGCTCAAGATGCCCGGTCCGATAAGTGTCATTTCTGTCCATGGCGACAAGAAAGATGCACTTATCTGTACCGACAAGATCTACCGGGAAGCAGCAGCCGCAGCAAAACGCAAACCACTTGCCGCTGAAGCTCCCGGGGGGGAGAAGAAGACCAAGTCTGGCAAGAGTAGCTCTGATGCCCACTCCGGCAAGCGCACCTCTTCGGAGTGCTGCGCTACCGTCGAGGACGCACCATCGAGCTCCACCGGCAAGTGCAAGAAGGCAAAGACAGCTTCACCAGAGACCAAGAAAGTGGCCGCCAAGGAGGACGGCACTGGTGGTACCTTCACCATCAGTGCCACGCTTGACCCTAAATAGGAAAGCGCGCTCGTTGCTTTCCTGCGGGCGAATGTCGATGTGTTTGCATGGCAACCATCTGACATCCCCGGTGTTCCCAGGAAAGTAATTGAGCACCACCTTGCCGTCTGCTCTCACGCGCGGCCCGTCAAGCAGAGAGTTAGGAAGCAAGCAGTGGAGCGACAAGAGTTCATTGCTGAAGAGATCAAGAAATTGGAAGCAGCAGGCCTGGTCCGAGGAGTACTCCATCCAACGTGGTTAGCCAATCCAGTAGTCGTGCGCAAAGCAAACGGGAAGTGGAGGCTTTGTATTGACTTCACTGATGTTAATAAAGCTTGTCCCAAGGATCCATTTCCCTTGCCGCGCATTGACCAGATTGTCGACTCCACGGCAGGATGTGATCTGCTTTCGTTCCTTGATGCATACTCAGGATATCATCAGATCTTCATGGCAGAAGAGGATGAAGAGAAAACCACATTCATTACTCCATGTGGCACGTACTACTTTGTACGGATGCCTTTCGGACTAAAGAATGCTGGTTCAACATTTGCAAGAGTAGTCAGTCATGCTTTTGAGCCACAGCTGCACAGAAATGTAGAAGCTTACATGGATGACATAGTGGTCAAGAGCAAGGACAAAGAAACTCTGATCCAAGATTTGGACGAGACTTTTGCAAATCTGCGCAAGATCAATCTCAAGTTGAACCCCGAGAAGTGCGTATTTGGAGTTCCTTCCGGCAAGCTTCTCGGGTTCTTTGTGTCCCAGAGGGGGGTTGAAGCCAATCCCGACAAGATCAAGGCCATTGAGCAGATCGAAGCACCGAAGCGCGTCAAGGATGTGCGAAGACTTGCTGGCTGTGTTGCTGCTCTCAGTAGGTTCATCTCTAAGTCTGCTGAGCGCGCCCTGCCATTTTTCAAAATTTTGAAAAAGGCAGGTCCAATGAAATGGACTCCGAAAGCGGAGGCTGCGCTGCAGGACTTGAAGAGATACCTATCCTCCACTCCAATACTTGTCGCACCTAGGCCACAAGAGAAGTTGCTGCTATATCTAGCGGCAACCAATCAAGTGGTTAGTGCTGCGTTAGTAGCGGAGAGGGAGGCAGATGATGAGCTAGCGACGGCGGCAAGCAAATCCAGCGACAAGCAGGGGGCTTCTCCGACAAGCTCTGGTCCCGACAAGGATGGATCTATGCAGCTGCCGGAAGAGAAACAAAAGAAGATGGTGCAGCGCCCAGTTTATTTTGTCAGTTCCCTTCTGCAGGGAGCTAGATCAAGGTACTCTGGGGTGCAGAAGCTGCTTTTCGGCCTTCTCATGGCCTCGAGGAAGCTGCGCCATTATTTTCAAGCACACGAGATCACAGTTGTCACTCGCTTTCCGTTGAAGAGGATATTGCAGAATCCAGAAGCAACAGGCAGGATTGTCGAGTGGGCACTGGAATTGTCAAGCTTTGGCCTCAAGTTTGAAAGTACTTCAACTATTCAGAGCCGAGCATTGGCAGAATTCATAGCAGAATGGATGCCAACACCTGATGAAGAAACTCCGGAGAGGAGCATCCCCGTCAAGGAAGCGAACAAAGAATGGATCATGTACTTTGATGGTGCCTTCTCGCTGCAAGGCGCCGGTGCGGGCGTACTACTCGGTGCACCCACCGGAGAGCACCTCAAGTACGTGGTCTAGATGCACTTTCCCAAGGAACAAGCAACAAACAATACTGCAGAGTATGAAGGCTTGCTTGCCAGACTCAGGATCGCCGCGGACCTTGGGATCAAGAAGCTCATTGTCAGGGGTGACTCACAGCTTGTCGTCCGTCAAGTAAACAAAGATTATCAGAGTCCGTTGATGGAAGCATACATTGATGAAGTGAGGAAGTAGAAGAACATTTTGATGGCCTGCAGATGGAGCACGTTCCAAGAGCTCAGAACGACATTGCGGACGGCCTGTCAAAATGTGCCGCACTCAAGTTACCTGTGGAACCAGGAATTTTTGTGCTCAAGCTGACTCAACCATCTGTAACACCGTCAACTGGACAGAGCAAGAAGAGGAAGTTGGTTGATGGCGACTACTTTCTGGCAGAGCTCCCCGAAGCCGCTGACAAGAAAGTCCCCAAGATCAACACAAAGAGTGCTGAGGGGCAGTCTGCTCCGACAAGCCCTAGGGTTTGTTTCGTTGAAGCAGACGCTCCCGACAAGTTGTGTCCCGACACGCTTGCCGGGGAGCATCACGTTCCGGCCGAATCACAGATTCTTGCCGTGGAAGCAGATGTTCCCGCAGCAGCATTTGCACCTTTAGTCCTTGTCATTGAGCCACAAGCTCCGGCATGGGCACAGCAGATCGTCCATTTCCTTCAAACAGGAGAACTTCCCGAAGAACAAGAAGAAGCGAAGAGCGTAGCCCGGCAATCAAGTATGTACCAGTTCGTCGATGACATACTGTACAGAAGAAGATTCAACGGAGTGAAATTGAAGTGCATTTCCCGGGAAGATGGACAGGAGCTGTTGGCGGAGATACATGGCGGCATATGTGGTCACCACATTGGCGCAAGAGCACTTCCAGCAAGGCCTTCCGGCAAGGTTTCTTCTGGCCAACAGCCCTCCAGGATGCAACTGCACAAGTAACCAAGTGTGAAGCGTGCCAGTTCCACTCCAAGCAGATACATCAACCAGCTCAAGCTCTCCAAACAATCCCTTTATCCTGGCCATTTTCGGTCTGGGGGCTCGACATCCTCGGCCCCTTTCCCCGAGCTGTCGGGGGCTTTGAGTACTTGTACGTTGCAATCGACAAATTCACAAAGTGGCCTGAAGTGGAAGCAGTGAGGAAGGTGACAGCACAGTCAGCAGTCAAGTTCTTCAGGTCAACTGTTTGCCGTTTCGGAGTCCCTAACAGGATCATCACCGACAATGGCACACAATTCACGAGCCGCACCTTCATACAGTACGTCCAAGATCTTGGCGCCAAGATCTGCTTCGCTTCTATTGCTCACCCGAGAAGCAACGGTCAAGCGGAGAGGGCAAACACTAAAGTGCTGCGCGGGCTCAAGACCAGAACTTTCGACAGGCTGCGCAAGTGCGGAAGAAATTGGATCGAGGAGCTGCCGGTGGTTCTTTGGTCGACCAGGACGACGCCAAATCGAGCCACTGGCCAGACACCTTTTGCTCTTGTCTATGGAGCAGAAGCAGTTCTCCCCACGGAATTCGTATACGGATCGCCTCGAGTGCTCGCTTACGATGAGCTCGAGCAAGAGCAGCTGCGGCAAGATGACGCGCTGCTCCTCGAGGAAGATCGTCTTCAGGCTGCTGTACGAGCTGCTCGCTACCATCAAGCTTTGCGTCGCTACCATAGCCGCAAAGTTAATGCCAGAAGCTTCGAGGAAGGCGACCTTGTTCTTCGGCGTGTTCAATCCGCCAAGAATTCCAACAAGTTGACGCCGAAGTGGGAAGGCCCTTATCGGGTGAAACGAGTCACTAGGCCTGGCGTTGTCCGCCTTGAGACCGAAGATGGCTTTCCGGTGAGCAACTCCTGGAACATAGAGCATCTTCGTAAGTTTTACCCATAAGGCGCGGTTGCCAGAACCTGTTCCGGCAACCACCTTTTGTACAAGCCTTGCCGCTGTTGCATGTAACCCTTTGTACAAAGTCGGGCGCAGATCCCGTGCATAAATAAAGTTCATGTGCTTCGCACATCTTGTCAAATTTCATGCCCTTTTCTTTTTTGCATGTATTGTGTGACACTTTGTGCAGCACTCACCCCCGGTAAGCAGTAACGAGCCTTAAGGCCCCATATCATTATTTTCTCTCCTTTCTTTTTTCCAAAAAAAGAAGGTTCCTTCGCCCACAAGTTCACGGGGGGGAGGAGAGGATAAAGGAGTGGACCAGGCGTCGTTCAAAGGAGTCTAGCTTTGCCGGGACACAGACGACAGAAAAGCTAAGTTGCCAAAGTTTGAGTATGATCAGTTTTTAAATTTTAAGTTATCTTCCTTGAACGACCGTACTTTGTATGGAAAACCTGTGCGCGGAGGAACCTCCTCGTAGCTAGTTGCGCCCTTACTTTGTTTCGAGTCCGCTCAACAACTTAAGTGTGCTACAACTAGTTGCGGCAAGGTTTCTTGCCGGAGCCGGCATCGCCAGCAGGCTGCTGATGTTCCGCACTCAGCACTTACGGCAAGCGTGCCCGCGCCGGCAAGTTCCCTAAAAGCGTAGGGTAAAAACATACAAAGAAGGGAATCAAGTAAAGGAGATAGCATAGCAAGCATTGCCCAGAATAAAGTTATATTACAAAAGTAACTTGTTGCGGCACTGACTAAATTGTTCTCATGACTTAAATGAACAGCAACCAGAAAGGGAGAAGAAGGGTGGCCTAATCCACGCGCTCGCCGTCAACCCTCCTGACCTCATTCACCTTGTCCATGATGGGTGCGACAATGGCTTTGAGTTCTTCGAGATCAGCACCCGCCGGCAGCTTCTTGAGGACGCGGGTGAGGTCGAGGCCCGGATTGCGGAAGAGTATCTTCACCAGCACCTTCTCCAAGACCTTGGTGCAGATTGCGCGCGACTCGTCCGCCAGCTTCTTTGGGATCCTTTCCCGGAGTTGCTGGAGGGCCATCACCACGCCCTTGAAGAAAAGAGTAAGCTTGGCACTGGGCTGGAGGTTTTCATCAGTGGAGTACCCGAAGCCCGCCAAGTCCAGTTCCGCCAGCTCCTCGTCGATGGCTGCAGCGATGTTGACGAGGCCCTCCGTCCAGAGCTCCACCGTAGCCTTGAAGGTGTTCTGAGTCTCGGCGGCCCTCGTCAGCAGCTCCTCGTTGCCCTTGACCTCTTTCTTCAAGTCATCCTCTCGCCTCTTGGCGGCGTCCAGCGTCTCCGTCAATGTGGCCAGCTTCAGCTCCAGATCAGCGCTCGAGTCCTTAGCGGCATTCAGTTCCTTGATCTTGTCGGCAAGCTGAACTTGCAGATCGCCATGGGCGAGGGTATCCTTCTCGCTTTCGCGCTGGAGTGCGGCAAGATCCTCCTCCTTCCTTTTCATGTCAGCTTCCAGCTGTGCCACCTTCATTTCCAATTCCTTCTTGGCGGCCTCGGCAGCCGCGACAGCGTCCTTCGCTTCCTTGAGCGCCCCGCCAAGTGATTGTTCCCGGGCAGCGAGATCCTCCTCGTGGCTGTCCAAATTTACCTTTTTCTGCGTCAGCTCACCTTCCCGCCTGGACATCTCCTCGGCAGCGAGCCTCTGCTGCTCTTCGGCTTCAGCCTTTTCAAGGATGAACGCCTTCTACGCCTCGACGAGTTGTGCCCTCTCCTCCGCGATGGATTGGAGGGCCTCCTGGTTGCGGCTCTTGAGCTCCTCCGCATGCTTCTCTATGTCAACTCCCGCCCGCGCGACAAGCGCTTCCCGGGACTCAAGCTTCGCTTGTCGGGCGCGGTAGAGTGACACCAACTTTCGGAGCAACTTCTCCTCCTTGAACTCGCCGCTGCTGCTGCTTGGCGCGTCAACCACTGACAGCCCAGCAGAGGCGAGTACTTCCCCATCAAACTCCTCTCCTTCAACCGGCGCCCTGGAGCTTGACGCCCAGGGAAGCTTGATATATACGCCCTCGCCAGCCTTCAAGTAGGCGCCTGGCTGGGGCTCCTCGGAGCCCGGCGCTACATCAGTGGCAGAGGGGTCGGCGGTCGGTGTAGCGCCTTGCGCTCCTACGCCCTCCGGGTCGTCAGTACGATCGCCGGACCCCTCGCCAGCTCCTGCGCCAGCAGCCTTGGCAGCTTCTTCGTCGGCAGGTTCGTCAGCGTCGGCCTCTTCCTCGTCAGCGGCGGCGTCTTCAGTATTGCCGCGTGCGCCTTCCTTGCCGGTGGCCTCAGTCTCCATCGGGTCTGTGAGAGGGGGATCTGAAGACAGGAAGAGGAAGAAAAAGTCAAGCAAAGATCCAAAAAGAAGATCAGAAGAAGAACCCAAGGGAAGATTTCCGACAAGGAAGGTTACCTGTGATGGGCTCTGTGACCATGGGTTCCTCCACCAAGGGCTCACTGGTTCCGTCCCTTGCCGGTGACCTCTCCCTTGTCGGGGAGCGCTCCCTTGTCGGGGAATCGCCCCTTGGCGGCGTAGTCGAAGCAGACAGCACCTCCGGGGCGGTTTCTGCTTGCTCCTGATGGGCCTGTTCTGGTCCTACACAAATAAATCAACAATCAAGATGTCAGCAAAAGAAGAAACACCCATGCGCACCCCACAACAGGAAGTGAACCAAACACTTACGCTGGGGGCTGTGCTGGGGGCTGCTGCGAGGAGAAGGAACCGGGTCCGTCAAGGTGGTCTCGGACGTGTTTTCTGCCATCACAGCAGGATCGTCCTCGATGACAACCACAGGGACCTTGGCCCTCTTCGCCGCTCTCTCGGCTAGAGTCCTGAAATGGAAAAAGGATTCAGAGGGAAGCAGATCAGATGCAAGACAAGAAACAATAAAGATTGAAGAAATACAAGTACAGCGAGGAGAAAGCCTTACTCCTCCTCCTCTTCTTCCTCCTCGTCGGAGCTCAACGCAGAGAGGTCGAAGTCTGGTACCCTTTCTACGTGGCGAGGCGGAGGAGTAGGCTCCCTTGGACGTTTGCCGGGAGCTGCGGCAGGATCAGGCGTGGCCGCCCGAGAAGACCCCGCCTCAGTTGCCGGCGCGGCCTGAGATGCTCCCGCGGCAACGGTACTTGCCGCGGTGGAGCGTGTCCCACGGTGCTGCGGCTGTTCGCCTGCCTGCCGCCCTGCTATATCTCCAGTTCGTCGGAGGCGCCTTCTTGGTTGAAATTGGGGCTGTGCTGGGGGCTCCGCCTGCGGCAAGCTGCTCGAAGACGGCTGGACGCTCGCGCCCTCGGCGGGCTCGCTCGCTTCGGCTTCGGGCTCCCCCTCGCCAACGACCCCTCCGGCAAGGTCCTCCCGGTCGGCAAGGCTTGCCGCCTCGGCCGCCTCTACCTCCTCCAATGTGAAGCCAAACTCGCCCGCTGCGGCGGCTGCTGCCGCCTCTTCGGCCCTGGTGGCGATGTATCGCATCTCGTCGTCGGTGGTGTCGCGGGTGAGGAGCCTCTGCTCGTCGGCGCGGACTGCTACCTCCGCCAAGCCATCAAAGAATTGCCGCACGACGTCGTCGGTGGGCTCCATCCAAGTTGGGTTTATCCCGTGCGAGTCGCACTCTGGCATCATTGCACAGATGCGATCACGCTGGGAGTTGTTGCACAGTGGGATGACGCCCTACGGCAGCCTGAACCACTCTGGATGGTTGGCATCATGCTTGAACAGCTCCTTGAGCATCCCGTCAAGCTCCAGAACCGTGAAATTGAAGTTGAGGCCTGGACGCAACCTCATGATATCCGTCGGGCCGCCAAACAGCCAGGCGGGCCTCCCCCTCTTTTGCAGAGGGGCGATGCAACGGCGAAGGAAATCCGCGCCCACGGCCCCTGCTGTGAGCCCGGCAAGCCTGAGCCGCAGGATTCGGGTGGTGGCGATCTTCAGGTTGGCGTCATCCGGCGACAGAGCGCTCCAGTCGCCGCCGCGCACTACCCGGGTCTGGCGCAGATTGGTGAATGGCTGCGGATTGGTGTCAGCGATCCAGCACCACTCCGCCCTCCACTCATCCCACTTGCTGCGGAGCTCGCCCCCCAGATACACCTCCTTCATGCCGATTCGTGAGGTCCAGGCGATTCCGCCAGCCAATGGCTCTCCTTTCTCAGCTCGGGGGGTGAAATAGTGGCGAAAAAGAGCAACATTTGGGTGGATACCAACAAAGTTCTCGCAGAGGTGTGCGAAAACCGCCATTGTCAGAACGGCGTTGGGGGTGAAATTAAGATGATGAAACCCGTAGGTATTCATGATGTCACAGAAGAAATCAGAAAAAGGTGGGCAGAGCCCGCAATAGAAGAACACCGGAAAGAAATAGCACCCTTTTGGGCACCGCTTCAAAGTGGAAGCTTCGGCGGAGAGCACCGGCGTGCGTGGGTGCGCCCGCGTCTCCGTCGACCAGAAGAGGTAAAACTCCTCCCGCAGCGCCTTCGGGGTGAGCTCGGGGGGGGGGGGGGGGGGGGGAAGCACTCGCTCCTTGCGCAGCGCCTCAAGCCGCAACACCTCGGCCGACTTTGTGCTCGACTTTGAGCTCTTGCCGGTCTTCGGAGCCATGGCGGAAGCGGCGGGGGAGCGCGGAGGTGTTGAGGGCGACGGCGGCGACGGGCAGCGGAGCGCTGCTCTCTTTCGGCTTGGGAAGCGGAGGGGAGCGGCGGAGCTTTCGGAGGAAGATACTGCAAGTGGCGAAGGTGGGGGAACGGCCCTGTTTCCTCTGCTTATAAACAGGGGAGGCGAACGTTATGCCTTTCCTGATTAAAGAATTGCCCACGATCTCCCCCACGACGCCGCGTTTGACGCGTGCCATTATGGGAGGGCGCGGTGGATACGGAGTCAGATTTAGTGTGGACCCAGGCCGCGTGTGCCCGTGCCCTGTTTTGGGCCTGGCCCAACAGCGCTCGGCACCGTGTATAGCCCAGGCCCGGGGGCTCCTGTCGGTGTACTAAAGTAGGGGTACCTTAGTATCCCGAACTTGTGCACGGGCAGTCGCAGCATCCCGCGGCAAGGCTTGCCGGGCGTCCGCCAAGATCCTTCGCTATTCCTATTACTGCCATTCAAGAACAAAGTATTTAACTGAGAAGACAGAATCCCGGCAAGAGGAGTTTGCCGGGAAGGACAAGACCCCGGCAAGAGGAGCTTGCCGGGAAGGCCAACCAAGGCATTTTAAGAGACTTGCCGCGACGCACCGCGCGTCCCGGCAAGGCCCGGCGAGCGACAAGCTTGCGGGTGCGACAAGACAGGGACCGCGGCAAGGCGCTTGCCGTGGCAAAGCCACCACTCTGCACCCACGCTCCAGCGCATCCGACGACGTGTCGCCGCAGGACCACTCCTGGTGCACGTGGCGGGTAGCTGTGCAGCCAAGCGGTGCGAGGTGGCAAGTGAAGATGACTAGAAGGCCATCGTGGCGATCGGTGGCACCCCTAACGGTCGTTTCTTGCACTGTTTGGGCGACCGGACGGGCATTAAATGCCCTTGTCCCCTGCCGTCAGAGTTAGGTAGGGGGCACTGTTGATAGTGGTTGTACCAACCCCCGTTTTTACTTTTTTACCCCTCTCTCTACGCTGCCACCTGTCGGTGACCCCTTTAGACTATAAAAAGGAGGCCCATGCGCACGTAGAAGGGGTTCGACTCATTCGAAACTACAACACACCCACACTCTCGAGCAAGAACAGAATAGAAACACAAAGCAGCAGTAGGAGTTTTATCTCTCCGGAGAGCTCCGAAGCTGGGTAAAAATCCCTCGCGTGCTTCGCCTTGATCTGCTCTTCGTGCGCCCTCCGCTCCCTTGCCGGACCGAAAAGGGGCCCTGCCCCATAGGAGTTCGTTTCCCACGACAGGATGTCGCCAAAAGGCGAGTATTGGAAGATGTCCGTGGCGGTGAATTCCATAACCGGCGCCCAATCCGATTTGGTTGGTAGGGGCGCGGGAGGTTCGGAGTCCGGTAGGGAGTCCGGCACTTCGGAATCACGAGTTTTGCGAGGGACAAGATTAGTGTTCGGATCCATCGCCGTGGAAGTTGAAGCCCCCGAGGCGGTGTCTACCCACCGATCCTCTATCCGGGCAATCGGCTCCGGACTAGTGGCCGGAGCGGATTCGTGTGCGGCCACCAAGGCACTGTTCGGCGGCAGAGCTAGATCATGCCCATCGCGACAGTGTGGCGTGCTTGGCTGTGGCTCGGGTCCGTCGAAGATCAAGTCTCCGTGGACATCGGCCGTGAAGTTTAGGCTTCCGAATCTGACCTGACGGCCAGGGGCGTAGCTTTCGATCTGCTCCAGATGGCCGAGCGAATTAGCCCGCAGTGCGAAGCCGCCGAATACGAAGATCCGTTCGGGGAGAAAAGTCTCACCCTGGACAGCGTCATTGGTTGAAGATGCCATCGGGCCTATCGGTGACGACACAGAGGAACTCTCAATGAAAGCACCAATGTCGGTGTCAAAACCGGCGGATCTCGGGTAGGGTGTCCCGAACTATGCGTCTAGGCGGATGGTAACAGGAGACGAGGGACACGATGTTTTACCCAGGTTCGGGCCCTCTCGATGGAGGTAAAACCCTACGTCCTGCTTGATTAATATTGATGATATGGGTAGTACAAGAGTGGATCTACCACGAGATCAAGGAGGCTAAACCCTAAAGCTAGCCTATGGTATGATTGTTGTAATGTATGTTGTGTCCTACGGACTAAAGCCCTCCGGTTTATATAGAAATGGGAGGAGGCTAGGGTTACACAGAGTCGGTTACAGTGGTAGGAGATCTACATATCCGTATCGCCAAGCTTGCCTTCCACGCCAAGGAAAGTCCCATCCGGACACGGGACGGAGTCTTCAATCTTGTATCTTGGTAGTCTTGGAGTCCGGCGGACGATGATAGTCCGGCTGTCCGGATACCCCCTAGTCCAGGACTACCTCAGGGGGTGAATAGGAAACTAACAATTTTTAACTTTTTCTTTACCAAATTTAACTTTGCAACAAAATAGGTTGTCTAGATGTGCAACTAGGTGAGCAACCTATATGATGCAATAACAACTAGTACACAAGCAAGCAAGGGATGTAACAACAAGTAAGCTTGCAAGAGTAAAGGCACAAAATAACCAAGAGTGGAGCCGGTGGAGACGAGGATGTGTTACCGGAGTTCCTTCCTTTTAAGGGGAAGTACGTCTCCTTTAGAGCGGTGTGGAGGCACAATGCTCCCCAAGAAGCCACTAAGGCCACCGTATTCTCCTCACGCCCTCACACAATGCGAGATGCCGTGATTCCACTACTGGTGCCCTTGAAGGCGGCGACCGAACCTTTACAAGCAAGGTTGGGGCTATCTCCACAACAATCGGAGGCTCCCAACAACAACAAAAACGACACCACGAAGCTTCACCACAATGGAGTATGGCTTCGAGGTGACCTCAACCGTCTAGGGTGCTCAACACCCAAGAGTAACAAGATCCGCAAGGGATAAGTGGGGGGAATCAAATTTCTCTTGGTGGAAGTGTAGATCTGGGCCTTCTCAACCAATCCCGAGCAAATCAAGAAGTTTGATTGGCTAGGGAGAGAGATCGGGCAAAAAAGGAGCTTTGTGCAACAATGGAGCTCTGGGGGAAAAGAGGTAGGTCAACTAGGAGGAAGAAGACACATTTATATAGTGGGGGAACACATCCAACCGTTACCCCACTGAGCAGCCCCGCAGAGAGCGGTACTACCGCTGGGGCAGGGCGGTACTACCGCTGAGAGCGGTACTACCGCTCCCTGCCCAGCGGTACTACCGCGCGGGAGGGGGAAGCCAGGCCACTGGCCCCAGAGCGGTACTACCGCGGGAGTAGGAGCGGTACTACCGCTCGGAGCGGTACTACCGCTTCTACTACCGCTTGTAGTGCCGCAAAACCCGACACGAGAAAACACCGTCTCGAATCGAGGCGGTAGTAGGTGTGGTACTACTGCAGTACTACGGTCGAACCCTCGAGCGGTACTACCGCTAACGGAGCGGTACTACCGCTGAGAGCGGTACTACCGCTCGGTGGAGCGGTACTACCGCTGGGGGGCTTCGGCGGTACTACCGATGTAGATTGCGGTACTACCGCTGGCACAGGGCGAAGTAGATAATGGAAGAGAAGTGCAGCTCCAATGATGCGAAGGGAAGACGACGGGTGTGATAGGGATGTGTACATGTTGATTCCACCCTAGTCTTACCAAAGCGGATCCCCTCTTAATAGTACGGTGACTCCTACGAAACTAGTCCACCAACAACGAAGCGCAGGAGTTACACCATCTTGAATAAAACACCGAGGGGAGGAAATCGTCTCGTGCCAATGGATGATTCTCTAAAAGAACTTAACGCACACGATTAGTCCGCTAAAGCATTGTCATCAATCACCAAAACCACTGGGGAATAAATATGCCCTTACACTCTTGGAGAAGGGGTGGTTTACAAGAAACCAACTTGATCACGAACTCAACATAGCGGCCAGGTGACAACCTGGTAACACTTCCGAGAAGATATTCAGAAAATCACGAACCACCGACATGTTACTAAGCTCGAGAACAATCTTTCTTTTCAGGGCAAGACGATATGATCAACAGAGCGAGGGATTGATACAACCCTAACTCATTGATCGGAGGGTGCACCGGAAATATGGACTAGGTAGCACGATCAATCTTAGAATGATGATTCCATAACCAACACACTAAGAATGAGATTTTCGTCCATTAACCACTAAGAAAAATGGTTGCTAGGGGTATTGATTTCACACATCACGATTCACTTGTCGGCATTCCGGTTACAAGAACATGGAACCGAGGAATGAACAATGATGGCAAGAAGTATCACTATATCAAGAGTTCATAGGATGGTGTGCAGTTCCCATGAAATTCTTGATGTGAAGATGGTAATACTCCAAGGTAGAACAGAACAAAATCTGGAATTGCAGTTTGATCTGCAGAGTACAACTACTTTGACCCAATCCTAGATATGGATGAGGTACTGGAGTTTGTTTCTCCTAGTCATCCTGGAATAGAATGGCTTGACGGACCACAAGAGTAATAGGCATCAATGAACGAATGCATGCATACTCTTGACTATCAACTGATAGATGAAGGCCGGAATACAACTAAAGAGGGACAACTCAATGGAACATACAATTTTCTGAGTTGTGAATGCATGGACTAGCATGTTGAATGAATTCAACATATTTCTTCCAGATAATCCATGCAGAAAGGTAGAACTGGCAGAGTCACAATATAGAATCGAGAACTCATCAGGAGCACTCTTGTTGTGATCTTTCGGTTCAAGAGATCTTCTGCCAAAATGGTTCATGGTATTTGGAAGAAGGGAATACCACGGACCTCGAGGACTATCAAAAAGGTTACTAATATCCTAAAGGTACGAACAACACTATCAACACGAGATAAGTAGAGTGAATCTTGGGTCAAGAACCCAGGAATAGAATGCCTACTAACTAAGTGGCATCACGAGATGCTTTCGAGAATGATGGCCAGAATCATCACACTGGGAATACAAGCATTCCTAGATTACTAGGTGACTCCCTAAGACACCTAGGGTCATAATAATGGCTTCAACATATACGCCGAGGCAACATAGTACCTCAACTCACCGTTAGTGTGATTAACCTGGCCCAAATGGACATCGGAACGAAAAGAAGGGATTTGCAAATGCATCAGACTATTTAGAAACCTGGGATGACTCCGACAGCATAACAGCTATAAATGCTCGAAAAGATTTGAGACATCTTGCAAATGGTGGCACAACCACTCAACATCACCATATCAAGGTTCTGAGACCAGCTATGAACATACGGAAGTAGTAGGAACTGAACCGAGGCTTAAGTCCAACAATTCTATAAGTGTATGGATTAGAAACACGTGATCCTAATAGAAAGAAGAGATAGCCTAGTTCCTTAACCCCGTAGGAAAGATAAGATGACTCAAATCAGAAGGCCATAAGGTATAAGGAGTAAAAAGAGCCTTACGTTCCCAACCACAATCAATTCCCTTATATAACTAAAGCATTTCTAGACTCAACTTCGGCCAGTTTGGCTTGGTAATCCTACAGGCAGTCAAGCTCTGATACCAAAGCTGTCAGGACCCCGACTCAATGCCACATCGATCTAGTATGTAACACCTCATATCACTTTGCGGCCTCACGCACGGTATTCCCACGGGTGTCGCCTTACCTTTGCCCGGGACCATTTGCGCCTTTTGGCTCACGTATATGATAGTGTCGCTAGCATCCATATGATAAGGAGCCCGGGCTGACATGGCTAGTCGTAAACCCAAAGTGGCACAAACTTACAGGGACGGGCATCCATGACCCAGCATCGAACGTGTCGGTCATCAGCGAGTGAATCCAGGCTGTAGCACTGGGCTAGCAGGACTCCGGTGAACCAGGCTGTAGCGGGCTAACAGGACTCCAGTATTCATCGCGTGACATTTCCCCGAAGGGACAGACACAGGAACGAAGAAGGACACATGCCGGCCAGCCTAAGTGTTCCGGAGCAGTAGCAAGCTACCATGGCTCAGTGGAAGCACTAGGAGACATTTCCCGGTAAGAGAGGCTACTAAGGATAAATAACTAGATAGTCAGATCCCACACATACCAAGCATTTCAATAACATACACACAATATGCTCGATATGTGCAAATACAACATGGCATCACAACATGACTCTACAACTCAAGTACTTTATTCAATAGGCTCCAAGGAGCGAGATATTACAAACATGGGTCTCATGACCCAACACTCAGAGCATACAATTCAAAGCACAAGCGGAAGCTTAACATGTCTGAGTACAGACAACTATAAATGAAAAAGGCTGAGAAGCCTGACTAACTACCAGATCCTGCCGAGGCTCAAGATCGTAGCTGAGGTAACAAGCTAAATGTCGAAGTTCACGCGGAACTACTAGTTAGACTGAAGTCTCTCTGCAAAAACATAAAATAGGCAAACGTGAGTACAAATGTACCCAGCAAGACTTACATCAGAACTAACTACATATGCATCACTATCAACAAAGGGGATGGTGGAGTTTAACTGCAGCAAGCCAGCTTTGACTCAGTGGCTGTCCTGTACTACGACTGCAAGTAACTCTTTTGAGGTGGCGCACACGAGTCCACATATTCACCATATCAATACACCACTATGGATCCGCTCCCGTCTCCCTACGAGAATGCCATCCATAGCACTCACACTTATCTTGCGTGTTTTAGAGTATCCACTTTCACTTGTCTATGAACTGTACAGGCAACCCAGAAGTCCTTTTCCGCGGACACGGCTATTCGAATAGATCATATTAACCCTGCAGGGGTGTACTTCTTCACACATGCTCTCGCCACTTACCACCATGTACACGTCGTGTATCTCGGCAACCTTCAAGCGGAAGCCTGGCGAGGGAGTCGGCCATGACCTGACTAACCACACAAGTCTCTAGTCCAGGTCTATCGCCTATTCGGGTTCCATCTGTTGGAAATATGCCCTAGTGGCAATAATAAAAGTATTATTATATTTCCTTGTTCATGATAATTGTCTTTTATTCATGCTATAACTGTATTATCCGGAAATCGTAATACACATGTGAATACATAGACCACAATATGTCCCTAGTGAGCCTCTAGTTGACTAGCTCGTTGTGATCAACAGATAGTCATGGTTTCCTGGCTATGGACATTGGATGTCGTTGATAACGGGATCACATCATTAGGAGAATGATGTGATGGACACGACCCAATCCTAAGCATAGCACAAAGATCGTGTAGTTCGTTTGCTAGAGCTTTTCCAATGTCAAGTATATCTTCCTTAGACCATGAGATCGTGTAACTCCCGGATACCGTAGGAGTGCTTTGGGTGTATCAAACGTCATAACGTAACTGGGTGACTATAAAGGTGCATTACAGGTATCTCCGAAAGTGTCTTTTGGGTTGACACGGATCGAGACTGGGATTTGTCACTCCGTGTAAATGGAGAGGTATCTCTGGGCCCACTCGGTAGGACATCATCATAATGTGCACAGTGTGACCAAGGGGTTGATCACGGGATGATGTGTTACAGAACGAGTAAAGAGACTTGCCGGTAACGAGATTGAACAAGGTATCGGTATACTGACGATCGAATCTCGGGCAAGTAAAATACCGCTAGACAAAGGGAATTGTATACGGGATCGACTGAGTCCTTGACATCGTGGTTCGTCTGATGAGATCATCGTGGAACATGTGGGAGCCAACATGGGTATCCAGATCCCGCTGTTGGTTAT
The DNA here is from genome assembly GCA_963921465.1 of Triticum timopheevii. Taxonomy (NCBI): domain Eukaryota; kingdom Viridiplantae; phylum Streptophyta; class Magnoliopsida; order Poales; family Poaceae; genus Triticum; species Triticum timopheevii. The sequence goes on from OY997270.1 coordinate 320,251,725, forward strand.
TGACCGGAGAACGTCTCGGTCATGTCTACATGTCTCCCGAACCCGTAGGGTCTACACACTTAAGGTTCGATGACGCTAGGGTTATAAAGGAAGCTTGTATGTGGTTACCGAATGTTGTTCGGAGTCCCGGATGAGATCCCGGACGTCACGAGGAGTTCTGGAATGGTCCGGAGGTAAAGATTTATAAATGGGAAGTCCTGTTTTGGTCACCGGAAAAGTTTCGGGTTTTATCAATAACGTACCGGGACCACCGGGAGGGTCCCGGGGGTCCACCAAGTGGGGCCACCCGCCCAAAGGGCTGCATGGGCCAAGTGTGAGAGGGGACCAGCCCCAGGTGGGCTGGTGCGCCCTCCCACCAAGGCCCAAGGCGCCTAGGGTTTGGGGAGGGGGCGCCCCACCTTGCTTGGGGGGCAGGTTTTCCCCTCTCCACCCCTTGGCCGCCCCCCTAGATGGGATCTAGGGCTGGCCGCCGCCCCCTAGGGGTGGAAACCTAGGTGGGGGCGCAGCCCCCTCTCCCCCTATATATAGTGGAGGCATAGGAGCAGCCCAACACATGAGTTTCTTCTCCTGTTGGCGCAGCCATACCTCTCTCCCTTCTCCTCATATCTCGCGGTGCTTGGCGAAGCCCTGCTGGACTACCACACTCCTCCATCACCACCACGCCGTTGTGCTGCTGCTGGATGGAGTCTTCCTCAACCTCTCCCTCTCTCCTTTCTGGATCAAGGCGTGGGAGACGTCACCGGGCTGTACGTGTGTTGAACGTGGAGGTGCCGTCCATTCGGCACTAGGATCTCCGGTGATTTGGATCACGACGAGTACGACTCCTTCAACCCCGTTCTCTTGAATGCTTCCGCTTAGCGATCTACAAGGGTATGTAGATGCACTCTCCTTCCCCTCGTTGCTGGTTTCTCCATAGATAGATCTTGGTGACACGTAGGAAAATTTTGATTTTCTGCTACGTTCCCCTACAGTGGCATCATGAGCTAGGTCTATTGCGTAGATTCTTTGCACGAGTAGAACACAAAGTAGTTGTGGGCGTTGATTTTGTTCAATATGCTTACCGTTACTAGTCCAATCTTGTTTCGACGGTATTGTGGGATGAAGCGGCCCGGACCGACCTTACACGTACTCTTACGTGAGACAGGTTCCACCGATTGACATGCACTTGGTGCATAAGGTGGCTAGCGGGTGCCAGTCTCTCCCACTTTAGTCGGAACGGATTCGATGAAAAGGGTCCTTGTGAAGGGTAAATAGCAATTGACATATCACGTTGTGGTTTTTGCGTAGGTAAGAAACGTTCTTGCTAGAAACCCATAGCAGCCACGTAAAACATGCAAACAACAATTAGAGGACGTCTAACTTGTTTTTGCAGGGTATGCTATGTGATGTGATATGGCCAAGAAGAATGTGATGAATGATATGTGATGTATGAGATTGATCATGTTCTTGTAATAGGAATCACGACTTGCATGTCGATGAGTATGACAACCGGCAGGAGCCATAGGAGTTGTCTTTATTTATTGTATGACCTGCGTGTCATTGAACAACGCCATGTAATTACTTTACTTTATTGCTAACCGGTAGCCATAGTAGTAGAAGTAATAAGTTGGCGAGACAACTTCATGGAGACACGATGATGGAGATCATGATGATGGAGATCATGGTGTCATGCCGGTGACGATGATGATCATGGAGCCCCGAAGATGGAGATCAAAAGGAGCAAAATGATATTGGCCATATCATGTCACTATTTGATTGCATATGATGTTTATCATGTTTATGCATCTTGTTTACTTAGGACGACGGTAGTAAATAAGATGATCCCTTACAAAATTTCAAGAAGTGTTCTCCCCTAACTGTGCACCGTTGCTACAGTTCGTCGCTTCTAAGCACCACGTGATGATCGGGTGTGATGGATTCTTACGTTCACATACAACGGGTGTAAGACAGTTTTACACAGCGAAAACACTTAGGGTTAACTTGACGAGCCTAGCATGTACAGACATGGCCTCGGAACACGGAGACCGAAAGGTCGAGCATGAGTCGTATAGTAGATACGATCAACCTGAAGATGTTCACCGATGATGACTAGTCCGTCTCACGTGATGATCGGACACGGCCTAGCTGACTTGGATCATGTAATCACTTAGATGACCAGAGGGATGTCTATCTGAGTGGGAGTTCATAAGATGAACTTAATTATCCTGAACATAGTCAAAAGATCTTTGCAAATTATGTCGTAAGCTCGCGCTTTAGTTCCACTGTTTAGATATGTTCCTAGAGAAAATATAGTTGAAAGTTGACAGTAGCGATTATGCGGACAGTAGAAAGCTCATGTCCTTAATGCACCGCTCAGTGTGCTGAACCCCAAACGTCGTTTGTGGATGTTGCGAACATCGGACATACACGTTTTGATAACTACGTGATAGTTCAGATAAACGGTTTAGAATTAAGGCACCGAAGATGTTTTTCGAAACGTCGCGGAACATATGAGATGTTTCGAGGGCTGAAATTGAGATTTCAGGCTCGTGCCCACGTCAAGAGGTATGAGACCTCCGACGATTTTCTTAGCCTGCAAACTAAGGGAGAAAAGCTCAATCGTTGAGCTTGTGCTCAGATTGTCTGAGTGCAACAATCACTTGAATCGAGTGGGAGTTGATCTTCCAGATGAGATACTGATGTTTCTCCAAAGTCATTGCCACCAAGCTGCTAGAGCTTCGTGATGAGCTATAACATATCAGGGATAGATATGATGATCCTTGAGGTATTCGCGATGTTTGACACCGCGAAAGTAGAAATCAAGGAGCATCAATTGTTGATGGTTGGTGAAACCACTAGTTTCAAGAAGGGCAAGGGCAAGAAGGGATACTTCATGAAACGGCAAATCAGCTGCTGCTCTAGTGAAGAAACCCAAGGTTGAACCCAAACCCGAGACTAAGTGCTTCTGTAATAAGGGGAACAACCACTGGAGCGGAATTACCCTAGATACTTGGTAGATGAGAAGGCTGGCAAGGTCGACAGAAGTACATTGGATATACATTATGTTAATGTGTACTTTACTAGTACTCCTAGTAGCACCAGGGTATTAGATACCGGTTCGGTTGCTAAGTGTTAGTAACTCGAAATAAAAGCTACGGAATAAACGGAGACTAGCTAAAGGTGAGCTGACGATATGTGTTGGAAGTGTTTCCAAGGTTGATGTGATCAAGCATCGCACGCTCCCTCTACCATCGAGATTTGGTGTTTGCGTTGAGCATAGACATGATTGGATTATGTCTATCGCAATACGGTTATTCATTTAAGGAGAATAATGGTTACTCTATTTATTTGAATAATACCTTCAATGGTCTTGCACCTAAAGGAATGGTTTATTGAATCTCGATTGTAGTGATACACATTTTCATGCCAAAAAGATATAAGATAGTAACGATAGTACCACTTACTTGTGGCACTGCCATGTAAGTCATATTGGTGTAAAACGCATGAAGAAGCTCCATGTTGATGGATCTTTGAACTCACTCGTTTTGAAAAGTTTGAGACATGTGAACCATGTCTATTGGTGTATACGCATGAAGAAACTCCATGCAGATGGATCGTTTGGACTCACTTGATTTTGAATCACTTGAGATATGCAAATCATACCACATGGGCAAGATGACTAAAAAGCCTCATTTTCAGTAAAATGGAACAAGATAGCAACTTGTTGGAAGTAACACATTTTGATGTGTGCAGTCCAATGAGTGCTGAGGCATGCAGTGAATATCGTTATGTTCTTACTTCACAGATGATTCGAGTAGATGTAGAGTATATTTACTTGATGAAACACAAGTCTGAATTATTGAATGGTTCAAGTAATTTCAGAGTGAAGTTGAAGATCATCGTGACAAGAGGATGAAATGTCTATGATATGATCATAGAGATGAGTATCTGAGTTACGAGCTTTGGCACGCAATTAAGATATTGTGGAAATTGTTTCACAATTAATACCGCCTGGAACACCATAGTTTGATGGTGTGTCCGAACATCATAGTTGCACCCTATTGGATATGGTGCGTACCATGATGTCTCTTATCGAATTACCACTATCGTTTATGGGTTAGGCATTAGAGACAACCACATTCACTTTAAATAGGGCACCACGTAATTCCGTTGAGATGACACCGTATGAACTATGGTTTAGAGAAACCTAAGCTGTCATTTCTTAAAGGTTTGGGGTTGCGACGCTTATGTGAAAAAGTTTCAGGTTGATAAGCTCGAACCCAAAGCGGATAAAATGCATCTTCATAGGACACCCAAAAAAGTTGGGTATACCTCCTAATTCAGATCCGAAAGCAATAGGGATTGTTTCTTGAATCGGTTCCTTTCTCGAGGAAAAGTTTGTCTCGAAAAGTTGAGTGGGAGGATGGTGGAGACTTGATATGGTTATTGAACCGTCACTACAACTAGTGTGTAGCAGGGCACAGGAAGTTGTTCCTGTGGCACCTACACCAATAGAAGTAGAAGCTTATGATAGTGATCATGAAACTTCGGATCAAGTCACTACCGTACCTCGTAGGGTGACAAGGATGTGTACTGCTTCAGAGTGGTACAGTAATCCTGTCTTGAAGGTCATGTTGCTAGACAACAATGAACCTACGAGCTATGGAGAAGCAATGGTGGGCCCAAATTCTGACAAATGGTTAGAAGCCATGAAATCCGAGATAGGATCCATGTATCAGAACAAAGCATGGACTTTGGTGGACTTGCCCGATGATCGGCAAGCCATTGAGATAAATGGATCTTTAAGAAGAAGACGGACGTGGACGGTAATGTCACCGTCTATGAAGCTCGACTTGTGGCAAAGAGTTTTTCACAAGTTCAAGGAGTTGACTACGATGAGATTTTCTCATCCGTAGCGATGCTTAAGTCCGTCGGAATCATGTTAGCATTAGCTGCATTTATGAAATCTGGCAGATGGATGCCAAAACGAGTTTCCTTACTAGTTTTCGTAAGGAAAGGTTGTATGTGATACAATCCGAAAGTTTTTGTCGATCCTAAGGATGCTAAAAGGTATGCTGGCTCCAGCGATCCTTCTAAGGACTGGAGTAAGCATCTCGGAGTTGGAATATGTACTTTGATAAGATGATCAAAGATTTTGGGTTTATACAAATTTATGAGAAACTTGTATTTCCAAAGAAGTGAGTGGGAGCACTATAGAATTTCTGATGAGTATATGTTATTGACATATTGTTGATCAGAAATGATGTAGAATTTCTGGGAAGCATATAGGGTTATTTGAAAAGTGTTTTTCAATGGAAAACCTGGATTAGGCTACTTGAACAATAAGCATCAAGATCTATAAGATAGATCAACATGCTTAATAGTACTTTCAAATGAGCATGTACCTTGACATGATCTTGAAGGTGTTCAAGATGGATCAGTCAAAGAAGGAGTTCTTGCCTGAGATGTAAGGTATGAAGTTAAGACTTAAAAGCTCGACCACGGCAGAATAGAGAGAAAGGACGAAGGTCGTCCCCTATACTTCAGACGTAGGCTCTATAGTATGCTATGCTATGTACTGCACCAGAAGTGTGCCTTGCCATGAGTCAGTCAAGGGGTACAAGAATGATCCAGGAATGGATCATTGGACAGCGTTCAAAATTGTCCTTGGAGTAAATAAGGACATGTTTCTCGATTATGGAGGTGATAAAGAGTTCGGCGTAAAGGGTTACGTCGATGCAAGCTTTAACACCTATCCGAGTGACTCAGAGTAGCAAACCGGATACGTATAGTGGAGCAACCATTTGGAATAGATCCAAGTGGAGTGTGGAAGCTGCATTTACAATATGACCCAGAGATTTGTGAAGTACATACGGATCTGAAAGTTGTAGACCCATTGACTAAAACCTCTTGCAAGCAAAACATGATCAAACCCCAGAACTCATTGAGTCTTAATCACATGATGATGTGAACTAGTTTAGTGACACTAGTAAACTCTTTGGATGTTGGTCACATGGCGATGTGACCTGTGAGTGTTAATCACATGGCGATTTGAACTAGATTATTGACTCTAGTGCAAGTGGGAGACTGTTGGAAATATGCCCTAGAGGCAATAATAAAAGTATTATTATATTTCCTTGTTCATGATAATTGTCTTTTATTCATGCTATAACTGTATTATCCGGAAATCGTAATACACGTGTGAATACATAGACCACAATATGTCCCTAGTGAGCCTCTAGTTGACTAGCTCGTTGTGATCAATAGATAGTCATGGTTTCCTGGCTATGGACATTGGATGTCGTTGATAACGGGATCACATCATTAGGAGAATGATGTGATGGACAAGACCCAATCCTAAGCATAGCACAAAGATCATGTAGTTCGTTTGCTAGAGCTTTTCCAATGTCAAGTATCTCTTCCTTAGACCATGAGATAGTGTAACTCCCGGATACCGTAGGAGTGCTTTGGGTGTATCAAACGTCACAACGTAACTGGGTGACTATAAAGGTGCATTACAGGTATCTCCGAAAGTGTCTTTTGGGTTGACACGGATCGAGACTGGGATTTGTCACTCCGTGTAAATGGAGAGGTATCTCTGGGCCCACTCGGTAGGACATCATCATAATGTGCACAGTGTGACCAAGGGGTTGATCACGGGATGATGTGTTACGGAACAAGTAAAGAGACTTGCCGGTAACGAGATTGAACAAGGTATCGGTATACCGACGATCGAATCTCGGGCAAGTAAAATACCGCTAGACAAAGGGAATTGTATATGGGATCGACTGAGTCCTAGACATCGTGGTTCATCCGATGAGATCATCGTGGAACATGTGGGAGCCAACATGGGTATCCAGATCCCGCTGTTGGTTATTGACCGGAGAACGTCTCGGTCATGTCTACATGTCTCCCGAACCCGTAGGGTCTACACACTTAAGGTTCGATGACGCTAGGGTTATAAAGGAAGCTTGTATGTGGTTACCGAATGTTGTTCGGAGTCCCGGATGAGATCCCGGACGTCACGAGGAGTTCCGGAATGGTCCGGAGGTAAAGATTTATATATGGGAAGTCCTGTTTTGGTCACCGGAAAAGTTTCGGGTTTTATCGGTAACGTACCGGGACCACCGGGAAGGTCCCGGGGGTCCACCAAGTGGGGCCACCGGCCCCAGAGGGCTGCATGGGCCAAGTGTGAGAGGGGACCAGCCCCAGGTGGACTGGTGCGCCCTCCCACCAAGGCCCAAGGCGCCTAGGGTTTGGGGAGGGGGCGCCCCACCTTGCTTGGGGGGCAAGTTTTCCCCTCTCCACCCCCTGGCCGCCCCCCTAGATGGGATCTAGGGCTGGCCGCCGCCCCCTAGGGGTGGAAACCTAGGTGGGGGCACAGCCCCCTCTCCCCCTATATATAGTGGAGGCATAGGAGCAGCCCAACACATGAGTTTCTTCTCCTGTTGGCGCAGCCATACCTCTCTCCCTTCTCCTCATATCTCGCGGTGCTTGGCGAAGCCCTGCTGGACTACCACGCTCCTCCATCACCACCACGCCGTTGTGCTGCTGCTGGATGGAGTCTTCCTCAACCTCTCCCTCTCTCCTTGCTGGATCAAGGCGTGGGAGACGTCACCGGGCTGTACGTGTGTTGAACGCGGAGGTGCCATCCGTTCGGCACTAGGATCTCCGGTGATTTGGATCACGACGAGTACGACTCCTTCAACCCCGTTCTCTTGAACGCTTCCGCTTAGCGATCTACAAGGGTATGTAGATGCACTCTCCTTCCCCTCGTTGCTGGTTTCTCCATAGATAGATCTTGGTGACACGTAGGAAAATTTTGATTTTCTGCTACGTTCCCCTACACCATCCGCAAGGAGATCCGACCGGGGTGTCGCTCACGGCCCCAAACGATGTGTGCAGGGTTCCCAAGCCCACCATCCGGGTGCCACTTGGTACACTGGGCCACTGTGCCTAGTCTGTCCCAAGCCCACCTGTACCGGGTGCCACTTGGTAGACTACTAACACTACCTACAAACACCAGAAACTAGTTGCAACTCCTGGACAGAGATCATGTTGATTAATAAGTCGAGAGGGGCACTTAAGCATTCCAATGCGTGGTATTAACTGTTCATGGATCACAAACACAGAACTCAGTTCCTAAGGACGACTTCAATGAGACAACCCACCATGTACTCCTACATGGCCTCTCACCGCTACCTTTACCAAATCGTGTTCACACACTTAGCTCACACACAATAGGACATGTTTCACAACATTCCAATTCATCCCCGATGAATCAGACCTGACTCAACTCTAAGCAATAGCCGGCATGACAAACAAGCATGAATGAGTAGGCACATCAGGGCTCAAACAACTCCTACTCATGCTAGTGGGTTTCATCTATTTACTGTGGCAATGACAGGTCATGCAGAGGATAAGGGGTTCAACTACCACAGCATGTAACAGTTGAATCGTTGTTGTCCTAATGCAGTAAAAGAGAGCAGAGAGAGAGAGTGGGATTGTATCGGAATGAACAAGGGGGTTTTGCTTGCCTGGCACGTCTGAAGATAATATAGTTCTTCATTGGTGTCATTGAATTCATCGTCGGAACCAAGTCTATCGAGAGGGGACAAATACCGGCAACACAGAGAAAACACAATCAATGCAATGCAACAATATGATGCATGAATGTGACATGGCAATATGCTGTGGTTTGAGCTAATGCAGCTAGCAACAGGTTAAATGAAGTTGGTTTGAATCAAAGATTCAAATTCAAACTCCATATGTGATGGTTTAAATGCCCTTAATATGATTTTCCCTATTCAGCAACTATAACTTGTTCTAACATGCATGAAAATGGTACAGATGGATAGGTTGGATTTTTCTGATAATTTTTCATATATAAATTATTTCATTCTGAGCTACGGTTTATTTTCTATGAATTTTAGAAGTATAAATCATTTTCTGGATTTTTCTGGTTATTTAGAATTAAATCAAATCCAGTAAATGATTTACTGCATCAGCAAGACATCATGCTGACGTCAGCTAGTCAACGGAGCAGCCCCGGTCAAATTGACCAGTGGGTCCCGCGTGTCAGTGTCACAACTTATTAACAGAGTTAATTAGTGCCAAGTGGAAAACTAACTAAGTTAATTAGGGCCAGGCCCACATGTCATTGACCTCAGGGGTTAATTAGCATGGTAATTAGGCGCTAATGAGGTGCCACGTCGGTGCTAACCGACGGCGGTGAACAGAGTACGGCAGAGCTGCTCGTCTGGCCGTTTCCGGCGACTAGGGCACGGGCAGGTGGGCTTTCCGCAACGGCCGCAACGCGGCGCATCCAGCGGTGATCTCGGGGCGGCCAGGGGTGGTCGGTAGCGGCGGCAGCAACGAGCTCAAGCGGCGGCGGGGCTCGGCGATGTGCGTGGGTGGCGCCTGGTTCGGACGCAGGTGGTGCGGTGGCTACGGCGTGCAACAGAAGGAACGGAGAGGGGGGTCAGGCTCAGTGGCTCACAGCGGTCATGAAGATGCAGCCGGCGAGCTTTAGCTCCAATGGAAAAGGCGGCTACTATGAGAAAAACGCCAGAGGGTTAGGGGGGAAGCCACGGGAAGCTCACAGTGCATCCGATGGAATCGTCGGAGAGCTCGGGGACACGCTGGTGACGGCGAATCGGCGACAGCGACGCTCGGTGCAGGAGGTTGAAGATGAGGTCCAAGGCGGCGTCACGGGGCATCTGGCGATGTGATCTCCGACTTGAGGGTGCGGTGTTCGACGGCAGAGCAGTGGGACACGATGGAGGGGCGAGGGAGGCCCGGTGGCCCTGGGTACGGCGAGCGGCGGTCTTGGGTGTGCTCGGCGGCGCGAGGAAGAGAGGCCAGAGGAAGAGGGCGAAGCAGAGGAAGGAGGGGAAAGTGAGAGGGGGTCGTCCTCATCTCCTGGGCGTGTGCAGGTGGACTCGGGGGAGGCTAGCCAGCGCGAAGCAGGAGGTGGCGCGCTCGGCCGCATGCGAAGTCTCTCCCTCTGCCTACTGGCAAAGGTTGAAGATGACTGGCAAGTCACCAGGTGGGCTGGGCCAGCCAGTGGGCCGCCAGGTAAGTGGCCCGTGGCCTTTCTCTCTGTCTCTCCTCTCTTTTGTTTCTGTTTTGCTATTTTATTTTGTTTTGTTTTGTTTTGATTTAGTTTCTAAACCAAATCATTTTTGTAGCTTCTGAAAATTATTATGTGGCCTGATACAAAATATTCAGAGCCACTCACAAGTTTTCAGAATTTTTGGAGTTATAAATGTATTTATAGGAATTTATATCTCCAATTCAAATAAGTATTGATTTAATTCAAAGACCAAAAATGTCCTGGAAAAATGTGTATCATCTCTGGTTAAGGTTTTCACCTTTTCCCATAAATCATGAACATTTATGAGGGCATTTTGGGTTTATTGAAAAAGATTTTATTTGATCCTATTTGAATTCTTTCTGATGCTAGGGTTTGATCAATCCCCATTCCAACTTAAATAATATTTAAACATGATGCAACAGACAAGTGCTAGCCTAGTGCAAGGTAAAGCTAGGGATGTGACAATGTGGCAGCAGTCCTACTTCTATGTCGAGAACGTAGACCCGGCTGCCGACTTCCTCAACCTGCCGGCCTATGACGCCGGCCCCCCCACCGGGGCTCAGCCCACCTGGGGGTATAAACCGAAGCCGATGTCAGCGGATGCGGCAGCCGCCATCGGCCGACTCTGAGTGCTCCAGGAGTCAGAGGGCCTCGTGGCCTCCGACCTCCTCGTCGCCTTCGTGGAGCGCCGGGTCCTCCCGCTCCAGAGCTGCCCTCATCCAATCTTCCGGATGGGCGGGCACCGTGATCCATGCCGGCTATGCATGAAAGGGATGCCGCCCGACGAGGTTGCGCGGATGGTGAACAAGATCTCCGACCTCAAGGTGTCAGAGGAAGAGTGGCGGTACGGGAAGCGGCCGTACTCCCGCCACAACCCGCCGCCTGCTGTAAGTTCTTCATTTTGTCCTTTGATCTGTTTTCTTCGGCTTCGTTTCTCGTCGTGATGCAACTCCTTCTTGTTTGTATATTTACATGTCCGCGGCGACGGCCGCCCTCCTGGGGTCGGGCGATGACCTCCAGCCGGACAGGGCGGTGAGCGACCTGGACGACCCCGACTTGGGGGCGGCCGCCCTGGCGGACGATGCAACGGGCGGTGGCGGCAGAGCAGACGGCAGCGGTGGAGCAGGTGGCTCCAAGGAAGGCGGCAGCGTGGGGACCTGGCTCGACGACGATGAAGATGAAGAAGAACCGTGCACCGCACGGAGCTCCGCCACTAGCGGCGCAGTCCCCTCTTCCGGGCCGCCTGCCCGCGGCAATAAGCGCAAGCGGAAGCAGGGCGTTGTCCTGTTCGGCAGCGCCCCGAAGAAGCCCAAGAACCCGGCCGCGGCGACCAGGCGGAAAGAAGCCGCAGCCAAGGTGGCTAAGTATCAGAGGCAGCCGAAGGTGCCCGTTATGGTGTCGGCGTAAGTATCTTTTTCTTACTTCTCGTTTCTTGTCAATCTGGTGTGAGAGCCTTCTGACTTGTCTTCTTATTTCAGGGCCCCGCTAACCCTCGAGAAGTCGGGCACCGCCTCGGTCCTCAGGTCGGCAGCGACCTCCTCGACCAGCCAACGGATCGACCCGGCCGCCGATCTCCGGGAGGCGACAGAGCGGAATGCGTGGGAGGTGCATGAGGAAGAGGCCGGCCGCCTGGCCAAGGAGCAGGCGGACAAGGCCGCCGCGTCTGCTGAGAGAGCGCTGGCGCAGGCGGAAGCCCAAGCCGCGGAGAGGAAGCGGCTCGCGGAGGCCGTAGGCAGCCAAGAGCCGCTGCTCGTGGCGCCCCTGAACACCACGCCGCCTCCGCCTGAATTCGTGGCGACGGCCGGAGGAGCCGGCAACGACCACCCGATCCGGTTGCGGGAGGGCGGCGACGTGGCCATGCCGGACGTCTTCGTGCCTCCGCCGCCTCCGCCAGCCAGCGAGCCGCGGGACGAGCAGCCGGCCGCACCGCCGGTGCCACCGGTGAAAAACACGGTGGTGACGGACCTGATTCCTACGGTCTGCACACCCACGCACCGCCGTCTTGAGAAGGCGGCCTCCGCACCACGGCCGCAGGAGGTCGGCGCCGCAAACTCGTCGGTCCCCGACATCGAGGCGACTAGCGCTACACCCATGGGTTGGATACACGGGGGGGGCGCCCTGAACCAGGCGTCTCTTGACGTCCAGACCAAGCTCCGGGCAGAAGCGGTGGCCCTCAGGCGCTGCAACGAGGCCTTCTTGGAGTCGCGAACTGCCATCCGTGTAAGTTATCTTTGGCTTTTCTTCTTTTTTTTGGATGATCCTCTTGCTTCTCTCGTGGGGGCGCGCAAGTGCACCCACTGGGTGTAGTTCCCATGTTCCGAGCCGGCTGCTGAGCAGGCGGGCCGGAACTTTATCTTGCAATTGTCGACTGCTGATTTCGTCTGGTGTTTCTTCTGCAGGACTATCACAATCTCTGCGCGACCGCCTACAACTCCAGGGTCCAGGAGCTGGAGACGCAGACTGCCCATCTGGCCGAGAGCCGGAGTAAGTTTCTATCCTCCTTTCTTCGCGGGGGTGCGCTGGCGCACCCGTGGGCTGTAGTCCCCGAGGTTCGGGCCGACTACTGAGCAGTCATGCCGAATCTCCTCAGTTGTTTCTTTTCTTCGTTAGTCACTTCTTCACCACAAGGGTGCGATGGCGCGCCCGCGGGCTATAGTCCCCGAGGATCGGGCCGATAGCAGAGCAGTCGGGCCGAATCTCCTCAGTTGTTTCCTTTCTTTGTTAATCACTTCTTCTCCACGGGGGCGCGATTGCGCACCCGTGGGCTGTAGTCCCTGAGGTTTGGGCCGACTACTGAGTAGTCGGGACGAATCTCCTCAGTTGTTTCTTTTCTTTGTCTTGTCCGCTTGACTAATGCCTTTTTCTACTTTCGCTTTTTTCAGAGGCCAACACCGCCTTGCAGGAGCAGCTGGGCCAGGCCAACACTGCTCTGCACGGCAAGGGGGCGAAGTGCGGCAAGCTGGCCGAGGAGCGGGATCTCCTGGTCGCTCAACTTGCCGAGCAGGCGGAGGCCCTCAAGGCGGCCCAGCTGAAGGTGAAGACGACGGAGACTAACCTCCTCGCTGAGTTTGAGATTGAGCGCTCTGCCTGGGCCGACAAGGAGGCCCAGATGACGGCCTGCTTCAGCAGCATCGAAGACTTAGTCAATGGTAAGCTTTATTCTTTTGATTTCTTGTTCTGAACTGTCGGCCCTTGCTTATTGCCTTGTTCTTTTTCTTCTTCCACCCGGACAGACTTCTTCCCAGGCCATTCTGTAGCCGCGATCCAAATGATCGAGGCCCAGCGCGAGGAGCGAAGAGCAGAGGGTGTGCAAATCGCCGTTGATGCTCCCCGGACTCTTGGCGAACAGGTCCTCAACATTCAGGCCCGGCTTCGGCTTGCTCACCGCATGCTACGCCACCTCCAGCGCATCGGAGATCAGGCGGTCTCCGCCCTCTGGCCAGGCTTGCCGGCTCCGCGCACCGCAAGTCGGACTGCGGACTGGCTGGAGGTGGCGGCCGGCCGCCTGGAAGCATGGAAGGGCTCCTCAGCCCGGGCAGGAGCGCGCCGAGCCTTGGAGTTCGTCAAGGCATGGTATCCTGGGGTGGACTTAGCCCAGTTGGCCACGTTCCGGTTGGAAGCGCAGGGGAAGCTGGCGGTGGTGGAGGCCGAGCTTGTCAGCAGGGCGGCGGCGATCGCCGACTTCATCGATACCAGTGTCTTTGTTCCGGAGGTGGTCGAGGAAGGCGGCGAAGTTCCGCAAGAGTGGCTCGGGCTGAACCCGGAGGACAGCGAAGATTCAGATGAAGTCATCGACTCCAGCGACGAAGGGAAAGACGGGGAGGAGGAAGAGGAGGAGGAGGAGGAAGACGAGGAGAGCGACGTTCACCTGACGGAGGTCGGGGCGGATGGTCAGCCCCAACCTGACCGGGCCTCAAGCAACGAGCCGCGCACCAAGGTGCCGGCTGCTACTGGAGTCCAGGTGGGGACCGACCAGCCACCCGTTCCTCCGACGGATGCCACCGACTCCGTCCTCTAGCCCTCCGTCGCCCCGCCTGCTGCTGGCGATTCTTCTGCTCAGACGGAGCCGCCTGCCGCGCCAGGTGGCGCAGCCGACTCCAGCATCTAGCCAGAGCCCTCTGCCATGCCATCCGGCACTGCCCAGCCGGATCCTTCTATTGCGCCAAACGGCGCCACCCAGCCGGAGTTCTCTGCTGCTCCTTAGGATTTTTCCTGCTTTCTGCTTGCTGCTCTGAACATTTTGTTAAATTCATGCAATTCCACCCGCGGGGTGTATATCAAAACTTTGTTTGAATGCCGGTCAGAGGCCTTTATCCATGTAAATATTTTATTACAGCTTCATGCTTTGCTTTGCCGACTTCTATCTTTCCTTGCCTTTTGCTCCTTGGTTTTTCCTTTGTCGCCCTCCCTTGGCTATTCTCTTGCCAGCCAAACAGCCGCCCTGCAGACTGTGGCTAGGTTGAGTACTTAGTCATTTGGAGGAGGGCTAGTACTTGGCCATTCGGGGTGTTGGCAATAAAAAGTAGGAGTCGGCTGGCCGGCTGCTCGGCAACCGGTCGAAAAAGGTAAGGTGTCGTCCTCTGCTATATGCGTTTTGTCCTTAGTCATTTTTCGTGTAGGCATAAGTTTAGGACCCCTGCCTGCCGTACAGTCGCTCTGCGAGCTGCGGCTTCTAGCAAGGGAAGTGTCTGGTGCCAGCACACTACTTGTCCTGCTACAGGAGGCGGCATATAGCAGAAGGCGGCGTGCCTTCGGGCCGACTGGTCGAACCCGATGCCAGGCGGAAAAGACTATACGTACTCATGGCATAATTCTTATCACATAGATAAAAGAGAGCAGTCCCCGAGTTCGTCTCGGGGGACCCGAGGTCTTTGTACATGATACAAAAGGTAGCGTGATACGTACTGCTTTTCAACTGTAAAATCTTCGGAGGAGGTTTGCATTCCACGGCCTCTCCGTCTCCTTGCCTGAATCATCTCTCTTGCGCACTCTGGGCTTCTGGGCGTCAATCAGATAGTAGGAGTCGTTGCCGAGCACTTTGTTGATGATGAAGGGGCCTTCCCAAGGCGCCGAGAGCTTGTGCTGGCCGGCTGTTCGCTGGATCAGCCGGAGCAGAAGGTCTTCCTCTTGGAAGGATCTTGGCTTGACCTTGCGGTTGTAGTACCGGCGCAGACTCTGCTGGTAGATGGCGGACCGGTTGAGTGCCAACAGCCGGCCTTCTTCCAGCAGGTCGACGCCGTCTTCCCGCGCCTCCTTAGCGTCCGCCTCCGTGTACATGGTGACTCGCGGGGAGTCGAACTCTATGTCCGTCGGGATGACGGCTTCGGCGCCGTAGACGAGGAAGAAAGGCGTGAAGTCGGTTGACTTGTTCGGCGTTGTGTGCAGGCTCTAGAGGACTGCCAGTAGCTCGTCGAGCCAGCAGCCGGCCAAATGCTCAAGCGGCTCAACCAGTCGGGGCTTGATGCCGGACAAGATGAGGCCGTTTGCTCACTCAACCTGGCCGTTTGACTGCGGGTGGGCAACGGACGCTAAGTCCAGTCGGATGCCCTGTGTCGCGCAGAAACGAGCCAAGGCTACTTTGGTGAAGTTTGTGCCATTGTCGGTGATGATGATATGTGGTATGTTGTACCGAGTGGTGATGTCGGCAATGAAGGTCACGGCAGTCGGCCCATTCAGTTTCTTGATTGGCCTGGCCTCTATCCACTTGGTGAACTTTTCCACAGCGACAAGCAGGTGGGTCATGCCGCCACGGGCTGTCTTGAATGGCCCCACCATATACAAACCCCAAATAGCAAACGACCAAGCAATCGGAATGGTCTTGAGTGCAGAAGCTGGCAAATGTGGCTTGGAGTGGAATCTTTGGCACCCTTGACATTACTGAACCAACTCTTTGGCCTCCTCAAGAGCAGTCAGCCAGAAAAAACCATGGCGAAAGGCTTTGGCAACAAGGGCTCTTGAGGCTGCGTGGTGGCCACATTCACCCTGATGAATGTCCCTGAGGATTGCTTGGCCCTCGTCTGGCTCCACCCAGCGCTGGTATACACCAGTGACACTGCGTTGACCCAGCTCTCTGTTGACTATGGTGTATGTTGCTACTCGCCGTTGCACCTGCCTGGCTGAGATCTCATTAGCCGGCAGTTCTTTGTTCACCAAAAATCTGAGGATTGGCTGAGCCCAGGAGGGCGCTGCTATTTCTTCTACTACCACAACTGCAACTTGTATGAGGGTGGTTGGGCCGGGAGGTGGCGGGTTGGCAATTGCTTCCGCCTGCTGTCTTGAAGAAGTCCCCGGGCCGACTGCTGCAGTCCTCGGGCCGGGTTCTGGAATTGTCGGGCCGGGTGCAATGGCTACAGTCTCCGGGCCGCCTGCTGAAGTCCCCGTGCGGCTTCTGGGACCCTCAAGTCGGATCCGACTGCTTCGGGAGGGGCCGACACAAAGATGGAATCTGATTCTGGGGACGGCTTGAGGGACGGCTTGAGAAGGCGGCGTAAGGCAACGCCGGCTGGAATTGCCTGTCGGGTGGAGCCGATCCGTGCCAAGGCATCTGCTTGCTCATTGTCGTTTCTTGGCACATGGAGGAACTCGCACCCATCAAAGTATCTGCTGAGTTGCTGCACAAGGAAGCGGTAGCTTGCCATATTTGCATCCTTGGCGTCCCAGTCGCCTGACGACTGCTGCACCACCAAGTCAGAGTCACCATAACACAAGATCCGGCAAATGCCGAGTTCCTTGGCAAGCCGGAGTCCGTGTATGAGTGCCTCATATTCTGCTACGTTGTTGGAGGCAGAAAAATGGACTTGCAACACATATTTGAGTTTGTCGCCTTTGGGAGAAGTGAGGACGATGCCGGCTCCCAGACCGGTGTGCATCTTTGATCCATCAAAATGCATTTGCCAATGAGTAGAGTCTGGTGTTGGCGATAAGTACTGGGTCTCGGCCCAGTCGACGAGGAAGTCGGCCAACACTTGCGACTTGATGGCGGTGCGAGGCTGGTAGTAGATGGTGTAAGGTGCCAGATCTATGGCCCACTTGGCTACTCGGATAGAAGCATCACGGCTTCCCAAGATCTTAGCAAGTGGAGCCGTGCAGACGACGGTTATTGGGTGCTCTTGAAAGTAGGGCTTCATCTTGGCAGCAAAGTGCACGCCATAGCACATCTTCTGATAATGCGGGTAGTTCTGCTTGGAGGCGGACAGTACTTCGCATAAGTAATATACCGGTCTCTGGACCGGCAGTGCCCTGCCCTCCTCCTTGCGCTCTACCACAATGACTGTGCTGACGACCCGACTGGTGGCAGCAATGTAGAGGAGCATGGGCTCCTTCTCAGTCGGAGCTGCCAAGATAGGCGGGGTTGCCAACATCTTCTTGAGCTGGGAGAAAGCTTCGTCCGTCTTGTCGTTCCACTCGAAAAAAGTGGTCTTATTCATGAGTTGGTACAGAGGGAGAGCCTCCTCACCCAGCTGACTGATGAAACGACTGATTGATGCCAGGCAGCCGGTGAACTTCTGCATGTCCAGCAGTCGGATGGGCACCTCCATCTTCTCAATGGCCTTGATCTTCACTGGGTTGCACTCTATACCGTGCTCTGAGACCAGAAAGCCAAGGAGCTGGCCGGCTGGTACTCCAAAGACACATTTCTCCGGGTTGAGCTTGATCTGGAATCGTCGCAAATTCTCAAAAGTCTCCTTGAGGTCTTCTAGCAGCGTGCCACGCTTCTTCGTCTTCACCACCACATCATCCACATAGACATGGGCATTCCTGCCGAGTTGCTTGAGGAGACACTTCTGCATGCAACGCTGAAACGTGGCACCGGCATTTCTCAAGCCGAACGTCATGGTCAGGTAGCAGAAGGCCCCGAATGGCGTGATGAAGGCGGTCTTCAGCCTGTCGGCCGGGTTCAGTTTTATCTGGTGATACCCTGAGTATGCATCCAAAAAACTCAACAGCTCGTATCCGGCTGTGGAGTCTATCACTTGATCGATCCTTGGTAGGGCAAAGGGATCTTTAGGGCAAGCTTTGTTGAGGCTGGTGTAGTCAATGCACATGCGCCATTGCTTGTTTTTCTTCAATACTAGGACCGGGTTGGCTAGCCACTCTAGAAAGAACACTTCCATGATGAATCCGGCTGCTAGGAGCTGGGCTATTTCTTCTCTGACAACTCTTCTCTTCTCTTCTGACAGGCGGCACAAGGGCTGCCTGACCGGCTTGGCATCAGGTCGGACATGTAGCTTGTGCTCGGCGAAATCCGTCAGAACACCCGGCATGTCTTTAGGAGACCACGCGAAGATGTCCCGATTCTCACGGAGGAAATCGACGAGCTCGCTTTCCTATTTGTTGTCAAGGCGTGTGCCTACGACAGCGTGCCTCTCCGGGTGCTCTGGGTCCAAGGGTATCTTCTTTGTTTCCTTAGCCGGCTTGAACGAGCCCTCAACCTCCGACTCCTAGGGGATGGGTGACATTTCCGGCTTCTTGCCTGCCAACGCCACCACCCGGTCAAGGAGCCGCTTCTCGGCTGCGATCACGAGGGACTCGGCCAGCCGGCTGCTGTCTGCGGCGCAAGCGACCGACTTCTTGTAGTCTCCGACTACTGTCAGGATCCCCTTGGTACTCGGCATCTTCATCTTGAGGTAGGCGTAGTGGGGGACTGCCATGAACTTGGCCAGAGCAGGCCGGCCAAGCAGTGCATGGTAGGGGCTCTCAAGGTTCACCACTTCAAACCAAACTGGCTCTCGGCGGAAATGATTCTTGTCTCTGAAGAGGACATCAATCTGGGTCTTGCCGATTGGTGAGCAGGAAAGGCCAGGAACTATGCCATGGAATATAGTCCGACTGGGGGTGAGCTGCTTCTGCTTGATTCCCAACTTCTCCATTGTGTCACAGTACAGGATATTGATGTTGATACCGCCATCTATCAAGACTCTGGAGAAACAGGCTACTCGCCTCTCTGTTGCAAGGGTTGCTTCTAGGACCAGGGCATATGAACCAGGGGAAGGCATCACTTCTGGGTGATCGGCCCTGCTCCAACTGATAGGATTCTTGGACCAATGCATGAACTCTGGAGTGCTGGAGGCCACTGCTTGCACTTCCTGTTGTTGTTACCGTCTGCTGCATCTGTCATCGGCCACGCTGGTGAACACAACATAGGCTCCATGTTCCAATGGGTACTCATCTTGTATGGCGCCGACTGGCCGGGCCATCGGCTGCTGGGGCTGAGGTGGCGGCGGTCCGGCAGGCGGAGGAGGCAGGAGTCCATCTCCCTTTGCGATTCTGGTGAGCCAGTGACACTTCCGAGTGGTATGATTGGATGGCTTCGCGCCACTATGGAACTTGCAGGGTGCGTCCAAGGTTTGCTCGTAAGAGAAAGCAGGTAGCCAATTGGACTTGCCGCCCTTCTGCCGCTTGGGTGCCGGCTGCCCTTCTGGCTGCTGATCCTCTACCGTTTACACCTGCCGGCTAGTGGAAGCCGGCTGGGTGGCCTTCCGCTTGTTGTCGACTGGCTGTTGTCGCCGACTGGTGTCACCAGCCAGAGTCTGAGGGGCCTGGGGTGCCACCTTGCCGGACGCATCAACCAGAATTTCCGCCTTCATGGAGGAGTCGGCCGTGGCGTGCTTGTCGGTGATGACCAGCAGCTCATCGAGGGTCTCGGGCTCGTCGCAGAGGAGTCGATGCTTGAGGAGGGTGCCCTCTCGGCACCCGGTGGTGAAGTACTCGATTGCCTGCACCTTGTGTATGCCCTCGCAGGAATTGCGCAGCTCGTTCCAGTGCGTGAGGTAGTCGCGAGTTGACTCAGTGGGCCCTTGGACGCACAAGGAGAGCTGTCGGGGCTTGGGAGCCCACTTGTAGGTGCTGGTGAAGTTGCGGATGAAGGCCTCGGTGAAATCAACCCAGCTGTTGATGCTGCAGGGCTTCAGGTTGTTGAGTCATGTTCAGGCAGTGCCTTGTAGCATGAGGGGGACGTATTTCACAGCAACACGCTTGTTGCCGTTTGCTATGCTGACAGCTGTCGAGTAGTCGACCAGCCAGTCCTCCGGCTTCACGGAGCCGGTGTACTTGGGCGTGTCTCGAGGGAGGGTGAACCCTTTGGGAAAGGGCTCATCCCAGATTCTTGGGCCGAAGCAGGGCGGACCCAACGCGTCTTCTTCTTCTAGTGCCAGGGACCGGTTGAGGCAGTCGATCCGATGGCGGGCGTCATTCTCTCCGACTCCCTCTCGGCGGCCAAGGCAGTCGCCGAGTGTCGGGTGCGTGACAGGTGGCGGAGTGGGATATCTTGTTCCGCGAGGCGGGGGAGGCGGAGGATCGCCTCGGCGCTCCACCGCTCGAGGGCGGCCATCCGCGTCATGCTCAATGGAGAGGCGAGTCCGGCTCCGGCTGGCCGCCGGCTCGTTGCCTTGTTTCCCATGGGCGCCACCAGTCGGCGTCCGGGAGGTTGCGCCGTGCTCTTGGCGATGGGGCGGTTCTTCATTCTGCAGGGTGGGCTCTTCAGCGTGGCAGCCGGCTTCGTGCAACGCGGCGGCCGCGTCTAGGAGCTACTAGATTCGCTCCGTCATGTGGCGACGCTCGTCGCCCTCGTATTTGTCCAGCTCGTCCGTCACCGCCTGGGCGGCCCGGACGTTCTCCGCAGGCGTGGCGTATACGGGGCACTCTACCCCGAACATGCTGGCGATGGTCCCGCCACGCTGCCGAACAGGGCCAATGCGCCTAGGCCTTCCAGGAGCTGGCGTACCTCCGACCTCTCTGTCCATCTCGCTCCTATAGGCATCCGAGAGACGCCGCACGCTGGCAAGCCGGCCAGCGCTCTCAAGAAGCTGGACATGACGTGCCTGCAGCATCTCGGCATCTGCGTCTTCTGGGATGGGTGCCGTCAAGTCCCGCAGCGCCACATCGAGTGGGTCTCGAGTCTCTCCGTTCGAGCGTTCGCCACTGTTAATGACGAGCACCTCCGTGACGGTGCTCCCGCCACTGTGCTCGCAGGGAAGTGGCTCGTCGTAGATCACCACATTGGTGGGGAACGCGTCAAGCGACGCCGTGTCAGAGTCGACGATCATTGTGTCGGTGGAGCCAACAGACTCCAGGTCCACAGCAGGCTCGCTGGTGACGTGAAGCTGGTTGAGGAGGCTGACGAGGCGGCTCTCGGGGCAGCCGATGCCTCCATCGGAGGCCGGCTCATCAGAGAGGTGAATCTCACCAACGAGGTCGGCGAGGCATCTCGCCACGCAGGCGATCTCCGCGCCATGCAGGGCGTCGAGGCTAACACCGTCGGGCGTGCTGGGCTGGCTTCTCTCACCAGGGAGGAACAAGGCTCCCGTCCAGAGCAGGTCTCTGGGAGACGGTGCACCTCGCCCCACGGTAGGCGCCAAATGTTGGGGGTTGGGTGCGACATATGCCATAGGATGGCTTATCATGGTGGGAGCGAGTAGAACGCCGTCGGTGCCTGGAAGCGGGATAAGGCGTAGACACGTGCGCCATCGGACTTTACCCAGGTTGGGGGTGTCGGCGTTCTGGGAACGGGGGTCCCCAGACTTGCCTGCCTGTGGCCTGCGGCGTGGCTCAAAGGAGGCCCAGCACAGCCCATCTTCATCAACGCAAGCTCAAGACCCTCGCGAGGGGCCAAGCCTCGCGAGGAGGACGACAAGGAGCTTCCTCAGGCACGGCCTCGTCAGGCTGGCTCATGAGGAGGCGGAGAGTTCAAGGCATGGTACCTCGCGAGGTGCCCATGACGCAAGCCATGACGACCGAGGGCACCAGTCGGGCGCCAGCCCGCGCAGTGTCCTCCTTTCCTCTCTGGTGCAAAGGGAGAAAGTGCAGGCGAGAGTATCAAGCAAAGGCATCCATTTCGGTGCAACAAGATCAAGACCAGCCCAACGGCTAGATGGGAGTCATTGTGGAGCCCAAGCCGGCGTCATCACCAGAGCCTTTGACAGGCGAGGACCAACTTTAGTCAGGATAAGTGTACCCGATGTTCCCCTTCAAAATGGCCAATTGTTGGCGCCCTTCCCGTTCAATATTTGGGAAGAGGCCCAGGGCCTTCGCCTATAAATAGGACTAGCCACCCCCAGGGCAGAGGCAGCTGGATCCTCATCAAGAAACCAGTACCTAGAGCGACTGAACCCCTCCTAGCAGTTCATCACACCAACCAAGATTAGACCCTCGTGATGCTGTTCTTCCTTGTATTGTTCCTCATCAGCCCAAGAGGCAATCCACCACACCACACACTGGAGTAGGGTATTACACCACAATGGTGGCCTGAACCAGTATAAATCTTATGTCTCTTGTAGAGGGTTGAATCTCCGCGCGCACCCCAGTGTTCGAACCTCAAGGGTCTGCCGGAACCCGAAATCCGACATTTGGCGCGCCAGGTAGGGGTGTGCCGGGATCTGCCTTCTGCCGCCTCGCACCCCGTCGCATCGTCATCACCATGTCCAGCGACCAGGCGGGCAACCCAGATCCTTGGGTGGCTTGGCCCACCCGCGCAGAGCCGCTCGCCCCGGGCAACTCCATGCCCCAGGCAGCTCGCGGTCCGCAGGGCGCTGCGGGCCGCGGGTGACGCGGACAGACGTCGACGGCCCTAACACCACGGCAGATGCGGTCGGCAGCGAGGGTCTCCAACCATGCCGCAGCAACAGTGCCGTACACCCGCCGGGAGTAGGCGAACTCAAGGGCCGCGCTCACGGTGGCCCAAGAGCTGTTGTAGTGCAGACTGATGGAAGGCGGCCGCGACGTGCTGCTGGAGCGGGTGGCGGAGCTCCTGGGCTTTGCCGCCTCAGGGGCTCACCCCTTCTGCACCCCGCTCCCGCCTCAGGCCCAGGGTGGCCCACGCGGGGGCCCCACATGCAACCGCGGGCTCCCAAGCTACTCCAACACCAGCGAAGCCGCCAGCACGGGGCCGGCGGCGGCACCGGCTCCGCTCCCCGTCAGTGAAGAAGGACTCGTTGCAGCCCACGGCCCCCGTGGGTCGCCGCGCTACCATCACCAGGCTGGCACGTCAAGCAGAGCTGCATGGCACGCGGAGCCCTACGGCGCAGCCTTCGGGATGACAGCCGCGGAAGAGTACGCGCCCCACATGATGGATCAAGGGCACCCGCGCGAGGGCGAACAAGGCTCGCTCCTTAGCCCAAGCTGGGGGGACAAGGCGCCAGAAGCTGAGCTCTTCCAGGAGCCTCGGGACGGCCCCACCGGCCACACTGGAGGCGACGATTATCAGGTACCACTAACCCCTCAGGAGCAGGCATACACTAATCATGGGTCGCAGGAGGTGCAGGTCGTCACGACGAGCGGCTGCCCCGCTCCAGCGGTCTCTTACCCCTCAGGAGGAGGGCGTCGGGGGCTGTAGGAGAGGGGCAGAGATCCGACATCACCACCGCGGCATTCGGAGCAAGGCGTTCCCAGGAGGTAGGCCCTCCGCTGGGGAGGTGCCTCAGAGCCTGCCCCTGGCGGAGGACCCGTGGTTGTGGGGGGAACCGCTGGCGACCGCTCTACCCCATCGGCGGCGTCCTGGTTTCCGGTCGTCGTTGATGGCACTAGAGTGTGGCGCAAGGCGGGGCCCTCGTCTGGCGATATGAAGCAAGGTCGGTACCTGTGAAGAAGGCCCAGTGCCTGTGAAGCTCGCCGCCCCGTCACACTTTCACATAATAATGAGTGGGGCTGTACACGCCCCGGAGTCGCAGGGGTGCCGGTCTCAGGCCCTGGGGCTCCCTCCCACGCCCAGTGGCAGCACTTAGCTCCGCGCTGGTGAGAAGACGTCCAAGACTAGACTAGGTGCCGGACGCGGCCTTTTGTTTGCTTTCGTTGCTTTTCCCTTGGTTGCTGCTTTCCCCCACTGGAGTTAAGTTGAACTCGAATTTGAAGTTTGCATGTGTTGGGGATGGGGTGCTTAGTCTCGTTCGAGCAATCTCTCGCGTTTCGGTTACGACCTCACCTTAGCTGCCTCCCCTCGCGAGCCCCTCGCGAGCCGGGTCTTGCGTGCAGCCCAGACTGCCGTTGACGTACCCTCTCAGGAGGTTTATTCACTGCAGATCCTACGGATTCGATCGGGAAGCGCTCGAGGCACCGCAGCCTCCCACAAATTAACTCAGGACCCGCACAGGACAAAGGTAAACTAAGTAGCCGGCTCGGCACATGGCCAACCACTTGGCACGGGCCTATGAGCAATGTAGCATTGACTAAAGCGCTGAAACGTTGGTTTTACATGAGGGGCACCCCCTCCCAAAATGCTCTCACAACCATCGGGACAAAAGCCTGAGTTCTATTCATGCAGGATAAGGAAACAGGAACGACGTGCTGTCAGTCGGATAAATCCCCCAATGCATCCTCAGGAGCGCCGCCTGAGCTGTCGCTGGCATCGCTGGCCTCGCCATCACCCTCCGCGTTGCCGCCAGCGGCGTCAGGACCGTTCACCACGCCGCCCTCGTCGGCGGCCACGATCATGCCGTCATTGTCTAAGGCGAAGGCCCTGACAAGGGCGTCCACGTTGTCTTCCACCCAATATGCCAGGTCGTCTCGGACGGCCTGGGGGACTGGGGCGATGGCGGCGTCAAAATCGAAGTGAGGGTCCATGTTCCGGAGATGGCTGAAGACGCGGGAGAAGGCACGCCCAAGCAATGCTTGACTCCTCTCCTCCACCAATCTGTTGGCACGAACCAACCGTGCCTCCAGCTGCGTCACGATGTCGGTGAAGAACTGAAGATTGCCGGCGTAGTTAATAGCACGCGGCTCACCAACGGCCGCCTCGCAGATGACACCCAGGGCCGTGTTGGCTCTCTCTCGAAGTGTGGAGAGCATGGGGGCGTGCTCATGCTCCAAGAGCCGCCGCTAACGCATCTCGTCCGCGTTTTGGCGAGCGACAGCTTCGGCCTCAACCACCTATTGGCGAAGAAGAAGCACCTCGGCATGGGAAGTGGCCGACTCCCCCTGTGCTGCCTCAAGTGCGACCCGAAAGGCATCGGCTTGCCTCGTCGCTTCCTCCAGTTTGGCCCTAAGGGCGTTGGTCCTACCTTCGGCCTCGGTCCGGACCAACTCCAGCCTCTCCTTGAGCTCGCGCTCGAGATTCAGGTGCGCTGTCGCCACCCGACGTCCAACTTCCTCCGTGACGCGGGCTTCCCGTGCAGCGACGTCGTCCTCCGCCCGTGTCACCCAGCATTCCCTCGTCTCCAGGCGCTCGTGCTCGCGCGCGCGTTCGGCGGCTTCCAGCGTCAACGCCTCCTCACGCCTCTGAAGCTCCGCCGGGTCACCGAAGGCCACCTTCATCGACATGAGGGCCGCCTCGTGCAGCTCCACCTGCTCCTCCAGCGAGCGGCACCGGGCCAAGAGCTCCCGTGCCCGCTCCTCCATGGCCTCTCGCCGCCGGTCAGCTTCCCGGGCTTCTTCGACGGCCTGGGAACGGGCCTCCCGAGAGGCCGCCTGCGACGCCTTGGCCTCCTCATCATCAAGATCGCGCCGACGGTGCGCGAGGGCGGCAGCCGCCTCCAGTGCACGCCTCTCCGCAACCAGCCGAAGGCCCTCGGCCTCAAGGCGCGCGTCCTCATCCGCAAGTTCCTCACCAAGCATGCTCACCGCGTCAGCCGCCCTCTGGAGGAACCCTTGGCGAAGAGCGCGGCGCTCCCGGGCGCGCTCGAGTACGTCCTCCACACCATCATCTGCCCCAAGCAGGCGTCGTGGGGTGCGGATCAGCACTCCCCTCTCGGGCAGGAGGCTGGGGGCTGGCGCCCTCGAGATGACCGGGCACACCCTGCCGAAGGCCCGACCTGAAGCCAGCCTATCTCCAAGTAAAGAGCGCCGGGAGTACCCCAGCAAATCACGGTCCACAGCCAGGCGAGGAGCCCACGGCAGGCTGGCTATGCCACGGGAAGGCCCGCGAAGGAAGACCGCGGGGAGCGCAGGGCCAAGTTGCATTTCGGGATGACTCATCTCGCCGACCGGCCTCACCACGAGGGCCCGGCTACTCGGGATGATCGAAGACGACGGAAGAGGTGGAGGCGAAGGGTATGGATCCTCATCCACCCCCGTGAGCTCGGAAGGAAGGGCCCTGAACAAGCAACGAAAGAATCAGGAGCAGGGAAGGGAGAAGGCTTACTCGTCAATGGTGTAGTACTTCCTACGCTTCAGCGGGCGACAGGGGTAATCGTCGCCCAGGGCCTCCCTCCTTTTCCGTAGGGCCTCGAAGTCCATGCGGAAGCGACCCAAGAGTTGAGCGCAGGGGACAGCTTGCGATGAGGAGGAGGCATCGAAGCGACTCACGTCAGGGGCGTCCACCTGGTGCGCGCTGCTGGATGCTTCATCAAGAAGAACGGCTGGGGCCTCGGGAGCCTCAGCCTCAGGCGCTGCAAGCGGCCTCTCGCCACCTTCAACTACAGCAGCACGGGCCTCGAGAGCCGCTCCTTCATGAGCACTGCACAGTGCTGTCGCCTCGATGATGGCACCCTCGGCCTCCGGAGGCTCATACCTCCCTGCACCACCACATGAGGAAGAGTCGCCCCAGGCGGCTGCGAGGGCAACCACCACCACTGGGTTTTCGCGAGGCCCCTGGAGGCCAGCGGGACACGGCCCCCATTCGTCGAATATGGGAATTTGGCCCACAAAGTCGCCTCTGTTCGAGCAGAGGTATAGCAGAGCCCCCCCTTGGCGAATGTCGCTAGGGGAAGGATCCCCAGTCAAGACCAAGAGCACCTTCCTCAGAGCTTCAGGCGTCAGGTCCCCTTCCTGGAGCTGCATGCGGTCCCTACGACCGCTGTAGGCCCACATTCGACGAGAGTGGCGCTGGAGAGGGGCGACGCGGAATAGCAAGAACTCCTTCACCACCTTGGGCGCCGTCACGCCAAGCTTTCTCAAGAACTCGAAGCGGTGCCAAACGAAGGCGAGCCAGGGGCTCGCGAGCGTCACTTCGCCCCAGCCTGAGTTGGGGACAGCAGGCGAAGATGGCTCCGTCAGCAGGGGGCTGGGCACCCCGACGTCCACATACAGCCACCTCTCGCGAAACCCAGGCGGGGGCGGGGGAAGCCTGAAGTCAATTCCGGAAGCCGCTGTCACGGGCGCAGCAATGAAGCTCACGCACCCTTTACGAGCATTGAGTGGGGTCGACGAGGCGCAGAGAGAAGAAGTGGCGCAGCAAGGCAACCGAAGGAATGATGCCCGTCATTGCCTCGCAAACGAAGGCAAATACCGCGAGAAGGGTGATGGATTCAGGACCCAGATGCATCATATGGATCTGGTAATGGGAAAGCACGGCATTAAAGAAATCTGAGAAGGGGGAACCAGTCCTGCCCAAAGGGCGTCGGTGAAATACCGGACCTCGGTGGGAATCCTGTCAACGGAGAAGCGAGACGCAGGCCAGGCCGTCGTCCTCCCGCACTCATTGAAGACGGTGGCCAGGGCCGAGCGGACCTTGCCCAGGCCTTCTTGGTTGACTATGACCGGCCAATCGACGGCGGGGGCCGCCGTCGACGGTGAGCGAGGCAGCGGCATGGGCTTCTTCCCTTTACCCTTCCTCGGCGGGGCCATGACGACAGGAAGGGGATGGGGAAGGTTTGAGATTAGAGTGGATGCAGGAGCTGGAGTTCGAGAGAAGAAAGGATAGGGAGCGCTCAAGCAGCAGAAGGGGGAACGGCTGTGTGCGGTAGCGTGTCCGCCTAGCAAGGCGCGAAATAAGGAGGCGTGGGGGAACAGTGCCGCCCACGTCCAATCAACCGCCACGCGGCGCCCAAGGCCGCAAGCTGTTAGGGCCCGCGACGCTTCGCACTTGCCCTTTCGCCTCTCTGCTCGGCCAAGTTCGGGCGCGCCATGGGCCCGGGGGCTACTGTCGACGTTCTGGGAACGGGGGTCCCCAGACTTGCCTGCCTGAGGCCTGCGGCGTGGCTCCAAGGAGGCCCAGCACAACCCATCTTCATCAACGCAAGCTCAAGACCCTCACGAGGGGCCAAGCCTCGCGGGGCGGACGACAAGGAGCTTCCTCAGGCATGGCCTCGTCAGGCTGGCTCATGAGGAGGCGGAGAGTTCAAGGCAGGGTACCTCGCGAGGTGCCCATGATGCAAGCCATGACGACCGAGGGCGCCAGTCGGGCGCCAGCCCGCGCAGTGTCCTCCTTTCCTCTCTGGTGCAAAGGGAGCAAGCGCAGGCAAGAGTATCAAGCAAAGGCATCCATTTCGGTGCAACAAGACCAAGACCAGCCCAACGGCTGGAAGGGAGTCATTGTGGAGCCCAAGCCGGCGTCATCACCAGAGCCTTTGACAGGCGAGGACCAACTTTAGCCAGGATAAGTGTACCCGTTGTTCCCCTTCAAAATGGCCAATTGTTGGCGCCCTTCCCGCTCAATATTTGGGAAGAGGCCCAGGGCCTTCGCCTATAAATAGGACTAGCCACCCCCAGGGCAGAGGCAGCTGGATCCTCATCAAGAAACCAGTAGCTAGAGCGACTGAACCCCTCCTAGCAGTTCATCGCACCAACCAAGAACAGACCCTCGCGAGGCTGTTCTTCCTTGTATTGTTCCTCATCAGCCCAAGAGGCAATCCACCACACCACACAATGGAGTAGGGTATTACACCACAATGGTGGCATGAACCAGTATAAATCTTGTGTCTCTTGTGCTGTTCTGTTTGTAGTTTAGGTCCCGGCGATTCGGCGAGGTGCGAGATGGTAGAGGGTTGAATCTCCGCGCGCACCCCAGTGTTTGAACCTCAAGGGTCTGCCGGAACCCGAAATCTGACAGGGGGCTCTCCGTGGAGATAATACCCCTACTCCTGCTCTGCGGGGTCTCCGCATGATCACTAAGGCACTAGTGATACAAGATGCTCCTTGAGTTGTGTCTAGAGGTAGGGAAGGCAAGGCTAGCTCCTCCCTGCCCTAGATATCTGGCTAGTTCTATCAGAGTTGGAACCCGTTGCATGGGTGGGCTGGGGGGCATATATAGGCCTGCCCCCCAGGGATACAATGGTAATCAGGCCGGCTGCTGGGGCCCGTCTGTCAGTGCCTCTAGCCTCCGGCTTCTCCGCCGACTACCGGGGCCTGTCGCCTGGTCGACGACTGCTTACTGTAGTCGTGCTATCCGTGACAAGGGCTTGGTCATCTTATCATTGCTACAGTCCCGTAGGCTGACAGGAGGTTACTATAGCCATGCTTGGTCTCATCAGGTTAATGGCGCGCTTGCTTTGGGAAGAGGGACGGCCGCCTGCTGGAGGCCGGCCCCTCTCACGCCCGACTGGCCAGGCGTACGCCGTCTTCTGGTGGGTCGCTGCCCGATAGGGCCTGCGGCTGGCAGGCCGTACCAATAGGTTGCGGTGGGGAACAGGGTTCCGTCTGCTTGGGGAGACGTTAGGGGAGACATGGCATAGTGCCCCGCCGCACGGAGATCTCCGCTTGTACGGAGCACTGTAGCCATCCCTGTCCCGTGCATTAGGACGACGTGCTTCACTATAGCCATGCTCCTGCTCGTACTCTCAATGGGGAGCTCGGCCGCACCGAAGCCACGAGGTGGCCGCCTGCCCGATGTCGCCCTCTCTGGAGGCCGGCTGGCAGGAGCCGGCCACTCGGAGCGCCGCAGGCTTGGGTTGGCCGCCCTCTAGCAGCCGGCCGTTGAGCCAGCCGGCTCCCATAGGGCGGAGTGAGGGAGTCCTGGACTAGGGGGTGTCCGGATAGCCGGACTATCATCGTCAGCCGGACTCCAAGACTATGAAGATACAAGATTGAAGACTTCGTCCCGTGTCCGGATGGGACTTTCCTTGGCGTGGAAGGCAAGCTTGGCAATACGGATATGTAGATCTCCTACCATTGTAACCGACTCTATGTAACCCTAGCCCTCCCCGGTGTCTATATAAACCGGAGAGTTTTAGTCCGTAGGACAACAACCATTACAACAATCATACCATAGGCTAGCTTCTAGGGTTTAGCCTCCTTGATCTCGTGGCAGATCCACTCTTGTACTACCCATATCATCAATATCAATCAAGCAGGAGTAGGGTTTTACCTCCATCGAGAGGGCCCGAACCTGGGTAAAAACATCGTGTCCCTTGCCTCCTGTTACCATCTGCCTAGACGCACAGTTCAGGACCCCCTACCCGAGATCCGCCGGTTTTGACACCGACAATGGTGCTTTCATTGAGAGTTCCTCTGTGTCGTCACTGATAGGCTTGATGGCTCCTTCAATCAACAACAACGTCGTCCAGGGTGAGACTTTTCTCCCCAGACAGATCTTTGTATTCGGCGGCTTCGCACTGCGGGCCAATTCACTTGGCCATCTGGAGCAGATCGAAAGCTACGCCCCTGGCCATCAGGTCAGATTTGGAAGCCTAGACTTCACAGCGGATATCCGCGGAGACTTGATCTTCGATGGATCCAAGCCGCAGCCGAGCGTGCCGCACTGTCACGATGGGTATGATCTAGCTCTGCCGCCGGACAGTACTTTGGAGGCCGCACACGAATTTGCTCCGACCCATAGTTCGGAGCTGATCGCGCAGATCGAGGACGGGTGGTTGGACACCGCCTCGGGGGCTGCAACTTTTACGGCGATAGAGCCGAACACTGACCTTGTCCCTTATAAAGCTCGTGACCCCGAGGTGCCGGACTCCCCGCCGGACTCCGAACCTCCTGCGCCCCTGCCAATCGAATCCGATTGGGCGCCGATCATGGAGTTCACCGCTGCGGACATCTTTCAGCACTCACCCTTTGGCGATATCCTAAATTCGCTAAAACATCTCTCGCTATCCGGAGAGCCCTGGCCGGACTACGGCCAGGATGGTTGGGATGCGGACGACGAAATTCAAAGCCCACCCACCACCCACTTTGTAGCCACTGTCGACGATCTAACCGACATGCTAGACTACGACTCCGAAGACATCGACGGTATGGACGACGATGCCGGAGACGATCAAGAACCAGCGCCTACAGGGCACTGGAAGACCACCTCGTCATACGACATATACATGGTGGAAAGCCCCAAAAGATGGGGACGGCGAAGAAGCAGCGGAGGCAGATTCCTTAGAGAAACAGCCCAAGCGTCGACGTCAGCGGCGCCGCTCTAAATCCCGCCACAGTAAGAATGGAGATTCCGGCACAGGAGATAATAAAACCCCAGAAAGTGCCGAAGACAACCCCCTCCAGCAAGATTCAGCGCAGGAGGATGCAGAAGCAAGCCCTCACGAGAGAGCGGCAGACGAAGAGGTCGAGGATGATAATTACATACCTCCCTCCGGAGATGAGGCAAGCCTCGACGACGACGAATTCGTCGTGCCTTAGGATCCCGTCGAACAAGAGCGTTTCAAACGCAGGCTAATGGCCACAGCAAATAGCCTAAAGAAAAAGCAGCAGCAGCTTCAAGCTGATCAAGACCTGCTAGCCGACAGATGGACCGAGGTCCTCGCGGCCAAAGAGTATGAACTCGAACGCCCCTCCAAGAGCTACCCAAAACGCAAGTTGCTCCCTCGATTAGAGGAGGAAGCATACATACCTTCATCACCAGCGCACAATACGGCAGACCGACCACCTCGTGGCCACGACAGAGAGGCATCTAGGCCCTCCACTAGAACCGTACCCCGGCACCGCTCAAAAAGTACGAAGCCACGGGGGAATGCGCCGGACTTGCGGGATATATTGGAGGACAAGGCAAGACAATCCAGATCTATCTATTGATCACGTGGGCGCCCCACGACCCACGACAAATACCGTCACGCCGAATACAACAACTCCGGCCGGGCCGAACACAGCAGACAACGCTCTCTTGAGCTACGTCGTGACATTGCTCAATACAGAGGAGCCGCACACCCACTATGCTTCACAGACGAAGTAATGGATCATCAAATCCCTGAAGGGTTTAAACCCGTCAACATTGAATCCTACGATGGCACAACAGACCCTGCGGTTTGGATCGAGGATTATCTCCTTCATATCCATATGGCCCGCGGCGACGATCTCCACGCCATCAAATATCTCCCACTCAAGCTTAAAGGACCAGCTCGGCATTGGCTTAACAGCCTGCCCGCAAAGTCAATTGGGTGTTGGGAGGACCTGGAAGCCGCATTCCTCGACAACTTCCAGGGCACATATGTGCGACCACCAGACGCCGATGACCTAAGCCACATAATTCAGCAGCCAGACGAATCGGCCAGACAATTCTGGACACAGTTCTTAACAAAGAAAAATCAAATCGTCGACTGTCCGGATGCAGAGGCCCGCGTAGCCTTCAAACATAACATCCGCGACGAATGGCTGGCCCGGCACCTAGGACAGGAAAAGCCGAAATCCATGGCAGCCCTCACATCATTAATGACCCGCTTCTGTGCGAGAGAGGATAGCTGGCTAGCTCGCAGCAACAACCTCAGTAAAAATGTTGGCAGTCCGGATACTAAGGACCACAATGGCAGGTCGCGTCAAAGCAAAAACAAACGCCGCGTTAACGGCGACAACAATGAGGATACGGCAGTCAACGCCGGATTCCGAGGCTCTAAACCCGGTCAGCAGAAGAAGCCATTCAAAAGAACCACCCCGGGTCCATCCAATTTGGACCGAATACTCGACCGCTCTTGCCAGATACATGGCACCCCCGAAAAACCAGCTAACCACACCAACAGAGATTGTTGGGTATTCAAGCAGGCAGGCAAGTTAATTGCGGAAAACAATGACAAGGGGCTGCACAGTGATGACGAGGAAGAGACCCGGCCGCCGAACAGTAGAGGACAGAAGGGCTTCCCCCCACAAGTGCGGACGGTAAACATGATATACGCAACCCACATACCCAAGAGGGAGCGGAAGCGTGCACTGAGGGACGTATATGCGATGGAGCCAGTCGCCCCGAAGTTCAATCCATGGTCCTCTTGCCCGATCACTTTCGATCGAAGAGACCATCCGACCAGTATTCGCCATGGCGGATTCGCCGCATTGGTTTTAGACCCAATCGTCGATGGATTTCACCTCACGAGAGTCCTAATGGACGGCGGCAGTAGCCTGAACCTGCTTTATCAGGATACAGTGCGCAAGATGGGCATAGACCCCTCAAGGATTAAACCTACAAAGACGACCTTCAAAGGCGTCATACCAGGTGTTGAGGCCAATTGTACAGGCTCAGTCACACTGGAAGTGGTCTTCGGATCCCCGGATAATTTCCGAAGCGAGGAGTTAATCTTCGACATAGTCCCGTTCCGCAGCGGCTATCACGCTCTGCTCGGACGAACCGCGTTCGCAAAGTTCAACGCGGTGCCGCATTATGCATACCTCAAGATCAAGATGCCAGGCCCTCGTGGAGTCATCACGGTCAACGGAAATATGGAACGCTCCCTCCGAACGGAGGAACATACAGCGGCTCTCGCGGCAGAAGTACAGAGCAGCCTTCTAAGGCAATTTTCGAGTCCGGCCGTTAAACGACCAGACACAGCCAAACGCGCCCGGAGCAACATCAGTCAAGACCACCTGGCACATTCCGAGCTCGCGTAGCAATGTGGTCCCAACCCCAGCCCTCGCATGATTGCAAGACCAGCTCTCCGCGTACATCATTACGCTCTGGAGATACCATGGGCATAGGGGGAGGGGCACGACCACAACTGACCTAGAGTGCGGCTCGACCACACCAGGGGCTCCCAAGTGTGTCGCTCTTTTTATTTTTTATTTTCCTTCTTTTTATACACAGGACTCCGTTCACTAGAGGCCCTGTCCGGCGGCGAACCTGCCGAACTCACGATGCAACAGCCAGGGAGGGACAAAGGCTGCGCCGAACACTCAGGTGGTCTCCATTACGAGCATTAAATTTGTTAAATACACCATTCCGCAGCCCACCCCTGGAGGGGGACACGCTTAATTAGTCCAATCCCTTGCTTACCGCACTATTTGTATCGCTCTGCACTCATAGCAGAATTCCTTGAATAAATAATGCAGCACTTTTTGCCTATAATTGCATTACTTTACATATATGTTCATTAATGACATCTTGCATCCGTACAATTTGGTACAGCCGAATACACCAGGGGCTTATGTTCCCCGCATTATGGTGTGATAACTCCAAACACTTTCACAAGTGCGGCACCCCGAACTTATAGCATTATATGAATCGGCTCCGAATCATGTCTTGGGTCAATAGTTGGGTTTGCCCGGCTCCCATGTTTTGGTACCTTACGTTCCGTTCTGTCGGCTAAGGTAGCACTGGGAGAACCACTGTGATTGCGCCCCAGTTGAGCTGGGCGAGCGCCTCAGTGGAGAAAGCTAAAACTGACTGTCATGATAAGGCGAGAGACTGGTCGCTATTCGAGAGGTCTTTTCGAGTCCCTAAAGACTTATGCCGCTTCGAGCGAAGAACCGGATAATGTCCGGCCAAGGTGTGGATAGCGCCCCGAACTCGGTCTTCCGAATACTAGGGGCTTCGCCGAAATTTAAAATTATAGAATTCTATGGCTAAGTGAGAGTGTTCAAGCATTATAAGTCCGGTTGCCTTGTTCGCTGTGTTGAGCGCCTCCCTAGATGGACCCAAAAATGGGAACAAGAGTGCTCAAGTTTATCCCGAACACCCCAGCACTAGTGGCATGGGGGCTGAAGCCGACGACTTGCCATCTCTCAGATTTTATAAACGGTGGCACAGAAGGTAATATTTTAAATCAAACAAGCGTTGCTTAGCGCATATGAACAAAGTTTTCAGCGCACAGGATAACACATAGCGAGTTTACTCAATAACTACATCTCTGGGGCACTCATCCGCAATCTTGCGGGCACCCTTCAGGATAGTCTTATAGTACATCTCAGGCGTACGATACTCCTTGCCCACTGGCGGCGCGTCAGTGATAAGCCTCTCCGCATCCAGCCTGCCCTAGTGCACCTTTGCGCGGGCAAGGGCCCGACGAGCACCTTCAATACAGGCGGAGCGCTTGATGACCTCCACCCAGGGGCACGCATCCACCAGCCGCCGCACGAGGCCGAAGTAGCTCCCAGGCATGGCCTCTCCAGGCCACAGCCGGACTATGAGGCCCTTCATGGCCTGCTCGGCTACCATGTGGAGCTCGACCAGCTGCTTCAGCTGGTCGCTAGGTGGCACCGGATGGCCGGCCTCAGCATACTGAGGCCAGAAGACCTTCTCCGTTGAGCTCCCCTCCTTGGCTCGGTAGAACGCGGCGGCATCGGACACGCTGCGAGGCAGATCTGCAAACGCCCCTGGAGAGCTCCGAATTCGGGTAAGTAATAGGTAATTTACATTCACATGCTTGCTTTGCATGAAAAATGCCTTACCTGCCGCTATCTTCTTCGTCGCCTCAATCTCCTGGAGGGCCTTATGGGCCTCGGCCTTAGCGGCTTTGGCACTTTCAAGAGCCGAGGCAAGCTCAGACTCTCGAGTCTTTGAGTCGCGCTCCAAACTCTCATGCTTTTCCATGACAGCCTGGAGCTCTTGCCGCACCTCCGCCACCCGCGCCTCCTGCCTCTCTCGCTCCGCTCGTTCCGTGGCCGCATTGCGTTCGGCCACGGACACGGCCTCCTTCAGGGCCGCCACCTCGTTCGTGGCCCCTGCAGTACCCACGTTATCCTTGTTATTTTTATTGCAACCTAAATCCTTTTCTGTAAGGTAACTATTCAAAGTGGTGTTACTCACCTTCTTTGTCCTCGAGCTGCTTCTTGGCACGGCCGAGCTCTTGCTCGGACCGCTCGAGGTCCTGCTTCAAAGCACCGACCTCTGCAGTCAGTGCGGCAGAGGTCAGCAGCGCAGCCTGCAAACCCATATTGACATAATTTTTAGCAACCCTGCGTATATCTTTTTAGATCCTCAGTCCGGCTTTTCTTTCTGAACACTGAACCGAGCATCAGGGGCTACTGTCTATGCGGTATTACATTACATAATTTTAAATTCTTACCTCAAAGCCTGTTAGAAGGCTACTGCAGGCTTCGGTCAACCCGCTCTTGGCGAGCTGAACCTTCTGAATCACCGCACTCATAATAGTGCGGTGTTCTTCCTCGATGGAAGCGCCTTTGAGCGCCTCCAACAAGTTGTCCGGCGCCTCCGGTTGGACAGGGGCCGCCGGCGTCACAGTCTTGCCCTTCTTGCGAAGGGGCCGCCTGCCGGACTCCGGAACCACTGCGGGTTCCGGCATGGAGTCCGGTGCAAAGTCCGGGAGGCTGCCGTGTGGCGCCTCCGGAGCCTCCTCCTGATGGGTCCCTTCTCGGGATCCCACCTCGGCGTCCTCAGCGTCGCGAGGGGTGGAGGCAGTCGGGATGGAGTCTACATCCGACGGAGCTAACAACCCGCTCGATGAAGCGGGAAGATCATCATCGACCGGACTGCAGGCAGCGTGCGGCATTAGAAGGACGCTATGTGACACAAAAGAGAAATTATAAATCATTCAGGAATCCGGATACTTACGATCTTGCCGGAGGCCTAGCCCTTGAGGGCCACTCTTCGTCGCCAATGTTGGCATTGGCGGAGCTGTCCAGGGGAATAGTTCTTCCCCTGTTGGGGAGGCCTTCCTCTTCCTCTCTCCCTCCTCTGGGAGAGAGTCCTCTTTCTCCTCCTCGTCTTCGGGGGAGGAGTCTGCCTCGGAGCCATCAGACGATGAGTCCGATATCACCTGGCGCCGGGAACTTCTTCGAGTTCCCATGGCCTTCTTCTTGGCCTTCTTCTCCGGCACCACATAGAGTGTCGGGACCAGCAGCCCCGTTAAGCGGGCATCCGCTGGGTCTTCGGGAAGGGGAGCCGGACAGTCTACCTGTCCGGACGTCCTCTGCCAGTCCTGTCAAAGGCATTGGGAGTTTTAGATCCCACATAGAGTCAAACTATGAAAGAAAACAACTGTCCCATAGAGGATAACGAAGCTTACCTCACCAGCCGGGCGCTTGGTGCTGAATCCGCGATCCTCAGTCGCGGACGCGGGGGCTTCTCCGCCCTTGAACAGCACCCTCCAGACGGCTTCATACGTCGTGTTGAAGAGCCCGCTCAGAGTCCGGTGCTGTGTCGGATCGAACTCCCACAGGTTGAAGGCCCGTTGTTGGCAGGAGAGGATCCAGCGGATGAGCATGACCTAGATCACATTGACAAGCCTAAGCTTCTTGTTCACCAGGGTCTGAAGACAGGACTGGAGTCCTGTCAGCTCCTCCGAACTACCCCATAGAAAGCCCTTCTCTTTCTAGGAGGTGAGCTGCATAGGGATACCAGATCTAAACTCGGGGGCCGCCGCCCACTTAGGGTCGCGCGGCTCGGTGATGTAGAACCACCTCGATTGCCACCCCTTGACAGACTCCACGAAGGCCCCTTTGAGCCAGATGACGTTGGGCATCTTGCCCAACATGGCGCCTCCGCACTCCGCTTGAGTGCCCTTTACCACCTTTGGCTTGACGTTGAAGGTCTTGAGCCACAAGCCGAAGTGGGGCTGGATGCAGAGGAAGGCCTCGCACACGACGATAAACGCCGAGATGTTGAGGATGAAGTTTGGCGCCAGATCGTGGAAATCCAGGCTGTAATAGTACACAAGCCCCCGGACAAAGGGATGCAATGGGAAGCCCAGTCCACAGAGGAAGTGGGGAAGGAATACGACCCTCTCATGGGGCCTGGGGGTGGGGATGAGCTGCCCCTTGTCGGGCAGCCGGTGCGCGATGTTACTGGAAAGGTATCCGGCGCTGCGCAGTTTTGCGATGTGCTCCTCCGTAACGGAGGAGGCAAACCATTTTCCTCCCGCTCCGGACATGGTCGGAGAAGGTCGAGACAAGATGCGTGGACTTGGGCACTGGAGCTCGAGTGCGCGGAGGTGGATAAGCAAAGGAGGAAGAAGGCGTAGGTGAAAAGGTGGATCCTTATCCCCTTATATATGGGCGGACGGAAACTATGCGTCCCCACCGGCCTGGTAAAACTCGCTTATCTCCCAAGCGCCACCATCAATGGCGCGGTTGGGTTACCCACATCCGTATTGATGAGAATCCCGGAATAAGGGGAACACGATCTCTGCTTCGACAAGACGTGCCAAGGAAACCGCTTCGCTAAACGCGCTGAGGTGGTATAATAAAAAACGATTCAAGTAAAGGCTTGGTAGTGGCGTGACGTCATGCTACAAGATACGTCAGCAGATTGAACTTGTGTGCATAACATTCTCTCTACGGGGAAATGTGGAAATTATTTTGCAGAGCCGGACACTATCCTGGTGTTCACAATCTTCTATGAATTATTCAGAGGAGGAACCCGCCTTGCAATGCCGAACAATATGCGCGCCGGACTCATCGTCATTGAAGCATGGTTCAGGGGCTACTGAGGGAGTCCTGGACTAGGGGGTGTCTGGATAGCCGGACTATCATCGTCAGCCGGACTCCAAGACTATGAAGATACAAGATTGAAGACTTCGTCCCGTGTCCGGATGGGACTTCCCTTGGCGTGGAAGGCAATCTTGGCAATACGGATATGTAGATCTCCTACCATTGTAACCGACTCTGTGTAACCCTAGCTCTCCCCGGTGTCTATATAAACCGGAGAGTTTTAGTCCGTAGGACAACAACCATTACAACAATCATACCATAGGCTAGCTTCTAGGGTTTAGCCTCCTTGATCTCGTGGTAGATCCACTCTTGTACTACCTCCATCGAGAGGTCCCGAACCTGGGTAAAAACATCGTGTCCCTTGTCTCCTGTTACCATCCGCCTAGATGCACAGTTTGGGACCCCCTACCCGAGATCCGCCGGTTTTGACACCGACACGGAGCTTCAGCTTGGGGTCCAGCTAGGTGGAGCTGGCCCAAAGTCTTGATAATTTCCGGGACCCAGGTGTGCCTACCCGTGGCCCATTACTCCGACATTAGTAGAGAATTTTGCAATCTCCAATCTAAGTATGCTTTTGCTGAAAGTTTGTTGGGAAAAATATCTGATGCACAAGCTACTTTAGTGAATCAAATGGCTGCCAAACCAATCTCGTTAGAAAATAAAAATGATGATCTTAAAATGATTGGTGTTTCTTCTATTGATTCTTTGTTTAGAAAATTAAGATTGATGAAAAAGGGACTGGAGAAGAGTCAACTTTAGTTAGAAGGCATCCCTATGATTCGGAGGGTGAAAATCTTGTTGAAAAAATCGATAAAAGTGGGTTTGAAGAGGTCAAGACTTTAACTAGTGATGTGCCCACTATTTTGGATTACAAAGACTTTAATTATGATAGTTGCTCTTTGATTGATTGTATTTCTTTGTTGCAATCCATGATAAATTCACCCCATGCTTATGAACAAAATAAAGCTTTTACTAAACATATTGTTGATGCTATGATGAAAACTTTTGAAGAAAAGTTGGAATTAGAAGTTTCAATTTGTCAGATTACGGGTTCCGCAAACCCTTGAGAGGTTCGAACTCTGGGGTGCGTGCGGAGATCTCAACCTACCCAGCCTGCCTACTCGCAATCCCCCTAAGTCGAGCGCGACAAGCTCAAAGAGACAAAGAGACACAACAGTTTATCCTAGTTCGGGCCACCCTGCAGTGTAATACCCTACTCCAGTGTTTTGGTGGATTGCCTCGGAGGGCTGAGGATGAACTAGTATAGTGGATGAACTAGCCTCAGGAGGTGAAGTGTTCTTGAGCTCAAGGGAGCTGGTGTGGTGTGAGCTAGTTCGACTTGTGCTGCCTCTATGGTGGTGGCTTGTCCTATTTCGAATGGCCTTGGTCCTCTTCCCAAATGTTGGCGGGAAGGGATCCCACAACGGCCGAATTTGAAAGGGGACAAGTAGTACAGCTTATCCTGACAAAAGTAGTCTTCCCGTGTGAAAAGCCTCTAGTCGTGACGCTGCGGTGGGCTCGTAGATGACCTCCGTCCTGTCGTCCCGGCGGTCTTGGTCTTGTTGCACCAGAATGGAAACCTTTGGCTGATTCCTCGGGAGTCTGTGCCTGCAGCCTACCTCCTTTGCACCGAAGAGGAAACCTGCGCTCTGCACCCACCTGGCGCCCGCCTGGCCTTGGTTGTCATGGCTCACGTCAGGTGAGCCTCATGAGGTAAACCTTGCATAGAACTCTCCGCCCCTTGGGAGCCAGCCTGAGGAGGCCGATCCCCTCGGGGGTCTTGGTGTCGTCCGCCTCGCGAGGCTTGGCCCCTCGCGAGGGTCTTGAGTTCTTAATGCTGAAGCTGGGCCATACCAGGCCATCGATGGAGCCACGTGGTGGGCCGCAGGCAGGCAGGGTTGGATACCCCCATATCCAGGACACCGACATTAGCCCCCGGGCCCAAGGCGCACTCGGACTTGGCTTCCGGGCAAAGCCAAAGGTCAAGTGTGGAGCACCACGGGCCTTAACCGCCT
Organism: Triticum timopheevii; assembly: GCA_963921465.1. Lineage (NCBI taxonomy): Eukaryota > Viridiplantae > Streptophyta > Magnoliopsida > Poales > Poaceae > Triticum > Triticum timopheevii. The sequence continues at coordinate 320,292,000 of OY997270.1, forward strand.
GCGGCCTTGATGACGCGTGGCGATTGATGGGACGTGGGCGACTCCGCTTCCCCATGCTGCCTCGGCAACTGTTTCCATCTGACAAAAGGGGTGCCATCCGCCGCCAGGCTTTCATTGCCTCTTCTTCGTCTTGCTCCAGATTCCCTTCTCCGAGCAGCGGAAGAACTCACCAGATCTGCCGATTTTCCCCTCAATTCCTTTGCTCAATGGCCGCTGAGAAGACCACGGCCTCAGCTTCGGCTGCCGGCTCCGCCTGGTACGAGTCAGCGCTTCTTGCGCCCTCCGTGGCCGGGGAGAAGCTCCAGACCACGCTCCTCCTAACGGTGAGCGAGGACAACGAGTGGAAGGGGACAATGCTCCGGGTCACCACCGCCGCGCCGGAGCCCGTGAACAACACTTTCTTCCCTTTCTTCCTGCACAGCGTCTACTCGGGGCTGGTGCCCCCATTCTCCCGCTCCTTCTACGTCGTTCTCCATCATTATGGCCTCCACGCGCTCCACATTCATGCCAACTCCATCCTCCTCCTATGCATTTTCACCTTCTACTGTGAGGCGTTTGTGGGGGTGATGCCCTCCGCCGCCATGCTCCGCCACTTCTTCTTCCTTCGCATGATTGGTGACCATCTGGTTGGGTGCATCGGCTTTGTTGTGGCGCGAGGCGGTAATGCAATTTCCCGCGCCGGGAAGAAGGTGGATGATGCCCTGAAGAGGTGGGTGCTGATGGATGCCAAGTGCTCCTAGAGCTCATTGGAGCTACCGACCAAACTCCCCATCTCCGAGAAGGGGTGGTATTATGAGAAGATCACTGACCCCTCCCAGAAGCCGTTGAAGAAGAAGATGGAGGAGGACCTGAAGAGCGAGAAGCTGACGGGGCCCATGTTCATCAATGAGTTCTTGATGCAGCGCATAACGCCGCTCCAAGATCGCTCTCGCCCCCTGTGGAAGCTTGGGGGCGTCTACGACAAGATCGGCCTGCTCTAGGACGCCCTTCCCGAGGAGGAACTGAGCAAGGTGTTGCTTTACTTGACGGGGAAGGATCCGAGCAACCCTCCGGAGGATTGGCTCCCGCTGTACTATCGGGTCGACGAGGAGGAGGTCGCAGCTGCCATGCCGGTCTTCAACAAGTTCGGGCTCGTGCAGGCGGGGCCTCCCCCGCCGTCTGCCTCCTTGGTGCACCTGTCCTCCGGCGACCAATCCTCCAAGGCAACCAAGGATGAGGTTGTGGAGGAATCCTCTGCCCCGCGGCAGAGGGAGCTCCTCCGCGACTTCCTTGACGACGAAGATGATGATGATCCTCCGATGGTGGAGGTGCCTCGCCCTTCTGGAGTCACCACAAGATCCGGGGTGTCCTCTTCGAAGCAGCCCAAGCGGACAGCTACGAAGAAGGGCAGGACCGCGTTGATTCCTCCAGGCAGTGTTCCGCCTTCGCCGACGGTGTCCCGAGTGGCGCCAACCGCGAATTCTCCTGCTCCCAAGAGTTCAGCACCAGTTGCCCCGCCTTAGCGCCCGCTACTGAGCCTGAAGAGGAGCTATGTCTTCGCCGGCTAGTAAGTCTTTTCCTTAGCCCTGCTTGTTGATTCTTGAAGCGATGCTCAGTGTCTTCGTCTGTCATTAGGTAGCACTCGTCGAAGAAGCATAAGGAGGGCACGGAGGTCGCCGTGGTCGAAGGCGCCGGAGTGGCCGCCGTAGCCCAGGTGAAGGAGAGTGTCGCGACCCCCGCAGCTCCGGTGGTGATGCCGTCTCCCCAGGGTGTGGAGGCCCGTCCTCAGGAGGTGTCGGCGCCTTTGGCGGGGATGACCCAGCCAGCGCCCATTCGTGACGTGGTTGCTGAGGTCGCCCAACCTCCGGAGGCCCCGGCCCTTCCTGAGGCCGAGGTTTCTTCTGTCTTGGTCATGGCGATGAGGGTGTCTCCTCCCCTGCCTAGCGTGCAGCCGAGCCGTGGCGCTCCTGCCACCTCCGGGGCTCTGGAGGAGGCAAGGGCGGCGCTGGACCTCCTCCAGGGTGAACTTCCAGGCCCGGATCGGCGCTCCGCGCAGGGATGCCTGGGGCTGATTTCTGGCTAGCTCCAAGATGACGCGTTTGTCCGTGCAGCCTGGGGCTCTGCGGAGGAAGCCCATAAGGTGCTCGGGATGGTTGCCATCGAGCGCGACCTGGAATGGAAGGAGGCCGCAGAAGCCAAGGATCGGTGCCGCATGGTGGAGGCTGAACTGAAGGCTCTTTAGGATCAGCAGACTGCCCGGGCCAAGCAGCTCCAGGAGCATCAGGAGAAGCTGAAGCCCCAGGAGGCTGCCGTCGCTGATCGAGACGTTGAGGTGAAGAAGGCGGCCTTGGAGCAGGCTGCGAGCGCAGCCGCCTGTCGAAGCTGAAGGAGGAGGTGGAGGTGGCCCAGGCGTCCCTTGCCGGCGCCAGGGAGGCGGCCGTCATGGAGCGCAGCACCCTTGCATCTCTCAAGGCGAGGTTCCACAAGGCTCAGCAGTTGCTCTTTGGGGACGATTCCTTGAAGAAGGCAACGGCGACGACCCTAAGGGAGAGCACTACTGCTTTGCTCCCTGAAGTCTTGGCGGTGCTCGAAGATGCTGTCGACGAGTTTGCCTCTTTGGTGGAAAGTGAGGCGCGCTCGCTTTCTTCCTTGGCCCTTACGTGCGTCTTCAGCCATCTCTATCTCCAGGACGCCAGCTTTGACCTCTCCTCCTTCCTTACTCCAGTGGACTCCGGCTCCCAGGATGCTACTGTTGCCCCCGTGAAGAGCTCCATGGATGCCATGTTGAGTAAGTTCTTGGTCGTCTGTCCTCCGACAAGGGCCGAGGGAACGGGCGACGCACCTGGCGACGAGGCTCCACTGGCGGGAGACGGTGGTGCCCAGGTCTGAAGAGGTGGCTTCGTGATGCATCTCTTCCCTGCTCGTCCTGTATCATGTAGCATGCCTCGGGGAGGCGTTTAATACTGTTTTCTTGGAACAATATGTCTTGTAATAATTAGATTATGGTCCCTCGACTTTTTTGCTTGCTTTGTCGTTTTGCGCCGGCAGAGCCCGGCCCCACGCATACCTCAGCCGATGTTGGGTCGTCCGGATCGCCAGGATGAGCCCAAGGGGTGAGAGGCTACATGACTAGTTAGGCTCCTGAGACGCGATGCTCAGGAGTCCCCCTTGACGTGCGAACAACTTAGGAAAAGGCGCGGAGGCAAGCCTTGACGTTCTGCGTCGGCAGGGCCCGGCTCCGCGCATGCCCCAGCCACCGTTGGGTCATCTGGATCGCCAGGACGAGACCAAGGGGTGAGGGGCTACGTAGCCAGTTAGGCTCCTGAGACGTGATGCTCAGGAGTCCCCCTTGACGTACGAACCGACCATCATACCTTTTCCTCGCCGAGCTCTCGCCCGGGAGGGGAGCGCGAAGACCAGGCCCGTGAGGCCTGGCGAGGTGGGGTGCATCAGGCGTGACCTGAGTGCAGCCCCCATGCCCAGCCCCCTTGCACTACCCTCATGAGGGAGAGCAATCCGGTGAGGCTGATCACTGAGCCTGGAGGCTCCCGAGGTTTTTGCGGCTGCGAGGCCACCCCCAGTTGTTTATCACCAGTGCGGAGCATAGCACTTCAGCTCTTGCACGGGCATAGCTGCTCCTCGGCAGTGTCGACAACCAGCGCGGAGCATGGTGCTTCCACTGGTGCATGGGAGGGGGCTCCCTTTGCGGAGAGCCCCGAGGCATGTACAGCCCCGCCATGACACGTGACTTGCACGGCAGGGCTGAAGGAGGTTTATATGGGAACCCATGAGCCATCATGGGACTCACGAGGCCCTACCTCATGCTGGGTTGTGCCTGTTCTTGATTGGGGATGCTTGAATTGGTCCTGCGAGATGGTTAGGCAGCCTGCACCAAATGAGTCTCCTTAGGTTATTGCATGAGAAGGCCAGACACCAACGACCCCAGGAGGTGACATGAACGGGGCTGGCCCGCCAGACTGAGCTCAGCCGTTGGGTTTATCAACGCTGCAGGGACGGACCCGAGCACAGACGCCGTGCCCAGTCTTCTCATGCAAAGATCCTGAAGAAAAACAACCGGCGCGCGGTTCCCGTGGCCATGGGGGCACCGGGTCGCGCGCCCTCACTCATCCACCCGCGATTAGCTCATGCGAGAACAAGGCACTAAGGGCCATGGGAGGTGACGTACATGGGGACTAGCCCGTGAGCCAGAGCTCAGCCTCTTGGATTTAGCAACGTTGCAGGGATGGACCCGAGAACAGACGTCGTGCCAGTCCTTAATCATGAGGCGGTCGCTGGAGGGCTTGCAAGGGCGTGAGGTGTTCTTAGCGACGAAGCGCCGGTCAGACAGTTAATAATTTAAAAGTAGCTTGTGAAGGATTATAAACTAGCTCTGATAGATGCAAAAGGGATACATGCCATAGGGACGGACCCACACGTCCTGGGGATGATGCAGCCCGAGGAGCGCCCCCAGACTGAACAAACTAGAGAGATGTCACCTGGTACCGTCGCTAAAGAGGTGTTGAAGTAGCCAAAAAACGTGCGCTGCTGGAGTCGTTCCTCACGAGCCGCTCTGGTGCCGAGCCTCGGGAGGCTTAGAGGGGCCGGGAGGCTCCTGAAGGTGCTCCTCCATCTCCACCAGGATCGCTATGCCTGGCCTCGCAAGCCGTCGGGGCGTCCCTCACGGAGCACTGGAACACCACAGCCGCGCCCGGCAAGCCGAAGGGCATGCCGACGTAGCTGTGAGGTGGACCCTCACACTGGCCGACACGAGACGGCCAGATGAGCTGCCGAGGCGCGGCCCTGTTGAGCCCGGGGATGTCGATGCAGACGTGGAACTCCTTGCGCCTCCCTCGTGACCTTGGCTAGGCCTGAGGCCCACCCGAGGAGAGCCCCCGAGCCTCGCCTGAGAGGGGCGCCAGGCGCGCCTTCCTATGCGATGGGTGAAGGTGCCGTGTCTGGGCATGCGAGGCTCAGCGCGACGTCCTCGAGCGATGCTCCTTCACGAGATCCCTGTCCCACCTGCAGTTTCTTTGTCTTGGGGGCGACCTCAAGAGGGAGGGCACCGCCCTCGTCTTCAGGGTTCTCGACCGCTACAGCCTGGAAGGCGCGCTCGAGGGAGCACACCGCATCCTTCTCTTGGCACGCGACCGTGATGATGCCACTGCTTCCTGGCATCTTGAGGACGTTGTAGCCGTGGTGCGTAGCTGCCATGAACTTGGCAAGTGCTGGGTACCCTAGGATGGCATTGTAGGGCAGGCGAATGTCGGCAACGTCGAAGTCGATGAGCTCGGTCCGGTAGTTGTTGCGCTTGCCAATGGTGACAGGGAGGCGGACCTGCCCTATCGGGTGTGTAGAACCGTCAGTCACTCCAAAAAATAGCTTGGTTGGGTGAAGCTGGTAGTATGGCACTTGGAGCCTGTCAAACGTCTGAACAGATAGCACATTGAGCCCAGCTCCGCCATCGATGAGAGTCTTGGTGACGACCACGTTGCTGATGATGGGGGAGCAGAGCATAGGGAGCGCGCCAGTAGTGGCTACGCACTTGAACTGGTCTGAGGAGCTAAAGGTGATGGCGCACTTGGACCACCCGAGAGGGCGAGTTGCTTCGGGCTTGGGGAGCGCTGCATTCACCTCGCGCGCGAACTGCTTGAACACGCGGTGGGAAGCCGGGGCCTGTGAGCCGCCCAAGATGCAGGCAATGGCTCGAGGCTCCTGGAAGCCCCCAGTCCCCTCGTCCTGGTGGTGATCTTCATTCCTTATTGGCGATGGAGGCAGATGGGGCAGAGCTGCGTTGCCCTGAGGGCGCTCCTCACGAGGCTGCTCCTTCCAAGCGCCCTCACGAGGCTGGCTTCGCTGGCGGTCCTCACAAGGCAGGTCATGCCACTCCTGACGGTGATCGCGTCTGTCGGATGTTGGGTTCCGGCAGACCCTTAAGGCTCGAACTCTGGGGTGCGCACGAAGATCTCTCCCCTACCGATCTACGTCCAATCGCCTCGTGAGATCTAAGCTAAAAATGATGAACAACACGAGGGACACAAGATTTATACTGGTTCGGGCCACTGTTATGGTGTAATACCCTACTCCAGTGTGTGGTGTGGTGGATTGCCTCAGGGGTTGATGATGAACAATACAGGGGAAGAACAGCCTCGTGAGAGGTGTTCTTGAGCTGGTGCGATGAACTGCTTGGGTGAGTTCGATCGCCTCTCTCTCTCTCTAATGAGCACTAGATGATCCTCTCTTTCCTCTGTGGTGGCTAGTCCTATTTATAGAGGCCCTGGTCCTCTTCCCAAATATTGAGCGGGAAGGGTGCCAACAACGACCATTTTGAAGGGGAACATCTAGTACAAGTTATCCTGACTAAAGTTTGTCTTCGGCTGCCAAAAGCACTGGCGACGACACCATCTTGGGCTCCACGGTGACCTCCATCTTGCCGCTCTGCTGGCCTTGGTCTCGTTGCACTGAAATGGCAACCTTTGCCTGATGCCTCGGTACTCCACGCCTGTGCTTGCCCCCTTTGCACCAAAGAGGAAACAAGGACACTGCGCAGGCCGGCGCCCGCCTAGTCTCGATCGTCATGGCTTGCGTCACGAGCACCTCGTGAGGTACCCTGCCTTGATCTCTCCGCCTCCTCACGAGCCTTCCTGGCGAGGCTGTTCCTGAGGAAGCCTTGCGCCATCCGCCCCGCGAGGCTTGGCCCCTTGTGAGGGTCTTGAGTCTTGTGCTGATGAATATGGGCCGTACTAGGCCACCACTCGAGCCATGCTGCGGGCAGGCAAGTCTGGGGACCCCCGTTCCCAGAACTCCGACAGTAGCCCATAGGCCCAAGGCGCGCTCGGACTTGGCTTGGCGGAGAAGCAAAGGGGCAAGTGCGGAGCGCCGCGGGCCCCATCAGCCTACGGCCTTGGGCGCCATGTGGCAGTTGATTGGATGTGGGCGTCTCCGCTTCCCCACGCCGCCTCTGAAACCGCCCGACTTGACAAGTCCCTGCATGCAGAAACGAGTCATGATTACCTGTGATCATGGCGGCCACTGGTTGGCCTCCTTCGGTTATAAATGCGGAAGGGCGCGAGCCCCCGCTGTATATCTTCCTCCTTGCTTCCTTCTTCCTCCCCATCCCAGCTACTCGCCATCTCCAATGGCGCCACCGAAGAGGTTCTCGGCCGCGGAGAAGGGAAAGGCTCGTCGGGAAGGGCCTGACCCTCCCCCGCCCAAGCGCGGCCGGGGTCGTCCCCGCAAGCATCCTGCATCTCCTGTAGTGGCTTCCCGCGGTCGCGGCTGCGATCTCCTGCATGGCGATGGGCGCCTGGTGGGTGAGGGTAGGCGCGTCGTGGCTGCACGGCCCCCCAGGCCGCGCTTCCACTCGGCGGAGGTGCTGCCGGAGTTTGTCGTGTGGTCAGTGGACCCTACCGGCAGCTGGCTCCAGCTTCCCCGCTTCCTTGTAGGTGAACTCCCGGCCGACGCTCCTAGCGGCCTCTGGCTTCAGGCGGACAGTTGCTGTAGCAGGGCCTCCTGGGCCTCACTGGAGATCTCCACTGCCGGGAATGTGGCCCTGACCCGCGGCTGGCAGACGTTTGCCCACGCGCGTGGCCTGAGCCGGTGGTGCACCCTGCACTTCAAGTTTGACGGCGACGCCACCCTCTACGTGAGGGTGTTCGGTGAAGACGGCCGCCGCGCTGGGTGCTGCCCCGAAGACGATGATGGCGGCCGGGTGCTCAGCCTCGGCGATGGTCGGGACGATGACGAAGGCAGGCGCGTGGTCGGCGGTGTTCGCGGCTCGCCAAGCTTCGGCGGCTCCCCTTCGGACAGCAGCTCCCCCAACGGTGGCCGCGACCAGCCCCCGCGTCATCGTGCTCGCCTTGAGGGAGGCGGCGGGTCAGCCCGCCGTCGCGCCTCGGTGAAGCGTGAGGAGGGGTATGATTGAGCTCCGGAGGCAGTACGAGCCCTCCTCACGAGTCGGTGCCAAGCGAGCCATGTCCATTTTGTTTTCCTCCCTTTCCTGCGCAAAGAGAGAGTAGCGTAGGGCCCCGCAGGGGCATGCTGGACTATTGCCGTTAACTATTGTGCTATTTTCGTTGTTCTCGTGTTGTGTTTTGGTGCCCTGCGCTCGCGTGTAGGAATTACTTAGCTCGGGGGAACTTGTCGTAGTCTTCGCTTCTCGAGGCTGAGGCCTCGTCACGTGCTTTGTGGCCTGCAAGGATTAGTTAGTAGAGGTAACTTCTGGTCTTGGTCGTGAGGGCCAAACGGCTCTGGTCTTGTGTTCGTGTCGTTATGCCCGTGGGGCACGGACCGGGAGGAGTGCTCCCGCGGTGGACTTGGGTAGGAAAGCCTCACAATATCGGATCAGAAAACACTCGCGAGGGCGCCCGCGTAGCCCCCTCGCAAGACTTACGAGAGAGAGAGAAACGAGTCAAGTAAGCGACAAAGACAAAGAGGCACAGGTCGGGGACGACAATAACGTTGAAAGCAACTCCAATAAAACTTCAAATAGGAACGAAGAGCCAACTGCAGAAAGCAAATGAAAAAGCCGCGTCTGGCACCTAATATAGTCTTCGACGTCTTCTCACCAGTGCGGAGCTAAGTGCTGCCACTGGGCGTGGGCGGGAGCCCCCGAGGCCCGAGGGCAGCTCTCCGGAGACTCCGGGGCATGTACAGGCCCAACTCATTATTACATGAGAGTGTCACGGGCGGCGAGCTTCACGGGCATTGGCCTTCTTCACAGGCTCCGGGCCTTTCTCAGGGGGATGAGCTTCACAGGCGTTGGCCTTCTTCATAGGCACCGGGCCTTTCTTGGTTCGTCTAGCTTCACAGGCACCGGGCCTTCTTTACAGGCACTGGGCCTTTCTTCAAGGGTAGAACTTTCGGAGGTGCTAGATGTTCCACGCGTTCGGGATGGGCACCCCATCCTAAGTCTCCAAGCGTGCGGCGCCAGGCCTGGATACATGAACAACCTTGAACGGGCCCTCCCACATGGGCGAGAGCTTGTGCAGCCCTTCCCTGGAGAGCACTGGCCTGAGCACAAGGTCACCTACCTCGAGGGTCCTGGGGCGGATGCTGCAGCAGTGATACCGCCGCAATGCCTATTGGTATCTTGCGGCTCGAAGTGCTGCCTCCCGACGGCATTCCTCCCCCAACACGAGGTCCACTCCCCGCATGGCGTCCTGCTATGCTTCGTCGAAAGCCAGGACCCGCGCGGAGCGATGCCTGACCTCGTGAGGAAGGACCGCCTTAGCACCATAGACGAGGAAGAACGGGGTTTCGCCGGTCGACTTGGTAGCGGTTGTGCGGATGGACCATAGCACGGACTGAAGCTCGTCGTGCCGGCCCCTGCCGCAGGCCTCCAGCTTCTTCTTGAAGGTCCGGGTTTTGAGGCCTTTCAGGACCTCCGCGTTGGCGCGTTCAGCTTGGCCGTTGCTCCGAGGGTGTGCCACCGAAGCGTAGCATATCTGCATTCCAATTAGCACAATATGTTTTTTGCTGGTGAACTGCGAACCGTTGTCGGTGATGATGCGATTTGGTACCCCAAACCGGCTCACGAGGCCTTTGATGAACTTGACCGCTGAGCCAGCCGGGATGGTGCAGACAGCTTCCACCTCTGCCCACTTTGTGAACTTGTCAATGGCGACGTAGAGGTAGCGGTAGCCCCCTGGCACCCGAGGAAACGGGCCAAGGATGTCCAGTCCCCAAACGGCGAACGGCCATGAGAGGGGAATGGTCTGAAGGCCCTGAGCCGGCTGGTGAATCTGCTTGGTGTGGAACTGACAGGCTTCACAAGCCTTCACCAGCTCAATTGCATCGTTGAGTGCCGTTGGCCAATAGAACCCGCTGTGAAATGCCTTGCCGATGAGTGTTCGTGAAGACGAGTGGTGCCCGCAGTCCCCACCGTGAATGTCTGCCAGTAACTCTTTCCCTTGCTCCCTGGAGATGCAACATAGGGTAACGTCATTCGGCCGCTTTCGGTAGAGCTCTCCATCTTGGATGCAGTAGGCCGTGGCCTGCTGCGCCACGCGTTCCGCGTCCTCCTCCTTCTCTGGCAGAATCCTCTGTACCAGGTAATCCTTGAACTCCACGGTGCAGCATCCCTCCTGAGGCTCCAGCGCTAGGAGCAGGAGCGCTCCCGAGGTCGGGCCACAGGTCGGGGCCCCCGAGGCAGGCGGTTGAGGGAGCTCCTCCTGAGGCTGTACTGTGCTCGATAATGATGGTGCCGCTGAAGGTTTGAAGAGTCGTTCCTCGAAGACGCCAGGATCCTGAGGCAACCACCTGGACGCCCTCCTAGCGATGTCATCCGCCTCTTGATTGGTGCCGCGAGGCACATGCTACAACTCCAGCCCCCAAAACTGTTTCTCCATCCTGTGGACCTCCGCAAGATATGCTTCCATGTGTTCGTCTTTCGGCTCGTATACCTTGTTGGAGAAATTGACAAGGAGTTGTGAATCGCCCTTGATGACGAGGCGCTTTACCCCTAAGGCGACTGCAGCTTTCGAGCCAGCTATCAGGCCCTCGTATTCTGCTATGTTGTTGGAGACCTTCTCTCCATGCTGGAAGCAAAGTTGCACGACATAGTAAAGCTTTTCCTGAGTGGGAGATATGAGCACCGCGTCAGCCCCCGTGCCATGCCGCGAGAACGCCCCGTCGAAGTACATGACTTAGCCGTCCGGCGCTTCACTTCCTGGGGAGAGCGACCGATACTCGCCTGCTTTGAGCCCTGGTGCTTCTGTCCATTCCACCACAAAAACTGCAAGTGTGGCTCCCTTGATGACTCTGGTCGTGCTGAATTCCAACTGAAACGCTTGCAACTCGATGTTCCATTCAGCGACCCTTCTAGCTGAGTTCGGGCTCCTGAGCACCCTTTCCAAGGGATATGCCGAGACGACCTTGATGGGATGGCCTTGAAAGTAGTGCCACAGCTTGCACGAAGCCACTAACAACGCAATGAGGAGTTTTTGGGGCATGGGGTATCGTGCCCTTGCGTCCCGTAGCACCGTGCTGACGAAGTATACAGGATGCTCGACGAGGTTGAGGGTGCTGGCGCAACCTGCGTCTTCCGGAGGTTGAGGCGCCTCTTGAGACGACGGAGCCCCCAGCGCTTGGTCGCCTGGCGGGGCCTCCTCTGCTCTGGGTGCGTCCCCCTGCTGAGGCTGATCCCCATCCGTTGTGGTCGGGGTCTTCGCGAGGCCTTCTTGGCTTTGCTCTGCCTCGGCCGGGGCTGCGGCTAGCGCGGCCTTGGCCCGGCGCTCCTCCCGTACCGCCACCAGGGCTGCGCTGGCGGAGTAGGGTGTGGCTGCAAGGTAGAGCACCAAGGGCTCCCGAGGGCGCGGCGCTACCATCACCAGAGGACTGGTAAGGTACTTCTTGAGATCTTGGAATGCTTTGTCGGCCTCTTCAGTCCATTCAAATGGGCCCTTCTTCTTCATCAGCTTGAAGAAGGCAGTGCTCATTCCCCCATCTTGGAGATGAAGCGTCCCAACGCGGTTACTCGCCCAGTGAGCTTCTGCATTTCCCTGAGGGTCTTCGGCGGACTCATGTCTTTGACTGCCTTGACCTTCTTTGGGTTAGCCTCGATGCCCCTGTGGGACACGAGGAAGCCCAAAAGCTTGCCCGAGGGAACTCCGAATACGCACTTCTCCGGGTTGAGCCGCAGATCCACTTCACGGAGGCTCACGGAGGTTTCTTCCAGGTCCTGTATCAGGGTTTTCGCCTCCCGAGACTTCACCACAATGTCATCGACGTAGGCCTCGGTGTTTCTCCCGAGCTGCCGGCCCAAGGCGATGTGCATCAGTCGCTGAAAGGTCGCGCCTGCGTTGCACAACCCGAATGGCATGCAGGTATAGCAGTACACTCCACACGGGGTCAGGAAGGCCATTTTCTCCATGTCTTCTACCGCCATCTTGATCTGGTGATAGCCCGAGAAGGCATCCAGGAAGCACAACAGGTCACACTCGGCGATAGAATCGATGATCTGATCGATGCGGGGGAGCGGGAATGGATCCTGAGGGCAGGCCTTCTTGAGGTTGGTGAAGTCGACACACATGCCTTCCTTTCCTCCCTTTTTTGGCACAACAACAGGGTTGGCCAGCCATTCAGGATAGCGGACCTCGCGGATGACGCCTGCTGCCTCTAACTTGCGGGTTTCTTGGATGATGAAGGCCTGCTTTTCAGTGGACTATCGCCTTGCCTTCTACTTCACGGGGGCGCACGTTGGGGCACATGTTGAGATGATGTTCAATCACATCCCTTGGGACCCCTGCCAGCTGATCAGGTTCCCACGCAAACACCTCCTTGTTTGCGTGCAAGAATTTCACCAGGGCCTCCTCCTGCTCAGGATCGAGGTTGGCTCCTATGGTGAAGGTGGCGCCGGAGGATCCATCCTCGTCGACCGGTACTTGCTTGGTCTCCGCCTTGTCTTGCGTGAATAGTTGCTTCTTCTTGGCTGGCACAGCCCCCTTGGGCTCGATGGTATCCGCGCTAGCGGGCTGCGCCACTACGGCCGTCTTGACAGCGAGCTTGAGTGCCTGCAGCGCATCTCTTGCGTCTCCGGACACGGTAAGGACACCGCTGCTCCCAGGCATCTTAATGAGGTTGTAAGCCGGGTGAGTCGCTGCCATGAACTAGGCCAAGGCTGGTAGTCGAGGATGGCATTGTACGGGAGGCTGATGGGGGCGTTGTCGAAGTCGACCAGCTCCGTGCGGAAGTTGTCGTGGGTGCCGAAGGTCATTGGGAGGCGGATCTGCCCCAGGGAGCAATGGAGCTGCCTCTGACGCCCGAGAAGGGCCTGCTGGGTTGGAGCTGCTCTAGCGGCACGTGGAGGAGGCTGAAGGCCTCCACCGAGAGCACGCTGAGGTCGGCACCATCGTTGATGAGGGTCCTGGTGACGGCCACCTAGCAGATGGTGTGGGTGCATAGCATCGTGAGTGCGCCCAAACAGGCGGTGTTGGAGGGGTGATCGTCCAAGCTGAAGGTCAAATCAGCCTTGGGTGCCACCCAGCCCGGGGGGGCTTCACGGCGCTTGAGGATGGCGCCGATCTGGCGGGCGAACGGCTTGACGTGGCGGCTGAAAGGTTGTGCCTGTGATCTGCCCAGGATGGCTGCGACGACTGGGGGTGCCGGCGCAGCATGGTGGGCGAGGAAGAGGTTGCGCAACTCCTCCCAGGAGGCCACAGAAGCCGCTGGCAGGTGGAGCAGCCACATGCACGGGACGCCGGTGAGGGCCATGGGTAGCCAGTTAGCCATGACCTTGTCGTCGCCTCCGAACTTGAGGATGGCTTCTTCATATGCTAGCAGGAAGGCCAGCAGATCGGTCGCGCCGTCGTAGTGCGGTGGCATGTCCAGCTTGAACTTGTTCAGCCACCGCACCTGTCGTAAGGCGGGGGCCAGGGCTCGGAGCCCCCAGGTTCCCGCACCAGCGTCAACAGCCGGAGCAGGTAGTGCGTTGGCCGCCATGTTGGCAGAGCGCGGTGCTGATGGAGAATGGGTCGACAGAAGGGAGAGCTTAGGCGCACTCCTATCTGGCGCGCCAAATGTCAGATGTTGGGTTCCGGCAGACCCTTAAGGTTCAAACTCTGGGGTGCGCACGAAGATCTCTCCCCTACCGATCTACGTCCGATTGCCTCATGAGATCTGAGCTAAAAACGATGAACAACATGAGGGACACAAGATTTATATTGGTTCGGGCCACCGTTGTGGTGTAATACCCTACTCCAGTGTGTGGTGTGGTGGATTGCCTCAGGGGCTGATGATGAACAGTACAGGGGAAGAACAGCCTCGCGAGAGGTGTTCTTGAGCTAGTGCGATGAACTGCTTGGGTGAGTTTGATCGCCTCTCTCTCTCTCTCTAATGAGCACTCGATGATCCTCTCTTTCCTCAGTGGTGGCTAGTCCTATTTATAGAGACCCTGGTCCTCTTCCCAAATATTGAGCGGGAAGGGCGCCAACAATGGCCATTTTGAAGGGGAACATCTAGTACAAGTTATCCTGACTAGCGACGACGCCGAAAGCACTAGCGACGACGCCGTCTTGGGCTCCACGGTGACCTCCATCTTGCCGCTCTGCTGGCCTTGGTCTCGTTGCACTAAAATGGCAACCTTTGCCTGATGCCTCGGTACTCCATGCCTGTGCTTGCCCCCTTTGCACCAAAGAGTAAACAAGGACACTGCGCAGGCCGGCGCCCGCCTGGTCTCGATCGCCATGGCTTGCGTCACGAGCACCTCGTGAGGTACCCTGCCTTGATCTCTTCTCCTTCTCGCGAGCCTGCCTGGCGAGGCCGTTGCTGAGGAAGCCTTGCATCGTCCGCCCCGTGAGGCTTGGCCCCTCGCGAGGGTCTTGAGTCTTGTGCTGATGAAGATGGGCCATACTGGGTCACCACTCGAACCACCCCGCAGGCCGCAGGCAGGAAAGTCTGGGGACCCTCGTTCCCAGAACACCGACAGTGTCCGTCCCAGCGTCCTCCACCTCGGTCGCCTCCACAACCGTAGCCTCGATCGTTGCACTCGGGGCATCGACCAAGGCGCCCGTCGCAGAGGGCCCTGAGCTCCTGACAGTCGTTGGTGTTGTGGCAGTGAACGTTGTGGAAGACATAGAACGGTCGGTTGGTCTTGGATCACTCCAGGTGGTCGCAGCCGCGCTTCGTCTCTGGTTCTGACACAAGCACGACCGGCCCCTTGTGCTTCACGTCCTTGGTCTTGGCCTTCTTGTCTTCTGGATCAGCATCGGGGAGCTCGAGGAGATAGAGAGGCGCCCCTCCTCAGCCCTTGCGCACTTGTTTCCCATGTTGAACATCTCCAGGGTTGTGCAGAGATCCTCATGAATAGCGAGCTCCTCCTTCATCTTGACATCGCGGACGCCATCGGTGAATGCTAAAATGATGGCCTCGTCCGACACCTTGGGGATCTTGAGGCGAACGTTGTTGAAGTGCTGGATATACTTCTGCAGGGTCTCTCCAGGCTGCGGCTTGATGCGATACAGGTCACCCGCGGCCGGTGGACGGTCGCGAGTGCCCTAAAAGTTGGCAATGAAGCTGCGCACATCTCCTCCCAGGAAGAAACTGACCCCTCAGGTAGGTTCAGGAGCCAAGAACGCGTGCCATCCTTGAGGGCATTGGGAACCAGTTTGCCATGATATTCTCATCGCCGCTGGCCGCCTCAATGCTCAGCTCGTAGAGCTGCAGGAATTCGGCGGGGTCAGCGGTGCCGTCGTCGCGCGGAGGTAGGTCAGGCTTGAACTTGCTTGGCCAGACAATGTTGTGGAGCTCCGGGGTGAACGTGCGGCACCTTGCCGTGGCCACCAGAGGTCGTCGAGGGGGTGGAAACTGGTCTTGGTGCACGCGCACCGCCACCTCCTGCGGCGGTACGCGGGCCTGGTGCTGGGGTGCTGGAAGTACGCGCGCTTCTCCTTGAGGTCGTTGCACCACCTGGCAGCTCACATCCTCCCGAGATGGCGCAGGGTGCAGTGGGTCACGCCATGGTGCCGCACGCCTTGGTCCGACGATGGCGCCCTGGGCCGGAGGTGGTAGAGGAGCCCCGTGCGCCATGTCGCCCGTTGCAGGAGGCTGCTGAGGCAGTGAGCGAGCCAGATCGATGCAGCCCCCGTGCGCGAGGCTGACGAGCTCAGCGATCCGTTCGAGCCACTCCTCGTAGAGGTCACCAACCGGGCGGTAGAGAAGGAGCTCTCGCGCCATGAGCAGAGCGGCCTGCGCGTCCGCCTGGCTGCGACACGCATGGGAGGACGAAGCTGCTGGGGTCAGTGACGGAGTAGCGGTGCGCCCGTCGCGATGCACCAATGGGTGCAGCGATGATGCTTGCTGCTCGTGGCCGGCAGGGCCCGTGGTGGCGTTGGCCACCAGAGACGGAGCGCAACAGGCACAACCATCGCCCACCGGAGCCGTCTGGGCAACGCGGGCGGCGACTGTGGCCCGACGCTCGGCATGAGCTCAGTGTTCGTCGGCCATGGAGGTGTCGGAGTGGCGGTGGATCGGTCGACGGAACAGAAGATCCGACACACCCCTACCTGGTGCGCCAAATGTCGGATTACGGATTCCGCAAACCCTTGAGAGGTTCGAACTCTGGGGTGCGTGTGGAGATCTCAACCTATCCAGCCTGCCTACTCGCAATCCCCCTAAGCCTAGCGCGACAAGCTCAAAGAGACAAAGAGACATAGCAGTTTATCCTGGTTCGGGCCACCTTGCGGCGTAATACCCTACTCCAGCATTTTTGGTGGATTGCCTCGAAGGGCTAAGGATGAACTAGTACAGCGGATGAACTGGCCTCAGGAGGTGAGGTATTCTTGAGCTCAAGGGAGCTGGTGTGGTGTGAGCTAGTTCGACTTGTCCTGCCTCTATGGTGGTGGCTAGTCCTATTTCTAATAGCCTTGGTCCTCTTCCCAAATGTTGGCGGGAAGGGATCCCACAATGGCCGGATTTGAAAGGGGACAAGTAGTACAACTTATCCTGACAAAAGTAGTTTTCCCCTGCAAAAAGCCTCTGGTCGTGACGCTGCGGTGGGCTCGTCGATGACTTTTGTCCTGCCCTCCTGGCGGTCTTGGTCTTGTTGCACCAGAATGGAAACCTTTGGCTGATTCCTCGGGACTCCAGGCCTGCGGCCTGCCTCCTTTGCATCGAAGAGGAAACCTGCACTCTGCGCCCGCCTGACCTTGGTCGTCATGGCTCACGTCAGCTGAGCCTCGTGAGGTAAACCTTGCATAGAACTCTCCGCCCCTCGGGAGCCAGCCTGAGGAGGCCGATCCCCTCGAGGGTCTTGGCGTCGTCCGCCACGCAAGGTTTGGCCCCTCGCGAGGGTCTTGAGTTGTTGATGCTGAAGCTAGGCCGTACCAGGTCGTCGATGGAGCCACGTGGTGGGCCGCAGGCAGGCAGGGCTGGATACCCCCATATCCAGGACGCCGACACAATTCCTAGAAAATCGCATGATGAGTGGGAACCTACTATCAAAGTCAAGATTAAAAATTATGAATGTTTTGCTTTATGTGACTTGGGTGCTAGTGTTTCTACAATTCCGAAATATTTATGTGATGTGCTTGGTCTTACCGATATTGAAGAATGCTCTTTAAATTTGCACTTGGCGGATTCTACTATTAAAAAGCCACATTGGGTTTGACTCCGACAAAATTCTCGCACAAGTGTGCAAAAATGGCCATGCCACCATTGCAATCAGCGTGAAGTCGAGGAGGTGGAATCCATACATGGTCATGATCGCCTCGAAGAAATCAGAGAAGGGGGGACAGAGGCCACAGATGAAGTAAGCGCAGAAGAATCGATAAGAGTTCAGGGGATCTTCCTTCCCCTCCACCAAAACATTGGGAGCTCCACGCCCATTCGGAACGGGTCTTCCCCACAGATACCCATACCTCTGTTGAAGAACTGGACCGCTCAAGGTCGATGGAAGGAAGACAATGTCTCCCCTCCGTTTCTTGTTCAGCTCTGCTGCCCTCTTGCTTCCCTCGGCAGCAACTTCCTTTGCCGCGGCCGTCTGCTTTCCCTTCTCTGCGGGTTTCTTCCCCATTTCTGTGGCGGCGATGTGGAAGAAGGGATTCAGTGGGAAAGGCGGTGGCGGACAGGAGGAAGGAAGGGGGGAACTATCATTTGTCTTGCGGAGGAAGAAGAAGATGGGAGAGCAGGGCAAGAAACAGGTGAACCATGCCGCTCCGCTTTTCCCTGCTCTTAAGGGGGGAAGTGCGGAACAGAGGTGCGACGCTTCAGAAAGTTACCATTTTTACCTTAACTGCAACAGTCCCACGACCCCACGACGTGTAGTAATTACGCAAAGTGGACGTTGGATTGACTAGTCGCCGTGGCGAACCGGTGTGCACAACCCTCCTACCACGTCTTTGCACACTGTTTGGGGCCTAACCCAATGTGCCACGTGACACGTGTGGCTCTAGCCGGGGGGCTTATGTCGGGGAAAATAGACAGGGGTATATATTTTCCCTTGACTCATGCACGGACAAGCCAAGGCCAAGCCAGAGTGTAAGAGAGGCCAAGGGCATCGAAGGACCAACATGCAGATCAAGAGGACCAAGGTCAAGCTAGAGACGTAAGATACCACCAGAAGAAAAGCCTCCCTTGCCGGGCAGGCGAGCCCGACAAGGATGGGGTCACCCCCGAAAGGATATGTCCAAGACGCCCTGACAGGGCCTGCCGGGGCTCATGGAGGCAAAACCACCTCACCCAACCACTCCGCCACAACCCACCTCATCAATCAGTGTGGTGTCAAGCCGCAAATTGACGAAGTGGCAGCCATTCGCCACATGGTAGCCTCTTTCTACCAGAAATGCCTATAGATGACACCTGTCCTATGATGTGTCAAGCGAGCAGGCGTGGAGCTGGCGAGATAGCCTGGCAAGGCTTGCCGGGCAACCAGTGATGTGACGTTAAGCGGTGCATTTAATGCACCCTGTCAGCCTGCAGAGTTAGGTATGATAGCACTGTTTGCTATCTTATCAGTGCATAATGACTACTTTGCCATTGTGGTAACCCCTTAATCTATAAAGGAGGCCCATGGCAACCATAGAAAGGGTTAGAAGGTTGGATAACACACACACCCATGCGCGCGTAGCCACGGTCTCCCTAAGGCAACCCCTGCTGGGCAGTGTACTACACCTCACCACCATTCTTCCACCGTCAATCCACCAAAGCAGGAGTAGGGTTTTACGCCTTACGACGGCCCGAACCTGGGTAAAATTGCCTTTGTGATCTCTGTCGTGCTGCCCCATGCTCGTCTGCTCTTTATGCAACGTGACGTCCCCCCGCTAAACCAGCAAGGGGCCCTCCGGTCCCATAGGTGGCCGTGGTTTCCCACGACACCTTCGCACAAAGGGATCGGTGAGATAATAATATTGTAGGCACTTGTTTGACAAGAAATCCTCAAGGCCGACTTTTGTACGTATGCATAGAACTCATCCTTGAAACCTGCACGAACCATAAATTCATCCGACGGCCATTCACAAGGCTGCACTTGAGCTTCTCTTGGTGGTTCAAGGTCTGGCTCACGTATCGCGAGCCTCGGTGCTTGCTTCCTTGAAGAACCACGTTGGTACATTCTCCTTAACATTTTTCTTCCTCTGAAAATTTCTGAAATTTTTAGTGACTCAAAATAAAAGTGAATCAAACTCAACAAAATTGATACCAACTACTCCTACGAGTGCATAGAGGCTATATCATGCATCAAAACTACTTTGGACCATATAAATTTGACATGCAAGCTCAAGAACAAGGTCACCACCACAACAAAAAGTTGCAATGAATAAAGCACTAGAACAAAAACTAATTGGACCATTGGAGGAGTCACATACCGAAGAACAATCCCCCCAAGCAGTTTTGTGAAAGAAGCTTTGAGCAAGGAGATCGAAAATAGCAGCAAGGTGAGCAAGAACACGAGTTTGAGCTATGGAGTGATTTTTTCTAGAGGAAGGAGTGGATGGGTGCTGGAATAAGTGGAGGGGGCACATAGGGACCACAAGGACAGGGGACACGCCCTCCACCCTTGTGGCCAGCTGGTGAGGCCCCCTGGTGTGTTCTAAGTGCCAGAAATTCTTAAATATTCTATGAAAAAACATACTAAATTTTCAGGGCATTTGGAGAACTTTTATTTTTGGGACATTTTTTATTGCATGGATAATTCAGAAAATAGACAGAAAATACTATTTTTGCTTTATTTAATCTAAATTACAGAAAATAAAAGATGGGTACAAAGATTTGTGCATTCTAAATTCATCCATCTCATGCTCATAAAAAGGAATCCATTAACAAGGTTGATCAAGTCTTATTAACAAACTTCTTCGAAATGACATGAAACTGGAGAATTTTCGAATAACACTATGTTACCTCAACGAGATTATGCATGGCCCCAACAATAATAATATCATATTTCTTTTTAATAGTAGGAAGAGGAAATTCAAAACCTCCTATAGTGATAGTTGAAATTTTTTCGATATAATTGATACTATGAACTTGAGGTTGTTTGTTCGGAAAGTGTACCGTATGCTCGTTACCATTAACATGAAAAGTGACATTGCCTTTGTTGCAATCAATAACAGCCCCTGCAGTATTCAAAAAGGGTCTACCAAGGATAATCGACATACTATCATCCTCAGGAATATCAAGAATAAGAAAGTCCGTTATGATAGTAACATTTGCAACCACAACAGGCACATCCTCACAAATACCGATGGGTATAGCAGTTGATTTATCATGTCAACTTATTCAATTCAATTCTATGGTATAAAGACAAAGGCATAACACTAACATCGGCTCCAAGATCACATAAAGCAGTTTTAACATAGTTTCTTTTAATAGAGCATGGTATAGTTGGTACTCCCGGATCTCCAAGTTTCTTTGGTATTCCACCCTTAAAAGTATAATTAGCAAGCATGGTGGAAATTTCAGCTTCAGGTATCTTTCTTTTATTTGTAACATATTCTTTCATATATTTAGCATAAGGAGGCATTTTAAGCATATCAGTGAAACGTACACGCAAAAATATAGGTCTAATCATTTCAGCAAAGCGCTCAAAATCCTCATCATCCTTTTTCCTGGATGACTTAGGAGGAATGGGCATGGGTTTCTGAACCCATGGTTCTCTTCCTTTACCATGTTTTCTAGCAACAAAGTCTCTCTTATCATAATGTTGATTCTTTAATTGTGGGTTATCAAGATCAACAGCAGGTTCAATCTCTACATCATTATCATTACTAGGTTGAGCATCAACATGAACGTTATTATTAACATTATCACTAGGTTCATGTTCATCACCAGATTGTGTCTCAGCATTACAAATAGAAATATCATTGGGATTTTTAGGTGTATCTATAACAAGTTCACTACAAGCATGCAAAGTCCTATCAGTTTTCTTTTTCTTTTTAGTACTAGGACTAGGTGCATCAGTATTAGTTCTCTGAGAATCTTGCTCAACTCTCTTAGGATGGTCCTCAGGATACAAAGGTTCCTGAGTCATTTTACCACCTCTAGTCATAACCCTAACAACATTATCATTATTTTTACTATTCAGCTCATTAAGCAAATCATCTTGTGCCTTTAGTACTTGTTCTACTTGAGTTGTAACCATGGAAGCATGTTTACTGATAAGCTTAAGATCACTAACCGTTCTACTCATATAATCACCCAGGTGGTCAAGCATGTAAGCATTATGTTTCAGTTGTCTACTAACATAAGCATTGAAATTTTCTTGTTTAACAATAAAATTATCAAACTCATCCAAGCATTGACTAGCAAGCTTATTATGAGGAATATCACCTTCATGAAATCTATGGAGAGATTTTATCTCTACTACCTGTGTCGGGTTATCAAGACCATGTATTTCCTCTATAGGCGGTAAATTCTTAACATCTCCAGCTTTAATACCTTTTTCTTTCATAAATTTCTTTGCCTCTTGCATATCTTCAGGACTAAGAAATAGAACACCCCTTTTCTTCAGAGTTGGTTTAGGAGTTGGTTCAGGAAGTGTCCAATCAATATCATTACTCAATATATTATTCAATAGCAATTCAGCTTGCTCAACAATTCTTTCCCTGAAAACACACCTAGCACAACTATCTAGTTGGTCTCTGAAAGCATCGGTTAGTCCATTACAAAAGATATCAAGTATTTCATTTTTCTTGAGAGGGTGATCAGTTAAAGCATTAAGTAATTGAAGAAGCCTCCCCAAGCTTGTGGGAGACTCTCTTCTTCAATTTGCACAAAATTAAATATTTCCCTTAAAGCGGCTTGTTTCTTATGAGCGGGAAAATATTTTGCAGAAAAGTAGTAAATCATATCCTGGGGACTATGCACGCAACCAGGAGCAAGAGAATTAAACCATATCTTAGCATCACCCTTTAACGAGAAAGGAAATAATTTGAGAATATAGTAATAGCGAACTTTTTCCTCATGAGCAAATAGGGTGGCTATATCATCCAATTTAGTAAGATGTGCCACAACAATTTCAGATTCATAACCATACAAAGGATCAGATTCAACAAAAGTAATTAACTCAGGATCGACAGAGAATTCATAACCCTTATCAGCAACAAAGATAGGTGAAGTAGCAAAAGCGGGATCAGATTTCATTCTAGCATTCAAGGATTTGTCTTTCAGCTTAGCTAATAGTTTCTTAAGATCCTCCCTATCATTACAAGCAAAGAAGTCTCTAGCAGTTTCTTCATCCATAACATAACCCTCAGGTACAACAGGCAATTCATATCTAGGAGGAGAATCATAATCTTTAGCTTCAATGATATCATCAGTTTCAGTAATTTCATTCTCTCTAACCCTAGCAAGTTGTTCATCAAGAAATTCACCTAGTGGCACAGCATCATCAAGCAAAGAAGTAGTTTCATCATAAGCATCATGCATAGCAGAAGTGGCATCATCAATAACATGCGACATATCAGAATCAATAGCAGGTGTAGGTGTCACAAGTTTACTCAAAACAGAAGGAGAATCAAGTGTAGAGCTAGATGGTAGTTCCTTACCTCCCCTCGTAGTTGAGGGAAGAATCTTAGTTCTTTGATGTTTCAAATTCCTCATAGTGATCAACAGATATAAATCCCAAGTGAATCAAAGAATACAGCTATGCTCCCCGGCAACGGAGCCAGAAAAAGGTCTTGATAACCCACAAGTATAGGGGATCGCAACAGTTTTTGAGGGTAGAGTATTCAACCCAAATTTATTGATTCGACACAAGGGGGGCCAAAGAATATTCTCAAGTATTAGCAGCTGAGTTGACAATTCAACCACACCTAAAAGACTTAATATCTATAGCAAAATATTTAGTAGCAAAGTAGTATGGAAGTAGCGGTAACGGTGGCAAAAGTAACAGTAGCAGTTTTGTAGCAATCGTAATAGCGGCAATGGAAAAGTAACGGAGCAAAGATCAATATGAAATGGGCTCGTAGGCAATGGATCAATGATGGATAATTATGTCGGATGACATTCATCATGCAATAGTTATAACATAGGGTGACACAGAACTAGCTCCAATTCATCAATATAATGTAGGCATGTATTCCGAATATAGTCATACGTGCTTATGGAAAAGAACTTGCATGACAATTTTTGTCCTACCCTCCCGTGGCAGCAGGGTCCTAATGGAAACTAAGGGATATTAAGGCCTCCTTTTAATAGAGTACCAGACCAAAGCATTAGCACTTAGTGAATACATGAACTCCTCAAACTACGGTCATCATCAGGAAGTGTCCCGACTATTGTCACTCCGGGATTGCCGGATCATAACACGTAGTATGTGACTATTGACTTGCAAGATAGGATCAAGAACACAAATATATTCATGAAAACATAATAGGTTCAGATCTGAAATCATGGCACTCGGTCCCTAGTGACAAGCATTAAGCATAGCAAAGTCATAGCAACATCAATCTTAGAACATAGTGGATACTAGGGATCAAACCCTAACAAAACTAACTCGATTACATGGTAAATCTTCTCCAACCTATCACCGTCCAGCAAGCCTACGATGGGATTACTCACGCACGGCGGTGAGCATCATGAAATTGGTGATGGAGGATGGTTGATGATGATGATGGCGACGGATTCCCCTCTCCGGAGCCCCGAACAGACTCCATATCTGCCCTCCAGAGGAAGAACAGGGCCTGGGGGCGACTCCGTATTGTAAAATGCGATGAATCCTTCTCTCTGATCTTTTTCTCCCCGTACGTAAATATATTGAGTTGGAGTTGAGGTCGGTGGAGGTCCAGGGGCACACAACAATGGATGGCGCGCCCCCCACCATTATGGCCAGGGTGTGGGCCCCCTTCACTTAATTCTTTCACCAATTTTTTTATTAATTCCAAAAATTATCTCCATTAAGTTTCACGTCATTCCAATAACTTTTATTTCTGTGCAAAAATAACACCATGGCAATTCTGCTGAAAACAGCGTCAGTCCGGGTTAGTTCCATTCAAATCATGCAAGTTAGAGTCCAAAACAAGGGCAAAAGAGTTTGGAAAAGTAGATACGATGGAGACGTATCAAGTATATACATGATCATCACCTTGGATATCGTCATAATTATTATTTTTTATCAATTGCCCAACAGTAATTGATTCGTCTTCAACGTATCTATAATTTTTGATTGTTCCATGCTGTTATATTACAAATCTTGGATGTTTTACAACCATTTTATAGCAACTTTATATCATTTTTTGGGACTAGACTATTGACATAGTGTCGAGTGCCAGTTGTTATTTTTTCTTGTTTTTTACTTTGCAAAAAATCAATACCAAACAGAGTCCAAACGCAGCGAAACTTTTTGGAGATTTTTTCTAGACCAGAAGACACACTATGGGCCAAAGAAGTACCAGAGAGGGGCTTCGAGGGGAGCACAACCCACCTGGGTGTGCCTGGGGGCCCAAGCGCACCCTGGTGGGTTGTGCCCACCTCGGCCGCCTCCCGCACCGCCTCTTTGCTCTATAAATACGCCGAAAATCTAAAAACCCTAGGGGAGTCGACGAAACACAATTCTAGCCGCCACAAGTTCCAAAAACACCAGATCCAATCTAGACACCATCACGGAGGGGTTCATGTCACATCCCTAGTTCTGGTATGACCTAGGCTAGCTAGTCATGTGTGTATCATGTTTAAATTTCATTTAAATTTGAAATGGGGATTTATGAAACCCTCAGAATTCATTTTTGGAAATGACCCAAATAAAAAGTGCTCCAAAAAGGTCCAAGAAAATGTTCATGTTGCTCTCTGAAAATATTTGACAGAGATAAAAATCAAACCAATATTTTTGGGAGCTCATAAGTATTTATTTTGGCCACTTGGATTAATCCAGTAATTATTTTGCCTTGGATATATATATATGTTATGTATATAATATATGTCCAAAAATTATGCCAGTTGTTGAGGAGCTCTGGAATAATACCACTAGCCCCTACAAAATTGGCATAAGAAAATAAAATGGTTTAGTATTTTTATTAAATCAAACTAATGTCAAAAAAATAGAAAACCGAAAAGAAATGGAAAAACTTATCTCGCACTAACCTGTGGCCCATCTCCTGTGCTGGCCCAGCACTGTGCGGCCCAGCTAGACCAGCCCACCAGCGCCGTCGTCCTCCTGGCGCCAGTCGGCCAGGCGTGTGGCTGGCGCGCGTGCACGGCTGTGCCGCCACGCCACCGGCCTGCCTGTCCTCCCCCTCACCGCCTGGAACACCCGCGCGAAGCCATGCGTCGCCCCGCACCTCTCTCACTCTCTCTCGTTCTCCCCCCTGGATCTCTCCCTCTCACCCGCCCGAGCGCCACCGTCGCTGCTGCTCGCCGTTGCCGCGCCCACCGCCATGGCCTCGCCTCCCCAACAAGCTTAGAAGCTTTGCCGCGTCTCCCTCGTCCTCTCCGTCAAGCCACGCGCCTCAGGAGGCCCTGGAGCGCCTCCATCGCCGTCGCCTTCATCTCCGGCCGCCGTGGATCCCCTTCGCTGCCCTGCCGACTCTAGTGCATCCCCGAGCTCGCCGTCAAGCCCGTCGAGTCCGCTGTGAGCTCCTACTTCGTTCTCCTCTCTCCGTTCCTCCATTCTCGCGTCGTAGCTCCCTCCCCCACCACGGCCGTAGCACCTCACCACCGACCATGTTGCCACCGCAGCCACACCTACATGAACCTGCAAACGAGCACGCCACCATGGTCAGTATGTCTCCAAGAGACGAACGCGACCAACCCCGGCCCCTGCCGTGTATTGTAGCCCCTTCTCCCCTCCCCGCCGAACTCCGGTCGCCGCCCAAGTGGTCGCCGTCGTCGGTCTAGGCCGTCCCCGGTGAAACGGAGGGCACCAGTGGATGCGCGCGAGCACCAGCTCCTCGCAGATGATCTCCGCCGCCCATTTGGTCGTCGGAGACACAATCCCGCAGCCCGTCGCCGCGTCTGGCTTTGTCGGCGCCGAGTCGCTGGTGGGGTTAGCCCCGGTTGACTGGGTTTGACCCCGTCTGACCAGGGTTTGACCACCCTGGGTCACTGACGCGTGGGGCCAGCCCTGTTAATTAAACCAGTTTAGGTTAATTTAAATTAGGATTAGCCATAATCACTAACACTTGGGACCCACACGTCATGTTTGACCCCAGTCAGTGCTGTTGACTTGCTGACGCAGGCATGACGCGGGGCTGGCGCAGTTATTTATTTTCTGGTATTAAAATAAAACATGAAATTCCAGAAAATGATATAAACTTTAAAAAATCATAGAAATTCAACCGTAGCTCAGATTGAAAATATATGAAAAATTATCAGAAAAATCCAATCTATCCATCTGAACCAATTTCATGCATGACAAACCAACTTATACCTACTGTATAGGTGAAAACATATAAATGGCATTTATAAAGGGCTTATTTTGGAGTTGCATTTGAATCTTTGGTTCAAATGGACTTCAACCAAATGAATGCTGGTTGCATTAGCTCAAACAACATCACATCTACATGCCATGATCATGCATCATATTGCTGCATATGATAGTGTATTGATTGTTGACACTGTTCCTTCTCGATAGGTCCTGCTCCGGAGAGTGTTCCAGAGTACCTGTCTGAGGAGCAGTGCCTCCCCTGTTGATCTACCAGGCAAGCAAACTGTAACGCCCCGGATTCGATGCGCCAGGTGTTTGCCAGTTATTCGCCGTCGTTGCCATGTCATTTGCTTGCGTGTTGCACTTTTCCATGTCATCATATGCATTTTATCATGTCATCATGTGCATCGCATTTGCATACGTGTTCGTCACATGCATCCGAGCTTTTTCCCCGTTGTCCGTTTTGCAATCCGACACTCCTATGTCCTCCGGCGTCCCCTTTTACCTCTTTTCATGTGTGGGTGTTAAACTTTCTCGAAATGGCCCGAGGTTTGCCAAGCGGCCTTGGTATAGCACCGGTAGACCGCCTGTCAAGTTTCGTGCCATTTGGAGCTCGTTTGATACTCCAACGGTTAACCGGGTAACCGTAAAGGCCTCTTTTGTTGCAGCCCAACACCCCTTCCAAAGTGGCCCAAAACCCACCAAACTCCCCTCCATGCTCTCGGTCGTTCGATCACGATCGCGTGGCCGAAAACCGCTCCTCATTTGGACTCTCCTAGCTCCCTCTACCTATATAAAGGCCCTCCCCTTCCATTTTCACGGATGAAACCCTAGCTTCTTACTCCTCCCGCCGACGGACACGTCCGCCCGCCGACGGACATGTCCGCTCCGCCCGCCTCCGCCAATCACAGCGCGCCACGTGGCCGCCGCCGGCTCCCCGCGCCGCCGGCCCGCGGAGCCCATCCGGGGCCCGCGCGGGCCCGATCCGCGTCGCCGCCCGCCCGCGGGTGCCGCCGCCCGCCCGCCGCCTCTGCCCGCCGGCGACGCCGCCGCTCGGCCCGTTCCCCACGACGGCGCCCGCGCCGCCCGTCCACGGCTGCCGGCTGCGGCCTCGCCGCCGCGCCCGGCCCGCGCCCCGCCTCCGCCCGCGCCTCCCTGGCCCCGCGCCGCCAGCTCCGCCCTCAGCCGCGCCCCGCGCCGGCCACCGCATCCCGCTCCGGCTGCCCGCCTCCCCACGCTGTAGCCCGGCCCCGCCGCCGGCCGCCGCCGCGGGAGCCGCGCCTCCCCG
The DNA here is from genome assembly GCA_963921465.1 of Triticum timopheevii. Lineage (NCBI taxonomy): Eukaryota > Viridiplantae > Streptophyta > Magnoliopsida > Poales > Poaceae > Triticum > Triticum timopheevii. The sequence goes on from OY997270.1 coordinate 320,319,554, forward strand.
CCCCGCCGTCATCCAAGCGCGCCGCCGGCCGGATCCGGCGAGATCCGGGCCGGGGCCGCCTCCTCCGACCCCCTCCGGCCGTTCTCCGGCGAGGTCCGTCGCTGCCTCGGTTCGCGTGCCGAGGAACCCTAAATCTGGAGGTTGCCCCGAAACGCCCAAGTCCTAAAATTATTGCATAATCATGCCATGTTTGACCTGCTGTATCTCTGCATCCGTAGCTTCGTTTCGTGCGTGTAATATGTCAAATTGTTCACCTCGACGAGTACTTCATTTCATTCCATTGCATCATTTTAATTTGAGCTCATCTTGATGCCCGAAATGCTGTTGGAAGATTGCATGTTGATGTTAACCTGCTGAAACTGTTATAACTTGCTCATTTATCATTTTTGCCATGATTGATGTGTGTATCCTATGAGTATGAGCTCTACATGTATGTTGATCTATGCCATGCCATCTTTCCAGTGGTGCCAACCATGTATTTTTGTGAGTTGTGTGCTGAGTGTATCAAGCTTGCTAAGTAGGGTAGTTGCTGTTGCTGTTTTCCTGACAGATTCTGTTATATTTTGTTGCTATGTTAACATGCTTCTACTAATCATTCTATGCACAATCTGGAGATGTTCTATAAACATGTTTTGATCTACATGTTATGCCCTATCCATCCATGCCCCTGGTTGCATTTATAGCTTGCTGTAGATTGTTCATATCTTGCTCCAAAGTTGCTTCATAATGTTGCTGTCAGCCTGTTAACATTAAGTTCCATGTTTCCATGATTGTTTGCTAGTGATCCATGCACCCTATGACCTTGCTCTTGCCATGTATAGCTTCATAAACATGCCTTATTACTGTTGGTTGCCTTGCCATGCCATGTATTGCTCTGTGGTGAGTGGTTCGAGCTCACGAACATGCCTACTTATTATTGTTCCTGCCATGTATGAATCTGTCATATAACTTGCCATGTTTACATGGGTGCCACCATATTTTCTGATCCTTTTTGGCTCATGGTCAGTAAGGGACTTTTGATCTATGCTATTAGAAGATTCATGCCATGCCTTTGTTTGCCATGATAAGTTCATGTAACATGTTGTTTGCTTGCTCTAAACATTGCAACCTGATGCTATTTCTGCTAAAGTCTGAAACTGTTATAATTTGCAATCTTACCATGTCCTTTTGAGCATGTTCTAGTGATTTCTGGAGATAGCTCAGTGTTCATGTTTTGTTGTGCTTTACCAGTACTTCATGCCCATGCCTTTTGTTATTATGTTGGGATGTTGTAGCTTATTGTTTTGATGCTTGCAATATGCCTAGTTGCTGTTATGGACAGATTGTTGTTATGACTTGTATAGTGTGTGTGTGTGTGTTGCACCGTTGCTCCGTTTTGAGTGTGCTCTATATGAAACTTGCTTGATTTTGCTTGTAGTTTCATATTATCATGTTGCATCCTTGTATTTAGGTGTTTGCTTGATGTTTGTATGCATTATGCATCAATGCCATGTTTAACTTGTTTTGCTCATATCTTCTAGGCCGTAGCTCCGAATCTAATGAACTTTATATGTAACTTGACTAGAATTTCGTGTAGATCATCTTGGTGCATCTTAACTTGTTGTTTAACAACTTGAACATAATGTTTATTCAGATCTGGACCAATTTCGAAATTTGCATATGAGGACTTACCGGAATTGTTATATGCTATTCCCGGCCTCATTTAAACTTGCCTTGATGTGTTGCTCTTGTATGCATCATCTCTTGCCATGAGTAGCTTCATATAGTCTTGTCATGCATCATGCTTGTTGTGCATCATGTCTTGCCTATGTGTGGTGTGTTTACCATGTTGTGTGTTTCTTCTCGATAGTTCCTGTTTTGTTGCGATCGTGAGGATTCGTTCATCTACGTGTGGTTCGTCTTCGTGGCTTCATCTTCTTCATGGACTCGTTCTCCTTCCTAGCAGGATTTCAGGCAAGATGACCGCTACCCTGGATCTCACTACTATCATTGCTATGCTAGTTGCTTCGTTTTATCGCTATGCTGCGCTACCTATTACATGTTTATCAAGCCATCCCATATTGCCATGAACCTCTAACCTTTGACACCTTTCCTATGCAAACCGTTGTTTAGCTATGTTACCGCTTTGCTCAGCCCCTCTTATAGCGTTGCTAGTTGCAGGTGAAGTTGAAGATTTCTCCATGGTGGACAGGTTTATGTTGGGATATCACAATATCTCTTATATTATTAATGCATCTATATATTTGGTAAAGGGTGGAAGGCTCGGCCTTATGCCTGGTGTTTTGTTCCACTCTTGCCGCCCTAGTTTCCGTCATACCGGTGTTATGTTCCCGGATTTTGCGTTCCTAACGCGGTCGGGTGATTTATGGGACCCCCCTGACAGTTCGCTTTGAATAAAACTTGTCCAGCAAGGCCCAACCTTGGTTTGACCATTTGCCTCACCACCACCTACTTTTTCCCTTGGGAGTCGCTCTCTCGAGGGTCATCTTTATTTTAGCCCCCCCCCCCCCGGGCCAGTGCTTGTCTAAGTGTTGGTCCGAACTGAGCTGCCTGCGGAGCCACCTCGGGGAAACTCGAAGTCTGGTTTTACTCGTAGCTAGTCTCATCCGGTGTTGCCCTGAGAACGAGATATGTGCAGCTCCTATCGGGATTGTCGGTGCATCGAGCGGCTTTGTTGGTCTTGTTTTACCATTGTCGAAATGTCTTGTAAACCAGGATTCCGAGACTGATCGGGTCTTCCTAGGAGAAGGTCTATTCCTTCGTTGATCGCGAGAGCTTGTCATGGGCTAAGTTGGGACACCCCTGCAGGGTATAAACTTTCGAGAGCCGTGCCCGCAGTTATGTGGCAGATGGGAATTTGTTAATGTCCGGTTGTAGATAACTTGACACCGGATCCGAATTAAAACGCATCAACCGCGTGTGTAGCCGTGATGGTCTCTTCTCGGCGGAGTCCGAGAAGTGAACACGGTTTCTGTGTTATGTTTGACGTAAGTAGGAGTTCAGGATCACCTCTTGATCATTGCTAGCTTCACGATCATTCCTTTGTTTCTCTTCTCGCTCACATTTGCGTATGTTAGCCACCATATCATGCTTAGTCGCTGCTGCAACCTCACCACTTTACCCCTTCCTTTCCCATTAAGCTTTGCTAGTCTTGATACCCATGGTAATGGGATTGCTGAGTCCTCGTGGCTCACAGATTACTACAACAACAGTTGCAGGTACAGGTTATGCGATGATCATGACGCGAGAGCGATGCTTGCTTGCGTTGAGTTCTTCTTCTGCTTCTTCGCTCAGGGGATAGGTTCCAGGTCGGCAGCCTGGGCTAGCAGGGTGGATATTGATTGAGTTTCTGTTTATGATTCATCCGTAGTCGGATGTTGTTCTTGTATGTTGTATTGTTGTATTCATGTGACATTGTATGTATCGGATGTATCCCCACTATTATGTAATGTTGATGTAATGATATCCACCTTGCAAAAGTGTCTTCAAGATGCGCTTCTATCCTTGGTGGGACCTTCGAGTTCCTTTTGGATAGGGTCGCATCTTGGGCGTGACAAGTTGGTATCAGAGCCTCGACCGACCTTAGGAGCCCCCTTGATTGATCGTGTAGTTTGGCCGTTGTTGAGTCTAGAAGAAAACTGTTTTCGGAGTCTAGTTATATCGGAGAGTAGGAATTATTTTTACTCCTCTGCCCCTTCGTCGCTCTGGTGAGGATTCTTGACGTAGGTGTTTTGAACTACTCCTCTTCCCCTTCAAATTCTTCTTTAGGTTCACGCAGTTGGTTTTCCGATCGTTGTTCCCCAGCTCTTTTATCCGGTGCATTTCTTGTCAAGTTGACTCGAGTCTCTTCATCTTTGAGTTCAATCCTCAGTTGTTTTCTTTTCCCACCCGCCCTCCCTTCTTCCTCTCGGAACCGGAGTCCATAATCGAGTATCCATCCTACTCATGCGAAGTCTTTGCTTTCTCTCCTCATTGATTTCAACCGGTGTTTTCTCTTCAAGATATTCGTCGATTCCCCTTCCAGTTGCCTGTGTTTTTTCCGCCCTCCCACCCTCTTCTTCCCAGAGCCTGAGTCTTTTTCGACCATCAATTTCATTCGTGTGGAGCCTCTTCAATCTTGTGTCAATCATTTCAACCGGTGAATTCTCGTCTCGGTGGACATTCTTCATCTCTTTTCTTTTCCGGTGGATTCAATTCAAGTTTTTCGGGTTGATCATATTCTTTTTCGTCGACTCAAGTGTTCCCTTTGCTTGTTCGCCTCTCGCCATTCAATCCTTCCGGAGTTCAAGACATCTCAGGAGATTTGTCTGTGTTTGAACTAATTCGAGGTTGTCACCTCATTCAAATATTTCAATCATTTCGGTGCATCATCTATCTGTTCAACAATCCTTTTCCACGGTGTTCTCTTTTGAGTGGGCCCTAACCCACAGGTCTTTTCCCAGGATCTTACCTGACTCTTCTAATTCCCCGGAGTTATTCTCAATTCTTTTCAAGTGTGACGTAAGAATGGATTCCATCAGTCACATGCCTTCTCCAAGATCGCTTCCAATTCTTTTCATTGTTGGCTTAACCTCTTTGTTTTTTTTTCATTCTCCCGGAGTATCTCAGTAATTTCGTGGTGTTTCTCATCATCATTTGAAGATTGAAGAAGAGTTTTTCCTCTAAATCTTGTCCGTTCTCCCGGAGATTCGCGGTGCTAGCTCGATGTTATCCTATCAAATTGTTTCTAGTCATGCAAATTCTTTTCTTCCATCCGGAGCATTTCAGGAGTTGCTTTCTCTCTCGATCATCCGGAGGCCATCCTCTCGGAAGATTTCTTCATTCTAAGTTTTCAGATCCGTTCTCCAATTATTCCATATCTGTGCCCTTTCGTTCGTCTCAATATTCTTCTGGTGCTTTGTTCAAGTATTCTTCAATCAGCTCATGATCTCTTTGTTTTTGCATCTAAATCCCCTCAATCATATTTGTTCTTCTAATTCTTCCCGGTGATTCATTCTCTTTCGTTAGTCGCTTTCGAATTCTTACGGTGGTTCGTTCAAGATTCTTTTCCTTGATTATCATTTAATTCATTCGTTCTTTTCTATCCTACCAGTGGTTCATGAAGACCTTCTCAAGTCACCGCATCCTTCATTTCTATCTCATCATCCTTTTGTCACCGGAGTTCTTCATGGTGGTTCTTCACGATTTAATTCATTCTCAAGAGCTCATCAAGTACCATTCCATCCTCTCAAGTTCGTTCTAATCCTCCCATTTTCAGCCGGAGTGTTGCCTAAATCCTTTTCAGTCTTATTCGTTTCTTTTCTCATTCTAACCACTCCGGTTAGAACGAGCGGTTTCATAGTCTATCTGATTCCGTGAGCTTTCAATTCTCGTGATTCCCATCGTTCCTCTCTTCTTCTCGAGTGCTCTCGATTCTTTGCTTCTTCTCTTGAGTTCTTGCTTCACCTCATCCCTTTTTCCCTTCCGTCTCGGTCCTAAGATCTCAGGACGAGATCTCTTGTTAGTGGAGGAGTGTTGTAACGCCCCGAATTCGATGCGCCAGGTGTTTGCCAGTTATTCGCCGTTGTTGCCATGTCATTTGCTTGCGTGTTGCACTTTTCCATGTCATCATATGCGTTTTATCATGTCATCATGTGCATCGCATTTGCATACGTGTTCGTCTCATGCATCCGAGCTTTTTCCCCGTTGTCCGTTTTGCAATCCGACACTTCTATGTCCTCCGGCGTCCCCTTTTACCTCTTTTCATGTGCGGGTGTTAAACTTTCTCGAAATGGCCCGAGGTTTGCCAAGCGGCCTTGGTATAGCACCGGTAGACCGCCTGTCAAGTTTCGTGCCATTTGGAGCTCGTTTGATACTCCAAGGGTTAACCGGGTAACCGTAAAGGCCTCTTTTGTTGCAGCCCAACACCCCTTCCAAAGTGGCCCAAAACCCACCAAACTCCCCTCCATGCTCTCGGTCGTTCGATCACGATCGCGTGGCCGAAAACCGCTCCTCATTTGGACTCTCCTAGCTCCCTCTACCTATATAAAGGCCCTCCCCTTCCATTTTCGCGGATGAAACCCTAGCTTCTTCCTCCTCCCGCCGACGGACACGTCCGCCCGCCGACGAACATGTCCGCTCCGCCCGCCTCCGCCAATCACAGCGCGCCACGTGGCCGCCGCCGGCTCCCCGCGCCGCCGACCCGTGGAGCCCATCCGGGGCCCGCGCGGGCCCGATCCGCCCCACCGACCGCCCGCGGGTGCCGCCGCCCGCCCGCCGCCTCTGCCCGCCGGCGACGCCGCCGCCCGGCCCGTTCCCCACAACGGCGCCCGCGCCGCCCGTCCACGGCCGCCGGCTGCGGCCTCGCCACCGCGCCCGGCCTGCGCCCCGCCTCCGCCCGCGCCTCCCTGGCCCCGCGCCGCCAGCTCCGCCCTCGGCCGCGCCCCGCGCCGGCCACCGCATCCCGCTCCGGCCGCCCGCCTCCCCGCGCCGGAGACCGGCCCCGCCGCTGGCCGCCGCCACGGGAGCCGCGCCTCCCCGCCCCGCCGTCATCCAAGCGCGCCGCCGGCCGGATCCGGCGAGATCCGGGCCGGGGCCGCCTCCTCCGACCCCCTCCGGCCGTTCTCCGGCGAGGTCCGTCGCTGCCTCGGTTCGCGTGCCGAGGAACCCTAAATCTGGAGGTTGCCCCGAAACGCCCAAGTCCTAAAATTATTGCATAATCATGCCATGTTTGACCTGCTGTATCTCTGCATCCGTAGCTCCATTTCATGCGTGTAATATGTCAAATTGTTCGCCTCGACGAGTACTTCATTTCATTCCATTGCATTATTTTCATTTGAGCTCATCTTAATGCCCGAAATGCTGTTGGAAGATTGCATGTTGATGTTAACCTGCTGAAACTGTTATAACTTGCTCATTTATCATTTTTGCCATGATTGATGTGTGTATCCTATGAGTATGAGCTCTACATGTATGTTGATCTATGCCATGCCATCTTTCCAATGGTGCCAACCATGTATTTTTGTGAGTTGTGTGCTGAGTGTATCAAGCTTGCTAAGTAGGGTAGTTGCTGTTGCTGTTTTCCTGACAGATTCTGTTATATTTTGTTGCTATGTTAACATGCTTCTACTAACCACTCTATGCATAATCTGGAGATGTTCTATAAACATGTTTTGATCTACATGTTATGCCCTATCCATCCATGCCCCTGGTTGCATTTATAGCTTGCTGTAGATTGTTCATATCTTGCTCCAAAGTTGCTTCATAATGTTGCTGTCAGCCTGTTAACATTAAGTTCCATGTTTCCATGATTGTTTGCTAGTGATCCATGCACCCTATGACCTTGCTCTTGCCATGTATAGCTTCATAAACATGCCTTATTACTGTTGGTTTCCTTGCCATGCCATGTATTGCTCTGTGGTGAGTGGTTCGAGCTCACGAACATGCCTACTTATTATTGTTCCTGCCATGTATGAATCTGTCATATAACTTGCCGTGTTTACATGGGTGCCACCATATTTTCTGATCCTTTTTGGCTCATGGTCAGTAAGGGACTTTTGATCTATGCTATTAGAAGATTCATGCCATGCCTTTTTTTGCCATGATAAGTTCCTGTAACATGTTGTTTGCTTGCTCTAAACATTACAACCTGATGCTATTTCTGCTAAAGTCTGAAACTGTTATAATTTGCAATCTTACCATGTCCTTTTGAGCATGTTCTAGTGATTTCTGGAGATAGCTCAGTGTTCATGTTTTGTTGTGCTTTACCAGTACTTCATGTCCATGCCTTTTGTTATTATGTTGGGATGTTGTAGCTTATTGTTTTGATGCTTGCAATATGCCTAGTTGCTGTTATGGACAGATTGTTGTTATGACTTGTATAGTGTGTGTGTGTGTTGCACCGTTGCTCCGTTTTGAGTGTGCTCTATATGAAACTTGCTTGATTTTGCTTGTAGTTTCATATTATCATGTTGCATCCTTGTATTTAAGTGTTTGCTTGATGTTTGTATGCATTTTGCATCAATGCCATGTTTAACTTGTTTTGCTCATATCTTCTAGGCCGTAGCTCCGAATCTAATGAACTTTATATGTAACTTGACTAGAATTTCGTGTAGATCATCTTGGTGCATCTTAACTTGTTGTTTAACAACTTGAACATAATGTTTATTCAGATCTGGACCAATTTTGAAATTTGCATATGAGGACTTACCGGAATTGTTATATGTTGTTCCCGGCCTCATTTAAACTTGCCTTGATGTGTTGCTCTTGTATGAATCATCTCTTGCCATGAGTAGCTTCATATAGTCTTGTCATGCATCATGCTTGTTGTGCATCATGTCTTGCCTATGTGTGGTGTGTTTACCATGTTGTGTGTTTCTTCTCGATAGTTCCTGTTTTGTTGCGATCGTGAGGATTCGTTCATCTATGTGTGGTTCGTCTTCGTGGCTTCATCTTCTTCATGGACTCGTTCTCCTTCCTAGCGGGATTTCAGGCAAGATGACCGCTACCCTGGATCTCACTACTATCATTGCTATGCTAGTTGCTTCGTTCTATCGCTATGCTGCGCTACCTATTACCTGTTTATCAAGCCATCCCATATTGCCATGAACCTCTAACCTTTGACACCTTTCCTATGCAAACCGTTGTTTAGCTATGTTACCGCTTTGCTCAGCCCCTCTTATAGCGTTGCTAGTTGCAGGTGAAGTTGAAGATTTCTCCATTGTGGACAGGTTTATGTTGGGATATCACAATATCTCTTATATTATTAATGCATCTATATATTTGGTAAAGGGTGGAAGGCTCGGCCTTATGCCTGGTGTTTTGTTCCACTCTTGCCGCCCTAGTTTCCGTCATACCGGTGTTATGTTCCCGGATTTTGCGTTCCTAACGCGGTCGGATGATTTATGGGACCCCCCTGACAGTTCGCTTTGAATAAAACTTGTCCAGCAAGGCCCAACCTTGGTTTTACCATTTGCCTCACCACCACCTACTTTTTCCCTTGGGAGTCGCTCTCTCGAGGGTCATCTTTATTTTAGCCCCCCCCCCCCGGGCCAGTGCTTGTCTAAGTGTTGGTCCGAACTGAGCTGCCTGCGGGGCCACCTCGGGGAAACTCGAAGTCTGGTTTTACTCATAGCTAGTCTCATCTGGTGTTGCCCTGAGAACGAGATATGTGCAGCTCCTATCGGGATTGTCGGCGCATCGGGCGGCTTTGCTGGTCTTGTTTTACCATTGTCGAAATGTCTTGTAAACCGGGATTTCGAGACTGATCGGGTCTTCCTGGGAGAAGGTCTATTCCTTCGTTGATCGCGAGAGCTTGTCATGGCCTAAGTTGGGACACCCCTGCAGGGTATAAACTTTCGAGAGCCGTGCCCGCGGTTATGTGGCAGATGGGAATTTGTTAATGTCCGGTTGTAGATAACTTGACACCAGATCCGAATTAAGACGCATCAACCGCGTGTGTAGCCGTGATGGTCTCTTCTCGGCAGAGTCCGGGAAGTGAACACGGTTTCTGTGTTATGTTTGACGTAAGTAGGAGTTCAGGATCACCTCTTGATCATTGCTAGCTTCACGACCGTTCCTTTGTTTCTCTTCTCGCTCTCATTTGCGTATGTTAGCCACCATATCATGCTTAGTCGCTGCTGCAACCTCACCACTTTACCCCTTCCTTTCCCATTAAGCTTTGCTAGTCTTGATACCCATGGTAATGGGATTGCTAAGTCCTCGTGGCTCACAGATTACTACAACAACAGTTGCAGGTACAGGTTATGCGATGATCATGACGCGAGAGCGATGCTTTCTTGCGTTGAGTTCTTCTTCTGCTTCTTCGATCAGTGGATAGGTTCCAGGTCGGCAGCCTGGGCTAGCAGGGTGGATATTGTTTGAGTTTCTGTTTATGATTCATCCGTAGTCGGATGTTGTTCTTGTATGTTGTATTGTTGTATTCATGTGACATTGTATGTATCGGATGTATCCCCACTATTATGTAATGTTGATGTAATGATATCCACCTTGCAAAAGCGTCTTCAAGATGCGCTTCTATCCTTGGTGGGACCTTCGAGTTCCTTTTGGATAGGGTCGCATCTTGGGCGTGACACAAACCCCCTTGTTCATTCCGATACAATACTACTCTCTCGCTGCTGCTCTCTGTTATTGCATTAGGACAACAATGATTCAATTGCTACTTTGTGTTGTGGTAGTTGAACCCATTCCTCTGCATGACCTGTCATTGCCACAGTAAATAGTTAAAACCCACTAGCATGTGTAGGAGTTGATTGAAGCCATTGTTGTGTTCCTACCATGCCATGCCTGCTATTGCCTAGAGTGTGCAGGTCTGATTCATTGGGAATGAATTGGAGTGCAGTTCTATGTTCTGATGCTAAGAGTGAAGTGTGTGAACACGATTTGGTAAAGGTAGCAGTGAGAGGCCATGTAGGAGTACATGGTGGGTTGTCTCACTGGAACCATCCTTAAGCACTGAGTTCTGTGTATGTTGTCCAATGACTAGTTACTACCACACATTGGGCTCCGGGCGCTCCAAGCCCTCTCGACTTATTAACCGACTTGATCTCTGTCCAGGAGTTGCAACTAGTTTCTGGTGTTTGTAGGTAGTGTTATTTTTCTACCAAGTGGCACCCGGCAGGGTGGGCTTGCAATAGACTAGGCACACATGGCCTAGTGTACCGGGTGGCACCTGTATGGTGGGCTCAGGAACCCTGCACACATTGTTTGGGGCTGTGATGGAAACCTCGGTCGGACTCCCTTGCGGATAGAATCCGAATAGGCGATAAACCTGGACTAGAGTCTTGTGTGGTTAGTCAGGTCATGGCCGACACCCTCGCCAGGCTTCTGCTTGAAGGTTGCCGAGATACATGACGTGTACATGGCGGTAAGTGGCGAGAGCATGTGCGAAGAAGTACACCCCTGCAGGGTTAACATGATCTATTCGAATAGCCGGGTCTGCGGTTATGGACTTCTTGGATGCTTACGTGGTACATAGACAACTGAAGTGGATACTCTAAAATGCTCAAGACAAGTGTGAGTGCTATGGATGGCCTTCTCGTAGGGAGACAGGAATGAATCCATAGTGGTGTATTGTGTGGTGATTAGTGGACTCGTGTGCGCCATCTCACCTCAAAGAGTTTCTCGTAGTCGTAGAACAGGATAGCCACTGAGTCAAAGCTGGCTTGCTGCAACTAAACCCCACATTACCCTCTTGATACAAACACATGTATGATAGGATCTGATGTAAGTCTTGCTGAGTACCTTTGTACTCATGTTGCTTTATTTGTGTTTTTGTAGCGGAGACTTCGGTCTTACTAGTGTTCTCATGGACTTCGACAAGTAGCTTGTACCTCAGCTATGATCTTGATCGGATATTGTAGATAGTCAGGCTCTTCAGCCCCCTTTTCATTTGTAGATGTCTGTACTCAGACATGTAATGCTTCCGTTTGTTGCTTGTATGCTCTGAATGTTGCGTCATGTGACCCCTGTTTGTAATAAATGCTATGATGGCTCTTCTAAGCCTTTACCTATATGAGTTGTTGAGTTATGTTGTGATGCCATGTTGTACAGCACATACTTGCATGTTATGCGTACATGTAATGTGTATTGCTATGTGTGAGATCTGACTATCTAGCTGTTTATCCTTAGTAGCCTCTCTTACCGGAAAATGACTCCTAGTGCTTCCACTGAGCCCTGGTAGCTTGCTACTGCTCCAGAACACTTAGGCTGGCCGGCATGTGTCCTTCTTCGTTCATGTGTCTGTCCCTTCGGGGAAATGTCATGCGGTGTCTACCGTAGTCCTATTAGCCTGCTACAGCCCAGATTCTCCGGAGTCCTGCTAGCCCAGCTGCTACAGCCCGGATTCACTCGCTGATGACCGACACGTTCATTGCTGGGTCATGTATGCCTGTTCCTGTAAGTTAGTGCCACTTTAGGTTCACGACTAGCCATGTCAGCCCAGGTTCTTTGTCATATGGATGCTAGCGACACCATCATATACGTGTACCAAAAGGCGCAAATGGTCCCGGGCATGGTAAGGCGACACCCGTGGGAATACCATGCGTGAGGCCGCAAAGTGATATGAGGTGTTACATGCTAGATCAGTGTGGCATAGAATCGGGGTCCTGACAGCTTTGGTATCAGAGCCTGACTGCCTGTAGGATTACCAAGCCAAACTGGTCGAAGTTGAGTCTAGAAATTCTTTAGTTATGTAAGGGAATTGATTGTGGGAAGGAACGTAAGGCTCTTTTTACTCCTTTACATCATGGCCTTCTGATCTGAGTCATCCTATCTTTCCTACGGGGTTAAGAAACTAGGATTTCTCTTCCATCTATTAGGATCACGTGTTACTAGTCCCATAGGATTGGTTGATCAGAGTCATATCCCAGTTTTCGAGTACTTCCAGTGTAGTCTGTTTAGTATTATTCCAGAACCTTGAGTGGTGATGTTGAGTTGTGTTACTATCCCATTTTAGCAGGATGTCTCATTCTGAGCACTTTACTGTCATTATGCTGCCAGAATTGCCCTAGGAATTCGAGAGATACTAATTTCCTTGTCCTAACTTCTACAGCCTATAGTTGATGCTGATTTCGTCCTTGGTTTCGTTTCTTAGGATGTCATCAGTTAAGCGAAGTTCTGTTGCTCGTAGCCAGAATCACGGACATGGTAGGGATGAGGATCCTCCCGACCAGCCTTTGTTGGCAGAGTTCATGTTAGAGATCGAGAGAAACAAGCGTGAGTCCAACCGCTTGTTGGCACGTATCGAGGAGAACACCGCACATCAGTTCAAAGAGTCTGCGACCATTCATGACTTCATTCGCTTGACCCACCCACCTTTCACCATTCCATTGAGCCACTCGATGCAGATGACTGGCTCCGTATCACCACTCATAAGTTGCATTCCGCGAACGTAGCTGAAGATGACAAGGTCACCTATGCCACATACCATCTAGAAGGTCCTGCTAGTCTTTGGTGGCAGAACTATGAGGTTATGCTTCCAGCTGGCCAGATTCCTACCTGGAGGGATTTCACTGAGGCTTTTCGCGAGCATCACATTCCTCAGGCCCTCGTCGATCGCAAGAGAGAAGAGTTTTGTAGTTTCACCCAGAGCAAGATGGTTGTTGATGCTTACAGTAGAGAGTTTGAGAACCTCGCCCGCTATGCCACAAAAGAGGTGTCCACGAACGCATAGAAGCAGGCTAGGTTCCGGAAGGGTCTCAACCCCAAGTTGCGTCGTGATCTTCACCTGCATCATTGTGATACATTCCAAGCTCTTGTGAATAAGGCCATTAATGCAGAGACAACTCAGCTCACTTACGAGGAGTCTCGTAAGCACACCCGTGATTTGGGATCCTCCTCCGATTCTAGTTCTCAGAAGCGTTGGATTTGGGTTCCAAACTCCGCTCTTCCTTCTGGATATTCACTGAGACCATCCTATGTGGTGCCTCACCCAGCTCAGTCGCATGCTCCACCCAGGCCTATTGCTAGACCGCTTGTCAGTGCGGGTCCACGACCAACCTCAGGGACTTGCTTCACATGCGGGAAGCCAGGACATTATGCACGTGACTGCTCTCAGACTAGTTATGCTCCACCCCAGCCTGAGAAGTCTGTTGGCTGTGTTAAGCCATCAAGCAAGACGATCAGTGCCAAGCCAGCTTGCACTAAACATGGACATATGCATCATGTCTCAGCTAAAGACGCTCATGATGATCCGGATGTTGTTCCTGGTACACTCCTTGTAAATTGTCATCCAACATCGGTTCCGTTCGACACTGGAGCATCTCACTCCTTCATTTCTGAAGGCTATGCTCGTTTGCACGAAATGTCATTTTGTGATATGCCAACTCCGCTTGAAATCCAAACCCCAGGGTCTAGATGGCAAACCACCAGAATAAGCTATGGTAATGAAATCCTTGTTGACAGACTTGTATTCCTTTCATCACTTGTAGCCCTCAAGTCCTCAGATATTAACATCATCTTGGGTATGGACTGGATGACAGCTCATCATGCGAAGATTGATTGTTACACCAGGTCTGTTCAGCTTACACACCCATCTGGCAAGATAGCCACTGTCTCCACTAGATGGCAAGATAGCTTACACACCCATTTGAATCTTCTCTGAATTCTTATATGCATGATTTGATATCTTTGTAATTCACTTCGAACTATCGATTTGATTTGGCCAACTAGATTGGTTTTTATTGCAATGGGAGAAGTGCTTAGCTTTGGGTTCAATATTGCGGTGTCCTTTCCCAGTGACAGTAGGGGCAGCAAGGCATGTATTGTATTGTTGCCATCAAGGATAAAAAGATGGGGTTTTCATCATATTGCTTGAGTTAATTCCTCTACATCATGTCATCTTGCTTAATGCGTTACTCCGTTCTTTATGAACTTAATACTCTAGATGCATGCTGGATAGTGGTCGATGTGTGGAGTAATAGTAGTAGATACATAATCGTTTCGGTCTACTTGACACAGACATGATGCCTATTCATGATCATTGCCTTAGATATCATCATAACTTTGCACTTTTCTATCAATCGCTCGGCAATAATTTGTTCACCCACCGAAATATTTTCTATCTTGAGAGAAACCTATGGCCCCTGGGTCTATTTTCCATCATATAAGTTTATGATCTACAATATTAGTTTTCGATTTACTTCCTTTGCAATCTTTTACTTTTTGATCTACAAAACAAAAATACCCAAAATATTTACTTTACCATTTATCTATCTCTATCAGATCTCGCTTTTGCAAGTAACCGTGAAGGGATTCACAACCCCTTTATCGCGTTGCGTGCAAGTTGTTGATTGTTTGTGCAGGTATTCAGTGACTTGTGTGTTGTCTCCTACTGGATTGATACCTTGGTTCTCAAACTGAGGGAAATACTTACTCTACTTTGCTGCATCACCCTTTCCTCTACAAGGGAAAAACCAACGCAAGCTCAAGAAGTAGCAGGAATAATTTCTGGCGCCGTTGCTGGGGAGATCTACGACAAGTCAAGACATAGCAAGTACCCATCATAAACTCTCATCTCTTGCATTACATTATTCGCCATTCGCCTCTCGTTTTCCTCTCCCCCACTTCTAAAACGGTTTTCGTAAAGATTTGCCTTTTCTTTGCCCCTCTTCCGGTCATCGGATCTCGACAAACACACCGCAAAAAAGTATTACATCGAATAGATTTCCAAGAACATCGAGGAGAACATGGTATTGAGAATCAAAGAGAGAGAAGAAGTCATCTAGCTACTAGCTATGGACCCGTAGGTCTATCGTAAAATACTCACGCTTCATCAGAAGGGCAATAGAGTTGATGTAGAAGCTCTCCGTGATTGAATCCCCCTCTGGCAGGGTGCCGGAAAAGGTCCCTAGATGGGATCTCACGGTCACAGGTAAAGAAGGTTGTGGTGGTGCAAAGTGTTTTCGTGGATGCCCCTGGTGGTTTGGGGATATTTGGGAATATATAGGCAAAAGAATTAGGTCAGGAAGGTCATGGGGGGCCCACAAGGGTGGAGGCGCCCCTTACCCCCCTGGGCGCGTCCTCCATCCTTGTGGCTGCCTCGTGGCTCCTCCGACTTCATCTCCAAGTCACTTGGTTGTCTTTTGGTCCAAGAAATTGTGAAGGTTTCATTCCGTTTGGACTCCGTTTGGTATTCCTTTTCCGTGAAACTCAAAAAGAAGGAAGAACATGAACTAGCACTGGGTTCTAGGTTAATAGGTTAGTCGCAAAAATAATATAAAATAGCATGTTAATGCATATAAAACATCCAAAATAGATAATATAATAGCATGGAACAATCAAAAATTATAGATACGTTGGTGACGTATCAGCCACCTTGGGAATCCACGAGTTGAGTGCCAAAACATACATCAAGTGAATCAATAGAACACCCCATTGTCACCACGGGTATCTGATACGTCTCCAACGTATCTATATTTTTTGATTGTTCCATGCTGTTATATTATCATTCTTGGATGTTTTATAATCATTTTATAGTAATTTCATATCATTTTTTGGTACGAACCTATTGACATAGTGCCAAGTGCCAGTTGTTGTTTTCTGCATGTTTTTTACATTGCAGGAAATCAATACCAAACAGAGTCCAAACGCAGCGAAACTTTTTGTGGATTTTTTGGGACCAGAAGACATCCAATGGGCCGGATAAGTGCTTAGGGGTGCTCCGAGGGGAGCACAACCCACCAGGGCACGCTTGGAGGCCCAGGCGCGCCCTGGTGGGTTGTGCCCACCTTGGGTGCCTCCTGAACCGACTATTTGCTCTATAAATAACCCAATATTCCAGAAACCCGAGGAGAGTCGACGAAAATCAATTCCAGCCGCCGCAGAGTCCAGAACCACCAGATCCAATCTAATCACCATCACGGAGGGGTTCATCATGCCCATTGGTGCCTCTCCGATGATGCGGAGTAGTCTTTTGTAGACCTACGGGTCCGTAGTTAGTAGCTAGATGGCTTCCTCTCTCTCTCTTTTGATTCTCAATACAATGGTCTCTTGGAGATCCATACGATGTAACTCTTTTTGCAGTGTGTTTGTTGGGATCGGATGAACTTTGAGTTTATGATCAGATCTATCTTTTTATACATGAAAGTTATTTGAGTCTTCTTTGATCACTTATATGCATGATTTCTTATAGCCTCATATTTCTTCTCCGATATTTGGGTTTTGTTTGGCCAACTTGATCTATTTATCTTGCAATGGGAAGAGGTGCTTTGTGATGGGTTCGATTTTACGGTGCTTGATCCCAGTGACAGAACGGGAACCGACACGTATGTATCATTGCCATTAAGGATAACAAGATGGTGTCTATTTCTACATAAATAGATCTTGTCTACATCATGTCATTGTTCTTATTGCATTACTTCGTTTCTCCATGAACTTAATACACTAGATGCATGCTGGATAGCGGTCGATGTGTGGAGTAATAGTAGTAGATGCAGGCAGGAGTCGGTCTACTAATCTTGGACGTGATGCCTATATAATGATCATTGCCTGGATATCGTCATGATTTTTTGAAGTTCTATCAGTTGCCCAACAGTAATTTGTTTACCCACCGTTTGCTATTTTTCTCGAGAGAAGCCACTAGTGAAATCTACGGCCCCCGGGTCTCTTCTTTAATATATTTGCCTTTGCAATCTATTTTCCTTTGCTTTTATTTTCAGATCTACTAAACCAAAAATACAAAAATACCTTGCTGCACTTTATTTCATTTGGCATTCGACCTATCAATTGTTACAACTCTCTCACATCCTTTTGCCAATTTCTGACACCATTACCCGAAAGGGATTGACAACCCCTTTAACACATTGGGTTGCGAGTATTTGTTATCTGTGTGCAGGTGCTGTTTACATAGTGTTGCTTGGTTCTCCTACTGGTTCGATAACCTTGGTATCATCACTGAGGGAAATACCTACCATTGTTGTGCTGCATCACCCCTTTCTCTTTAGGGAAATACGGACGTAGTTCTAGCAGACATCAAAAGGAATTTCTGGCGCCATTGCTGGGAAGGATCATCAACATCTACCAGGATCCTAATCACAAATCTCATCTCCTCGCAATTTACATTATTTTCCATTTGCCTCTCGTTTTCCTCTCCCTCACTTCACAAAAAAGTGTTGTTTTTATTCGCCCTCTTTTTTGTTCGCCGTTTTCTCGGCAGATCCCATGTTTGCTTGTGTTTCCATGTGTCTTCTATTTGCTTGCATCTTCACTTGCTAAAAATAAATTGTTATGGATCCTCATACACTTGCTAATATTTTCAAGAGATCCAATTATGATGAACCCATTGCTAGTGAATTGAGTTCACTAGATTACCTTTATGAAGTTTTGCTTGAGATTCATGAATCTGAAAATTGTGATGGAGTATTAAAATAAGGAATTTATAAAGTGGTTCATGATAGCTCCTCAGATGAAAAGCATGATTGCAATGATATTATTATAAATTCTATTAATGTCAACCATGCTACTAATATGCAAAACCCCAAGCTTGGGGATGCTAATATTGCTTTGTCCGCTACCTATTGCAATGATCATGATTGGGGTGATAATGATTCTTATGATCTTAAAAATTTATTTAAACCTCATGATGAATATGCTTGCGATAATATTAAAAGTGGGTTTGGAAGAGTGTCAACTTTAGCTAAAAATAATCCCACATATTTGGAGAGTGTTCAATCTTATGATTTTTTTGGATAAAAGTGGGCTTGGAGAGGTCATGATTTTATTCTATGATAATCCCACTATTTTGGAAGCGTGTTAGCTTTGCATGCATGTGGATCATGAAGAAAATATTTTATGTGATAGTTATATTTTTGAATTTGATTATGATCCTACATGTAATTATTATGAGAGAGGAAAATATGGTTGTAGGAATTTTCATGTTACTAATTTACCTCTCGTTATGTTTAGATCGTTAATGTTTTATTCCTCTTCTTTGCATATGTTAGATGTTTCTTGTCTTGATAATTTGTTTTCTTATAAAATTCCTATGCATAGAAAGTATGTTAGCGTGTTTGTCACATGTATCATGATGCTCTCTTTGTGCTTCAATTCTTGTCTTTTATGTGAGCATCATTAAAATCTTATGCCTAGCCAGGGGCGTAAAACGATGGCGCTTGTTGGGAGGCAACCCAATGAATAAAATTTATTTTTGCCTTTTGCTTTCTGTTCATGAGTGTTTGCACAATTATGCTACTGTTATGATTGTGTTTTTTGTGTTTTAATTAGCATTTGTGCCAAGTAAAGCCTTTAGGATCTTCTTGGGTGATAATTGTTTGATCTTGCTGAAAAACAGAAATTTCGCGCCCACGAAAATAATTCTCATTTTTAATAGAAGAGTGATAAAATACCAATTCTTTATGCATAAGATTAATATACAAATTTCTCAAGTTTTCATAATTTTAAACGATTTTGGGAATTTCAGAAGTATTCGAAATATCCAGATTACTACAGACTGTTCCGTTTTTGACAGATTCTGTTTTCTTTGTGTTGTGTGCTTGTTTTGATGATTCTATGGTTTTCCTTGAAGAGTTTTGCCAGAGAAAAGTTGGAATACAGTAGATATAATGCAAGAATAAAATATGAATGGGTTGCAACATTACTTATAGTAGTGATTTGCTTTCTTATACTCTCACGAAAGTTTTGTTGAGTTTTGTGTGATTGAAGTTTTCAAATTTTGGGTGATATTACGATGGATGAAGGAATAAGGAGTAAGAAGAGCCTAAGCATGGGGATGCCCATGGCATCCCAAGCTATTATCCAAAGAGAAGCAAGCAACTAAGCTTGGGGATGCCCCAAGTGGCATCCCCTCTTTCTTCTAACGACCATCTGTATTTTACTCGAAGCTATATTTTTATTCGTCACTATGAGTTTTGCTTGGAGCGTCTTGTATGGTATGAGTCTTTGCTTGTTTTGCTTTTTTTGTTTTAAGTCTTGATCCCTTGCTGGACACACCTATTTGAGAGAGCCAAAATTATCCCATGACTTGTTAGAATTGCTCTCTGTGCTTCACTTAAATTTTTATGAGCTATGGAATTGCTCTAGTGCTTCACTTATATCTTTTTGAGCACGGTGTGCTTTAGTATCTTTGAAGAAATGATCTCTTGCTTCACTTAGATTTATTTGAGAGTTAGTAAATTTTTCAAGAAGTTCTTTGTTGCTTCACTTAAATTAATTTGAGAGAAAGAAATATTATGCTCATGATCTTCACTTACATTTGTTCGAGCTTATCAAAAGTAACACATGAAAATTAGTTCCAAAGTGATAGATATCCAAGAAGGATATAAAACTTTCATGATGATCACTGGAAAAAATAAACTTGATTCCTTGTAATAGTTTTGAGATATGATGATGTGATATGGGAGTCATGTTGATGAGTAATTATGCTTTAGTAAGAATATTGGTGTTAAGGTTTGTGATTCCCTATGCAAGCACGAAAGTCAATAGTCATGCTATGAAATTACATCCTACTTGTGGTGCATTATTCGGTGTTAATTATGCTTAATGCTCGCTTATGAGATTATTTGTTTCTTGGTTGGTCGCTTCTCAATCTTTTGCTAGCCTTCATTTTGCACTAAGTATGATCACTACTTGTGCATCCAAAATCCTTTAAACCAGTTTTGCCACATGAGTCCACTATACCTACCTATATGCGGTATTCTTTTGCCGTTCTAAGCAAATTTGTATGCGCCATCTCTAATTTTCAAAATAAATTTCTCTTTTGTGTGCTCGTACCGCTCGTGAGGCGGTGAGGGGTGGCCAATATTTTCCATGCTAGATGTGTTATTCTCACAACGAGTGTTTATTCACTTGTCATTGCACGAGAGTAAGACAAAGGTATTAGGGATGCCCAGTCCCGAAATGAAAAATGAATTTACTTTATGTTGTCAAATAATAAATTCCTTGAAAAGTGTTGGTGTGGAGAGCACCCATGGATACGGTTAGCCATGGAAAGTGAAAGTATGGTGGAAAAAGGAATAAACTTTATTTTCTGTTTGGGAACCGCCTATGATATATCTAGCATGGAAAGTGTTGGGAGCTCTAAGTCGTTTTCGTTGGTGGGAAAAGTATGCCTCTCAAAATGTTTTTATCTCTCAATTTTCGCTTTGAGCTCTGGCACCTCTACAAATCCCTACTTCCCTCTGCGAAGGGCCTTTCTTTTACTTTATGCAATTTTTATTTTTATTTGAGTCTCCATCTTTCCTTATAAAGAACCAACTAGGGGGCACTATGATCATACTTGAGCATTGGGTGTAGCTAATATGCGAGTGTGTTTCATGAATGGATCAATGATTGAGCATGATGGGCTAGAGATAACTTATTTTAGCATTGATATTTTGAAAGACATGGTTGCTTGTTAATATGCTTGAGTATTTAAGTCTCATGTCAAAACTAGACTATTGCTTTGAACCATTTAAAAGTCCAAATGTCCATGCTATAAAGAAAAGAATATGAGATGACATGTTAGGCAACATTCCAATTCAAAAATTCTGTTTTCATCATTTACCTACTCGAGGACGAGCAGGAATTAAGCTCGGGGATGCTGATATGTCTCCAACGTATCTATAATTTTTTATTGTTCCATGCTATTATATTACCATTCTTGGATGTTTTATAATCATTTTATAGTCATTTTATATCATTTTTTGGTGATAACCTATTGACATAGTGCAAAGTGTCAGTTGTTGTTTTCTACATGTTTTTTACATCGCAGGATATCAATATCAAATAGAGTCCAAACGCAGCGTAACTTTTTGTGAATTTTTTTTGGACCAGAAGACATCCAATGGGCCGGAGAAGCGCTTGGGGGGTGCTCCAAGGGGAGCAAAACCCACCAGGGCGCGCTTGGAGGCCCATGCATGCCCTGATGGTTTGCGCCCACCTCGGGTGCCTCCTGAACCGGCTCTTTGCTATATAAATACCCCAATATTCCAGAAACCCTAGGAGAGTCGACGAAAATCAATTCCAGTTGCCGCAGATTCCAACACCACCAGATCCAATCTAGACAACATCATGGACGGGTTCATCATGCACATTGGTGCTTCTCTGATGATGCGTGAGTAGTATTTTGTAGACCTACGGGTCTGTAGTTAGTAGCTACTCCCTCCGTTCCAAATTACTCGTCGTGGTTTTAGTTCAAATTTGAGCTAAAACCACGACGAGTAATTTGGAACGGAGGGAGTAGATGGCTTCCTCTCTCTCTTTTGATTCTCAATACAATGGTCTCTTGGAGATCCATATGATGTAACTCTTTTTGCGGTGTGTTTGTTGGGATCGGATGAACTTTGAGTTTATGATCAGATTTATCTTTTTATCCATGAAAGTTATTTGAGTCTTCTTTGATCTCTTTTATGCATGATTGCTTATAGCCTCGTATTTCCTCTCCAATATTTGGGTTTTGTTTGGCCAACTTGATCTATTTCTCTTGCAATGGGAAGAGGTGCTTTGTGATGGGTTCGATCTTACGGTGCTTGATCCCAGTGACAGAACGGGAGCCGACACGTATGTATCGTTGCCATTAAGGATAACAAGATGGGTCTATTTCTACATAAATAGACCTTGTCTACATCATATCATCGTTCTTATTGCATTACTCCGTTTCTCCATGAACTTAATACGCTAGATGCATGCTAGATAGCGGTCGATGTGTGGAGTAATAGTAGTAGATGCAGGCATGAGTCGGTATACTAATCTTGGACGTGATGCCTATATAACAATCATTGGCTGGATATCGTCATGATTATTTGAAGTTCTATCAATTTCCCAACAGTAATTTGTTTACCCACCATTTGCTATTTTTCTCGAGAGAAGCCACTAGTGAAATCTACGACCCCCTGGTCTCTTCTTTAATATATTTGTCTTTGCGATCTATTTTCCTTTGCTTTTATTTTCAGGTCTATTAAACCAAAAATACAAAAATACCTTGCTACAATTTATTTTATTTGGCATTCGATCTATCACTTATTACAACTCTCTCACGTTTATTTGCCAATTTCTAGCGCCGCTACCCTAAAGGGATTGACAACCTCTTTAACACGTTGGGTTGCGAGTATTTGTTATCTGCATGCAGGTGCTGTTTACGTAGTGTTGCTTGATTCTCCTACTGGTTCGATAACCTTGGTCTCATCACTGAGGGAAATACCTACCATTGATGTGCTGCATCATCCCTTCCTCTTTGGGGAAATACCGACTTAGTTCTAGCAGACATCAGTATCCATGAGTTAATTATATGATACGCATCAAACAATTTCAGATTCATAATACTAGATCCAATACAAAGAACCTCAAAGAGTGCCCAAAAATATTTCTATCGGAGAAACAAGGACGAAAACGTGCATCAACCCCTATGCATAGATTACCCCAATGTCACCTCAGAAATCCACGAGTTGAGTGCCAAAACATATATCAAGTGAATCAATATAATACCCCATTGTCACCACGGATATTCATATGCAAGACATATATCTCAAATCCATAAAAATATTTAATCCTAGAAAACAAAATCCAAAAGCGAAAACTCAATTCATCACAACAAGATAGAGAGGAAGAAACACCATATGATCCAACTATATTAACAAAGCCCGCGATACATCAAGATCGTGCCATCAAGAACACGAGAGAGAGAGAGAGAGAGAGAGAGAGAGAGAGAGAGAGATTAAACACATAGCTACTAGTACAAACCCTCAGCCTCGAGGGTGGACACTCCCTCCTCATCAAGGTGGCCATAGGGATGATGAAGATGGCCACCGGTTATGATTTCCCCCTTCGGCGGAGTGCCGGAACGGGGTCTAGATTGGTTTTTCGTGGTTACAGAGGCTTGCGGCGCCTGAACTTCTGATCTATCAGCTCACCTAGGGTTTTGGAATATCTGAGAATTTATAGGGTGAAGAGGCAGTGCGAGAGGTCACCGAGGGGGGCACAACCCCCTGGGCGCGCCTGGGCCTCCTGGCGCGCCCATGTGGGTTGTGCCCACCTTGGGCTTCCCCTCTGGTACTTCTTTGGCCCACTGGGTGTCTTTCGGTCCAGAAAAAATCTCCTAAAAGTTTCGCTGTGTTTGGACTCCGTTTGATAGTGATATTCTGCAAAGTAAAAAAACAGGCAAAAAACAGCAACTGGCACTGAGCACTATGTCAATAGTTTAGTCCCAAAAAATGATATAAAGTTGCTACAAAATGATTGTAAAACATCCAAAAATGACAATATAACAGCATGAATACTTCATCAATTATCGATTCCTTGGAGACGTATCACCCCTACTCCCATCATGTCCCATTTTCCGCTACCAAACTGGATGTTAGAGCATGACCAACAGTTCGCGTAAAAAACTCTCTCTAAACATGGTTTTATGTTGTGTCGTGTCCATATAATCTCCTCCATATAATCTTGGGGAGGTTGACAGGTGAGCCGCTTTTGCAGTTCCTGTAAAAATCTTTCCTTAAAAATGGTATTTGGTGGTGGCGGGCTCCGGCAGCCGTGGACAGTGGACTGCGGTGGTCGGGCTTGCGGGTGGGCGGCGCGACGTCAGCCGTCTGTGGTTGGCTGACAGGCAGGCGATGCAACGTCGATGATCGGCGTTGGCTGCAGTTGTCCGTGGCGGCATCACGACGGTCGGTGGCGACGATGCCATCGCCAGGTCCGGCGACGGTGTCGCAATAGGTCCAGCAGCGACGCGACGGATTTCGGTAACGGCGCATTGATTTGACAGTTTTACGGGAATGTTTAGAGGATGGGCCATCTCTCCCTAGATGACGAGGGAGTCGTGCTGATTCATAGTGGGACCCTTATATTTTTGGCTTTTACGGAAACTGTTCGAGCATTCTTTTGCCTAATTGCCTAACATTAAACAAACAGTTTGTCTAATTCACATCTAAATGTTTTCTAAGGATGTCACATCTAAGCTCCCACAAATATATAATGCAACAAAAAAATTAAAAAAAAACTAGAGAAAAAATAGACCACAAACAGAGAGAGCATCGGCTTAGTTTTGACAGTTTTACGGGAATGTTTAGAGGATGGGCCATCTCTTCCTAGATGATGAGGGAGTCGTGCTGATTCATAGTGGGACCCTTATATTTTTGGTTTTTACTGAAACTGTTTGAGCATTCTTTTGCCTAATTGCCTGACATTAAACAAACAGTTTGTCTAATTCACATCTAAATATTTTCTAAGGATGTCACATCTAAGCTCTCACAAATATATAATGCAACAACAAAAAATAAAAAACTAAAAAAAAATAGACCACAAATAAAGTGAGCATCAGTTTAGATGTCACATCTAGATGTGTCCTAGATATACCTACAAACTAAACTTTCCTTACTGCGAGGAAAACAGTTGGTGATGCTCTCAAGCTAAATTGCTCGTAAGAAAGTTCGAGACCTTTAAATGATAAATGAAGAACCGGAAGTAGGTATCTCGCAAAAAAAAAAAAAAACCCCGGAAGTAGGACACACTTTGGTCTTCTCTCCGCCGCTCACATCCCACCCCTTCCCCCACCCTTCCCCTTCACATGGACACGGTGGAGCCGTGGAGGTCCTCCGGCGAGACACTACGATGGCGCTCAAAGAATTTCTGCTGCGCGTGCGATATGGCCTCGGGTCCTCTGCGCCGTATTCCAGGAGAAAGTATGAGGATAGAGGGCCACGTCAAGGCGAAAGCGCCCACCTACGAGGCTGCACTCTTGCCTCGGGTACTACTGGGTGAACGTTTGTTGGGCGCTGCTCGCAAGGTGCTCGACCAAATGCCCAGGTAGGGTGTGTCGACTGAAATATTCTTTGTCCATTTCTTTATCTCACAATGGAATTAAGCTTGACGTTGAAGTTTTTAGGTTGTAAATCTAATTTTCATATGATAATTCTGCGAAAAATATCCAAAAGCTTCTAAGTTTTGTCATGATATTCTGCCATTTAGTTTTCACTTCTGATGCATCACTATTTGAAGGCTGAATGGTAGTTCATTATCTTGCTGCTTGATGTATATGGATTAGTTGTAGAATTGCTTGTGTCCAGTGGCAATTTCAAATATTGTATAGCAGCATTAGCACTAAATATAAATTCAAGTGCACAGTCACCGTAAATAAAATGAAAAATCTACGCCACTTCAAAAGAAAAGGTTGCTTCTGTGCTGCTTTAAAATGTCTGAAATGTTTCTCTTCTCCCATTGGATCCCATGCTGAACAATTTAACCAGATCAGAATAACAAGTCTGCTAATCTAGAAATAACAATGCCTCTGCTAGTGACAGGTTGTTAATTTTATTATTTCCACTGGATCCTATGCTAAACAATGTAACCCGATCAGAAGAACAAGTCTGCTAATCTAATCTGCGAGTGACAGGTTGTTAGTATTATATCCGGATCTGAATTTGACCAACCTTTCAGCCTTTCCATTGTCTGGTCCGAAGATAGAAAATAAGAAAGCATGCTGGCCCTACTATTGCTGCTGATAAGCAGCCAGAAGCCCAGAAACGACATCCCCGTTGATCATAGACAAAAGAAGTATTGAACTTCCGGTACTTTTTCAGCGCTGTCATCCTAATTTGATTCCTGCAGATCCAAGATCTGGTGTTTAGCCTTGCTCCAAGTAAAGCCATAGCCTCCAAACAGATGGTGCATATGAATCAAGGACAAGGGGAAACAAGCTATGCACACAACTCCAGTATCCAGGTATGTTCCCCTCTCGATTAGTTCACTAATACTGTTTCTGTGGCATGTTGATCTGTTCTTGACACTTGGCTTTTCAAAACTGTTTCGTCAAGTACTTGTTCACAATATAGCCTATGTTACTGACATTTAAAAGAAGAATCAGGGAAGTTAAAAAATCATGACACTTAGCTATATTAGACTCGATTTTCTGAAGAATTAAAACTCGATTGTAGAACGCTCAGCAGAACAGGATGAAGCCCCTGATAGAAGCGGCCATCATTGACTTGTGCGGCAGCAGAAGCACCTTGTTCCCTGAAAAGATGCTGATTGCGGACTTGGGCTGCTCTTATGGCCCAAATGCGCTAGCACTGGTATCGACTGCCGTCAAGGCCATCATCAACCACTGCCTTCAGTTCCAGCAACCACCACCTGAAGTGTGTGTGCTCCTCAATGACCTTCCTGACAATGACTTCAACACGGTGGTGAAGAGCCTGGCCACGCTCCGTCAAAATAACAACAAGCTTGTTGTTGTGACCGGTGTAGCACCGGGGTCATTTTACGAGAGGCTCTTCACTAGTGACTCCTTGCATCTTGTCTGCTCGTCCAACAGCTTGCATTGGCTCTCCATGGTGTGAATTTATCACCCTTCAATGGATCTAAATTGCTTTACTTGTTGATTTTGTAAAAGAAACCTTATCCTCGCAGGCTCCCGAAGATCTGACGATGAACCAGATCCCTGCGTACGACATGGATGAGCATGCTAGGCGTGAAAGACTCCCTATGGTCCGTGAGGCATATGCACGCCAGTTCAGGAAAGATTTCATACTTTTCCTGGAGCTGAGAGCCAAAGAATTGGTCTCAGGAGGCCGAATGGTTGTTTCCCTTGTAGGGCGGCCTTCTAATGTAAAAGCCTCCAAATTCTTTCACCTTTGGGAAACTCTAGTTCAGATTCTAAGTGTCATGGCCTTAGAGGTACATTTTTTTTTCTAGTATTGCATTTTATCATTTTCGAATGAACGTGTGAGTATTTGAACTCCCGATCTTATGGTATGGTTGACAGGGTGTGATCGACAAAGCGAAGTTTGATTCTTTCTATGTGCCGGTGTATGGACCCTCTGGTGAAGAGCTGAGGGAGATCATCCAAGACGAGGGCTCCTTTTCTATCAGGGATATGCGGGTATATGATGCTACAACTGATATGGACAGCATGCTCTTCACCCCAAGCTCGTTTGTGAATTATCTGAGAGCCATATTTGAGCCGATAATAGTCGAGCATTTTGGAGAGGTCATGGATGAATTTGTGAGGACCGCGGAGCGGCGCTGGAGCCTCGAGGGCAGCATGCAAGACGAGCGTGCTAGAAATCCACGAGTTATGCTGGCTGTATCCCTTGTAAAGGCATGATTATCAGGTACTTTATAATACATCACATTTGGTTAGGTTTATTGCTTTATTTGAGGTGACAATGTGTGCTAACTTCATTGTGTAAACTACATCCTGTATGGTGTTCTGTGAAGATATTCATCGACGCTCAAGAGATTAAGAATGAACTATCATTTATATAGATTAGCAGAATGTTGTTGCCCACCAACTTGCTCAGCAGCTAGGCCTATAAAACATTGTGATGTATTGCGCATGCAAATTCTGCCTGAGTTTGTGTCTTGTATCTGTTTTAGTAACTGCGATGAGATTGAAGAAGATGGTAGATCAAAGTACCGATGGCCCCTACTAGTACTGCTCGCCGTATGATCCATATAAATTATGTGATGCTCCAACTTTAATGAATGTCCTTATCACAGAAAGATCTAGAAATTCACAGAAGTCGGTCTAGGTCTAGGTGCACTTGGTCTGGGCTAAGCTAAACCAATATGAACATAAGCTAAATACACTCACAAGTTCGAATGGCAAAAGCAGAACCAGATTGCTAAAAACAAAAGCAAAAGGAGAACAGGAAGTAGGACTTGGATCGGCTCGACTGCCCGCCACCAGTTCGATGAAATGCGGCGTACCCTCCTCATGGCGGAGTCGCTTGCAGGTCACACTGATAGATTGTCTTGTGCAAGAAGTTCTATTGCCTGGCAACATGGCCTTTTGGGAATCCGATTTGGATGGACATGTCGTTGACACACTGTTCTGGGAGAAAAATAGATGGATGGTAGTGTCCAGGCATCGAGCCGAACACACCAGTCTCTAAGGCTTTGTACCCTGTTACTACCTCTTAAGAGGTTGAGCAGGTCTGTTGGTTCATGGGAGGGTTCCAGGAGGATATTCAATAGGTATAATGCAAATGTAACGTGGTTTGCAAGTTGGAGGTCTTAAGGCAACGTACAGGGGTCCTTTTAATCTGTGATGTACCAGCGCCCCCCTCTCTGAGTTCTTCAAGTCTGGGCGCATCTATGGGCATTCCTCTGCTAGCTTTGTTTCTTTGTCCCGGCAATGGAGCCTGTGAGCTACGGTCGTCGCATCACTTGGGAAGGCATGACCAGGTAACTGCTGTTTTTCTACTTGTTGGGTTTTTCTAAGGTACACCTTATTTGATGAGAACAATTAATTTCCTTCGATCTTTATGCTTGGTATGTAGAGTGCTGACCAGTTATACCCCCCTCAAGAGATAATAGTGCATCTTGACATTTCAAAAGGTGGCAATGAATGCATGTCAACTTTCATACGGCACAAGCAGTTTTGAATGAACTGTCATTTATATCCATTGGCAAATGCTGCTGCCCAAGAACTGAGTCAACTAGCTAACGTGTACAAAACACTGTGATGTTTGACTTCTTCAAAGGTTAAGTTATGCTGGTCAGTTAACTGCTCGAGATTGTAACACTTACTCTCTTTTTGTGGCAAAACAGTCGTAACGTGTTATTTATTTCAAAATATTCTATTCGATCAGGAGATTAGGAATGAAACACGGACAAAAACTTACAAGAGATTGGAGGGAGGATAACAGCAGAAACAGAACTGAAACTAAGTGCTCAGACTGCTTGAGATTGTAACACTTATTCTTAGTAGTCAATAGAGCTCTCTTTTCTCACGGAAAGATAACTATTGTGTTGTTTGTTCATGTAGCTCCTTAGTAATAGCACGTTGTCAGCCTTGGTGATAATTCACGGTTTGACACTACTGGAATATTCACTGTCGTCCATGACAATATTTGAACACTCCAATTTATTGTTCTTATTCAGTAAAGCCCATGGTGTTTGTGGTAATGCTAATAATGTACTAGAATTATGGTAAAAAAAATGCTGGAAGTTCGATTAATATTCTGTTGCTATCCTCAACTGGAAGAGCCACTAAAATTTAACCATGTCAAATAACAGTTCTGCTGGTCTAAACAAATATCCTCTCTAGTAGTGACAAGTTCTTATTCTAGCTGGCCCTAATAGTAGTGACTGCTAACAGATTGAGAAGCACGTTGACATTTTTACTGCCCCCAATAAGCAGCCAGAACAGTCATCCCCAGTTGAGCATAGAAAAGAAGAATTGAACTTCCAGTGCAAGCGAAGCCATGGCATCAAAATAACAAGTCTGCCGGTATAAAACAAACTCTAGTAGAGGCAGGTTGTGGATGTATTATATATCCTGATTTGAATTTTACCTAATCTTTCAGTAAACCTTTCTATCAGCTGTCCCTAATTAAGATTGATAAGCATGTTGACTCCTATTGTTCCACTCAATAGGCAGCCAGAACAGCCTCCCCAGTACGCATAGAAAAAGAAGAGTTGAACTTCCAGTACATCGTTACCATCTCCTTCCTAATCTTGCTCTCTCAGGTTGAAGGTCTCTGGAGGTTAGCCCTGCTGCAACCAAAGCCATGAGTCAAGGCCAAGGATAAACTAGCTATGCTCCCAACTCCAGCATTCAGGTAAACTAGATATGCTCCCAAGTCCGTTATTCCGGAATCTCCTGAAATTTGGCTTCAGGGGACTGCCTTGTCAAGAATTTGATAATAGTATATACTCCCTCCGTCCCAAAATTCTTGTCTTAGAGATTTGTCTACATACGGATGTATCTATTTACATTTTAGTGTTAGATACATCCGTATCTAGATAAATCTAAGACAAGAATTTTGGGACGGAGGGAGTATCTTATATTACTGAAATCTGAAATAACACCATACAGAAAAATAAGATTTTTTTTCCTAGGACATCGCAAGAGATCTGCGTGTCAGTATATTAAGGTAGAGAGAAAAGTTCATTTACAAGAGCTTGGCAGGTATAGGCGCCACAAATTGTCGCCTCCCTGGCCCTACTCCACCTAGAACCCAGCCATCATGATATTACTCTATCTATTCTACCTCTCCCCACCAGACGCCACTACTCTATCTATTCTATCTTATTAAAGGAAAATAAGATCGCTATTATGACAGATTGAACTTGATTTTCCCAAGAAGTTTGTGATAGCGGACTTGGGCTGCTCCTCTGATCTAAAATGCGTTAGCACTGCTCTGGATCACTATCTAGGATTCGAGGCCACCTGCAGCCACTTTCTTTGGTTCCAGCAGACACCTCCGGAAGTCTGTGTGCTCCTTAATGATCTCCTAGACAATTACTTCAACACAGTTGTGAAGAGCTTGGTTATGTTCCGACAAATCAACAAGCTTGTTGTTGTAACTGGTGTTGTACCAATATCATTCTATAAGAGGCTCTTCCCTAGTGGCTCCTTGCATCTTTTCTGCTCATCTAGCAGCCTTCATTGGTTCCCAAAGATGTGAGTTTGACACTCCACTCCAACAACCTTCATTCCTTCATTATCTGATTCCTTATCTCTTTTGAGTACCTACGTTGGCACGACTTCGTGCAGGTCTGGGGTGACTGTAGGCACTCGTTGGTCGACAGGGTCTGTCCACACCCGTATGAAAGTGCAGAGAACCATGGAGTTTTTCTCTTTACTCGGAGCACCAGGAAAGAGGAGAAGAATCTGCATCGGCGCCTTCAGGAATGGTGTACTTCCCACCATCGCGCTAGGCTTTCGCCTTGGCACGAACTCCTCGCGTCTAGATTTGAGAGATCCAGCGCACCAGCCACCATGACGTGCACCACTCCCTAGCCGCCTATCAGGAGTTCTATACCTGAGGCCGCAATCTCACCATCTCTCATTGCTTGCACAAATAGAAGCAAACCAATTGCACCATACTTTTTATAAGCACAACACACTAATGTTTGGTTTAACACAAGGAAATATCCAGGAAGACAGAAAAATACACCATTGTAATACAAACACATCTTGTTTTTGGCAGAAACTAAAAACTTTACAAATCCATCAACGATGCCATGAGACCAATCCGGGTATAGTCACTGCTTCACCTTGCCGATGGGCTAAATGTGGACACTAAGGCCACGGTATCACTCACCGGGCTTACCCTGACAGCTCTGTCCACGCGGGCTTCTTCCAATGCAAGGCTCTCCTTCAGCTGTGCCACCACGGCGGCCATTGTTGGCCTTCCAACAGCAGCATCTGCTGTACATGCGATGGCAGTGTCGACTAGTTTCCACATGGAGGTAACCTCGTAGTCACCACCGAGCCGTGCATCGGCGACTGAGGTGATGTTACCTGTGGCCATCTTCTGTTTAACGCGCTGAACAATATGGCCATGGCCTGGCAGTATCGGAGGCCCGCCGGTAGCCATCTCCAGTAGAACAACACCAAAGCTGTAAACATCGCTGCTCTCAGTGAGCCTGCCAGTGTGGTAGTACCTAAAAAACAACAGATAAGACACATCTTGGTAAACCTAAATTCTGATTACGCACAATGCCATCTATTTATCTGTTTTGTTTCTCATTATATGAAAAAAAAGGTACACAAACACTATAATATGCACAAAGAGACATACTCTGGATCAAAGTAACCCGCTGATCCAGCCGCATTGGTTGATATGTGAGTCTGTGTTTCGCTAAGATAGGTTTTACAAAGTCCAAAATCCGCTATTTTCGCCCGCAAATTTTGACCTAACAGAATATTGCTGGTCTTCACATCCCTGTGAATTATTGGCAGGCTGCATCCCTTGTGCAGATAATCCAGGCCTAAACATATCAAGCAAGTCCAGAAAACATGAGTGAAATGAAAAGCAAATAATCTATAGCACATTCTCTTAAGCTAACAATAATCTTTTTTTATTACATCATACCTTGTGCAGCTTCAAGCACAACTCGTACACGTGTTGCCCAGTCCAAGGTCTCATCACCATGTTTTCCTTCATATATGAGCATAGTAATAGTCACTTAGAACAGTGCTGTATGAACAACTTTATAGGTCACCGTTCATACATTTGCACAAAATTTGTTTGTTTGCAATTCCGTTACGCTAACTCCGCCTATGTTGTCTCAACATAGCCGGTCCCAAGCCCGGGTAAAGGAGGAGGGTTGTGATAGGCTTGGCGAGCCAACGTAAAAACTCAGCCACTCTTATGGAAATGAAACCCAAAAGATTTTCGTTGGGGCGTAACCCTCTCAGCGACGCGCCACATCGGAACCCGGGTGTGGTGGAAAATGGGCAAGGGCCGGGCCGTCACCCCTCAAGTGGCGCGCCGTATCTTGATCCGGATACGGTGGCAAGTGAGCGAGGATCGGGTCGTCGCATCCTTAATGGCGCGCTACATCGGCGCCCGGATGTAGTGGAAAATGAGCAAGGGTCTTCGCATTTGACTCGACGAGTGCGAAGGGTAAGGAAGCTAGCCGAGCCTAGGAGGATTCGCTTAGGTAGCTGGAATGTAGGGTCTCTGACAGGGAAGCTTCGGGAGCTAGTTGATGCAGCGGTGAGGAGAGGTGTTGATATCCTTTGCGTCCAAGAAACCAAATGGAGAGGACAGAAGGCGAAGGAGGTGGAGGATACCGGCTTCAAGCTGTGGTACACGGGGACGGCTACAAACAGAAATGGCGTAGGCATCTTGAGCAACAAGCGCCTCAAGTATGGAGTGGTAGACGTCAAGAGACGTGGGGACCGGATTATCCTGGTCAAGCTGGTAGTTGAGGACTTGGTTCTCAATGTTATCAGCGCGTATGCCCCGCAAGTAGGCCACAATGAGAACACCAAGAGGGAGTTCTAGGAAGGCTTGGAAGACATGGTTAGGAGTGTACCGATTAGTGAGAAGCTCTTCATAGGAGGAGACCTCAATGGCCACGTGGGTACATCTAACACAGGTTTTGAAGGAGCGCATGGGGGCTTTGGCTATGGCATCAGGAATCAAGAAGGAGAAGATGTCTTAAGCTTTGCTCTAGCCTACAACATGATTGTAGCTAACACCCTCTTTAGAAAGAGAGAATCACATCTGGTGACTTTTAGTAGTGGCCAACACTCTAGCCAGATTGATTTCATCCTCTCGAGAAGAGAAGATAGGCGTGCGTGCCTAGACTGTAAGGTGATACCTGGAGAGAGTGTTGTACCCCAGCATAAGCTGGTGGTTGCTGACTTTCGCTTTCGGATTCGTGTCCAGCGGGATAAGCGTGCCAAAGTCGCTAGAACGAAGTGGTGGAAGCTCAAGGGGGAGGTAGCTCAGGTGTTCAAGGAGAGGGTAATTAAGGAGGGCCCTTGGGAGGAAGGAGGGGATGCGGACAATGTGTGGATGAAGATGGCGACTTGCATTCGTAAGGTGGCCTCGGAGGAGTTTGCAGTGTCCAGGGGAAGGAGAAGCGAAGAAAAGGATACCTGATGGTGGAATGATGATGTCCAGAAGGCGATTAAAGAGAAGGAAGATTGCTTCAGACACCTATACCTGGATAGGAGTGCAGACAACATAGAGAAGTACAAGATGGCGAAGAAGGCCGCAAAGCGAGCTGTTGGTGAAGCAAGGGGTCGGGCATATGAGGACCTCTACCAACGGTTAGGCACGAAGGAAGGTGAAAGGGACATCTATAAGATGGCTAAGATCCGGGAGAGGAAGACGAGGGATATTGGCCAAGTCAAATGCATCAAGGACGGAGCAGGCTAACTCTTGGTGAAGGACGAGGAGATTAAGCATAGATGGCGGGAGTACTTCGACAAGCTGTTCAATGGGGAGAATGAGAGTTCTACCATTGAACTAGATGACTCCTTTGATGAGACCAGCATGCGTTTTGTGCGGCGCATCCAGGAGTCTGAGGTGAAGGAGACTTTAAAAAGGATGAAAGGAGGCAAGGCGATGGGCCCTGATTGTATCCCCATTGAGGTGTGGAAAGGTCTCAGGGACATAGCGATAGTATAGCTAACCAAGCTTTTCAACCTCATTTTTCAGGCAAACAAGATGCCAGAAGAATGGAGACGGAGTATATCAGTACCAATCTTCAAGAACAAGGGGGATGTACAGAGTTGTACTAATTACCGTGGAATTAAGCTGATGAGCCATACAATGAAGCTATGGGAGAGAGTCATTGAGCACCGCTTAAGAAGAATGACAAGCGTGACCAAAAATCAGTTTGGTTTCATGCCTGGGAGGTCGACCATGGAAGCCATTTTCTTGGTACGACAACTTATGGAGAGATATAGGGAGCAAAAGAAGGACTTGCATATGGTGTTCATTGACTTGGAGAAGGCCTATGATAAGATACCGCGAAATGTCATGTGGTGGGCCTTGGAGAAACGCAAAGTTCCAACAAAGTACATTACCCTCATCAAGGACATGTACGATAATGTTGTGACAAGTGTTCGAACAAGTGATGTCGACACCGATGACTTCCCGATTAAGATAGGACTGCATCAGGGGTCAGCTTTGAGCCCTTATCTTTTTGCATTGGTGATGGATGAGGTCACAAGGGATATACAAGGAGATATCCCATGGTGTATGCTCTTTGCGGATGATGTGGTGCTAGTTGACGATAGTCGGACGGGGGTAAATAGGAAGTTAGAGTTATGGAGACAAACCTTGGAATCGAAAGGGTTTAGGCTTAGTAGAACTAAAACCGAGTACATGCTGTGCGGTTTCAGTACTACTAGGTGTGAGGAGGAGGTTAGCCTTGATGGCCAGGTGGTACCTCGGAAGGACACCTTTCGGTATTTGGGGTCAATGTTGCAGGAGGATGGGGGTATTGATGAAGATGTGAACCATCGAATCAAAGCCGGATGGATGAAGTGGCGCCAAGCTTCTGGCATTCTCTGTGACAAGAGAGTGCCACAAAAGCTTAAAGGCAAGTTCTACAGGACGGCGGTTCGACCCGCAATGTTGTATGGCGCGGAGTGTTGGCCGACTAAAAGGCGACATGTTCAACAGTTAGGTGTGGCGGAGATGCGTATGTTGAGATGGATGTGTGGCCACACGAGGAAGGATCGAGTCCGGAATGATGATATACGAGATAGAGTTGGGGTACCACCAATTGAGGAGAAGCTTGTCCAACATCGTCTGAGATGGTTTGGGCATATTCAGCGCAGGCCTCCAGAAGCTCCAGTGCATAGCGGACGGCTAAAGCGTGCGGAGAATGTCAAGAGATGGCGGGGTCGACCAAATTTGACATGTGAGGAGTCCGTTAAGAGAGACCTGAAGGATTGGAGTATCGACAAAGAGCTAGCTATGGACCGGGGTGCGTGGAAGCTTGCTATCCATGTGCCAGAGCCATGAGTTGGTTGCGAGATCTTATGGGTTTCACCTCTAGCCTACCCCAACTTGTTTGGGACTAAAGGCTTTGTTGTTGTTGTTGTTGTTGTAGTTGTTGTTGTTGTTGCAATTCCGTTACGCTCTGTGCATTGGAATTGAATAAATTGGTTGAGAGAAAGACGCTACTTTATCAGTCAACTGTTAGGACTTTGTAACTTTGTTTGGACGGGAAGTAATATGGAACTGTGACTATGTTATCCAAGATTGTAGCCTTTCAAAGGGAACAGGTGTAGTAGCCTCAAGCTATTTTAGATACTGAATATCTTAAATCCATTCAAGATAGCCTCTCAAGTTTAAACAGTGCATAGTATAATTTGTATCGAATTTTAAGACAGCTACAAAGATCGATCTCTCTTAATCAATACTACTTAGATTTGCAATTAATGAACAAACCTCTCAGATGATCACAAAGATTGCCTCGAGACATGTACTCATAAACCAGTGCTAAATGATCTTTCTCCCAGCAATAGCCAACCAAAGAAACTAGATTCCTGTGATGCACCTTTGTCAAGCTATGGACCTATGCAACGAGACAGAGAACAGAGGGAAAATCATCTTAATTTGCATGTAAACTCATTGTGTAAGCGGTTTGCCAAAGTTACCTTTCAAACTGAAATTTTATCAACAAAGGGAGAAAGTACCTCGGCTAAGAACTCATCCAGCCCGTGAGACGATGATTCAGAACGCATCTTGACAGCAACCTCACTATTGTCTTCTAAACGTCCGTAGTACACTAGCCCAAAACCTCCTTGTCCAATGAACCGTTCGAACTTGTTAGTAAATTTTTGCAGCTCCATGTACGTGAATCGACGATTCTCAGTATTTTGCAGGTGGTCCCCCTGACTTCTTGTACTTGTGAATCGATGATTCTCAGTATTCTGCAGGTGATCCCCATGACTTCTTGTACTTCCTGGAGCACTCTGAAGCTCTGATTCTTTGGGGGGATCATGTGTACAAACTGGTTGAACAAGTGTCAGTTATATTACAGAAAGACCGAATATAGTAAACCATGATAATAAATGGATTTAATTACATGATATTAAAAGAAAAGGGAATACAGACTTTTGGGCTTTCTCTTCACTCTCCAGATCAAATATGAAAGAACAAGTACAGCCACTGCCACCATGGGAACCACTACTGAAATAGATACTATAGCTGTTCTATTTCTTGATGGAGGCGGACTTATTGTTTTGTTGCACATATCTTCTCCAGATTCATACCTGAAATAGTGAGATTACATCAGACAATCAGTCCAGAACTACTTAGTACAAAAAACAATCTTGAATTGTCAGCTGCCTGAAGATCACAGAAAGAGATGCATTCAAGTTCAGTTCGAATGCACATTCACAGAAATTAAACCTCAAGAATAAAACCCAAACCTGACA
The DNA here is from genome assembly GCA_963921465.1 of Triticum timopheevii. Classification (NCBI taxonomy): domain Eukaryota; kingdom Viridiplantae; phylum Streptophyta; class Magnoliopsida; order Poales; family Poaceae; genus Triticum; species Triticum timopheevii. Next base: position 320,356,629 of record OY997270.1, read on the forward strand.
ACGAGCGATCCTGCATTCCTTTTACAAAGGGAATACGGAATTGGGCCATTCAGACTGTTACCGGACAAACCCCTGTAGCAAGTGACATGTACTAGTTTAGACACTCAATGAGGTTCTTATCATCGTAACAACTGCAAACAAATATATCCAAATAAAAGTTCTCTCAAGTGGATCCATTGGTGTTCTTCACTCATGTCTACAGTTAAAAATGATAGATATTATGGACAGAGGATAATCGGATAGAGTTATAAAGGTATTATGCACTTTTATACACTTCCCCGCCGTGCACTAATTATCTGTCAATAATGGAGTGCTATTTGAGTGGGAACATGTTGGTTACGAAGAAGTCTATTACTTCTTGTAACAAATTGTACAAGCCATAATTATACTCAGTATCTAATACTTACAGAAACTGGAGTTCTGTGAGCAATGTGAAGTTATCAGATACCAATCCAGTCAAGTTACTATTGGAGAGATCCCTGCATGAAAATTAACATTCCAACATCAAGTCGAAGGTCATATTTGCACACGCAACATGAAAGACCATCGAAATAGTACTTACAGAGATATTATTCTTGTAATGTTTTCAGTTAAGTCGCTACATTTCACGCCATTCCATCGATATTTGGCTGGAAAACATGGATCACCCATCCAATTTTTCTTTACTTCATACTTGAGTTTGATAGCCATCATTGTGTCGACTACCATCGTAAAATGGAAAAAAAGGGAGTGGTCACGAGAAAAACTGTTTGATCCTCCTCCTAAAGAAACAGTTTGATCACTGAAGCTACATTATGAGTTCGTGTTGGTTGTGTGCACTCTAGTCATGCAAAGGCTGGGTGTATGCTCATCATTTCTTTATCCCCTTGATGTTAGATTACAAGTTAATAAAAAAATTATTTATAAAAAAATGTTTTATCCATAAAAAAATGTTTAGAACATACACATACATGGCAGCACATTGTTTTTTCTTCTTCAAAAAGGGGGTTGGACCCATGTTTGCACATAGCTAGCTGAGCAAACAATAACTTTGGTGCTTCACATGCATGCGTGCAAGTTTGGAGTAGGGCATTTTGAAGATCGAGCTTCATGGAGGCCTTAATTTTGTAAATTTCAGAATTCAAACTTTTCAGGTTAAAAACATTCTGAAGAAAATAAACATGTATACAAGGATGTAATGTGTATGTGCGTGAAAATTTCAGGATGAAATACCTTGAATTGCGAGCTGCACAAAAAAAAATCATGGACTTTGAGGATGAACAATACATATGTTAAAAAGCCCTAGATTTGGTTTTTTTGTGTAGCTCTCATTTTAACGTATTTCGACCTGAAAATTTACACACATCTACATTATGTATCTAGGTATATGTGTATTTTTTGCAGAATTTTGAAACAGGAAAGTTTGAATTTTGAAGTTTTTGAATTAAGGCTTCCATGGAGCTCGGTCTCTGTTTGGAATTTTCGACAAGTTTGTTCAATTTTTACTGAATAACAACAGTTTAGGCGTAACTTGTGGTCGCCCTCTTCTTGGGCACTTCACAAGGTTGTGAAATCATTTTTTGTTAACTATCCATGTTTAGATATACATTAAAATTTTATTGTATAATTCCTTTAGGTGGGTATGGGTTTACAAGCAGTACTCAAACTAGGATACTGAGGGGCGGCTAGAGCAAAAATATAAACATGCACTGTTTATATGATTATTAGCAGCAAATCCATGGTGTTAGGGGGGTTCAGGGCGTGCTGCCCCCCCCCCCCCCCCCCCCCCCGGGGCTCCGCCCCTGCTTACAAGGCTCATGTGGTTTGTCTTAAGCCAACTCTTCCTAAATTTGACTGAGTTTGTCAAAAGAATAAATCAACATCTACGGTACCAAATCAATATCACGAGATCTAACATAAAGTATATTTTCAAAATTGAACTTATATGAAGTTGTAGGTGTCATATCTTGAAATAAATCTGGTCAAATTCAAATTTAAACAAGTCCGACTTAAGATAAACGGAATATGCCTTATAAACGTGGATGGAGGGGGTATTTGTTTCGACTAACCATACATTGTCCTAAACACGATGTTTTTTTTTGGTGGGAAATCCTAAACACGATGTTTTACAAGTTGACACATTTTGTAAGGAAATAAGACTTCTTTTGCAAGGAATAAACCAAACGTGTCTACAGTGACAATAAATGAGTGGGGTAGGGAAACAGATAGGGAGTAGGGGAGGCATCTCACAGTCTTTGGTGGACGTCCTCGGAGTATCGTGGGGGATGTTGTTGTAAACCTCGTATGCATTGATCATCGGAGGCAGCACGGATGTAGGGCTGGTGCAAGAGTGATATTGCACTTGCCGTCTGTAGTCTTACTCCAGGTAGAAGAATACACATAACCAGCGGCCAGGTAGGAGGGGCTGTATTTATCCATCAATTGCTCGTCGTTCACGTAGAGGTCAAATAGCCGGAGCTGGGTGTTTTGGATGTCGCTGAAGTGTAGGAAGAACGTAAACTTGAATGACCTTTTGTACGCTTTCCATGTATTGACGTTCAGCACCGTGCCATTGTTGACAGGTGCGACGGCTGTCTCTAGAACGGGGATGGGCACAGGAAAGCTGCCGTCCTGCTGGATGGGCTCTTTGGTGGAAAGGTTTGTCCACGATGAGTTGGGATCCCACTCCCAGAAGCGATCGTATGGATCGTCGGGAAACCTTCATACAAAATGATAATCCATCATCGAGGAAATCAATGAAACATAACTGTTTTTCTTCTCGAGACTTCTTGTGAAACATTTGTGCAAAATGCATACAACATAGAAAATGTCTACATTATAACCCAGCAATGCCATTTCCAAAATAATTATGCAATGAAAATATACCATCCATTGTGATCCAAGATATGCGCAAACATTTTAGCAGCACAACTGTGTTTTAATGAGGTTTCAAGATCAGAGAGTCTCACACATGTTTGAAGTTTCACATGATGTTTTTATTAATTTTGTACAACTTATATTTTAGAAGAGTTTCACTAATGTGATTGAATTTCAGAATTCAGAAAGTGTATTCTTTAAAAGAAAATTCAAAGCAGTTTCACACATGGTATTTGGTGTACCACACATATTTCAGATTAAAAAATAATACTCCCTTCATTTCTAAATATAAGACTTTTTAGAGATTTCAATACGAACTACATACAGATGTATATAGACATACTTTATAGTGAAGGAAATATCCTCGCGCCACTTTTTGGAGGGATAGGCAGTGAGCAAAACTGCTGAATCTTGGGAGAAGGGGAGAGGTTTTCAGGAACTACTCAAATTTTAGGGAGTTAAATACTTTAGGAAGGGCTAGATAGTGTTAACTAAAAACATGTGCCGGGGGTTTCAAACTCCTTTTCAAAACAAAAAAATACAGTTTTATTTTTCGAAACTGACGACTTGCTGGTTTTTAAGGGAAGGTATATGGAGTCTTGGAGATGCTAGCTCTTATGGTTTGTAGCCACCGGATGTTGTGCCTTATGGTTACCCAACAGTTTGGGCGGCCAAGTATTTCAAAACCATAGTATTAGTTATTTAAAAACAAAAACAGAATGAAAAAAAAAACATCGTCAGGAAACTTGAAAAATATACCGGATTAAAGTGTCGTTTGTCCCCAGATTTTTCCTTGCAAAGGCGGATATGGACTCGTCAGCGGTGACCTGTGGGTAAAGCGTGGCTTCGAGCGGCCTCAGCTCCACCGTGTTGACGAACGGCGTGCCGCTGCCGGTGTTCACGAGGCACACCGGCACCCAGCTCGCCCATGCGATGAACACCGCCTCGGACCACCAGTAAGAGCTCCCGCCGAACGTGTCCCAGTAGTTGCTTCCCAGGTGAACTTCGAACGACGGGCTGGTCTTGCCGTCGTAGTCTCCATAGAAGAACACCATCCGGACCAGGTACTTGGCGCCGCTCTCGGTGGGGAGCGTGTAGCAGTTCCGTAGGCCGGACGGGAAACTCCTGAGCGTGCGGCGGTCCTCGGGTGTGGCAGTTGTATCGATCTCGGCGGCTACCTTGTGGTTCTCCCCGCCGTCGACGTACGGGCTGTCGGAGACATAATCGATGTCTGTGTAGGTGTCCTTGCGCCCGCTGAACCTGGCATCCAGGCCGCAGTCGATGCTCAGAAAACCTGATTGAGCGCATATAAGATACGTATAACACAATCAGCAGGACGAAAAGAGTTAAAATCCCGGTCAAAATCCGGCTATTTGGATTCGTACGAAATTATCAACAAGCGTTTCGGTTTCAGTGTTGTATGGACATATGGATGGATACGACAGATGTACTTGAGGTGAAAAATCAACCTTCTCGCTGACCAGCGACATGAACTGCTATGGCTGCTAACACTAATGCAGCAAGGAAAACAAACATCGACATAGAGAAAACAACTCGGTTGATCACTACACCACATGCAGTGCACGGCGAAGAGGGCAATGCCTCGTGTGTATGTATTGCGCGCCAAGTACTGTTGGGTACTCATTCGCAAAAGGAAAAAAAAAGTATTGTTACGTAATCCTTCTCGTGATTGGGCTGCGAGGGGATACTGTGCAGCTAAGAGCATCTCCAGCCGTTCGCCCCCCCCCCCCCCCCCCCCCCGGCACCGAAAAACTGCGCCCTGGGGCGAGCCGACGCTAGTTCGGCCCCTGGGGGGCGGCCTAGCTCCCAGCCACGCCCCAGCCCCCCCCCCCCCCCCCCCGCCTTGGCAAATTCAAACGTAGTTCATTCCCGCGCCCAAAAATAAACGCCACAATCCGGCGATCAAGCGGTGATCGGCGATCGATGAAAAGTTCGGCGTACAAAAATCAGAACGGAAGCGCGTATCAGACGGCGAGGTCGGCCTCCGGCGTCGGCGGAGTCGGCGTGCGCGGGCTTGACGGGGTCTCTGTGCTTGGCGGTGTGGCTTCTGCGCTGCGGGCAGTCTCAGCAGCACCATCGGTCGGGCTTGGCGACGGCGGCGGCGTGTGCGTGGGCGTGGGCGTGGGCGTCGTCGTCGAGGGAAGCTGGTCCAGGATGAGGCCGACATGCGCCCTGTACCACGCCTTGACCGCCTCGTCGGTGCTCTGGAGCATGTCCGCCCCGCCCAGCAGAAAAGCCAGGTCGGTGTTCCTCTTCTTCGCGGCGATGTTGGTCCGTAGTAGGTCGATCTTGACGGCGCTTGTCGACATCAACGCCGACCATCGCGCCTCGGTCTTCTCTTCACGAAGGACGGCCCGGGCCTGTGCGTCGGCGAGGCAGTGCTGGATGGATTCCTGCACGCGAGCGGTGGCCGCGTCGGCGTGTTTCTCCTTCTTGGCACCTTTGTTGCCGTCCGGACGCCCTTCTGACGCGTCCGGCTTGTATGTCTCCTTGGCCTTCTCGAGGTTGCGCCGGACTTCCGCCCACTTGTCGCACTTGTCAATGCGCTTGTAAACGTGGAGGTACTTGAACTCGGCGTCGTTGTTGCTCTGCCTATACAGGCCGAACATGCGCAGCAACTGCGCGGGGACGAACAAACAGTTGGCGGGCGCACACGGGAAGAGAGAAGGGAGACCGGCGTGGCATACCTGATCCTCAATGTTGGCGCCGCTCTCCGGGCGAGCGGCCACCTCCTCGACGACACCATGCCATTTGTTGCACGCCCCCTGGATGCGCCCCCAATGGTTCGTCATCGCCTTCGACCCGCGCTGCATGTAGACGCCTTTGAAGTAGGGGTCGACGAGTTTGCACTCGTCGAACTCGGCCTTGATGCGCGCCTAGTACGTCTCGATGCTCTGGTTCGCGCCGGTGGTCGGGTCGAGGCAGACGACTTTCCATGCCTCGGCGAGGCATTCCTCCTCCTTGGACGCCCACTTGATGCGCGGCTCGGCTGACCTGGCCGTCCGATTCTTCTTCTTGCGCCTCCTCGCCGGCTCCTCCTCGTCCTCTTCCTCCAGCTCCTCCCGCTCCTCGTCGCCGTAGACGTAACCGAGCTCGCTGTCCATGCCGCCGCTGAGATCCACCGCCTCATCCGCGGTGAACCCGGGAGACGCGGCGGCCACGGCCGATCCTTCCGCGATGATGTCGTCCATGTCGGCCTCGGTCTCGTCGGCGTCGCCGAGGTGCGAGAAGGGCAGTGCACAACAGCGGAGAGGAGGCGTCGGGGAGGACGCGTACGCGGGCGGCGAGTAGTTGTATGGAGGGTACTGCACGTCGGTGAAGGCGGGTGAGGGCGTGCGCTGGGCCGGGTGTCCATGGGGGAACGTGACATTTGGGTTGAACCCACCGTGCACGTCCCCGTCGGCATAGCCCGGCGATCCCCATGGCTGCGGCGTCGGAGACCCGACACCTTGCTGGCCCCATGGCGCGTACTGCGCGTGGTTGCCGGGGGGATTCATCATCCCCGCGCGTGCCGCCTCGGCCTGGTCCGCGGAAGCGGCAGCGGCACCCGTAGCCACGCGTGCCGCGTTGTCACGGGCCTTCTTGGCGAGGGCCCTATTCCGCCAGTCGGTGGTGACGGCCTCCCGTCGCTGTACTTCTACCTGTTGGAAATATGCCCTAGAGGCAATAATAAAAGGATTATTATATTTCAATGTTCATGATAATTGTCTTTTGTTCATGCTATAACTGTATTATCCGGAAATCGTAATACACGTGTGAACACTTAGACCCAATAAGTCCCTAGTGAGCCTCTAGTTGACTAGCTCGTTATGATCAATAGATAGTCATGGTTTCCTGACTATGGACATAGGATGTCGTTGATAACGGGATCACATCATTAGGAGAATGATGTGATGGACAAGACCCAATCATAAGCATAGCATAAAAGATCGTATAGTTCGTTTGCTAGAAGCTTTGCCAATGTCAAGTATCTATTCCTTCGACCATGAGATCGTGTAACTCCCGGTTACCGTAGGAGTGCCTTGGGTGTATCAAACGTCACAACGTAACTGGGTGACTATAAAGGTGCATTACAGGTATCTCCGAAAGTATCTGTTGGGTTGACACGGATCGAGACTGGGATTTGTCACTCCGTATAACGGAGAGGTATCTCTGGGCCCACTCGGTAATGCATCATCATAATGAGCTCAATGTGACCAAGGTGTTGGCCACGGGATCATGCATTACGGTACGAGTAAAGTGACTTGCCGGGTAACGAGACTGAACAAGGTATTGGGATACCGACGATCGAGTCTCGGGCAAGTAACGTACCGATTGACAAAGGGAATTGTATACAGGGTTTGATCGAATCCTCGACATCGTGGTTCAACCGATGAAATCATCGAGGAGCATGTGGGAGCCAACATGGATATCCAGACCCCGCTGTTGGTTATTGCCCGAGAGTCGTCTCGGTCATGTCTGCGTGTCTCCCGAACCCGTAGGGTCTACACACTTAAGGTTCGGTGACGCTAGGGTTAGTAGGAAGTCAAGTATGTGACTACCGAATGATGTTCGGAGTCCCGGATGAGATCCCGGACGTCACGAGGAGTTCCGGAATGGTCCGGAGGTAAAGATTTATATATGGGAAGTCCTGTTTCGGGCATCGGGACAAGTTTCGGGGTTATCGGTATTGTACCGGGACCACCGGAGGGGTCCCGGGGGCCCACCGGGTGGGGCCACCTGCCCCCGGGGGCCACATGGGCTGTAGGGGGTGCGCCTTGGCCTGCATGGGCCAAGGGCACCAGCCCCACATAGGCCCATGCGCCTAGGGTTCAAGGGGGCAAGAGTCCTAGGAGGGGAAGGCACCTCCTAGGTGCCTTGGGGGGGAGGGAAACCCCCCTTGGCCGCCGCCCCCTAGGAGATTGGATCTCCTAGGGCCGGCCACCCCCCCCTTGGCCCTCCTATATATAGTGGGGGAGAGGAGGGACTTCATACTTTGAGTCCTTGGCCTTTGGTTGCCTCCTTCTCCCTCCCCAACACCTCTCCTCCTTCGGTGTGTGCTCGGCGAAGCCCTGTCGGAGTACTGCTTCTCCACCATCACCACGCCGTCGTGCTGCCGGTGGAGCTGTCTTCCTCAACCTCTCCTTCCCCCTTGCTGGATCAAGAAGGAGGAGACGTCGCTCGTCCCGTACGTGTGTTGAACACGGAGGTGCTGTCCGTTCAGCACTTGGCATCGGTGATCTGAATCACGTTCGAGTACGACTACATCATCACCTTGCAAGCTTCCGCACGCGATCTACAAGTGGTATGTAGATGCAAACTCTCTCCCATGACTCGTTGCTTAGATGAACTCATAGATGGATCTTGGTGAAGCCGTAGGAAAATTTTAATTTTCTGCAACGTTCCCCAACAGTGGCATCATGAGCTAGGTCTATGCGTAGTTCTCTAATGCACGAGTAGAACACAATTTGTTGTGGGCGTTGATCTTGTCATCTTACTTGCCTCTACTAGTCTTTTCTTGCTCAACGGTATTGTGGGATGAAGCGGCCCGGACCAACCTTACACGTACGCTTACGTGAGACCGGTTCCACCGACTGACATGCACTAGTTGCATAAGGTGGCTGGCGGGTGTCTGTCTCTCCCACTTTAGTTGGAGCGGAATCGATGAACAAGGCCCTTATGAAGGGTAAATAGAAGTTGACAAAATCACGTTGTGGTGATTCGTAGGTAAGAAAACGTTCTTGCTAGAACCCAATCGCAGCCACGTAAAAGATGCAACAACAACTAGAGAACGTCTAACTTGTTTTTGCAGCGATTGATCATGTGATGTGATATGGCCAGAAGTTGTGATGAATGTTGAATTGTGATGTATGAGATCATGTTCTTGTAATAGGATTCACGACTTGCATGTCGATGAGTATGACAACCGGCAGGAGCCATAGGAGTTGTCTTTATTTTTTGTATGACCTGCGTGTCATTGAAGAACGCCATGTAAACTACTTTACTTCATTACTAAACGCGTTAGTCATAGAAGTAGAAGTAGTCGTTGGCGTGACAACTTCATGAAGACACGATGATGGAGATCATGATGATGGAGATCATGGTGTCAAGCCGGTGACAAGATGATCATGGAGCCCCGAAGATGGAGATCAATGGAGCTTGATGATATTGGCCATATCATGTCACAACCATATAATTGCATGTGATGTTTATTATGTTTATGCATCTTGTTTACTTAGGACGACGGTAGTAAATAAGATGATCCCTTACAAAATTTCAAGAAGTGTTCTCCCCTAACTGTGCACCGTTGCTACAGTTCGTCGTTTCTAAGCACCACGTGATGATCGGGTGTGATGGATCCTTACGTTCACATACAACGGGTGTAAGACAGTTTTACACAGCGAAAACACTTAGGGTTAACTTGACGAGCCTAGCATGTGCAGACATGGCCTCGGAACACGGAGACCGAAAGGTCGAACACGAGTCGTATGGAAGATACGATCAACATAAAGATGTTCACCGACGATGACTAGTCCGTCTCACGTGATGATCGGACACGGGCTAGTCGACTCGGATCGTGTAACACTTAGATGACTAGAGGGATGTCTAATCTAAGTGGGAGTTCATAATTTTGATTAAGAACTTTATTATCATGAACTTAGTCTAAAACCTTTGCAAATATGTATTGTAGATCAATGGCCAACGCTAATGTCAACATGAACTTCAACGCGTTCCTAGAGAAAACCAAGCTGAAAGATGATGGCAGCAACTATACGGACTGGGTCCGAAACCTGAGGATCATCCTCATAGCTGCCAGGAAGCAATATGTCCTAGAAGGACCGCTAGGTGCCGCTCCCGTCCCAGAGAACCAAGACGTTATGAACGCTTGGCAAACTCGTGCTGATGATTACTCCCTCGTTCAGTGCGGCATGCTTTACAGCTTAGAACCGGGGCTCCAAAAGCGTTTTGAGCATCACGGAGCATATGAGATGTTCGAAGAGCTGAAACTAGTTTTCCAAGCTCATGCCCGGGTCGAGAGATATGATGTCTCCGACAAGTTCTACAGTTGTAAGATGGAGGAGAACAGTTCTGTCAGTGAACACATCCTGAAGATGTCTGGGTTGCACGCACGTATGACCCAGTTGAACATTAACCTCCCAGATGAGGCGGTCATTGACAGAATCCTCCAGTCGCTCCCACCAAGCTACAAGAGCTTTGTGATGAACTACAACATGCAGGGGATGGTAAAGACCATTCCTGAAGTGTTCTCGATGCTGAAGTCAGCAGAGGCTGAAATCAAGAAAGAACATCAAGTGTTGATGGTCAATAAGACCACTAAGTTCAAGAAGGGCAAGGGTAAGAAGAACTTCAAGAAGGACGGCAAAGATGTTGCCGCGCCCGGTAAGCCTGTTGCCGGGAAGAAGTCAAAGAATGGACCCAAGCCTGAGACTGAGTGCTTTTATTGCAAGGGGAAGGGGCACTGGAAGCGGAACTGCCCCAAATACTTAGCGGATAAGAAGGCCGGCAACACCAAAGGTATATTTGATATACATGTAATTGATGTGTACCTTACCAGTACTCGAAGTAACTCCTGGGTATTTGATACCGGTGCCGTTGCTCACATATGTAACTCACAGCAGGAGCTGCGGAATAAACGGAGACTGGCGAAGGACGAGGTGACGATGCGCGTCGGGAATGGTTCCAGGGTCGATGTGATCGCCGTCGGCACGCTGCCTCTACATTTACCTACGGGATTAGTTTTAAACCTCAATAATTGTTATTTAGTGCCAAGTTTGAGCATGAACATTGTATCTGGATCTCGTTTAATACGAGATGGCTACTCATTTAAGTCTGAGAATAATGGTTGTTCGATTTATATGAGAGATATGTTTTATGGTCATGCTCCGATGGTCAATGGTTTATTCTTGATGAATCTCGAGCGTAATATTACACATGTTCATAGTGTGGATGCCAAAAGATGTAAAGTTGATAACGATAGTCCCACATACTTGTGGCACTGCCGCCTTGGTCACATTGGTGTCAAGCGCATGAAGAAGCTCCATGCTGATGGACTTTTAGAGTCTCTTGATTATGAATCATTTGACACATGCGAACCTTGCCTCTTAGGCAAAATGACCAAGACTCCGTTCTCCGGAACAATGGAGCGAGCAACCAACTTGTTGGAAATCATACATACCGATGTGTGCGGTCCAATGAGCGTTGAGGCTCGCGGAGGATATCGTTATGTTCTCACTCTCACTGATGACTTGAGTAGATATGGGTATGTCTACTTAATGAAACACAAGTCTGAGACCTTTGAAAAGTTCAAGGAATTTCAGAGTGAAGTAGAGAATCAACGTGACCGAAAGATAAAGTTCCTACGATCAGATCGTGGGGGAGAATACTTAAGTCACGAATTTGGTACACACTTAAGGAAATGTGGAATCGTTTCACAACTCACGCCGCCTGGAACACCTCAGCGAAACGGTGTGTCCGAACGTCGTAATCGCACTCTATTAGATATGGTGCGGTCTATGATGTCTCTTACCGATTTACCGCTATCATTTTGGGGATACGCTCTAGAGACAGCTACATTCACTTTAAATAGGGCACCGTCTAAATCCGTTGAGACGACACCGTATGAATTATGGTTTGGGAAGAAACCTAAGCTGTCGTTTCTAAAAGTTTGGGGATGCGATGCTTATGTCAAGAAACTTCAACCTGAAAAGCTCGAACCCAAGTCGGAAAAATGCGTATTCATAGGATACCCTAAGGAAACTGTCGGGTATACCTTCTACTTAAGATCCGAAGGCAAGATCTTTGTTGCCAAGAACGGATGCTTTCTGGAGAAAGAGTTTCTCTCGAAAGAAGTAAGTGGGAGGAAAGTAGAACTCGATGAAGTACTACCTCTCGAACGGGAAAGTGGTGCAGCGCAGGAAACCATTCCTGTAATGCCCACACCAACTGAAGAGGAAAATGTTGATGATGATCAAGGTACTTCAGATCTAGTTGCTACTGAACTTCGAAGGTCCACAAGGACACGTTCCGCACCAGAGTGGTACGGCAACCCTGTCATGGAAATCATGTTGCTAGACAACAATCAACCTTCGAACTATGAAGAAGCAATGGCGGGCCCGGATTCCAACAAATGGCTTGAGGCCATGAAATCCGAGATAGGATCCATGTATGAAAACAAAGTATGGACTTTGACAGACTTGCCCGATGATCGGCGAGCGATAGAAAATAAATGGATTTTTAAGAAGAAGACGGACGCGGATGGTAATGTTACCATCTATAAAGCTCGACTTGTCGCTAAGGGTTATCGACAAGTTCAAGGGATTGACTACGACGAGACATTCTCTCCCGTGGCGAAGCTTAAGTCCGTCCGAATCATGTTAGCAATTGCCGCATACTATGATTATGAGATATGGCAGATGGACGTCAAAACGGCATTCCTTAATGGACATCTTAAGGAAGAGCTGTATATGATGCAGCCGGAAGGTTTTGTCGTTCCTCAGAACGCTAACAAAGTATGCAAGCTCCAGCGATCCATTTATGGACTGGTGCAAGCATCTCGGAGTTGGAACATTCGCTTTGATGAGATGATCAAAGCGTTTGGGTTTACGCAGACTTATGGAGAAGCCTGCGTTTACAAGAAAGTGAGTGGGAGCTCTGTAGCATTTCTCCTATTATATGTAGATGACATACTCTTGATGGGAAATGATACGAAACTCCTGGACAGCATTAAGGCCTACTTGAACAAGTGTTTTTCAATGAAGGACCTTGGAGAAGCTGCTTATATATTAGGCATCAAGATCTATAGAGATAGATCGAGACGCCTCATAGGTCTTTCACAAAGCACATACCTTGATAAGATTTTGAAGAGGTTCAAAATGGATCAGTCCAAGAAGGGGTTCTTGCCTATGTTACAAGGTGTGAGATTGAGCTTGGCTCAGTCACCGACCACGGCAAAAGATAAAGAAGAGATGAGTGTCATCCCCTATGCTTCAGCCATAGGGTCTATTATGTATGCCATGCTGTGTACCAGACCCGATGTAAACCTTGCCGTAAGTTTGGTTGCAAGATACCAAAGTAACCCCGGCAAGGAACACTGGACAGCGGTCAAGAATATCCTGAAGTACCTGAAAAGGACAAAGGACATGTTTCTCGTTTATGGAGGAGATGAAGAGCTCGTCGTAAAGGGTTACGTCGACGCTAGCTTCGACTCAGATCTGGATGACTCTAAGTCACAAACCGGATACGTGTATATGTTGAATGGTGGAGCAGTAAGCTGGTGCAGCTGCAAGCAGAGCGTCGTGGCGGGATCTACATGTGAAGCGGAGTACATGGCAGCCTCGGAGGCAGCGCATGAAGCGATTTGGATGAAGGAGTTCATCACCGACCTAGGAGTCATACCCAATGCGTCGGGGCCGATCAAACTCTTCTGTGACAACACTGGAGCTATTGCCCTTGCCAAGGAGCCCAGGTTTCACAAGAAGACCAGGCACATCAAGCGTCGTTTCAACTCCATCCGTGAAAATGTTCAAGATGGAGACATAGAGATTTGCAAAGTGCACACGGATCTGAATGTCGCAGATCCGTTGACTAAACCTCTCTCGCGTGCAAAACATGATCAACACCAGAACTCTATGGGTGTTCGATTCATCACAATGTAACTAGATTGGTGACTCTAGTGCAAGTGGGAGACTGTTGGAAATATGCCCTAGAGGCAATAATAAAAGGATTATTATATTTCAATGTTCATGATAATTGTCTTTTGTTCATGCTATAACTGTATTATCCGGAAATCGTAATACACGTGTGAACACTTAGACCCAATAAGTCCCTAGTGAGCCTCTAGTTGACTAGCTCGTTATGATCAATAGATAGTCATGGTTTCCTGACTATGGACATAGGATGTCGTTGATAACGGGATCACATCATTAGGAGAATGATGTGATGGACAAGACCCAATCATAAGCATAGCATAAAAGATCGTATAGTTCGTTTGCTAGAAGCTTTGCCAATGTCAAGTATCTATTCCTTCGACCATGAGATCGTGTAACTCCCGGTTACCGTAGGAGTGCCTTGGGTGTATCAAACGTCACAACGTAACTGGGTGACTATAAAGGTGCATTACAGGTATCTCCGAAAGTATCTGTTGGGTTGACACGGATCGAGACTGGGATTTGTCACTCCGTATAACGGAGAGGTATCTCTGGGCCCACTCGGTAATGCATCATCATAATGAGCTCAATGTGACCAAGGTGTTGGCCACGGGATCATGCATTACGGTACGAGTAAAGTGACTTGCCGGGTAACGAGACTGAACAAGGTATTGGGATACCGACGATCGAGTCTCGGGCAAGTAACGTACCGATTGACAAAGGGAATTGTATACAGGGTTTGATCGAATCCTCGACATCGTGGTTCAACCGATGAAATCATCGAGGAGCATGTGGGAGCCAACATGGATATCCAGACCCCGCTGTTGGTTATTGCCCGAGAGTCGTCTCGGTCATGTCTGCGTGTCTCCCGAACCCGTAGGGTCTACACACTTAAGGTTCGGTGACGCTAGGGTTAGTAGGAAGTCAAGTATGTGACTACCGAATGATGTTCGGAGTCCCGGATGAGATCCCGGACGTCACGAGGAGTTCCGGAATGGTCCGGAGGTAAAGATTTATATATGGGAAGTCCTGTTTCGGGCATCGGGACAAGTTTCGGGGTTATCGGTATTGTACCGGGACCACCGGAGGGGTCCCGGGGGCCCACCGGGTGGGGCCACCTGCCCCCGGGGGCCACATGGGCTGTAGGGGGTGCGCCTTGGCCTGCATGGGCCAAGGGCACCAGCCCCACATAGGCCCATGCGCCTAGGGTTCAAGGGGGCAAGAGTCCTAGGAGGGGAAGGCACCTCCTAGGTGCCTTGGGGGGGAGGGAAACCCCCCTTGGCCGCCGCCCCCTAGGAGATTGGATCTCCTAGGGCCGGCCACCCCCCCCTTGGCCCTCCTATATATAGTGGGGGAGAGGAGGGACTTCATACTTTGAGTCCTTGGCCTTTGGTTGCCTCCTTCTCCCTCCCCAACACCTCTCCTCCTTCGGTGTGTGCTCGGCGAAGCCCTGTCGGAGTACTGCTTCTCCACCATCACCACGCCGTCGTGCTGCCGGTGGAGCTGTCTTCCTCAACCTCTCCTTCCCCCTTGCTGGATCAAGAAGGAGGAGACGTCGCTCGTCCCGTACGTGTGTTGAACACGGAGGTGCTGTCCGTTCAGCACTTGGCATCGGTGATCTGAATCACGTTCGAGTACGACTACATCATCACCTTGCAAGCTTCCGCACGCGATCTACAAGTGGTATGTAGATGCAAACTCTCTCCCATGACTCGTTGCTTAGATGAACTCATAGATGGATCTTGGTGAAGCCGTAGGAAAATTTTAATTTTCTGCAACGTTCCCCAACACTACCCTCCAATCGGCGTTTGTCATGCCCGGCGGCTTGGAAGGCGGCACCCTCGGCTTCCTCTGCTTCGGCTGGGCGACGGAGGCGGTCGCGGTTGCCGCGGCGTGGGGGACGACGTACTTCCTCGGTGCCATGGCGGCCGGCTGGGAGGCGAGCGGGAGAGAGAATGGCGGGAGGAAAGGAGAAAATGGGAGGAAACTGGGGGAAAGGCGGGGAGAAACGACAGGAAGAGGCGCTCGGCTCGCCGACAGGGCGGACCCACGTGTGCCTTTTTGCTTGTGCCGGCGTCCCAGGCGCCCCCAGGGCGCCGGGTTCTGCCTGGGTCCGCCGGCACCAGATTTGGCTCGAGCCGCGAAAAACGGGCTTCTGGGGGGGGCAACTGGGCCGTTTTTTCGGCGCCGGCACGGCAAAAACGTTCGGGGAGGACCTATTGGGGGCGCGGCTGGAGATGCTCTAATGTAGCCCAACTTGCACCAGGGCTCCCAGCCTTACGGTTATGACCGAAGCGCAAGTTGGATATGTTACATGGGGGATTGATGATGACGCAGGCCGGCTCCACTAAACACAAGTGGAGTAACAGAAAATCAGAGCTTTTGTTTTGTTTTGGAAATGGAGGCGTGCCCCCGGCCTCTGCATCATAACAATTCATGCAGCCATCTTATTAAAGAGTCTCGAAGTAGTACAAAGTCATAAAAGTATTACAACTCGCAAGTGGAGCGAAAAATGAAAAGAAAGGTACATGCTCAAAATCACAACCGGTATGACAATGTAAAGGACAAGCTCCCTAGACTCGTATCCTGTTATTCGACCGCCATCCGAACCGGTTGAATATAGCCCGTGCTACCATCTCCCACTGGTTGCACCCAGTAACCAAAGGCTCCCTGGAGCCCACAGGAGTGAGTAAGGACCACGTACGGATCCATGCGGTAGCTCTGAAGATAACATGCAAGAAAGTTAAAGTATGTTGTCTGTTAAAAATCATATCATTCCAGCAATTCCATATAGCCCGTATGAGCGCACATATTTCCAATCCGAATACGAGCCGCAGTAATATGCTCAACCCCAGCTAACCACGTTCCAAACAATGATTCAATGTCAATTGGAGGAGTAATGTTAAAGGCTATATGGATCATTCTCCAAAGCAATTCGGCGAGTGGGCACTCTATGAATAAGTGTTGTATTGTTTCATCATGATCACAAAAACAACAACGTGAATTACCTACTCACCGCCTCTTTATTAAGTTGTCTTTGGTGAGAATCACTTGCTTGCGGACAAATCACATAAAGATTTTAATACGCAAGGGACCTTAACCTTCTAAATATGTAACGATCTCGAGATTGGGCCAGAATTAATCAGATCCATGTAGAAAGATTTCATCGTAAACACCCTAGTTCTAGCTAACTTCCTGTGCGTCGAATCAGGTTGGTCTGATAATTGAACATCTATCAATCTCCAGACCAAGTGCATCCAGGCAGTCCATTACTCACCAACTAACGCATGTCTGAACTAAATATTCAAGGGAGTCGTTTGAAATATTATACCTACGTAATCCTCCTTACGTTGCACGATGTTATACAAGGTGGGATATTGTATGGCTAGGGGCGTCTCTCCTAACCACGTATCTTCCCAAAATCTTGTTGACATCCCATTGCCAACCAAGAATTTGACCCTACGAAAGAACAAGTCTTTCGTTTGGATGAGTCCCTTCCAGAATGGAGAGTCAGTTGGTCTCACGGTGACCTGGGCGAGCGTTTTCGACTGTAAATACTTATTGCGTAGTATCTGTGCCCACATACCTTTCGGCTCCGTCTCTAACATGTAGAGCCATTTACTCATAAGACATTTATTCTTAATTTCCAAGTTCTCAATACCGAGACCCCCTGGTCCTTGGGTCGACAAAGAATATCCCATCGTGCGAGACGGTATTTCTTCTTGGCCTCATCTGACTGCCAGAAGAACCGAGATCTAAAGAAATCAAGTCTCTTCCGCACCCCTTTCGGTACCTCGAAGAAATATAGCAGGAACATCGGCATACTAGTAAGTACTGAGTTAATCAGCACTAGCTGACCTCCATATGACATTAGCTTGCTCTTCCAGCAACTAAGCTTTTTTTCAGTTTGATCTTCGATGCACTTCCATTCTTTATAAGATAACTTACGGTGATGAATCAGTATGCCCAAATAACTGAAAGGCAAAGAACCTAATTCACACCCAAACAATTGTCTATATGTGTCTTGCTCTTCTTTGGTCTTACCAAAGCAGAACAACTCGCTTTTGTGAAAGTTTATTTTTAATCCAGGCAATTGTTCGAAGAGACATAATATGAGTTTCATATTTCGCGCCTTTGCAATGTCATGTTCCATGAACAGGATAGTGCCGTCAGCGTACTGTAAAATGGAGACTCCCCCATCGACCAGATGAGGGACTAGCCCCTCCACTTGTCCGTTTTGCTTGGCCCTGCCTATAAGAATGATCAACATATCGGCCACTATATTAAATAGGAGAGGAGACATTGAATCCCCTTGTCTCAATCCCTGCGTGTCTGAAAGTAGTGACCGATATCGTCGTTAACCTTGATTCGGACACTAGCCTTCTGGACTTGAGAACCGACTTTGTTCCGCCAAGCCTCACTAAATCCTTTCATGCGCATTGCCTGCTGAATGCGCATTGGAGAAGAGAGAAAATCAGGTTTGTATATCTATCGGAGAAGAGAGAAAAAAAATAGTAAGATGCAATTGGCAAAAAAAAGTAACAAGTAAATAGAGTTCACCCTCAAGGCTGAATCTCAGATCCACCATCTTGCCTGAATATTTGCAGTTACTCTCCAAGACGTGCATTTCGTTGTGGGATCCAGCGTAAAGGCCATATCAAGAATCTTCATCCTTCAAGTACATACACCTTGTTGCCGGCTACAACCAATAAAAGCTAAATTGCCGACCATCAAGACATCGTCTTCACCAACGAGATATTACATTTATATCGTCGTTACAATATCCAACCAGCAAAGACACGTTGCCATTTTTTCACCCCAAAAAGCATGAAATGGTGTTTAAAGCACCAACATCACATCGTAGATCCAACGAACTAAGAGCATATCATTTTCCATGAGTTGTGCCACTCATGTACCTTGGTCTCCATATATAAGGGTTGGTGCTCCATGGGACACACCATCCCCACATGGAAGGGGAGAATCCACGTGAACATATTTCTACGCTCCAAAGAGCATGTTCAACACCAGTCCTCAAACCGAGATCTCAAAAGCGCATTTGAGGATTCCCTATTTTCTCGACCTTGAAATTTTGCCCCCAAGTTCAACACCCTTACTTTTATTAATACAATCTGACACGCAAGACTTGTCTTTAGCCCCCCTCTCTCTTCACTCCTACGGTGTCGGGGTTGATCGCTGCTAAGCTTTGTGGGTGGGCGATGCCACCTAGCTGCATGGGGTGATGTGGGATGGTGACATAGCTAGGTTGGTGCGGGAGACAGTGATGCGACATGATGGTGGCGGTGGAGACAACATCACAGGCAGTGGTGGAGCTTTGTGGAGAGCAACCTGGTCCATTGCCCCCCCAACCCATGAGAAAGTTAGCAAATATCCCCTAGTATTCAGCCCATATGTCGAGTTAAAATAGCCTAAAAGCATGTTTCTTGCCCCTCCAACCCATTTGCCCCTCCATAAATTCAGCCCAAGCTCTGCCACTGATCACATGGTGGTTGCATTTTGGGGGGGGGGGGGGGGGGGGTTGAGGATTGTGGTAGACTGGCAGTGACGGGATCAATACTGTTTGGTGAGGGGCATAGCAGTGATAGCTTGGGATCTGCATAGATGGCAGGGCATGACGAGAGAAACTGGCCAATGGCATGGAGAGGTATGTGGATGTGTGGTATTTGGACCCGACGACACCGACATGCATGGAGGATGATTGTCGACAAGCGGTAGCGTGATGAGGGCAACTCGGTTGGGAGAGAGGTCACGGGAGGAAAAAAATCACACGAGGGGAGGTTGTGAGAAGTGGGGAGTGTAGTGCTCCCTTCTACTATGGGTTGGAGATTTAATTTGAGGGTCCTCTATTTTTTAGGGCAACAATAGGGGGCATGTTGGAGCTAATAAACTTTTTACCAAAGCCCTCGAAAACTGTTTTGAGTGGCGAAGTAGGGGCCAAGATGCTCAAAGCACACCAGCAACATGCCCCAAGGCCGTTGGGAACTACTCGCTCACGTCAGGACCACACCGCCGTGCATTGTCGTCCAAAGGAGCCGCAACACCTCTCCACACTCGTAGAAAGCCCCTCTTTCCCATCCAGGCTAGATCTGGAAGGGGGGGGGGGAGGGAGGTCATGTACATCTTGATTCATCTACCATGACTGGATGGATGACCACAAACACCACCATGGTGTCGCCTTGCCTTATCTAGAGGACCTCCAGCCCAAACACCACCTCTCGAACCACTGTTCGTCGGCTTCCATTCACATTTGGTAGGGTCGGACCTGGCTTTTTAGCAATTAGCACTAGCGGGGTCAATTGAGACCAATGAAAACTGGTGCCATTTAAAAAAAATGGAACTGGTGAATCCTTAATTAAATTAGTGATATGCATGTTTATTTATAGAGAGTGAGCATTTTGTTACGTTAGACCCGCATGTATAGCCTACTCAAGTGTCGGCCCACGACCACCATGGCACAACACGCCAGGGGCGCCAAGGAGAGAGACAAGGGAGGGAGGTCGGCATCTCTAGGGCTTCCACCTAATGGATGCCCCGTGCAAAGTGCAACAACAACCTTAATAATTATATAATCGTAATGACCGATCTGTGTAATAAGCAACAGTACTTGAAGGTTTAGATTGGTGCGATATAGTTGACATACATATTTTCACTACTGTTTTTTGGGGCTTGAAGGCACCAGCATTGGCGTTGACTGACTAGTTCTTCTCCAATAAGAGGGGAGAAGGAATGATGAATGACATTAAGACAATAACCTCTCTTTCTCACGGAATTGGTCGACATGTGATCTCTACAGCATTGTCAGCACACCACTTTATTTTAGTGCCTCAACTTGCAATACAGTGACCAAGCCATGAAGTCTTGCTATTTTCATTTGCTTATTATACTCCCGGGACCACATCATAACTAAACAACAAGTTGTGTTTTGTAAGCGTTCCACAAATTTAATGAAAACTTAGTTCGAAGGATGCCACAAAAGATAGATTCTCCGTTTTACCTTAAAGGTAGAGATCGATGGCTCCATTATATTAGATGCAGGTTCATCCGTAGTGGTCTGAACTCTGAACCAAAGGGACAGGTTGTTTCCTGGGACGGTGCGTTGACATATTTAAACAATACTGATATTCTTTCCTAGTAATGCTGATACTTACTGTACAAGGGCCGTCAACAGAATGACAACCTACATTAATTCAACCAATACAAATGCAACAAAATTTTGTCAGATCATCAGGGAACGGATCTCCGGTTGCATTTTATTTAAATGAAACCATGTTCACAAAGTACTCCCTCCGTCCGGAAATACTTGTCGTAAAAATGGATATAAATGGATGTATCTAGAACCAAAATACATCTGCATACATCTATTCCTTGGACAAGTATTTCTGGACGGAGGGAGTACAAACTAAGATCAAGATCAAACTCGACCAGAATCAAAATTCGAACGTGACACTTTGGTATCTCATTAATACGGATTTTTCATGTCAGAGATGACGTTTCCGTTGAAAGCGAGGCGTCTGTGTGAGTTCCTCAATCTTTTTTTTGAAAGGAACACGATGCATTTCATTAAGTACAAGGGTTGGACAAGTCGCCAGCAACAGCATCCTTTACAAGTTCTGGATACTGGCCGAACCAAATCTCGCATTTTCCAGCTTCTAATTTAGCACCATACGCAGCTAAACAATGCGCAACTAAATTACAAGTCCAAGAACAAGATACAACAGTTACATCATTGAAACCCACTCTCAGTTGAAACTTAATATCTTTGAAGATAGCTCCTAATGCAGAAAAATCATAGTCTTCATTGCTCACCGCTATCTTCAGTTGCACAGAGTCAGTTTCGACAATCACTCGATGGCAACCCATCTGGATGGCTGTGTTAACAGCATGCAACATTGCCAAGCTCCACAAATTCGACCAGCATTGTATGGGTGAGTTAGTAAGTGTGTGTATCGGTGTGCGTCTGCGTCTATGTCGTAGTCGGTGCTTCTCAAAAAAGAAAACTGACACGAGGAAGGCTACAAACAAATGTCACCAGCCACCATTTTTGGACCGCTGCCTCCATATTCAACCGAGGACCAAATGAAACAACTTGTAGTCTTGTAGTTTTGTAGTCACAAAACTCAAAATGAACAAAATACTACTCGCGAGAGTAGCAGATGAAAGAAAAACCAATATAAAATTCAAAGGTAGCAACATTGAAGCAAATTAATGCATCACCACACTGCACCACATTCCCAACTGATTAGACTACTAACTAAATGATAAGTTCTTATATTACAAACACGTACGGGAATTAGCTCCATACCTGGTCACAGCTCACCCACACCTTATTGCGTGCAAACATATGGTCCAATTTCACACAACACAACACAACATGAATATTATCTTGCCCTAGCCTGACAAATAATTGAGAATAAACCGTTGTAATGAAGACCTTGCAATCCCACAAAAGGAGACTAGAGAGTAGAGACCCATCCACGATGCAATGAAACACATCTGCGTAAAGTCGCACCCTCATCTTGCCGATGGGCCAACCTCGGACATCGGGGCACCAGTAGTACTCGCGATGCTCCCTATGACGCTACTGTCCTCACGAGCTTCCTCCAACGCAAGGCTCTCTTTCAGCTGCGCTACCACGGCGGCCATTGTCGGCCTGCGAACTGCAGCATCCGCCGTGCATGCCATGGCGGTGTCGACAAGTTTCCACATGGAGTTAACATCATATTCACCTCTAAGATGGGCATCAGCCAAAGTGGTAACGTTGCCGGTGGCAATCTTCTGCTTCACACGCTGAACAATGTGGCCATGGCCCGGCAATACTGGAGGCTCACCGGTGGCCACCTCAAGTAGAACAACACCGAAGCTATACACATCGCTGCTCTCACTGAGCCATCCAGTGTGATAGTACCTAAAATACAGTAGGTAAGCCACATCTTAGTAAACCTAATTTGGATTAAGCGACAATGCCATATATGAGAAACAGGTACAAAAGTATATCATAGTATAGAAAGAGACATACTCGGGGTCCATGTAACCTGCTGTCCCAGCCGCATTGGTTGATATGTGGGTCTGCATGTCGCTAAGATAGGTCTTGCAAAGTCCAAAATCAGCTATTTTCGCCTGTAGGTTTTGACCTATGAGGATGTTGTTGGTTTTCACATCCCGGTGAATTATTGGCAAGCTACATCCCTTGTGCAGATAATCCAAGCCTAGACATATCACATCAAGTCCTTCAATACTTGACTCAAAAGAAGAACAGACCATCCGAGCACTATATATATATATATATATATATATATATATATATATATATATATATATATATATATATATATCTTTCCACTAAACCGTACCTTGTGCTGCTTCGAGCACAACTCGTACACGTGTCGCCCAACTCAAGGGTTCATCAGCACCATTTTTCCCTTCATATATGAGCATGTAAGAGTTAGAGCAGAATTGTATGAACAGCTTTACATGTCAATGCTCATATATTTATGCAATATTTCTTTGTTTGCAATTCCATATCTCACAGAGTCACCGTCTTATGTGTCGGAAAATTGATTAAATTAGATGCATTAAGGTTGTTACTTCGTCAGCAAAACAGTTAGAAAAAAAAATCCTCACAAGAAGCAATATAAACAAACATAAATTTAAAGGAACAAATGTTACTGACGATTGCAGGCACTTTAAAGGAACAGATGTTACTGATGATATAAAAAAATATCCTCACGAGAAGCTGTTACTGACGATTGCAGGCACTTTAAAGGAACAGTTGTGGACACCCTCAAACTACTCCCTCCATTCCACAATGTAGTGCGTCCGTGCTTCCCGAGATTTGAGTTTGACCATAAATTTAACCAACGAGACCAATTGCGGGGGGAGCAAAAATTATACCACCGAATTCGTATTTTCAATGTGAATTCAGTGGTATAATTTTTGCTCCCGCCGCAGTCGGTCTCATTGGTTAAATTTATGATCAAACTTAGATCTCAGGAAGCGCGGGCGCACTACATTGTGGAATGGAGGGAGTATTTTAGATATACGCATTAAAGGCACTCAAGTTCACATATTTTTTTACTGTCGATTGCAGGCTTTCAAGTTCAAACAATGCACATATATTTTTTATGGAATTAGACAACCGTAAATTTTTTATCACTTAATTAGGTTTGCGAACGGACAAACCTCTTAGATGATCACAAAGATTTCCCTGGGACATGTACTCATAAACCAGTGCTAAATGCTCCTTCTCCCAGCAGTAACCAACCAAAGAAACTAGATTCCTGTGATGGACCTTTGTCAAGCTATTGACCTATGTAAAGAGACATAGCACAGAGGGAAAATATCTTAATTTCCATGTAAGCTCACTCTGATAGTAAGTAGTGACTCGCCGAACTTACATTTCAAATTGAAATTTTTATGAACTAGGGGAGAAAGTACCTCTGCTAAGAACTCGTCAAGCCCATGCGATGATGATTCAGAACGCATCTTGACAGCAACCTCGGTATTGTCTTCTAAACGGCCGTAGTACACAAGCCCAAAACCTCCTTTCCCAATGGACCGTTGGAATTTATTTGTAAACTTCTCCAGATCCTTGTATGTGAATCGTCGATTCTCGGTATTTTGCAGGTGACCACCCTGACTTTTTGTACTTCTGAGGGCACTCTCAAGTTCTTTCTCTCTAGGAGAATCCTGTACAGAAACTGGATGCACAAATGTCAGTTACATTACATAAAGATTGAATATAGTAAACCTTAACAATCAATGGATGTATTAATCAGGTGTTATTAAAAGAAAAGAGCAACACACATTTAGGCTTTTTCTTCCCTCTCCAGATCAAATACGAAAGAACAAGTACAACCACTACCACCAAGGGAACCACTACCGAAATAGAAATTATAGCTGTTCTATTTTCTGATGGAGTCGAACTTATTGTTTTGTTGCACATATCTTCACCGGACTCGTATCTGAAACAGTGAAAGTACATCAGACAACCAATTCAGTGTTACTTTAGTACAACAAGCAATCTTGAATAGTTAGTTGCCTAAAGATCATAGAAGATATGCATTCAAGTACAATTCAAATGCATATTCACATAAAATGGAACCTCGGGAAGGAAACCCAAACCTGAAAACGAGAGATCCTGCATTACTTTTACAAAGGGAATATGGAATTGGTCCGTTCAGATTGTTGCCAGACAAATCTCTGTAGAAAGTGACACGTACTAGTTTAGATACTCAACGACGTTCTTAGCTTTGTAACAATTGCAACATAATCTATCCAAAATGCCAAACAGAAGTCCTCTCAAATGGATCCCGTTGGTTTACTACACTCATCACTACAGATAGAAGGGGCTCCCTGTCAATGGAAATGTCAGATAGGAGTATTATGGATTGTCAGAAGAACTACAAAAGGCAAGTATTGTGCAATTTTATACACTTCCCCACCATCCACTAATTATCTGTCAAGATGGAGTGCTTTGTAATGGGAACATGTGGGTTAGGAAGAAGTCGATAACCTTTTGTAACAAATTTGTATATACATAGTTATACTCATTCTATGATACTTACAGAAATCGGAGTTCTGTGAGCAATGTGAAGTTATCAGATACCAATCCACTCATGTTGTTGTTGGACAAATCACTGCATGAAAATTAACAATCCAACATATAAGGAAAAGGCTACATATTAGCACACACAACATGAGAGACCACTGAAATAATACTTACAGAGATATTATCCTCGTAGTGTTATCAGTTACATCACTACACTTCACGCCATTCCATCGGTATTTGTCCGGAAAACACGGATCACCCATCCAATTTTTCCTTACTCCATACTCGAGTTTGATAGCCATCATTGCGTCAACTACATCCAAAGTAGAAAAAGGAGTAAAAGTTTGATCATCCTTGTGAAGAACTTGTTTGATCACTGAATACAAATGAGCAACTTGACAATGGTTCGTCAGGCCAACTGCATCCAGATTTTGTTTTATTTTGCATAATCCGGACACATGAATCAGAAGAGTACTACAGGCTTAGAACATCTGATTTGCAAGCGGCTGCCTCGGCTTAGAACTGATTCACAAGCGGCTGCCTCTTTCAAACGTATGTTATGATATCTCATTATTCTGAAAAAACGGTGATGCTAAGAAAATTCCTTGCAAAACTTTCCTTCAGATCCTATCATTTATCTGTAATTGTTTTCTACTAATTTCCCTCTTTGCCAACAAAGCCTTTAGTCCCAAACAAGTTGGGGTAGACTAGAGCTGAAATCCGTAAGATCTCGCAACCAACTCATAATTCTGGCACATGGATAGCAAGCTTCCACACACCCTTTATCCATGACTAGTTCTTCGGTGATATTACAGTCCTTCAGATCTCTCTTTACGGACTCCCGCCATGTCGAGTTTGGTCTATCCCGACCTCTCTTGACATTTTTAGCATGCTTTAGCTGTCTGTTATGCACTGGAACTTCTGAAGGCAAGTGCTGGATATGCCCAAACCATCTCAGGCGATGTTTGACAAGCTTCTATTCAAACAGTGCCACCCCAAGTCTATCCCGTAAATCATCATTCCAGACCCGGCCCTTTCTTGTGTGGGCACATATCCATTTCAACATGCGCATCTCTGCTACACCTAACTGTTGAACATGCTGTCTTTTAGTCGGCCAACACTCAGCGCCATACAACATTGCGGGTCGAATCAACTAATCATAAATTGCCCTAAATATAATGTTCTATACACCGACACAATTTAAGAAAAAACTTCACTTCTTAACTGTTTATATGTACATGTTAATAGAAGACTATAAACACATATTATTGTGAAGAAAATTAGCAATGATAAAGTTAAAAAAAGTGAAAAGGTAGAGCTTTATATGTTCACAAAGCGGAGTACATGCCCCCCCTCCCCGCCAAAAAAACAGAGTAAATGTATTTTCGACAAGGAATTAGTTATCAATAATGTCTACAATGACGGTAAATGAGTTGAGTAGGGAAATAGATAGAGAGGGAGAGTCATCTCACGGTCTTCCGAGAACGTCCTAGGAGTATCGTGGGGGATGCGCAGGTAGCCCTCGTATGCATTGAGCATAGGAGGCAGCATGGATGTATTGGTGGCTGCAAGAGTGATATTGTACTGGCCGTCCGTAGTCTTATACCATTCGGTACTACGCACATGATCAGCGACCAGGTACGGGGGACTGTAATTCGGATACCCCTTGTCGCTGTTAATGTAGATGTCGAACAACCGGAGCTGGGTGTTTTGAATGTCGGCGAAGTGCAGGATGAACTTAAACTCGGATGATGTTTTGTATGCCCATGTATTGACGTGTAGCACTGTGTCATTGTTGACAGGAGCGACGACTGTCTGAAGAACGGGGATGGGTACCATGAAGTCATCATCCTGCTTGATGGTCTTTTCGGTGGAAAGTTTTGCCCACGACGACATGGTTCTCGAACCCCAGTAGCGGTCGTATGGGTCGTCAGGAAACCTTCATGCAAAAATGATAATCCATCATTGAGGAAATAAAGTTATATTTTTTCATTACAATGTATTCTCTCCATTTCTAAATATAAGCCTCTTTAGAGGTTTCAACAAAGACTACATACAAATGTATATAGACAAATTTTAGAATGTAGATTCATTCATTTTTCTTTGTATGTAGTCCGTCTTAAAATCTCTAAAAGGACTTATATTTAGGAACGGAGGGAGTATGAAACTTAAAATAGTTCTACATCACTAATTATCCCAACTTCAACGGAACTTAAGAAGAGCTTCTCAAATGATATGAGGAGTCAAACATATGTATCACGAAAGGTTTTTAAATAAGTTTTGTTGACTTCTGTAATTTAAGGAATAAAGGTTTTAAACAAATATGTGAGGTTTTCATCCGAATTATGAACAAAAGTCACACTAGTTTTGACGTCAGTCTGGTTTTTGAAGATATCTTAAGATGGAAGACGAGCGTTCAAACACATTGTTGATCAAAATTTTGTAGAAAATGGATGGCCCTTCCAAGTATTGGAATCAAATTGAGATGCATGCTTGTGTGTAGCTAGAGAGAGATGGCACACTGCTATAATTGTGGACGGCGGCAACCCCCTAAGATACCGGTTCTTTTTGGAGTTATGTTTTTTTTGCTGCGTCAGGGTAGGTTTCCCGGATTTTCCTGTTGTGGTCACTCTAAATTTGTGCCTACCAAGCTCAGGTACACCTTGTGATGTTTTGTGCGATTGATAGGGTGAACTGCACCTTTCGCCCTGGCGTTATGGCTCAAATCGAGAGGGTACATGACACACAAGTGAAGAAACTTTTGGAGGAAACAAGTCAAATAGCTGGTGGGCTGAGATTTGGGTGGGAAACTTTTTCAGATGTATTTGCGAACAATCCGCTGGATAGAGTTTTTTCCGGGGGAGGTCGTCGCGTGGAATCGAACTCACGCTGCAACTATCCTAAAGAGAATGGCTACCACTGTACCATTCGGCCGCTAGTGATTGAATGCAACGCACATTCTTTAACAACTATTCTAGCCATGCTATCCGAATTAAAATAAGTCCCCTAATTTGAGAAAAAGTTCACCAATGACCGGTCTGACCAGTTGGCTGTTCAAAAAATGTACGTT
Source organism: Triticum timopheevii (assembly GCA_963921465.1). NCBI lineage: Eukaryota > Viridiplantae > Streptophyta > Magnoliopsida > Poales > Poaceae > Triticum > Triticum timopheevii. Next base: position 320,384,788 of record OY997270.1, read on the forward strand.
TTTTGAATAATCAGGAATTAGAAAAAATCACTCACAAAAAAGTTCACGGGTTAAAAAAAGGTTGATAAATTTAAAAGAAAAAAAATCATAAAAACGGAAAAAGTTCATTGATCTTCAAAAAAAGTTCATTAATTTTGGAAAAGGGTCATTCGATTTGAAAAAAGTTCATTGATTTTGAAAAAACGTTCATCGGTTTTGGAAAAAAGCTCATCCATTTTGAGAAAAGTTCATCGGTTTTGGAAAAAAGATCATCAATTTTGAAAATAAATCATTGAATTTTAAAAAATTTCATCAAAATTGAAAAAAAATTAATTAAGAAAAAAGGTTCATGAATTTTATTTAAAAAGAGCATTAAAATAAAATAAAAAAAGATGAGAAAAATAAAAAGAAAAAGAATGAACTGAACTGAAGAACGAAATAAAAGAAAAAAAAATGTAGTATCTCTGCACCAGCGGGTGATGGCCTGGTGGTTAGAGTGGGTGCTCCTAGTTGGCGCTTCAGGTGCCAGCTAAGAGAGTGGGCGCTCGCTCGAGCCTGGCACGTTCGGATCCGGCTTGCCTGTTCCCTTCCCATGCTCTCATCCGTGCTCCCACTTCATCCTACGGCTGTTATTTTCTCTTTTTCTTTTCTAATCTAATCATCTCCCCCCCTGATTTTCAGGGGGTGGGGCCGGACCTTATTTTCTTCCAATCAAATCAAGCCACGTACGTGGGAGCACAGATGGGAGCACGGGGAGGGAGCAGGCAAGTCTCGTCCGGCACGTTCTATACTTTTCTTTTGATGATGCGCCTGTTTGGCGGACGCGGTGTTTCTGCACGCGAGCGCACATGTGCTCGTTATCTGAGCAGCTCGTTCACGTCTTGAGATGCGGCGCATTTAATGGCGCAGCAAAATACGAGAGACGAGATAATAATGGGAAATAGAGGATACGTATCGCGAGGGTGCTGAGCTGTGGGCCAGGAAACGGCGGAATGCCGGCCACCGTTACCCCGTCGGAGTTGATCCGTGCCTCGGGACGCCTACCGCCGTCCTGATCCGTGGAACAGGAAAAACAGTTTCCCGTCTGTCGTCGGGGCAGCGGTAGTAACTGCAAGGCGGCGAGGCTTGGCTGCTATTCGGCTGCATTCGATCCATTCCCCACCCCGCCCCTCAGCCGCCACAAGCGAGGTCGCCGTGCCAAGGATCCCTGCTGGCGTGCAAAGGAGCATCCCGAGATCTGTCGCATGGGATTCCTGATGCAACCAATAGAAAGGTATGCGCCAAATCTTTGACGTGTTCTGTCGATTTTGCTATCACTGATCAGACCGGCGATGGAATTCCTATTGCGGCCCGTAATAATAGGGATTTTTTTGTTGTTGATCCGCTATTCGTCGGTCCTCGGTCTTTCTTCATTTTTGTCTGATTGTTTCCTATCTGCACCAGATCCCCTTTGACTGAGGAGGCGGATGAAAGTGCAGCTCCGATGGATCTTCCGGCTTTCGGGACGGTGGGCTCTCTGCGGGAATTGGATGAAGCGACGGCCACAGCCTTGAGCGAAGACCCGCGGATCTATGAAGAAGAAACAGGCGTTGACTCAATACGGGAGAGCTGTCCGAGGTGTTGGAGATGTCAACCGGCAAGTTCTGACCCGAGTAATACATTATGAGTTTCTGGCGCTGAGCCTCTGACAATCGGTGTAAGAGTACAAATACTTGCATACAGCTATGATATTCTTCCTTAGAGTACAGGTGTGAGTGCACTGATTTGTACAAATTAGTCATTAAATGGTAAACATCAGCAACTTGTAAGCGTGGATTACGGTGAAGTGTTGGAAAAAGTAGTAGGGCAATTTGTACAGCTATGTCTTCTTCTAATTTCACTGTATGTAGGCAGAACATAATTTCTGTGCAGTACATAAACATGCCTAATTGTTTGCACTTGTAATTTGCAGGCGAAGCCGGGGGTGGGGAACGCAAGTTTCTGTTGTTCAAAGGGCCCTGCTCTGATTCGGTTGCTAAGATCACAGGGCAATGGCTGGAACATCACAAAACATAGAGGCAGTCACAATTGTTTGATGTTGCTGAATTGCGGGGAAACTATATACTGGCCATTCCACATGCACATTGATGCGGACAACATTATCAGTAGTTTCATTCACTAAGCGTTCGCTTAGGTCCATGTGTGGAAGCTGAGTCGGGAGCAGGCACACGATGATCAATGTCACAGGACGATGGAGGTGTTCTTCGAATTAGGAGCTAATGATCCGCACTTTGCTTATCGGGTCCAAGCGGACACTGAGAGGCGGATAAATAACCTTACATGGACCAATGGCAGCAGCCGTTTGCAGCATACTTTCTTTGAAGATTTACATTTGAGCTATGTTTGAACCGTTCAGACATATCCTATACAGATGTGCGGTATACCAAGTTGAAGAGTTGGAGAAGACCAAGTTATATGTTGTGGTACACACTTAGGCGAGACGGAGGGAAAAGTGGTGCAAGAATGCAAGGTATCCTACAAGGTGACGATGCTTGATGGTGGGGAAGGGTTTGATTCAGTTTGACATTTTTTTCCAATGTCCTGTACATACCAAGAGGAATTCTAATTTGAACAACCTTCTAGCCTTTATCCATGTGAAACAGATGCCAGCGAAACATTTAGTGAAAAGATAGACAAGGGATGCTCGTGACGTGCTACCTGCACATCTAGCACAGTACCAAATCCTTTCTCTTACATACAGTTCAATTTGTACCAGCAGGGAATGGAACTTGTCCGTCTAGGGGGCATGTGTGGACTCATACGACCGGCTAAATGCATTGTTCATGGCCAATCTTTTGGAGATGCAATCCTTCGCTGAGTTGAGAGATGGGCTCGGATTGCATCTATTTTTAGGTCCTTTCAGGTGAAAATCTGAACTGTCATTTTCTTTTCTTGAAGAGCATCAAGTTTATGATCAAGAACACCCTCAATCTGGTCGGTCCGTTTCTTGGATTGCATCTGTTTTTAGGTCCATCACTTCAATCTGCTAGGTTTCATTGCAACCGAACAGATGTTGTTCCTCCTAACTGAACTTCAATTTACTTGTGCTTTGGGAGCAGATATTAGTTAGGTTCTGGTACTCATGATTAATGGAAAATTCCATCTAGTGATGCGTCCATTTTATGTGCTTTAAGCGAATCATCTTGATAGCACATGGATTGCCTGGACATGCAAACCATGTCTTTACGGAAAGCTATTTCTTGTACTGCAAACTTTTATACACTGTCGTACCATACCTGCTGAGGTTTATGGATAGGCATGTCTTTGAGAACAATAATATCATTACATTTCTGTCCATGCATATTTATTGTCCATTCTTCTGAAATTATGTGGACAATATCAGCATTTTTATTACTTTACCATTGTAGCTCATTAATTGATAGTTCAAGTCGCACGCTGTGTTCAGTGCTTTTATACCATGGACAGATTATCTAAGAATTGAGAAGTGATTTTCTTTTCACAGGATATACGTTACGGTTGCACATGCTTTATTCACTTCATGATCTTGCAGTATGAATACCAATTGATAGTGATAATACTCAATACTTTTGAAAAATCGTGATTGGGTAAGGAGGGATTGTACAGTGTGGTTCAGTTTTCAGTAGTCCAACATGAATAATTTGTGAAGCATGAAAGGCATGAATAAATTATTTTTCAGGATTCTGGTTTTGTTGACTTAAGTGGATATTGTTAGGAGCTAGAGCGGTTAAATTCAGGAACTGTTTGTTAATTATGTAGTCTTAATTGTGATTTCTACTGTAATTAGAGAGCTAATTCCACATCTGTGTGCCTTATTTAACTCTTGTTTATTGGTAGATGAGCAGGATAGGCAAGGTTAATGAAAAAGGAAGTTTCTTTGAAAGAAAATGTTGTGGCAAATGAGAGAAATATGCAAGTCTGATGGGGAAGTTGATTTGCACGACTCTAGAATCAGCTAAGCTCTGGCATTCTGTTTATTTGAAATGTGGTTTAATTTTGTTTAAGAGATGTCTGTGCACATGATGCATGTGTCAGTTTGAGGTATTTGAAAATTTACTGATGTATTGTCTGTTAGGCGTGAAACACTTGTGAATAGAATTTTGTCCAAAGATTTATAAGAGCCCTTGTTGTATCGAAAGTGCTGAGCTCTGTGAAGCCGTTGGTCCAGAATGGACCTGAGCCGTGGCCCATGCCGTTAGGGCACGTCTTCATGGGCGGAGGTTTAACAGCGGCCGTGACATTTATGCCGCAACAGTGGTGGGCCTGGGTCCTTAAACTATGTGAAATACGAGCAACTATACCACGTCATATACAGTGGGCTGTGCGAATCTGAATGCCAGCGGACGAGGGAGATAAAGAGCGCACATGTGCTCGTGCTCAGAAGAGCACTTTCGCTGTTTGGCTATTTCCATAATGTTGTTTCACTCATCACGCCTTAATTTGCATCTTGTGACATTGGCAGATCGAAGAGGGTCACGTTCAGTCGGTTCCAGAGGACTAGTTGATTTCCCTTGTAACTAAAGAGTACGATACGTATGTATGTATGTACGGTAAGAGTCCATCATCTGCTATCACTCATGCATGTTACCGTCACGTGCATAACAACACAAAAATCAAGTTAATAGAAGAACACTTGTTAATCATGCCTAAATAGAAAAAAACATAGCAATGTAGATCAATTTGCAAAAATGTTCGCGCATTCAGAAAAGTTCACGAGTTCAGAATTTTTTTCCCAAAAGTTAGAAAAAGTACACAAATTTGAATAAAGTTCATCGACTTTGAAAAAAGGTCCACCAATTTGAAAAGAAGTTCATCGATCAAATTTGAAATAAAAATCAACGATTTTGAGAAAAAGTTCATCGAATTTGAAAAAAAATTCATCGATTTGAAAATTTTTTCATCCAATTTGAGAAAATGTTCACCAAAATTTGAAAACAATTGATCAACTTTTGGAAAAAAGTTCATCGATTTCGCAGAAAAAAGTTCATCAAACCAGGAAGAATAAAAGGGGAAAAAGGAAAGGAAAAATAGAAGTAATAAAAGAATGAGAAAGATGAACAATATCAGATGAGGTTATGTGGCGGGTGGTTAGCGCATTGCGCCTCGAAGCAGGTGGTCACCAGCTCGACTCACCGCCCGCTTCTTTTTGCGTTTTGGAAACAATAAAAAAACTACAGATTAAAACAGATAAATGGGCCAGCCCACCTAACGCAGCTGCAGGCGCCGGTTAGGAAAATTGCCGTTAACTAGCACGTGCAGCGCCCAATAGAGTTTGCCCGCAGCCCAACGCATGTTATAAAGACCAATGTCAGCACACACTGGACTCTCTAGTCCTGTTACAAAGCTGGCCCATGGCCCAGCTAGATATATGAGTCCCACGATCGTAGATGGGAGCAACTAGTTAACGAGCGGTCCTTCGGGAGCCATTCGCCACGTATGGCGCTTCTTCTGGATTTTGTTTTTTTTTCCGCACGCGTTCTCGGCTTTTTAAACGGTTTTTTTTCTATTTTTTCCAACGTTTTGGTTTTCCACCGATCTTCCTTAGCTTTTCAATTAAAAAAAAATTTGAAAAAAAAAATCGCGAGAAAACGCGGTTTTTTCCTTTCACGAGAGTCGCGGTTTTGCTTTCGCGAGAGTCATGGCCGTGCCTCTCGGAAACCAAAAAAACATGTTTTCTAATTTTTTTTCTTTCACGCGAGTCGCGGTTTTACTTTCGCGAGAGGCACGGGTGTGCTTTCGCGAGAGTCACGGCCGTGCCACTCGGAAACGGAAAAAAACGTGTTTTTTGTTTTTTTTCCTTTCCCAAGAGTCACGGTTTTGCTTCCGCGAGAGGCACGGTTGTGCTTTAGCGAGAGTCACGGCCGTGCCTCTCGGAGACCGAAAAAAATACGCGTTTTCTGTTTTTTTCCTTTCGCGAGAGTCACGGTTTTGCATCCGCGAGAGGCACGGTTGTGCTTTCGCGAGAGTCACATCCATGCCTTTCGGAGACGAGAAAAAACACGTTTTTTGTTTTTTCCTTTCGCGAGAGTCACGGTTTTGCTTCCGCGAGAGTCACAGCTGTGCCTCCTCGGAAATGAAAAAAAATGTGTTTTTTCTTTCTTTTCCTTCCGCGAGAGGTACGGTTGTGATTTCGTGGGAGGCACGAGCGTGCCTCTTTCGTAAAGGGAAAACACCCGTGCCTCAGAAACGAGGAATCCAACGACGAAAGCGGTTTGAGATTTGGACGCACGGTTTGAGAGATAAAACGTTTTGAATAAACGGTCTATGAAAAAAGGGAAAACTCTCAGGTTGCGACATGTCGCAACTAGGGGAGTTGGAGTGACCTTTGCAATGAGTACCCCTCAACTAGTAGCATGGGCCAACGCGAGGAGAAAATCCCAGCTCCAATCATGGAAAACCCTATTTGTCGCATTCTGCGGCAAGTTAACCACCTTTCGCATAGGGACATCGAGCGAGAGATCGACTTGGGTCGACCCGTTTAATCCCTTCAGCGGTCCTGGTTCTGGGAAACTTCTCTAGTATTCCGGCCTTTTTTTTTCTGGTTTTAAGAAACTTCTAGAAGGTTCCTAAACCAGTTTATTTCTTTTTTGTTTTTCCCTGTTTCCTTTTTCCCTTTCCTGTTTATTTTCTTTACGTTTTTCCTTATTATGTTTCTTTTCTTTCGTTCCTTTTTTATTTTCTCTCATTTTCATTTTATTTTTCCAAGTTATTTTATCATTTTTTCTTTATGTTTCTATTTATTTCCCTTTTGGTATTTCTCTCTTTTACTTTCCTTTTTTGTTTCCTTAAAAGGAAAGAAAAATGCTCCTGGCATGGTATTTCAAAAAATGTTCTCTTTCTCAAAATGTCTTCACATTTTTCAAAAAGTGTTCGTATTTTAAAAATATTCAGGAACTTAAAAAATGTTCTCATTTTCAAAATTTTGTTTCAAAATTTCAAAAAATGTTTGTCTTCGGAAAATGCTCTCATTTTCAAAATTTTGTTGACAATTTTAAAATTTTGTTCACGAATTCAAAAAATGTTCTTGTTCTTTTAAAATTTTGTTCACGAATTCAAAAAAGGTTTCTGTTCTTTGTCCGATTATCCATTCTATCGTGTATTTTGATGTGGGTTTTATGTATAATGAGGGACGAAAGGCTGTCCCAAGGATAAAACTATATCATGGTGTCACATCCAAGGGATGAAATGCCACAACTAGAGGGGTAGAAAGTGGATTTTTTTTGTTTAAAACATACTCCCTTCGTCCCATAATGTAAGACTTTTTTGACACTACACTAGTGTCAAAATGTGTCTTACATTATGGGACGGAGGGAGTAGATTTTCTACACAACGGGTAATTGTCTGGAAACAACTAGTAGTGGTTGTCCCCACATGGGGCAGGTTCCTAGCTAAGATATGCGGATCTCCATACAAAATTGGACGATCCCGCCTTAGAGGCAAGATCCTCAGTCGTAGAGAATTTAACAATTTCAGAGTATCACATATATTAAAGTGCGCACTCAATTAGCCACCTCAGACTTTGAAGTTAGTGTGGCTTATGCAATTTTAGCGTTCTACAGTATTTTCACATCATGAGACGTGGTTAAAACTTGAGATGCAAAATGTGGAGCTAGCTACGTGCGATAACAACTTCGAAAAATCATGATATAACTTTCAATTCGATCATGAATCTCATAATTATGATCTCAATCTATTTGATCTGATGTACTCCATCCGTTTTGAAATACTTGTCATGGTTTTACTTCAATAATAAATCATACCGTCTGCCGAGAAGAAAATCCAATGTATGCGTGGAGTGGCAGAGCTAGCAGTGAGTTATGCCTAGGGTTGAAGTAGCTTGAACGATGACCTCTCTAATATTTTAGTACTTTGTATAAAGGAATTGCAAGGGATGTCGGTACTAGGCCTAGGGCTATAGCCATAGCTGCCCTAGGCCTGTCTCCACCACTGCATGCGTGTGTTTACTGATGGTCTAATGCATGGCATGCTAGGCGCGGAGGTAAACTATTTTCGTATATAGCCGCCCCGTTCCAAATTATTTGAAATTTAGGTTTTTCATAAGTGAAGCTTCCTTAAGTTTGACCGAGTTTGTTGAAAAAACTACTAATATCCAAATCATCAAATGTAAAATATGAAAATATACTTTATCACCATGATGAATCCAATTGAACTAATTTAATGATGTAGATGTTGATATATTTTTTTATAAACTTGGTCAAATATAACGAAACAGTTTTTTTTTTTGCGGGGGTATAACGAAACAGTTGGAAAAAAAAGGGAAACATAGTACCCCTACGTAGCATCAGAAAACCAGAGTTTCATACATACCGGGTAAAGTTTCCCCCTGTATTTATCCTTCCATACGTGGACATGGAGCCGTCGATGGTGAGGTCCGGGTAAAGCGAGGCACCGAGAGGCCTCAGCTCCACCGTGTTGACGAACGGCGTACCGGCGCCGGTGTTCACCAGGCAGACCGGCACCCAGCTCGCCCACGCGATGAAGATCGCCTCGGACCACCAGTACTGGGTGTCAGTCATGTTTCGGATCGTCATCGTATCCCAGTAGTTGGTGCCAAGGTGCAGGTCGAACACGGCTGGCTTGCCGTCGTAGTTCCCGTGGAAGAATACCATCCGGACAAGGTACTTGGCGCCGCTCTTGGTGGGGAGCGTGTAGCAGTTCCGTAGGCCCGACGGGAAACTCCTGAGCGTGCGGAGGTCCTCGAGTGACGCACTAGGAGTATCGAACTCGGCGGCCACCCTGTGGTTTTGCCCACCGTCGACGTACGGGCCATCGGAGACGTAGGCGATATCTGTGTGGGTGTCCTTGCGCCCGCTGAATTTGGCATCCAGGCCGCAGTCGATGCTCAGGAAACCTGATTATTGATGGCACATATGTACACAACCAGGACGAAAAGAGTTAGAATTATGATCAAAAGCCTGCTACCTGAATTCGTAATAATAATGAAATATCTACAAGACGTTTGTAATTGAGGTGAAAAATCAACCTTCTTGCTGACCGGCGACATGAACTGCTGTGACTGCCAATACGAACGCCCCAAACAAAACCCACAACGACCTCATTGAGAGAGACGAAACGTTCATCAATGGCCTTGGAGAACTAGGCCACGCCTCACGTATATATATTGCGCACCAACTTAGGATGTGAGTTGTATGCCGACGCTTGCATCAGCATTGCAAGTTGTATAAAGGCTATTCAAAACCACCGGCGACTACAAGCTTAGGCTACATGTGACACACTCAGTCATCTGCTACTCTTATTATATGCTGTTATAGTTGTTTAGGCTACTTGTATTAAAAAAAAGAAAAAAACTGTTTAGGCTACTTGCAGTGAGGAGTACAATATGACACTACTGCATTATATCACCGTCTCCGTGATGTATTGAGGAGCATACAAGTATTTTTAGATGAACTTATTTATTGTCATGCATGATAAATAGTATTATTTTTATATCATAGAGTATTGGTACTCAACCCTCTCTCTCCATTTAATTACACTAAAATTACTTAAAGCTCCCACTACCAATAATCTTGTATGTTTTGGATAGGTTGGATAGAGTTTTTTCACAGAAAAAAGGGCAAAGGGCAACATACTACTAGCAATCAGATTTTCCATGGTTTATGCCTGCTAATCACTAAAATTTAAATACCCCTCCATTCAGAAAAAGTTAAAACATCTTATATTTGTGAACGAAGAGAGTACTAATTAGGGCAAATCCTAATAAACAAAGTACGGGATGTTGGGTTATCCCAGGCTCCATGTAAGACTAATTACACGGCATGTAAATAGTCGAGTGCCCAAACTTGTCCGGGCGTTCAAATACGGTGCATCTCGACGTATGCGACCGTATCGAGTGCCCCATGGCATATTGGGCGCTGTTTTTTTTACAGGAACGCCCCTAGACTTTAAGTAGTTCTCGCAAAGAAAAAACTAACAAGTCGGTAGAGGGGGAATTTGAACTAGGGACGTCCTGGTTGCCTAACAAAAAAGCGGACAAACAGGCCCCACTTCGGTTTGCGTTTATTGCTGTCTAGCAATTTATATGGAGAGGCCTTTTATATGGACGATTCCACGTATGGCTCTACACATGTTTTCGACCAGTTTTTTTTTCAAGTATCGCTTTGTTTTCCTAGTGAAGTTTCTGTTTAATTCTCATAATACATAAATTTTCCCATATGAAAATATAAAATGATTATCAATATGCATACTTTTTTTATATATATTTATTCTATTTTCATTATTGTGTACCTTGACGAGATAAACATGAACTTTTTCTAAAATTTATGTGGATTCAAAATTTGAACATATTTAAAAATTATTGTATGACTTTATGTATCTTCACTCAAGACCACAAGCACGCACAATTATTGTGTATCTTCATTGTGTTTTTAAAATACACAATTGTTAAAATTGACAATTGTATTTAAAATACTTTTCAGCGTGTATTAAAAATTATTGTGTAACAATAGCAAATTCTAGAAATGTACTGACATGTTAAGCGTGTTTGTAGAAATGTAAGAACAATTTAACACAATAATTTTTAATACACTTTCAACATTTTCTAAGTATACGGTGAGCATTTTCTAAAATAATATGAAAATGAACTTGAACGCGCATTTAAAAAATGCTCACTGTGTTTTTAATATACATTCAAAATTTTAAATCCTCATAAATTTTAGAAAAAGTTCATGTTTATCTCTTCAAAGTACACAATAATGAAAATAGAGTAGAGATATAAAATAAATAATAATTGCATAGAGATAATCATTTTATTTTTTTCATATGGAAAAACTTATTGTATCATGAAAACTTAAACAGAAACTTCACTAAAAAACAAGATGGTAACTTGAATTTTTTATAAAAAAAATTAGTAGGAACATTTGCAGGCGCTATGTGGACTAGTCTATATAAATTGCTTGCTGGTAGTTAAATGCAAATCAAAGGTTGGGCGCATGGTCCGGTCAGGCTACGAGATCATTGGTTCGAATTCCCTTCACCCTGTCATCATGGGTATTTTTTGCGACAATTAATTAAAGTACAAGGGGTATTTGTTTGTGAGAATTAATTAAAGTCCAGGAGTGTTTCCATAAGAAAAAACAGCGCGAACAGCTCATAGAGCGCGTACAACACCTGCAACCGCTCACATGTGGCCCAACAACACGCTGGCATGCCACGCAAGCACTCGGTATGGCAGCATACGCCCAGAGACACCGTATCTGAACATCCAGACAAGTTATGTCACCACTTTTATATATTTTTTAAATTCGGGCACGAAACTGATCGTACCAGACAAGTTAGGGCACCTGCAGTGTATTTAACTCTAAATATTCTCGCGCATGGCCGAAACTACCAAATCGGAGGCACATCTAGCTTTCAATCCAACGGTTTAAGACTAGTCTGATAGAATCCAACCTGATAGTCCGACGTCTACTGATGGCTTTTTCTAAGGCAAAACAATCAATCTTATATCTAGTGTTTGGTGTGTGCATAAGGCAAGGAGACGCACGAGGCTATTGATTCCAGCCGGCATGCGCAGCCATGGTCAAACTTTCATACTCTGACCTATTCGTCCCTTGCTTTCGATCGTTGTCAGCGGCAGAGGTCTTTGCACGCTTGCAATTCATCCGCGTGCGCACCATCAAGCCAAGTCTTTCGTTCGAGCTCATGCCTAGAGCCTTCACACGTGGATCGGTGGATGCATCACTCTGTGCATTTTAAAACCGAACCGAAAAATCATACCGAAAATAAACCGAACCGAACCGAATTCACGATTTTTATGGTTTCTGGTTTCGATATGGTATGAACTTTTCATACCGTTTTGAATTTCGGTTTTTATGGTATATACCGAAAAACCAAATAATTAACCGAATACACCGAAATAAAAAAATATATATCTTGAGGCAAACAACGATACAAGTAGTCATTTTTCTTGTATAAGAATAAAATTTCCTACAAAGAACATCCATTTTCTCTTGTAACGTAGTAATTTTTCTCTTGCAAAAATGCTAACCACGTCGTCCATAACCTTTCAAGGCATGAATTGAGGCATGCATATATACTTATATAAAGTTATATACCATTTGTATTTAAAAAATATGTCTTTGAATTTATAAGTTTGTAAAATATAGTATGTCATTTTCAAATTTGCGTCAACTTTGGTTATTATGGTATATACCGAAACCATACCGAAATAATTTGGTATATACCGAAACCAAACCGGATTTTAATATCATACCGTATAAACCGAAGTATTAATACCGTACAAACCAAAAAACCATATAAATCGAACCATGCAAACAGAATAAACCGAACGCACAGAGTGAGATGCATGCATGAAACAACACATTTAAAGCTGGACTAGCGGTTGACGCCACCTGCGAGAAAATTATGGGCCCGTTTCCTTCTAAAAATCATGGGTTCTCAGCTTCATCTAAAACGAAAAAAGCCATTATCATCATCTTTTAAAAAAAAGAACCTTCCTCACTCAGCCAACCAGCAAGTGCCACATGGAAAATTATGGGTTTGTTTTGATTTAAAAAATACGTGGATCCCCACCTCCATGTAAAAACACAACTTAGGAAAAAAACTCACCCCCATCTTAAAAAGGAATAAAAGAAAAAAAGAAAAGAAATGTTTCATTGGAGCCAACCAGCGGGCGCCACTTGGCATAGCTCAGCGCTAGCCCTTTCTTTCTTCCTTAATGGGTTTAGTGCCTCCGATATGCGTAGATGGGGCCAACACAACACCTGGTTGGTCGTCCGAGGACACCGATATGAACACCCCAACAGCATTCTGGAGCGTGTGATGATAACTTGAGCGAAGCTTCGTAGCCTTGTTTCTTTTCCGTAACGTTTCCGATGCTAGACCGATCGAAGGGGTATAGAACAATTATTGATCTAGGCCACTAGAGGGCGAAGTTTATAATGTCAATAGACTATTTCAGGGATGATCGTTTGATTAGTCTAATTGATGACATCATGTTAGAAAAGGTTTGGTTTGTGTCACTACCGAACTCGAATATTTAAAGGCTACCACTCAAATTTCACGAATTGTTCTTGCGCCACTAAACAATGAAGCAATTAGTTGCATGCCCCTGTGCGTCGTCTTCGCTTGTTGCTGTCATGTTGACATCTCATATGAACCATTTTCTCCTCTGTGAAACCCACTACTTGTCATGTCAAACGAGCCGATGTACACGCGTTTGCCTAGCATATGTTATGCCGGAATGGGACATGGCAACCATATTTCAATTTTTTTGTTACACGCCACACCGGCGTGTGCGTGCAGTCTATTGAATTTCGGCGGTCGTCATGTCCGAGACGACGTTCACGCATGCCCTCGAGATTCCAGCCGACTATAACTACTACGTCAAACCAGTGTTCAATATAGCACTCACTTTAATCACGTTTCTCTCCTCGTACTCCCTTACCGCCGATTCAACCGCTCACCCTAGCCCTTGCTCTCGCTTAGTATGCCTTGATGCTACTCGTCCCTATCCCACGTGTCATCAGTGCGGCGGGGCTCAGAGCCGAGTGCCACACCTCGCTAAGCCGTGATGAGGAGGACGCCTCACCGTCTCTTGCCGAGGAGGGTGTCGCATCGGACCCCGGTACCCCATCATCGAGGAGCTTTGGGGTACCAGGAGAAAGAAGGACATCAAGAACGACGAGGAGGACCGCACCAAGAGAGGCTGTGTGGCGGGCCTATGTGCTGGATCGCTAGCCGGAGGCTCGTGAGAATGCTGAGAGGGTGTAGGACGAGACCTAGGAGGCAACACTGCAGGTCATCGGGCCCACACACCCACGTCTCGCTTGTTGGTGGTACGTCGATCAAGTGGCCTACACCGTGATGCTTGATACGTCTCCGTCGTATCTATAATTTTTGATTGTTCCATGCCAATATTATTCACTTTCATATACTTTTTGGCAACTTTTTATATTATTTTTAGGACTAACATATTGATCCAGTGCCCAGTGCCGGTTCCTGTCTGTTGCATGTTTTATGTTTCGCAGAATATCCATATCAAACGGAATCCAAACGGGATAAAAACGGACGGAGCTTATTTTTGGAAAATATGGAAAATTCCAGAAGAAAAATCCACGCGAGACGGTGCCCGAGGTGGTCACGAGGCAGGGGGCGCGCCCTCCCCCCTGGGCGTGCGGCCTACCCTCGTGAGCCCACCGTAAGGCGGTTGATGCTCTTCTTTTGCCGCAAGAAAGATAATATTCGGAAAAAAAAATCACGGAAAAGGTTTCAGGCCAATCGGAGTTACGGATCTCCATCTATACGTGAAACGGTGAAACAGAGCCAGAAGCCAACGCAGAGAACGCAGAAACAGAGAGATAGATCCAATCTCGGAGGGGCTCTCACCCCTCCCAAGCCATGGGAGCCAAGGACCAGAGGGGAAACCCTTCTCCCATCTAGGGAGAAGGTCAAGGAAGAAGAAGAAGAAGGGGGGCCCTCTCCCCCTTGCTTCCGGTGGCGCCGGAACGCCGCCGGGGGCCATCATCATCACCGCTATCTTCACCTACACCGCCGCCATCTTCACCAACATCTCCACCAACTCTTCCTCCCTCTATGCAGCGATGTAACCTCTCTCTTACCCGTTGTAATCTCTACTTAAACATGATGCTCAACGCTATATATTATTTCTCAATGATGTATGGCTATCCTATAATGTTTGAGTAGATCTGTTTTGTCCTAATGGCTATTTGATGATCGTGATTGGTTTGAGTTGTATGTTTTATTATTGGTGATGTCCTATGATGCCCTCCATGTCGCGCAAGCGTGAGGGATTCCCGCTGTAGGGTGTTGCAATACGTTCATGATTCGCTTATAGTAGGTTGGTGAGTGACTGAAACACAAACCCGAGTAAGAGGGATCGTTGCGTATGGGATAAAAGGGGACTTGATGCTTTAATGCTATGGTTGAGTTTTACCTTAATGAATCTTTATTAGTTGCGGATGCTTGCTAGAGTTCCAATCATAAGTGCATATGATCCAAGTAGAGAAAGTATGTTAGCTTATGCCTCTCCCTCAAATAAAATTGCAATAATGATTACCGGTCTAGTTATCGATTGCCTAGGGACAAATAACTTTCTCGTGACAACAAGCTCTTTACTTTTACTAATTTAGTTGTGTCTTTATCTAAACAGCCCTTAGTTTATATTTACGTGTTCTTTACTTTCTTGCAAACCTATCCTATCACACCTACAAAGTACTTCTAGTTTCATACTTGTTCTAGGTAAAGCGAACGTCAAGCGTGCGTAGGGTTGTATCGGTGGTCGATAGGACTTTAGGGAATATTTGTTCTACCTTTAGCTCCTCGTTGGGTTCGACACTCTTACTTATCGAAAACTGTTGCGATCCCCTATACTTGTGGGTTATCAATGCTGAGTACCGGTGTGTGCTAGATGATGAGGGTAGTGTCATGCCGCTCGCCCGTAATGATGCCCCGACAACACTTCACAATGTCCTTTGCCAAGGAGGTGGAGGCCTCCCCCAGTTGCGCCGGGGTGCGACCGTGTAGCGACTATGTGCGCTCGAGCTCCCTGATGAGTCCAAAATTGCATCATGGTTTATGTTTAGTTTTCTACCGTAGTCGTAGGAATACTCATAATTTTACCGTGTTTGCACACGTTTTTATTGATTTTACCAAGATCCTTGAAGCGGAGGAATTTTCTAGGCAAAGGAAGAAAATGCCAAAGATATGGTGTGAAATCATGTTAATTTACGTCATAAAAACATGCCATAAAAAGTACAAGGCAAAAGGGAACAAAACCATGACATGGCTTCCAAAGGAGAAGGCGGCGCTTGGTACGAGTGCTTGTACCAATAGCCGCCGCCACTGCCTGGTCGAGTGTTTTAACTCTATGACATTGGATTGGGAAAACGAGCAACAGAGAGGCCAGAAACTCCGCCAGGTTCAAAAACCCTAGCCTTCGGAAGGCATCCGGAGTGGGAATCAATAAAAGGGTTTTGCAACGTCATCATCTCGGTCAAGAGGACTACGACAACAACCATTTCCATCATCATCTCTTTGTAATACAAAACCCCTAGTGGATCCATTCTTATATTACCTAGATGTTCATGTGTGTCCATCATAATTTATCCTTTGATGCTTATTATTCTCATGTCCGAGTAGACTCTCTAGTTCTCGGGGATATGGAGGAACCCTATTATGTTTAGGTGCTGAGCACCAAAGGATTTGATATCTTTTTTGTATGTTTATGTTAATAATCTTGAGCATAGATCGATAGGTGTGTCTCCAATGAATCTCATGGGATTTAGTTAGTTTTTGGTCTTCGATGGATCTCCGTGGATCCAAACTTTGTTTGTGTGTACATGGGTTGGATCCTTCCGGTTCGAGATTCTCTTCAGCAATGATGGTTGTTGTTCAGGTGCGCTGGTCCTATGGGGCAGCACGAAGATTTCTCGATTGTCTATTAAAACAAGTTTTGGCCGGCTCCAGTGAGTGATGGGTGACGACAGCGGCCCGCCTTTGACACGCTCTAGTGCTTGTAGTGTTTGATAGGTGGTCAACCAATCTGGATATAATTTTATTATTTCTAATGTTCCTTGTATTATATGATGAATAGATCTAAAGTTTTTTTTTTCTTTTCTGCCTGAAAGAAAGACCGATAACGTTATGGCTTGCACCGAATAGTTATTTTTCGAGTTAATATCACCATCAGTACACGAACTTGTACAATGTTAACAAATCAATATACAACCTTGAAAAAACCATAAAAATGGTCACATAACTCACAATGCGGTAACAGTTTGGTACAAACGACTCAAGCAGCTGCTAGATCGGACGCCACGTCAGCGAGTGGCACGTGCCTGGGTTCCTTCTTATTTCAGAAAACTCCTGATTAAATGATGTATGATTCAGAATTCCTGGGATGATTTGGTGATCATCTTGTACAAGTTAAACTGTTTAGAATTTTTTTTGCAACAATTTGGGTCCTGACCACCCGCCAGTTCGTCGCCGATGAGCGACATGCTGTACTGGACGAGAAAGACCAGCCTGCAAACATCCCTCTGAACTATGTTCCTCCTCCCCTGAACTCTATTCTTGTTCCTCTGCTGGTCACACTCTCACTCACTCCCTATTCTCTCTCTGATAAGTGTGTGGCTACAGATTGAGCTTCAGTTAGCTAGGTGTGGTATATGAATGGATGGACGGATGTAGAATTTAAAACAGGGGATCGTTAGTGTTCTTGAAAAGAATTTGCCAGTCCAAAGAAAACGAGAGAGTAAAAGAAACTGAAAAAAGAACTTAAATATGTTTCAGTTAAGTGTGGTATGTGCAGGAAAGATTTCTTCAACAAGATTACACAAAACATCGTCAGCATTGCAGTACAAAATTCCACCAAATTTCATGAGCATATTTCAACAAGACAAATACTCATTATTCAGCAACATGCTACATCAGTTGAGTGATACACAAAAGATGCAGGACGGCGATTGATTCAGGGTCAAATCCCACTAATCCACGTCGTTCCTCAAGCCACCCACCGCCTCTGCCCCTCGCAGACGATGCACCAATGCCACGGCCACCACCCTCTTTCGCGACACCGGGAACCATGTGATACCGGCGTGCGCGGCCACCGGGAGCCATGCGATACCCGGCGGTTGCGATCGCTAGGAGCCCTCGACGGCGGGAGTGTGTCTACAGGCTAGGATTTGGGATTGGGTCGAGAATCAGGGAATGGGGAAAACAGGACTTTATAACACATTTACACAAATGCCAGGGTGTTTTCTGAGAAAGAACACAGCGTTGGCACGTGCCACTCGCTGATGTGGCGTCCAATATGGCAGCTACTCGAGTCTTTTGTACCAAAGTGTTACCGAATTGTAAGTTCGGTGACCACTTTAATGGTTTTTGCAAGTTTATGTATGGATTAGTTAACGTTGTGCAAATTTGCATACTGATGGTGATATTAACTCTTATTTTTCTGACTACTCTAATGACAAGGGATGAACTGTATTATTAGTTGACCATGCAATTCGTTGGATCAAACTAATGCAACAGTGACCTTGTATAGAAGCACTATATATAGTTTGAGGCTTTTTACGGTAGGAATGGCCAAATATAGGCCGTCCAATCAGCAGATCGGATGGCCCAAGTTGAACAATATACTAGCTGAAAAATAGAGTAATAGTACTTTTTTAATCAAATGGCAAATTAGGTAGATAAAAAAAATTCTCACACCAGATAAAAAAAGAAAACACCCAAAAAGTTATTTTTTAGTGCCCCAACTTGCAATACAATGGGCGAGAGATGAACTATTGATGTTTTTCATTGGCAAATTATACTTCCGAGATCTCATCATAATTAAACGAGTTATGAGACATCGCTACAAATTTGAGATACTACAGCATGATATGTTGAGAGTCCCTCTCAACCAAATCAACGGCCCGGCACTCAAATCGGCAGGTGCGAGTTGGTGGATCAGGGCACCATCTCGGCTGTGCTACCTCGTGTTAGCAAAAGGACGATGAACAGGGAGTCTTTTAAGAGACACCTGGCTGATTTTGGATTTGACCGAGTGTCCATCAGCTCTATGGGCTTAGGGCAACTCCAATGCGATCACCAAATTGCCCTTTAAATGTTCAGACCAAATAGTTTAGATATTATTTGTCACGGCAATAATCAAAATTGTTTAGTCCGGATGTCTAAAATCCTACAAACAAGAAGCTAACAAAGGGGCGGTTTGAAGGAATTCGGACGCCTGTCACGCATGTATCCAACAACGCGGACCCTTCCAAGAACACCGCCTTCCCTCGGTCTCGAACCATCAATCCACTCCCCGCGCCGCATTCATACCGGTCAAAGCGAACATGACATGACATTGGCTGCCGCGTATCGTATTGGCGTTGATTGACCGGCGCGGCAACCGAGAAACTAACTCTGGTCACTGGCCGCATTGAAGCCGCGCCGATTCGCCTGTCTCGACTATTTAAGCTTCCCGGTTACTGCTGAGAAATCCTACACCCTACCTTACCTCCTCGCCTCGCATCTCCACTCGCCCCCACACCGCGGCGATGGGCAAGTCCTATGGCAACAAGTGGCGCCTCTCTGGATCCGAGGGAAGCTCCAGATCATGGCGCCGTCGCCCACGGTCTCCGGGCCTGTCGACATCCACCGTTCCCTCCTCTGTGAAGCCAGAGCCCATCTCGTCCACGACGAGGAGCATTAGCAGCCACCCCCTATGGTTGAGGCCGCACTGACGGACGAGGACTCGGGAAGAAGGTGGAGCCGCTGCTCGAGCAGTCCCGCTATTACCGCGGTCCGATGCCGCCCTCGCCACCGCTCTCGAGCAACCACCACATTCAAATCGGATATTGCGTCAAGGAGGAGCTGACGTCCCCGCCTTGCAGCCATCTCCGGCGTGACAAGGAGGTGGCGTCACCGAAAATCGCCCCTTCGGCAGTCCAGGAGCCAGTGGCGCCTGGTCTCCATGAAGGAGGAGCCGCCCTCTTCGGCGATCACCAACGCGCACGGCCGCCTTGCCGTCTTCCTATTGGGAAACGTATGGAAAAGAAAAAAAATTCTACGCACACGTAAGATCTATCTGTCGGATTTCGGGTTCCGGCAGACCCTTGAGGTTCGAACACTGGGGTGCGCACGGAGATCACACCCCCAGCCTACCCATGTTTCACCGCCGCGCCCTGGCCCCGCCGCCCGGCTTCCGCCGCCGCCGGGCGCGGCCATGGAGCCCCGGACCTCGCCGGAGCAGCCCTGGCGCGCCGCCCCTCCTCCCCGCTGCCGCGTGGCCCGCCGCCTCCACGCCCCGCCGGCGAGCTGGCTCCCGCGCCGCCAGCTCCTCCCGGCCGGAGCGCTGCCTCGCCGACGCCTCCTCCGGCCTCCTCCGGCCTTGCCGGAGCCGACGCCGCCGCCCGGGTCCCGCCCCTGCCCGATCTGCGCCCGGACCCGATCCGCTTCGTTTTTTTTCCCGCGGGGTAAAAATCTCTCTAAGTCCCCAGAAACTCATAAAATGTTGCATACTTTGACCTGCTATATTTCTGCATCCGTAGCTTCGTTTTGCGTGTGTAATATGTCAAATTGTTCGTCTCGACGAGTAGATCATTTCATTCCATTGAATCATTTTCATTTGAGCTCATCTTGATGCCCGAAATGCCGTTGGAAGAGTGCATGTTGATGTTAATCTGCTGAAACTGTTATAACTTGCTCATTTATCATTTTTTGCCATGATTGATGTGTGCATCCTATGAGTATGAGCTCTACATGAATGTTGATCTATGCCATGCCATATTTCCAGAGGTGTTAACCATGTATTTTTGTGAGTTGTGTGCTGAGTGTATCAAGCTTGCTAAGTAGGGCACTTGCTGTTGCTGTTTTGCTAGGCAGATTCTGTAATTTTGTGATGCCATGTTAACATGCTTCTATTAATCATTCTATGCATAATCTGGAGATGTCCTATAAACATGTTTTGATCTACATGTCATGCTCTATCCATTCATGCCCTTGGTTGCAATTATAGCCTGCTGGACATGTTCATATCTTGCTCCAAAGTTGCTTGAAAATGTTGCTATCAGCCTGTTAACATTAAGTTCACTTGTTCCCATGTGTTTTCCTAGTGATCCATGCACCCTATGAGCTTGTTCTTGCCATGCTTAGCTTCATAAACATGTCTTCTTGCTGTTGGTTGCCTTGCCATGCCATGTATTGCTCTGTGGTGAGTGGTTCAAGCTCACCAACATGCCTACTTATTGTTGTTTCTGCCATGTATGAATCTGTAATATAACTTGCCATGTTTACATGGGTGCCATCTTATCTTCTGATCCTTTTTGGCTCATGGTCAGTAAGGGTCTTTTGATTTATGCTTTTAGTAGATTCATGCCATGCCTTTGTTTACCATGATAGCTTCCTGTAACATGTTGTTTGATAGCTCTAAACATTGCAACCTGATGTTATTTCTGCTAAAGTCTGAAACTGTTATTATTTGCAATATCTCCATGTGTTTTGGAGCATGTTCTAGTTGTTTCCGTAGATAGCTCAGTGTTCATGTTTTGTTATGCTTTACGTGTACTTCATGCCCATGCCTTTTGTTATTATGTTGGGATGTTGTAGCTTATTGTTTTGATGCTTGTAAGATGCCTAGTTGCTGTTTTGGACAGATTGTTGTTATGACTTGTATAGTGTGTGTGTGTTGAACCGTTGCTCCGTTTTGAGTGTGCTCTACATGGAACTTGCTTGATTTTGCATGTAGCTTCATATTATCATGTTGCATCCTTGTTTTGGTGTGTTTGCTTGATGTTTGGGTGCATTTTGCATCAATGCCATGCTTAACTTGTTTTTGCTCATATCTTCTAGGCCGTAGCTCCGAATCTAATGAACTTTATATGTAACTTGACTAGAATTTCGCGTAGATCATCTTGGTGCATCTTAACTTGCTGTTTAACAACTTGAACATAAGGTTTATTCAGTTCTGTACCAATTTCGAAAATTGCACATGAGGACTTACCGGAATTGTTATATGTTGTTCCCGGCCTCATTTAAACTTGCCTTGATGTGTTGTTCTTGTTTGCATCATCTCTTTCCATGAGTAGCTTCATGTAGCCTTGTCATGCATCATGCTTGTTGTGCATCATGCCTTATTCATGTGTGGTGTGTTTACCTATGTTGTGTGCTTCTTCTTGCTAGTTCCTGTTTCGTTGCGATCGTGAGGATTCGTTCGTCTACGTGTGGTTCGCCTTCGTCCGCTTGTCTTCTTCATGGACTCGTTCTTCTTCCTAGCGGGATTTCAGGCAAGATGACCTCTACCCTGGATCTCACTACTATCATTGCTATGCTAGTTGCTTCGTTCTATCGCTATGCTGCGCTACCTATTACCTGTTTATCAAGCCATCCCATATTGCCATGAACCTCTAACCTTTGACACCTTTCCTATGCAAACCGTTGTTTGGCTATGTTACCGCTTTTGCTCAGCCCCTCTTATAGCGTTGCTAGTTGCAGGTGAAGTTGAAGATTTCTCCATGGTGGACAGGGTTTTGTTGGGATATCACAATATCTCTTATATTATTAATGCATCTATATACTTGGTAAAGGGTGGAAGGCTCGGCCTTATGCCTGGTGTTTTGTTCCACTCTTGCCGCCCTAGTTTCCGTCATACCCGTGTTATGTTCCCGGATTTTGCGTTCCTAACGCGGTCAGGTGATTTATGGGACCCCCCTAACAGTTCGCTTTGAATAAAACTTGTCCAGCAGGGCCCAACATTGACTTTTACCATTTGCCTCACCACCACCTACTTTTTCCCTTGGGAGTCGCTCTCTCGAGGGTCATCTTTATTCAACCCCCCGGGCCAGTGCTTGTCTAAGCGTTGGTCCAAACTAGAGCACCGTGCGGGACCATCCCTTGGTAACTTGGGTTACGTCGGTACCTGTACGCTTCGCTTATCCGGTGTTGCCCTGAGAACGAGATATGTGCAGCTCCTATCGGGATTGTCGGCGCATCGGGCGGTCTTGCTGGTCTTGTTTTACCATTGTCGAAATGTCTTGATGTACCGGGATTCCGACACTGATCGGGTCTTCCTGGGAGAAGGTCTATTCCTTCGTTGATCGCGAGAGCTTGTCATGGGCTAAGTTGGGACACCCCTGCAGGGTATAAACTTTCGAGAGCCGTGCCCGCGGTTATGTGGCAGATGGGAATTTGTTAATGTCCGGTTGTAGACAACTTGACACCAGATCTGAATTAAAATGCATCAACCGCGTGTGTAGCCGTGATGGTCTCTTCTCGGCGGAGTCCGGGAAGTGAACACGGTCTTTGGGTTATGCTTGACGTAAGTAGGTGTTCAGGATCACCTCTTGATCATTGCTAGTTGACGACCGCTCCACTTGTTCTCTTCTCGCTCTTATTTGCGTTGGTTAGCCACCATATCATGCTTAGCCGCTGCTGCAACCTCACCACTTTACCCCTTCCTTTCCCATTAAGCTTTGCTAGTCTTGATACCCATGGTAATGGGATTGCTGAGTCCTCGTGGCTCACCAGATACTTCCAAAACCAGTTTGCAGGTGCCTATGTTACCGAGCAGGTGACGCAACCAAGCTCAAGGAGGAGCTCGATGAAGATCTTGCCCTTTGTGTTGTTTCGTTCTAGTTGATCAGTAGTGGAGCCCAGTTGGGGTCGATCGGGGACCTTTGTCGCATTTGGGGTTCTTCTTTTATTTTGGTTCCATAGTCGGACCTTGATTGTATCTGGATGATGTAATGCTTTATTCATGTAATTGTGTGAAGTGGCGATTGTAAGCCAACTATGTATCTCTTTCCCTTATTTATTACATGGGTTGTGTGAAGATTACCTCACTTGCGACATTGCTTTCAATGCGGCTATGCCTCTAAGTCGTGCTTCGACACGTGGGAGATATAGCCGCATCGAGGGCGTTTCAAGTTGGTAATCAGAGCCTTCCCCGACCTTAGGAGCCCCACTGCTTGATCGTTTTTAGCGGCCGAGTTGTGTCTAGAAAAATGTTTTGAGTCATTTAGAATTATATATATCGGAGAGTTAGGAATTCTTTTTACTCCCCAATCTCTTCATCGCTCTGGTAAGGCATCCTGACGTAGAGTTTTGACTCTTCTCTTCTCAAATTTCACTAATTTTTTTTAGGATCACACGGGTATTTTGGAATCGTTCCGATGGTTTTATGATGAGAACATTGTCTTGGTGCCTCCTGTCAGGGGTTTAGTGGAAGTGTCCCGGGGAGTTGAGCTCTGAGGTGTTGTCGTCATAATTTTATCGTTGCAGTTCTGGAATACCTGAGTTTAGTACGCCGACATCGAAAATCTCTTTTATGCAGTTGTTGGTGAGATAACCCTGATAACCCAGTACTGAGGTGAGTACGGGAGTATTGCCATGACTCGTATAACAGATGCTTTTCGAAGGTTGAGGTACACGATTTTCGAAGGTTTCTTGGTTATGTGTTGACGGATGGATACAGCTGGATGTAGGGATTGTTAGTTTGGGTGAGATATATTGCTTCCCCTGTATCCCCAACACCAGATTGCATAACCAGAAAGTTTCGGGAGTTTTATAGGTGGGAATTCAAGTAGCTCCTAGAATATCTTTTCGACAAATGCATGATATGGGATTGGGTAAATCTCTATCATATGTGTTTGTTCCGGCTTATTCTGCAAGCCAATCCTTTGTTTTGTTTTATTTGTGGTATTCGAGTTGCTTCGAAGTCAAATGTTGAATCCATACCTTTTCCTAAATGGCGTTCTCATATTTCTATGTGAATACTGAACCTTCTTGATCATTGAGGTTGTCGTGTTAATTCTTTTCCACCGGTGTGTTTCTCTTCAAGTGCGTCCGATCATTCCAACATTTGCGAGATCAATTCTAAGTTTTCTCAACGGTGTTTGTTTCATCCATCCCAAGTTGTCTTTGTTTTCCCGCCCTCCCACCCTTTTTATTCAAGGACTCAGATTTTCTTAATCAAGTATCCATTTATTCATGTGAAGTCTCTTCACTCTTTTCAATCAATGTTCTTATCCGGTGATGTCCCATGAAGATGCTCCACAGTTCCAAGTTCATCATCCTTCATTATTGTTTCTTCTCTGGTGGATCCAATTCAAGCTTTGGATATTCATCATATTCCTTTCCTCGTTCCAATGTCTTCTCATACCGGTGCACCTCATTATCATCCTACTTCTCGCTATTTGTTATTCCGGAGTGCTCAAGATATCTCGAAGATTCGTGTTTCCACTCTGCATTCGTTCAAGCTCTTTCGAGATTGGTATCTCATTCAAGTCATTTAATTCAACCGGTGCAACATCTCTTTTAAATCTTTTCAACGGTGTTCTTTTGAGTGGGCCCATAACCCACAGGTCTTTTCCCAGGATCTTACCTGACTCTTCTAATTATCAGGAGCCATTCGCAAATTCTTCTCCAAGTTTGACGTAAGAATGAGTTATCATCAGTCAAATGCTTTTCTCCAAGATCTTTCAAATTCTTTTCATAGTTGGCTCAACCTCTTCGCTTTTGATGCTTCCGGTGTGCCTCAATAATTCTTGGTGATGCTTCTCGTTGTCATTCTCATCATTTGAAGACCGAAGAAGTGTTTCCTCTAAATCTTGCTCCATTCTCTTCAAGATTCATGGTTCTAGCTTGATGCCATCCTCTCATAATTGTTTTCGATTGTGAGAATTCTTTTCTTACCATCCGGAGTATTTCTTGAGTTGTTTCCATTTCTTTCCTCCGAAGGCCATCATGCCATAATTCTTCATTCTCAGCGTGTAGCTATCACTCTCCAAATCTTACCGGTGGTTCGTTCAAGATCTCTCTTCCTTGTTCATCATATCAATTCATTTGTTGTTCCAATCCTACCGGTGGTTCGTTGAAGACCTTCTCAAGTTTCGATATATCTCTTTTAATCCTTTCTACGGGAATAAGTAGTATGCCAAATCCGTTGATTGTCATCAATTTAATTGGTGAAGGATAAGCATAACATAATTCTTATTCTTGTTCATCCAAGTGATTAATTCTTTATTCCGGAGGCCCTTAAAATTCTCGGTTTCATTTGTTTCATCTTCTCTTTTTCCTAGAATTCCGAGCTCTAATTATCATGGAGATCCATCTAAATCATTGCAAGGATTCACCTTGTGTTTTCAAATTCTCTTTCTTTCTATCATCCTTTTATTACCGGAGTTCTTCATGGAGGCTCTACATGGTGGTTCATCAAGGATTCTTTTCATTCTTCAATTGTTCTTCAAGATTTCTCTCGAAGTTATGACCCGCCAAGCTATACTCAAAATTAAACATGGTGCTCAACACATGTTTTGTTTTGAGGAGTTCAAGTATTCTTCATCTTGCATTCCAAAGTGCAATTCTTTCTATCTTATCTTTTGAGGTGGTGTTATGTCACTCTTGACAATTTCCTTCATGTTTCATGATTCATATTGTTGTCAAAAGTGAGGTATTTTAAATCCATCAATCTCTTCTAGTTATCTTAGTATAGATTTCACCTAAAGCCTTTCCTAAGGAATGTTGCTATTTGTGGTGTTTATCTATGATCCAAGTTGTCTCTCTATCACCTCGGTGGAAGAAGCTTTCATCTCTTTGGTGCTCTCAATCAAATCAATGGTTTGCATTAGTGGCCGGTTGTCACCTCATAGTCTCGAGATGTTTTCCATAAGCCCACAACAAGCTTGTGCTTCTCGTTGTTGATTTTCCAACATCTCCGTTCGATTCTTCTTTGCAAGGGTGCTTTCCAAGCTCATTTGTGGCAGAAGTTGGCATTTTCTTCTCCGTTCTTTTATTCCAATGATCTATCATGCTTTGTTTCCGGAAGCATTGTGATGTTGCTCTTTTCACTAATAATCTCGAATTGTGAGCATCGTGTTCTTTTCATTCTTATCCATTTAACCGGAGTGTTGTGTCATCTCTTCAAGTGCTTTTCATCTTATCAAGTTTTCCTTCTTCTTTCAGTCGGAGTGCTGCCCAAATTATATCAATCTTATTCGTTCTCTATCTAGTTTTAACCGGAGTGGTTTCAATATCTATCTTATCACTAAACCTCTTGGTTCTCATCATATTCCTTGTTCCTCTTGGCTAACGAATTGTTTGCAATCTTGGTCATCTCCGTTATTTTGTTTCTTTCAATGTGTTCAACCCCTCAAGGTTCTTTGGTTTCACTCATTGGTCAAAGAAGCAACTTAGTTTTACCTCTTCTCTTCCTCTTCCGTTTTCCCTCCGGTGCCATCCTAGATCTCGGGACGAGATCCTCTCGTAGTGGTGGAGTGTTGTAACGCCCCAGATCCGATGCGCCAGGTGTCCGCCAGTTATTCATCGTTGTTGCCATGTCATTTGCTTGCGTGTTGCACTTTGCCATGTCATCATCTGCATTTTATCATGTCATCATGTGCATTTCATTTTGCATACGTGTTCGTCTCATGCATCCGAGCCTTTTCCCCGTTGTCCGTTTTGCAATCCGGCACTCCTATGTCCTCCGGCGTCCCCCTTTTGCCTCTTCTCTTGTGCGGGTGTTAAACATTCTCGGAATGGCCTGAGGTTTGCCAAGCGGCCTTGGTATAGCACCGGTAGACCGCTTGTCAAGTTTCGTGCCATTTGGAGGTCGTTTGGTACTCCAACGGTTAACCGGGTAACCGCAAAGTCCTCTTTTGTTGCAGCCCAACACCCCTTCCAAAGTGGCCCAAAGCCCAGCAAACTCCCCTCCATGCTCTCGGTCATTCGATCACGATCGCGTGGCCGAAAACCGCTCCTCATTTGGACTCTCCTAGCTCCCAGAATCTATAAATAGGTCCTCCCCCTCCATTTTCGCGGATGTTTCCCCCCCGAAACCCTAGATCTCCTCCCTCTCCGCGCCGGACACGTCCGCCCTGGCCGGACGCGTTTGCCGCCGCGTTTTCGCCCAATCGGCCGCCGCCACCTGTCCCAGCCGCCGTGCCCCGCCGCCAGGCCCGTCGGGGCCCGAGGCCGTCCCGCCCCGGGCCCGATCTGGGCCGCGCCCCTCCGCCGCGCCCCCGCGGGCTTCGCCGCCGGCCCGCCGCCGTCGGCCGCCCTGCACCTCGCCGCCCTTCGCTCCGCCGCCGCGGCCCGCTCCCCTGACCGCCGCCGTGTCGCCTGCCGCCGGCACCACGCCTCCCGGTCGCCGGCGTGCGCCGCCGCCGTCCCGCCGCGCCCTGGCCCCGCCGCCCGGCTTCCGCCGCCGCCGGCCGCGGCCATGGCGCCCCGGACCTCGCCAGAGCAGCCCCGGTGCGCCGCGCCTCCTCCCCGCTGCCGCGTGGCCCGCCGCCTCCGCGCCCCGCCGGCGAGCTGGCTCCCGCGCCGCCAGCTCCTCCCGGCCGGAGCGCTGCCTCGCCGACGCCTCCTCCGGCCTCCTCCGGCCTCGCCGGAGCCGACGCCGCCGCCCGGGTCCCGCCCCGGCCCGATCCGCGTCCGGACCCGATCCGCTTCGTTTTTTTCCCGCGGGGTAAAAATCTCTCCAAGTCCCCAGAAACTCATAAAATGTTGCATACTTTGACCTACTATATCTCTGCATCCGTAGCTCCGTTTGGCGCATGTAATATGTCAAATTGTTTGTCTCGACGAGTAGATCATTTCATTCCATTGCAACATTTTCATTTGAGCTCATCTTGATGCCGGAAATGCCGTTGGAAGAGTGTATGTTGATGTTAATCTGCTGAAACTGTTATAACTTGCTCATTTATCATTTTTGCCATGATTGATGTGTGCATCCTATGAGTATGAGCTCTACATGAATGTTGATCTATGCTATGCCATCTTTTCAGGGGTGTTAACCATGTATTTTTGTGAGTTGTGTGCTGAGTGTATCAAGCTTGCTAAGTAGGGCACTTGTTGTTGCTGTTTTGCTAGGAAGATTCTGTAATTTTGTGATGCCATGTTAACATGCTTCTATTAATCATTCTATGCATAATCTGGAGATGTCCTATAAACATGTTTTGATCTACATGTCATGCTCTATCTATTCATTCCCTTGGTTGCAATTATAGCCTGCTGGAACATGTTCATATCTTGCTCCAAAGTTGCTTAAAAATGTTGCTAGCAGCCTGTTAACATTAAGTTCACTTGTTCCCATGTGTTTTCCTAGTGATCCATGCACCCTATGAGCTTGTTCTTGCCATGCTTAGCTTCATAAACATGTATTCTTGCTGTTGGTTGCCTTTCCATGCAATGTATTGCTCTGTGGTGAGTGGTTCAAGATCACCAACATGCCTACTTATTGTTGTTTCTGCCATGTATGAATCTGTAATATAACTTGCCATGTTTACATGGGTGCCATCTTATCTTCTGATCCTTTTTAGCTCATGGTCAGTAAGGATCTTTTGATCTATGCTTTTAGTAGATTCATGCCATGCCTTTGTTTGCCATGATAGCTTCCTATAACATGTTGTTTGATAGCTCTAAACATTGCAACCTGATGTTATTTCTGCTAAAGTCTGAAACTGTTATTATTTGCAATATCTCCATGTGTTTTGGAGCATGTTCTAGTTGTTTCCGTAGATAGCTCAGTGTTCATGTTTTGTTATGCTTTACGTGTACTTCATGCCCATGCATTTTGTTATTATGTTGGGATGTTGTAGCTTATTGTTTTGATGCTTTCAAGATGCCTAGTTGCTGTTTTGGACAGATTGTTGTTATGCCTTGTATAGTGTGTGTGTGTTGAACCGTTGCTCCGTTTTGAGTGTGCTCTACATGGAACTTGCTTGATTTTGCATGTAGCTTCATATTATCATGTTGCATCCTTGTTTTGGTGTGTTTTCTTGATGTTTGGGTGCATTTTGCATCAATGCCATGCTTAACTTGTTTTTGCTCATATCTTCTAGGCCGTAGCTCCGAACCTAATGAACTTTATATGTAACTTGACTAGAATTTCGCGTAGATCATCTTGGTGCATCTTAACTTGCTGTTTAACAACTTGAACATAAGGTTTATTCAGTTCTGGACCAATTTCGAAAATTGCACATGAGGACTTACCGGAATTGTTATATGTTGTTCCCGGCCTCATTTAAACTTGCCTTGATGTGTTGTTCTTGTTTGCATCATCTCTTGCCATGAGTAGCTTCATGTAGCCTTGTCATGCATCATGCTTGTTGTGCATCATGCCTTGTTCATGTGTGGTGTGTTTACCTATGTTGTGTGCTTCTTCTTGTTAGTTCCTGTTTCGTTGCGATCGTGAGGATTCGTTCGTCTACGTGTGGTTCGCCTTCGTCCGCTTGTCTTCTTCATGGACTCGTTCTTCTTCCTAGCGGGATTTCAGGCAAGATGACCGCTACCCTGGATCTCACTACTATCATTGCTATGCTAGTTGCTTCATTCTATCGCTATGCTGCGCTACCTATTACCTGTTTATCAAGCCATCCCATATTGCCATGAACCTCTAACCTTTGACACCTTTCCTATGCAAACCGTTGTTTGGCTATGTTACCGCTTTTGCTCAGCCCCTCTTATAGCGTTGCTAGTTGCAGGTGAAGTTGAAGATTTCTCCATGGTGGACAGGGTTTTGTTGGGATATCACAATATCTCTTATATTATTTATGCATCTATATACTTGGTAAAGGGTGGAAGGCTCGGCCTTATGCCTGGTGTTTTGTTCCACTCTTGCTGCCCTAGTTTCCGTCATACCGGTGTTATGTTCCCGGATTTTGCGTTCCTAACGCGGTCGGGTGATTTATGGGACCCCCCTGACAGTTCGCTTTGAATAAAACTTGTCCAGCAAGGCCCAACATTGACTTTTACCATTTGCCTCACCACCACCTACTTTTTCCCTTGGGAGTCGCTCTCTCGAGGGCCATCTTTATTCAGCCCCCCGGGCCAGTGCTTGTCTAAGCATTGGTCCAAACTAGAGCACCGTGCGGGACCATCCCTTGGCATCTTGGGTTACGTCGGTACCTGTACGCTTCGCTTATCCGGTGTTGCCCTGAGAACGAGATATGTGCAGCTCCTATCGGGATTGTCGGCGCATCGGGCGGTCTTGCTGGTCTTGTTTTACCATTGTCGAAATGTCTTGATGTACCGGGATTCCGAGACTGATCGGGTCTTCCTGGGAGAAGGTCTATTCCTTCATTGATCGCGAGAGCTTGTCATGGGCTAAGTTGGGACACCCCTGCAGGGTATAAACTTTCGAGAGCCGTGCCCGCGGTTATGTGGCAGATGGGAATTTGTTAATGTCCGGTTGTAGACAACTTGACACCAGATCTGAATTAAAATGCATCAACCGCGTGTGTAGCCGTGATGGTCTCTTCTCGGCGGAGTCCCGGAAGTGAACACGGTCTTTGGGTTATGCTTGACGTAAGTAGGTGTTCAGGATCACCTCTTGATCATTGCTAGTTGACGACCGCTCCGCTTGTTCTCTTCTCGCTCTTATTTGCGTTGGTTAGCCACCATATCATGCTTAGCCGCTGCTGCAACCTCACCACTTTACCCCTTCCTTTCCCATTAAGCTTTGCTAGTCTTGATACCCATGGTAATGGGATTGCTGAGTCCTCGTGGCTCACCAGATACTTCCAAAACCAGTTTGTAGGTGCCTATGTTACCGAGCAGGTGACGCAACCAAGCTCAAGGAGGAGCTCGATGAAGATCTTGCCCTTTGTGTTGTTTCGTTCTAGTTGATCAGTAGTGGAGCCCAGTTGGGGTCGATCGGGGACCTTTGTCGCATTTGGGGTTCTTCTTTTATTTTGGTTCCGTAGTCGGACCTTGATTGTATCTGGATGATGTAATGCTTTATTCATGTAATTGTGTGAAGTGGCGATTGTAAGCCAACTATGTATCTCTTTCCCTTATGTATTACATGGGTTGTGTGAAGATTACCTCACTTGCGACATTGCTTTCAATGCGGTTATGCCTCTAAGTCGTGCTTCGACACGTGGGAGATATAGCCGCATCGAGGGCGTTTCAAGTTGGTAATCAGAGCCTTCCCCGACCTTAGGAGCCCCACTGCTTGATCGTTTTTAGCGGCCGAGTTGTGTCTAGAAAAATGTTTTGAGTCATTTAGAATTATATATATCGGAGAGTTAGGAATTCTTTTTACTCCCCAGTCTCTTCATCGCTCTGGTAAGGCATCCTGACATAGAGTTTTGACTCTTCTCTTCTCAAATTTCACTAATTTTTTTTAGGATCACGCGGGTATTTTGGAATCGTTCCGATGGTTTTATGATGAGAACATTGTCTTGGTGCCTCCTGTCAGGGGTTTAGTGGAAGTGTCCCGGGGAGTTGAGCTCTGAGGTGTTGTCGTCATAATTTTATCGTTGCAGTTCTGGAATACCTGAGTTTAGTACGCCGACATCGAAAATCTCTTTTATGTAGTTGTTGGTGAGATAACCCCGATAACCCAGTACTGAGGTGAGTACGGGAGTATTGCCATGACTCGTATAACGGATGCTTTTCGAAGGTTGAGGTACACGATTTCCGAAGGTTTCTTGGTTATGTGTTGACGGATGGATACAGCTGGATGTAGGGATTGTTAGTTTGGGTGAGATATATTGCTTCCCCTGTATCCCCAACACCAAATTGCGTAACCAGAAAGTTTCGGGAGTTTTATAGGTGGGAATTCAAGTAGCTCCTAGAATATCTTTTCGACAAATGCATGATATGGGATTGGGTAAATCTCTATCATATGTGTTTGTTCCGGCTTATTCTGCAAGCCAATCCTTTGTTTTGTTTTATTTGTGGTATTCGAGTTGCTTCGAAGTCAAATGTTGAATCCATACCTTTTCCTAAATGGCGTTCTCATATTTCTATGTGAATACTGAACCTTCTTGATCATTGAGGTTGTCGTGTTAATTCTTTTCCACCGGCGTGTTTCTCTTCAAGTGCGTCCGATCATTCCAACATTTGCGAGATCAGTTCTAAGTTTTCTCAACGGTGTTTGTTTCATCCATCCCAAGTTGTCTTTGTTTTCCCGCCCTCCCACCCTTTTTATTCAAGGACTCAGATTTTCTTAATCAAGTATCCATTTATTCATGTGAAGTCTCTTCACTCTTTTCAATCAATGTTCTTATCCGGTGATGTCCCATGAAGATGCTCAACAGTTTCAAGTTCATCATCCTTCATTATTGTTTCTTCTCTGGTGGATCCAATTCAAGCTTTGGATATTCATCATATTCGTTTCCTCGTTCCAATGTCTTCTCATACCGGTGCACCTCATTATCATCCTACTTCTCGCTATTTGTTATTCCGGAGTGCTCAAGATATCTCGAAGATTCGTGTTTCCACTCTGCATTCGTTCAAGCTCTTTCGAGATTGGTATCTCATTCAAGTCATTTAATTCAACCGGTGCAACATCTCTTTTAAATCTTTTCAACGGTGTTCTTTTGAGTGGGCCCATAACCCACAGGTCTTTTCCCAGGATCTTACCTGACTCTTCTAATTATCAGGAGCCATTCGCAAATTCTTCTCCAAGTTTGACGTAAGAATGAGTTATCATCAGTCAAATGCTTTTCTCCAAGATCTTTCAAATTCTTTTCATAGTTGGCTCAACCTCTTCGCTTTTGATGCTTCCGGTGTGCCTCAATAATTCTTGGTGATGCTTCTCGTTGTCATTCTCATCATTTGAAGACCGAAGAAGTGTTTCCTCTAAATCTTGCTCCATTCTCTTCAAGATTCATGGTTCTAGCTTGATGCCATCCTCTCATAATTGTTTTCGATTGTGAGAATTCTTTTCTTACCATCCGGAGTATTTCTTGAGTTGTTTCCATTTCTTTCCTCCGAAGGCCATCATGCCATAATTCTTCATTCTCAGCGTGTAGCTATCACTCTCCAAATCTTACCGGTGGTTCGTTCAAGATCTCTCTTCCTTGTTCATCATATCAATTCATTTGTTGTTCCAATCCTACCGGTGGTTCGTTGAAGACCTTCTCAAGTTTCGATATATCTCTTTTAATCCTTTCTACGAGAATAAGTAGTATGCCAAATCCGTTGATTGTCATCAATTTAATTGGTGAAGGATAAGCATAACATAATTCTTATTCTTGTTCATCCAAGTGATTAATTCTTTATTCTGGAGGCCCTTAAAATTCTCGGTTTCATTTGTTTCATCTTCTCTTTTCCCAGAGTTCCGAGCTCTAATTATCACGGAGATCCATCTAAATCATTGCAAGGATTCACCTTGTGTTTTCAACTTCTCTTTCTTTCTATCATCCTTTTATTACCGGAGTTCTTCATGGAGGCTCTACATGGTGGTTCATCAAGGATTCTTTTCATTCTTCAATTGTTCTTCAAGATTTCTCTCGAAGTTATGACCCGCCAAGCTATACTCAAAATTAAACATGGTGCTCAACACATGTTTTGTTTTGAGGAGTTCAAGTATTCTTCATCTTGCATTCCAAAGTGTAATTCTTTCTATCTTATCTTTTGAGGTGGTGTTATGTCACTCTTGACAATTTCCTTCATGTTTCATGATTCATATTGTTGTCAAAAGTGAGGTATTTTAAATCCATCAATCTCTTCCTTGGAGTTGTCTTAGTATAGATTTCACCTAAATCCTATCCTAAGGAATGTTGCTATTTGTGGTGTTTATCTATGATCCAAGTTGTCTCTCTATCACCTCGGTGGAAGAAGCTTTCATCTCTTTGGTGCTCTCAATCAAATCAATGGTTTGCATTAGTGGCCGGTTGTCACCTCATAGTCTCGAGATGTTTTCCATAAGCCCACAACAAGCTTGTGCTTCTCGTTGTTGATTTTCCAACATCTCCGTTCGATTCTTCTTTGCAAGGGTGCTTTCCAAGCTCATTTGTGGCAGAAGTTGGCATTTTCTTCTCCGTTCTTTTATTCCAATGATCTATCATGCTTTGTTTCCGGAAGCATTGTGATGTTGCTCTTTTCACTAATAATCTCGAATTACAATCTGCAAGCTCTGCACCTCCATCCCAACTCTGTCCTTCTCATGGCGATTTTCGCCTATTACTGCGAGGCTCATGTCGGGGTGAGGCCTTCGGTGGCCTTGATGCGCCATTACTTCTATCTCCGGGTCTCCCGCGGCTCCATCACCGCGTGCGCGAGCTTTATCGCGCACGGCAGCTCTAACGCCATCTCGAAGCCCGGGAAGAGGATTGAGGGCTTCAGGAGCAAGTGGGTCATGGTGGATGCTGGGCGCACCCACTCCCGGCTGATTCTGCCCACGGGGCAGCCCAAGTCCACTAACGATTGGTCCCGCGCGGAGCTCGTTGATCCCCGTGCGAGGCCGGTGCTGGAGAAGATGGACGCGGACCTGTGGCCGGATAACATGGTGACGTCAAAACTGACTGGGGCGTCGCTCCTGAGGGAGTTCCTGGAGCATCGGGTGGCCCCGCTTCGGGAACACCCACTCCCGCTGTGGCAGCTTGGGAGGGCCGATGTCTCCCCTCGCCTGAACCCCAAAGCTCTGGCCGACGAGGATCTGGCCGCGGTCCTCCAATCCCTAGTTGGGGGAAACGTGGCAAGGTTGGAGGGTGCTCCCGTGCCCTTGTTCCTTCGGGATGACTGGGAGCAGGTGGTGAACTCCATGTCCGCTTTCAACGAGGGCGGGTCTGTGCCCGCGGAGGTTCCTGAGGCCCCGGCGGCCCTAGCGACGGTGAATGTATCTTCCGGTGACTCCAGCGGAGAGGAGGAAGATGAGGAGGAGGAGGAGGACGAGGGGCCCGATTCAGAGGCGACCGACGGGGAGTCGAGGACGCCCCTCCCTCGGCGTAGGTCCCGCACTCTTCGCCTCATGCCAGATGATGACAAGGATGGCGACGAGCGGGGTGGCGAGAGCTCGCTCCTGATCCCGAAGAAGGACAGGACAGGGCTGGTTCCCCGCGGGTCTGCTCCGGCTCTAAGGCGATCTGCTGACGCGCCTCCTGCTCCCGAGCCTCTCAAGGTTGATCCCAGCATCCGGCTCTCGGGCTTCAAGTTCGGCCAGAGGTTGCTTGAGCCCGCGAGCGATGACGAGTAAGTGCTCGATTCTTGTTTTGCTTCCTGCTTTGTTGTTGAGGCTTGACGTCCGTATTTCTTGGCTAGGCCGGTGCCTGCGGTGAAGAAGCTGAAGGGGGCTCCTGAGGCTTCGTCCGGGAAAGCACCCCCACCTGCGGGAGAAGGGGGCGACAATACGCGGGCCTCTCCTGCCCGGTCATCCTCACGAGGCCTGGAAGGGCTAGCTGGAGCGAGCTCAACCCCCATGGCCCAAGCGACTCCTGAGGCATCCGTGCCTGACGCCACTGCCGCAGTCATGGGGGCGCAGAAGGTCCTGACCCATGGTGTTGTGATCACGCTGCCGTCTTCGCCTCCTACTCCACCAACCGCAGTCTCTCCGGCTCCTCCTACTGTCCTGGATCGTGCTGCTGCTGAGCTGGACCGGCTGCGGAAGGATCTTCTGGGCGCCGACCCTCGCTTGGTGGCCGGGCGCCTGGAGCTGGTCTCTGGTTGGGTCCGCTCTGATGCTTCAGTCCGAGCGGCGCTGGCTCAGGCCGCGACAGCCTGCGACGAGGAGAAGCAGGACGTCCTTGAGGTGAAGGCCGCTCGTGACGCCGCCTTGGGTGAGGTTGTGGATGTCCAGGGCCGCTGCAAGGTGCTGGAGAGCGAGCTTCAAGGCCTGCGCGACCAGCTTGCCAAGGAGGCCCGTGTCCGCCAGGAGGAGGAAGACATGACGGCTCGCGAGGCTGCCGCCAAGGACCGGGATGCCGGGCTTGACGAACGCCAAGGCCGCCTGGATGCGCTGGAGCAGGCGTTGGAGGCGAAGAAGATCGAGCTGGACGGCAAGACGCGGGTCCTGGCCGAGGACCGCGTGGCCTTCACGAAGCTGGAGGTGAAGGCTCACACCCTGCTGAAGTCGCTTTATGACAGCGGCCTAGAAAGCCAGCTAGCCGGCACTGAGGAGGGCCCCGCCAAGCTGCTTCCCTTCCTGGTCCGCGCCCTTGAAGATGTCACCCTCGGCCTTGACCCCACGGCCGAGGCTGAGGTGCGCGCCCTTTGCTGTGCAGCATTGACGCGCGTCTTCACCCACGTCTACCTCCGCGACCCCAGCGTTGACCTCGACAGTCTGCTGGAGCCTGTGAGTGGCGAGCTCGCCGCCGTCGCTGCTGAGGCCATGAAGGGTCGCATGGAGGCTCTGCTGGCGAAGTTTCGGGCCTTCAGCACCAGGCCGAAGCGAGGCGCTGCCGGTCTTGAGGCTCCACGAGGCGAAGTCGCCCAGCGCAGCTCCGTCACCAGCGATGGCGCCGCCAAAAAGTGATCCCTTCGCGGCTCCTGTCCTGCTTTTAATTCCTGCAACATGCATTCTGCCTCGTGGAGGCGTTTAAACTTGTGTTTGGCATTGCCAAAGTACTCTATGGACTGTAATATTTGCTTTTTAATTTCTTGAGATTTGCGTTTTTCCTTCCTACTTGCTTGTGTTCTATGTCGGCAGAGCCCGGCCCCGCGCATACCTCAGCCGCCGTTAGCCCCGACCGGAAACCAGGACGGGACCAAGGAGTGAGGGGCTACATGACAAGTTAGGCTCCTGAGTCGCGATGCTCAGGAGTCCCCCTTGACGCACGAACAACAAGTAGGGAGGTGATATGCATGGGTGAGATTACCGTTCTACATCGGCAGAGCCCGGCCTCGCGCATACCTCAACCGTCGTTAGCCTTTCGGAACTAAGGGGTGAGGGGCTACGTGACCAGTTAGGCTCCTGAGTCGCGATGCTCAGGAGTCCCCCTTGACGTTCAAACGGGCTTCGTACCTTGGCTCCGCTCGGGGAGAGGCGTGTGATGAACCAGGCCCGAGGGGCCTGGCTGGGTGGCGTGCGCCTGGGCGTGACCCGGGCGCAAGCCCTGTGCCCAGCTCCCTCGTGCGGCACTCCCGAGGGGAGGCGTTACGATGAGGCCGAACATTGAGCTCTGGGCTCCCTGAGGTTGATGCAGCCGGGGGCCACCCTCAGTTGTTTATCACCAGCGCGGAGCATAGCGCTTCCGTATGTGTACGGGCATAGCCGCTCCTCGGCAGTGTCGTCAGCCAGCGCGGAGCATGGTGCTTCCACTGGTGCGTGGGAGGGGGCTCCCCTCCGGGAGGAGCCCCCGGGGCGTATACAGCCCCGCCCTAACATGTGGCTGGCACGGTAGGGCCTGGCGAGGTGTATCTGGGCACCTGTGAGCCAGCGCGGGACTCACGGGGCCCTACCTCAAGGCGGGTTGCGCCTGGCTCTAGGCCTTTACTTGTGATGTGTCCCTGCAAATTTGGTTAGATGTCGGTGCTCTACGTCCTCGGGTCCCGGCCCTCGAGCGGGGCTCAGCCGTCGCTGGTATGCCAGGTCGCGATGGCGTGGACAAGGCCAGAGGGTGAGGGCTAGAGAGCCAGTAAGAGCCCATGAGTCGCGATGCTCAGGTACCCCCCTTTAATGTGCAAGCAGCCGACATGAAGAAAGAAGGGTGCCATAGGCAAGCATCAAATAATGATCACGATGGGTCAAACACGCGACCTGAATAAACGCGAGAGGGATACATGCCACCGGGTCTGGCCCGGGTGGCTTGGGGATGATGCAGCCCGAGGGGCGCCCCCGATAAAGTAAGCTGAAAATATGAACTAAAGGGGATACACGCCGCAGGGATGGACCCACGCGGCCTGGGAATGATGCAGCCCTGGGGGCGCTCCCAGCTGAAAATGAAACTCGAAGGATGTCACCTGATGATGCTGAAGATGAAGGGATGCTGAAGTAGTGGACGGCGTGCGCTGCGGGAGATGATCTTCACGAGCCCCCAGGCCCAGGGGCCTCGGGAGGCTCCGGGGGCGCTGGCGGCTCCTCGCGGACCATCTCCATCTCCGCCAGGACTGCGGAACGCCTGACCGCCTGAGCCTCCAAGATGCTCCTCATGAGGTGTTGATGTGCCGCAGCCGCGTTCGGCAGGCCGTAAGGCATGCGAACATAGCTGTGGGGTGGGCCTTCTCAGCGCCCCACGCGTGAGGGCCAGAGGCGCTCCTGGGAGGCGGCTTGGTTGAGTCCTGGTATGTCAATGCAGACACGCAACCCACCATCCTTGCCTGGATGGGGAGCTACGGCGGGTAAGCGGCGGCTGCCACTCATGACTCTTGACTGCTGCAACTCCTGAATGATCTCGCTGATGAATTCCTGAGGGTTTGGCCCTCCTTGCCTTGCTTCCTCCTGAGGGAAACATGCGTTCAAGCACGCCTCCAAGTGGTGCCCGAGCGCCTCCCTCGTAATCTTAGCAAAGTCGATGGCCCTCCAGAAGAGAGCCCCCGAGCCCTGCTCGAGGAGGGCGCCGGGCGCGCCTTCCTATGCGACAGAAGGAGGTGCCCCCTGAACGGGCGCAGACCCTGAGGGGCCTGCCTCCCGAGGAGTCGGACCAGGCGATGTCTTCTTCTTCTTCTTAGGAGCAGCCTCGGGAGGCCTCCCGTTCCTGTGATCTGGGTCTTCAATTGATGCGGCTTGAAAGGCACGTTCCAGGGAACACACAACGTCTCTCTCTTCACAAGGCACAGTGATGAATCCGCGTCTTCCTGGCTGTAACGCCCCGGATACAACTTTCCATATTCGTAACTCCAACTCTTGCCTTTTTCGGAGATGCGATATGATATTTCCTTCATGGTTGGGGTTTTTGTATTTTGTTTTGCATTTTGTTCATGTCTTGCATTTCATCTCATAGCATCATATGCATTGCATCTGCATGTTTTCATAAAACTTGCACCGTTCGTAGTTGCCGCGTTCCCCTTGCTTTCGTTGACTGTTCCGAGACCAATCGGGTTTTCGCTTCCCTCTTGACCGTGACCACCGACCCCCTCTTTCGTGCGTCCGAAATCTTCCCCGAACCCGACCCAGGCTTTCATTACCGATGGGTTCAGATCATCCCCAAACATCTATAAAACATCTCCGTTTCTTATTTAGACTTTCCTAACCTATCTTTTCTCGACCGTCGGATTTCGATCGGATGATCCAACTCCTCTCTTGTCCCATATATATATAGTCTATCCTTAGTCCATTTTGGACCAAACCCTATTTTCTAGGGATCCTCCCCTGTCCAATCTCCGCCGCCACCATCTTCATCGGGATCCCTCCAGATCCACCCTCTCTCCCTCAATTTCCCAATCGGGCCAACCACCTCCTCCCCTCGATCCAACCCTCCTCGCTCTCCTCGTCGTCCAGGGAGACGAGCTCCCCACGAGCGCCCATGGCCTTGTGCCCCTGTCGTCCTAGCAGCAGCAACAACAACCTCGCCGTCGCCGCCACAGATGAGCACAACGCCGTCCCTTCCTTCCTCTGGTTCCTTCCTTCTCCTCTCAACATCTCTGCCTCCCTTTCTCTCCAGGAGCTTCGCCTGCGCTGCCGTCATGGACTGGAGCCGTCCCGGAGTGCTATTCCGCCTCACCTCCCTCCCTGGCTGCAAGCCACCGCCGCCCGGTTCCTCCTCGAGCTCCAAGCCCCAGCGCCATCGTCCCCTGCCTCTCCATCCCCTGCCGCGGCCTCTGCTTCCTCTACAATGACGACCAGCACCTGCTCCTCCTCCCGTGCGCCTCATCCGCCCCGCCGCAGGTCGACCGAACCAACGGGAACCGCCTCAACACCGTATCCAAGCTCCTCCATCGGCCACCTCTACGAGCAGAGCCACCGGACCAGCAGTTCCTCAACGCCACCGAGCTTCCCCGCGCCGCCGCATCGTCGGAGAGACTTCGCCGAGGCCCTCCTCTTCTTCTGATCGGGCGCCGTCCAGGAGCTTGCCGCCAGATCCGGGCCTTCCTCGCCCGTAGCCTCCCCGTCGCGCCGCCCTTCGCCGGAGACCCAAGCTTCTCCAGGCCGCCGCGCCAAGTCCGGCCGCATCCTCCTCTGCTTCTGCTTTGAGCAGGAGGTCGACACCCCCGCCTCGAGCCATGACCGCGTGTCGCCTGCGTGCATTGACCGCGCCCAGGCCCAGCTGCTCCCCTCCGCCGCACGAGGCCCAGCGCCCCAAGCTGGCCTCCTCTGCAGATGGGCCAAGCCCATGGTGAGAAAACCCCCAGCGCCTCCTTTCCCTTCTGTTGGGCTATCAGATTCGGCCCATGTCATATTTTTTCCCGTTCTGCGAATTTGCCCAATTATCCAGAGTTTGCAGTTTTACAGAAAAACCCCTAAGCATCATGCATATAATAACTCATCAACCGTGCATCGGATTAAAATGGTTTAAACATGTAAATTGC
The DNA here is from genome assembly GCA_963921465.1 of Triticum timopheevii. Taxonomy (NCBI): domain Eukaryota; kingdom Viridiplantae; phylum Streptophyta; class Magnoliopsida; order Poales; family Poaceae; genus Triticum; species Triticum timopheevii. Next base: position 320,425,426 of record OY997270.1, read on the forward strand.
TTAGAATTTTGTGTAGATTAATAATATGCCACTTTCATCCATGTTTAAAATGTTTAAAGTGCTGTTTGATTAAATTTGCTCAAATGCCATGTTAAAATGATTTATTTCATAACTAAATAACCGTAGCTCGGTTTTAAATAAACTTTATATGTAAATGGGGTGGAAAAATGCCTAGTTTAACATGGTCCACTTTATTTTCCTGTTTAACAACCTTAAAATATGGTTTAGGGCAGAACAGTACCAAATTCATAAATTGCATATGAGGATTTTCCGGAAATGTTGTTTGTTGTTCCGGCCTCATTTAAAATTGCCTGAATAGATAGTTTACTTATGCCTCACCCCTTGCCATGTTTAACAACATTTAACATTGTTGTGTACCTAAACAAGAGCGAACTAAATAATTGATGTGGTGTTTCGTCAATATGCAACTCGTTGCATATTGAGCTCCACTTAACTTGTAGTGTTGTTTGTTGCACTTTGCCATGCCATGCCTCATTAAACCGGACATGCATCATACTTGATTGTGCATCATGCCATGTTTATGTGATGGTTGTTTACTATATTGTTTGCTTCTTTCCGGTTGTACTTCTTCTCGATAGTTCCTGTTTCGTTGCGATCGTGAGGATTCGTTCGACTACGCTTGGTTCGTCTTCGACCGTTCGTCGTCTTCATGGACTCGTTCTTCTTCCTTGCGGGATTTCAGGCAAGATGACCGTCACCCTAGATCTCACTACTATCATTGCTATGCTAGTTGCTTCGTTCTATCGCTTTGCTGCGCTACCTATCAATTGCTCTTCAAGCCTCCCAAATTGCCATGTCAGCCTCTAACCTTTTTCACCCTTCCTAGCAAACCGTTGCTTGGCTATGTTACCGCTTTGCTCAGCCCCTCTTATAGCGTTGTTAGTTGCAGGTGAAGTTGAAGATTGCCCTTGGTGGACAGGATTATGTTGGGATATCACAATATCTCTTATATTATTAATGCATCTATATATTTGGTAAAGGGTGGAAGGCTCGGCCTTATGCCTGGTGTTTTGTTCCACTCTTGCCACCCTAGTTTCCGTCATACCGGTGTTATGTTCCCGGATTTTGCGTTCCTTACACGGTCGGGTGATTTATGGGACCCCCCTGACAGTTCGCTTTGAATAAAACTCCTCCAGCAAGGCCCAACCTTGGTTTTACCATTTGCCTCACCTAGCCCTTTTTTCCCTTGGGTTTCCGGAGCCCGAGGGTCATCTTTATTTTACCCCCCCGGGCCAGTGCTCCTTCGAGTGTTGGTCCAACCTGAGCGATGTCCGGCGCCCCCTGGGCAACCAGGGTCTATGCCAACCCGTCGTCTTGCTCATCTGGTGTGCCCTGAGAACGTGATATGTGCAGCTCCTATCGGGATTTGTCGGCACATCGGGCGGCTTTGCTGGTCTTGTTTTACCATTGTCGAAAAGTCTTGTAAACCGGGATTCCGAGACTGATCGGGTCTTCCTAAGAGAAGGAATATCCTTCGTTGATCGCGAGAGCTTATCATGGGCTAAGTTGGGACACCCCTGCAGGGTATAAACTTTCGAGAGCCATGCCCGCGGTTATGTGGCAGATGGGAATTTGTTAATGTCCGGTTGTAGATAACTTGACACCAGATCCGAATTAAAACACATCAACCGCGTGTGTAGCCGTGATGGTCTCTTCTCGGCGGAGTCCGGGAAGTGAAGACGGTTTCTGTGTTATGTTTGACGTAGGCAGGTGTTCAGGATCACCTCTTGATCATTGCTAGCTTCACGACCGTTCCTTTGCTTCTCTCCTTGCTCTTATTTGCGTATGTTAGCCACCATACTTGCTTAGCCGCTGCTGCAACCTCACCACTTTAACCCCTTCCTTTCCCATTTAGCTTTGCTAGTCTTGATACCCATGGTAATGGGATTGCTGAGTCCTCGTGGCTCACAGATTACTACACCAACAGTTGCAGGTACAGGTTATGCGATGATCATGACACGAGAGCGATGTTGCTTGTTTTGGAGTTCTTCTTCTGCTTCTTCGATCAGGGGATAGGTTCCAGGTCGGCAGCCTGGGCTAGCAGGGTGGATATTGTTTGAGTTTCTGTTTATGATTCATCCATTGTCGGATGTTGTTCTTGTATGTTGTATTGTTGTATTCTTGTGACATTGTATGTATTGGATGTATCCCCACTATTATGTAATGTTGATGTAATGATATCCACCTTGCAAAAGCGTCTTCAAGATGCGCTTCTATCCTTGGTGGGACCTTCGAGTTCCTTTAGGATAGGGTCGCATCTTGGGCGTGACACTGGCATATTGAGGACATTGTAGCCGTGATGGGCCATGGCCATGAACTTGGCCAGGGCTGGGTACCCGAGGATGGCATTGTACGGCAGGGGGATGTGAGCGACGTCGAAGTCGATGAGCTCTGTGCGGTAGTTGTTGCGGTTCCCGAAGGTAACATGAAGGCGGACCTGCCCTATCGGAACCGTGGAACCATCGGTGACTCCTGAGAAGGGCTTGGTTGCTTGCAGCTGATTGTATGGCACTTGGAGATTGTTGAATGTTTCGACGGATAGGACATTGAGCCCTGCTCCGCTATCGATGAGGGTCCTGGTGACTTGTACATTGTTGATGATTGGGGAGCAAAGCATCGGGAGGACTCCAGCCATGGCCACGCATTTGAGCTGATCCGCTGAGATGAACGTGATAGCGCACGATGACCACCTGAGAGGGCGTGTGGCCTCAAGCTTAGGGAGGACTGCATTCACTTCACGGGCAAACTGCTTGAAGATGCGCTGAGAGGCCGGGGCTTGTGCGCCGCCCAAGATGCAAGCGATTGCGCGCGGCTCCTGGAAGCCTCCAGCCCCCTCGTCCTGGTGATGGTCTTCATTCCTCCTTGGCTGTGGTGGCAGAGGAGGGAGGCCCGCATTGCCCTGTGGGCGATCCTCGCGAGGCTAATCTCTCCAACCCCCCTCGCGAGGTGGGTCCCTCCAACCTCCCTCACGAGGCTGGTCTTGCCAGCGGTCCTCGCGAGGTCGGTCACGCCACCCTTGGCCACGGTCTTCCCATCATCCTCCACCTCTTCCTCCTCCTCGGCCATAGCCCCTGTCGCTGCACTCGGGGCGTCGGCCGGCACGCACGTCTCGCACGGCTCTAAGCTCTTGGCATTCGTTGGTGTTGTGGGTGTGGAGGTTGTGGTACACGCAGTACCGGCTGCCATTGGATGACTCAGGCTGATCCCTACCTCGCTTGGTGTCTGGCTCTACTGCAAGCACGGCAACCCCCTTGCGCTTCACATCCTCGGTCTTGGGCTTCTTCTCTTCTGGGTCATCAGCTGGCAGCTCGAGGAGGGACAGGCGCCCTTCCTCAGCCCTTGCGCACTTGGTCGCCAGATTGAACAGCTCCAGGGAGGTGCACAAGTCTTCATGGATCGCGAGCTCCTCCTTCATCTTGACGTCACGCACACCGTCGGAGAAGGCTGAGATGATGGCCTCCTCAGACACCTTGGGGATCTTAAGGGGAGCACTATTGAAGCGCTGGATGAACTTCTGCAGGGTCTCTCCTGGCTGCTGCTTGATGCGGTGCAAGTCGCTCATGGCCGGGGGCCGGTCGCGGGTGCCTTGGAAGTTGGCGATGAACCGGGTGCTCATCTCGTCCCAGGAGCCAGGTTCAAGAGCCAGGTGCGGGCGCCGTCCTTGAGCGCCATGGGGAACCAGTTCGCCATGACCTTCTCGTCTCCGTTGGCGGCTTCGATGCCCAGCTCGTAGAGCTAGAGGAACTCAGCATTGTCAGCCGTGCCATCGTAGCGCGGGGGCAAGTCTGGCTTGAACTTGCCCGGCTAGGCCACGCTACGCAGCTCGGCGGAGAAGGCACGGCAGCCCGCAGTGGTCGCGGGAGCCCTTTGGTGACGAAGAGCTTGATCTTGCAGGTCTTCGTGCGCTGTGGCCAGGCGCAGCGCGGGGTCTTGATGCGCTGGAGCAGGTGCGTGCTCGTGCTGGGCCAGTGCGGGGAGCACACGGGCGGCTTCTTGGGGACGAGGGATCTCTTGGCAGCTCTTCTCTTGCTGCGCTGGCGCCGGACGGAGCGGGTTCCGTCCAGGGGCCATGCGCCTTGGAGCCAAGGCGCCTTCTTGAGGTGGAGGCGGCTGAGGCGCCTCCGGAGCTTCATCGCCCGCGCAGGGCGGTGCGCGGTACAACGAGAGGGACGGTGCAGGGGAGCCCCCAGCGGCGCTGACGAGCTCGGTGATGCGGGCGAGCCACTCGTCGTAGAGGTCGTTGACAGTACGGTAGTGCAGGAGCTCCCGCGCCAGGAGCAGCACGGCGTGCGCGTCCGCAGGAGCGCGACGGGCGTGGGCCGAGGAGCCGGCCGGAGTCAGCGATGGAGTGGCGGTGCGGCCTTCTCGCCGCACTGATGGATGCAGGGACAACACCTGCTGTTCGTTCCTCGTCGGGCCGATGGGGGCGTTGATGGTAGGCGACGGGGAACGATGGGGGTGCCCGCCGACGGGGGCCGTCTGGGCGACGCGAGCGGCGAGAGCGGCCCGACGCTTGGCGCGGGCGCGACGTGCATGTGACATGGACGGGACGGGCGGCGAAAACACGAGGCGACGGAAGGCAGATTCTGGCACACCCCTACCTGGCGTGCCAAATGTCGGATTTCGGGTTCCGGCAGACCCTTGAGGTTCGAACACTGGGGTGCGCATGGAGATCACACCCCCAGCCTACCCATGTTTCACCGCCTCGCAAGGATCTAAAACTACTCAAAGAACAACACAAGGGACACAAGATTTATACTGGTTCAGGCCATCATTGCGGTGTAATACCCTACTCCAATTTATGGTGTGTGGATTGCCTCTGGGGCTGATGAGGAATAGTACAAGGGAAGAACAGCCTCGCGAGGGTCTGTTCTTGGCCGGTGCGACGAACTGATAGGGGAGTTCAGTCGCCTCTCTCTCTCTCTCCCTCTGGTTGATCTCTAGCTCGATGCAGGTCAAGATCAGATCCCCCTACCTTGTGGGTGGCTAGTCCTATTTATAGGCGAAGGCCCCGGGCCTCTTCCCAAATATTGAGTGGGAAGGGCGCTAACAATTGGCCATTTTGAAGGGGAACATCTAGTACACTTATCCTGACTAAAGTTGGTCCTCGCCTGCCAAAAGACCCTGACGATGACGCTGGCTTGGGCTCCACGATGACCTCCGTCCTACCGTCCTGCTGGTCTTGGTCTTGTTGCACCGAAATGGTTGCCTTTGCTTGATACCCTTGCCTGTGCTTGCCCCCTTTGCACCAAAGGGGAAACAAGGACTGTGCGGGCCGGCGCCCGCCTGGCACCCGTCTGCGCCTTGGTCGTCATGGCTTGCATCACGGGCACCTCGTGAGGTACCCCGCCTTGATCTCTCCACCTTCTCGTGAGCCAGCCTGACGAGGCCGTGCCTGAGGAAGCCTCCTGTCATCCGCCCCGCGAGGCTTGGCCCCTCGCGAGGGTATTGAGCATGTGTTGATGAAGATGGGCCATACTGGGCCACTCCTTGAGCCACGCCGCAGGCCGCAGGCCGCAGGCAGGCAAGTCTGGGTACCCCCGTTCCCAGAATGCCGACACTATCCATGGAGATGCATAGCAACGAGAGGGGAGAGTGTGTCTACGTACCCTCATAGACCATAAGCGGAAGCGTTTAACAACGCGGTTGATGTAGTCGAACTTCTTCGTGATCCAATCGATCAAGTACCTAACGTACGGCACCTCCGCGTTCAGCACACGTTCATGTCGGTGACATCATCTGCCTTCTTGATCCAGCAAGACGGTGATATAGTAGATGAGTTTCGGCAGCACGAAGGCGTGGTGACGGTGATGGTGAAGATATCTCCGCAGGACTTCGCCTAAGCACTACGAAAATATGACCGGGGGTGTAAACGGTGGAGGGTGGCACCACACACGGCTAAGATAATGTTCTGGTGTGCTAGGCGCCCTCCTCCCACATATATATAGGTGGGGGTGGAGGGAGCAGCCAGGAGGCGCCCCCAAGTAGGCTGAATCCTACTTGGGGTCCTCCCACAACTGGCGCCCCCTTCCTTATTTAGAGTGCGGGAGGAAGAAAAGAGGAGGTGCCCCCCCGTTCCTTCCTCTCCTGAGGAGGGAAAGGCAGGAGGGGCCATCCCTTCCCTTTCCTTCCCCTAGGGCCGGCCAGCCAAAGGAAGGGGCGCACCAGCCCCCTTGTTGGCCAGTCTGCCTCCCCTTTGGCCCATAAGGCCCATACACTTGCCGGGGGTGCCCGGAACCCCTTCCGGTGCCCCGATGAGTACCTGGTGTACTTCAAAATTATTCTGATGTCTGAATACTCTCGTCCTATATATCAATCTTTACCTCTCAACCATTTCGATACTCTTCGTCATGTCCATGATCTCATCCGGGACTCCGAACAACATCCGGTCACAAAATCATATAACTCATATAACACTATATCATCAACGAACGTTAAGCGTGCGGACCCTACGGGTTCGAGAACTATGTAGACATGACCGAGACACCTCTCAGGTCAATAACCAATAGCATAACCTGGATGCCGATATTGGCCCCTACATATTCTATGAAGATCTTTATCGGTCGAACTGTTATGACAACATATGTAATTCCCTTTGTCCATCGGTATGTTACTTGTCCGAGATTCGATCGTCAGTATCTTCATACCACTAAACAAAATACACTTCCGTTATGATACATGTTTGTCACAGTAGGTCATGTTTTCTATCATGCATGTACATCCATGACGCTTTTATGACAGAATCAAGATAGTCATACCTGTGCTGTCGAAGAAGTGTTCCACGACAATACCAAAATTATCATCACAGAAGTGTCCACTTCCATGACGATAAGTCGCGTGTCATGGAAGTGATTTCGTCAAGGGCAACCGACATGTGGCATCCACCATAACGGGTCGCCGTTAAGCTACCGGGTTCCGGTTTGGATCTGATAACCCGTTAACAACCATGATCAATGGGAATTTTCCACGTGTAAAATCATCTTTGGCTGGAGGAAAGATGTGTCGGCTCACCGTTGGGACACATGTCATCCACTCATTGGACAAAAGGCGCCTATGATACTTCGACACATGGCACGGCCCAACAGAGACCCATTCATGTGAAAAGGCCGGCCCGTTTGACTTGGTCAAAAGGTAGCGGGCCGGCCCACAGAAAGCCTGTTAACAGCCTGTTCGCTTATAGACCATTTATAGTCCGCTAACTCAGGGCCCATTACAGCCTATCCGAATTAGGCCCAGTAGCGTCATCTAGGGTGTCCAATATGATTCCAGCCCGTTGTCGGTGTCAAAACCGGCAGATCTCGGGTAGGGGGTCCCGAACTGTGCGTCTGAGGATCAAAGGTAAGAGGAGACAGGTGACACGATGTTTACCCAGGTTTGGGCCCTCTTAATGGAGGTAATACCCTACTTCCTGCTTGATTGAGTTTGATGAGTATAGGGGTTACAAGAGTTGATCTACCTCGAGATCGTAAGGGCTAAACCCTAGATGTCTAGCCTGTATGATTATGATTGCCTCTACGGACTAAACCCTCCGATTTATATAGACACCGGAGGGGCCTAGTGTTGTACAGAGTTGGTTTACAGAGAAAGGAATCTTCATATTTGAATGCCAAGCTTGCCATCCATGCAAAGGAGAGTCCCATCCGGACACGGGGGAAAGCCTTCGATCTTGTATCTTCACGACCAACCTATCCGGCCCACGTCACATAGCCCGGACACCGGGAGACCCCCTAATCCAGGACTCCCTCAGTAGCCCCTGAACCAGGCTTCAATGACAATGTGTCCGGCGCACAGATTGTCTTCGGCATTGCAGCAATGTTCCTCCTCCGAACACTTCGAAGTAGTTGATCAAAAGAACTATATCCGGCGCTGTACAATAGTTACAACCCTGGACCATGAGGGGAAAGTACTTAATCAACACAAATCACGTCTGCTGACAGCTTTTCTGGCGAGACGTTATGTTCTGGCCTTATTATTATTTTGAACCATTTTTTCAGCCTCCCGCTTTGCGTTTTGAGACACGGTTTTTATTGGCACGTCTTGTAAAAGCAGAGATCGTGTCCCCTTATCATGGGATTCTCATCAATACGAGTGTGGGTAATCCAACCGTGCCATCTGCACGACCCCTTGGGAATAGGCGAGGTTTAAGGCTCGTAGGGGGACGCTTGATATTCACTGCCTTTATAAGAAGATAAGGATCCACCTTTTTACCCCATGCCTTCTTCCTCCTCAGCCCATCCGCCCTCAAGCTCCAGCGCCCAAGCTTCAATCCTTTTCGTCAGCAAACACTCCAGCCATGTATAGATCTGGAGCGTAGGGCAAGTGGATGGCCTCCTCCGTTACGGAGGGAAACAACAAGGAACTACGGGAAGCAGGGTACCTAGCCAAGGAAATCGCCCACCGGCTCCCTGCCAAAAAGCAGATCGTCCCCACTCCGGAGTCCAATGAGAGGGTAGTATTCATCCCTCATTTCCTTCGTGGATTAGGGTTTCCCCTCCATCCTTTCGTCCGCAGTCTCATGTTTTACTACGCGCTAGATCTCCATGATCTAGCTCCGAATTCCTTCCTCTATATTTCAGCGTTCATCGTTGTGTGTGAGGCATTCCTCCGCATTCCCCCCAGTTTGGCCTATGGCTCAAGGTCTTCAATGTGAAGCCGAAAGTGGTTGACGGTCAACATGCGGAGTGCGGCGGTGCCATGGTGAGCAAGCTTCCCAACGTCACCTGGCCCAAAGGTACCTTTGTGGAGACCATGAGGGGGTGGCAACAGGAGTGGTTGTTTGTCATGGAGCCCCATGACACCAAATGGGCCGCCGCTCCCGAGTTCAAGTCCGTGCCTCCAATGCGGCTTACATCCTGGCTCAACAAGGGCCTGGATTGGGCGTCGCCGACGAGATGATGATGCTGTAGAAGCGCGTCAAGAGTATGATAGACAAGAACACAAGTCTTGCTAGTGTGATCCAGGTGATGCTGTTTCGCCGAATTCTCCCCTGCCAACGCCAGACTCAGTATCTGTGGGAGTTTGATCCGGCCAGTCCCCAGACCCTGCAACGGTTCTTAGGCACAACACACGATGACATATGGAAGCTGCTTTTCAAGGCCCAGAAGTCGTGGCCAAAAACGAACGAAGACCTCAGCCTCGACTGCACTCACTTGGCCACTCCCGTAAGTTTTTTGATAGCCTTAATTTCCAGATCCCATGAGTATACTAAGCTTTCCATTCTCCCCACAGACTGGATGAAGAAGGCGGAGCGGATACACCGTCCGGCTCCGCTACCCGAAGACCTAGCCATTTCTCTGCTAACGAGGATGCTGGTTCTGGTGCCGTATCAGGCGCCGGAAAAGAAGGCCAAGAAGAAGGGCAAGGAGGCCAAAGGTGTCCTCCACCGAAAAGGCGCTTTGGATGTAGTGTCCAAAGATACCAAAACTCTCTCCTCGCATGATGAATATGAAAGGAGGAGGAAGAGAGCGATTCTCCCCTTAAGAGGGGAAAGAACAAAAGGGCAGCTTCCATGGATCTAGGGGTGGAGGCGTCCAAGAAGGGGAGACTCTCCCTTTCGGATGATTTTGCATCAGACGCCGACGCCATCCCCAAGTGGCGCCTCTGGCCAGATCGTAAGTATCCAAAGACACCATATATATATATATATATATATATATATATATATATATATATATATATATATATATATATATATATATATATGGCTTTTCGCCTTGTGGTTTTAACACATTGAATTATGTGCTGCAGTCTGGCTCGCGATCTCCCCCAGCGATCCTTGTATTTTGGGAATTTGCTGGGTCCGAACATGATGGATAGCGAGTCGCCTCCGCCGGCCTTACCTCCCACCGCTACGGACAACATCGAAGTGTTGTCCCGAAGGACCCTTCCGGGTCAGGGAGAGGTGCGGGAAGCCGTCAAGGCGGCACCATAGGGTGATACCTCTGCTGCCGAAAACATGGGGGAACCGACCCCCACGGAGACTAGCGACGGGGGCATGTCCAATTTGGCCCCCAACCAAATGTCATTCCGGAGACCCGCACGGCTTCGGAATCAGGTGAGCAGCCTCCTTCGAAGGAAGGGGGCGCGTCAACTCCACCGGCGACCTATATCAATCCGGAGGCGCCGGACATTCTGGTGGAAGCGCTTTAGAGCGCCTCCATTGTGGAGGAACATCGTACCCTTATGGGTACGGTGGTTGAAAAGGTTCGGTCCGCTAAAAGCGGATTGAACGAGGCCTATACTAGCCTTCTGACAGGCTTTGAGTTATGTGATGTAATATTTTTTAACTATATAAAAGGAATGCATGTGTATAGATAGTAGCCCCTGAGACTTTGTTCCGCGTTCGCAACGAAAGGCCGAACAGAGGATCGAATAGTTCTCGCAGGAGATTAACATATATGTCTATTTGAACAAACAAGCTTCGATGATAGAGGCAACCTCCCATACCGCTGAAGTGTCCGAACTAAAGCGGAGGTTGGAGCGGGCCGATGAGGATCTCATCCGTGCCAACAAACGATTGGAGGAGAAGCAAGGTATGCGATACCCATTCATATCTGAAATGATATGAGTTGTTGTGTTATCTTGCTGAGTTTTGTAATTATGCTCACAGTTGACGCGTCTGAGGTCGAGACCCTCAAGAACGCGTTGGCCGAAGCCAAGAGGGAGGTGGAGGAGGAACAAGCCGCCTGCCAAAAACATGAATCAAGGGTGGAGGAAGTCCAGCAAGAGCTCAAGGATGCTATAAGAAAATGCGAGTCCTTGGAGCGCAAGATTTCAGATCAATATTCCAAACTTGCTAAGGCCCTCCAAAGTGCACAGGAGGCCCGGGTTGAAGCCCAAGGCGCCTGCTGGGAGATCCAAGAAGCAAAGCAGATCGCGGTGGGTAAGGCCTTTAATATGCAAAGCAAATTCGTGAGGAGAAGGTACATCTTACTGACTCGGGTTTGGAGTTCTCCAGGAGCGTTTGCGGACCAGCCCTGGAGTATTGCTGACACTGCGGAGTTCTTCCAAGCCGAAGAGGGAAGCTCGACGGAGAAGCTGTTCTGGGCACAGTACCCTGCTCCAGAGCATCCAGTGCCCCTCAACGATCAACTGAAACAGTTGACCGAACTGCATAGGTTGGCCGGATTAGCTATAAGGGATTTTATAATCCATCTCTAGCCCTCCCAAACCCATACCCAGCAGCTACTTCGGGCTCGTGAAGCGGCTAGTCAATGCCAGCCCCCGGCTTGATGTCGTAAAGCGGTTGGTCTGTATCGAAGGTGCGCGGATGGCCTTCGCCCGTGTCAAGGTGCAGTGGGCGAAGATGAATGCCGTCAAGCTTGCAACCAAGGGACCGCCCGCAGGCAAAGAGCACCGCACGCCAGAGCGGTATTTTGATGAAGTCCTGGAAGGATCCCGCATTGTACAGGGCCAATGTTCGAAGCATACTATTTTTGAATGAATGTATCCGTGCTGCCCGAACTTTGTATTATGAAACAAGGCTTATGTATAATATGTTGCTTCTTTTACCTCAAAAAAGTTCCCCCTGTATGGCCGTTTACGGTGTCTTAGAGTTGGACAGTCGTCGGCTTCAGCCCACACGTAGGTAGTGCGAGGGTGTTTGGAATAGCACCTGAACACACTTGTCCCAAGGGCTTGGTCCTTGAAGGAGGTGTGGCTTTATTGCTCTCACTTAGCCATAGGAGTTTGACAATGGGATTGTAGGCGTAGCCCCTAGTATTATTCAATTATCCGAACTTGGTTGCTATAGACGCCTGACCGGGTGAAGACTGGTGAGGGAGTCCTGGACTAGGGGGTGTCCAGATAGCCGAACTATCATCATCGACCGGACTCCAAGACTATGAAGATACAAGATTGAAGACTTCGTCCCGTGTCTGGATGGGACTTTCCTTGGCGTGGAAGGCAAGCTTGGCAATACGGATATGTAGATCTCCTACCATTGTAACTGACTCTGTGTAACCCTAGCCCTCTCTGGTGTCAATATAAACCGGTTAGTCCATAGGACACAACAACAATCATACCATAGGCTAGCTTCTAGGGTTTAGCCTCCTTGATCTCGTGGTAGATCCACTCTTGTACTACCCATAGCATCAATATCAATCAAGCAGGAGTAGGGTTTTACCTCCATCGAGAGGGCCCGAACCTGGGTAAAAACATCATGTCCCTTGTCTCCTATTACCATCCGCCTAGACGCACAGTTCGGGACCCCCTACCCGAGATCCGCCGGTTTTGACACCGACATTGGTGCTTTCATTGAGAGTTCCTCTGTGTCGTCACCGATAGGCTCGATGGCTCCTTCGATCATCAACAACAATGACGCAGTCCAGGGTGAGACTTTTCTCCCTGGGCAGATCTTCATATTCGGCGGCTTTGCACTGCGGGCCAATTCGCTTGGCCATCTGGAGCAGATTGAAAGCTACGCCCCTGGCCATCAGGTCAGATTCGGAAGTTTGAACTTCACAGCTGACATCCGCGGAGACTTGATCTTCGACAGATTCGAGCCACAGCCGAGCGCGCCGCACTGTCTCGATGGGCATGATTTAGCTCTGCTGCCGGGCAATGCCCCGGAGGCCGCACACGAGTCCGCTCCGACCCTTAATTTGGAGCCGACTGCGCAGATCGAGGATGGGTGGCTAGACACCGCCTCGGGAGCTGCTACATCTACGGCGATGGAGCCGAATACCGACCTTGTCCCTTGTGAAGCTTGTGGCTCCGAGGTGCCGGACTCCTCGCCGGACTCCGAACCTCCTGCGCCCCGACCGATCGAATCCGATTGGGCGCCGATCATGGAGTTCACCGCCACGGACATCTTTCAGCACTCGCCTTTCGGCGACATCCTGAATTCGCTAAAGTATCTCTCAGTATCAGGAGAGCCCCGGCTGGGTCACGGTCAGGACGGTTGGGATGCGGACGACGAAAAAATTCAAAGCCCACCCACCACCCACTTTGTAGCCACTGTCGACGATCTAACCGACATGCTAGACTACGACTCCGAAGACATCGACGGTATGGACGACGATGCCAGAGACGACCAAGAGCCAGCGCCTACTGGGCACTGGAAAGCCACCTCAACGCACGACATATACATGGTGGATACACCAAAAGGAAGCGATAACGAGGAACAACTGAAAGTGCGTTATATCGACTAGAGGGGGGGGGGGGTGAATAGGCGATTTTTATGAATTCTTCACCGAGGAATTTGCTGGTGAGGAAATTCCTTAGCGAAGAACTACTTGTAGCGGAATAAGTACTCAGAAGTAAACATAACAGGATACAAACATGGTCATCATGATGAAATGAAGACTAACACAGAGTACAGAAAGCATAAACACAGGATAACAAGATGAAGACAAACAGACTGAAGAAATTGAACTGAGGAATTTGTGAAAGTCTTCAGTCAAAGTCTTCAAGCACATATATGAACAACAGTCAACACAGTAATGAGGAAATGAAAGAGTTGAGGAAATAGAACCAGTTAGTTGGTGAAGACAATGATTTGGTAAACCAGTTCCAACTGCTGTCTCAGTTGTACGTCTGGTTGGAGCGGCTGAGTATTTAAACTCGAGGACACACAGTCCCGGACACCCAGTCTCTGAGCCGCAACTCAGGACACCCAGTCCTCACCGTATTCTCCTTGAACTAAGACCACGCAGGCCTCGTCCAATCACTCGTGGTAAGTCTTGAGGTGACTTCCAAACCTTCACAGACTTTGGTCACTCGGCGATCCACAATTCCTCTTGGATGCTCTAGACCTTGACGCCTAACCGTCTGGAAGAAGCACAGTCTTCAAAGGTAACAAGCGTCGGATCCACGCAGGATCAATTTCTTCAGTGATGCTCAATCACTTTGGGTTTGTGGGGGTTTGGTTTTGGGATTTTCCTCACTTGATGATTTTCGCTCAAAGTCCTCGTAGGATGGGTTGCTCTCAGATGACAAGTGTCAAGTTCTCTCGGAGCAGCCAACCAGCTAGTGGTTGTAGGGGGCGGCTATTTATAGCCTAGGGAGCAGCCCGACATGATAAGACATAAATGCCCTTCAATGATATGACCGTTAGGTGGATAAGATATTTTGGGACAGCCGGCGCGCAGCACAGCAACGGTCGGAAATATGACTCTCAAATTCCTCAGGGCTATCATGTTCCTCACTGTGTAGGCAATTCGCACTGGCGAATTCCTAACTCCTCAGTCAGAGCAAAGTCCTCAGTGACCAGAAGAACTGCGTCTCTGTCACTGAAGAAATTGAGTGAACTGTATGAGATTTCCAATGGCTTCACTCGAAGGGATTGGTAGGTGTAGGATTTTGAGTTGAGCATCACATGGAAAATTTTCCTTAGTATTTCCTCGACCCCCTTTAACAGTACGGTGTTTCCTATGACTCAAGAAAGAGAAAAATGAAACTACGAAAACAAAAGTCTTCACGCTTCATATTCCTCGAATGAATATCAAGTCTTCAAGGTCACACCAATTTCTTCACTTTCAAAGTCTTCAGAAAGTCTTCAGAATATCAAAGTCTTCAGTTGAAGAACTTCATTTTTAGGGGTCGACTTTCTCTGTAAATATCAAACTCCTCATAGACTTATAGACCTGTGTACACTCACAAACACATCCGTTACTTAACCTATAAGTCTTCAATACACCAAAATCACTAAGGGGCACTATATGCACTTACAATCTTCCCCTTTTTGGTGATTGATGAGAACATAGGTTAAATTTTCAACGGGGATAAACATATGAAGTGTAAATACTGATATTGAGGAATTTGATTGCAAGATATAGAAGAACTCCCCCTGAATATGTGCATAGTGAGGAAATTGCTTTTGAGGCAATGCACATTTGAAGAATCGAATCATGGAGATCTCCCCCAATATCTTGTAATTCATACACGCATTTGATATATAATATGAAGAATTTGAAATGCATGATGAAATATGGTGCCTGATGAGATTCAACATGCGTGCAATAATATTGACAAGGAATAAGCATGCGGAATAGCACATCAAAAGTTTCAGAGCTCAGTGCATCAGAAGCATCAGAGCACAACCAAAAGTATCAAGGCACCATCGGATTTAAGATTACAACTCGATCCAATAAAAGTTTCTGAAGAACGAGAGTTGTAACTTAATAAAACACCCATAATCTAAACCCGCTTGAAGACTAACTCAGATTTCTCCCCCTTTGTCATCTAATGACCAAAAGGATCGAAACTGAGGACTAACGCCCCTGAAGATTTTCAAGTCGATGGAGGAGCGCCAGTGTTGTCGGGGTTGGTTGTTGAAGTAGGGCCTGCCGCAGTGTCATCCAAATCTTCATGTTCATCAGTTTCACGCGATGAAGAATAAGAACTGGCCACCAGATCAGGAACTTTGACTCTCTTGAATTTCTTCGGAGGTGGTGCAGACCAGTCAAATGCTTCCTGGAGACCCATAGTCTTCAATTCTTCCGCGGAATATACATGAGTGAGAACAGCCCAGGTGCGGTTGAGGGTTTCATGAAGGTGATACTGATTTTTCTTCACTGCATTATGTGTTGAGGTCATGTTGTGAAGAATTTCAGCAAATTGACGCTTCACCCATTTCTGATTGCGTTCAACCTTCTGATGAAGACTGAGGAGTAACTCACGGTCAGTCATCATCCTGGGTGCTGTTGCTTGAGGCTTTTGCTTAGCTGAGGTATTTGCGGTAGTGTCATGTGTTGCAGAATCGTCATTGGTGGAGTAAGATGTAGCTAGACGGAATTGACCATCCAATGGACGAGTGCCTTCATCGATCACAGCAGCTGCCTTGCCCTTATCATCAGATGATGAAACTGGTCGCTTGAGGACTTCAATGGGCGGCAAGTAGCTACCATGGTTCAGAGTGTCAGCCTTGTAATTCAGTGAAGATCTTGCCCTTATGAATCTCATAATCCAAGGCGCATAGGGCTTCAGCTCAAAAGGTGACATTGCAACATTAGCCAGAGTCCTCATGAAGAAATCATGGAAGTTGACGGGAACGCCATGAATGATGTTGAAAAGCATGTTCTTTATGATGCTAACGACATCTTCATCATTTGAGTCGTGGCCTTTGATGGGACTCATTGTCTTCGTCAGGATTCGATAGACAGCCCGAGGCACATACATCAGTTCCTTGACGAGGAATTTGGTTCGAGGGGCCTGCCCTGGCTTCAAAGGCTTCATGAGCACTTGCATATAATGATCAGTCAGCTCGCGGTCATTGTAGATGCAACGTGCGCTTTCATGGGGAGGATCAAGAGGAAGGACTCGAAGCAATTCAGTTGCTGGTGCCTTGTAGTGAGTGTTTTCTGTCATCCAATCCAGCACCCATGAATTGACATCTTCAGCATCTCCGGTGATATGCAAAGTGGCATAGAACTGAAGAATGAGTTCTTCATTCCAATCACAGATATTAGTGCAGAAATTCAGGAGTCCTGCATCGTGAATAACTCTGAGGACTGGCTCGAAGCACGGCAGAGATTCCATATCCACATGAGGAATATGCTCATGATCGAAGATTTTGTCCTTGTCAAAGAGCACTGAGGAATAGAAGTTGGCTTGAGTAGCAGTCCAGAAGCGTCTTTTCCTTATGCGAGCAGAGTCATACGATTGTAATCAGTGAAGAACACATGCTCAGAAAAAAAGTCTTCAGCCTTGAATTTTTGCTTGCTCGAGAACGGATTCTTCGGTTTGGGCAGAGGGATATCAGTGATTTGCAGCACAACCTCAGGAATCGCGATCTCAGGTGCTTCAGGCTGAGGAATTTCTGGTTCCTCTTCTTGTGCAGTTTGGGGATCAACAGCAGGTTCTTCAGCACTAGCGGCTGGAATTTCTTCATGAACAGACGATGTGGGATGAGTTTCTTCAGATCCCATTTGAACAGTTGTAGCCGGGGACTGAGGAATTTGTTGAATCGGAGTGAAGAGAGGAGTATTGGGATGCTGACTTTCCCAAAAGTCATCGTTCATCACTGGTGTAGTGCATCCAATATCCACGTCTTCATCTTCCTTTTCAATTTCCTCAACACCAGCCTCTTCAGCTGTGAACTGAGGCATGGGTGAGGAAACGGCTGGCGGTGAAGGGAATGTTTCCACTTCAATTTCTTCATCAAACTGTTCTGAGGTAGCAATAGAGTGATTTTCTTCAACAGATCCGCTTGGGATCTTGTAGTCTTCTCCATATGGAACAATTTCCTTAGACGTCATGGAGGAAATGGGAACGGCATCAATGTGATTTTCAAGCGAGCTGGTCATCGGCTTCATTTTCTTCGCAGCCGAAGAATTTGACGCAGCTGATGCCTTCCTCTTCTTCACTGCAGCTCGCTCTGCAGCCTTTGTCTTCTTCACTTCATAAGCAGAAGGAAGAATTGGAGTTGGTGTTGGCGCAGGAGGAGCTGAGGACTGTGGTTCATTTTCTTCAGGCGCAACTGGTGCAGTTGCCCTGATCTCTTCAGTTTCTTCAGGCGCACCACTAGTGGATGCCCTGGGAATTTATTCAGCGGCTGGAATGGAGTCATCAGCCCTGGAACTTGTATTCTCATCAGCAGGCTGAAAGTCATCAGCAGTGCTGGCATGTTCTTCAGCAGGCTGAGCAGAGTGTGTAGCCTGAGGATTTTCTTGTTGCGATGGGGCTGCAACAGTTGTCATTTTCTTCGTCAAATTGACGAATCTCACTTTGGCTCCTTGCCAATCAGCATTGTAAGCATCGAAATCCTTGCTGAGGGCTTGGATTTCAGATTGAGCTTTGAGAAGTTCTTCAGGAGTCAGGTTGACGATGTTCTTCTTTAGAAGCTTCTCCTTTCTGGCTTGTGCTCTCTTTATCTCACGAGCCTTTTCAAATTTCCATTTCTCTTCAGCGATGAAATGGTTAAGCATATGACTTTGACCAGGAGTCAGAGGCAGATCAGGCATGGGAGTGTTTGGATCCTGATGCCATAAGTCGATGAAGTCAAGGATCTTCTTCGGATCCAAAAGCAGAGGCACAGTTGTTCCTTTGGCTCTAGCGGCCTTTGTTAGTCTGTCTCTGATGATTTCTGCAACTTCTTCATCAGAAGCTTCGTCATCAGAGGGCAAGTTGAAGGCAACCTGTTTCTTTCTAGGACTTGGCCGAGGACCGCGTCCAGCTGTTGCTTTTGTCTTCAGCAGAGTGGGGCCTGATGAGGACATTGGTGCAGCTGAGGAACTTGCTGAGACACCAGAAGCAATCGAGAAACCTTGAGTCCTTTGACAGGTAGCCAGATGCACTGGAGTTGAGGACTTGGAGGGAGCTGCTGAGGATTTTGAGGGAGCAGCAGCAGTCTGAGGAATTTGCCGTGAGGGCGCGGCTGAGGAACTGGGCCGTGAGGGCGCCGATGGTGAAGCACTTGGCTTGCGAGCAGGCTTCTTCGGCATTGATTTCCTCAGCTTGACCAAGGTCTCAGCAGCAGCAGCAGCAGCAGAATCCTCATTGAATTTCCTCACTGCCTCCTTGGCCTGTCTTGCCAATTTGGCTTGATGCCTAGACCATTCTTCAGGAAAGTCCTCACCACGCTTGATGCTGGTGGGATCAGCGACTTGGCCAGGTGCCAATGGAGCTCTTGGGCATGGAGGGTTTAAGGCGAATTTCTTCATGTACTTGGGAGTAACATAGCGATATTCCCTCCATTCTCGTGCCCATCTTCGTTCTATCCTCTGAATGCGCACTTTGCGCTGATTTTTGTTCTCCTTGCCAAACTTGGCTTCATTAGGTGTGCAATAATCTTTGTATATTTCATCAGGGATCTCAAAGGCAGTCATGACCTCCGGTTTCTTTCCTCCTTTCTGCGGTCTCTTGCCCTCTGCCATTTTCTTCAGATGAGGAATTTGAACAATAGAACACTCTAAAGAAGTATGCAGTTTTTCTTCGAGGAACGCTGCAAATGAGTTAAGTTGATGAGAACCTAGTGATTCAGCAGCGGACATGAGTACCTGTGAACAGAGTGTAGGTGCGAGGAATTTGGAGAGGTCATATGCGTTCTCAGAAGATTTTTCGAAACAGACAAGTTTTGAGGAATTTGACCAGTTGAGCCTTGAGGAATTTCACTAAGCGTTTTTGTCTTAGGTTCCAGAGTTGTATAGATTGAAAATCCGCACAATTGAGGAATCTTGAAGAAATGAGTGCTTAGAGAGATAAATCAAGAGCATACAGTGTGTGAGGTGTTCATATGTGAAGATTTGAAGAATAAAACACCTTTGAAGATTTTCAGAAAGGTTTGAGAATCAAAGCGAGTAATAAAAGTGACTTTTAATTACCCGAACTGAAGAACATGACGAACAAAGATGAACTGTGGCGAAGTTCGTCACGTTAGATCTCCCACGCCCTAACTTGGCAGAGGGAGATAGCTACGACGGTGGCGGAGTGAAGATTTCCGCAGCCGGCGCGAGTACGACGGCGACGAGGCCGAGACAGTGAAGCTCTTCCTCACCGACGGCGATGGAGTAGCGGCGGCGCTAGGGTTTGAGGAGAGCTCGAGCGAGAGACAGCGACCGAGCGGAGTAAATGAAGTAAGGAAGGAGAGGGGTATTTATAGCCACGGTAAAAACTGTTCGCCCGAAGATTTTGGGACGAACATGCCCCTGCCCTTTCTTCTTCACGCGACATGTGTCACCCACGCACTATGCAGATGAGATCGTGTAAGATCATGGGTGAATAAACTAATGTATCGTGGGATGCGGAACGGTTTGAGCAATAAAACCGAAAATCTGGATAAGATTTATTTTTTAAAAAATTTCGTTCGCAATTTCTTCAGCTGTCAAGGACACAATGAAGACTTTGAACGAGTTTCAATCAGAACGCACATGAAGAATTTGTGAATAGATTGGGTTGAGTATAGCATAGAGGGGGAAGGGTCCGATCACATTCACTTAGCAGAAATCACAACTTGAAGAAATAGCAATAAGTGAATGCTGTAGAGGACATAAACTCATATATATATATATATATATATATATATATATATATATATATATATAGCCAATGAAGAAAAACGACGGAAACATTGAAGATTTTGCAAAGTTGAAGAATTTGTAAAACTGAAGAATTTCAAAAATGAGGAAAAACTCAAATTGAAGATTTTCAACTTTTGTGGTGGCGTAACCCACCGTATAAGAATGATGATTTCAGACACCGCGTACAATTGTCGTAGGGTTCTGAGAATCAAATTCTTCATTAATTTCTTCACACCTAGAGTGCTATTCTTCATTGATTGAAGAAAAACGTTTCTTCATGTGTTGCACATCTAAGTCATCAATTCTGCATAAGGGTTAGGATGTGTGTCCTTTTCAAAGAACATTCAAAGATTCTAAGATATTTAGCTCACACCGCAACTTGCTAAATCTCTTCTCATCCAAGGGCTTAGTGAAGATATCAGCTAGCTGTTCTTCAGTCTTCACATGCTCGATGGAGATATCGCCCTTCAACACATGATCACGAAGAAAATGATGACGATTCTGGATGTGCTTAGTCTTCGAGTGCTGAACTGGGTTGTGAGCAATCTTGATGGCACTCTCATTGTCGCAGAGGAGAGGCACATTCTTCACGTTGACGCCATAGTCCTTGAGGGTTTGCTTCATCCAAAGCAGTTGAGCACAGTATGAGCCAGCAACAATGTATTCAGCTTCAACAGTAGACAGTGATACGCAGTTCTGTTTCTTCGAGGACCAACAGACCAAAGATCGTCCGAGGAAATGACAAGTGCCAGATGTTGACTTGCGGTCCACACGATCACCAGCATAGTCAGAGTCAGAATATTCAATGAGATCAAAAGCAGAGCCCTTGGGGTACCATAATCCTAGTGTTGGTGTGTGAGCTAGATATCGAAGAATATGCTTCACAGCCTTATGGTGTGATTCCTTCAGTGCAGCTTGAAATCGGGCACACATGCAAACACTAAGCATTATATCCGGCCTAGATGCACATAAGTACAATAAAGAACCAATCATGGAGCGGTATACCTTGTGATCAAAGTCAATACCATTTTTATCAGTGCATAGATGGCCATTTGTGGGCATAGGAATTTTGACGCCTTTGCAGTCTTGCATGCCGAATTTCCTCAGTACATCTTTGAGGTATTTCTCGTGAGATATGAATATGCCATTGCGCTGCTGACGAATTTGAAGACGTAAGAAGAATTTCAATTCTCCCATCATAGACATTTGATATTCTTCACTCATCATATAGGCAAATTCATCACTATATCATTGGTTAGTACAGCCAAAGATAATATCATCAACATATATTTGACACACAAACAGTTCACCATCATAAGATTTAGTAAAAAGAGTAGGGTCGAGTGAACCGGGTGTGAAGCCATTCTTCACGAAGAATTCCTTCAATGTATCATACCACGCCCGAGGGGCTTGCTTGAGTCCATAGAGGGCCTTATTGAGTCTGAAGACTTTGTCAGGATTCTTGGGATCTTCAAAACCTGGGGGTTGAGCAACATATACTTCTTCCTCAAGCTTACCATTGAGGAATGCACTTTTCACATCCATTTGATATAAGATGATATCATGATGGTTAGCATAGGCAAGTAAAATGCGAATAGCCTCAAGTCTAGCAACAGGTGCAAAAGTTTCATCGAAATCAATTCCTTCAACCTGTGTGTAGCCTTGAGCTACTAGTCGTGCCTTATTTCTCACCACAAGGCCATTTTCATCTTGCTTGTTGCGGTAGATCCACTTTGTGCCAATGATATTATGCTTGTGAGGATCTGGGCGATTGACCAATTCCCAGACATTGTTCAGCTCGAACTGATGTAATTCTTCTTGCATAGCCTGAATCCACTCCGGCTCCAGAAATGCTTCATCTACCTTAGTGGGCTCTGTGATAGAGACAAAAGCATAGTGCCCTCAAAAGTTAGATAAGTGTGAGGCTTTTGAGCGTGTGAGAGGACCTGGTGCGCTAATGTCATCGATGATCTTCTCCACTTGCACTTCTTTTGCAACGCGTGGATGAGTTGGTTGTCGCTGAGGATTTTGATCAGCATTTTCTTCAGCACCATTTTCCTCATCATGTTCTTCAGGTGTATCAGCTCGACGTTCTTCATGAACAGGAATGAATTCTTCAGCAGATTCTTCAGTCGGAATGACATCCTCAGTTGCCTTGAGCTTGATAGCATCCTCAGGTGCTGGTTCATCTAACATAGAAGGTAGGTGCTCTCGTTGCGAGCCATTAGTTTCATCGAACCGCACATCTACAGTGTCAACAATCTTGTGAAGAACAATGTTGAAGACTCTGTAGGTGTGCGAGTCCTTTCCGTAACCAAGCATAAAACCTTCATGTGCTTTCGGTGCAAATTTAGAGTTGTGGTGAGGATCTCTAATCCAACATTTAGCACCGAAAACTTTGAAATAACTCACATTGGGTTTCTTGTCAGTGAGGAGTTCATAGGCAGTCTTCTTGAAGAATTTGTGAAGATATACTCTGTTGATGATATGGCAGGCAGTATCAATTGCATCAATCCAAAAACGCTGAGGCGTTTTGTATTCATCAAGCATAGTGCGAGCCATCTCAACAAGAATTCTGTACTTGCGCTCCACGACGCCATTCTGCTGAGGAGTATAGGGAGCAGATAACTCATGAGTAATACCAAGTTCATCAAGATAGGCATCAAGACCAGAATTCTTGAACTCAGTTCCATTGTCACTTCTGATATGCTTGATCTTCACACCAAAGTTGGTTGAAGCCCTCGAGGAAAATCGTTTGAAGACTTCCTGCACTTCATGTTTGTAAGTAACAATGTGTACCCATGTATATCGAGAATAATCATCAACAATGACAAAACCATATAAAGATGCATCATTAGTGACTGCTAAATAATGATTAGATCCGAAGAGGTCCATGTGAAGCAATTCGAATGGACGGGTAGTAGTCATGATAGTCTTCGCTGGATGCTTGGCCTTGGTCATTTTTCCGGCTTCACATGCTCCACATAAGTGATCCTTGAGGAATTTGACATTCTCAATGCCAATGACATGCTTCTTCTTTGCAAGCGTGTTCAAATTCCTCATGCCTGCATGACCAAGTCGTCGATGCCATAGCCAGCCTTCTGAAGCTTTTGCAAGTAGACACATGGCTGGTTGTGGTCCTGTAGAGAAATCAACAATATACAGATCTCCTCTCCTAAAGCCTTCGAAGACTTTGGAATTGTCAGCTTCCATAATCACAACACAGCGATATTTGCCGAAGACAACAACCATATCAAGATCACAAAGCATTGAGACTGACATGAGATTGTATCCTAAGGACTCAACAAGCATGACTTTGTCCATGTGCTTATCCTTAGAGATAGCAACCTTACCAAGACCCAATACCTAACTTTTTCCTTTGTCAGCAAAGATGATATGCTTCAGAGGTGACGGTGATAAGGGAGCATCCATCAATAGATTCTTGTCACCAGTCATGTGATTTGTACATCCACTATCGAGGACCCATTCAGTGGTTTTGGGTTGATCATCCTGCAGATGAATTAGTGTAGCTTACAATCTCATATGCTTCATCAGTGAAGAATATGATATCAAGTTCATCAGATGAATTTCATCAAGCGGTAAACAGATATAGCAGTATGAGGACGTGTGAAATGAAAGTTCATTTCATCATGATTTGCCTGCGTCCTTTCAGGCATTTTCGTCAGGTCCCCAGCAAATTCTTCAGACGTTAGAGCACGTCTGGAGACCTGACCCTGCAGAAGAGATTAGTTCTTTTTCTTCACCACCCACATCTAGAGGGGTGGCAAAGAGTTCATCATCCTGTGAGCACCATGTGAGAAAGGTGGCAAAGATGCCAAACCATTTTGCTTAGCATAAGAGGGGTTAGGGTAAGCATATGAATAAGCAGAGTAATTCTTCGAGGACTTATGAACATAATGGTTTGAAGAATAATGCACATATTCATAGCCCTTAGCTCTACCCTGTGAGACAGAGTTGTTAGCACGATGATAATCATATGAGGACTTTGATCCAGTTGAGGAATTTGATCCATGTGAAGAATTTGATCTGGGGTTCCTGTTCTTCACAGGTGGTGTCATGAGGACATTCACCTGAAGACTTTCAACACAGCTTTTGGGAACCCAGATTTTCTTCATGGGAGAACCGTTCCTGCAGTTAGTGCCAACATATCTAGCAAATACTTCACCATTCTGATTTTTGAACAGTTTATAGTTGGAGTCAATTGACTCATCAGAAGAATGAGAAGATTCACATGTAAAGCCAGATAAATTAGATGGATCAACTGGAGGTCCCTTTGCAGCAACCCATGATGTTTTGGGGTACTGCTCAGGCTTCCAATATGTTCCATCGGCATTGAGTTTCCTCTCAAAGGCAATACCCTCTTTCCTAGGGTTTCTGTTGAGGATCTGCTTTTTGAGCACATCACAAAGTGTCTGATGCCCTTTGAGGCTTTTGTACATGCCTGTCATGTACAATTCCTTCAGCCCTGCATTGTCAGTGATACTAGCAATGTCCTCAGATGAGGAATTAGTGATAGCAGAGGCAGATGAAGAATTTGTAATATTTGAAGCATTTGAACATTCAGGTGAAGAATTAGCAGATTCACGTTCAATGCACTTTAAGCATGGAGGAACAAATTCTTCCTGAGAAGCGCTGATTTGTTGAGCTAGTAATGAATCGCGCTCCTTCTGAAGATCTTCATAACACACTCTTAGCTTTTTAAGATCTTCCTTTCTTTGAAGAGCTTCAAGAGAAAGCTTCTCATGATCTTGCTTTTCTTGAAGAAATTCATAAGAAAGTTTCTCATGATCAGACAAGAGAGAGTTATGATGACCTTGAAGGTTATCATACCTAGACTGAAGTCTCTGAAGATTTTCAGTCAAGGCTTTAGTGCGATCCATTTCTTCACCCAACATATCATCACTTTTATCTAGCATGTTTTGAACCTTTTCAAGAGCCCGTTGTTGTTTCACAGCAATTTTAGCAAGTTTAGAGTAGCTGGGCTTGAGATCCTCATCAGATTCATTTTCACTAGAGTCAGAGGAGTTGTATTTGAGTACCTTAGCTCCTTTTGCCATGAAGCAATAGGTGGGAGCGTAGCCATCATTATCTTCATTAGGCTTGTCGGTGGAGTCAGTTTCTTCAGTGTTGAAGATGGACTTGCTGACGAAAGCAGTAGCAACGGCCAGACTCGCCACACCAGACTCAGATTCTTCAGACTCCTCCTCTTCATCATTTTCCTCAGATTCAGCTTCAGAGTCCATTTCCTTGCCAATGAATGCCCGAGCCTTCTTGGAGCTGCCCTTCTTGTGAGATGAGGACTTCGAGGATTTCGATGACGAAGATTTTGACGATTTCTTCTTTTTCTTCGCATCATCAGAACTGTAATCCTTGTATTTCTTCTTCTTCATTTCCTTTTCCCACTGAGTACAATCTTGAATATAGTGACCAGGCTTCTTGCATTTGTGGCAAAGTCTTCTCTTATAGTCACTGGATGAGGAATCACTTCCTCTTAAGGATTTTCCAAAGCGACCACATCTTGTGAATTTCTGGAATTTCTTCACAAGCAGTGCTAGATCCTGGCTCAGTTCTTCAGGATCACCAAGGCTACTACCAGAATCCTCACATTTAGAGTCAGACACAACCTTAGCCTTCAGGGCACGTGGTTTGCCATAGTTTGAGCCATAGAGATCTCTCTTTTCAGCAAGCTGAAACTCGTGAGTGTTTAGCCTTTCGAGGATATCAGCAGGATCAAGCGACTTGTAGTCAACACGTTCTTGTATCATCAGCCCTAGAGTATCAAATGAGGAATCAAGCGATCTCAGCAGTTTCTTCACAACTTCATGATCAGTGATGTCAGTGGCACCGAGGGCTTGAAGCTCATTTGAGATGTCAGTGAGGCGATCAAAGGTTTGTTGAACATTCTCATTGTCAAGTCTTTTGAAGCGGTTGAAGAGATTCCGAAGAACATCGACTCGATAGTCACGCTGAGTTGAAACTCCTTCATTTACTTTGGACAGCCTATCCCAGATAAGCTCAGCAGTTTCCAAAGCACTCACTCTTCCATACTGTCCTTTGCTCAGATGACCACATATGATATTCTTCGCTTGAGAATCGAGTTGTTTGAATCTCTTCACATCGGTAGCGTTCAGTGTGGGAGTGACAGTGGGGACACCATTTTCCACAACATACCAGAGATCGTTATCAATTGCCTCAAGATGCATTCGCATATTGTTCTTCCAGTAGGGGTAGTCCATTCCATCAAAGGTAGGACACCCAGCCGAGACCTTGATCATACCTGCGGTCGACATAACTAAAACTCCAGGCGGTTAAACCAAAATCACACAGAACAAGGGAGTACCTTGCTCTGATACCAATTGAAAGTGCGTTATATCGACTAGAGGGGGGGGTGAATAGGCGATTTTTATGAATTCTTCACCGAGGAATTTGCTGGTGAGGAAATTCCTTAGCGAAGAACTACTTGCAGTGGAATAAGTACTCAGAAGTAAACATAACAGGATACAAACATGGTCATCATGATGAAATGAAGACTAACACAGAGTACAGAAAGCGTAAACACAGGATAACAAGATGAAGACAAACAGACTGAAGAAATTGAACTGAGGAATTTGTGAAAGTCTTCAGTCAAAGTCTTCAAGCACAGATATGAACAACAGTCAACACAGTAATGAGGAAATGAAAGAGTTGAGGAAATAGAACCAGTTAGTTGGTGAAGACAATGATTTGGTAAACCAGTTCCAACTGCTGTCTCAGTTGTACGTCTGGTTGGAGCGGCTGAGTATTTAAACTCGAGGACACACAGTCCCGGACACCCAGTCTCTGAGCCGCAACTCAGGACACCCAGTCCTCACCGTATTCTCCTTGAACTAAGACCACGCAGGCCTCGTCCAATCACTCGTGGTAAGTCTTGAGGTGACTTCCAAACCTTCACAGAATTTGGTCACTCGGTGATCCACAATTCCTCTTGGATGCTCTAGACCTTGACGCCTAACCGTCTGGAAGAAGCACAGTCTTCAAAGGTAACAAGCATCGGATCCACGCAGGATCAATTTCTTCAGTGATGCTCAATCACTTTGGGTTTGTGGGGGTTTGGTTTTGGGATTTTCCTCACTTGATGATTTTTGCTCAAAGTCCTCGGAGGATGGGTTGCTCTCAGATGACAAGTGTCAAGTTCTCTCGGAGCAGCCAACCAGCTAGTGGTTGTAGGGGGCGGCTATTTATAGCCTAGGGAGAAGCCCGACATGATAAGACATAAATGCCCTTCAATGATATGACCGTTAGGTGGATAAGATATTTTGGGACAGCCGGCGCGCAGCACAGCAACGGTCGGAAATATGACTCTCAAATTCCTCAGGGCTATCATGTTCCTCACTGTGTAGGCAATTCGCACTGGCGAATTCCTAACTCCTCAGTCAGAGCAAAGTCCTCAGTGACCAGAAGAACTGCGTCTCTGTCACTGAAGAAATTGAGTGAACTGTTTGAGATTTCCAATGGCTTCACTCGAAGGGATTGGTAGGTGTAGGATTTTGAGTTAAGCATCACATGGAAATTTTTCCTTAGTATTTCCTCGACCCCCTTTAACAGTACGGTGTTTCCTATGACTCAAGAAAGAGAAAAATGGAACTACGAAAACAAAAGTCTTCACGCTTCATATTCCTCGAATGAATATCAAGTCTTCAAGGTCACACCAATTTCTTCACTTTCAAAGTCTTCAGAAAGTCTTCAGAATATCAAAGTCTTCAGTTGAAGAAATTCATTTTTAGGGGTCGACTTTCTTTGTAAATATCAAACTCCTCATAGACTTATAGACCTGTGTACACTCACAAACGCATCAGTTACTTAACCTATAAGTCTTCAATACACCAAAATCACTAAGGGGCACTAGATGCACTTACAACAACGGGACGCGGCGAAGGATAATTCCCTCGAAAAACACCTAAAACGGCGACGCAAGCGCCGCCCGAAGCCCCGCCTCGATAACAACAATACCCATACAGACCCAGCCGTAGAGCAAGGCGAACCAGTGGACGACGAACATGCCACCAAGCAACCATCCGAACAGGATGAATTGGACGAGCAACCCATCCCCTGCAAAAACAACAGTCCAGATGATCTCACGCCGGACACATCACCGGAGCATAAGAACCTTCACAAAAGTCTCGTCGCCACTGCAAGAAGTTTGAAGAAGCAGAAGCGGAAGCTCAAAACAGCGGAAGACGTACTCAGAATGAGATGGAGCAAAGTACTCAAGACCACAGATAAATACGGTGATAGTCATCAAGCAAAGAGCTACCCGAAGCGCAAGGTGTTGCCAGAATTTGACGAGGAGGCCGTAGAGCCCCCACAGTCAAAAAACAAAGAGGCCACCTAGCCGGATAGACGACTAGATGACCGGCTAAGAGCGGCAAGCGGCGCCGCACACAAGCTGGCACACGATCCACATAAGGATCCTCACAAAAAGGATGGCCCGGTCAGGTCCATCTATGGGCCAAAAAAGAAGGCTCTAGCAAGCAACACAACACGCCGAGTGTTCGAAGATAACGGCACACCTAAATACAGGGGCGCCGCACACCCACTATGTTTCACTGATGAGGTACTGGATCATGAATTTCCAGCGGGATTCAAGCCCGTAAACATAGAGGCATACGACGGAACAACAGACCCCGGAGTCTGGATTGAGGATTACATCCTACACATACATATGGCTAGAGGAGATGATCTCCATGCCATAAAATACCTACCCCTCAAGCTCAAAGGGCCATCTCGGCATTGGCTCAAAAGCCTCCCAGAAAATACCGTTGGAAGTTGGGAAGAGCTCGAGGATGCATTTCGAGGAAATTTTCAGGGGACTTATGTCCGCCCTCCGGATGTAGACGATTTAAGTCACATAACTCAACAGCCCGGAGAGTCAGCACGCAAATTCTAGAACAGGTTCCTCACCAAAAAGAACCAAATAGTCGACTGTCCGGACGCAGAAGCCTTAGCAGCCTTTAAACATAATGTCCGAGACGAATGACTCGCCAGACACCTCGGCCAGGAAAAACCAAGAACAATGGCCGCGCTAACAAGCCTCATGACCCACTTTTGTGCGGGGAAGATAGCTGGCTGGCAAGATGCAGCACCAGCGACCCGAGTACATCCGAAGTCAGGGATGGAAATGGGAAATCACGATGCAGAAAAGATCAGCGCCGGAATAAGGAAAATGGCCCAAATAGCACGGCGGTAAACGCCAGGTTCAAAAGCTCTTGGCCAAATAACAAAACACTGCCTCTTAAGGACAACAGTGACGAGCTATCCAACCTAAACAAAATCTTGGATAGGATATGTCAAATCCACAGTACCCCCGGGAAGCCTGCAAACCATACCCACAGAGATTGTTGGGTCTTCAAGCAGTCCGGCCGACTTAACGCCGAACACAAGGGGATCAACACACCAAGCGAGGACGATGACGAACCCCGCAAGCAGAGCGCCGGAAAACAAAAGAACTTCCCACAAGAAGTCAAAACAGTGAATTCTCTTCAAGTGATAACAAGGAAAAATAGGGCGGCATCTACCAAAGCACGTGCCACACGGTCCACCCCAGCGGAATCCCAAGATTGGATGACAAGACCAATTACTTTTGACATTCTGGATTACTCCAGAAGTATTCGAAACGCAGGATGGACTGCTTTGATATTGGATCCTATAATCGACGGACTACAATTTACACAAGTCAAAATGGACGGCGGCAGTGATATAAACCTGCTATACCAGGACACCATCCGCAGAATGGGGATAGATGTCACGCCCAAGATGCGACCCTATCCTAAAGGAACTCGAAGGTCCCACCAAGGATAGAAGCGCATCTTGAAGACGCTTTTGCAAGGTGGATATCATTACATCAACATTACATAATAGTGAGGATACATACAAAAGGCATACAATGCCACATGAATACAACAATACAACATACAAGAACAACATCCGACTACGGATGAATCATAAACAGAAACTCAAAAATATCCACCCTGCTAGCCCAGGCTGCTGACCTGGAACCTATCCCCTGATCGAAGAAGAAGCAGGAGAAGAACTCAACGCAAGCAAGCATCGCTCTCGCGTTATGATCATCGCATAAACCTGTACCTGCAACTGTTGTTGTAGTAATCTGTGAGCCACGAGGACTCAGCAATCCCATTACCATGGGTATCAAGACTAGCAAAGCTTAATGGGAAAGGAAGGGGTAAAGTGGTGAGGTTGCAGCAGTGACTAAGCATGATATGGTGGCTAACATACGCAAATAGGAGCGAGAAGAGAAGCAAACAAACGGTCGTCAACTAGCAATGATCAAGAGGTGATCCTGAACACCTACTTACGTCAACCATAACACAGAAACCATGTTCACTTCTCGGACTCCGCCGAGAAGAGACCATCACGGCTACACACGCGGTTGATGCATTTTAAATCGGATCTGGTGTCAAGTTATCTACAACCGGACATTAACAAATTCCCATCTGCCACATAACCGCGGGCACGGCCCTCGAAAGTTTATACCCTGCAGGGGTGTCCCAACTTAGCCCATGACAAGCTCTCGCGATCAACGAAGGAATAGACCTTCTCCCAGGAAGACCCGATCAGTCTCGGAATCCCGGTTTACAAGACATTTCGACAATGGTAAAACAAGACCAGCAAAGCCTCCCGCTGTGCCGACAAATCCCGATAGGAGCTGCACATATCTCGTTCTCAGGGCACACTGGATGAGCCAGACGTCGGGTTGGCATAGACCCAGGTTGCCCAGGGGGCGCCGGACATCGCTCGGTTTGGACCAACACTTAGACAAGCATTGGCCCGGGGGGGGGGGGGGGGGGCTAAAATACAGATGACCCTCGGGTTGGCCGACCCAAGGGAAAGGTATAGGTGGTGGTGAGGCAAATGGTAAAACCAAGGTTGGGCCTTGCTGAACAAGTTTTATTCAAAGCGAAACTGTCAGGGGGGTCCCATAAATCACCCGACCGCGTTAGGAACGCAAAATCCGGGAACATAACACCGGTATGACGGAAACTAGGGCTGCAAGAGTGGAACAAAACACCAGGCATAAGGCCAAGCCTTCCACCCTTTTACCAAATATATAGATGCATTAATAATATAAGAGATATTGTGATATCCCAACCAAAATCCTGTCCACCATGGAGAAAAATTCAACTTCACCTGCAGCTAGCAACGCTATAAGAGGGGCTGAGCAAAGCGGTAACATAGCCAAACAACGGTTTGCTAGGAATGGTGTCAAAGGTTAGAGGTTCATGGCAATATGGGATGGCTTGATGAACAAGTGATAGGTAGCGCAGCATAGTGATAGAACGAAGCAACTAGCATAGCAATGATAGTAGTGAGATCCAGGGTAGCGGTCATCTTGCCTGAAATCCCGCTAGGAAGAAGAACGAGTCCATGAAGAAGATGAAGCCACGAAGACGAACCACATGTAGACGAACGCATCCTCACGATCGCAACAAAATGAGAACTATCGAGAAGAAGCACACAACATAGGTAAACACACTACACATGAACACGGCATGATGCACAACAAGCATGATGCATGACCAAGCTACATGAAGCTACTCATGGCAAGAGATGATGCAAACAAGAACAACACATCAAGGCAAGTTTAAATGAGGCTGGGAACAACATATAACAATTCCGGTAAGTCCTCATATGCATATTTCGAAATTGGTCCAGAACTGAATAAACATTATATTCAATTTGTTAAACAGCAAGTTAAGATGCATCACGATGATCTACACGAAATTCTAGTCAAATTACATATAAAGTTCATTAGATTCGGAGCTACGGACTAGAAGATATGAGCAAAGCAAGTTAAGCATGGCATTGATGCAAAATGCATACAAACATCAAGCAAACACCTCAAAACAAGGATGCAACATGATAATATGGAACTACATGCAAAATCAAGCAAGTTTCATATAGAGCACACTCCAAACGGAGCAACGGTGTAACACATACACTCTATACAAGTCATAGCAACAATCTGTCCATAACAGCAACTAGGCATCTTGCAAGCATCAAAACAATATGCTACAGCACTCCAACATAATAACAAAAGGCATGGGCATGAATTACTGGTAAAGCATAACAAAACATGAACACTGAGCTATCTCCGAAAATCAATGTACCATGCTCAAAAAGACATGGGAAGATTGCAAATAATAACAGTTTCAGACTTTGCAGAAATAACATCAGGTTGCAATGTTTAGAGCTATCAAACAACATGTTACAGGAACATATCACGGCAAACAAAGGCATGGCATGAATCTACTAAAAGCATAGATCAAAAGTCCCTTACTGACCATGAGCCAAAAGGGCACAGCAAATATGATGGCACCCACGTAAACATGGCAAGTTATATTACAGATTCAAACATGGTAGAAACAACAATAAGTAGGCATGTTGGTGAGCTTGAACCACTCACCACATAACAATACATGGCATGGCAAGGCAACCAACATCAAGAAGGCATGTTTATGAAGCTAAGCATGGCAAGAGCAAGTTCATAGGGTACATGGAACACTAGCAAAACACATGGGAACAAGTGATCTTAATGTTAACAGGCTGACAGCAACATCATTTAGCAAACTTTAGAGCAAGATAACAACATGTTCCAGCAGGCTATAATTGCAACCAGTGGCATGAATGGATAGAGCAAGACATGTAGATCAAAACATGTTTATGGGACATTTCTAGATTATGCATAGAATGATTATTAGAAGCATGTTAACATGGCATCACAAAATTACAGAATCTGTCTAGCAAAACAGCAACAGCAAGTACCCTCCTTAACAAGCTCGATTCACTCACCACAAGTCATTGCATGACAATATAAGCATAGCATCATCAAGAAGGCATGTTTGTGTAACAAACCAAGTCAAGAACAAGTCCGTAGCATGCAAGGATCAAATATAGCAACCTTGGCCAAATTGAATAACATGTAAACAATCTGCCAGGAAACATTTTGAAGCAAAAGTGGAGCCCTCAAATGACATGCTAGACTACTCCATAATTGCAAACAAGGGCATGAATGGATAGACAATAACCATATGTTCAAAACACCCTTACTGAAGTATCTCAAAATATGCATGGATCTCTCTGTAGCATCAAGTTTACATGGCATCAAAATAACAGCAGAACAGGGACTAAAATCAGCAATACCACGAAGCCTAGTTTGCATGCTTGTGCTAGTCACCACATTGATCACAAAAATACATGGCATACACCTCTGGAAAGATGGCATGGCATACTTCAAAACACATGTAGAGATCAACCTCATAGGATGCACACATCAATCATGGCAAAAATGACAAATGAGCATGTTATAACAGTTTCAGCAGATCAACAGCAACATGCACTCTTCCAACAGCATTTCGGGCACCAAGATGGGCTCAAATTAAAATGACGCAATGGAATGAAATGAAGTACTCGTTGAGACGAACAATTTGACATATTACACGCATGAAACGGAGCAGTATGCAGCAAGTTATGATGCGATGAACATGGCATAAAAATTATTGCGGGAAAAAGACTTAGACGGTTTTACAGAAAAAAACAGGTGAGCGTCGAATAACTACGAGGCGCCCAGAGCGGGGATTAGGGGGGGCTGCTCACCCTGGGCTCGGCCCACGAAGAGGAAGCAGGCCGGGGTGGAGGCTTGGCGGGCTGGCGCTGCTGGGCCGGGGCCTGGCGCTGCTGGGCCGGGGCCCACGTGACCCAGGTGGGCGAGGGAGAGCGCCTGCTCGATCCCGACGAGCAGGAGGCCAGCGGCGGCGATGGAGCACCTCTGATGGAGCTTCGGCGAGGCTCGAGACGGTGCGGAGGAGACGGATCCGCGGTGGAGAAGGCCGGATCTGGGCGTGGGGAGCCCATTCCCGGCGTTAGGCGGCACCGACGACGATGGGGCGCGGAACGGCGGCGGCGCTTGACGCGGGGCCATGGCTGCGGGCTCGAGGTCCTCGAGGTCGTAGCACCTGCGGGTGAGAGGGGGATGGTGAAAGGCGAGGGGAGAAGCGAAGGAGAGGGGCGGCGAGGGACCTGGTCCGGGCGGGGGCGCGGGTCGACAGGGAGGGATTTCCGGCGAAGCTCCTCGCCGGTGACTGCCGGAGACAGACGTGGCGCGGGGTTCCAGCGGGAGGAGGCGGACGAGTGCGCTCGGGCGCACGACTGCTGGTTCGGCCCGGTTCGGCCCACGGCGGGCCGGATCTGGGTTTGGGCGGGCCTGGCGGCGGTTGCGCGGCGCGGGGAGAGAGGAGGGGCGACGTGGAGGCCTGCGAGTGGCTGCGGGAGGCGGGGTAGGCGACATGGCGGCGCCCGGTTGGCCGGGACGACGCCTCAGGTGGCGGCGTGGCCTCTGGGCCGGCGACAAGTGGCGGCGAGGGAGTGGGGCGGCGCGGATTTCGAGGTGGCGGCGGCGGCTGATCCGAGGGGAAGGCTAGAGGTAGGAGGAGGGCTAGGTTAGCCAAATTTGGAAGGGGAGGGTGGTTTAAATAGGC
Source organism: Triticum timopheevii (assembly GCA_963921465.1). Taxonomy (NCBI): domain Eukaryota; kingdom Viridiplantae; phylum Streptophyta; class Magnoliopsida; order Poales; family Poaceae; genus Triticum; species Triticum timopheevii. The sequence goes on from OY997270.1 coordinate 320,459,957, forward strand.
AGGGATTATGTTTAGGGGGGTTTGAGGGGGGTTTCGGAGCCCTTCGATCGCGATCGGACGGTTGCGCTCGGAGGGGGAGGTTAGTGGGCTGTGGAGAGACCATGGGCTGCGGGAGAGAAGAGAGAGAGAGAGAGGCCCGACAGCAGTTTCCGGATACCGAAAACGTCCGACGTATAGACCGACTATATTACGGTTGTAGGTTTAACGGTTGGGCTATCAAATGGACTCCGAATGAGACGAAACTTGGCAGGCGGCCTACCTACACTATAATAAGACCACATGCCAACTATCACCCCATTCCGAGAACATTTTTATGCCACTTATAAAAATAATATTCGGAGGTGCCGCGGGCGCGTGCGAGTGTGGTTGGGCTCAGAACGGACAACGGAGAGAACCAGGGGAACCCGAATGGATGCAAGTTTTCAAAAACATGCAGATGAAATGCAGATAATGACATGGCAAAGTGCAACACGCAAGCAAATGACATGGCAAATACGACGTATAACTAGCAGACACCTGGCGCATCGAATCCGGGGCGTTACAACACTCCTCCACTAACAAGAGATCTCGTCCCGAGATCTTAGGACCGAGACGGAAGGGAAAACAAGATGAGGTGAAACAAAAACTCAAGAGAAGAAGCAAAGAATCGAGATCACTCTAGAAGAAGAGAGGAAACAATGAGGATGACGAGAATCGAAAAGCTCACGGAATCAGATAGAATATGACATCACTCGTTCTAACCGGAGTGGCTAGAATGAGAAAAGAAATGAATAAGACTGAAAGAATTTAGGCAGCGCTCTAGCTGAAATGGAAGGATTAGAACACGCGCTTGATAGGATGGAATGATACTTGATGAACTCTTGAATAATGAATTAAATCGTGAAGAACCACCATTAAGAATTCCGGTAACAAAAGGATGATGAAATAGAATGAAGGATGAAAGAATAAGATTAAATCCTTGCGGTGATTTAGATGGGGCTTCCGACGAGATGGCTGAGGAAATTTGAACTCCGGAAAAGAAAAGATGAAAACACTTGGAACTAGAATTTATTCATCAAGAACAAACTCCGAAGGAAAGGATTAAACACTTGGATGAAATAAGAATAAGATTTATTGTATGCTTATCCTTCATCACATTAAATTGATGACAAGCAACGGATTTACATATTACTTATTCTTCTTGCAAAAGAATTGAGAAGGGATAGCACAAAACTTGAGAAGGTCTTCATGAACCACCGGTAGGATTGGAAAGAACGAATGGATTAATATGATAATCAAAGAAAAGAATCTTGAACGAACCACCGTAAGAATTTGAAAATGACTGATGAAAGAGAAAGAATCACCGGGAAGAATTAGAAGAACAAATATGCTAGAGGGGATTTAGATGCAAAAGAACGAAGAGATCACGAACTAATTGAAGAAAACTTGAACGAAGCACCGGGATAATTGGATAACGTTAGCTGAAATGCGAGGACGAAGAATTCTTCTGGAATGATGGCCTCCAATAAAAGAAATGGAAAAACAACTCCTGACATGCTTCGGATGGGTAAGCAAAAGGATATCTGACAAATGGAATAATTCGAGCGGATGATATGAAGCTAGAACCGCGAATCTCGGAGAGAACGGAACAAGATTTAGAGGAAAAACTCTTCTTCGGTCTTCAAATGATGATGAGAAAGACCACCAAAATTACTGAGGTACTCCGGGAGAATGAAAAGGGAAGGGATTGAGCCAACAATGAAAAGAATTTGAAAGTGATCTAGGAGAAGGTATGTGACTGATGTGATCCATTCTTACATCACACTTGAAAAGAATTATGAATGACTCCGGGGGAATTAGAAGAGTCAGGTAAGATCCTGGGAAAAGACCTGTGGGTTAGGGCCCGCTGAAGAGATAACACCGTTGGGAAAGGATGTTGAAGAGATAGATGATGCACCGGAACAATTGAAATATTAGAATGAGGTGACAACCTCGAATTAATTGGAACACGGACGAATCTCCTGAGATGTCTTCAGCACTCCGGAAGGATAAACTGGCAAGAGGCGAACGAGCAAGGAAAAACATTTGAGCCGAGGAAAAAGAATATGATCAACCCAAAAAACTTGAATTGAGTGCACCGGAAAAGAAAAAGGGGATGATGAATGTCAAACGAGATGAGAATTCACCGGTTGAGATAATTGAGGGAAGACTGAAGGGATTTCGTAAGAATGAAAATTGATGGTCAAAAGAGACTCAGACTCTGGGAAGAAGAGGGTGGGAGGGCGGGAAAACAAAGGCAACTTGGACGGGGAACCAATGAATATCTTTAAGAGAAAAAACCGGTTAAAAACAATGAGGATAGAAAGCAAAAACTTCGCACGAGTAGGATGGGTACCCGATTACGGACTCCGGATTCAAGAAGAAGAAGGGAGGGCGGGTGGGAAAAAGAAAACAACTGAGGATTGAACTTGGCAAAGATGAAGAGGCTCGAGTCAACTTGACGAGAAATGCACCGGATGAAAAGAGCTAAGGACCAACGATCGGAAAACCAACTGCGTGAACCTAAGGAAAAATTTGAATGGGAAGAGGAGTAATTCAAAACACCTACATCAAGATTCCTCACCAGAGCGACGAAGGGGCTGAGGAGTAAAAAGAATTCCTACTCTCCGATATAACTAGACTCCGAAAACAGTTTTCTTCTAGACTCAACAACGGCCAAACTACACGATCAATCAAGGGGGCTCCTAGGGTCGGTCGAGGCTCTGATACCAACTTGTCATGCCCAAGATGCGACCCTATCCTAAAGGAACTCGAAGGTCCCACCAAGGATAGAAGCGCATCTTGAAGACGCTTTTGCAAGGTGGATATCATTACATCAACATTACATAATAGTGGGGATGCATACAAAAGGCATACAATGCCACATGAATACAACAATACAACATACAAGAACAACATCCGACTACGGATGAATCATAAACAGAAACTCAAACAATATCCACCCTGCTAGCCCAGGCTGCCGACCTGGAACCTATCCCTTGATCGAAGAAGAAGCAGGAGAAGAACTCAATGCAAGCAAGCATCGCTCTCGCGTCATGATCATCGCATAAACCTGTACCTGCAACTATTGTTGTAGTAATCTGTGAGCCACGAGGACTCAGCAATCCCATTACCATGGGTATCAAGACTAGCAAAGCTTAATGGGAAAGGAAGGGGTAAAGTGATGAGGTTGCAGCAGCGACTAAGCATGATATGGTGGCTAACTTACGCAAATAAGAGCGAGAAGAGAAGCAAAGGAACGGTCGTCAACTAGCAATGATCAAGAGGTGATCCTGAACTCCTACTTACGTTAACCATAACACAGAAACCGTGTTCACTTCCTGGACTCCGCCGAGAAGAGACCATCACGGCTACACACGCGGTTGATGCATTTTAAATTGGATCTGGTGTCAAGTTATCTACAACCGGACATTAACAAATTCCCATCTGCCACATAACCGCGGGCACGGCTCTCGAAAGTTTATACCCTGCAGGGGTGTCCCAACTTAGCCCATGACAAGCTCTCGCGATCAACAAAGGAATAGACCTTCTCCCAGGAAGACCCGATCAGTCTCGGAATCCCGGTTTACAAGACATTTCGACAATGGTAAAACAAGACCAGCAAAGCCTCCCGCTGTGCCGACAAATCCCGATAGGAGCTACACATATCTCGTTCTCAGGGCACACCGGATGAGCCAGACGTCGGGTTGGCATAGACCCTGGTTGCCTAGGGGGCGCCGGACATCGCTCGGTTTGGACCAACACTTAGACAAGCATTGGCCCGGGGGGGCTAAAATAAAGATGATCCTCGGGTTGGCCGACCCAAGGGAAAGGTATAGGTGGTGGTGAGGCAAATGGTAAAACCAAGGTTGGGCCTTGCTGGACAAGTTTTATTCAAAGCGAAACTGTCAGGGGGGTCCCATAAATCACCCGACCGCGTTAGGAACGCAAAATCCGGGAACATAACACCGGTATGACGGAAACTAGGGCGGCAAGAGTGGAACAAAACACCAGGCATAAGGCCAAGCCTTCCACCCTTTACCAAATATATAGATGCATTAATAATATAAGAGATATTGTGATATCCCAACCAAAATCCTGTCCACCATGGAGAAAACTTCAACTTCACCTACAACTAGCAACGCTATAAGAGGGGCTGAGCAAAGCGGTAACATAGCCAAACAACGGTTTGCTAGGAATGGTGTCAAAGGTTAGAGGTTCATGGCAATATGGGATGGATTGATGAACAAGTGATAGGTAGCGCAGCATAGTGATAGAACGAAGCAACTAGCATAGCAATGATAGTAGTGAGATCCAGGGTAGCGGTCATCTTGCCTGAAATCCCGCTAGGAAGAAGAACGAGTCCATGAAGAAGATGAAGCCACGAAGACGAACCACACGTAGACGAACGCATCCTCACGATCGCAACGAAACGAGAACTATCGAGAAGAAGCACACAACATAGGTAAACACACCACACATGAACACAGTATGATGCACAACAAGCATGATGCATGACCAAGCTACATGAAGCTACTCATGGCAAGAGATGATGCAAATAAGAACAACACATCAAGGCAAGTTTAAATGAGGCTGGGAACAACATATAACAATTCCGGTAAGTCCTCATATGCATATTTCGAAATTTGTCCAGAACTGAATAAACATTATGTTCAATTTGTTAAACAGCAAGTTAAGATGCATCACGATGATCTACACGAAATTCTAGTCAAGTTACATATAAAGTTCATTAGATTCGGAGCTACGGACTAGAAGATATGAGCAAAGCAAGTTAAGCATGGCATTGATGCAAAATGCATACAAACATCAAGCAAACACCTCAAAACAAGGATGCAACATGATAATATGGAACTACATGCAAAATCAAGCAAGTTTCATATAGAGCACACTCAAAACGGAGCAACGGTGTAACACATACACTCTATACAAGTCATAGCAACAATCTGTCCATAACAGCAACTAGGCATCTTGCAAGCATCAAAACAATATGCTACAGCACCCCAACATAATAACAAAAGGCATGGGCATGAAGTACTGGTAAAGCATAACAAAACATGAACACTGAGCTATCTTCAGAAATCAATGTATCATGCTCGAAAAGACACGGGAAGATTGCAAATAATAACAGTTTCAGATTTTGCAGAAATAACATCAGGTTGCAATGTTCAGAGCTATCAAACAACATGTTACAGGAACATATCATGGCAAACAAAGGCATGGCATGAATCTACTAAAAGCATAGATCAAAAGTCCCTTACTGACCATGAGCCAAAAGGGCACAGAAAATATGATGGCACCCATGTAAACATGGCAAGTTATATTACAGATACAAACATGGCAGAAACAACAATAAGTAGGCATGTTGGTGAGCTTGAACCACTCACCACAGAGCAATACATGGCATGTCAAGGCAACCAACATCAAGAATGCATGTTTATGAAGCTAAGCATGGCAAGAGCAAGTTCATAGGGTACATGGAACACTAGCAAAACACATGGGAACAAGTGATCTTAATGTTAACAGGCTGACAGCAACATCATTTAGCAAACTTTAGAGCAAGATAACAACATGTTCCAGCAGGCTATAATTGCAACCAGTGGCATGAATGGATAGAGCAAGACATGTAGATCAAAACATGTTTACGGGACATCTCCAGATTATGCATAGAATGATTACTAGAAGCATGTTAACATGGCATCACAAAATTATAGAATCTGTCTAGCAAAACAGCAACAGCAAGTACCCTCCTTAACAAGCTCGATTCACTCACCACAAGTCATTGCATGACAATATAAGCATAGCATCATCAAGAAGGCATGTTTGTGTAACAAACCAAGTCAAGAACAAGTCCATAGCATGCAAGGATCAAATATAGCAACCTTGGCCAAATTGAATAACATGTAAACAATCTGCCAGAAAACATTTTGAAGCAAAAGTAGAGCCCTCAAATGACATGCTAGACTACTCCATAATTGCAAACAAGGGCATGAATGGATAGACAATAACCATATGTTCAAAACACCCTTACTGAAGTATCTCAAAATATGCATGGATCTCTCTGTAGCATCAAGTTTACATGGCATCAAAATAACAGCAGAACAGGGACTAAAATCAGCAATACCACGAAGCCTAGTTTGCATGCTTGTGCTAGTCACCACATTGATCACAAAAATACATGGCATACACCCCTGGAAAGATGGCATGGCATACTTCAAAACACATGTAGAGCTCAACCTCATAGGATGCACACATCAATCATGGCAAAAATGACAAATGAGCATGTTATAACAGTTTCAGCAGATCAACAACAACATGCACTCTTCCGACAGCATTTCGGGCACCAAGATGAGCTCAAATTAAAATGATGCAATGGAATGAAATGAAGTACTCGTTGAGACGAACAATTTGACATATTACACGCATGAAATGGAGTAGTATGCAGCAAGTTATGATGCGATGAACATGGCATAAAAATTATTGCGGGGAAAAGACTTGGACGATTTTACAGAAAAAAATGGGTGAGCGTCGAATAACTACGAGGCGCCCAGAGCGGGGATTAGGGGGGGGCTGCTCACCCTGGGCTCGGCCCACGAAGAGGAAGCAGGCCGGGGTGGAGGCTTGGCGGGCTGGCGCTGCTGGGCCGGGGCCTGGCGCTGCTGGGCCGGGGCCCACGTGACCCAGGTGGGCGAGGGAGAGCGCCTGCTCGATCCCGACGAGCAGGAGGCCGGCGGCGGCGATGGAGCACCTTCGATGGAGCTCCGGCGAGGCTCGAGACGGTGCGGAGGAGACGGATCCGCGGTGGAGAAGGCCGGATCTGGGCGTGGGGAGCCCATTCCTGGCGTTAGGCGGCACCGACGACGATGGGGCGCGGAACGGCGGCGGAGCTTGACGCGGGGCCATGGCTGCGGGCTCGAGGTCCTCGAGGTTGTAGCACCTGCGTGTGAGAGGGGGATGGTGAAAGGCGAGGGGAGAAGCGAAGGAGAGGGGCGGCGAGGGACCTAGTCCGGGCGGGGGCGCGGGTCGACAGGGAGGGATTTCCGGCGAAGCTCCTCGCCGGTGACTGCCGGAGACAGACGTGGCGCAGGGTTCCAGCGGGAGGAGGCGGACGAGTGCGCTCGGGCGCACGGCTGCTGGTTCGGCCCGGTTCGGCCCGCGGCGGGCTGGATCTGGGTTCGGGCGGGCCTGGCGGCGGTTGCGCGGCGCGGGGAGAGAGGAGGGGCGACGTGGAGGCCTGTGAGTGGCTGCGGGAGGCGGGGTAGGCGACGTGGTGGCGCCCGGTTGGCCGGGACGACGCCTCAGGTGGCGGCGCGGCCTCTGGGCCAGCGACAAGTGGCGGCGAGGGAGTGGGGCGGCGCGGATTTCGAGGTGGCGGCGGTGGCTGATCCGAGGGGAAGGCTAGAGGTAGGAGGAGGGCTAGGTTAGCCAAATTTGGAAGGGGAGGGTGGTTTAAATAGGCAGAGATTATGTTTAGGGGGGTTTGAGGGGGGTTTCGGAGCCCTTCGATCGCGATCGGACGGTTGCGCTCGGAGGGGGAGGTTAGTGGGCTGTGGAGAGACCATGGGCTGCGGGAGAGAAGAGAGAGAGAGAGAGAGAGAGAGAGAGAGAGAGAGAGGCCCGGCAGCAGTTTCCGGATACCGAAAACGTCCGACGTATAGACCGACTATATTATGTTCAAATGGACTCCGAATGAGACGAAACTTGGCAGGCGGCTTACCTACACTATAATAAGACCACATGCCAACTATCACCCCATTCCGAGAACATTTTTATGCCACTTATAAAAAATAATATTCGGAGGTGCCGCGGGCGCGTGCGAGTGTGGTTGGGCTCAGAACGGACAACGGAGAGAACCAGGGGAACCCGAATGGATGCAAGTTTTCAAAAACATGCAGATGAAGTGCAGATAATGACATGGCAAAGTGCAACACGCAAGCAAATGACATGGCAAAGACGACGAATAACTAGCAGACACCTGGCGCATCGAATCCGGGGCGTTACAATAGACCCTACCAAAATTCGCCATATCGGCACTTCCTTTAAAGGAGCGACGCCAGGCCCTTATGCCAATAGTACGGGCTCCTTACTACTAGAAGTTGTGTTCGGTTCATCCGACAACTTTCGTCGCGAAAAGCTAATCTTCCATATCGCCCCATTTAAAAGTAGCCATCAAGCACTATTGGGACGCGAAGATTTCGCCCGCTTTAACGCAATACCGCATTACGCGTCTCTTACACTTAAAATGCCCGGTCCACGTGGCATCATCTCATTAAAGGGTAACTTAGAGTGTTCCTTGACCACGGAAAAATGTCAGACTGCCTTGACAGCCACAAACTAATCCGGCCTGGCTGATCAAAGCCCCTAAAGTAGGTCATTTAGACCCCGGACACGGCTAGGCGAGTCCGGCATAAACAAACAAGGGGCTTCCCAGCCGCATACCCCTTTACAAGGGGCTGCACGAATGAAGAATGAGAGCCAATAAAGCTCAATTTTATTCATTTTTTAAAATCATACTCTTTTACATGCATTTTTCGCACGATCTTTTCTCAAACTAAGTTCTTCTCTTTCACAGATGAACAACATGCTACACCCGTCCAGGATAAGCACAATGGAGACACATGCGCAGACGTGCAGCAGGGACTCGTTACAAGGATTCTTTTCAGATTAAGACCCTGCGTAAACCTTTTTACTGTCTCTTGTTGCTATACATCCCCCGGTTTCTTACCATAACCAAGGAGGAGGCTGACGTTTTGGCATCGGCCGCGTCAGAAGATTTCGCGCGTACCTAGACACTAGGGGCTTAGGGCATCGTTCGGCCCGTTTTTTATAAAGACCGAATACCTTAGGGAGTGTTCGGCGTCTCGAGTTAGGCCTTATATGCATCAGCTCCGAATCATGTCTTTGGTCAAATGTTGGGTTTGCCCGGCTCCTGTGTTTTGCTGCCTTACGTTCCGTATCATCGGCTAACGCGGCACCAGGAGAACTACTGCGATTGTGCCCCGGTTCGGCCAGGCGAGCACCTCAGTAGAGAAAGCCGAAAACTGACTGTCATGATATAGCGAGAGACTGGTCAACCACTCGATCGACTACCGGAATGTCTAGAATTCCTCCGCTTTTACGAAGGATCGTTTCCCGGTCAGGCATATACGCGCCCCAAATTCGGAGAGCGCAGTGCCCCTAGGGGCTATATCGTAGCTCCACCTTCGAACTCCTATGGCTAAGTGAAAGTGATAAAGCATTATAGTCCGGTTGCCTCGTTTGCTACGCTACCACCTCCTTCACAGGACCAAGATGTTGGATTAAGTGTGAAAATGCGCCTTTTTGCAAACACCCCCGCACTATGTGCGTGGGGGCTGAAGCCGAAGACTGCCATCTTTCAGGTTATATACACACATACATTAACGGCCGCACAGGAGATATTTCAATACTTGAAAGCACAAGTATAAAAAGCACTTATATTATAAATATGGTTTTACAAATCATACATTGTCATTTGAACATAACGTTTTTCGAGCACTGCGACTCTATTAAACGAGCGCCCTGCAGGACTTCCTCAAAATAGTGCTCGGCGGGTAATCGGCTTCTGTCCGAATCCCGGGATGCAACATCGGTGGCGTCCATCTCTGCCCAGCATGTTTTGACACGGGCGAGAGCCATCCGTGCACCCTCTATGCATGCCGACAGCTTCATCGCCTTGATATGCGGCACCGCATCAAGGAATTGCTGCACTAAGCCAAAATAAGTCTTCGGCTTGGGCCTTTCCGGCCACAGATGAGCCACGACATCCTTCATGGCAAGTCCGGACAACCTATTCAGCTCAGCCCACTCAGCCAACCGATCAGTTAACGGAAGTGGACGCCCCGGACTATGGAATTGAGACCAAAAAAGCTCTTCCATTTCGTGATCCTTTTGGCTCCGGAAGTGCACGACCGCATCCACCACACTCGCCGCCAAATTCAGATAAGGATCCTCCGCACCCCACAACTGGCCTAAATGAGCATACTTCTGATCCGTGAACTTCCTACGTAGTAGGAAGGGCTTTCCATCCGCAATGTCTCCGGCCTGACGCAGCTCCTCCTTTATAGCCCTCATTGCAGAACGGGCATCCTTGGCTTCTGCGGTGGCCTTCTTCAGGTCCTCTTGCCCCGCTCGGCGTTCTCTTTCAAGAACCTCATAGCGGTCGGTAGCATCCTTCAGCTTTACGGCCATTCCGGCCATCTCCTCCCTGCTTCGGCAGTGAGCAGCCTTTTCGGCTTCTAGCTCTTCGGCCGCCTTCGAGGCAGCCGCATCACTCCTTCTGGCTTGCTCCTTCGCTCGAGCAAGCTCTGCCCGAACACCCTCCATAGCAGCGGCGCCATCTGCATCAAGCATACATGTTGTAAGGCGTGGGCATCAGCTCCCTTACCAGGTGACCACGGAGAAACTACCGACCTTGTGACTTGTCAAGTCGCCTATTGACCAGCGCGATGTCCGCATCCGCAACGTCCAGTTGCCACTTCAGTTCGGCAACTCTATCAGTCCGGCTGGCTACCAAACGCTCCGCCCCCTGAATAGGAACGGCGACATCTTAAAACTGAGATTATGATCCTCGGCACGCCGTCACTTCTGACAACGTACCGAGTCTCAGGGGCTACTATCTATACAGGGCGCACTCTATGTGCAAAACTGTCAAAAGGTATGTCATTTTTACGTACCTCAAACCCCGTCAGTAAACTTTTGACGGCCTCATGCAACCCTCTCTCAGCAGATGAAATCCTCTCAATCACCGTACTCATTAATGTACAGTGATCTTCTGAGATAAACGCCCTCTCGAGCAAATCCTTCAGCTCCCCCGGCCGCACACCAGTGGGTGCCGCACTCTCTGGCCCCGCCGGACTCGGGGAGACCCTCCGCGACGACACCTCAGGGTCGTCCGCCCCGCCTGACGGCGCGGCAGATGGAGGCGTCTCGCTCTCCATCATCTCCGGACGAGGATCCCCCGAAGATGAGCTTAGCTGAGAAGGGCCGAGACCCAAACTACAAGGTAAAAACTTCGGTTATCCTCAGAAATAAAAATGGGGATGTCCCTTATTACAAAACTCCCCTTTTTCTACTTACGGCTCGCTGGAGGGCTGATTCCTTTGGGGAGATAGTGCGGCCGGGGCTTCTCCTGGCGCAGGACCCTCCGGTGAAGATTTCTTCCCGCGCTTTGGGCCTTAGCCTCCGGATCTTCGGAAGCGGTCCTCTTCTCCCCCTGGAAGGAGGGATTCTCGATCCCCCCTTTCTTGAAAGCCTCCTTAGTGGAGGCGGTAGTTTTTCTGTTTTCACCTTTGTCCTCTTCTGAAGGCACAACCTCCAGCATCTTGACTAACACGGGATCCGGCGTGGTCTCGGGGAGGGGGGCCGGACACCGTATCAGTTTTGCTTGCGCTATCCACTCCTGTCCAAGGGATAGCTGGTTAAAACGCAAATCCATGATAAACAAATGAACGACATGTCCGGACACAGGGCTACTTACTTGAGTATCCGGGCGATTGCAGCTTAGGCCAGCGTCCTCGGTCAAGTCCGGACACATCTCTTGTGATCCGAAGAATAGTTTGTACATCTCCACGGGTGTCGTACCCATGAAGTGTTGGAGAGCTCGTGGTCCCTTCGGATTGAATTCCCACAGGTGGAGGGGGTGACGTTTGTAGGGCAGAAGACGCCGAATCAGCATAACCTGCGTCACTACGACCAGATTAATCTCCCTCTCTTGGAGGTCTCGAATCCGGCCCTGCAATATTGGTACGTCCTTGGACGGCCCCCAGTCAAGCCCTTTATTGATCCATGACGCCAGCCGTTGTGGAGGGCCCAAGCGAAAGACGGGTGGCGGTACCTGCCTGCTGCCCCTGGGAGCGGTGATATAGAACCACTCCTGTTGCCACAAGCCAAGCTCCTCTTGAAAAGAGCCCTCGGGCCATGGAGCATCGGCCCTCTTACTTATAACTGCCCCTCCGCACTCTGCCTGTCGCCCCTCGATCATCTTCGGCTCCACGTTGAAGGTCTTGAGCCACAAACCGAAGTGAGGGGTAGTGCGGAGGAAGGCTTCAGAGACAACAATGAACGATGAGATATGGAGGATGGACTCCGGAGCCAAGTCATGGAACTCCAGCCCATAGTAAAACATGAGCCCTCTCACAAAGGGATCCATCGGGAAGCCTAAACCCCGACGGAGGTGAGACACGAACACAACGCTCTCACCAGGCTCGAGAGTGGGAATGACTTGCCCTTGGGCGGGCAACCTATGCGAAATCTCGTAGGTTAGGTACCTGGCTTCTCTCAGCTTTAGCACGTCCCCTTCCGTGACGAAAGAGGGCATCCACCAGCCTTGAAGGCCGGAGCCGGACATTGTTGAAGGTCCGAGGCGCCCGAATCTAGAGCCCTGGGTGTTGGAACTCGGGGAGAGGGGCGGATTCGATTGAGGATTGAAGAAAAGGAACGAGCCTTGGTCTCATTATAAAGAGGGAGAATACCAAGAGCCGTCCCCGTGACCGTTTGAAACTCGCCTTCGATGGAGGGGGCGTGGCAACGGGCGCGGTTGGGTTACCCACGTCCGTATTGATGGGAATCCCGAAATAAGGGGAACATGATCTCTGCTTCGACAAGACGTGCCAAGGAAACCGCTTCGCTAAACGCGCTGAGGTGGTATAATAAAAACGATTCGAGTAAAGGCTTGGTTGTGATGTGACGTCACGCCACAAAATACGTCAGCAGATTGAACTTGTGTAAATATTATTCTCTCTACAGTGGTATGTGGAATTTATTTTACAGAGCCGGACACTATCCTGGTGTTCACAATCTTCTATGAATTATTCGGAGGAGGAACCCGCCTTGCTATGCCGAAGACAATATGCGCGCCAGACTCATCGTCATTGAAGCCTGGTTCAGGGGCTACTGAGGGAGTCCTGGACTAGGGGGTGTCCGGATAGCCGAACTATCATCATCGGCCGGACTCCAAGACTATGAAGATACAAGATTGAAGACTTCGTCCCATGTCCGGATGGGACTTTCCTTGGCGTGGAAGGCAAGCTTGGCAATACGGATATGTAGATCTCCTACCATTGTAACCAACTCTGTGTAACCCTATCCCTCTCCGGTGTCAATATAAACCGGAGGGTTTTAGTCCGTAGGACACAACAACAATCATACCATAGGATAGATTCTATGGTTTAGCCTCCTTGATCTCGTGGTAGATCCACTCTTGTACTACCCATATCATCAATATCAATCAAGCAGGAGTAGGGTTTTACCTCCATCGAGAGGGCCCGAACCTGGGTAAAAACATCGTGTCCCTTGTCTCCTGTTACCATCTGCCTAGACGCACAGTTCGGGACCCCCTACCTGAGATCCGCCGGTTTTGACACCGACAACTGGTCTGTCACGTAATACAGGGAAGAGATTTATACTTAGTCGCCGAATAGCTGACCAGCTCTCGCCGCACCATGACAGTCAGTTTTCGGCTTTCTCTACTGAGGTGTTTATTGATAACCCACAAGTGTAGGGGATCACAACAGCTTTCGAGGGTAAAGTATTCAACCCAAATTTATTGATTCGACACAAGGGGAGCCGAAGAATATTCTTGAGTATTAGCAATTGAGTTGTCAATTTAACCACACCTGGATAACTTAGTATCTGCAGCAAAGTGTTTAGTAGCAAAAGTGGTATGATAATAGAGGTAAGGTAACAAAAGTAAAGATAAATGTTTTTGGGTTTTTGTAGTAGTTGTAACAGTAGCAATGGAAAAGTAAATAAGCGAAGAACAATATATGAAAAGCTCGTAGGCAATGGATCAGTGATGGATAATTATGTCGGATGCGATTCCTCATGTAATAGCTATAACATAGGGTGACATAGAACTAGCTCCAATTCATCATTGTAATGTAGGCATGTATTCCGTAAATAGTCATACATGCTTATGGAAAAGAACTTGCATGACATCTTTTGTCCTACCCTCTCGTTGCAGCGGGGTCCTTACGGAAACTAAGGGATATTAAGGCCTCCTTTTAATAGAGAACCAGAACAAAGCATTAGCACATAGTGAATACATGAACTCCTCAAACTACGGTCATCACCGAGAAGTATCCCGATTATTGTCACTTCGGGGTTGTCGGATCATAACACATAATAGGTGACTATAGACTTGCAAGATAGGATCAGGAACACACATATATTCATGAAAACATAATAGGTTCAGATCTGAAATCATGGCACTCAGGCCCTAGTGACAAGCATTAAGCATAGCAAAGTAATAGCAACGTCAATCTTAGAACATAGTGGATATTAGGGATCAAACCCTAACAAAACTAACTTGATTACATGGTAAATCTCATCCAACCCATCACCGTCCAGCAAGCCTACGATGGAATTACTCACGCACGACGGTGAGCATCATGAAATTGGTGATGGAGGATGGTTGATGATGACAACGGCGACGAATCCCCCTCTCCGGAGCCCCGAACGGACTCCAGATCAGCCCTCCCGAGAGAGATTAGGGCTTGGCGGCGGCTCCATGTCGTAAAACGCGATGAAAATTTCTCCTTGATTTTTTCTCCTCGAACGTGAATATATGGAGTTGGAGTTGAGGTCGGTGGAGGTCCAGGGGGCCCACGAGATAGGAGGCCGCGCCCTACAGGGGGGCGCCCCCCTGTCTCGTGGACAGGCCCTGGGCCCCCTGGCATTCTTTCTCCAAAAATTCTTATTAATTCCAAAAAGTGCCTCCGTGGATTTCCAGGACATTCCGAGAACTTTTCTTTTCTACACATAAAACAACATCATGGTAGCTCTGCTGAAAACAGCGTCAGTCCGGGTTAGTTTCATTCAAATCATGCAAGTTAGAGTCCAAAACAAGGGCAAAATTGTTTAGAAAAGTAGATACGTTGGAGACGTATCAACTCCCCTAAGCTTAAACCTTTGCTTGTCCTCAAGCAATTCAGTTGATAAACCGAAAGTGATAAAGAAAAACTTTTACAAACTCTGTTTGCTCTTGTTGTTGTAACATGAAAAGCCAGCATTCAAGTTTCAGCAAATATTATGAACTAACCATACTCACAATAACACATAGGTCCCACAATTACTCATATCAATAGCATAATCAGCTAGTGAGCCATAATAATAGAACTCGGATGACAACACTTTCTCAAAATAATCATAACATGATATAACAAAATGGTATCTTGCTAGCCCTTTCTGAGACCGCAAAACATAAATGCAGAGTACCTTTAAAGATCAAGGACTGACTAAACATTGTAATTCATGGTAAAAGAGATCCAGTCAAGTCATACCCAATATAAACCAATAGTAATGAATGCAAATGACAGTGTGCTCTCCAGCGGGTGCTTTTAATAAGAAGGATGATGACTCAACATAAAAGTAAATAGATAGGCCCTTCATAGAGGGAAGCAGGTATTTGTAGAGGTGCCAGAGCTTGATTTTAAAATAGAGATTGAATAACATTTTGAGCGGCATACTTTTGCTGTCAACGCAACAACTATGAGATAACTGTATCTTCCATACTACATGCATTATAGGCAGTTCCCAAACCGAATGGTAAAGGTTTATACTCCCCCAACCACCAACAAGCATCAATCCATGGCTTGCTCGAAACAACGAGTGCCTCCGACATACAACAGCCCCTAGGGAGTTTTGTTTAATTATTTTGATTTGCTTTGATCTTTTTGGATCATGGGACTGGGCATCCCGGTTACCGTCCCTTTCTCGTGAATGAGGAGCGGAGTCCACTCCTCTTGAGAATAACCCACCTAGCATGGAAGATATAGGCAGCCCTAGTTGTAACATGAGCTGCTCGAGCATACAAAACAGAATTTCATTTGAAGGTTTGGAGTTTGGCACATACAAATTTACTTGGAACGGCAGGTAAATACCGCATATAGGAAGGTATATTGGACTCATATGGAACAACTTTGGGGTTTAAGGAGTTTGGATGCACAAGCAGTATTCCCGCTTAGTACAGGTGAAGGCTAGCAAAAGACTGGGAAGCGACCGACTGAGAGAGCGACAACATTCGTAAACATGCATTAAAATTAATTCACACCGAGTACAAGCATGAGTAGGATATAATCCACCATGAACATAAATATCGTGAAGGCTATGCTGATTTGATTCAACTACATGCGTGAACATGTGCCAAGTCGAGTCACTTAATACACTCAAAGGAGGATACCATCCCATCCTACCACATCATAATCATTCTAATAGCATGTTGGCACGCAAGGTAAACCATTATAACTCATAGCTAATCAAGCATGGCACAAGTAACTATAATCTCTAAATGTCATTGCAAATATGTTTACTTCATAATAGCTAACTCAGGAACGATGAACTCATCATATTTACAAAAACAAGAGAGGTCGAGTTCGTACCAGCTTTTCTCATCCCAATAAGTCCATCATATATCGTCATTATTGCCTTTCACTTGCACGACCGAACGATGTGTATAATAATAGGAGTGCACGTGCATTGGACTAAGCTGGAATCTGCAAGCATTCAACTCAAGAGAGAAGACAAGTAATATGGGCTCTAAATTAAATAAACAATCATGCATATAAGAGCCACTAAACATTTTCAATATGGTCTTCTCAACCCCCAAAAGAAAGAAAATAAAATAAAACTATTTACATGGGAAAGCTCCCAACAAGTAAAAGAAGAACGAGAAATCTTTTTGGGTTTTCATTTTAATTCCTACTACAAGCATGGAAATTAAACTAACTAATTTTTTTGGTTTTTCTTAAGGTTTATCAAACACACAAGAAGAAAACTAGAAAAAGAAATTTAAACTAGCATGGATAATACAATGAAAGAGTATGAGCACTGACGACTAGTGTGTGAACATGAATGTAAAGTCGGTGAGAAATACGTACTCCCCGAGGCTTAGGCTTTTGGCCTAAGTTGGTCTAGTACCAAGGACCGCCGCTACTCTCCCCGGTATAATGGGAGGTGCAATCAGGATACCAATGGCTAGTCATCTCCGGTTCGCACTGGACAGATGATGCACGATAAGGGTCCACCTCAGGTTCCGGCTCAGGTTCAGGTTCTGGAGTAAAAGCTTGAGCTCGGTGATTGTTCACTGCTTCCGGCGTGACAAGACGATTATCTGCAAGCAAATCAAACAACAGAGGCGCAGGCAAAATAATAAACTCAAAGTGTTTCTTATTGAATCTAAGTCTATACAAGAGCATCTTCTCTTCGTTGTCAACAATAAACTTGTGTGCTACCATGCTCTTGTAATCTAAGATGTGAGGAGGCAATTTTATCTCATCCTCCTCATGGAGCCTAATGGGTATCTGAAAATATTTGGCAAGACTTGCAGCATAGATACCTCCAAATATGGGGCCTTTTGTACGATTCAGGGCTAGCCGTTTAGCAATGACAGCACCATACTAAAAGTATTGTCCCAAAGCAAAGCATGTTGAAGAATTACAATATCAGGGACGCTCAAGTTTCCACTATTTCCTCGACCAATTAAGCATCTACTAGCAAATATGACAAAGTAGCATAAAACAGGAAACTGTATGCTAGAGACCTTCGCCTCGGAGCCCTTCTTTGGCTCCTCTATAGCAATAGTATTAACAAAGCCACCCACATCTTCACGATGGGGTTCATCTAATTCTCCCTCATAAGGTATCCTACATACCGCACAAAAATGATGTAAAGACATTTCTTTGAATTCGTCATATAAATGAAATGATACTGCAGGCGGTGACTTCTTAGGATAATAATAAAAGTTTTGCATGAAAGTATTGGTAAGTAAGAGATACTGATCGATTCGGTCGTTGATGAAACCGGTGAGGCCTGCAGTCTCGATTAAAGCATAAAAGTCTTCATGAATTCCGGCTTCTTTCAAGAAATCCTCGCATGGCCATTCACACGACCGTACTTCCGCTAAGCAAGGAAGATGATACTTGGCTTTTTCCTTCTCTTTGGCTTGTTTTTCCTCAGAGCTTTGGCTAGAAGAGCCTTTAAAGAGCCTCCTTAACATTTTCTGAAAATTTCTGAAATTTTAGTAACTTCAAAATAAAAGTGAATAAAACTAAACAAGATTGATAGCAACTACTCCTACAAGTGCCTAGAGCCTATATCATGCATTGGAATTGCTTGGGACCTCAAAAATTTAACATGCAAGCTCAAGAACATGGTCACCTAAGCAGCAAAAATTTGCAATGAATAAAGCACTAGAACAAAAACTAATTGGACCAATGGAGGAGTCACATACCAAGCAACAATCTCCCAAAGCAGTTTTGTGAATGGAGCTTTGAGCTAAGAGATCAAAAATTGCAGCAAAACGAGCTAGAACTCGTGCTTGAGCTGGATGGGGATTTTTTGGGGTAGAAGATGAAGTGTGTGGGTGCTGGCATAAGTGGAGGGGAGTCACCAGGGGCCCACGAGACAGGGGGGCGCCCTATAGAGGGGGGCGCGCCCTCCTCTCTCGTGGCCTGGTGCTTGCCCCTCCTATAGTGTTTTCAGTGCCTAAAATCCTCAAATATTCCAGAAAAAATCATACTAAATTTGTAGGGCATTTGGAGCACTTTTATTTTTGGACTATTTTTTAATGCACGGATAATTCAGAAAACAGACAGATAATACTATTTTTGCTTTATTTATTCTAAATAACAGAAAGTAAAAGGAGGGTACAGAAGGTTGTGCCTTCTAGTTTCATCCATCTCGTGATCATCAAAATGAATCCACTAACAAGGTTGATCAAGTCTTGTTAACAAACTCATTCCGAATAACACGGAACTGGAGAAATTTCGAATAACACTAAGTTACCTCAACGGGGATATGAAAATCCCCAACAATAAGAATATCATAATTTTTCTTGACAGTGGGGAGAGGAAATTCAAAACCTCCAAAAATGATAGTTGGAACTTTTTCAATAGAATTGATGCTATGAACTTGAGATTGTTTCCTCGGAAAGTGTACCGTATGCTCATTACCATTAACATGAAAAGTGACATTGCCTTTGTTGCAATCAATAATGGCCCCTGCAGTATTAACAAAAGGTCTACCAAGGATAATAGACATACTATCGTCCTCAGGAATATCAAGAATAACAAAGTCCGTTAAGATAGTGACATTAGCAACCACAACAGGCACATCCTCACAAATACCGACAGGTATAGCAGTTGATTTATCAGCCATTTGCAAAGATATTTCAGTAGGTGTCAACTTATTCAATTCAAGTCTACGATATAAAGAGAGAGGCATAACACTAACTCCAGCTCCAAGATCACGTAAAACAGTTCTAACATAATTTCTTTTAATGGAGCAAGGTATAGTTGGAACACCCGGATCTCCAAGTTTCTTTGGTATTCCACCCTTAAAAGTGTAATTAGCAAGCATGGTGGAAATTTCAGCTTCTGGTATCTTTCTTTTATTTGTAATGATATCCTTCATATACTTAGCATAAGGATTTACTTTAAGCATATCAGTTAAGCGCATACGTAAGAAAACAGGTCTAATCATTTCAGCAAAGCGCTCAAAATCCTCATCATCCTTTGACTTGGTTGGTTTAGGAGGAAAGGGCATGGGTTTCTGAACCCATGGTTCTCTTTCTTTACCGTGCTTCCTAGCAACAAAATCTCTCTTATCATAACGTTGATTCTTTGATTGTGGGTTATCAAGATCAACAGCAGGTTCAATCTCTACATCGTTGTTTTTGCTAGGTTGAGCATCAACATGAACATTATCATTAACATTATCACTAGGTTCATGTTCATCACCTTATTGAGTTTCAGCATCAGAAATAGAAATATCATTGGGATTCTCAGGTGTGTCTACAGTAGGTTCACTAGAAGCATGCAAGGTCCTATCATTTTTCTTTTTCTTCTTTTTAGAAGAACTAGGTGCCTCTAAATTATTTCTCTGAGAATCTTGCTCGATTCTCTTAGGGTGGCCTTCAGGATACAAAGGTTCCTGAGTCATTCTACCAGTTCTAGTAGCCACTCTAACAACAAAGTCATTTTTATTATTTAATTCATCAAGCAAATCATTTTGAACTTTGAGTACTTGCTCAGCTTGAGTAGCAACCATAGAAGCATATTTGCTAACGCGGTGAAGTTCATCTTTAACTCTAGCTAGATTATCGCCTATGCGTCCTATCTCGAAAGCATTATTCTGTACTCTATACCAACATAAGCATTAAAAATTTCTTGTCTAGCCATAAAGTCATCAAATTCATCTAAGCATGGGCTATGAAATTTAGTAGAGGGTATTTCAACTTTATCATATCTATAGAGAGAATTTACCTTTACTACCTGTGTCGGGTTATCAAGACAATATGGTTCTTCAGGTGGTATATTCAGACCTTGTATTTCTTCAATAGGTGGTAAATTCTTAACATCTTCAGCTTTAATACCTTTTTCTTTCATTGATTTCTTTGCCTCTTGCATATCTTCAGGACTGAGAAATAAAACACCTCTCTTCTTCGAAGTGGGTTTAGCAATAGGCTCAGGAGTTGCTCAATTAGTTCAGGAATTACTTCAGGAACTGGCTCGGGAAGAGTCCAATTATTTCCATTAGTCAACATATTATTCAATAGTATTTCAGCTTCGTCGACTGTTCTTTCCCTGAAAACACAACCAGCACAACTATCCAAGTAGTCCTTGGAAGCATCGGTTAGTCCATTATAAAAGATATCAAGTATTTCATTTTTCTTAAGAGGATGATCAAGCAAAGCATTAAGTAACCGGAGAAGCCTCCCCCAAGCTTGTGGGAGACTCTCTTCTTTGATTTGCACAAAATTATATATTTCCCACAAGGCAACTTGTTTCTTATGAGCAGGGAAATATTTAGCAGAGAAGTAATAAATCATATCCTGGGGACTACGCACACAACCAGGAGCAAGAGAATTATACCAAGTCTTAGCATCACCCTTTAATGAGAATGGAAATATCTTAAGGATATATAAATAGCGAGACTTCTCATCATTAGTAAGCAGGGTGGCTATATCATTCAACTTGGTAAGATGTGCCACAACAGTTTCAGATTCAAGGCCATAAAAAGGATCAGATTCAGCTAAAGTAATAATATCAGGATCAACAGAGAATTCATAATCCTTATCAGTAACACAGATAGGTGAAGTAGCAAAAACAGGATCAGGTTTCATTCTAGCATTAAGAGACTGCTGCTTCCATTTAGCTAAAAATTTCTTAAGATCATTTCTATCATTGCAAGCTAAAATTTCCCTAGCAGCTTCTTCATTCATAACATAACCCTTAGGAACAACAGGTAATACATAATCATTGGGGGGACCTTCATCATCACTATCATCAATAATAGGTTCTTCAGTAATATCATTCCCCCTAACTCTAGCAAGTTGTTCATCAAGAAATTCACCTAATGGCACAGTAGTATCACGCACAGAAGTAGTTTCATCATGCATAGCAGAAGTGGCATCATCAATAACATGCGATATATCAGAATTCATAGCAGTAGTAGGTTTAGGTGTCGCAAGCCTACTAATAACATAAGGAGAATCTAGTGCAGAGCTAGATGGCAGTTCCTTACCTCCCCTCGTAGTTGAGGGCAAAATCTTGGTTTTAGCGTCTTTCAAGTTCTTCATAGTGATCAACAGATATAAATCCCAAGTGACTCAGAGAATAGAGCTATGCTCCCCGACAACGGTGCCAGAAATTAGTCTTGATAACCCACAAGTGTAGGGGATCGCAACAACTTTCGAGGGTAAAGTATTCAACCCAAATTTATTGATTCGACACAAGGGGAGCCAAAGAATATTCTTGAGTATTAGCAGTTGAGTTGTCAATTCAACCACACCTGGATAACTTAGTATCTGCAGCAAAGTATTTAGTAGCAAAAGTGGTATGATAATAGAGGTAACTGTAGCTGAGGGAGTCCTGGATTAGGGGGTGTCCAGATGGCCGGACTATAGCCTTTGGCCGGACTCCTGGACTATGAAGATACAAGATTGAAGACTTCGTCCCGTGTCCGGATGGGACTTTTCTTGGCGTGGAAGGCAAGCTTGGTGATACGGATATGTAGATCTCCTAGCATTGTAACCGACTCTGTGTAACCCTAACCCTCTTCGGTGCCTATATAAACCGGAGGGTTTTAGTCCGTAGGACGAACAACAATCATACCATAGGCTAGCTTCTAGGGTTTAGCCTCTCTGATCTCGTGGTAGATCTACTCTTGTACTACCCATATCATCAATATCAATCAAGCAGGAGTAGGGTTTTACCTCCATCGAGAGGGCCCGAACCTGGATAAAAACATCGTGTCCCTTGTCTCCTGTTACCATCCACCTAGACGCACAGTTCGGGACCCCCTACCCAAGATCCGCCGGTTTTGACACCGACATTGGTGCTTTCATTGAGAGTTCCTCTGTGTCGTCATCTTTAGGCCCGATGGCTCCTCCGATCATCAACAACGATGCGGTCCAGGGTGAGACTTTTCTCCCCGGACAGATCTTCGTATTCGGCGGCTTTGCACTACGGGCCAATTCGCTTGGCCATCTCGAGCAGATTGAAAGCTACGCCCCTGGCCATCAGGTCAGATTTGGAAGTTTGAACTACACGGCTGACGTCCGCGGATACTTGATCTTCGATGGGTTCGAGCCACAGCCAAGCACGCCGCACTGTCACGATGGGCATGATCTAGCTCTGCCGCCGAACAGTGCCCTGGAGGCCGCACCAGTGTCCGCTCCGACCCTTAGCTCGGAGCCGACTATGCCGATCGAGGACGGGTGGTTGGACACCGCCTCAGGGGCTGCGATCTCTACGGCGATTGAGCCGAACACCATCCCTGTCCTTTGCAAGGCTCGTAACTCCAAGGTGCCGGACTCCTCTCCGGACTCCGAACCTTCCGCGCCCCTGCCAATCGAATCCGATTGGGCGCCGGTCATGGAATTGACCGCCACGGACATCTTTCAGCACTCGCCCTTTGGCGACATCCTGAATTCACTAAAGTCTCTCTCTTTATCAGGAGAGCCCTGGCCGGACTATGGTCAGGAACGTTGGGATGCGGGCGACGAAGAAATTCAAAGCCCATCCACCACCCACTTCGTAGCCACTGTCGATGATTTAACCGACATGCTCGACTTCGACTCCGAAGACATCGACGGTATGGACGACAATGCTGGAGACGACCAAGAACCAGCGCCTATGGGGCACTGGAAGGCCACCTCGTCATACGACATTTACATGGTGGACATCCCAAAAGATGGGAATGGCGATGGAACAACGGAGGATGACCCCTCCAAGCAACAGCCTAAGCGCCGGCGTCAGCGGCGCCGCTCTAAATCTTGCCACAGCAAAAACGGTGATTCTGGCACGGGAGATAATAACACCCCGGACAGTGCCGAAGACAACCACCTCCAGCAAGATTCAGTTCAGGAGGATGGAGAAGCCAGCCCTCATGAGAGAGCGGCAGGCAGAGAGGTAGAGGACGATAATTACATGCCTCCCTCCGAAGACGAGGCAAGCCTCGACGACGACAAATTTGTCGTGCCCGAGGATGCCGTCGAACAAGAGCATTTCAAACGCAGGCTTATGGCCATGGCAAGCTGCCTCAGAAAAAAGCAGCAACAGCTTAGAGCTGACCAAGATTTGCTAGCCGACAGATGGACTAAAGTCCTGGCGGCCGAAGAGTTCGAACTCTTATGCCCTTCCAAGAGCTACCCAAAACGCAGGCTGCTACCCCGATTAGAAAAGGAAGCACCTAAGCCTACATATCCAGCGCATAATACGGCCGACCGGCCACCTCGTGGCTGCGACAGAGAGGCCTCTCGGCCCTCCACTCAAGCCGCACCCCGGCGCCGCTCAAAAAATACCAAGGCGCGGGAAAATGCGCCAGACCTGCGGGATATATTGGAGGACAAGGCAAGGCAAACAAGATCGATCTACGGATCGCGTGGGCGCCCCACGATACGTGATGATAACCGTCACACCGGATATGGCAATTCCGACCGGGCCGAACACAATAGACAAAGCTCATTTGAGATGCATCGTGATATAGCCCAATACAGAGGCGCCACACACCCACTATGATTCACAGACGAAGTGATGGATGATCAAATCCCTGAGGGTTTCAAACCCGTGAACATTGAATCATACGATGGCACAACAGATCCTGCGGTCTGGATCGAGGACTATCTCCTTCATATCCACATGGCCCGCGGTGATGATCTACACGCCATCAAATACCTCCCACTCAAGCTTAACAGACCAGCTCGGCATTGGCTTAACAGCTTGCCAGCAGAGTCAATTGGTTGTTGGGAAGACCTGGAAGCCACATTCCTCGACAACTTGCAGGGCACTTATGTGCGACCACCAGACGCCGATGACCTAAGCCACATAATTCAGCAGCCAGAGGACTCGGCCAGAAAATTCTAGACACGGTTCCTAACCAAGAAAAATCAAATCGTCGACTGTCCGGATGCAGAGGCCCTTGCAGCCTTCAAACATAACATCCGCGACGAGTGGCTTGCCCAGCACCTAGGACAGGAAAAGCCGAAATCCATGGCAGCCCTCACAACACTCATGACCCGCTTTTGCGCGGGAGAGGACAGCTGGCTAGCTCGTAGTAACAACATGACCAAGAGCCCTGGTAATTCAGATACCAAGCACAGCAACGATAGGTCGCGTCGCAACAAGCACAAGCGCCGCATCAACGACGATAATGCTGAGGATACGACAATCAATGCCGGATTCAGAGGCTCCAAACCCGATCAGCGGAAAAAGCCATTCAAAAGAAATACTCTGGGCCCGTCCAACTTGGACTGAATACTCGATCGCTCGTGCCAGATACACGGCACCCCCGAAAAACCAGCCAACCACACCAACATGGATTGTTGGGTGTTCAAGCAGACAGGCAAGCTAAATGCCGAAAACAATGACAAGGGGCTGCATAGCGATGACGAGGAGGAGCCCCGGTCGCCGAACAATAGAGGACAGAAGGGCTTCCCCCTACAAGTGCGGACGGTGAACATGATATACGCAACCCACATACCCAAAAGGGAGCGGAAGCATGCACTAAGGGACGTATATGCGATGGAGCCAGTCGCCCCAAAGTTCAATCCGTGGTCCTCCTGCACGATCACTTTTGATCGAAGGGACCACCCCACTAGCATCCGCCATGGCGGATTCGCCGCATTGGTTCTAGACCCAATCGTTGACGGATTTCACCTCACTAGATTCCTGATGGACGGCGGCAGCAGCCTGAACCTGCTTTATCAGGATACAGTGTGCAAAATGGGCATAGACCCCTCAAGGATTAAACCCACAAAGACGACCTTTAAAGGCGTCATACCAGGTGTAGAGGCCAACTGTACAGGCTCAGTTACACTTGAAGTGGTGTTCGGATCCCCGGATAACTTCCGAAGCGAGGAGTTAATCTTCGACATAGTCCCGTTCCGCAGCGGCTATCACGCACTGCTCAGACGAACCGCATTTGCAAAGTTCAATGCGGTGCCGCACTATGCATACCTCAAGCTCAAGATGCCAGGCCCTCGAGGAGTCATTACGGTCAATGGAAATACCGAACGCTCTCTTCGAACGTAGGAGCATACGGCGGCTCTCACGGCGGAAGTACAAAACAACCTATCAAGGCAATTCTCGAGTCCGGCTATTAAACGTCCGGACACCGTCAAGCGCGCCCGGGGTAACCTACAACAAGACCACCTGGCACGTCCCGAGCATGCGTAGCAATGCGGCCCCAACCCCAGCCCTCACGAAATTGTGAAACCAGTACTACGCATACATAATTACGCTCTGGAAATACCATGGGCATAGTGGGAGGGGCACGACCATGGCAGGCCCAGAATGCGACTCAACCGCACCAGGGGCTCCCGATTGTACAATTCTTTTTTCTTATTTTCAGGACTCCTTTATCAAGAAGCCCTGTCCGGCAGTAGAATCGCCGAACATACGATGCAACAGCCAGGGAAGCAGAAAGAGCAGTATACTTGTTTTACATATCATCCTGCAGCTCGCTCCTGGAGGGGGACATGTCAAATAGTCCCATTCCTTGCTTATCGCACTATTTGTATCGTTCTGCTTTTACCGCAGCTTTTTAAATAAACAATGCACAACTTTTTCCTATTATTGCATTCCTTTTTCTTATCTATATATGTTCACTTATGACATGTTGCATCCGTACACTTTGGTATGGCCGAATACACCAGGGGCTTAAGTACCCCAAAATATGGTGTGATAAGTCCGAACACTTTCACAAGTGCGGCACCCCGAACTTATAGCATTATATGCATCGGCTCCGAATCATGTCTTGGGTCAATAGTTGGGTTTGCCCGGCTCCCATGTTTTGGTACCTTACGTTCCGTTATATCGGCTAAGGTAGCACTGGGAGAACCACTGCGATTGTGCCCCGGTTGAGCTGGGTTAAGCACCTCAGTGAAGAAAGCTAAAACTGACCGTCATGATAGGGCGAGAGCCGGTCGCTGTTCGAGAGGTTTTCGAGTCCCTAAAGACTTATGCCGCTTAGAGCGAGGAGTCGGCTTTGTCCGGCCTAGGCGTGGATAGCGCCCCGAACTCGATCTTCCGAATACTAGGGGCTTCGCCGAAATTTAAAATTATAGAATTCTATGGCTAAGTGAGAGTGTTCAAGCATTATAGTCCGGTTGCCTCGTTCGTTGCGTTGAGCGCCTCCCTCGAAGGACCCAAGAATGGGAAAAAGAGCGCTCAAGATTATCCCGAACACCCCAGCACTCGTGGCATGGGAGCAGAAGCCGACGACTCGCCATCTCTCAAATTTAATAAACGGCCGCACGGGAGGTAATATTTTAAATTCACAAGCGTTGCTTAGCGCATATGAACAAGTTTTCAAGCGTACAGGATAACAAATGCGAGTTTACTCAAAAATTACATCTTTGGAGCATTCACCCGCTATAAGGCGGGCACCCTTCAGGATGTTCGCATAATACATTTCGGGCTTGCGATACTCCCTGCCCGGCGATGGAGCATCCATCACAAGCTTCTCAGCGTCCATCTTGCCCCAGTGCACTTTAGCACGGGCAAGGGCCCTACGGGCACCTTCTATACAGACGGAGCGCTTGACGACTTGAATCCATGGACAGGCGTCCACCAGCCGCCTCACCAGCCAGAAATAGCTCCCAGGCATGGCTTCCTTAGGCCACAGCCGAACTATGAGGCCCTTCATGGCCTGTTCGGCCACCTTATGGAGCTCGACCAGTTGCTTCAGCTGGTCGCTCAAGGGCACCGGGTGTCCGGTCTCAGCATACTGAGACCAGAACACCTTCTTCGTCGAGCTCCCCTCCTTGGCCCGGTAGAATGCGGCAGCGTCGGACACATTGCGGGGCAGATCTGCGAATGCTCCTGGAGAGCTCCGGATTCGGGTAAGTAACAAGTAATTTACTTTCACGTGCTTGCTTTGCATGAAGAATGCCTTACCCGCCGCTATCATCTTCATTGCCTCAATTTCCAGGAGGGCTTTCTGGGATTCGGCCTTAGCGGCTTTGGCGCTCTCAAGAGCCGAGGCGAGCTCGGGGTCTTGAGTCTTTGAGTCACGCTCCAAACTCTCGTGTTTTTCCACGAGAGCCTGGAGCTCTTGCCGCACCTCCGCCACCCGCGCCTCCTGCTTCTCTCGCTCGGTGTTCTCCGCGGCCGCGTTGCTTTCGGCCTTGGACACCGCCTCCTTCAGGGTCGCCACCTCGTTCGTGGCCCCTGCAATTCTCACATTATTCCTGTCATTTTTTGCAACCACATCTTTCATATATTTCCGTAAGGTATTACTTACCTTCCTTGTCCTCGAGCTACTTTTTGGCAAGGCCGAGCTCATTCTCGGACCGCTTGAGGCTCTGCTTCAATGCATCGACCTCCACAGTCAGTGCGGCAGAGGTCAGCAGCGCAGCCTGCATTCCCCATATTGACATACTTATGTTAGACTCCTGCGTACATATTTTAGATCCTCAGTTCGGCTTTTCTTTCCAAACACCAAACTGAGCATCAGGGGCTACTGTCTATGCGGTAATATTTTTACATATCTTAAATACATACCTCAAAGCCTGTTAGAAGGCTGGCACAGGCTTCAGTCAGCCCGCTCTTGGCGGACTGAACTTTCTGGATCACCACACTCATAACAGTGCGGTGCTCCTCGTCGATGGAGGCGCCGTTAAGCGCCTCCAGCAAATTATCCGGTGCCTCCGGTTGGACGGAGGTCACCGGTATCGCAGTCTCGCCCTTCTTATGAAGGGGCCGCCTGCCGGACTCCGGAACCACTGAAGGTTCCGGTGTGGAGTCCGGCCCAGGGCGGACTTAGAGCCCTTTGGGGTTTGATCCCCCTTTTGCCCAGAGTCCGGGAGGTTGCCTTGTGGCGCCTCCGGGGACCTCCTCCTCCTGGCTGGGCCCCTTTTGGGACCCCACCTCAGCATCATCCTCAGTGCGAGGAGAGGAGGCGGCCGGAAGTGAAGTGCTATTCACGTCCGACGAAGCCAGGGAGCCGCTCGTTGAAGTGTCGAGCCCGTCCTTGGGCGGGCTATAGGGTTATATTCTGCGTTAGGAGATTCTGTGCGACAAATGAAATGCCACGAGTTATTCTGGTATCCGGACACTTAAGATTTCGCCAGGGGCATAGCCCTCGGGGGCCACTCCTCTTCACCGCCGTCGGCGTTGGTGGAGTAGTCCGGAGGAAGGGTCCTTCCCTTCTTGGACCCTCCGGCCTCCCCAGTTGGGGCGGCCTTCCTTTTCTTCTCTTCCCCCTCTGGGGGAGAGGCCTCTTTTTCCTCCTCCTCGTCTTCGCGGGAGGAGTCCGCCTTGGAGTCATCGGACGATGAGTCCGATAACAACTGGCGCCGGGAACTCTTTCGGGTTCCCGTGGCCTTCTTCTTGGCCTTCTTCTCCGGCACCACGTGAGGTGCCGGAACCAGCAGCCCCGTCAATCGGGCGTCCGCTAGGTCTTCTGGCAAGGGAGCCGGACAGTCAACCTGCCCGGACGTATTTTGCCAGGCCTGTCAAAGGTAGGGGAGTTTAGATCCCGCATAGAGTCAAACTATGGAAAACAAGTGTCCTGTAAAGGGTAAAATAGCTTACCTCGCCGGCTTGACGCTGCGAGCTAAGTCCACGATCTTCGGTAGTGGATGCGGGAGCCTCGGCGCCCTTGAACAGCACCTTCCAGGCATCTTCGTACGTAGTGTCGAAGAGCGTGCTCAAGGTTTGGTTCTGCGCCGGATCAAACTCCCACAAACCGAAGGCCCGTTGTTGGCACAGGAGGATCCGGCGGATGAGCATGACCTGGATTACGCTGACGAGCTTGAGCTTCTTGCTCACCAGGTTTTTGACGCAGGATTGGAGTCTGGTCAGCTCTTTCGAATTAACCCATGTTAGGCCCGTCTCTTTCCAAGAGGTGAGCCGTGTAGGGAAGCCAGATCGGAATTCGGGGGCCGCTGCCCATTTAGGGTCACGCGCCTCAGTGATGTAGAACCACCCCGATTGCCACCCCTTTATGGTCTCCACGAAGGAGCCCTCGAGCCATAGGACGTTGGGAATCTTGCCCACCATGGCACCTCCACACTCCGCTTGGCGGCCGCCCACTACCTTCGGCTTGACATTGAAGGTCTTCAGCCATAAGCCGAAGTGGGGTTGGATGCAGAGGAAGGCCTCGCACACAACGATGAACACCGAGATGTTGAGGATGAAATTCGGGGCTATATTGTGGAAATCCAGGCCGTAGTAGAACATGAGCCCCCGGACAAATGGGTGAAGTGGAAAACCTAGTCCGCGGAGGAAGTGGGTGAGGAACACCACCCTCTCATGGGGCCCGGGGGTGGGGATGAGCTGCCCCTTGTCGGGGAGCCGATGCGCGATGTCACTGGACAAGTATCCGGCCTTCCGCAGCCTCTTGATGTGCCCCTCCGTGACAGAGGAGGCCATCCACTTGCCTCCCGCTCCCGACATGGCTGGGGAAGGTTGAGGCGAGATGTGCGGACTTGGGCGCCGGAGCTCGAGTGTGCGGAAATGGATAAGCAAAGGAGGAAGAAGGCGTAGGTAAAAAGGTGGATCCTTGTCCCCTTATATGGACGGACGAAGCTATGCGTCCCCACCAGCCTGGTAAAACTCGCTTATCTCCCAAGCGCCATAATCAATGGCGCGGTTGGGTTACCCACGCCCGTATTGATGAGAATCCCGGAATAAGGGGACACGATCTCTGCTTTGACAAGACGTGCCAAGGAAACCGCCTCGCTAAACACGCTGAGGTGGGACAGTAAAAACGATTCGAATAAAGGTTTGGCCGTGGTGTGATGTCACGCCACGGAATACGTCAGCAGATTGAATTTGTGTAAATATTATTCTCTCTACGGTGCTATGTGGAACTTATTTTGCAGAGCCGGACACTATCCTTGTGTTCAAAATCTTCTATGAAATATTCGGAGGAGGAACCCGCCTTGCAATGCCGAAGACAATATGCGCGCCGGACTCGTCGTCATTGAAGCCTGGTTCAGGGGCTACTGAGGGAGTCCTGGATTAGGGGGTGTCCAGATGGACGGACTATAGCCTTTGGCCGAACTCCTCGACTATGAAGATACAAGATTGAAGACTTCGTCCCGTGTCCGGATGGGACTTTCCTTGGCGCGGAAGGCAAGCTTGGTGATACGGATATGTAGATCTCCTACCATTGTAACCGATTCTGTGTAACCCTAACCCTCTTTGGTGCGTATATAAACCGGAGGGTTTTAGTCCGTAGGACGAACAACAATCATACCATAGGCTAGCTTCTAAGGTTTAGCCTCTCTGATCTCGTGGTAGATCTACTCTTGTACTACCCATATCATCAATATCAATCAAGCAGGAGTAGGGTTTTACCTCCATCGAGAGGGCCCGAACCTGGGTAAAAACATCTTGTCCCTTGTCTCCTGTTACCATCCGCCTAGATGCACAGTTAGGGACCCCCTACCCGAGATCCGCCGGTTTTGACACCGACAGTAGCAAAAGTAAAGATAAATGTTTTTGGGTTTTTGTAGTAGTTGTAACAGTAGCAACGGAAAAGTAAATAAGCGAAGAACAATATATGAAAAGCTCGTAGGCAATGGATCAGTGATGGATAATTATGCCGGATGCGATTCCTCATGTAATAGCTATAACATAGGGTGACATAGAACTAGCTCCAATTCATCAATGTAATGTAGGCATGTATTCCGTAAATAGTCATATGTGCTTATGGAAAAGAACTTGCATGACATCTTTTGTCCTACCCTCCCGTTGCAGTGGGGTCCTTACGGAAACTAAGGGATATTAAGGCCTCCTTTTAATAGAGAACCGGAACAAAGCATTAGCACATAGTGAATACATGAACTCCTCAAACTACGGTCATCACCGAGAAGTATCCCGATTATTGTCACTTTCGGGTTGTCGGATCATAACACATAATAGGTGACTATAGACTTGCAAGATAGGATCAAGAACACACATATATTCATGAAAACATAATAGGTTCAGATCTGAAATCATGGCACTCGGGCCCTAGTGACAAGCATTAAGCATAGCAAAGTCATAGCAACATCAATCTCAGAACATAGTCGATACTAGGGATCAAACCCTAACAAAACTAACTTGATTACATGGTAAATCTCATCCAACCCATCACCGTCCAGCAAGCCTACGATGGAATTACTCACGCACGGCGGTGAGCATCATGAAATGGGTGATGGAGGATGGTTGATGATGATGACGGCGACGAATCCCCCTCTCCGGAGCCCCGAACGGATTCCAGATCAGCCCTCCCGAGAGAGATTAGGGCTTGGCGGCGGCTCCGTGTCGTAAAACGCAATGAAACTTTCTCCTTGATTTTTTCTCCCCGAACGTGAACATATGGAGTTGGAGTTGAGGTCGGTGGAGGTCCAGGGGGCCCACGAGATAGGAGGTCATGCTGTAACACCCCGGATTCATTGCGCCAGGTGTCTGCCAGTTATTCGCCGTTGTTGCCATGTCATGTGCTTGCGTGTTGCACTTTGCCATGTCATCATCTGCATTTCATATCATGTCATCATGTGCATCTCATTTCGCATTCATGTTTGTCGCATGCATCCGAGCATTTTCCCCGTTGTCCGTTTTGCAATCCGGCGCTCCTATGTCCTCCGGTGTTCCCCTTTTGCCTCTTCTCTTGTGCGGGTGTTAAACTTTCTCGGAATGAACCGGGGTTTGCCAAGCGGCCTTGGTATAGCACCGGTAGACCGCCTGTCAAGTTTCATGCCATTTGGAGGTCGTTTGATACTCCAACGGTTAACCGGGTAACCGTAAAGGCCTCTTTTGTTGCAGCCCAACACCCCTTCCAAAGTGGCCCAAAACCCAGCAAACTCCCTTCCATGCTCTCGGTCGTTCGATCACGATCGCGTGGCCGAAAACTGCTCCTCATTTGGACTCTCCTAGCTCCCTCTACCTATAAATACACCTCCCCCTCCGAATTTTCGGGTCCCAAAACCCTAGCAAACTCCTCCCCGCGCCGCCGGACATGTCCGCCCGGCGGCCGGACACGTCCACCGCCGCCTCCACGTCGCCCGGACCAATCCGGGGACGCCACATCAGTGCCGCCGCCTGCCTCCTCCAATCACCGCGCGCCACCTCACCCGCCTCCACCGCCGGCCCGCGGAGCCCATCCTGGACCCGCGCGGGCCCGGATCCCGCCGCCGCTCGGCCCGTCCCGCCGCCGACCGGACCCGCGCGCCCCGCCGCCGTGGTCGCCGCCTCCGCCGCCCGGCGCCGCCGTGCTCGCCGAACCCCGCCGCCGTCGGGACCTCGCCGGAGCCCCGTGGCTCCTCCCGTCCGCCCGAGCCCCGCTCAAGCCGCCGGAGGCCGCCGCCTTACCGGCGACCTGCCCCGCCAGCATCTCCCCGTCCCGCGCCGCCTTCCAGGCTCTCCTCGCCGCCGGAGCCCCGAGCTCGCACACCCCGTCGCTCCTGAAGCGCCGCCTCCATCGGGGATGGATGGATCCGGCCGGGATCCGCCGGATCCGCCCCATCCCGGACCTCTCCGGCCATCCCTCGCCTCGCCGCCGGCTCTCGTCGCCTTCCGCGCCGCCGGTCTCGTCCCTGCGTCGGGAGGACGACGCAGGCGCTGCCGGCCTCGTGGCCCAGCCTCCCCTTGTGGGCCCCGCAACAGGGCCCGGCCCAACTCCTCCTCGCCCGGTCTGCCTTCCCCTCCATCCTGGGCCGAAGCCCAATGGGTGAGCAGCCCCTGTTCCTCGCCCTGTGCACGTTTTAGTATATCCCGCTCACCTGATTTTTTCTAGAAATGACTAAGTCCCAAATTATTTACTTTATCATGCCAAGTTTGACCTGCTGTATCTCTGCATCCGTAGCTCCGTTTCGTGCGTGCAATATGTCAAATTGTTCGCCTCGACGAGTACTTCATTTCATTCCATTGCATCATTTTCATTTGAGCTCATCTTGATGCCCGAAATACTGTTGGAAGAGTGCATGTTGATGTTAACCTGCTGAAACTGTTATAACTTGCTCATTTATCATTTTTGCCATGTTTGATGTGTGCATCCTATGAGTATGAGCTCTACATGTATGTTGATCTATGCCATGCCATATTTCCAGGGGTGTTAACCATGTATTTTTGTGAGTTGTGTGCTGAGTGTATCAAGCTTGCTAAGTAGGGTACTTGCTGTTGTTGTTTTCCTGACAGATTCTGTTATATTTTGTTGCTATGTTAACATGTCGCTACTAATCATTCTATGCATAATCTGGAGATGTCCTATAAACATGTTTTGATATCCATGTCATGCTATATCCATTCATGCCCTTGGTTGCAATTATAGCCTGCTGGAACATGTTGTAATCTTGCTTCAAAGTTGCTTGAAAATGTTGCTCTCAGCCTGTTAACATAAGTTCAATGTTTCCATGATTGTTTCCTAGTGATCCATGTACCCTATGAACTTGCTCTTGACATGCTTAGCTTCATAAACATACCTTCTTACTGTTGGTTGCCTTGCCATGCCATGTATTGCTCTGTGGTGAGTGGTTCGAGCTCACGAACATGCCTACTTATTGTTGTTCCTGCCATGTATGAATCTATAATATAATTTGCCATGTTTACATGGGTGCCATCATATTTTCTGTGCCCTTTTGGCTCATGGTCAGTAAGGGTCTTTTGATCTATGATTTTAGTTGATTCATGCCATGCCTTTGTTTGCCATGATAAGTTCCTGTAACATGTTGTTTGATAGGTCTAAACATTGCAACTTGATGTTATTTCTGCAAAGTCTGAAACTGTTATTATTTGCAATCTTCCCATGTCCTTTTGAGCATGTTCTAGTTGTTTCTGGAGATAGCTCAGTGTTCATGTTTTGTAGTGCTTTACCCGTACTTCATGCCCATGCCTTTTGTTATTATGTTGGGGTGCTGTAGCATATTGTTTTGATGCTTGCAATATGCCTAGTTGCTGTGTTGGACAGATTGTTGCTATGACTTGTATAGAGTGTATGTGTTGCACCGTTGCTCCGTTTTGAGTGTGCTCTATATGAAACTTGCTTAGATTTGCATGTTGTTTCATATTACCATGTTGCATCCTTGTTTTGGTGTGTCTGCTTGATGTTTGTATGCATTTTGCATCAATGCCATGTTTAACTTGTTTTGCTCATATCTTCTAGGCCGTAGCTCCGAATCTAATGAACTTTATATGTAACTTGACTAGAATTTCGTGTAGATCATCTTGGTGCATCTTAACTTGATGTTTAACAACTTCAACTTAATGTTTATTCAGTTCTGGACCAATTTCAAAATTTGCATATGAGGACTTACCGGAATTGTTATATGTTGTTTCCGGCCTCATTTAAACTTGCCTTGACGTGTTGTTCTTGTTTGCATCATCTCTTGCCATGAGTAGCCTCGTCTAGCTTTCTCATGCATCATGCTTGTTGTGCATCATGTCTTGTTCATGTGTGGTGTGTTTACCATGTTGTGTGCTTCTTCTTGTTAGTTCCTGTTTCGTTGCGATCGTGAGGATTCGTTCGTCTACGGTTGGTTCGGCTTCATCCGTTCGTCTTCTTCATGGACTCGTTCTTCTTTCTAGCGGGATTTCAGGCAAGATGACTGCTACCCTGGATCTCACTACTATCATTGCTATGCTAGTTGCTTCGTTCTATCGCTATGCTGCGTTACCTATCTTTTGCTCATCAAGCCTCCCAAATTGCCATGAACCTCTAACCTTTGACACCATTCCTAGCAAACCATTGATTGGCTATGTTACCGCTTTTGCTCAGCCCCTCTTATAGCGTTGCTAGTTGCAGGTGAAGTTGAAGATTGCTCCATGATGGACAGGGTTTTGTTGGGATATCACAATATCTCTTATATTATTAATGCATCTATATATTTGGTAAAGGGCGGAAGGCTCGGCCTTATGCCTGGTGTTTTGTTCCACTCTTGCCACCCTAGTTTCCGTTATACGGGTGTTATGTTCCCGGATTTTGCGTTCCTAACGCGGTCAGGTGATTTATGGGACCCCCCTGACAGTTCGCTTTGAATAAAACTTGTCCAGCAAGGCCCAACCTTGGTTTTACCATTTGCCTCACCACCACCTACCTTTCCCTTGGGAGTAATTAACCCAAGGGTCATCTTTATTTTAGCCCCCCCGGGCCAGTGCTTGTCTAAGTGTTGGTCCGAACTGAGCAGCCTGCGGGGCCACCTCGGGGAAACTCAATGTCTGGTTTTACTCGTAGCTTGACTTATCCGGTGTTGCCCTGAGAACGAGATATGTGCAGCTCCTATCAGGATTGTCGGCGCATCGGGCGGCTTTGCTGGTCTTGTTTTACCATTGTCGAAATGTCTTGTAAACCGGGATTCCGAGACTGATCGGGTCTTCCTAGGAGAAGGTCTATTCCTTCGTTGATCGCGAGAGCTTGTCATGGGCTAAGTTGAGACACCCCTGCAGGGTTTAAACTTTCGAGAGCCGTGCCCGCGGTTATGTGGCAGATGGGAATTTGTTAATGTCCGGTTGTAGGTAACTTGACACCAGATCCGAATTAAAACACATCAACCGCGTGTGTAGCCGTGATGGTCTCTTCTCGGCGGAGTCCGGGAAGTGAACACGGTTTCTGTGTTATGTTTGACGTAAGTAGGTGTTCAGGATCACCTATTGATCATTACTAGTTGACGGCCGTTCCTTTGCTTCTCTTCTCGCTCTTATTTGCGTATGTTAGCCACCATACATTGCTTAGTCGCTGCCGCAACCTCACCACTTTACCCCTTCCTTTCCCATTAAAAGCTTTGCTAGTCTTGATACCCATGGTAATGGGATTGCTGAGTCCTCGTGGCTCACAGATTACTACAACAATAGTTGCAGGTACAGGTTATGCGATGATCATGACGCGAGAGCGATGTTGCTTATTTTGGAGTTTCTTCTTCTGCTTCTTCGATCAGGGAATAGGTCCCAGGTCGGCAGCCTGGGCTAGCAGGGTGGATATTGTTTGAGTTTCTGTTTATGATTCATCCGTTGTCGGATGTTGTTCTTGTATGTTGTGATGTTGTATTCGTGTGGCATTGTATGCCTCTTGTATGTATCCCCATCTATTATGTAATGTTGATGTAATGATATCCACCTTGCAAAAGCGTTTCAATATGCGGGTCTATCCTTGGTGGGACCTTCGAGTTCCTTTTGGATAGGGTCGCATATTGGGCGTGATAAGTTGGTATCAGAGCCTAGACCGACCCTAGGAGCCCCCTTGATTGATCGTGTAGTTTGGCCGTTGTTGAGTCTAGAAGAAAACTTTTTCGGAGTCTAGTTATATCGGAGAGTAGGAATTCTTTTTACTCCTCAGCCCCTTCGTCGCTCTGGTGAGGAATCTTGACGTAGGTGTTTTGAATTACTCCTCTTCCCATTCAAATTTTTCTTTAGGATCACGTGGTTAGTTTCGTGAGTTGTCCATCCTCTTTTATCCGGTGCATTTCTCGTCAAGTTGACTCGAGCCGCTTCTTCTTCGCCAAGTTCAATCCTCAGTTGTTTTTCTTTTTCCCACCTGCCCTCCCTTTTCTTCTCGGAACCGGAGTCCGTAATCGAGTATCCATCCTACTCGTGCGAAGTCTTTGCTTTCTTTCCTCAATGATTTTAAACGGTGTTTTCTCTTCAAGTTATTCGTCGTTTCCCCCTTCCATGTTGCCTTTGTTTTTCCCGCCCTCCCACCCTTTCTTTTCCCGGAGTCTGAGTCTCTTTCGACCATCTATTTCATTCGTGTGGAGCCTCTTCAATCTTGTGTCAATCATTTCAACCGGTGAATTCTCGTCTCGGTGGACATTCTTCATCTCCTTTTCTTTTCCGGTGGATTCAATTCAAGTTTTTCGGGTTGTTCTTATTCTTTTTCCTCGGCTCAAGTGTTTTTCCCTTGGATCGTTCGTCTCTCGCCATTTAATCATCCTGGAGTTCGGAAGACATCTCAGGAGATTTCGTCTGTATTCCAATTAATTCGAGGTTGTCACCTCATTCAAATATTTCAATTGTTCCGGTGCATCATCTTCCTGTTCAACAATCCTTTCCAACCGTATTCTTCTCTTCAGTGGGCCCTAACCCATAGGTCTTTTCCCAGGATCTTACCTGACTCTTTTCTTTTCCCCAGAGTTATTCTCAATTCTTTTCAAGCGTGACGTAAGAATGAATTCAATCAGTCACATGCCTTTTACAAGATCGATTTCAAATCATTTAATTATTGGCTCAATCTCTTCGCTTTTCGTTCTCCCGGAGTATCTCAGTAATTTTGGTGGTGTTTCTCGTCATCATTTGAAGACCGAAAAAGAGTTTTCTCTAAATCTTGTCCATTTTCTCGAAGATTCGCGGTTCTAGTTTCTTGTTATCCTCTTTTAATTATTCCATTTGTCAGATATTCTTCCTTATCCATCCGGAGTATGTCAGAAGTTGTTTTCCCGTTTCTTTTCACCGGAGGCCATCATTCCAGTTATCATTCTCTATTTATCCCGGTGCTTCGTTCAAGTGTTCTTTAATCAGCTCATGATCTCTTTGTTCTTTTGCATTTAAATCCCCTCTAGCATATTTTTTCTACTTATTCTTCCCGGTGATGCATTCTCTTTCATCAGTCATTTTCGAATCCTATCGGTGGTTCATGAAGACCTTCTCAAGTTTGAGATATGTCACTTCTTAATCCTTTTCAAGAAGAATAAGTAGTATGCAAAATCCATTGCTTGTCATCAATTTAATTTGATGAAGGATAAGCATACAATAAACCTTATTCTTATTTCACCCAAGTGATTAATCCCTTCCTTTGGAGTTTGTTCTTGATGAATAAATTCTAGTTCCAAGTGCTTTCATATTTTCTTTTCCGAAATTCAAATTTCCTCGGCCATCTTGTGGGTACGTCCATCTATATAATCGCAAGCTTCAACCTTATTCTTTCATCCTTCATTCTATCTCTTCATCCTTTTTGTTACCGGAGTTCTTCATGGTGGTTCTTCATGATTTATTCATTCTTCAAGAGTTCATCAAGTACCATTCCATCCTCTCTAGCTCGTGTTCTATCCTTTCCTTGTTCAGCCGAAGTGCTGTCTAAATTCTTTCAGTCTTATTCGTTTCTTTTCTCATTCTAACCAATCCGGTTAGAACGAGTGGTTTCTTAGTCTATCTGTTTCCGTGGGTTTTCGATTCTCGTCATTCTCGTTGTTCCTCGCTTCTTCTCGAGTGCTCTCGATTCTTTGCTTATTCTCTTGAGTTCTTGTCACACCTCATCCCTTTTCTCTTTCGTCTCGGTCCTAAGATCTCGGGACAAGATCTCTTGTTAGTGGAGGAGTGTTGTAACGCCCCGGATTCGTTGCGCCAGGTGTCTGCCAGTTATTCGCCGTTCTTGCCATGTCATGTGCTTGCGTGTTGCACTTTGCCATGTCATCATCGGCATTTCATATCATGTCATCATGTGCATCTCATTTCGCATTCGTGTTCGTCGCATGCATCCGAGCATTTTCCCCGCTGTCCGTTTTGCAATCCGGCGCTCCTATGTCCTCCGGTGTTCCCCTTTTGCCTTTTCTCTTGTGCGGGTGTTAAACTTTCTCGGAATGACCCGGGGTTTGCCAAGCGGCCTTGGTATAGCACCGGTAGACCGCCTGTCAAGTTTCGTGCCATTTGGAGGTCGTTTGATACTCCAACGGTTAACCGGGTAACCGTAAAGGCCTCTTTTGTTGCAGCCCAACACCCCTTCCAAAGTGGCCCAAAACCCACCAAACTCCCTTCCATGCTCTCGGTCCATGCTCTTCGATCGCGTTGCCGAAAACCACTCCTCATTTGGACTCTCCTAGCTCCCTCTACCTATAAATACACCTCCCCCTCCGAATTTTTGGGTCCCGAAACCGTAGCAAACTCCTCCCCGTGCCACCGGACATGTCCGCCCGGCGGCCGGACACGTACACCGCCGCCTCCACGTCGCCCGGACCAATCCGGGGACGCCACATCAGCGCCGCCGCCTGCCTCCTCCAATCACCGCGCGCCACCTCACCCGCCTCCACCGCCGGCCCGCGGAGCCCGTCCTGGACCCGCGCGGGCCCGGATCCCGCCGCCGCTCGGCCCGTCCCGCCGCCGACCGGACCCGCGCGCCCCGCTACCGCGGTCGCCGCCTCCGCCGCCCGGCGCCGCCGCGCTCGCCGAACCCCGCCGCCGTCGGGACCTCGCCGGAGCCCCGTGGCTCCTCCCGTCCGCCCGAGCCCCGCTCAAGACGCCGGAGGCCGCCGCCTCGCCGGCGACCTGCCCCGCCGGCATATCCCCGTCCCGCGCCGCCTCCCAGGCTCTCCTCGCCGCCGGAGCCCCGAGCTCGCGGATCCCGTTGCTCCTGAAGCGCCGCCTCCATCGGGGATGGATGGATCAGGCTGGGATCCGCCGGATCCGCCCCATCCCGGACCTCTCCGGCCATCCCTCGCCTCGCCGCCGGCTCTCGTCGCCTTCCGCGCCGCCTGTCTCGTCCCTGCGTCGGGAGGACGACGCAGGCGCCGTCGGCCTCGTGGCCCAGCCTCCCCTCGTGGGCCCTGCAACAGGGCCCGGCCCAGCTCCTCCTCGCCCGGTCTGCCTTCCCCTCCATCCTGGGCTGAAGCCCAATGGGTGAGCAGCCCCTGTTCCTCGCCCTGTGCACGTTTTAGTATATCCCGCTCACCTGATTTTTTTCTAGAAATGACTAAGTCCCAGATTATTTACTTTATCATGCCAAGTTTGACCTGCTGTATCTCTCCATCCGTAGCTCCGTTTTGTGCATGTAATATGTCAAATTGTTCGTCTCGACGAGTACTTCATTTCATTCCATTGCATCATTTTCATTTGAGCTCATCTTGATGCCCGAAATGCTGTTGGAAGAGTTCATGTTGATGTTAACCTGCTGAAACTGTTATAACTTGCTCATTTATCATTTTTGCCATGTTTGATGTGTGCATCCTATGAGTATGAGCTCTACATGTATGTTGATCTATGCCATGCCATCTTTCCAGGGGTGTTAACCATGTATTTTTGTGAGTTGTGTGCTGAGTGTATCAAGCTTGCTAAGTAGGGTACTTGCTGTTGTTG
Source organism: Triticum timopheevii (assembly GCA_963921465.1). Lineage (NCBI taxonomy): Eukaryota > Viridiplantae > Streptophyta > Magnoliopsida > Poales > Poaceae > Triticum > Triticum timopheevii. The sequence continues at coordinate 320,500,495 of OY997270.1, forward strand.
TTTTCCTGACAGATTCTGTTATATTTTGTTGCTATGTTAACATGTTGCTACTAATCATTCTATGCATAATCTGGAGATGTCCTATAAACATGTTTTGATATACATGTCATGATCTAGTTGTTTCTGGAGATAGCTCAGTGTTCATGTTTTGTAGTGCTTTACATGTACTTCATGCCCATGCCTTTTGTTATTATGTTGGGGTGCTGTAGCATATTGTTTTGATGCTTGCAATATGCCTAGTTGCTGTGTTGGACAGATTGTTGCTATGACTTGTATAAAGCGTATGTGTTGCACCGTTGCTCCGTTTTGAGTGTGCTCTATATGAAACTTGCTTAGATTTGCATGTTGTTTCATATTACCATGTTGCATCCTTGTTTTGGTGTGTTTGCTTGATGTTTGTATGCATTTTGCATCAGTGCCATGTTTAACTTGTTTTGCTCATATCTTCTAGGCCGTAGCTCCGAATCTAATGAACTTTATATGTAACTTGACTAGAATTTCGTGCAGATCATCTTGGTGCATCTTAACTTGCTGTTTAACAACTTCAACTTAATGTTTATTCAGTTCTGGACCAATTTCGAAATTTGCATATGAGGACTTCCCGGAATTGTTATATGTTGTTTCCGGCCTCATTTAAACTTGCCTTGACGTGTTGTTCTTGTTTGCATCATCTCTTGCCATGAGTAGCCTCATCTAGATTTCTCATGCATCATGCTTGTTGTGCATCATGTCTTGTTCATGTGTGGTGTGTTTACCATGTTGTGTGCTTCTTCTTGTTAGTTCCTGTTTCGTTGCGATCGTGAGGATTCGTTCGTCTACGGTTGGTTCGGCTTCATCCGTTCGTCTTCTTCATGGACTCGTTCTTCTTCCTAGCGGGATTTCAGGCAAGATGACCGCTACCCTGGATCTCACTACTATCATTGCTATGCTAGTTGCTTCGTTCTATCGCTATGCTGCGTTACCTATCTTTTGCTCATCAAGCCTCCCAAATTGCCATGAACCTCTAACCTTTGACACCATTCCTAGCAAACCATTGATTGGCTATGTTACCGCTTTTGCTCAGCCCCTCTTATAGCGTTGCTAGTTGCAGGTGAAGTTGAAGATTGCTCCATGATGGACAGGGTTTTGTTGGGATATCACAATATCTCTTATATTATTAATGCATCTATATATTTGGTAAAGGGTGGAAGGCTCGGCCTTATGCCTGGTGTTTTGTTCCACTCTTGCCCCCCTAGTTTCCGTCATACCGGTGTTATGTTCCCGGATTTTGCATTCCTAACGCGGTCGGGTGATTTATGGGACCCCCTGACAGTTCGCTTTGAATAAAACTTGTCCAGCAAGGCCCAACCTTGGTTTTACCATTTGCCTCACCACCACCTACCTTTCCCTTGGGAGTAATTAACCCAAGGGTCATCTTTATTTTAGCCCCCCCGGGCCAGTGCTTGTCTAAGTTATAACGTCCTCGATGCAGCTATATCTCCCATGTGTCGAAGCACGGCTTAGAGGCATAACCGCATTGAAAGCAATGTCGCAAGTGAGGTAATCTTCACACAACCCATGCAATACATAAGGGAAAGAGATACATAGTTGTCTTACAATCGCCACTTCACACAATTACATGAATAAAGCATTACATCATCCAGATACAAACAAGGTCCGACTACGGAACCAAAATAAAAAAAGAACCCCAAATGCGACAAAGGTCCCCGATCGACCCCAACTGGGCTCCACTACTGATCAACTAGAACGAAACAACACAAAGGGCAAGATCTTCATCGAGCTCCTCCTTGAGCTTGGTTGCGTCACCTGCTCGGTAACATAGGCACCTGCAAACTGGTTTTGGAAGTATCTGGTGAGCCACGAGGACTCAGCAATCCCATTACCATGGGTATCAAGACTAGCAAAGCTTAATGGGAAAGGAAGGGGTAAAGTGGTGAGGTTGCAGCAGCGACTAAGCAAGTATGGTGGCTAACATACGCAAAGAAGAGCGAGAAGAGAACAAGCGGAACGGTCGTGAAGCTAGCAATGATCAAGAGGTGATCCTGAACACCTACTTACGTCAAACATAACCCAAAGACCGTGTTCACTTCCCGGACTCCGCCGAGAAGAGACCATCACGGCTACACATGCGGTTGATGCGTTTTAATTCGGATCTGGTGTCAAGTTATCTACAACCAGACATTAACAAATTCCCATCTGCCACATAACCGCGGGCACGGCTCTCGAAAGTTTATACCCTGCAGGGGTGTCCCAACTTAGCCCATGATAAGCTCTCGCGATCAACGAAGGAATAGACCTTCTCCCAGGAAGACCCGATCAGTCTCGGAATCCCGGTACATCAAGACATTTCGACAATGGTAAAACAAGACCAGCAAAGCCGCCCGATGCGCCGATAATCCCGATAGGAGCTGCACATATCTCGTTCTCAGGGCAACACCGGATGAGACATCCTACGAGTAAAACCAGACCTCGAGTTGCCCCGAGGGGGCCCCGCAGTCTACTCGGTTCGGACCAGCACTTAGACAAGCACTGGCCCGGGGGGGCTAAAATAAAGATGACCCTCGAGAGAGCGACTCCCAAGGGAAAAGTATAGGTGGTGGTGAGGCAAATGGTAAAAGTCAATGTTGGGCCTTGCTGGACAAGTTTTATACAAAGCGAACTGTCAGGGGGGTCCCATAAATCAACCGACCGCGTTAGGAACGCAAAATCCGGGAACATAACACCGGTATGACGGAAACTAGGGCGGCAAGAGTGGAACAAAACACCAGGCATAAGGCCGAGCCTTCCACCCTTTACCAAATATATAGATGCATTAATAATATAAGAGATATTGTGATATCCCCACATAACCCTGTCCACCATGGAGCAATCTTCAACTTCACCTGCAACTAGCAACGCTATAAGAGGGGCTGAGCAAAGCGGTAACATAGCCAAACAACGGTTTGCATAGGAAAGGTGTCAAAGGTTAGAGGTTCATGGCAATATGGGATGGCTTGATAAACAGGTAATAGGTAGCGCAGCATAGCGATAGAACGAAGCAACTAGCATAGCAATGATAGTAGTGAGATCCAGGGCAGCGGTCATCTTGCCTGAAATCCCGCAAGGAAGAAGAATGAGTCCATGAAGGAGATGAAGCCACGAAGACGAACCACACGTAGACGAACGCATCCTCACGATCGCAACGAAATGGGAACTATCGAGAAGAAGCACACAACATAGTAAACACACCACACATGAACGAGACATGATGCACAACAAGCATGATGCATGACAAAGCTACATGAAGCTACTCATGGCAAAAGATGATGCATACAAGAACAACACATCAAGGCAAGTTTAAATGAGGCCGGGAACAACATATAACAATTCCGGTAAGTCCTCATATGCAAATTTCGAAATTGGTCCAGAACTGAATAAACCTTATGTTCAAGTTGTTAAACAGCAAGTTAAGATGCACCATGATGATCTACACGAGATTCTAGTCAAGTTACATATAAAGTTCATTAGATTCGGAGCTACGGCCTAGAAGATATGAGCAAAACAAGTTAAACATGGCATTGATGCAAAATGCACCCAAACATCAAGCGAACACACCAAAACAAGGATGCAACATGATAATATGAAGCTACATGCAAAATCAAGCAAGTTTCATATAGAACACACTCAAAACGGAGCAACGGTGCAACACACACACACTATACAAGTCATAGCAACAATCTGTCCATAACAGAAACTAGGCATCTTGCAAGCATCAAAACAACATGCTACAGCACCCCAACATAATAACAAAAGGCATGGGCATGAAGTACAGGTAAATCATAACAAGACATGAACACCGAGCTATCTCAAGAAACAACTAGAACATGCTCAAAATGACATGGAGATATTGCAAATAATAACAGTTTCAGACTTTAGCAGAAATAACACCAGGTTGCAATGTTTAGAGCTATCAAACAACATGTTACAGGAACATATCATGGCAAACAAAGGCATGGCATGAATCTACTAAAAGCATAGATCAAAAGTCCCTTACTGAACATGAGCCAGAAAGGCATAGAAAATATGATGGCACCCATGTAAACATGGCAAGTTATATTACAGATTCATACATGGCAGAAAAAACAATAAGTAGGCATGTTCGTGAGCTTGTACCACTCACCACAGAGCAATACATGGCATGGCAAGGCACCAACAGTAAGTAGACATGTTTATGAAGCTAAGCATGGCAATAGCAAGTTCATAGGGTGCATGGATCACTAGCAAAACACATGGGAACAAGTGAACTTAATGTAAACTGGCTGACAGCAACATTTTCAAGCAACTTTAGAGCAAGATTACAACATGTTCCAGCAGGCTATAATTGCAACCAAGGGCATGAATAGATAGAGCATGACATGTAGATCAAAACATGTTTATAGAACATCTCCAGATTATGCATAGAATGATTAGTAGAAGCATGTTAACATAGCAACAAAATATAACAGAATCTGCCAGGAAAACAGCAACAGCAACTACCCTACTTAGCAAGCTTGATACACTCAGCACACAACTCACAAAAATACATGGTTAACACTCCTGGAAAGATGGCATGGCATAGATCAACATTCATGTAGACATCAACCTCATAGGATGCACACATCAATCATGGCAAAAATGCTAAAAGAGCAAGTTATAACAGTTTCAGCAGATTAACATCAACATGCACTATTCCAACAGAATTTAGGGCATCAAGATGAGCTCAAATGAAAATGATGCAATGGAATGAAACGATCTACTCGTCGAGACGAACAATTTGACATATTACACGCACGAAACGGAGCTACGGATGCAGAGATGTGATGCAATGAATATGGCATGATTATGTAAGAAAACTGGGACTTAGTGGAATACGGGGTCAACCTCGGGTTTGCTGCACGGATAACGAGGCGGCCGGAACCTCGCCGGAACTTCGCCGGAGTTGACGTCGGAGTGCGGGAGAGGGGCGGAGGAGGCCGGGCGGAGCGAGATCCGGCCGGATCCCACCGGATCCGGACTGGAGGAGGCCGGCGTGGGGCGGAGGCGGCGGTCGGCGGAGCGGGACGCCGATGCTCCGGCGAGGCGCGGCGCTCCGGCGGACGAGGGTTGGTGGGGCTGGCGGGGCGCGCAGGGGAGCCGGGCGGCGCGCGGGGCCGAGGGCGAGGCCGGGCGCGGCGGCGGCGAGCGTGCCCGGCGGGCGGCGGCGCGGGGCGGGAGGTGCCGGCGGGCGGCGGCGCGGGGCGGGAGGTGCCGGCGGGCGGCGGGGCCCGCGGGATCGGGCGGCGGGCGGCTCGGGCCTCGGGGGGGCCTGCTGCGGGCCGCGGCGGGCCGGCGGCGCGGGAGACGGCGGCGCCCACGAGGCACGACCGGATTCGCCGGGGGCGCAGCGGCGGACGTGTCTGGTCCGGTCCGGACATGTCCGGCGCGCGCGGAGGGGGAAATCTAGGGTTTGCCCGTGAATTCGGGGGAGGGGTCTATATATAGAGGTAGAGCGAGCTAGGAGTGTCCAAATGAGGTGCGGTTTTCGGCCACGCGATCGTGATCGAACGACCGAGAGCATGGAGGGGAGTTAGATGGGTTTTGGGCCACTTTGGAAGGGGTGTTGGGCTGCAAACAAAAGAGGCCTTGCGGTTACCCGGTTAATCGTTGGAGTACCAAACGAGCTCCAAATGGCACGAAACTTGACAGGCGGTCTCCTGGTGCTATACCAAGGCCGCTTGGCAAACCTCGGGCCATTCTGAGAAAGTTTAACACCCGCTCACAACGAGAGACAAAAGGGGACGCCGGGTGAGATAGGAGCGCCGGATTGCAAAACGGACAACGGGGAAAATGCTCGGATGCATGAGACAAACACGTATGCAAGATGAAATGCACATGATGACATGATATGAAATGCATATGATGACATGGCAAAGTGCAACACGCAAGCAAATGACATGGCAACGACGGCGAATAACCGGCGGACACCTGGCGCATCGGATCCGGGGCGTTACAACACTCCACCACTACGAGAGGATCTCGTCCCGAGATCTAGGATGGCACCGGAGAGAAATGGAAGAGGAAGAGAAGAGGTAAAACTAAGTTGCTTCTTTGACGAACAAGTGAAACCACAAACTTTGAGAGGTTGAGCAAAATGAAAGAAAGAAAACAACGAAGATGAACATAGTTGAAAACACTCCGTTAGAAAAGAGGAACACGGAGTATTACGAGAATTATAAGGTTGAAAGACATGGAAATAAGAGAAAAGAATATGACCACATTGGTATAATGAGATAGCCAAGGAACAAGAATGGCAGAATTTGGACAGCACTCCGGTAGAAAAGAGAAGAAAACTTGATGAGATGAAAAGATATTGAAGGGATGATACAACACTCCGGTTAAATGGATAAGCCAGAAAAGAACACGATCCTCACAAAATGAGGTGATGAGCGAAGAGAGCAACATCACAATGCCTCCGAAAGAAAGAATAGAAGTAGATCATTGGAATAAAGGGACGGAGAATAAAATGACAACTTCTACCATAAATGAGCTTGGAAAGCACCCTTCAAGAAGGTTATAACAGAGTTGTTGGAAGATCAATATGAAAGGATATGATCCTCCTGGGCTTATGGAAACATCTCAAAACTTGAGGTGAAAATCTGCCACTAACGAAAACAATTGCTTGCTTGAGATCAACGAAGAGATGAAAACTTCTTCCACCAAGAGGATAAAGAGCGAGCTTGGGTCATGCGTAATCACCACAAATAGCAACATTCCCAAAGGAAGGATTTAGGTGAAAATATCCCAAGATAACTCCAACAACGATATTGCTGGATTTAAAATACCTCATTCTTGACAACATATAAATCATGAAACGTGAAGGAAATTGTCAAGAGTGACATAACACCACCTCAAAAGATAAGGTAGAAAGAATTGCACTTCGGAATGCAAGAAGAAGAATACTTGAGCTCCTCAAAACAAAACATGTGTTGAGCACCATGTTTATTTTAGAGTAAAGCTTGAAGGATCATAACTTCAAGAGAAATCTTGAAGAACAATTGAAGAATGAAGAGAATCCTTGATGAACCACCATGTTGAGCCTCCATGAAGAACTCCGGTAATGAAAGGATGATAAAGAGAAAGATAAGTTGAAAACACAAGGTGAAGACTTGCGATGATTTAGATGGAGCTTTGCGACGATAATGCGGAAAACTTGGAACTCCGGAAAAGAAAAGATGAAGCATCTCGAACCGAGAAATGTGACATGATGAATAACTCTAGAAAGAAGAAACTAGACACTTGGATGAAACAATAATAAGTATTACGTTATGCGTATCCTTCACCAATTTAAATTGATGACAAGCAACGGATTTGGCATACTACTTATTCTCGTAGAAAGGATTAAAAGAGATATATCAAAACTTGAGAAGGTCATCAACGAACCACCGGTAGGATCGGAACAACAAATGAATTGATATGATGAACAAGGAAGAGAGATCTTGAAAGAGCCACCGTAAGAATTGAAAATGAAAGTAGGAAAGGCACAATTCACCGGGAAGAATTGGAAAACGAATGAAAATATTTGAGGGGATTTAGATACATGAGAACGAAGAGAACATGAACTGATTAGAGGATATTTGAACGAATCACCGGTAAGATTTGGATAACGATAGCTACACGCTGAGAATGAAGAATTATGACATCGTGGCCTTCGGAGGAAAGAAATGGAAACAACTCATGAAATACTCCGGATGGTAAGAAAAGAATTCTCACAATCGAAAACAATTATGAGAGGATGGCATCAAGCTAGAACCTTGAATCTTGAAGAGAATAGAGCAAGATTAAAGAGAAGCTCTTCTTCGGTCTTCAAATGATGAGAATGACAACGAGAAACAACACCAAGAATTATTGAGGCACACCGGAAGAATCAAAAGCGAAGAGGTTGAGCCAACTATGAAAAGAATTTGAAAGATCTTGGAGAAAAGCATTTGACTGATGATAAGTCATTCTTACGTCAAACTTGGAAAAGAATTTGGGATAGCTCCGGAATAATTAGAAGAGTCAGGTAAGATCCTGGGAAAAGATCTGTGGGTTAGGACCCACTCAAAAGAAAACACTGTTGGAAATGATTTAAAAGAGATGTTGCACCGGTTGAATTAAATGACTTGAATGAGATACCAATCTCGAAAGAGCTTGAATGAATGCAGAGTGGAAACACGAATCTTCAAGATATCTTGAGCACTCCGGAATAACAAATAGCGAGAAGTAGAATGATAATGAGGTGCACCGGTATGAGAAGACATTGAAATGAGGAAAAAGGTATGATGAATATCGAAAGCTTGAATAGGATCCACCGGAGAAGAAACAACAATGAAGGATGATGAACTTGAAACTGTTGAGCATCTTCATGGGAAATCACTGGATAAGAACATCGAAAGAAAAGAATGAAGAGACTCCACATGAATAAATGGATACTTGATTAAAATAAATGAGTCCTTGGAGAAAAGGGTGGGAGGGTGGGAGAAAACAAAGGAAACTTGAGACGGTTGAAACAAACACCGTTGAGAAAACTTAGAATTGATCTTGCGGATGTTGAAATGATCGGATCCACTTGAAGAGAAACACGTCTGTTGAAAAGGGTTGACATGACAATCTCGATTGTCAAGAAGGATTGGTATTCACATCGGAGTATGAGAACACCATTTCGGAAAGGTATGGAATCAACACTTGTCATTGAAGCAACTCGAATACCACAACTCAAAACAAAAACAAAGGACTGGCTTGCAGAATAAGCCGGAACAAACATATGATAGAGATTTACCCAATCCCATATCATGCATCTGTCGAAAAGATATTCTAGGAGCTACTTGAATTCCCACCTATAAAACTCCCGAAACTTTCTGGTTATGCAATCTGGTGTTGGGGATACAGGGGAAGCAATATATCTCACCCAAACTAACAATCCCTACATCCAGCTGTATCCATCTGTCAACACATAACCAAGAAACCTTCGGAAATCGTGTACCTCAACCTTCGAAAAGCATCCGTTATACGAGTCATGGCAATACTCCCGTACTCACCTCAGTACTGGGTTATCGGGGTTATCTCACCAACAACTGCATAAAAGAGATTTTCGATGTCGGCGTACTAAACTCAGGTATTCCAGAACTGCAACGATAAAATTATGACGACAACACCTCAGAGCTCAACTCCCCGGGACACTTCCACTAAACCCCTGACAGGAGGCACCAAGACAATGTTCTCATCATAAAACCATCGGAACGATTCCAAGATACCCGCGTGATCCTAAATTTTTTTTAGTGAAATTTGAGAAGAGAAAAGTCAAAACTCTACGTCAGGAGACCTCACCAGAGCGACGAAGGGACTGAGGAGTAAAAAGAATTCCTAACTCTCCGATATATATAATCCTAAATGACTCAAAACATTTTTCTAGACACAACTCGGCCGCTAAAAACGATCAAGCAGTGGGGCTCCTAAGGTCGGGGAAGGCTCTGATTACCAACTTATAACGCCCTCGATGCGGCTATAAAGCATTACATCATCCAGATACAAACAAGGTCCGACTACGGAACCAAAATAAAAGAAGAACCCCAAATGCGACAAAGGTCCCCGATCGACCCCAACTGAGCTCCACTACTGATCAACTAGAACGAAACAACACAAAGGGCAAGATCTTCATCGAGCTCCTCCTTGAGCTTGGTTGCGTCACCTGCTCGGTAACATAGGCACCTGCAAACTGGTTTTGGAAGTATCTGGTGAGCCACGAGGACTCAGCAATCCCATTACCATGGGTATCAAGACTAGCAAAGCTTAATGGGAAAGGAAGGGGTAAAGTGGTGAGGTTGCAGCAGCGACTAAGCAAGTATGGTGGCTAACATACGCAAAGAAGAGCGAGAAGAGAACAAGCGGAACGATCGTGAAGCTAGCAATGATCAAGAGGTGATCCTGAACACCTACTTACGTCAAACATAACCCAAAGACCGTGTTCACTTCCCGGACTCCGCCAAGAAGAGACCATCACGGCTACACACGCGGTTGATGCGTTTTAATTCGGATCTGGTGTCAAGTTATCTACAACCGGACATTAACAAATTCCCATCTGCCACATAACCGCGGGCACGGCTCTCGAAAGTTTATACCCTGCAGGGGTGTCCCAACTTAGCCCATGACAAGCTCTCGCGATCAACGAAGGAATAGACCTTCTCCCAGGAAGACCCGATCAGTCTCGGAATCCCGGTACATCAAGACATTTCGACAATGGTAAAACAAGACCAGCAAAGCCGCCCGATGCGCCGACAATCCCGATAGGAGCGGCGGACGTGTCCGGTCCGGTCCGGACATGTCCGGCGCGCGCGGAGGGGAAAAATCTAGGGTTTGCCCGTGAATTCGGGGGAGGGGTCTATATATAGAGGTAGAGGGAGCTAGGAGTGTCCAAATGAGGTGCGGTTTTCGGCCACGCGATCGTGATCGAACAACCGAGAGCATGGAGGGGAGTTAGATGGGTTTTGGGCCACTTTGGAAGGGGTGTTGGGCTGCAAACAAAAGAGGCCTTGCGGTTACCCGGTTAACCGTTGGAGTACCAAACGAGCTCCAAATGATACGAAACTTGACAGGCGGTCTACTGGTGCTATACCAAGGCCGCTTGGCAAACCTCGGGCCATTCCGAGAAAGTTTAACACCCGCTCACAACGAGAGACAAAAGGGGACGCCGGGTGAGATAGGAGCGCCGGATTGCAAAATGGACAACGGGGAAAATGCTCGGATGCATGAGACGAACACGTATGCAAGATGAAATGCACATGATGACATGATATGAAATGCATATGATGACATGGAAAAGTGCAACATGCAAGCAAATGACATGGCAACGACGGCGAATAACTGGCGGACACCTGGCGCATCGGATCCGGGGCGTTACATAAGTGTTGGTCTGAACTGAGCAGCCTGCGGGGCCACCTCGGGGAAACTCGAAGTCTGGTTTTACTCGTAGCTTGACTTATCCGGTGTTGCCCTGAGAACGAGATATGTGCAGCTCCTATCGGGATTGTCGGCGCATCGGGCGGCTTTGCTGGTTTTGTTTTACGATTGTCGAAATGTCTTGTAAACCGGGATTCCGAGACTGATCGGGTCTTCCTGGGAGAAGGTCTATTCCTTCGTTGATCGTGAGAGCTTGTCATGGGCTAAGTTGGGACACCCCTGCAGGGTTTAAACTTTCGAGAGCCGTGCCCGCGGTTATGTGGCAGATGGGAATTTGTTAATGTCCAGTTGTAGATAACTTGACACCAGATCCGAATTAAAACGCATCAACCGCATGTGTAGCCGTGATGGTCTCTTCTCGGCGGAGTCCGGGAAGTGAACACGGTTTCTGTGTTATGTTTGACGTAAGTAGGTGTTCAGGATCACCTCTTGATCATTACTAGTTGACGGCCGTTCCTTTGCTTCTCTTCTCGCTCTTATTTGCGTATGTTAGCCACCATACATTGCTTAGTCGCTGCCGCAACCTCACCACTTTACCCCTTCCTTTCCCATTAAAAGCTTTGCTAGTCTTGATACCCATGGTAATGGGATTGCTGAGTCCTCGTGGATCACAGATTACTAAAACAACAGTTGCAGGTACATGTTATGCGATGATCATGACGCGAGAGCGATGTTGCTTGTTTTGGAGTTTCTTCTTCTGCTTCTTCGATCGGGGAATAGGTTCCAGGTCGGCAGGCTGGGCTAGCAGGGTGGATATTGTTTGAGTTTCTGTTTATGATTTATCCGTAGTCGGATGTTGTTCTTGTATGTTGTGATGTTGTATTCGTGTGGCATTGTATGCCTCTTGTATGTATCCCCATCTATTATGTAATGTTGATGTAATGATATCCACCTTGCAAAAGAGTTTCAATATGCGGGTCTATCCTTGGTGGGACCTTCGAGTTCCTTTTGGATAGGGTCGCATATTGGGCGTGACACACGCCCTACAGGGGGGGAGCCCCCCTGTCTCGTGGACAGGCCCTGGGCCCCCTAGCATTAATTCTTTCGCCAAAAGTTCTTATTAATTCCAAAAAGTGCCTCCGTGGATTTCCAGGACATTCCGAGAACTTCTCTTTTCTACACATAAAACAACATCATGGTAGTTCTGCTGAAAACAGCGTCAGTCCGGGTTAGTTTCATTCAAATCATGCAAGTTAGAATCCATAACAAGGGCAAAAGTGTTTGGAAAAGTAGATACGTTGGAGACATATCATTTATCTGGATGAACCAGAAACACAATCGTAGTAGTTCTCCCTTTACTACTTAGCCTAACAAGCAGAACGTAAGGCAGTAATCACAGGAACCGGGCGACCCAACTATTGACCGAAGACATGATTCGGAGCCGATGCATGTAATGCTATATTCGGGATGCCAAATTGTACTATAAAAGTGTTCGGACTGATTTTACTTTTAAGAAATGTGTGTGGCTCAATAGAGCCCCTAGCGATTTAAGTCGCACCGAGGTGTACATGACAATCGGACGAAAAAGAGGGAAATACAGATTAAGAAATAAGCCAGTACCGTATAGGTTGGGCTAAAAACTGTTTCCATTATAGTCTGATTGATACGTCAAGACGTATTTGTACAAATAATGCAATAAGCATGGAGGCTATTTTTCATGCCAAGCACAAGGAAAAGCTCTGTACAGGTCCTAAAAAGGAAGAGGTGATCTTTAAAGATCCTTTAGATACTCTGCCACACGTCTGCAGTGCTTTTCTCCTTGGTGTATTATCCTTCGAGAGGATCAACGATCAGGTTCTCATAAGGGGCCTGGAAAAAGGGCTCGTGGTACCATCAAAAGGTGATGTGGGTTGTAAGGAACCTGAAAAAATAAAAAATAAGAAAAAAAAAAGATATGAGGGTCCAGATGGGGTCGAGCCGTATTGTGGACTTTATCTTTACTATGCCTCCATCTTTGCCCATGTTATCTTTAGTGCGTAATTATGTACACGCGGTACATGTGCTGCAACTCAGTTGGGGCTGAGACGGAGGCCGAATTGCTAATCGAGCTCCTGATGAGCTGGACTATCATTCTGCAGGGTAGTCCGGACTCATTTGACAGCGTTTGGGGGATTGACCGCCAATGTAATATTTGGCTTGATAAGGCCGCCCTGTACTTCCGTTGTAAGGGCCGCAGTATGCTCCTCAGTACAGAGGGAGCGTTCCATGTTTCCATTGACTGTTATAACACCCTGTGGTCCGGGCATCTTGAGTTTGAGATAGGCATAGTGTGGGACCGCATTGAAGCGAGCGAACATGGTTCGTCCGAGCAGTGCATGGTAGCCACTGCGGAAAGGGATGATGTCAAAGATCAAGTCTTCGCTTCGGAAGTTGTCTGGCAAACCAAAGACGACCTCCAATGTGATTGAGCTCGTGCAGCGGACTCTACACCTGGTATACTCCTTTAAAGGTAGTTTTGGTGGGCTTGATTCTTGACGGATTAATACCCATTTTGCGCGCTGTGTCCTGATAGAGCAGGTTAAAGCTGCTACCGCCGTCCATGAGGACTCATGTGAGGTGGAATCCATCAATAATTGGGTCGAGGACCAACGCGGCCGAACCTCCGTGACAGACACTAGTCGGATGGTCTCTACAATCGAAAGTTATCGGACAGGCTGACCATGGGTTGAATTTTGGGGCGGCTAGCTCTATCACATAGACATCCCTTAACGCGCGCTTCCGCTTCCGCTGGGGATGTGAGTAACGTATATAATATTCACCGTTTTGACCTCGGGGGGAAATTTCTCTTGTCCCCCTGTGTTCTGTGGGCGAGGCTCCTCATCGTCGTCCTCGCTGGGCGACCCTTTCTCCTTATGTTCGGATTTAACTTACCGGTCTGTTTAAAGACCCAACAACTTATGTTGGTATGGTTGGCAGGCTTGTCGGCGGTGCCATGAATCTGGCAGGGTCGATCGAGTATTCGGTCCAAGCTGGATGAACCGTCTTTGTTTCTTTTGAATGGCTTCTTCTGTTGACCGGACTTGGAGCCACTGAATCCGGCGTTGACCGCCGTGTCTTTGGTATTGTCATTGTTGCTTCGACGCTTGTTTTTGTTGTGTCGGGGCCTGCCATTGCCATTTTTGGCTTCGAAAGTGCCAGGGTCGCTGGTACTGTTACTGCTACGGGCTAGCCAACTATCTTCTCCCGCGCAAAAGCGGATCATGAGAGTTGTAAGGGCTGCCATGGACTTCAGCTTCTCTTGGCCGAGGTGTCGGGCGAGCCATTCATCGCAGATGCTGTGTTTAAAGGCCGCTAGGGCTTCGGCGTCCGGACAGTCGACAATCTGGTTCTTTTTAATTAGGAACCTAGTCCAGAATTTTCTGGCTGACTCTCCGGGCCACTGGACTATATGACCGAGGTCATCGGCGTCCGGAGGCCGGATATAAGTGCCTTGGAAGTTGTCTCTAAAGGCATCTTCCAAGTCTTCCCAGCTTCCAATAGAGTTTTCTGGGAGGCTATTTAATTAGTGCCGAGCTTGTTGGGGATATGACTATTGGATATGACCCGCCCAGGAGGGGCCGGGTTATCCTGATGGCGGTTCACCTAAGACAAAGCCCAAGAGTATGTTGATGATGGCGGTTCATGGAGGAGGCCTGTTAAAGGGCCCAAATCGAGAAGCGGCTTAAGGCCCATGAGTATAAACCACCATGTATATGTAACTTGTATTATAAGGCATGTAAGATAAGTCACCGAGCCGGACACATTGTATGAGCCGGCCAGGACTCTGTAGGCCGCAGGGCATCAACCCATGTATATAAGGGGACGACCCGGCAACGGTTCAAGGGGGAAGACAACAAATCGAAAGCCGAGCAAAGCGTATTTGCTCCCTGGCAATTGAAACCCTAGCAATACCACCTCAAACTGGATTAGGCTTTTACCTTCACCGCAAGGGGCCGAACCAGTATAAACTCCTCGTGTCCTTTGTCCCGTTTAACCCCTTTATGCTAACCTCGTCGCAATGGCTCCACAACTAAGTCCTTCTATGGGGACATCTGCCGTGACAATTCCACGACAGTTGGCGCCCACCATGGGGCCAGCGCACGGTGGTTTTTGAGTTCTTGAAGGGCAGCGTCGAAGGGATCAAGGGATACGCCATGGGCCGGATGACCAAGAGTCATCGCGGCAAGCTCTACATCGACGATGCAGGCTGGGGCCCCGAGGCCGGCTCAATTGAGTACGGGTACCAAGTCCCCTTTGGCGGAATCCATGTCTTCATCGGCAAGATCGGCGAACCGGGCCCTGAGTCGGACATCTACACCGACATCATCGAGACGGCTCAGCGTGCACGACCCGCCTAGGTCAAGCTCGCTGTGAAGCATGCCTTTGTTGGATGTATCCATGGGGCTGAATTGGAAGGCTCTGTGTCTGGCGGTGAGACGACCATCTACTCTGATGGTGAATCGTCCACGGGCGAGACTGACTCGTTGTATCAACTACAAGATGGACGGCTTGGGGGCTGTTCTGATGGCAATAGTATTCCGGACCCCCATGAGCCACCGAACAGAGTGGCGATCTTCATGGCTGGCACACAGCCGGTTCTCGGCTCGACAGCCCCCGGGGCCATGACTTCCAGTGCAGCAAGAGTGACGGCAACGGGTGCTGGTGGTTCAACGCACCCACCGGCTCAAGTTTTAACAGATCTGTTGGAAGCTTTCGCGACTCTAATGGAGACAGATGTAACTCCAGACAACCAGGAGCAGCACAAGGCAGAAGTGGCCAAGTTGCGGGATGAGATAGAGCAAGCTATGGCGGAATCGGCAGCAGAACGGGCCGTCTTGAACGCCCAAGCACAACGGATTCAAGTAGATTCATACCGGCTTATGGTGGATCACAACGCTTCGAACGAAGTTTTGAGGAGAAAGCGCCAGAGTCGTCTGCCCTCGATTTATGAGTCAAGGAACCTCTTTAACACACCCGGAGCGGGAGCTAGTAGCCCAACGGTGATAAACCAGATGGTTGAGGCACCCGGAGGTGGAGTGTCGGGTCAGCTGCGCGCGGCAGGTTCTCCGCATATGAATAACACCCCGCCTCAGCATGTAGTGACACTGCCGGGTCATTACTCCACCCCTCTAGACAACATGATTGCTGCATCTACGTGATTGGTGGCTCTGCCGGTCGATGTGAGAATCCAACGGCGATTGAAACCAGAAGGGCCAGGGAGCTTCTTGAAACGACTTTGATACTGCAGTAGGCCTATTCTTATAGTTGTGACCGAATTCATTTGACCCCTCGTCCAAGCCGGAGCTACAGTAGGCACATTGACTCGCCAACCGCTTCGAGTATTGAGCGACGTCGTAACCAACCTCATGGTCATGACCCAGCGTGCAATGGTGCTAATGCACATGATTTGGTGGATCAGGGCAGAGCACGCCGGGAGGCCGAGCTGGTGGCTCACCAGCACGCGCCGGTTTACCCGACGACTTCAGTTGAGGCGGGTGTAACTTCTAGGGCTTTCAGAGTGCCGTGTCTGACGGCGGCTCTACAGAACGAGCGTCCGCCCAAGGACTTCAAAGGCCCTCGCAAGGTGCCCAATTACACAGCAGATCAGCCCCCTGAGGCTTGGGTGGAAAGTTATGAGATGGCTATGGAGATGCTGGATGTTAGTGAGGCTGCATACGCTAAGTACTTCACCATGATGTTGGAGGGGACGACTCGTACCTAGTTGAAGGGGCTGCCAGCTAACTCCATTGGGTCATGGGCAGAGCTGAAGGCCCAGTTCATCCAGAATTTCAAAGATACATGCAAGCAGCCTATGTCGATCGTAGATTTGGCTTCTTGTGTTCAAGCTGAGGGCGAGTCAACGACCAGCTGGGTGCGCCGGGTCTTGACTATAATACATTCTTCAGATAACATCAATGTCGGCTCGACGATTCTAATGTTGGAGAAAAATTGTCGTTTTGTTCCACTTAAGCAGAAGCTTGGGCGGCTTAAGCGTCATTGCAACGACATGGGGGATCTTATGGTGGCTCTTGTTAAGTATGCCGACTCTAATGGTACCATGGACCCCGACTCTGAGGATGAAAGATCGGGAAAGGGAAAGAAGAGTAGCGACATGAAGGGACAGCAGTACAACCCTGCCAATCAGGGCGGCAATGGTAAGCGCAAAGCTGATGATTTTGTGGCTAACACCGGTGTGCACAATTATAATTAGCGTCATAAGGGACCGCCGGTTCGAGGGACAAGGTTTGTCCTTGATGAAATGTTAAATCAGCCATGTCCAAAACACGGAACAGATCAGAAGCTGGCTACTCTTTTGTGGAAGGATTGTAGCATAATGAGACACTTTAGGGAGTCCATCCAGCGCAACCATGGCTCGAACGGCGGATCAGGGTCCGGCTCTCGTGGTCCAGGTCATGGAGGCGGCGGCTCAAATTCTGGGTTTCAAGGCAACGACAACCATGATGGCTATAACCAGCAGAATAATCAGGGGAATCAACAGCAGCAGCAGTTCGGTTATCAGAGCAACCCTATGCAATTGAATAGTGCAAAATATCACGTCTTCACCACCAGCTTGTGTAAGCGCGATCAAAAGCTTCATAAGAGGGTAGTAAATTCTGTTGAGCCAGCGGTGCCACGTTATTTGCGGTGGTCAGAACGGCCTATTGTGTGGAGCTGTGAGGATCATCCACCCCGGGTTGATAATCCGCATCTCTTGGTTCTGGTGGTGGCGCCTCAAGTTGGGGGCTATAAGTTTACTAAGGTACTCATGGATGGAGGCAACAACATTAACATACTTTATTATGAGACCTTCCGTCGCATGGGACTGACTGATAAGAATCTTAAACCGTCAAACACTGTTTTCCATGGTGTGATGCCGGGTAAGTCAGCCTACCCAGTGGGTAAGATATCTTTGGAAGTTGCCTTTGGAGATGAGCATGATTCCAGGTCTGAGACTTTAACTTTCGAGGTGGTCAAGATCAAGAACCCTTATCATGTCTGTTTGGGCGGCGGGCTTATGCCAAGTTCATGGCGAGGCCTTGTTATGTTTATTTGCATCTTAAGATGCTGGGTCATAAGGGCACCATCACCATGCACGAGAGTCGAAAGGTGGCTTTGGAGTGTGAAGAAGGTGATGCCGCATATGCTGAATCAGTTTGTGCAATGGAATAGCTAAAATCTTACAAGGATAATGTTGACCCAACAGACATGACGTCCTTGAAAAAGCCAACTACGGAGCATGATCCTTTGCTAAAGTTTAATTCGGTGGATGACACTAAATTGGTTGACTTTGTCCCTGGCGACTCATCTAAGCAGTTCAGCATCAGCGCTAATCTGGATCCGAAATAGGAAAGCGCGTTCATCGAGTTCATTCGTGAGAATTGGGACATCTTTCATGGAAGCCTTCAGACATGTCGGGTGTACCGAGGGAACTTGCTAAGCACACTCTTAGTATTGATCCAAAGTTTAAGCCGGTCAAGCAGTTTCTTCGCTGATTTAACAAGGAGAGGCGGAAGGACATTGGTGAAGAGGTGGCCCGGCTCTTAGCGGTCGGGTTTATTGTTGAAGTTTTCCATCCTAGTGGTTGCTAACCCAGTGTTGGTGCTTAAGAAGAATGGCACTTGGCGAATGTGTGTGGATTACACGGACTTAAACAAGGCTTGTCCGGCTGATCCGTTTGCTCTCCCTCGTATTGATCAAATCATCGATGCTACGGCGGGTTGTGAGCGTTTGAGTTTTTTGGATGCTTATTCTGGTTATCATCAGATCAAGATGACAATTAAGGACTAGGAGAAGACAACTTTCATTACTCCGTTTGGAGCCTTCTGCTATGTGTCTATGCCTTTTGGGCTCAAGAGTGCCCATGCGACTTACCAGCGGTGTGTGCAAAATTGCCTTCACAATCAGATTGGGCGTAATGTTCATGCTTATGTAGATGACATTGTGGTGAAATACAGGAAGAAGGAGACCTTGATTGATGATTTGAGGGAGACATTTGACAATCTCCGGGTCTACAAGATGATGCTTAACCCGACCAAGTGTGTTTTTGGCATACCAGTAGGCAAGCTCTTGAGCTTTCTAGTTTCTAACAAAGGCATTGAAGCTAACCCAGAGATGATCAAAGCCATTACTTCATTTGCTAAGCCGGCGTGTGTTCATGATGTTCAACTTGGCGGGTCGTATTGCGGCTCTAAGCCGGTTCATATGCCGGCTGGGTGAGAAGGTTATTCCTCTTTATCAGATGATGAAGAAGACATATCATTTTATTTGGAGTGATGCTGCTAATCAAGCATTTGAGGATCTGAAGAAACAGTTGGCTGACCCGCCCGTGCTTGCTGCCCCTATTGATAAGGAGCCTCTGTTGTTATAAGTGGCTGCTAATAGCCAGGCTATCAGTGTAGCTATTGTGGTGGAAAGGAAAGAAGCAGGCAAGGAATACCCGGTTCAACGGCCAATTTACTACATCAGTGAGGTGCTTATTGAGTCCAAGCAGAGATATCCACACTGGCAGAAGCTTGTGTATGGGGTTTTCATGGCAAGCCGGAAGCTTAAGCAATATTTCCAGGGTCATCCTATTACTGTGGTTAGCTCTGCTCCTTTAGGAGACATCATCAAAAATAGGGAAGCCACATGCCGGGTTGCAAAATGGGCCATTGAGATTGGACCTCATGGTTTAAAGTATGTTCCTCGTACGGCCATCAAGTCCCAAGTACTTGTGGATTTCATCAATGATTGGACAGAGTTGCAGGCGCCTGAGGAAAAGCCGGATAACACATATTGGACTATTCACTTTGATGGATCCAGGCAGTTGGAAGGCTCGGGGGCTGGAGTTGTCTTGACTTCCCCACGAGGTGATAAATTTTCTTATGTTCTCCGGTTAATGTTTCCTTGTACTAACAATACAGCTGAGTATGAGGCCTTACTCCATGGTCTTCGGATGGCTAAATAGATGAATTTTAGCCGGGTGAGGTGTTTTGGCGATTCAGATCTGGTGGCTCAGCAAGTCTCTGGCACCTGGGATTCCAAGGATCTACTCATGGCGGCTTATCGCCGAGAGGTTGATGCTATTGCGGGTCATTTCAAGGGTTATCAAGTTGAGCATATTGATCGTAGGAAGAATGAGGCGGCTGATAATTTAAGCCGGTTAGGGTCTAAGCGTAAGCTGGTGCCACCTAACATGTTCCTGGATATTTTGCTTAACCCTTCTGTCAAATTACCTACAGAAAAGGATCTTGCTGTCCCTGACCCGGAAGCACAATTGGAGGCGGCTTTTTCATGCTATTCCTGATTGGACAGTTCCATATTTGGCTTACATGACCCAGGGTGAGTTGCCAAAGGATGAAATCTTGGTCAGGCAGATAACCCGACGGTCTAAGTCAATGTCAATTGTCAATGGGGAGTTGCACCATCGCAGCGTCACAGGGGCGTTTCAGCGTTGCATCTCTCCTGAAGAAGGTTGTAAGATTCTGCGAGAGATTCACGAAGGAGATTGTGGTCATCATGTCGGCTATAAATCTCTTGTAGCCAAGGCTTTTCGTCATGGGTTCAATTGGTTGATGGCTCATGCTGATGCTGAGGATTTGGTAAGCAAATGTGATGGTTGTCAGAAATTTTCGTGACGAGCTCATGTACCGGCTCAAGAATTAAGGATGATTCCAATTACTTGGCTGTTTGCAACTTGGGGGCTTGATATGGTTGGGCCTTTTAAGAGGTCCAAGGATAAGAAGACCCACCTTTTGGTGGCTGTTGATAAGTTTACTAAGTGGGTCGAAGCAGAGCCGGTTAGTAAGTGTTATGCAGCAACGGCGGTTCAATTCATGAAGAAGGTGATCTCCCGCTTTGGCTTTCCACACAACATTATAACAAATAATGGAACTAATCTTTCTAAAGGCACCATGAAAGAATTTTGTCAACGGGAGCATATCCGACTTGACGTTTCCTCTGTGGCTCACCCTCATTCCAATGGTCAGGCAGAACGAGCAAATCAAGAAATTCTCTGAGGTATCAAGCCCCGGCTCATGGTTCCTTTGCAAAGAACGCCAGATTGTTGGGTAGAGGAGTTGCCCTCAGTGTTATGGAGCATCAATACGACCCCCAACAGGTCTACGGGTTACACACCTTTTTTCATGATTTATGGGGCAGAGGCGGTTCTCCCTAGTGACATCCGTCACGATTCACCCCGGGTGGCGGCTTATGTTGAAGCTAACAATGAAAAGGCACATCAAGATGCACTTGACCTATTGGATGAGGAGTGTGATCTCATGGCGGCTCGTTCGGCGATTTATCAGCAAGACCTACGACATTATCATAGCCGCCGGGTCAAAACCAGAAGCTTTCAAGAAGGCGACTGCTACGTCTTGAGCTTGTTGCGTTGGTTTTCCTTGAAGAGGAAAGGGTGATGCAGCAGAATAGCGTAAGTATTTCCCTTAGTTTTTGAGAACCAAGGTATGAATCCAGTAGGAGGCTCCTCAAAAGTCCCACGCACCTACACAAACAAACAAAGAACTCGCAACCAACGCAATAAAGGGGTTGTCAATCCCTTCACGGCCACTTGCGAAAGTGAGATCTGATAGAGATAGTATGATAAGATAAATATATTTTTGGTATTTTGTAATATAGATGCAAAAAGTAAAGATGCAAATAAAAGTAGATTGAAAGCTTATATGATAAAAGATAGACCCGGGGGCCATAAGTTTCACTAGTGGCTTTTCTTAAGATAGTATAAGTATTACGGTGGGTGAACAAATTACTGTCGAGCAATTGATAGAAAAGCGAATAATTATGAGATATATCTAGGCATGATCATGTATATAGGCATCACGTCCGTGACAAGTAGACCGACTCCTGCCTGCATCTACTACTATTACTCCACACATCGACCGCTATCCAGCATGCATCTAGAGTATTAAGTTCATAAGAACAGAGTAACGCATTAAGAAGATGACATGATGTAGAGGGATAAACTCAAGCAATATGATATAAACCCCATCTTTTTATCCTCGATGGCAACAATACAATACGTGCCTTGCAACCCTTTCTGTCACTGGTTAAGGACACCGCAAGATTGAACCCAAAGCTAAGCACTTCTCCCATGGCAAGAAAGATCAATCTAGTAGGCCGAACCAAACTGATAATTCGAAGAGACTTGCAAAGATAACTCAATCATACATAAAAGAATTCATAGAAGATTCAAATATTTCTCATAGATAAACTTGATCATAAACCCACAATTCATCGGATCTCGACAAACACACCGAAAAAAGAGTTTACATCAAATAGATCTCCACAAGAGAGGGGGAGAACATTGTATTGATATCGAAAAAGAGAGAAGAAGCCACTAGCTAATAACTATGGACCCGAAGTTCTGAGTAAACTACTCACAACTCATCGGAGGGGCTATGGTGTTGATGTAGAAGTCCTCCGTGGTCGATTCCCCCTCTGGCGGAGCGCCGACAAAGGCTCCAAGATGGGATCTCACGGACACAGAAGGTTACGGCGGTGGAAATTGTTCTTCGTTGGCTCCCTGGATGTTTTCGGGGTACGTAGGTATATATAGGAGGAAGAAGTACGTCGGTGGCCGCTCGAGGGGCCTAGGAGACAGGGGGCGCGCCCTATAGGGGTGGGCGCGCCCTGCTATCTCCTGGCCGCCTCGTTCGCTTCTTGACTTGCACTCCAAGTTCTCCGGATCATGTTCATTCCAAAAATCACGCTCCCGAAGGTTTCATTCCGTTTGGACTCCATTTGATATTCCTTTTCTTCGAAATACTGAAATGGGCAAAAAAAACAGCAATATGGGCTGGGCCTTCGGTTAGTAAGTTAGTCCCAAAATGATATAAATATGTAAAATAAAGCCCATAAACATCCAAAAGGGGTAATATAATAGCATGGAACAATCAAAAATTATAGATATGTTGGAGACGTATCAAGCATCCCCAAGCTTAATTCCTGCTCGTCCTCGAGTAGGTAAATGATAAAAACAGAATTTTTGATGTGGATTACTACTTAGCATAATTCCCAATGTAATTTTCTTTATTGTGGCATGAATGTTCAGATCCAAATGATTCAAAATAAAAGTTTATGTTGATAAAAGAAATAGTAACACTTCAAGCATACTAATAAAAGCGATCATGTCTTCTCAAAATAACATGGCTAAAGAAAGTTCATCCCTACAAAATCATATAGTTAGTCTATGTTTCATTTTCATCACACAAAATACTCCCATCAAGAACAACCCCGGTTTCAGCCAAGCAATTGGTTCATACTTTTTAACGCGCTTCAGCCTTTTCCAACTCTCACGCAATACATGAGCGTGAGCCATGGATATAGCACTATGGGTGGAATAGAATATGATGATGGAGGTTGTGTGGAGAAGATAAAAAAGAAAGTCTCACATTGACAAGGATAATCAACGGGCTATGGAGATGCCCATCAATTGATGTCAACATGAGGAGTAGGGATTGCCAAGGAACGGATGCACTAGAGCTATAAATGAATGCTCAACAAAACAAAACTAGTGGGTGTGCATCCAACTTGCTTGCTCACGAAGACCTAGGGCATTTGAGGAAGCCCATCGTAGGAATATACAAGCCAAGTTCTATAATGAAAAATTCCCACTAGTATATGAAAGTGACAACATATGAGACTCGCTATATGAAAAACATGGTGCTACTTTGAAGCACAAGTGTGGAAAAAGAGATATTAACATTGCCCCTTTTTATTTCTTTTTCTTTTTTTTCTTTTTTTGGGCCTTTTTTTTCTTTTGGCCTTTCTTTTTTTCTTTGGGACAATGCTCTAATAATGATGATCATCACACTTTTATTGATTACAACATAGGAATTACAACTCGAAACTAGAGCAAGATATGACTCTATATGAATGCCTCCGGCGGTGTACCTGGATGGTGCAATGAACCAAGAGTGACATGTATGAAAAATTATGCATGGTGGCTTTGCCACAAATACAATGTCAACTACATGATCATGCAATGGCAATATGACAAAAGTAATGTATGTCATGATGATGATGAACGGAACGGTGGAAAGTTGCATGGCAATATATAGGTATGGTGGCTATTTTGAGGAAGATATAAGGAGGTTTATGTGTGATAGAGCGTATCGTATCACAGGGTTTGGATGCACCGGTGAAGTTTGCACCAACTCTCACGGTGAGAAAGGGCAATGCACGGTACCGAGGAGGCTAGCAATGGCGGAAAGGTAAAAGTGCGTATAATCCATGGACTCAACATTAGTCAGAAGAACTCATATACTTATTGCAAAAGTTTTATTAACCCTTGAAGCAAAGTACTACTACGCATGCTCCTAGGGGGGAGGTTGGTAGGAGTTAACCATCACGCGCCCCCGACCTCCACTCAAGGGAAGGCAATCAAAAGAGCACTCCATGCAATAAATTTGTTACACAACTTTTACCATATGTGCATGCTACGGGACTTGCTAACTTCAACACAAGCATTCTTTAAATTCATAATCACCAAACAAGCATGACTTTAATATCACTACCTCCATATCTCAAAACAATTATCAAGTATCAAATTGATGATACCATCCAATTCACTTCCTATGATAGTTTTTATTATACCCAACTTGGATGCCTACCATTCTAGGACCAATATTATAACCATAGCAAATACCATGCTGTTCTAAAAGACTCTCAAAATAATATAAGTGAAGCATGAGAGACTAGCAATTTCTACAAAATCAAGCCACCGCCATGCTCTAAAAGATATAAGTGAAGCACTAGAGCAAAAACTATCAAGCTCAAAAGATATAAGTGAAGCACATAACATATTCTAACAAACTCAATCAAGTAGGATTCTCCCAAAAGGTGTGTACAACAAGGATGATTGTGGTAAACTAAAAATCAAAGACTAATATAATACACTCCAAGCAAAACACATATCATGTGGCAAATAAAAATATAGCTCCAAGTAAAGTTACCAATGAACGAAGACGAAAGAGGGGATGCCTTCCCGGGGCATCCCCAAGTTTAGGCTTTTGGCTATCCTTGAATATCTTGGGGTGCCATGGGAATCCCCAAGCTTAGTCTCTTGCCACTCCTTATTCCATAGTCCATCAAAGCTTTACCCAAAACTTGAAAACTTCACAACACAAAACTCAACAAGAAATCTTATAAGCTCCGTTAGTGAAATAAAACAAAACCACCACATAAGGTACTGTAATGAACTCATTCTTTATTTATTTTGGTGTTAAACCTACTGTATTCCAAGTTCTCTATGGTTCATACCACTTAATATTAGCCATAGATGCATTAAAATAAGCAAACAACACACAAAAAACAGAATCTGTCAAAAACAGAACAGTCTGTAGCAATCTGTAACTAACGCAAACTTCTTGAACTCTAAAAATCATACCAAAATAGGAAATCCTGTACAATTTCTTTATTGATCATCAGCAAAACTAATCAACGCAAAATCACGTTTCTGTGATTTAACAAAACTAATTTCGTGCGTGCAAAGTTTCTGTTTTTCAGCAGAATTAGATTAACTATCATCATAGGTTATCCTATAGGTTCTACTTGGCACAAACACTAATTAAAACATAAAAAGACATCTAAACATAAGGTAGATGCAAAAATTTATTACTAAACAGAAACAAACACAAAAAACACAAATAAAATTGGGTTGCCTCCCAATTAGCTCTATCGTTTAACGCCCCTAGCTAGGCATAAAAGCGAAGATAGATCTAAGTAGTGCCATCTTTGGCACTCAATTCATAAGTAGCTCGCGTGATAGATTCATAAGGTAATTTGACTTTCTTTCTTGGAAAGTGCTCCATGCCTTTCTTTAATGGAAATTGGAATCTAATATTCCCTTCCTTCATATCAATAATCGCGCCAATCGTTCTAAGGAAAGGCCTACCAAGAATAATAGGGCAAGAAAGATTGCAATCTATATCAAGAATGATAAAATCTACGAGCACCAAATTTCTATTTGCAATAATGAGAACATCATTGATCCATCCCATTGGCTTTTTAATGGTGTAATCCGCAAGGTGCAAATTTAAAGAGCAATCATCAAGATCATGGAAACCTAGAATATCACATAAAGTTTTCAGAATCGTGGAAACACTAGCACCCAAATCACACAAAGCAAAACACTCATGATCTTTAATTTTCATCTTTATAGTAGGTTCCCACTCATCATTAAGTTTTCTAGGTATAGAAACTTCCAAATTAAGTTTTTCATCATAAGATTGCATCAAGGCATCAACGATATGTTTGGTAAAAGCTTTATTTTGACTATAAGCATGAGGAGAATTAACAACGGATTGCAACAAGGAAACACAACCTTCTAAAGAACAATTATCATAATTAAATTCCTTGAAATCCGAGATAGTGGGTTCAATACCATTTAAAGTCATGACCTGTTCAATCCCACTTTTACCAAATTTAGCATCAAGATCTAAAAACTCCGAATTCTTGGGACGCCTTTTAAATAAAGTTGACTCACCTCCAGTCCCATTATTATCAAGATTCATATTGCAAAACAAATATCTAATAGGAGACACATCAATAACTTTAAGATCTTCATCATTATTTTCATTAAACTTTTCTGGTTTGGCAGCCATCTTATTGACTAAGGTGGTTTGCTTATCAGAAATTTGGGCTATGGCCTTCTCAAGCCGGGTAATTTGAGAGTTCACACCATAAAATTCTTTATTCATATCATCAAGCTCCTTATTCATAAACCCCAAAAAACCTTTTTGTTCTTTAAGCTCTTTTCTAAAGAAATTTTTATGCTCAAATTGCAAATTCATCAAGCTTCTAATATTTGATTCAATCTCTTCCAACCTTCTAAGAAGGAGGTCGGTACTCTTAGGCAAATCCTTAAGGACAAACAGGCACACAAGCAAACCGAAAAAGGCAAGCGAAAAAGAGAGAGAGAGAGATTGGGAAAGAGAGGGAAAATAAATCAGCAAGGGTGAAGTGGGGGGGAGGAAAACGAGAGGCAAATGGCAAATAATGTAAATGCGAGGGAGATGAGTTTGTGAAGGGTACTTGATATGTCTTGACTTGAGCAAAGACCTCCCCGGCAATGGCGCCAGAAATCCTTCTTGCTACGTCTTGAGCTTGCGTTGGTTTTCCTTGAAGAGGAAAGGGTGATGCAGCAGAGTAGCGTAAGTATTTCCCTTAGTTTTTGAGAACCAAGGTATCAATCGAGTAGGAGGCTCCTCAAAAGTCCCACGCACCTACACAAACAAACAAAGAATTCACAACCAATGCAATAAAGGGGTTGTCAATCCCTTCACGGCCACTTGCGAAAGTGAGATCTGATAGAGATAGAATGATAAGATAAATATATTTTTGGTATTTTGTAATATAGATGCAAAAAGTAAAGATGCAAATAAAAGTAAATTGAAAGCTTATATGATAAAAGATATACCCGGGGGCCATAGGTTTCACTAGTGGCTTCTCTAAACATAGCATAAGTATTACGATGGGTGAACAAATTCCTGTCGAGCAATTGATAGAAAAGCGAATAATTATGAGATTATCTAGGCATGATCATGTATATAGGCATCACGTCCGCGACAAGTAGACCGACTCCTGCCTGCATCTACTACTATTACTCCACACATCGACCGCTATCCAGCATGCATCTAGAGTATTAAGTTCATAAGAACAGAGTAACGCATTAAGAAAGATGACATGATGTAGAGGGATAAACTCAAGCAATATGATATAAACCCCATCTTTTTATCCTCGATGGCAACAATACAATACGTGCCTTGCAACCCTTTCTGTCACTGGTTAAGGACACCGCAAGTTTGAACCCAAAGCTAAGCACTTCTCCCATGGCAAGAAAGATCAATCTAGTAGGCCAAACCAAACTGATAATTCGAAGAGACTTGCAAAGATAACTCAATCATACATAAAAGAAATCAGAGAAGATTCAAATATTTCTCATAGATAAACTTGATCATAAACCCACAATTCATCGAATCTTGACAAACACACCGCAAAAGAGTTTACATTGAATAGATCTCCACAAGAGAGGGGGAGAACATTGTATTGAGATACAAAAAGAGAGAAGAGGCCACTAGCTAATAACTATGGACCCGAAGTTCTGAGGTAAACTACTCACAACTCATCGGAGGGGCTATGGTGTTGATGTAGAAGCCCTCCGTGGTCGATTCCCCCTCCGGCGGAGCGCCAGCGAAGGCTCCAAGATGGGATCTCGCGGATACAAAAGGTTACGGTGGTGGAAATTGTTCTTCGTCGGCTCCCTGGATGTTTTCGGGGTACGTAGGTATATATAGGAGGAAGAAGTACGTCGGTGGCCGCTCGAGGGGCCCAGGAGATAGGGGGGCGCCCTATAGGGGTGGCGTGCCCTGGTATCTCCTGGCCGCCTTATTCGCTTCTTGACTTGCACTCCAAGTTCTCCGGATCACGTTTGTTCCAAAAATCACGCTCCCGAAGGTTTCATTCCTTTTGGAATCCGTTTGATATTCCTTTTCTTCAAAATACTGAAATAGGCAAAAAAAAACAGCAATACGGGCTGGTCCTCCGGTTAGTAAGTTAGTCACAAAAATGATATAAATATGTAAAATAAAGCCCATAATCATCCAAAAGGGGTAATATAATAGCATGGAACAATCAAAAATTATAGATACGTTGGAGACGTATCAGCGACTTAGTGCTAGGGCTCATCCAGGACCAAAAGGATATGCATAAGCTATCGCCGCCTTGGGAAGGACCTTTTGTGGTCAGCAAGAATCTTCATAATGGGTCATACTATATTATCGACGTTCGAGATCACAAGGACTCACGTAAGTCGGAGGAGGAGACCTGTCGACCGTGGAATATAGCTCATCTTCGGCCCTACTATACTTGAGCTGCCGGCTCTCATGATGTACATAGTTGGATGATGTATATATTATAAGCAGTATAATAAAGCCGGCATCCCTGATAACTCAGGGCCTCTGTCGTTTCGCTTCCTCGAAGCTGAGTCTTTATCATCATATTCACTTAAGAGGCTCGACACCCAAACCTCAGGGACCAAAGAGAGTTGGATGCACAACACAACTCAAACATAGGTCCCTAATGAGCATGACTTGTCAGTATGTCACTTGGGGGCTTACCATTCAAACATAGGCATATTTGACCAAAGAGAACATAGCGTTACTACCCTCTTGACCAGGTTATCTGCCCAAACATAGGCGTATTCGACCAAAGAGGACATAACCTTTCCGGGTCATCCTACCTGTAGCCAGCTGCTTCAACTCCATCGAGTAATCCCGATTGACCCGTCGAATTCTTAACGATCAATCTTTACGGCGTATTCGACCTAGATCTGAGCTTGTTAAGGTTCAAATGGTGGCTTGTCATGCGAGAGCACGACTTACAGATAGTTAGGATAGATCGAGGCTTCATAAGCCGCCTTCCTTGAAACTTGGATAAATCGGCCCGTGATGTATGCTGTTACTCCCAGCGTACTCCTGATAAGTCTTTGAGCAAGAGCTGACTTTATCTGGGTTCAAATGTCGATTGGGTACTGTGAGTCAGGCTCACGCAATGCACGTACCTTCCAGTAGCTCAGGCTAGTTTCATTGAAGAAGACACTTTGGCTTGGCAGCCTACAAAAGCCTTAAATTTCTTTTTATTTTTTATTTTCTATGATTTCTTCTCTGACTTCTAGTTTTTTACAAGTCAGGCCCAACTGCTCCACTTATGGTTCATATTTGAAGCATCTTTTGGGTCTTTATAACCCACCAAGATGGCAGACTCTAAGTCGCCAGGATATCACACTTTTATGTTGATAGTTACAACTCTAACACCTTTAACTGTACCAAGCTGATAAGCCGACAGTATAAACATATACTACAGGGTATTTGCACTTTCTTTGTGTGGAGGACAATAATCGATCAGATTGGCATAAATCAAATGTTATCATAAGCATAAGTTGAGGTTTTCTCACAATGGAGATCAACAGTCTTGCGCAAAAAGCAGCAATGTGCATGATGACACGGCAGATTTAAGTTTCTACTACCCTATTACATGGCTCCATGAGCCGAATAGGATCAAGTGTTTTAAGGATCAAATATATAACCGCTCGGCGGTTCAATCTTCTTGGCTTTGCTGATTGGAGGCTTCTAGGTCATCCCTTTCCGGTTCTTCGTCCTCCTCCGTCTGAAAATTTGGTGATGACCAATCGATACCAGATAAAGCTTGAAATTCAGCCTCGTCATCTATAAGATCAGACGGCTCAACTTCAGGGGCAAAAGTGTGCT
This sequence comes from Triticum timopheevii, assembly GCA_963921465.1. NCBI lineage: Eukaryota > Viridiplantae > Streptophyta > Magnoliopsida > Poales > Poaceae > Triticum > Triticum timopheevii. Next base: position 320,530,731 of record OY997270.1, read on the forward strand.
TATGGATTGGGGGAATTAAGTCCATTACTCTATAAGCTGGGGTCGGCATCTTCTGGTTCTGCTTGTTATAGGCCGGATGGTACTTTGAATGGTCCGAGTCATTGGCAATCATAGTCGCCATGGGACGTATCTCTTTCACGCAAGCAGAGAAGTCCTTCTGGTCGAACAGTGTACCATCTTATTTCAAGCTTGGATAACCAGTGGCTACCTCAGACGGTTCAAGCTCTGGTAACCATGCCTTGGCCCGGCTCAAAGCCGTCACAGCACCGGCTCTTCCAGATGACCGCTTCATTTCATCAAACCTGGCAGGCAACACAGAAAGTTTTTTCAAAACATCTATCAACAGAGAAGGCACTTGATTTGTTGGAGAAATTGCGGCCAGTGCATGTTGAGCTCCGGTGTACAGCTGTTCGACAAGTGTGTAGACAGCCTTGAGCTTCACACGCATGTCTTGGTTAAGGTTGCTGCTCCTGGGACCTGGGTACATCACAGATTGGTTAAATGACGGTTTATATTACCACGACAAGGATTTACTTTTGATGACTAGCATGGTGACTCACCAAAGATAGCAGAAACCATCTGAGATACATGATGTTTTAAGCCGGTAAGCTCAGCAGTCACCTCTTGAAGAGCCGCCTCTGCTTTCCCATCCCTCTGCGTTAAACCAGTCTTTTCTTCAGCCCAAGTGTTTTTCTCCGCCAAAAAAACTGGTCTTCAGCTTTTCTGATTCAGCCACGCTAAACTGAAATTTTGACTCAACTTTCGGGGTCTCAGATTCCCGAGTCGTGAGCCGGGTCTTTGCATCATTTAGCTGTGACTCAAGTTCATCAGTAGCAACCTGTATGTAGTAGAGAGTTGTCAACACGATAATATTGGGGTTACAAGAGTATAAAGTCCCAAATATTTTGCAAGCAACAACACTTGGCACTTGGGGGCTAATGTCTGTCAAAGAAATTCTTCAAGTAAACGGTTCATATGACTAAAGTCCCAAGCACTTTGCAAGCAAGACTACTTGGCACTTGGGGGCTAATGCATATTGCTTGTATCTTCCTACTACTTTCTGATGATCCGATTGTGCTATAAACAGTCACAGCCGACTCATGGGGGCTACACAGATAAGTTTTTTTCTTAAACAATGATAAATAGGACCGGATCATTCATGCTGATTGAACCAGCCCTCGGGGACTACGGATGCAAGGCTAAATTGTTTAAACAAGGTTATGCTTGTCGCTCCAGGCCGAATAGCCGCCTCGCGCTGGGGCATGCCCCCGTGATCCGTAGATTGATCTGGTCTGACCGGCTCTATTTTCCAGGTCCTGCCGTAGGTCATAGGTGTATCCTGGAGCCGTTGTTTCTCTGCCTCTACGGCGAGGTGGTGCGGGCTGGTGTTCGGCTTGAGTTGCAGCTCTGTCTCAATCACGTGGTGGTCAGTCAGGTCTGTTAGCAGCGTTACATGTTGGCAGTATGGGCTCCAGGGCCTCATCATCGGACTGGGGCAGCAGCTTGCACTTTGGGTAACTCTTTGTTGGGTGTTCAAGGCCGTATTCTTCGGCTTCCAGGACTTTAGTCCATTGATACGTCTCCAACGTATCTATAATTTTTGATTGTTCCATGCTATTATATTACCTGTTTTGGTTGTTTATGGGCTTTACTTTACACTTTTATATCATTTTTGTGACTAACCTACTAGCCGGAGGCCCAGCCTGAATTGCTTTTTTTTTGCCTATTTCAGTGTTTCGAAGAAAAGGAATATCAAACGGAGTCCAAACGGGATGAAACCTTCGGGAGCGATCTTTTTGGAACAAATGCAAACGTGGAGACTTGGAGTGGACGTCAAGCAACAAACGAGGCGGCCACGAGGGTGCCCGGTGCGCCCCCTGGGGGTGGGCGCGCCCCCACCCTTGTGGACCCCTCGAGCATCCACCGACCTACTTCTTCCTCCTATATATACTCCTGTACCCTAAAACCATCAGAAGTGACCACGAAAACCTAATTCCACCACCGCAACCTTCTGTATCTGCGAGATCCCATCTTGGAGCCTTCGCCGGTGCTCCGCCGGAGGGGGAGTCAACCACGGAGGGCCTCTACATCATCTCCAAGGCATCTCCTATGAGTTGTGAGTAGTTTACCACAGACCTTTGGGTCCATAGTTATTAGCTAGATGGCTTCTTCTCTCTCTTTGATTCTCAATACAAAGTTCTCCTCGATCTTGTTGGAGATCTATTCGATGTAACTCTTTTTGCGGTGTGTTTGTCGAGATCGATGAATTGTGGGTTTGTGATCAAGTTTATCTATAAGAAATATTTGAATATCCTCTGAATTCTTTTATGTGTGATTAAGTTATCTTTGCAAGTCTCTTCGAACTATCACTTTGGTTTGGCCTACTAGATTGATCTTTCTTGCAATGGGAGAAGTGCTTAGCTTTGGGTTCAATCTTGTGGTGTCCTTTCCCAGTGACAGTAGGGGCAGCAAGGCACGTATTGTATTGTTGCCATCGAGGATAAAAAGATGGGGATTATATCATATTGCATGAGTTTATACCTCTACATCATGTCATCTTTCTTAATGCGTTACTCTGTTCTCTATGAACTTAATACTCTAGATGCAGGCAGGAGTCGGTCAATGTGCGGAGTAATAGTAGTAGATGCAGAGTTGTTTCGATCTACTTGTCACGGACGTGATGCCTATATACATGATCATGCCTAGATAATCTCATAAGTATGCGCTTTTCTACCAATTGCTCGACAATAATTTGTTCACCTACCGTAATACTTATGCTATCTTCAGAGAAGCCACTAGTGAAACCTATCGCCCCTGGATCTATCTTTTATCATATAAGTTTTCATCTATCTTTTGTTTGCATCTTTTACTTTCCAATCTATATCATAAAAATACCAAAAATATTTATCTTATCATATTATCTCTATTAGATCTCACTTTCGCAAGTGGCCGTGAAGGGATTGACAACCCCTTTATTGCGTTGGTTGCGAGGTTCTTGTTTGTTTGTGTAGGTGCGTGGGACTTTTGACGAGCCTCCTACTGGATTGATACCTTGGTTCTAAAAAACGGAGGGAAATACTTACGCTACTTTGCTGCATCAGCCTTTCCCCTTCAAGGAAAACCAACACAAGCTCAAGACGTAGCAAGAAGGATTTCTGGCGCCGTTGCCGGGGAGGTCTTCGCTCAAGTCAAGACATACCAAGTACCCATCACAAATTCATCTCCCTCGCTGTCGGGGGGATGAAACCCGGGCAGGCAACGGAACCCGGATCCTTTTCAAAAACAACGGGGCCGACATCGCCCCTGAAGCCGGCGCGCGCTTGGCCTGGTCGCTCGACCCGGCCAAACCCCGCAACTCGGCCAAACTCTCCGACCCGGCAGGACACGTCGACTCAGCCTCAACAACTAGTACAAGACAGCCGAACCCGACACAACCAAGGCTTCCTCAACAAGCCAGCTTAACCCGTGGCGTGCTCCGCAATCCACCCACGGGTCAGCTCCTGTCCCATCCAGGCCGTACGATGGGACGAGTCTTCAGCCACTGATGACCAAGGCAACAGTGCCCCGCCCATGCCTCTGGTCAGCCGGAGCGTGGCAACAGTGCTGCTCACCTACCTGCTGACCAGGGCCAGCGTGGCTACAGTGCCCCCTCCATCACCGCTGACGACAGCAAGCGGCGACCTGACGGAGCGCCACTATACACGACTCGACTCGGCCATGCCCTGACGACCGACAAGACGGCGCACAGTCCCCCTAGGCACGCGAGGCCCACACCTAGGGGAACCCGGCGAACCACAGGCCCCCAGTGGGTCCCAGCCCGGGTCCCCAGGCACCGACAACCAGGACCCACCAACTTGTAACATTACCATTGTACCCCTGGGGGGTTGGTCTATAGAACCCCCCAGGAGCCCACGCATACGGGCAAGGGGGAAGAAGTAAGCAAGAGAGAAACTAGCCACCAGAAATAGTAACATCCACTCGGAGAGAAGGAGCAACCTAAGCCTTGGCCAGCCCTCCTTCCTCCTCCATACAGCTCTAGGAGTAACATTGTACTATCAGACATCAAACTACACTCGGCAGGACTAGGGGTGTTATCTCTCCGGAGAGCCCCGAACCTGGGTATGTCTCGCGTCCCGTGCTCGCTCATACGAACCCTGCCTCTAGAGCCCACCAGTGCCCTCGAGCCTCCTCCTCTCTTTAGCCATCCCTTGGCAACTGCCGTGCGCCCACCACGACAGTTGGCGCCCACTGTGGGGCAGCTCAAGGAGATGGCCGGGAGCATGCTTCAGACGGGGCCCTTCTCCTACTCTGACGAGTCCGTCACGCTGGCGGACGACGTCGTCGAAGCGCTCGCCGCCTCCTTCGCCGCGCTGCGCATCTCTGATGCGCCCACGACCGATGAGTACCCCAACAAGGTACTCAGCTACTCCGACTCCCCCCTCTCCCTCGGCGGTGGCATTTCCGCCGGGGCAATGGACGTCCACGTGTAGGTCTTTGTCACTGGCGACGACGCCTCCTCCTCATCGAGCAAGACGAGGAAGGCTGCCGAAGCCAGGGCCGTAGCAGAACGGACCGAGCCGTCTGATCCGTTGCGCACCGCGATGCAGAGCCTCCGCATCCCCATCGGCACCGACATCGACGCCACCAACGTTGCTGAGGCCCGTACCCAGCTCGAGGAAAGGCACCAGCAGATGCTGGACCTATCCGGGATGCTCGCTGCCACTCAGCATCGTCTGGATTCCGCTCAGTTGGAGCACAATGCCGCCTACGGATTCACGCCCGCCGCGGCTGAGCCAAGCCGGGTCGCCGAAGTGTGTGCCCGGGGAGGAGCGATCGGCCGGGCCCTCAGCGCCGTCCCGACCGCCTACGAGACCCCAGCGAACAACATGCGCGCTGCTCAGGCAGCCGCAGCCGACCTGGACCAGCTCATGGGCGAGGAACTGAAGGAGCGCATCGGGAGGATGCGTGACCTCCTCAACGCGGCCAACACTCAGCAAGACTGCCTCAACCAGCTCGCCAAGCCGGCGGGATCCGGTTCCGCCCGCATTGGCGGACCCGGTGAATTTCAGCACACAACCTCCTCGTTGCCCGACGAGGCGCACTCCGGTCGAGCCCGGACTCGGCGCGACTCGGGCGCCACGGTCGCCGGTGGTTTGGGCGACGAGCCCATCCCGGAGACCCAGCGCGGACCCGGCCAGCATGGCCGGCGTCCGGCTCCAACCGACCCAGCCCCCCGTGGCCTAGTCGCCAGTCGACTCGGCCCGCACGCCGTCGACGACGCCGACGCTTGCCACCGCCTCGACCAGCTCGCTCACTCCCTGGAGGTGGAGGAAAGTGGCACTATCGGACCGGCGTGCTTTAGCCCACGCATCCGGGAAGACCCTTTCCCAAAGGGTTCATGCTCCCCCGCGACACGCCCAAGTACAACGGGACCATGGAAGCCAGAAGACTGGCTCACCGACTACACCACCGCCATTGGCATCATTGGTGCCAATCGCCATCTCGCCGTGCGCTACGCACCGCTCACGCTCCAGGGGTGGGCCCGCACCTGGTTGAACAGTCTGCCGATGGGCAGCATCAACACATGGGTCGATTTCGAGCAAGCCTTTGTCCGCAACTTCACGGGGACCTACAAGCGACCCGGCCGCCCTAGCCAGCTCACCATGTGCGTGCAAGGGCCTACGGAGACTGGTCGCGAGTTCCTCGCATGCTGGACCGAGCTCCGGAACAGCTGCGAGGGCGTCCATGAAGTCCAGGCGATCCAGTACTTCGTCAACGGGTGCCGAGACGGCACCCTCCTCAAGCACAAGCTCTTACGCTCCGAGCCGGCCACCATGGCCGCACTCATGGTGACGGCAGATAAATACGCCAACGCCGACTCCGCCATGAAGATCCAGGTGGCCCTGGATGAAGGCGGCAAAGCAAAGCCAGTTCCCCTCCGAAGCCGGCCGGTGAAAGCAGTCGGCAGCAGCATCACTAGAACAACAAGCGCAAGGCCGACCAGCCGGTGCAGCACCAGGACAACCGGCTCATCGCAGCCACCGAGCCCGCGGCAGACCCAGTGGCGAAGCGTCGACAGACCTGCAAGACGGCATGGCAACCCGCCATGAGCTTCGAGGAGATGCTCGACGCTCCCTGCAAGCACCACAGCAGCGCAAGACCGTCCACGCACACGCTTCAGCAGTGCGCCATCACCAAGTGCATCATGAGGGGCGACGTCCCCACCTCCTCCGGCTCCGGCTCCAGGCGTGGGGTAGCCGCCTCCGCCTCCACCACCACCCCAAGCAGGCGGCATGATGCGCGACGACGCCTACCCGGACCAGAACGCGGCCTACGTCGTCTTCACCATCCTCGGTGACGACAAGCCCAGCGAGCGCCTCCTTCGGCAGGAGGTGAACATCGTCGTCCCGGCCAAATCAGAGTTCATGCACTGGTCAGACCGCCCGGTCACCTGGACCCGGGAGGATCACCCGGCGATCATGCCAAACCCAGGTGGTTACGCCCTCGTCCTCAACCCCACCATCGTCGCGCGGCGTACATGCAAGTTCTCTCGAGTCCTCATCGACGGTGGCAGCAGCATCAACATCCTCTACCGCGACACAATGACCAAACTTGGCCTCAAGGCAGAGGATCTGGAACCGACCCGGACGATCTTCCCCGGCATCGTACCCGGCCTCTCCTGCTCGCCCATCGGCCGGGTCCGACTCGACGTCCTGTTCGGCGACAGCAACCACTTTCAGCGTGAACCAATCTGGTTCGAGGTGGTGGACCTTTCCAGCGCGTACCATGCGCTGCTGGGCCGGCCCGCGCTGCCAAGTTCATGGCGGTCCCCCACTACGCGTACCTGAAGATGAAGATGCCGGGTCCCAAGGGCCTCATCACCATTACCGGTGACTACCGAAAGTCCCTGGAGTGCGCCGAGATAGCGCCAAGCTGGCCGAGTCGCTGGTCATTGCCGAGGAGTGGCGCCAGCTCAACCAGATCGTCGCCATGGCGGGCGAGGCCTTGGCTGCATCGATCCCAACCAAGGACCCAGCCAACGAAGCCGCCTTCAAGCCCTCCAAGGAGACCAAGAAAGTGAAGCTAAGCCCGGAGGACCCCAGCTGCAGCAAGTACGTTGTTGCAGGTGCCCACCTCGACAACAAATAGGAAGGCGAGCTCGTCGACTTCCTCCATGAGAATCGGGATATCTTCGCATGGACCCCCAAGGACATGCCGGGTATCCCGAGGGAGTACGCCGAGCACAAACTTCACGTCCGCAAGGACGCCAAGCCTGTCCGTCAACCCCTGCGACGTTTTTCCGAAGAGAAGAGAAGAACCATTGGCGAAGAGGTCACCACGCTTTTGGCGGCCGGCTTCATCATGGAAGTGTTTCACCCCGAGTGGCTGGCCAACCCAGTCCTCATCCTGAAGAAGAACAAGACCTGGCGCATGTGTATCGACTACACCAGCCTCAACAAGGCCTGTCCAAAGGATCCGTTCGCTCTCCCGCGGATCGACCAAGTCATCGACTCGACCGCCGGGTGCGAGCTCCTGTCCTTCCTAGACGCTTACTCCGGCTACCACCAGATCAAGCTGGACCCGGCCAATGCCCTGAAGACGTCCTTCATCACGCCCTTTGGGGCATATTGCTACATCACCATGTCGTTCGGCTTGAAGAACGTCGGCGCCACCTTCCAACGCTGCATGCAAAAATGCCTGCTACCGCAACTCGGCCGCAATATCCACGTTTACGTGGACGACATCATGGTGACGACCAAGCAGCACCTCACGCTCCTTGACGATTTGAAGGAAACATTCGCCAACCTCCACCAATACAAGGTCAAGCTTAACCCGGAAAAGTGTGTTTTCGGCGTCCCGGCCGGAAAGCTACTGGGCTTCCTCGTCTTGGAACGCGGCAAGGCGAACCCAGAGAAGATGAAGGCCATCAAGCGCATGCGCAAGCCGGCTCGGCTGCGCGATGTCCAGAAGTTCACCGGATGCTTGGCCTTGGTCAGCCGGTTTCTAAGCCGGCTAGGCGAGAGGGCGCTACCCCTGTACCAGTTGATGAAGAAGACGAAGTCGTTCGAGTGGAACGATCAGGCAGACGAGGCCTTCCAAGACCTCAAGCGTATGCTCTCCACTGCACCAGTCCTAGCCGCGCCGACCGACAAGGAGCCGCTATTGCTCTACATAGCCGCGACCTCGCGGGCGGTCAGCACGGTGCTGGTGGTCGAGCGACCAGAGAAGGGCAAGATCCAAGTCGTCCAGTGCCTAGTTTACTACCTAAGCGAAGTGCTCTCCAACTCCAAGCAGAACTACCCGCACTACCAGAAGATGTGTAACGGCGTGTACTTTACCGCCAACAAGCTGAAGCAGTACTTCCAAGAGCATGTCATCACCGTAGTCAGCACGACTCCTATCGGGGAAATCATCGGGTGCCAGGATGCCTCTGGCCGGGTCGCCAAGTGGGCGCTCCAGCTGGCCGGCCACACCATCCTTTACGAGCCCCGCACCACGATCAAGTCTCAGGCCCTGGCCGACTTCCTCGTCGATTGGACCGAGACCCAGTACCTGCCGCCGCCTTCCGACTCGACGTATATTGGCGCATGCATTTCGATGGGTCGAAGATGCGACTCGGCCTAGGGGCCGACATCGTGCTATCGTCCTCAAAGGGCGATCGACTCTGCTACGCACTCCAGATCCACTTCGCCGCCTCCAACAACGTCGCTGAGTACGAAGCCCTTGTGCACGGCCTCCGGCTTGCCAAGGAACTCAACATCCGGCGCATCCTGTGCCACGGCGACTCGGACCTAGTGGTGCAGCAGTGCTCCGGTGAGTGGGATGCCCGCGACTCCAACATGGCAAGCTACTGCTTCCTCGTCCAGAAGCTGTCCGGGTCCTTCGTGGGCTGCGAGTTCCTCCATGTCCCACGCGCGGATAATGAAGCAGCCGACATGCTCGCCAAGATCGCCTCATCCCGACAGTCCATCCCATCCGGCATCTCCCTCGAGCACCTGCACAAGCCGTCCGTCAAGCCGTCACCGGACTCCGAGTCCATCCATTTTCCAGACGACCCGGCCACATCTCAACCCGGCCAGGGGGCTGCTGAACCCGGCCCGGGGGCCGCTGAACCCGGCCCAGGGGCTGCCCAGCTCAACCCGGCCGCCATCGCCCCGGACCTGGCCATCGCCATCCCTGACCCGGGGGCTGCTCAACCCGGCTCGGGTGTTGCCGACTTGGAACCCAACCTGGTGGCCGTCTTCGCCGTGGTGACGACTCCGTTTTGGGCCCTCCCAATTTAAGAATTCCTGGAGAACGGGGTTCTCCCCATGGATGAATCCGAAGCCCGGCAAGTGCAACACCGGGTGTCCGCCTACAACATCATCAACAACGAGCTCATCAAGCACAACTCCACCATCATGTTCCGACACTGCGTCGAGCAGGAACAAGGCATCGACATCCTCCTCGACATACACCAGGGCAAATGCGGGCACCATGCCACGTCGTGATCCGTGGCGGCCAAGGCGTTCCACCAAGGTTTCTACTAGACCACGACCCTCCAAGATGCCGAGTTGCTCATTCTAAAGTGTGAGGGATGCCAGTGCTTCAGCAAGCGCAGCCACCAGCCAACGTCAGCACTCCGCACCATTCCGATCGCCTGGCCCTTCGCGGTCTGGGGACTCGAGATGGTTGGACCCTTCAAAACCGCTCGAGGCGGCATGACACACTTGTTGATGTGATACGTCTCCGACGTATCTACTTTTCCAAACACTTTTGCCCTTGTTTTGGACTCTAACTTGCATGATTTGAATGAAACTAACCCGGACTGACGCTGTTTTCAGCAGAACTGCCATGATGTTGTTTTATGTGTAGAAAAGAAAAGTTCTCGGAATGTCCTAGAAATCCATGGAGGCACTTTTAAGAATTAATAAGAATTTTTGGCGAAATAATCAAGGCCAGGGGGCCCATGGGCTATCCACGAGAGAGGGGGCGCGTCCCCCCTAGGGAGCGCCCTCCTATCTCGTGGGCCCCCTGGAGCTCCTCCGACCTCAACTCCAACTCCATATATTCCGTCTCGGGGAGAAAAAAATCAGAGAGAAAGTTTCATCGCGTTTCACGACACGGAGCCGTCGCCAAGCCCTAATCTCTCTCGGGAGGGCTGATCTGGAGTCCGTTCGGGGCTCCGGAGAGGGGGATTCGTCACCATCGTCATCATCAACCATCCTCCATCACCAATTTCATGATGCTCACCGCCATGCGTGAGTAATTCCATCATGGGCTTGCTGGACGGTGATGGGTTGGATGAGATTTACCATGTAATCAAGTTAGTTTTGTTAGGGTTTGATCCCTAGTATCCACTATGTTCTGAGATTGATATTGCTATGACTTTGCTATGCTTAATACTTGTTACTAGGGCCCAGTGCCATGATTTTAGATCTGAACCTATTATGTTTTCATGAATATATGTGTGTTCTTGATCCTATCTTGCAAGTCTATAGTCACCTATTATGTGTTATGATCCGACAACCCCGAAGTGACAATAATCGGGATACTTCTCGGTGATGACCATAGTTTGAGGATTTCATGTATTCACTATGTGCTAATGCTTTGTTTCGGTTCTCTATTAAAAGGAGGCCTTAATATCCCTTAGTTTCCGCTAGGACCCCACTGAACACGGGAGGGTAGGACAAAAGATGTCATACAAGTTCTTTTCCATAAGCACGTATGATTGTTTATGGAATACATGCCTACATTACATTGATGAATTGGAGCTAGTTCTATATCACCCTATGTTATAACTATTGCATGAGGAATCGCATCCGGCATAATTATCCATCAGTGATCCATTGCCTACGAGCTTTTCATATATTGTTCTTCGCTTATTTACTTTTCTGTTGCTACTGTTACAACTACTAGAAAACCCAAAAACATTTATCTTTACTTTTGCTACTGTTACTATTACTATCATACCACTTTTGCTACTAAACACTTTGCTGCAGATACTAAGTTATCCAGGTGTGGTTGAATTGACAACTCAACTCCTAATACTCAAGAATATTCTTTGGCTCCCCTTGTGTCGAATCAATAAATTTGGGTTGAATAATCTACCCTCGAAAGCTGTTGCGATCCCCTATACTTGTGGGTTATCAAGACTAATTTCTGGCGCCATTGCCGGGGATCATAGCTCTATTCTCTGAGTCACTTGGGATTTATATCTGTTGATCACTATGAAGAACTTGAAAGATGATCAAACTACTATTTTGCCCTCAACTATGAGGGGAGGTAAGGAACTGCCATCTAGCCTTGCACTAGATTCTCCTTCTATTATCAGTAGGCTTGCTACACCTAAACCTGCTACTACTATGTATTCTGATATGTTGCATGTTATTGATGATGCCACTTCTGCTATGCATGATGAAACTACTTCTGTGCGTGATACTACTTTTCCTTTAGGTGAATTTCTTGATGAACAACTTGCTAGATTTAGGGGGAATGAAATTACTGAAGATCCTATTACTGATGATAGTGATGATGAAGGTCCCCCCAATGATTATGTATTACCTGTTGTTCCTAAGGGTTATGTTATGCATGAAACAGCTGCTATGGAAATTCTTGCTTGCAATGGTAGAAATGATCTTAAGAAATTATTAGCTAAATGGAAGCAACAGTCTCTTAATGCTAGAATGAAACCCGATCCTGCTTTTGCTACTTCACCTATTTCTGTTACTGATAAGGATTATAAATTCTCTGTTGATCCTGATATTATTACTTTAGTTGAATCTGATCCTTTTTATGGCCTTGAATCTGAAACTGTTGTGGCACATCTTACTAAGTTGAATGATATAGCCACCCTATTTACTCATGATGAGAAGTCTCGCTATTTATATATCCTTAAGATATTTACGTTCTCATTAAAGGGTGATGCTAAGACTTGGTATAATTCTCTTGCTCCTGGTTGTGTGCATAGTCCCCAGGATATGATTTATTACTTCTCTGCTAAATATTTCCCTGCGCATAAGAAACAAGCTGCCTTGCGGGAAATATATAATTTTGTGCAAATCAAAGAAGAGAGTCTCCCACAAGCTTGGGGGAGGCTTCTCAGGTTACTTAATGCTTTGCCTGATCATCCTCTTAAGAAAAATGAAATACTTGATATCTTTTATAATGGACTAACCGATGCTTCCAAGGACTACTTGGATAGTTGTGCTGGTTGTGTTTTCAGGGAAAGAACAGTCGACGAAGCTGAAATACTATTGAATAATATGTTGACTAATGGAAATAATTGGACTCTTCCCGAGCCAGTTCCTGAAGTAATTCCTGAACCAATTAAGCCAACTCCTGAGCCTATTCCTAAACCCACTCCGAAGAAGAGAGGTGTTTTATTTCTCAGTCCTTAAGATATGCAAGAGGCAAAGAAATCAATGAAAGAAAAAGGTATTAAAGCTGAAGATGTTAAGAATTTACCACCTATTGAAGAAATACATGGTCTTAATTTACCGCCTAAAGAACCACATTGTCTTGAGAACCCGACACAGGTAGTAAAGGTAAATTCTCTCTATAGATATGATAAAGTTGAAATACCCTCTACTAAATTTCATAGCCCATGCTAAGATGAATGTGATGACTTTATGGCTAGACAAGAAAGTTTTAATGCTTATGTTGGTAGAGAGTTAAAGAATAATGCTTTCGAGACAGGACGCGTAGGTGATAATCTGGCTAGAGTTAAAAATGAACTTCACCCCGTTAGCAAATATGCTTCTATGGTTGCTACTCAAGCCGAGCAAGTACTTAAAGCTCTTAATAATTTGCTTGATGAATTAAATAATAAAAATGACTTTGCTGTTAGAGTGGCTACTAGAACTGGTAGAATGACTCAGGAACCTTTGTATCCTGAAGGCCACCCTAAGAGAATCGAGCAAGATTCTCAAAGAAATAATTTAGAGGCACCTAGTTCTTCTAAAAAGAAGAAAAAGAAAAATGATAGAACTTTGCATGCTTCTAATGAACCTGCTGTAGACACACTTGAGAATCCCAATGATATATCTATTTCTGATGCTGAAACTCAATCAGGTGATGAACATGAACCTAGTGATAATGTTAATGATAATGTTCATGTTGATGCTCAACCTAGCAAAGACAATGATGTAGAAATTGAACCTGCTGTTGATCTTGATAACCCACAATCAAAGAATCAACGTTATGATAAGAGAGATTTTGTTGCTAGGAAGCACGGTAAAGAAAGAGAACCATGGGTCCAGAAACCCATGCCCTTTCCTCCTAAACCATCCAAGTCAAAGGATGATGAGGATTTTGAGCGCTTTGCTGAAATGATTAGACCTGTTTTCTTACGTATGCGCTTAACTGATATGCTTAAAGTAAATCCTTATGCTAAGTATATGAAGGATATCATTACAAATAAAAGAAAGATACCGGAAGCTGAAATTTCCACCATGCTTGCCAATTACACTTTTAAGGGTGGAATACCAAAGAAACTTGGAGATCCGGGTGTACCAACTATACCATGCTCTATTAAAAGAAATTATGTTAGAACTGCTTTATGTGATCTTGGAGCCAGTGTTAGTGTTATGCCTCTCTCTTTATATCGTAGACTTGAATTGAATAAGTTGACACCTACCGAAATATCTTTGCAAATGGCTGATAAATCAACTGCTATACCTGTCGGTATTTGTGAGGATGTGCCTGTTGTGGTTGCAAATGTCACTATCTTAACAGACTTTGTTATTCTTGATATTCCCGAGGATGATAGTATGTCTATTATCCTTGGTAGACCTTTTCTTAATACTGCAGGGGCTGTTATTGATTGCAACAAAGGCAATGTCACTTTCCATGTTAATGGTAATGAGCATACGGTACATTTTCTGAGGAAACAATCTCAAGTTCATAGCATCAATTCTATTGAAAAAGTTCCAACTATCATTTTTGGAGGTTTTGTATTTCCTCTCCCTACTGTTAAGAAAAAGTATGATATTCTTATTGTTGGGGATTTTCATATCCCCGTTGAGGTAACTTAGTGTTATTCGAAATTTCTCCAGTTCCGTGTTATTCGGAATGAGTTTGTTAACAAGACTTGATCAACCTTGTTAGTGGATTCATTTTGATGATCACGAGATGGATGAAACTAGAAGGCACAACCTTCTGTACCCTCCTTTTACTTTCTGTTATTTAGAATAAATAAAGCAAAAATTGCATTATCCGTCTGTTTTCTAAATTATCCGTGCATTAAAAAATAGTCCGAAAATAAAAGTGCTCCAAATGCCCTGCAAATTTAGTATGATTTTTTCTGGAATATTTAAGGATTTTAGGCACTGAAAACACTGCAAGAGGGGCAAGCACCAGTGATGCGGAGCATCCTTCCATCATCCCCATGGACCCATGACAAGAGCTAGAGCACATGCTTTGGAAACCGGGGTGAACTCCTTCCTACTAGACATGCATATGGACACAAATGGAACATGTCTACTACCTCACCAAAATATGCTATGCCTCCTTAGGTATGAAGTGGAACACCACCAAGGAGCTCAGGAGCATCCCCAAGGAGAAGGAGAACCACCCCAAGGCCATGAGGATCAAGACGGAGTGCAGCAGCAGCAAAACAGCAAGTCCCAGGTGACCCCGTGCACACGGGCCCCCGAGACCCCGTGCCCACGGGCTACACAGGAACCTGGTGCTGGAGCACCCCGTGCGCACGTGCGTGTACCGTGCCCACGGGACCCCCGTGCGCACGGGCCCAACTTACCCCGTGCGCACGGGCCTCCTTGGATGGGCGGCTGAGATGGCTTCTTCGGCTCCCCTTCTTCTCCTTCGACCCCAAGCCTATATATTCCGTACCTAGGGCCATGTTTAGGGTTAGCAAAGTATTAGATGAGATCTTGGTGAGCTTTGCTCCATTACCTTCCCTCTTTGAGGATCAAGACCCCATAGGGAAGAATCCTTGAGGATTTCAAGACCTCCATTGGGAGAAGACTACCACCAAGACCCCTCTTCCTTTGGATTTGGGATGAACTTTGCCATTGTATATTTCCTTTGATTGTGTTTGAGACTTGTGGATCTTGTGTTGTTACTCTAGTGGATGTGTAATCGGGAATTGTTGGAGTGATTTTCTCTTTGTGTTCATCTTTGTGTTCTTGTTGTTCTTGTGATTTCTCTCCTTTTTCCCCCTCAAAGTGTGAAAAGGTCCTCCCTAGGGTTCTACCCTACATCATATGGTATCATGAGCCACGTTGATTCACATCTTGGAGTCCATACCTTCCACTTTCTAGCTTGACTTTGTTGTTTTTCGTCCTAATCCGAAAATCCCCACCAAAAATAGCCCCAAAAATTTTTCTTGCAATTTGTTAATCTTGTGAGATTTGGTTGATTTGATCCACGAATTTGGTGTTTGGCAAGTGGATCTACACCTCCACCATCATCCCCACCCATCCCCCACAGGAATTTGGCCAAAAAAGTGGCAATCACCATGAAATCACAGAAGTTCATCCGCTCTCGGGAGACCCCGTGCACACGGGCTATCGGGACCCCGTGCACACGGGCCTCACTTACCCCGTGCGCACGGGCCATCCAGAAACTTTCGGCCATTTTTCTGTTTTTCTTATTTTGTTTCACCACCACCTCTCGTGTTCTTCCGAACCATTCCACGTGTTTGTTGAGTGTTCGGTTGCGATTTCTCTTGTGTCCTAAGATGTTTCGGCTACTTAGTCGCAACTTGGTATCATCATCGCCACCAAGCATTGACTTGAACAACAGTTCGGCTTCGACAAGATCATCTTTGACCGTAAGCAAGGACGGTAACCTATACGACACCTTGTACCCCTTGCCATTAACTTGATAGCTTTGAGCCATTTTGCATAGCTTACCCATCGAGACTAGCTTGTTGAGTATTGCCGGGCCACGTCTTAGTGCACCATTTTGTCTTCCATCCATCCCGTGCATCTACTACTTGTTACCTCATTGTGTGGCTCGCATATCAAGCATCGTGGCATAGTTAAAAAAAGGAAGAAGAAAAAGCTTTTAAGCAAAAGAGAAGAGAAGCAAAAGAGCTTATAAGCAATAGCATCGAGCCTTCACATGAGTGCATCATTTTGGTCACCACATACATAAGCATACTTGGGATAGTGAGACGAGTAGATTTTCTATTAGGTTGGTGCACTAGCATATCTAGCCCATTAGTGCAATCGAGCTAGCGTCTCTCTAGTATTCGTACGACAAGAGCTTTTCCCGTGTATCGATATCCTCGAGCTCATTCCTTGGTTGTGCGGATCCCATTTATCTTCCGTGTGTGTGTTCCTCGTGTTATCTTGGGAGGTTGATCTATTGTTCTTATTTTCCATTTGTGAATCTTCTCAACTTTATCAACATCTTGACTAACATTTGCTTGAATTATTTGTGCCTTTCCTAACCAAGCTCCTCCATAGACCATTTACTTGTAGGTGTGAGGAACAATTCCCGGTACCAATTCCCCTATTGTAACATCACGTGGGATCGTACTTGTTACATCCAAAATCTCGGAAAAGGTAATTTTGGTTTTGTTCTCTCATTTTCCTACTCACCACCACTTTCTTATGATGGATAGGCCAAGTTCTTCTACCAACCCACTCTTCATCGAGCAAGACGACGACATGTCATCCTTCGTCACCAAGAGCCACCTCTTTGGTTCACAACGAGCTCTCCATCAAGAGCAACAAGCAATGAACGACCGCATCGACAACCTCGCCACCGACTTGCGACTCTCCGAGCAACGTACACGCGACTACTTCGACAACAAGCTCGACGCGCACAAGCAAGAGAACGATGCAAGAATGGACGAGATCCGAGCTTTGTTGGTCAACCGGCCTCCTTCAACTTCTTCCTACTCAAGACAGAGCCACTCAAGTCGACACTCCGACGAAACCTTCTCCGGCTCAAGTACACCGTCATCGACCATTCTTCGACGAGCCGCGCGTCAAGACCGTCATGCATCTCGCGACCCGCAACATGTCAAGCATTCACAAGAGCAAGTAGATGAGCAAGTTCCTCGCCCACAAGCAAACCAAGTCGCTTTTGCTCAAGCTCAAGAACGACAACGTCTTCGTCGTCAAGAAGAAAAAGAACGAGCGCGCCTACACCAAGAGGAACAAGACACCGAGGCTCAACGTCTCCAACAATAACAACGAGAAGCACAAGCTCTTGAGGCGGAACCTGCCCTTCAAGAATCAAGTCGAGCCATCACCAACCGCAATCGCGAATGGTGCAATCAAGAGGAAGCCCTTCGAGAAGAAATACAAGAGAGGAACTATCAACCACGTGTGCACCGTCAAGTTACGCAAGCTCCTCCACAAGCTCGTCAAGCTCCACCTCAACCCCAAGCGCAACAAGAGCGACACCAAGTGGAACAAGTGCTTCAAGACCCTCCTCCACGCCAAGAGCGACATCCTGAGGAACGAGAATGCGAGGACTTTCCAAGGCAAGAGCGATACCGCAACCGCTATCAAGATGAAGAGCAACGCTATGGGAAACTCAAATTCACAATGCCCAAGTTCAATGGAAGCAATGATCCGGAAGAATACCTCTCATGGGCATTGAAGGTCGACAAAATCTTTCTTTTGCACAACTATGAGGAAGAGAAAAAGATCGCAATGGCATCACTAGAGTTCCAAGACTATGTGCTCATATGGTGGGAACAAGTCCTTGAGCGCCGAGA
This sequence comes from Triticum timopheevii, assembly GCA_963921465.1. Taxonomy (NCBI): domain Eukaryota; kingdom Viridiplantae; phylum Streptophyta; class Magnoliopsida; order Poales; family Poaceae; genus Triticum; species Triticum timopheevii. The sequence continues at coordinate 320,548,411 of OY997270.1, forward strand.
AGCAAGAGGTGACCCTCCAATCACCACTTGGGCTCAAATGAAGGATGTCATGCGAGCACGATTTGTGCCCACCTACTACAACCGTGATCTCTTCAAGAAGCTACAACTCCTCAAGCAAGGAACAAAGAGTGTTGAAGAATACTACAAGGAAATGGAGATAGCCATGATTCAAGCCAATGTCAAGGAAGATGACAAGCAAACAATGGCACGATTCTTGAATGGACTCAATCATCCCATCAAGAAGATCGCTGACTTCCAACCCTATTCCAACCTCATCGAGCTAGTGCATCAAGCAACCAAGGCGGAACGTCAAGTGCAAGATGACTTCAAGTACGCCAAGTACTCATACAAGACATACGGCTTCTCCAACAATCAAGCTTCAACAACTCATCCAACATCTACTTCAACAAAGCCTTCTCCAAGCAACGACGACAAGACAACATACTAGAAACCTTCGTCAAGTTCAAGTCGTCTTCCTCCTACTACAAGCAACTACAAGCCGCGTGCTTCTTCCTCTACTCCGACCGATGAGACCGTCAAGACAGTTCAATCAAGTGCTTCACATGTGGCGGCCGAGGCCACAAGTCCTTCCAATGCACTAACAAGCGAACCATGAACCTCAACGACGATGGCACATACGACTCAATGAGTGAAGATGAAATGGAAGCTATTGAGCAAGTGGCCATGCACCGGCGCGTGAATGAGGATGAAGATGATCAAGTCTTTTGTGATGAAGATACGAGCCCCGCTCTCGTTGTCTCCAAGGTCTTGACACTTCAACATCAACAAGAAGAATACCAATGATGCCATATCTTCCACACCAAGGCCGGCATCAATGGAAGGTCCGTCAAGGTCATCATCGATGGAGGTAGCTTCCACAACTTGGCAAGTGAAGAACTATGCTCCAAGCTTCAATTGGTCAAGAGGAAGCACCCGCACCCCTACAAGGTTCAATGGCTAAGTGATTCCGGCACTATACGAGTTGAGCATATGGTCCAAGTATCCTTCAAAATTGGTGCATATGAAGACACTTTGGAGTGTGATGTGGTCCCAATGACCGTTTGCCACCTCCTTCTTGATCGACCATGGCAGTTAGACCGTGGTGTCGTCCACAATGGGCGTACCAATCACTATAGCTTCAAGATAAAAGGAAAGGAATATGTGCTACGACCCATGTCTCCTAGTCAAGTGATAGCCAACAAGCAAGCCACCCACCATAGAGAGAAGAGTGAGAAAGTGAGCCACCAAAACATGAGTGAGAGCAACAAGCCACACTTGAGCGCCTCTTCGCCTAGAGAGAAACACCTCATACTATTCGCCACAAAAAGTGAGATGAGAGAAGTGTGTGAGAACCCATCGAGTGCGATGCACTTTGTCCTTGTGTGCAAGGATGGCGAACCGAAAACTAACACCATTCACGAGCTACCTTTGGTGTTTCAATCTCTTTTGTAGTAATTTCAAGATGTTTTCCCCGATGAGCTACCTCTGGGTCTACCTCCTCTACGAGGCATTGAGCATCGAATCGACCTCATCCCCGGAGCGCCACTTCCAAACAAAGCCCCATACCGTGTCAATCCCGAAGAAACCAAGGAGATTCAACGGCAAGTACAACAACTAATCGACAACGGTCATGTACGTGAAAGCTTAAGCCCTTGTGCCGTTCCCGTCATACTTGTGCCTAGGCCCAATGGAAGTTTCCGCTTGTGTTCCGATTGTAGACCTATAAATGCTATCACCATTCTCTATAGGCATCCCATTCCTCGCTTAGATGATATGCTTGATGAACTTAGTGGAGCCAACTTTTTCTCAAAAATTGATCTTAGAAGTGGCTATTATCAAATCTGCATACAAGAAGGTGATGAATGGAAAACTGCTTTCAAAACAAAATTTGGCTTATATGAATGGTTAGTCATGCCTATGGGTTTATCAGAGGCTCCCGGTACTTTTGTGCGTCTCATGCATCATGTACTTCGACCTTACATTGGAGTCTTCGTTGTGGTTTACTTCGATGATATTCTTGTGTTTAGCAAAACCATGAAAGAGCATCTTGATCATGTTAGGCTTGTTTTGCAAACACTTTGCAAGGAAAGTCTTTATGCCAACATGAAAAAGTGCACATTTGGTGTTGACAAAGTGGTTTTCTTGGGTTTTGTTGTCTCTTCCAAGGGTGTCCATGTTGATGAAACTAAAATTGAAGCAATTAAAACTTGGCCCCAACCCACCAATTTGCAACAAGTGCAAAGTTTTCTTGGTCTTGCAGGTTTTTATCGTTGCTTTGTGAAAAACTTTAGCACTATTGCCGCCCCTTTGCATGCTTTGAGTGAGAACAATGCTCCTTTTGTTTGGGGAACTTTGCAATCAACCGCTTTTGATGAGCTCAAGTCTTTACTTACTCATGCTCCGATTCTTGCTTTTCCCAACTTTGACAAAACTTTTGAGGTTCATTGTGATGCAAGTGGTACCGGAATTGGCGGAGTTTTGATGCAAGAAAAACGAGCAATTGCATATTTTAGTGAAAAACTCTCCGGTGCTCAACTTAACTATCCCATCTATGACAAAGAATTGTATGCTTTAGTGCGTGTCCTACATGTTTGGGAACATTATCTTAGACGTCATGAGTTTGTCATACATACCGATCATGAAACACTTAAATACTTAAAAGGACAAACTAAGTTGAACAAGCGACATGCCAAATGGAGTGAATTTATTGAATCTTTCCTATATGTGATCAAGTACATTAAGGGTAAGGAAATCATAGTTGCCGATGCACTTTCACGCATATGCACGCTTGTCACAAAACTTGAGTTGAATGTTCTTGGCTTTGAGCACATAAAAGACTTGTATGCTAGTGATCCATCTTTTGCACCTCATTTGCTAAATGTTTAACGCATACATCTTGGGAACAATACTACATCAAGGATGGTTATCTTATGAGAGCTAACAAACTATGCATTCCCGAGTCTTCTCTTCGTTTGCTCCTTTTGCAAGAGGCTCATGGAGGCGGACTCATGGGACACTTTGGACATGACAAGACTTTCGCCACGCTCTCCAAGAACTACTTTTGGCCCAAGATGTTCCGCGACGTCTCACGCTTCACCACCCGATGCTCTACATGCCGCAAAGCTAAGTCCAAACCTCAATCTCATGGTCTTTACATGCCACTTCATATTCCTTATCAACCTTGGGAAGACATTAGTATGGATTTTGTACTTGGCTTGCCTAGAACTCAAAATGGAAAGGATTCCGTGTTTGTTGTTGTGGACCGATTTTCTAAGATGGCACATTTCATTCCTTGGAGCAAGGTAGACGATGCTTCACATATTGCAAATCTCTTTTGTAGGGAAATCTTGCGCCTCCATGGAGTACCAAAGACAATCGTCTCCGACCGCGACGTCAAGTTCTTGAGTTACTTTTGGAAGACTCTATGCGCCAAGCTCGGAATCAAGCTCTTGTTCTCATCCGCATACCATCCTCAAACCGACGGCCAAACAGAGGTGACAAACCGGACACTATCCACTCTACTTCGCGGGTTGATCAAGAAGAACATCAAGGAGTGGGAGGCGTGTCTACCCATCGCCGAGTACGCCTACAACCGCGCAAGACATTCGACTATCGGCAAGTCCCCCTTCGAGGTCATCTACGGCTTCAACCCGTTGTCCCCATTGGACATTCTACCTCTTCCTCTATAAGAGCGCACCAACATGGATGCGAGTGCACGAGCAAGCTACATCAAGAAGATGCATGAAGATACAAGAAACATCATTGAGCGCCAAGTACATCGACTAGCGACCAAGCTCAATGTCAACAAACAACCCATGATCTTCAACATAGGTGATCTCGTGTGGCTACACCTTCGCAAGGACCGCTTCCCCAACGAATGCAAGTCCAATCTAGTACCTCGAGCCGATGGACCATTCAAGGTGCTAGCACGCTACAACGACAACGCCTACAAGATTGAACTCCCACGAGACAAGTACAAGATGAGCGACATCTTCAACGTCAAAGACCTATCGCCTTTCCATGGTGATGAAGATTTTAATCCGAGGTCGGATCCTTTCGAAGGGAGGGGAGATGATGCGGAGCATCCTTCCATCATCCCCATGGACTCTACATCAACACATCCAACCCCACAAGGACCCATGACAAGAGCTAGAGCACATGCTTTGGAAACCGAGGGGAACTCCTTCCTACTAGACTTGCATATGGACACAAATGGAACATGTCTACTACCTCACCAAAATATGCTATGCCTCCTTAGGTATGAAGTGGAACACCACCAGGGAGCTCAGGAGCATCCCCAAGGAGAAGGAGAACCACCCCAAGGCCATGAGGATCAAGACGGAGTGCAGCAGCAGCAAAACAGCAAGTCCCAGGTGACCCCGTGCGCACGGGCCCCCGAGACCCCGTGCCCACGGGCTACACAGGAACCCGGCGCTGGAGCACCCCATGCGCATGGGTGTGTACCGTGCCCACGGGACCCCCGTGCGCATGGGCCCAACTTACCCCGTGCGCACGGGCCTCCCAGGATGGGCGGCTGAGATGGCTTCTTCGGCTTCCCTTCTTCTCCTTCAACCCCAAGCCTATATATTTCGTACCTAGGGCCATGTTTAGGGTTAGCAAAGTATTAGATGAGATCTTGGTGAGCTTTTCTCCATTACCTTCCCTCTTTGAGGATCAAGACCCCATAGGGAAGAATCCTTGAGGATTTCAAGACCTCCATTGGGATAAGACTACCACCAAGACCCCTCTTCCTTTGGATTTGGGATGAACTTTGCCATTGTATCTTTACTTTGATTGTGTTTGATACGTGTGGATCTTGTATTGTTACTCTAGTGGATGTGTAATCGGGAATTGTTGGAGTGATTGTCTCTTTGTGTTCATCTTTGTGTTCTTGTTGTTCTTGTGATTTCTCTCCTTTTTCCCCCTCCAAGTGTGAAAATGTCCTCCCTAGGGTTCTACCATACATCAACCAGGCCACGAGAGAGGAGGGCGCCCCCCCTGTAGGGCGCGCCCCTTGTCACGTGGGCCCCTGGTGGCTCCCCTCCACTTATACCAGCACCCACACACTTCATCTTCTACCCAAAAAAATCCCCATCCAGCTCAAGCCCGAGTTCTAGCTCGTTTTGCTGCGATTTTGAATCTCTTAGCTCAAAGCCCCATTCGCAAAACTGCTTTGGGAGATTGTTGCTTGGTATGTCACTCCTCCATTGGTCCAATTAGTTTTTGTTCTAGTGCTTTATTCATTGCAAATTTTTGCTTCATAGGTGACCATGTTCTTGAGCTTGCATGTTAAATTTTTGAGGTCCCAAGCAATTCCAATGCATGATATAGGCTCTAGGCACTTGTAGGAGTAGTTGCTATCAATCTTGTTCAGTTTCATTCACTTTTATTTTGAAGTTACTAAAATTTCAGAAATTTTCAAAAAATGTGAAGGAGCCTCTTTAAAGGCTCTTCTAGCCAAAGCTCTAAGGAAAAGCAAGACAAAGAGAAGGAAAAACCTAAGTATAATCTTCCTCGCTTAGCGGAAGTATGGTCATGTGAATGGTCGTGTGAGGATTTCTTGAAAAAAGCCAAACTTCATGAAGACTTTTATGCTTTAACCGGGACTGCATGCCTCACCGGTTTCATGAACGACCGAATCGATCAGTATATCTTACATACCAATACTTTCATACAAAACTTTTATTATTATCCTAAGAAGTCACCGCCTGTAGTATCATTTCATTTATATGACGAATTCAGAGAAATGTCTTTACGTGATTTTTGCGCGGTATGTTGGATGCCTTATGAGGGAGAATTAGAGGAACCCTATCGTGAAGATGTGGATGGCTTCGTTAAAACTATTGTTGTAGAAGAGCCAAAGAAGGGCTCTGAGGCAAAAGTCTCTAGCATACACTTTCCTGTTTTACGCTACTTTGCTATATTTGCTAGTAGATGCTTGATTGGTCGTGGAAATAGTGGAAATTTGAGCTCTCCAGATACTATTATTCTTCAACATGCTTTGCTGGGAGACAATACTTTTAGTATGGGTGCCGTCGTTGCTAAACGGCTAGCCCTGAATCATACAAAAGGCCCCATATTTGGAGGTATCTATGCTGCACGTCTTGCTGAACATTTTTCAGATACCCATTAGGCACTATGAGGAGGATGAGACAAAGTTATCTCCTCACATTTTAGATTACAAGAGCATGGTAGCACACAAGTTTATTGTTGACAACAAAGAGAAGATGCTCTTGTATAGACTTAGATTCAATAAGAAACACTTTGAGTTTATTATTTTGCCTACACCTCAGTTATTTGATTTGCTTGCAGAAAATCGCCTTGTTACGCCGGAAGCGGTGAACAACCATCTATCTCAAGCTTTTACTCCATAACCTGAACCTGAGCTGGACCCTTATCGTGCATCATCTGTCCAGTGGGATCCGGAGATGACCAGCCAGTGGTATCCTGATTACACCTCCCACTACACCGGGGAGAGTAGTGGTGGTCCTTGGTATTAAACCAACTTAGGCCAAAAGCCTAAGCTTGGGGGAGTACGTATTTCTCACCGAATTTACATTCATGTTCACACACTAGTCGTCGGTGCTCATACTCTTTCATTGTATTATCCATGCTAGTTTAAATTTCTTTTTCTAGTTTTCTTCTTGTGTGTTTGATAAACCTTTAGAAAAACCAAAAAAATTAGTTAGTTTAATTTCCTTGCCTGTAGTAGAAATTAAAATGAAAACCCAAAAAGATTTCTAGTTCTTCTTTTACTTGTTGGGAGCTTTCCCGTGTAAATAGTTTTATTTTATTTTCTTTCTTTTGGGGGTCGAGAAGACCATATTGAAAATGCTTAGTGGCTCTTATATGCATGATTGTTTATTTAATTTAGAGCCCATATTACTTTTCTTCTCTCTTGAGTTGAATGCTTGCAGATTCCAGCTTAGTCCAATGCACGTGCACTCTTATTATTATACACATCGTTCGGTCGTGCAAGTGAAAGGCAATAATGATGATATATGATGGACTTATTGGGATGAGAAAAGCTGGTATGAACTCGACCTCTCTTGGTTTTGTAAATATGATGATTCATTGTTCCTAAGTCAGCTATTATGAAGTAAACATATTTGCAATGACATTTAGAGATTATAGTTGCTTTTGCCATGCTTGATTAGCTATGAGTTATAATGGTTTACCTTGCGTGCCAACATGCTATTAGAATGATTATGATGTGGTATGATGGGATGGTATCCTCCTTTGAATGAATTGAGTGATTCGACTTGGCACATGTTCACGCATGTAGTTGAATCAAATCAACATAGCCTTCATGATATTTATGTTCATGGTAGATTATATCCTACTCATGCTTGTACTCGGTGTGAATTAATTTTAATGCATGTTTATGACTGTTGTCGCTCTCTCAGTTGGTCGCTTCCCAGTCTTTTGCTAGCCTTCACCTGTACTAAGCGGGAATACTGCTTGTGCATCCAAACTCCTTAAACCCCAAAGTTGTTCCATATGAGTCCACTATACCTACCTATATGCGGTATTTACCTGCCGTTCCAAGTAAATTTGTATGTGCCAAACTCCAAACCTTCAAATGAAATTCTGTTTTGTATGCTCGAGCAGCTCATGTTTCAACTAGGGCTACCTATATCTTCCATGCTAGGTGGGTTATTCTCAAGAGGAGTGGACTCCGCTCCTCATTCACGAGAAAGGGCCGGTAACCGGGATGCCCAGTCCCATGATCCAAAAAGATCAAAGCAAATCAAAATAATTAAACAAAACTCCCCCAGGGCTGTTGTATGTTGGAGGCACTCGTTGTTTCAAGCAAGCCATGGATTGATGCTTGTTGGAGGTTGGGGGAGTATAAACCTTTACCATTCTGTTTGGGAACTGCCTATAATGCATGTAGTATGGAAGATACAGCCATCTCATAGTTGTTGCGTTGACAGCAAAAGTATGCCGCTCAAAATGTTATTCAATCTCTATTTTAAAATCGAGCTCTGGCACCTCTACAAATCCCTGCTTCCCTCTGCGAAGGGCCTATCTATTTACTTTTATGTTGAGTCATCACCCTTCTTATTAAAAGCACCTGCTGGAGAGCACACAGTCATTTGCATTCATTATTATTGGTTTCTATTGGGTATGACTTGACTGGATCTCTTTTACCATGAATTACAATGTTTAGTCAGTCCTTGGTCTTTAAAGGTGCTCTGCATTTATGTTTTGTGGTCTCAGAAAGGGCTAGCGAGATACCATTTTGTTATATCATGTTATGATTATTTTGAGAAAGTGTTGTCATCCGAGTTTTATTATTATGGCCCGCTAGCTGATTATGTTATTGATATGAGTAATTGTGAGACCTATGTGTTATTGCGAGTATGGTTAGTTCGTAATATTTGCTGAAACTTGAATGCTGGCTTTTCATGTTTACAACAACAAGAGCAAACAGAGTTTGTAAAAGTTTTTCTTTATCACTTTCAGTTTATCAACTGAATTGCTTGAGGACAAGCAAAGGTTTAAGCTTGGGGGAGTTGATACGTCTCCAACGTATCTACTTTTCCAAACACTTTTGCCCTTGTTTTGGACTCTAACTTGCATGATTTGAATGAAACTAACCCGGACTGACGCAGTTTTCAGCAGAACTGCCATGATGTTGTTTTATGTGTAGAAAAGAAAAGTTCTCAAAATTTCCTGGAAATCCACGGAGGCACTTTTCAGAATAAATAAGAATTTTTGGCGAAAGAATCAAGGACAGGGGGCCCACGGGCTGTCCACGAGAAAGGGGGGCGCCCCCCCTAGGGCGCACCCTCCTATCTCGTGGGCCCCCTAGAGCTCCTCCGACCTCAAATACAACTCCATATATTCCGTCTCGGGGAGAAAAAAATCAGAGAGAAAGTTTCATCGCGTTTCACGACACAGAGCCGCCGCCAAGCCCTAATCTCTCTCGGGAGGGCTGATCTGGAGTCCGTTCGGGGCTCCAGAGAGGGGGATTCGTCGCCGTCGTCATCATCAACCATCCTCCATCACCAATTTCATGATGCTCACCGCCGTGCGTGAGTAATTCCATCGTAGGCTTGCTGGACGGTGATGGGTTGGATGAGATTTACCATGTAATCAAGTTAGTTTTGTTAGGGTTTGATCCCTAGTATCCACTATGTTCTGAGATTGATGTTGCTATGACTTTGCTATGCTTAATGCTTGTCACTAGGGCCCGAGTGCCATGATTTCAGATCTGAACCTATTATGTTTTCATGAATATATGTGTGTTCTTGATCCTGTCTTGCAAGTCTATAGTCACCTATTATGTGTTATGATCCGACAACCCCGAAGTGACAATAATCGGGATACTTCTCGGTGATGACCGTAGTTTGAGGAGTTCATGTATTCACTATGTGCTAATGCTTTGTTCCAGTTCTCTATTAAAAGGAGGCCTTAATATCCCATAGTTTCCGCTAGGACCCCGCTGAACACGGGAGGGTAGGACAAAAGATGTCATACAAGTTCTTTTCCATAAGCACGTATGATTGTTTACGGAATACATGCCTACATTACATTGGTGAATTGGAGCTAGTTCTATATCACCCTATGTTATAACTATTGCATGAGGAATCGCATCCGGCATAATTATCCATCACTGATCCATTGCCTACGAGCTTTTGATATATTGTTCTTCGCTTATTTACTTTTCTGTTGCTACTGTTACAACTACTACAAAAACCCAAAAACATTTATCTTTACTTTTGCTACCGTTACTATTACTATCATACCACTTTTGCTACTAAACACTTTGCTGCAGATACTAAGTTATCCAAGTGTGGTTGAATTGACAACTCAACTGCTAATACTCAAGAATATTCTTTGGCTCCCCGTGTGTCGAATCAATAAATTTGGGTAGAATACTCTACCCTCGAAAGCTGTTGCGATCCCCTATACTTGTGGGTTATCATGGTGGCGGTGGAAAAGTTCACCAAGTGGATTGAAGCACGGCCAATCAAGAAACTGGACGGGCCAACAGCCATCCGGTTCATCAAGGACATAGCGATTCACTACGGCATGCCGAAGAGCATCATCACGGACAATGGCAGCAACTTCGCCAAGGGTGCGCTCGAACAATACTGCTCCGGCTCCAGTGTCCGCCTCGACCTGGCCTCCGTTGCACACCTGTAGTCCAATGGGCAGGTCGAGCGGGCCAACGGACTCATCCTGTCCGACATCAAGCCGCGACTCCTCGAGCCACTCATCCGCTCACCCGGCAGCTAGCTTGACGAGTTGCCGACCGTTCTATGGAGTCTCCACACCACGCCGAATCGGTCGACCGGGTTCACCCCGTTCTTCCTCGTCTATGGAGCCGAAGCCGTCATCCCGACCGACGTCGAGTTCGACTCACCGCGCATCACGATGTACACCGAAGCCGAAGCCAGAGAAGCCCGCAAAGACGGCGTCGACCTACTCCAAGAAGCCCGCCTCCTGGCGCTCAGCCGTTCGGCCACCTACTAGCAAGGCCTGAGGCACTACCACAGTAAGAAGATCAAGCCCCTCGCTTTCCACGAGGGCGACCTCATGCTTCGACTCGTCCAAGAGCAAGCCAGCCAGCACAAGTTGTCCCCTCCATGGGAGGGCCCTTTCATCGTGAGCATGGCCTTGCGCGATCGCAACACCTACTACCTCATCGACACGCGCAAGACAAACAAGCGCAAACGGGACACCGCCGGTGAAGAAACGACCCGGCCGTGGAACGCGGAACTCCTCCGCCCATTTTACAGTTAGCCGCACGAGTGTATGTATCGTTGCCTTCTATAAACGCATGAAACTATGGGGTCCCCGAACGAGACTCGGGGACTGCCTTTTGTCGACCAACTTATTGTGTCCCTACCTTTTTGCATCACTATGCTCCTGAACCCGGCCACCGGTTCGACCCGCTCGACCCGGGGGCTCGGGGGCTGGACGGCTTGATCATCACCCCGCCGCCTTGCTTGGCGATTCCTGATGCACTAAGGATGTCGCGGTTCCCCACTTCGCCCTAAGCCACAGACCCGGCTTCGGCTGTCGGCTGGCAAGCACAACGGGCCAGAGCTCCTTCACGTTTCGAACACCAAGTCAAAGGCTGCCAAGTCAACCAACCCGGCCCGCCGTTCAAAAAAAATAGACAGCCGCACGACCGATTTCTTAAATACTTAAAGGCCCATGGCCCGAGTTCATTACACCCTTAACCCCCAGTGGGTAGGTGGACCTACTACCTAACAAATTCTACTAAGATATCTCAGGCATCTCCAGCGCCGCGTCACGACATCGACGGCGCTCCCCTAGCGGCCTCCGGGTCCAGCAAGGCACCGGTGTCCTCCTCGGCGCCCCATCGCGGTAGACGCCCGTCCCCTCGGAGCTCCCCTCCGGATCGTGAAGAAGCAGGCCGTAGTCATCACCATCCACGACTCTGCCGTCCTCCGCCCGCTCAGGGTGGAACTCATCGTGGAAGGCGAACTCGGCAATGTAGCTGGCCCGGGAAGCAATCCGTCCGGCTTGCTCCTGCAACAGCTGCTCCGAGCCGGCCCGCTGGCCCATCAGTGTGTCCAGCTGCAGATCCGGATGCCAGGACAGCGTGAACCGGAGCACCATCTCAGCGCTGGAACGAGCGGCGGAGACATGCCACTCATGAAGACGGTGCGGTCCCATCTCCAGCCAGTGCACTAGGCACGTGAAGCTATTTGGCTCGACGGAGTCCGGCCAAAGGGCCTTCGTTATCGCGGTGCCAACCTGGGATAGCCGCCCCATCTGCTCCCCCAAGACCCGCAGGCGGGCCTCAGCGGCGGTGATGATTTGCGGGAAGGTCCACGCCACATGCGGGTCCGTCCCGGATCCAACGACTCCGGTGGGGTCTTGTTGAAAGCGGACGGCTTCCTCCGCCAGCCGATGCGTCTCCGGGAAGGCTCCTGCCAGAAAAGCGAAGCATATCAGGAAAAAGACAACAAGGACGAAAAGCCGGATCCCGACCTGGCAAAACACAAGAAAAGCACTTACTGGAGAAGGACTCTTCCAGGTGCTGCACTTCGAGCAACGTACCACGCCGCTCCCGGTAACTGTTGGGGAACGTTGCAGAAAATTAAAATTTTTCCTACGGTTTCACCAAGATCCATCTATGAGTTCATCTAAGCAACGAGTCAAGGGGGTGAGTTTGCATCTACATACCACTTGTAGATCGCGTGCGGAAGCTTGCAAGGGGATGGTGATGATGGAGTCATACTCGACGTGATTCGGATCACCGATGACCAAGTACTGAACGGACAGCACCTCCGCGTTCAACACACGTATGGGACGGGAGACGTCTCCTCCTTCTTGATCCAGCAAGGGGGGAGGAGAGGTTGAGGAAGACCACTCCAATGGCAGCACGATGGCGTGGTGCAATTGGTGTAGTAGTACTCCGACAGGGCTTCGCCAAGCACACGCGGAGGAGGAGAGATGTTGGGGAGGGGAGGGGCTGCGCCTTGGCTTGTGTTGTGCTCCCATGTGCCTCCCCACTATATATAGGGGGTGGAGGGGCTGGTTCCTTGCCCTCCAAGTCCATTGGGGCGTTGGCCAAGGTGGGAGGAAAGAAATCCCATCATTTCCTTCCCCACCGATTGTTATCCCCCCTTTTTAGGGATCTTGATCTTATCCCTTCGGGATATGATCTTATTCCTTCTAAGGGGGGATCTTGGTGCGCCTTGACCAGGGGTGTGGGGCCTTACCCCCACTACTCACGTTCATGTGGGTCCCCCCATGCAGGTGGGCCCCACTCCAGAACCTTCTAGAACCATCCCGGTACAATACCGAAAAATCCCGAACATTTTCCGGTGGCCAAAATAGGACTTCCCATATATAAATCTTTACCTCCGGACCATTCCGGAACTCCTCGTGACGTCCGGGATCTCATCCGGGACTCCGAACAACATTCAGTAGTCACATACTAGTCTTCCTAATAACCCTAGCGTCACCGAACCTTAAGTGTGTAGACCCTACGGGTTCGGGAGACATGCAGACATGACTGAGACGCTCTCAGGTCAATAACCAACAGCGGGATCTGGATACCCATGTTGGCTCCCACATGCTCCTCGATGTTGTCATCGGATGAACCACGATGTCGAGGATTCGATCAAACCCTGTATACAATTCCCTTTGTCAATCGGTATGTTACTTGCCCGAGACTCGATCGTCGGTATCCCAATACCTTGTTCAGTCTCGTTACCGGCAAGTCACTTTACTCGTACCGTAATGCATGATCCCGTGGCCAACACTTTGGTCACCTTGAGCTCATTATGATGATGCATTACCGAGTGGGCCCAGAGATACCTCTCCGTCATACGGAGTGACAAATCCCAGTCTCGATCCGTGTCAACCCAACAGCTACTTTCGGAGATACCTGTAATGCACCTTTATAGTCACCTAGTTACGTTGTGACGTTTGATACACCCAAGGCACTCCTACAGTATCCGGGAGTTACACGATCTCATGGTCTAAGGAAGAGATACTTGACATTGGCAAAGCTCTAGCAAACGAACTAAACGACCTTTGTGCTATGCTTAGGATTTGGTCTTGTCCATCACATCATTCTCCTAATGATGTGATCCGGTTATCAACGACATCCAATGTCCATAGCCAGGAAATCATGACTATCTGTTGATCACAACGAGCTAGTCAACTAGAGGCTCACTAGGGACATATTGAGGTCTATGTATTCACACGTGTATTACGATTTCCGGATAATACAGTTATAGCATGAATAAAAGACAATTATCATGAACAATGAAATATAATAATACTTTTATTATTGCCTCTAGGGCATATTTCCAACAGTCTCCCACTTGCACTAGAGTCACCAATCTAGTTACATTGTGATGAATCGAACACCCATAGAGTTCTGGTGTTTATCATGTTTAGCTCGCGAGAGAGGTTTAGTCAACGGATCTGCGACATTCAGATCTGTATGTACTTTGCAAATTTCTATGTCTCCATCTTGAACATTTTCACGGATGGAGTTGAAACGACGCTTGATGTGCCTGGTCTTCTTGTGAAACCTGGGCTCCTTGGCAAGGGCAATAGCTCCAGTGTTGTCACGGAAGAGTTTGATTGGCCCCGACGCATTGGGTATGACTCCTAGGTCGGTGATGAACTCCTTCACCCAAATCTCTTCATGCGCTGCCTCCGAGGCTGCCATGTACTCCGCTTCACACGTAGATCCCGCCACGACGCTCTGCTTGTAGCTACACCAGCTTACTGCTCCACCATTCAACATATACACGTATCCGGTTTGTGACTTAGAGTCATCCGGATCTGAGTCGAAGCTAGCGTCGACGTAACCCTTTACGGCAAGCTCTTCGTCTCCTCCATAAACGAGAAACATGTCCTTTGTCCTTTTCAGGTACTTCAGGATATTCTTGACCGCTGTCCAGTGTTCCTTGCCGGGATTACTTTGGTATCTAGCTACCAAACTCACGGCAAGGTTTACATCAGGTCTGGTACACAGCATGGCATACATAATAGATCCTATGGCTGAGGCATAGGGGATGGTATTCATCTCTTCTATATCTTTTGCCGTGGTCGGTGACTGAGCCGAGCTCAATCTCACACCTTGTAACATAGGCAAGAACCCTTTCTTGGACTGATCCATTTTGAACCTTTTCAAAATCTTATCAAGGTATGTGCTTTGTGAAAGACCTATGAGGCGTCTCGATCTATCTCTATAGATCTTGATGCCTAATATATAAGCAGCTTCTCCAAGGTCCTTCATTGAAAAACATTTGTTCAAGTAGGCCTTAATGCTGTCCAGAAATTCTATATTGTTTCCCATCAAGAGTATGTCATCTACATATAATATGAGAAATGCTACAGAGCTCCCACTCACTTTCTTGTAAACGCAGGCTTCTCCATAAGTCTGCATAAACCAAAACGCTTTGATCATCTCATCAAAGCGAATATTCCAACTCCGAGATGCTTGCACCAGCCCATAAATGGATCGCTGGAGCTTGAATACTTTGTTAGCATTCTTAGGATCGACAAAACCTTCCGGCTGCATCATATACAGTTCTTCCTTAAGATGCCCGTTAAGGAATGCCGTTTTGACGTCCATCTGCCATATCTCATAATCATAGTATGCGGCAATTGCTAACATGATTCGGACGGACTTTAGCTTCGCTACGGGAGAGAATGTCTCGTCGTAGTCAATCCCTTGAACCTATCGATAACCCTTAGCGACAAGTCGAGCTTTATAGATGGTAACATTTCCATCCGCGTCCGTCTTCTTCTTAAAGATCCATTTGTTTTCTATCGCTCGCCGATCATCGGGCAAGTCTGTCAAAGTCCATACTTTGTTTTCATACATGGATTCTATCTCAGATTTCATGGCTTCAAGCCATTTGTTGGAATCTGGGCCCGCCATCGCTTCTTCATAGTTCGAAGGTTCACCGTTGTCCAACAACATGATTTCCAGGACAGGGTTGCCGTACCACTCTGGTGCGGAACGTGTCCTTGTGGACCTACGAAGTTCAGTAGCAACTTGATCCGAAGTACCTTGATCATCATCATTGGTTTCCTCTTCAGTTGGTGTGGGCATCACAGGAATATTATCTTGAGCTGCATCACTTTCCCGTTCGAGAGGTAGTACTTCATCGAGTTCTACTTTCCTCCCACTTACTTCTTTCGAGAGAAACTCTTTTTCCAGAAAGCATCCGTTCTTGGCAACAAAGATCTTGCCCTCGGATCTTAAGTAGAAGGTATACCCGACAGTTTCCTTAGGGTATCCTATGAAGATGCATTTTTCCGACTTGGGTTCGAGCTTTTCAGGTTGAAGTTTCTTGACATAAGCATCGCATCCCCAAACTTTTAGAAACGACAGCTTAGGTTTCTTCCCAAACCATAATTCATACGGTGTCGTCTCAATGGATTTAGACGGTGCCCTATTTAAAGTGAATGTAGCTGTCTCTAGAGCGTATCCCCAAAATGATAGCGGTAAATCGGTAAGAGACATCATAGACCGCACCATATCCAATAGAGTGCGATTACGACGTTCGGACACACCGTTTCGCTGAGGTGGTTCCAGGCGGCGTGAGTTGTGAAACGATTCCACATTTCTTTAAGTGTGTACCAAATTCGTGACTTAAGTATTCTCCTCCACGATCTGATCGTAGGAACTTTATCTTTCGGTCACGTTGATTCCCTACCTCATTCTGAAATTCTTTGAACTTTTCAAAGGTCTCAGACTTGTGTTTCATTAAGTAGACATACCCATATCTACTCAAGTCATCAGTGAGAGTGAGAACATAACGATATCCTCCGCGAGCCTCAAAGCTCATTGGACCGCACACATCGGTATGTATGATTTCCAACAAGTTGATTGCTCGCTCCATTGTTCCGGAGAACGGAGTCTTGGTCATTTTGCCCATGAGGCATGGTTCGCATGTGTCAAATGATTCATAATCAAGAGACTCCAAAAGTCCATCAGCATGGAGCTTCTTCATGCGTTTGACACCAATGTGACCAAGGCGGCAGTGCCACAAGTATGTGGGACTATCGTTATCAACTTTACATCTTTTGGTATCCACACTATGAACATGTGTAATAATACGCTCGAGATTCATTAAGAATAAACCATTGACCATCGGAGCATGACCATAAAACATATCTCTCATATAAATCGAACAACCATTATTCTCAGACTTAAATGAGTAGCCATCTCGTATTAAACGAGATCCAGATACAATGTTCATGCTCAAACTTGGTACTAAATAACAATTATTAAGGTTCAAAACTAATCCCGTAGGTAAATGTAGAGGTAGCGTGCCGACGGCGATCACATCGACTCTGGAACCATTCCCGACGCGCATCGTCACCTCGTCCTTCGCGAGTCTCCGTTTATTCCGCAGCTCCTGCTGTGAGTTACAAATATGAGCAACGGCACCGGTATCAAATACCCAGGAGTTACTACGAGTACTGGTAAGGTACACATCAATTACATGTATATCAAATATACCTTTGGTGTTGCCAGCCTTCTTATCCGCTAAGTATTTGGGGCAGTTCCGCTTCCAGTGACCCTTCCCCTTGCAATAAAAGCACTCAGTCTCAGGCTTGGGTCCATTCTTTGACTTCTTCCCGGTAACTGGCTTACCAGGCGCGGCAACCTCCTTGCCGTCCTTCTTGAAGTTCTTCTTACCCTTGCCCTTCTTGAACTTAGTGGTCTTATTAACCATCAACACTTGATGTTCTTTCTTGATTTCAGCCTCTGCTGACTTCAGCATCGAGAACACTTCAGGAATGGTCTTTTCCATCCCCTGCATGTTGTAGTTCATCACAAAGCTCTTGTAGCTTGGTGGGAGCGACTGGAGGATTCTGTCAATGACCGCCTCATCGGGGAGGTTAATATTCAGCTGGGTCATACGGTTGTGCAACCCAGACATCTTGAGAATATGCTCACTGACAGAACTATTTTCCTCCATCTTACAACTGTAGAACTTGTCGGAGACATCATATCTCTCGACCCGGGCATGAGCTTGAAAAACTAGTTTCAGCTCTTCGAACATCTCATATGCTCCGTGATGCTCAAAACGCTTTTGGAGCCCCGGTTCTAAGCTGTAAAGCATGCCGCACTGAACGAGGGAGTAATCATCAGCACGAGTTTGCCAAGCATTCATAATGTCTTGGTTCTCTAGGACGGGAGCGTCACCTAGCGGTCCTTCTAGGACATATTGTTTCCTGGCAGCTATGAGGATGATCCTCAGGTTCCGGACCCAGTCCGTATAGTTGCTGCCGTCATCTTTCAGCTTGGTTTTCTCTAGGAACGCGTTGAAGTTCATGTTGACATGAGCGTTGGCCATATGATCTACAAGACATATTTGCAAAGGTTTTAGACTAAGTTCATGATAATTAAGTTCTAATCATATTATGAACTCCCACTCAGATTAGACATCCCTCTGGTCATCTAAGTGTTACACGATCCGAGTCGACTAGCCCGTGTCCGATCATCACGTGAGACGGACTAGTCATCGTCGGTGAACATTTTCATGTTGATCGTATCTTCCATACGACTCGTGTTCGACCTTTCGGTCTCCGTGTTCCGAGGCCATGTCTGCACATGCTAGGCTCGTCAAGTTAACCCTAAGTGTTTTCGCTGTGTAAAACTGTCTTACACCCGTTGTATGTGAACGTAAGAATCCATCACACCCGATCATCACGTGGTGCTTAGAAGCGACGAACTGTAGCAACGGTGCACAGTTAGGGGAGAACACTTCTTGATATTTTGTAAGGGATCATCTTATTTACTACCGTCGTCCTAAGTAAACAAGATGCATAAACATAATAAACATCACATGCAATTATATAGTTGTGACATGATATGGCCAATATCATATAGCTCCATTGATCTCCATCTTCGGGGCTCCATGATCATCTTGTCACCGGCTTGACACCATGATCTCCATCATCATGATCTCCATCATCGTGTCTTCATGAAGTTGTCACGCCAACGACTACTTCTACTTCTATAGCTAACGCGTTTAGCAATAAAGTAAAGTAAGTTACATGGCGTTCTTCAATGACACGCAGGTCATACAAAAATAAAGACAACTCCTATGGCTCCTGCCGGTTGTCATACTCATCGACATGCAAGTCGTGAATCCTATTACAAGAACATGATCTCATACATCACACTTCATCATTCATCACAACTTCTGGCCATATCACATCACATGATCAATCGCTGCAAAAACAAGTTAGACGTCCTCTAATTGTTGTTGCATCTTTTACGTGGCTGCAATTGGGTTCTAGCAAGAACGTTTTCTTACCTACGAATAACCACAACGTGATTTTGTCAACTTCTATTTACCCTTCATAAGGGCCCTTTTCATCGAATCCGCTCCAACTAAAGTGGGAGAGACAGACACCCGCCAGCCACCTTATGCAACTAGTGCATGTCAGTCGGTGGAACCGGTCTCACGTAAGGGTACGTGTAAGGTTGGTCCGGGCCGCTTCATCCCACAATGTCGTTGAAGCAAGAAAAGACTAGTAGAGGCAAGTAAGTTGACAAGATCCACGCCCACAACAAAATTGTGTTCTACTCGTGCAAAGAGAACTACGCATAGACCTAGCTCATGATGCCACTATTGGGGAACGTTGCAGAAAATTAAAATTTTTCCTACGGTTTCACCAAGATCCATCTATGAGTTCATCTAAGCAACGAGTCAAGGGGGTGAGTTTGCATCTACATACCACTTGTAGATCGCGTGCGGAAGCTTGCAAGGGGATGGTGATGATGGAGTCGTACTCGACGTGATTCGGATCACCGATGACCAAGTACTGAACGGACAGCACCTCCGCGTTCAACACACGTACGGGACGGGAGACGTCTCCTCCTTCTTGATCCAGCAAGGGGGGAGGAGAGTTTGAGGAAGACCACTCCAATGGCAGCACGACGGCGTGGTGCAATTGGTGTAGTAGTACTCCGACAGGGCTTCGCCAAGCACACGCGGAGGAGGAGAGATGTTGGGGAGGGGAGGGGCTGCGCCTTGGCTTGTGTTGTGCTCCCATGCGCCTCCCCACTATATATAGGGGGTGGAGGGGCTGGTTCCTTGCCCTCCAAGTCCATTGGGGCGTTGGCCAAGGTGGGAGGAAAGAAATCCCATCATTTCCTTCCCCACCGATTGTTATCCCCCCTTTTTAGGGATCTTGATCTTATCCCTTCGGGATATGATCTTATTCCTTCTAAGGGGGGATCTTGGTGCGCCTTGACCAGGGGTGTGGGGCCTTACCCCCACTACTCACGTTCATGTGGGTCCCCCCATGCAGGTGGGCCCCACTCCGGAACCTTCTAGAACCTTCCCGGTACAATACCGAAAAATCCCGAACATTTTCCGGTGGCCAAAATAGGACTTCCCATATATAAATCTTTACCTCCGGACCATTCCGGAACTCCTCGTGACGTCCGGGATCTCATCCGGGACTCCGAACAACATTCGGCAGTCACATACTAGTCTTCCTAATAACCATAGCGTCACCGAACCTTAAGTGTGTAGACCCTACGGGTTCGGGAGACATGCAGACATGACCGAGACGCTCTCAGGTCAATAACCAACAGCGGGATCTGGATACCCATGTTGGCTCCCACATGCTCCTCGATGTTGTCATCGGATGAACCACGATGTCGAGGATTCGATCAAACCCTGTATACAATTCCCTTTGTCAAACGGTACGTTACTTGCCCGAGACTCGATCGTCGGTATCCCAATACCTTGTTCAGTCTCGTTACCTGCAAGTCACTTCACTCGTACCATAATGCATGATCCCGTGGCCAACACTTTGGTCACCTTGAGCTCATTATGATGATGCATTACCGAGTGGGCCCAGAGATACCTCTCCGTCATACGGAGTGACAAATCCCAGTCTCGATCCGTGTCAACCCAACAGCTACTTTCGGAGATACCTGTAATGCACCTTTATAGTCACCCAGTTATGTTGTGACGTTTGATACACCCAAGGCACTCCTACGGTATCCGGGAGTTACACGATCTCATGGTCTAAGGAAGAGATACTTGACATTGGCAAAGCTCTAGCAAACGAACTAAACGACCTTTGTGCTATGCTTAGGATTTGGTCTTGTCCATCACATCATTCTCCTAATGATGTGATCCCGTTATCAACGACATCCAATGTCCATAGCCAGGAAATCATGACTATCTGTTGATCACAACGAGCTAGTCAACTAGAGGCTCACTAGGGACATATTGAGGTCTATGTATTCACACGTGTATTACGATTTCCGGATAATACAGTTATAGCATGAATAAAAGACAATTATCATGAACAATGAAATATAATAATACTTTTATTATTGCCTCTAGGGCATATTTCCAACACCTTGAGCTCCCGGTATTTGCCTAGGAGACGGTTGAAGGTGCCGACCCGGTAGGCGTCAAGTTGCTGAAGAAAGCAGAAATCAGTACAAAGACAACATTCTAAAGATTCGACCCAACTACTACATAGTTGGCCCGAACCTCGGGGGCTAAACCCTGTGGGTGCGCTGGCGCGCCCCCACAAGGAAGAAGTTGCAAAACGAAGCTTACCAACACGGCGCGCTCCAGGTCCTGCGTCCGCTCCACCTCGGCCTGGGCGAAGGCCTCGAGGCTATCCGTCCGGCCGCACAGACGGTGGCGGACGGCGCCCATCGCCTCCTCCTCCTGGGTCTGAGGTCCGAAGACCACGGTGCCCCCGCTCCGTGCCGGCTGTGGCACGGCGGCCCGACGCCCTCCTTGCCGGGGCACCAAGGCGTGCTCCCCACTGGCCGCCCCCTACGCGGCCAGCACCTTCTCCGACGCCGTCGACGACCCGGACGCGAGGACGCACTGCGTCACCGCCGCCGGTCCGGACGCCGGGACGCCCTGCGTCACCGCCACCGGCTCAGGTGCCGGGATGGCCTCCAGCGCCGCC
This sequence comes from Triticum timopheevii, assembly GCA_963921465.1. Taxonomy (NCBI): domain Eukaryota; kingdom Viridiplantae; phylum Streptophyta; class Magnoliopsida; order Poales; family Poaceae; genus Triticum; species Triticum timopheevii. The sequence goes on from OY997270.1 coordinate 320,569,843, forward strand.
GCCCGCGGCGCCTCCTCCAACACCGGCGGCGTCTCGCGCGCCGCCGCTCGCAGCGCCTCCTCCAAGACTGCGCCTCACTGCCTCCATCAGCCCCCGCCCGCTCGACAACGTCAACCCGTGGTGGGGTCTCGTCCTCCACCTCCACGACCTCCTGCTCGAGGATCACCACCTCAGCCCGGCCTTCACGGTCGTGCTCCCTCACCGACGATGGTTCGAAGACCATCGCCGCCACCACCGAGCCCTCCGGCATCTCGCGCCAGGCCGGCTCCGCTCTGGCTCGCGCCCATGACGGGGCCGCGTCGGTCCAAGCCCGGACCAACGCCGCCTCCAGCTCCGCCTCGGCCCTGTTCCTGTGCCGCCAGGCCAGGCCCTTGGCGTAGGTTAGATCCATGCCGAGGTTCAGGTCGACCCAGCCCTCCCCCTTGACCTGCTCGATAGGGTCGGACCGGCTACTGCGGAACGCGGCCCCCTCGGCGGCTGCGGCGTCCGCCGCCGCCCTCGCCAGAGCGATCGGCGACCTGAAGAAGAAGAAGATAGAATGAGCAAAAGACAAAGCCGGCTCGACAATCTGGACGCATACAGGAGATGTACCTTACCCTGTCAGGACCTGTACGGGGGCCGGCCTCCCATGCCCGGTGCTGTGCTTCCTCTTTGCCAGCCTCCCACTCCCGGCCGGGTCCACCGCGTGCTTCGGGGCGCGAGGCCGCGGCGCGACGCTGTCCTTTCCGTGCGGCCGGCTCGGTGCCGCCCCACGGGACGAATCGGGTCCGCCCGCGTCGCCGCCTCCACCGCCCAACGCCACTACACCAACGACTGGCGTCAGCGCCACCCATGCCGTGCCATGGTCGACAAATCGAGAAACACAAAGAGAAGGATAAGACTTACCCGCACGACGCCCAGCGCCGGCGTAAGCCTCGGCTTCCTCCTCCCGCCATGGGCCGCGGACTCCTCTTGCACCACAGGCACCACCTGCGATGGAGCCCGGGCGTAAGGATGCTGGATCGCATTCAGAAGCACCTCCCGCATCGCATCAGGACGGACGAGGAGATGCGCAGCAGCAAAGTAAGGCGACCAGACACTTACCTGTGGCGCCAGATTCGACTCGCTGTACGGCACCTTGCTGAACCGCCAGTCCTCCCCAAGGTTGACCTTGGAGATGTCATTCACTCGGCGCACAATCTGCTCCGCCGTCAGGCGCGTCGATCCCATGTGGTTGGGATCTTGAAGATTGGCCATCTCGCCGATGAAGCAGGAGCGCCTCTGCAGCGGGAGAACCCGGCGCATGATGAACACGGCGATGAGGTCGTTGCCGGTGAGCCCCTCCCGCGTCCTCATCACTGTCATCCGCTCGCAGAGATTGAGAATCTCCTGCGACGGGCGCCTGGGGGAGTAGCCCCAGTTCATCTTCACCCGCGGCGGCGCGATAGCGAAGGACGGAAGATTGATGCGGTCCGCACCCAAGTTGTGGACGTAGAAGGAGTTCTGCCATTTCTTGGCAGAATCCTCCAGCGGGATCTTGGGCCAGTCCGCCCCGACCACTTCAAGATGATGGCGGTGCCATAGAACTCTTCGGCCGTCGGGCCCTGCTGCTTCAGGGAGAAGAAACATGCCCAGAGGTCGATTGTAGGCTCGACCCCCAGATACCCCTCGCAGAGGGTGACGAAGCCTGAAAGATGGAAGCCGGCGCCGGTGCCAAGATGGTGAGGCTGGAGCCCGAAGAACTCCAGGAACGTGCGGAAGAAGGTGCTTGCCAGCAACCCAAATCTATGCTCGAAATGCGTGAGGAAGACCACGCGCTCCGACTCCTCGGGTTGTGGCCTCTGCTCGCCGCGCGGCAGACGGATTGCGACATCGATGAAAGAAGGAGAGGAAGAAAGAAGATGGACGACGGCGAAGTTTCCCATGGCAAGCGCAACGACGCGCGAAGATGGGCGATATCCTCGGTGGTGACGTTCGGGACCATCCAAGAGCCCGACGGCAGCGCCATCGATGAAAGAAGGAGAGGAAGAAAGAAGATGGACGACGGCGAAGTTCTGCTCGGAGCAACAGGCGTCGCAGTGCGATGGTCGCAAGAAGCAGAGCAAGAGCAAAGGGGCAGGAGGGCGCGAGCAAGTATAATGTCCGCCGCCCCCTGCCCCCAATTTATAACACTCGGTTTGAACATGGGGGAGTGGGATCGTCTGCACTCGCCCTTTCCACTACCCCGCAATAAGTGCGTACGTACACACGCAATAACTGCCCAGGGAAGAGCAACCGACCCCCGGACGCTGCAATAAATCCGCGCACGTGGGCCAAGGGCGTGCAGCGGTGGGCCCCAGCCCGTCGTCCAGTCCCGTCACGTGCGTGGCCTGTCAGGCCCCTCCGACTTCTGGGCACCACGTGGCGCCCGCATGAAGCCTGAGGGATCGTCCCAAGGTTCGACGGACTCCTCAGTTCCCGCCCCCGCCGGGACGCTGCGATCTGGTTTCTAAAAAAACTGGCACATAGTGGGTGTTGTCGGACCCGGCGCTCGCAGAATCCGCCTTGCCTAAGGGGTAAACTGCGAAGGCCCACTCCGAAGACGGCGGACCTTCACAGCTTCAGGGACTACTGTCGGGGGGATGAACCCCGGGCAGGCAACGGAACCCGGATCCTTTTCAAAAACAACGGGGCCGGCATCGGCCCTCAAGCCAGCGTGCGCTTGGCCGGGTCGCTCGACCCGGCCAAACCCCGCAACTCGGCCAAACACTCCAACCCAGCAGGACACGTCGACTCGGCCTCAACAACTAGTACAAGACAGCCGAACCTAGCACAACCGAGGCTTTCTCAACAAGCAAGCTCCACCTGTGGCGTGCTCCGCAATCCAGCCACGGGTCAGCTCCTGTCCCATCCAGGCCGTACAATGGGACGAGTCTTCAGCCACTGATGACCAAGGCAACAGTGCCCCGCCCATGCCTCTAGTCAGCCGGAGCGTGGAAACAGTGCCCCTCACCTACCCGCTGACCAGGGCCGGCGTGGCTACAGTGCCCCCGCCAACACCGCTGACGACAGCAAGAGGCGACCTGACGGAGCGCCACTGTACATGACTCGACTCGGCCACGCCCTGATGACTGACAAGACAGCGCACAGTCCCCCTAGGCACACGGGGCCCTCACCTAGGGGAACACGACGAACCATAGGCCCCCAGTGGGTCCCAGCCCGGGTCCCCAGACACCGACAACCCGGATCGACTAACTTGTAACATTACCATTGTACCCCTGGGGGGTTGGTCTATAAAACCCCGCATGAGCCCACGCATACGGGGAAGGGGGCAGAAGTAAGCAAGAGAGAAACTAGCCACCATAAACAGTAACATCCACTCGGAGAGAAGGAGCAGCCTAAGCCTTGGCCAGCCCTCCTTCCTCCTCCATACAGCTCTAGGAGCGACAATGTACTGTCAGACATCAAACTACACTCGGCAGGACTAGGGGTGTTATCTCTCCGGAGAGCCCCGAACCTGGGTATGTCTCGCGTCCCGCGCTCGCTCATACCAACCCCGCCTCTGGAGCCCACCAGTGCCCTCGAGCCTCCTCCTCTCTTTAGCCATCCCTTGGCATCTGTCGTGTGCCCACCACGACACTCGCATTACATTATTTGCCATTTGCCTCTCGTTTTCCTCTCCCCCACTTCACCCTTGCCGTTTTATTCGCCCTCTCTTTCCCAGTCTCCTCTCTCTTTTGCTTGCCTTTTTGTTTGTTTGTGTGTTGGATTGCTTGTCACGATGGCGCAAGATAATACCAAATTGTGTGACTTTTCCAATACCAATAATAATGATTTCCTTAGCACTCCGATTGCTCCTCTTAATGATGTTGAATCTTGTGAAATCAATGCTGCTTTGCTGAATCTTGTTATGAAAGATCAATTCTCCAACCTTCCTAGTGAAGATGCCGCTACTCATCTAAACAACTTTGTTGATTTGTGTGATATGCAAAAGAATAAAGATACGGCAATGATATTATTAAATTGAAATTATTTCCGTCTTCACTTAGAGATCATGCTAAAACTAGGTTTTCGTCTTTGCCTAAGAATAGTATTGATTCATGGAATAAGTGCAAATATGCTTTTATCTCTAAGTATTTTCCTCCCGCTAAGATCATCTCTCTTAGGAACGATATTATGAATTTTAAACAACTTGATCATGAGCATGTTGCCCAATCTTGGGAAAGAATGAAATTAATGATTCACAATTGCCCTACTCATGGTTTGAACTTATGGATGATCATACAAAAATTTTATGCCGGATTGAATTTTTCTTCTAGAAATCTTTTAGATTCGGCCACAGGAGGCACTTTTACGGAAATCACTTTAGGAGAAGCTATTAAACTCCTTGATAACATTATGGCTAATTATTCTCAATGGCACACCGAAAGATCTACTAGTAAAAAAGTGCATGCTATAGAAGAAATTAATGTTTTGAGTGGAAAGATGGATGAACTTATGAAATTTTTTGATACTAAGAGTGCTCCTATTTATCCCAATGATATGCCTTTGTCTACTTTGATTGAGAATAATAATGAATCTATGGATGTGAATTTTGTTGGTAGGAATAATTTTGGTAACACAATGCTTATAGAGGAAACTTTAATCCTAGACCGTTCCCTAGTAATTCCTCTAATAATTATGGTAATTCCTACAACAACTCTTATAGAAATTTTAATAAGATACCCTCTGATTTTGAGAATAGCGTTAAAGAATTTATGATCTCTCAAAAGAATTTTAATGCTTTGCTCTAAGAAAAATTGCTTAAAGTTGATGATTTGGCTAGGAACGTTGATAGGCTTTCGCTTGATGTTGATTCTTTGAAACTTAGATATTTTCCTCCTAAGCATGGTATCAATGAGTCTCTCAAATCCATGAGAATTTACATTGATGAGTGCAAAGAAAGAACCGCTAGGTTGCGCGCTAAGAAAGATTGCTTTGTAAAAGCGTGTTCTTCTAGTTTCCATGAAAATAATGATGAAGATCTAAAAGTTATTGATGTGTCCCCTATTAAATCCTTGTTTTGCAGTATGAATATTAATAATGATGGGATTGGAGATGAGTCAACTTTAGCTAAAAGGCATCCCAATAATTCGGAGTTTTTAGATCTTGATGCTAAATTTGGTAAAAGTGGGATTGGAGAGGTCAAGACTTTAAATAGCGGTGAACCCACTATCTTGCATTTCAAGGAATTTAATTATGATAATTGTTCTTTAATAGATTGTATTTCCTTGTTGCAATCCGTGTTGAATTCTCCTCATGCTTATAGTCAAAATAAAGCTTTTACCAAACATATTGTTGATGCCTTAATGCAATCTTATGAAGAAAAACTTGAATTGGAAGTTTCTATACCTAGAAAACTTTATGATGAGTGGGAACCTACTATAAAGATTAAAATTAAAGATCATGAGTGCTATGCTTTGTGTGATTTGGGTGCTAGTGTTTCCACGATTCTGAAAACTTTATGTGATGTGCTAGGTTTCCATGATTTTGATGATTGCTCTTTAAATTTGCACCTTGCGGATTCCATCATTAAGAAACCTATGGGAAGGATCAATGATGTTCTTATTGTTGCAAATAGAAACTATGTGCCCGTAGATTTTATCGTTCTTGATATAGATTGCAATCTTTCATGTCCTATTATTCTTGGTAGACCTTTCCTTAGAACGATTGGTGCAATTATTGATATGAAGGAAGGGAATATTAGATTCCAATTTACATTAAGGAAAGGCATGGAACACTTCCCTAGAAATAAAGTTAAATTACCTTATGAATCTATCATGCGAGCTACTTATGAATTGAATGCCAAAGATGGCACTACTTAGATCTATTCTCGCTTTTATGCCTAGCTTGGGGCGTTAAACAATAGCGCTTGTTAGGAGGCAACCCAATTTTATTATTGTTTCTTGCTTTTTGCGTCTGTTTAGTAATAAATATTTCATATAGCTTCCATTTAGATGTGTTTTCATGTTTCAATTAGTGTTTGTGCCAAGTAGAACCTATAGGATAACCTACGGTGATAGTTAATTTGATTCTGCTGAAAAACAGAAACTTTGCACGCACGAAAATAATTTTAGTAATTCACAGAAACGTGCTTTTGCATTGATTATTTTTTCTGTAGATAAATAGACAAATTTCCCAGTACTTCCTATTTTGGTAGGATTTTTAGAGTTCCTGAAGTATTTGAGTGTTACAGATTGCTACAGACTGTTCTGTTTTTGACAGATTCTGTTTTTCGTGTGTTGTTTGCTTATTTTGATGCATCTATGGCTAGTATCGGTGGGTATGAACCATAGAGAAGTTTTAATACAGTAGGTTTAACACCAATATAAATAAAGAATGAGTTCATTACAGTAACTTATGTGGTGGTTTTTGTTTCTTGCACTAACGAAGCTTATGAGATTTCCTGTTGAGTTTTGTGTTGTGAAGTTTTCATGTTTTGGGTAAAGATTTGATGGACTATGGAATAAGGAGTGGTAAGAGCCTAAGCTTGGGGATGCCCATGGCACCCAGGGATATTCAAGGATAACCAAAAGCCTAAGCTTGGGGATGCCCCAGAAGGCATCCCCTCTTTCGTCTTCGCCTATTGGTAACTTTATTTGGAGCTATATTTTTATTCGCCACATGATATGTGTTTTGCTTGGAGCGTCTTGTATAATATTAGTACTTGATTTTTAGATTACCACAATCATCCTTGCTATACACACCTTTTGAGATAAACCCATATGATTTAGAATTTATTAGAATACTCTATGTGCTTCACTTATATCTTTTGAGCTAGATAGTTTTGCTCTATGTGCTTTACTTATATCTTTTAGAGCACGGCGGTGGATTAATTTTGAAGAAATTTTTAATCTCTCATGATTCACTTATATTATTTTGAGAGTCTTTTAGAACAGCATGGTATTTTCTATGGTTATACAATTGGTCCTAGAATGATGGGCATCCAAGTTGGGTATAATAAAAACTATCATAGAAAATGAATTGGATGCTATGATCAATTTGATGCTTGATAATTGTTTTGAGATATGAGGATGGTGATATTAGAGTCATGATAGTTGGGTAATTATGAATTTAAAGAATACTTGTGTTGAAGTTTGTGATTCCCATAGCATGCACGTATGGTGAACCGCTTTGTGATGAAGTTGGAGCACAATTTTATTTGTTGATTGTCTTCCTTATGAGTGGCGGTCGGGGACGAGCGATGTTCTTTTCCTACCAATCTATCCCCTTAGGAGCATGCACGTAGTACTTTGTTTTCAATGGATTGTAGATTTTTGCAATAAGTATATGAGTTCTTTATGACTAATGTTGAGTCCATGGATTATACGCACTCTCACCCTTCCACCATTGCTAGCCTCTCTTGTGCCGCGCAACTTTCGCCGGTACCATACACCCACCATATACCTTCCTCAAAACAGCCACCATACCTACCTATTATGGCATTTCCATAGCCATTTCGAGATATATTGCCATGCAACTTTCCAACGTTCTGTTTATTATGACACGCATCATCATTGTCATATTGCTCTTTGCATGATCATGTAGTTGACATCGTATTTGTCGCAAGCCCACCTTCATAATTCCGTACATGTCACTCTTGATTCATTGCATATCCTGGTACACCGCCGTAGGCATTCATATAGAGTCATATCTTGTTCTAAGTATCGAGTTGTAATCTTGAGTTGTAAGTAAATAAAAGTGTGATGATCTTCATTATTAGAGCATTGTCCCAAGTGAGGAAACGATGATGGAGACTCTGATTCCCCCACAAGTCGGGATGAGACTTCGGACTTTATAAAAAAAAGATAAAAGCCAAAAAAAAGAGAAAGGCCAAATTAAAAAATGAGAGAAAAAGAGAGAAGGGACAATGCTACTATCCTTTTTACCACACTTGTGCTTCAAAGTAGCACCATGATCTTCATGATAGAGAGTCTCCTATGTTGTCACTTTCATATACTAGTGGGAATTTTTCATTATAGAACTTGGCTTGTATATTCCAATGATGGGCTTCCTCAAAATGCCCTAGGTTTTCGTGAGCAAGCAAGTTGGATGCACACCCACTTAGTTTCTTTTATTGAGCTTTCATACATTTATAGCTCTAGTGCATCCGTGCATGGCAATCCCTACTCACTCACATTGATATCTATTAATGGGCATCTCATAGCCTGTTGATACGCCTAGTTGATGTGAAACTATCTTCTCTTTTTTGTCTTCTCCACAACCACCATTCTACTCCACATATAGTGCTATGTCCATGGCTCACGCTCATGTATTGCATGAAAGTTGAAATTTTTTGAGATTACTAAAGTATGAAACAATTGCTTGGCTTGTCATCGGGGTTGTGCATGATTAAATACTTTGTGTGATGAAGATAGAGCAACAGCTAGAGTATATGATTTTGTAGGGTTAACTTTCTTTAACCATGCTATTTTGAGAAGACATGATTGCTTTATTAGTATGCTTGAAGTATTACTATTTCTTATGTCAATATAAAATTTTATTCTGAATCATTTGGATCTGAACATTCATGCCACAATAAATAAACTTACATTGAGAATTATGCTAGGTAGCATTCCACATCAAAAATTCTGTTTTTATCATTTACCTACTCTAGGACGAGCAGGAATTAAGCTTGGGGATGCTTGATACGTCTCCAATGTATCTATAATTTTTTATTGTTCCATGCTATTATATTACCCGTTTTGGATGTTTATGGGCTTTACTTTACACTTCTATATCATTTTTGGGACTAACCTACTAACCGGAGGCCCAGCCCAAATTGCTGTTTTTTTGCCTATTTTAGTGTTTTGAAGAAAAGGAATATCAAACGGAGTCCAAACGGGATGAAACCTTTGGGAGTGATCTTTTTGGAACAAATGCAAACCTGCAGACTTGGAATGGACGTCAAGCAACAAACGAGGGGGCCACGAGGGTGCCCGATGCGCCCTCCACCCTCGTGGGCCCCTCGAGCGTCCACCGACCTACTTCTTCCTCCTATATATACTCTCGTACGCTGAAACCATCAAAAGCGACCACGAAAACCTAATTCCAACACCGCAACCTTCTGTATCCGCGAGAGCCGGTGCTCCGCCGGAGGGGGAATCAACCACGGAGGGCCTCTACATAATCTCCAAGGCCTCTCCTATGAGTTGTGAGTAGTTTACCACAGACCTTCGGGTCCATAGTTATTAGCTAGATGGCTTATTCTCTCTCTTTGATTCTCAATACAAAGTTCTCCTTGATCTTCTTGGAGATCTATTCGATGTAACTCTTTTTGCGGTGTGTTTGTCGAGATCTGATGAATTGTGGGTTTATGATCAAGTTTATCGAAATATTTGAATCTCCTCTGAATTCTTTATGTGTGATTAAGTTATCTTTGCAAGTCTATTCGAATTATTAGCTTTGTTTGGCCTACTAGATTGATCTTTCTTGCAATGGGAAAGTGCTTAGCTTTGGGTTCAATCTTGCGGTGTCCTTTCCCAGTGACAGCAGGGGAAGCAAGGCACGTATTGTATTGTTGCCATCGAGGATAAAAAGATGGGGTTTATATCATATTGCATGAGTTTATCCCTCTACATCATGTCATCTTTCTTAATGCGTTACTGTGTTCTTTATGAACTTAATACTCTAGATGCAGGCAAGAGTCGATTGATGTGTGGAGTAATAGTAGTATATGCATAATCGTTTTGATCTACTTGTCACAGACGTGATGCCTATATACATGATCATGCCTAGATAATCTCATACTATGCGCTTTTCTATCAATTGCTCGATAGTAATTTGTTCACCCACCGTAATACTTATGCTATCTTGAGAGAAGCCACTAGTGAAACCTATGGCCCCCGGGTCTATCTTTTATCATATAAGTTTTCATCTATCTTTTATTTGCATCTTTTACTTTCCAATCTATATCATAAAAATACCAAAAATATTTATCTTATCATATTATCTCTATCAGATCTCACTTTCGCAAGTGGCCGTGAAGGGATTGACAACCCCTTTATTGTGTTGGTTGCGAGGTTCTTGTTTGTTTGTGTAGGTGCGTGGGACTTTTGAGGAGCCTCCTACTAGATTGGTACCTTGGTTCTGAAAAACTGAGGGAAATACTTACGCTACTTTGTTGCATCACCCTTTCCTCTTCAAGGAAACAGTGATGAGGGGAGTTCGGCTAGGCTCTAGGCCTGCCGATGACACAGTCCTGTCTGGATCTGCGGTAGTGAGCTCCGTGATTGTGGAGAGTCCGGTGGGTTCCAAACTTCCATCTTCGGGCCTAGCAGTTTGCTCCGGATCTAGGGCCAGAGCGGCGGTCGGCATCGCGAACCCCTCGAAGATCAAGTCTCCTTGGATATCAGCGACGTAGTTCAGATTTCCAAAAGTGATTTGATGACCAGGGGCGTAGCTGTTGATCTGCTCCAGGTGGCCAATCGAGTTGGCCCGTAGTGTGAAGCCGCCGAATACGAAAATTTGGCCGAGGAGAAAAGTCTCCTTCAAGGTGGCATTGTTGTAGACGATTGATGGAGCCATCAAGCCTTCTAACGACGGCAAAGTGGAACTCTCAATGAAAGCACAAATGTCGGTGTCAAAACCGGCAGATCTCGGGTAGGGGGTCCCGAACTGTGCGTCTGAGGATCGAAGGTAACAGAAGACATGGGGCACGATGTTTACCTAGGTTCGAGCCCTCTTAATGGAGGTAATACCCTACTTCCTGCTTGATTGACTTTGATGAGTATAGGGGTTACAAGAGTTGATCTACCTCGAGATCGTAAGGGCTAAACCTTAGATGTCTAGCCTGTATGATTATGATTGCCTCTACGGAATAAAACCTCCGATTTATATAGACACTAGAGGGGCCTAGGGTTGTACAGAGTCGGTTTACAGAGAAAGGAATCTTCATATCCGGACAAGGGGGAAAGCCTTCTATCTTGTATCTTCACGTCCCACCTATCGGGCCCACGTCACATAGCCCGGACGCCCGGGGGCCCCCCTAATCCAGGACTCCCTCACTCGTTGTAACTTCCGGCCCATGTATGGCCCATGATGTCTTTCGGCACATATGAGGCCCTTTGTAACTCTTGGCCCATTAATGGCCCGTGGTGAAATTGGCCCGTAATGAACAATATATCACTTTATACCCATTAACGGCCCGTTATTCCATTGGGTCGTTTCCAGCCCGTGCTATCTTTTGGCCTTCTCAGGGCCCATTTATTCTTGGGCTCATTTCCAGCATTTGGTTACTTACGGCCCGTTACTGGCCTTTTCGGCTTGTGGGCCTGATGTCTACTATGCAACTTTATTCCTGTAGACTCGTGTTGGGCCTCCAAGCGCAGAGTTTTGTAGGACAGTAGCAATTTTTGCTCAAGTGGATGACCTAAGGTTTATCAATCCATTGGAGGCATAGGATGAAGATGGTCTCTCTCAAACAACCCTGCAATCAAATACAAGAAATCTCTTGTGTCCCCAACACACCCAATACAATGGCAATTTGTATAGGTGCACAAGTTCGGCGAAGAGATGGTGATACAAGTGTAATATAGATGGTAGAAATATATTTTTATAATCTAAATAAATAAAAACAGCAAGGTGGCAAATAGTAAACACGCACAAAAATGGTATTGCAATGCTTGAAATGAGGCCTAGGGACCATACTTTCTCTAGTGCAATATCTCAACAATGCTAATTTAATTGGATCATATAACCATCCCTCAAAGTGCGATGAAAAATCACTCCAAGTTCCTATCTAGCAGAGAACATAAGAATAAATTGTTTGTAGGGTACAAAACCACCTCAAAGCTATTCTTTCCATTCAATCTATTCAAGAGTTCATACTAAAATAAGATAAAGCTATTCTTTCCGTTCAATCTATCCTAGAGTTCGTACTAAAATAACACCAAAGCAAATTCATATTCATAATACTCAATCCAACACAAAAACTTGAAAGAGTGCCCCAAGATTTCTATCGGAGAAATAAATAAGAATGTGCATCAACCCCTATGTATATATTACCCCAATGTCACCTTAGGAACCCGCGAGTTGAGTGCCAAAACATATATCAAGTGAATCAATACGATACCCCATTGTCACCACGAGTATTCAATTGCAAGACATATATCAAAAGTGCTCTCAAATCCTTAAAAGTATTCAATCCGATAACAACGAAATCTCAAAGGGAAAAACTCAATTCATCACAACAAGATAGGGGAAGACACCATATGATCCGACTATATTAACAAAGCCCACGATACATCAAGATCGTGACATCTCAAGAACATGAGAGAGAGAGAGTGAGATAGAGAGGTTAAACACACAGCTACTGGTACAAACCCTCAGCCCCGAGGATGGACTACTCCCTCCTCATCGTGGTGGCCGCTGGGATGATGAAGATGGCCACCGATGATGATTTCCCCCTTCGGCAGGGTGCCGGAACAGGGTCTAGATTGGTTTTCGGTGGCTACAGAGCCTTGCAGCGGCGAAACTTCTGATCTAGGTTAACCCCGAGGGGTTTTGGAATTTTTGGGAATTTATAGGGTAAAGAGGGGGTGCGGAAGGCCACCGAGGTGGGCACAACGCACCTGAGCACGCCTGGGCCCCCAGGCATGCCCTGGTGGGTTGTGCCCCCTCGAGGCACCCCCGAGGTGCTGCTCTCGCCCATTGGTGGTCTTCTGGTCCATAAAAAATCCACAAAGAATTTCGCGGTGTTTGGACTCCGTTTGATATTGATTTCCCTCGATGTAAAAAACAAGCAAAAAACAACAACTCGCACTAGGCACTGGGTCAATAGGTTAGTCCCAAAAATGATATAAAATTTCTATAAAATGATTGTAAAACATCCAAGAATGATAATATAATAGCATGAATACTTCATAAGATATAAATATGTTGGAGACATATCAGCATCCCCAAGCTCAATTCCTACTCGTCCTCGAGTAGGTAAACGATAAAGAAATAATTTATGAAGTGTGAATGCTAGCAAAGTGCATAAGTTTGATCAATGACAATTTCAGTCACTTTTCCTAGCTTCATAGCAGCAATTCTTTCTCATAAAATTTCTCATGTTAAAGTAGCAACCAATTCACATGTTAAGGTTCAAACAATGAATTCTCTTGAAACTCAACAACCTATGTTCTCAGTCACCAAGCAATTGCAATTCAACTTATTCAACAGAGTCTAAGTAAGAGCTCCACATACTCAATCATCATATAGTCTTCTATGATTGCTAACACTCACCGCATACACATGAGCAAAACGTTTCAACCAGACACATAGAAAGATAGGGGCTTATGATTTCGCCTCCCAACGTATTCACGTCAAGGGTGATGTCAACAATAATAACTCATGCTACCCTATCCAACTGTACATATGTGCCTCGATCTTACCTCACCACATGATGCTTGCCAAAGGAGAAAAATAAAAAGGAATAGAGAGAAAAACTTTGACTCTTGCATAAAAGTAAATACATAAAAGTAAAAGATAGGCCCTTCGCAGAGGGAAGCAGAGGTTGCCATGCGCTTATTTGTTTGTATGCTCAAACCCTTAGTGCAAAAGAACGTCATGTTATATTTCCCCTTATGATAGCAACCTTTATTATGCAATCTATCACTTTTATTCTTTGCCATCACAAGTTTGTACAACGCTCAATTTTCTCTTACACTAAATGATCTAACACTTTTAGAAGCAATTTTTATTGCCTTATTGCACGGATGACAACTTACTTGAAGGATCTTGCTCAATCCTTAGGTAGGTATGATGGACTCTTGAAAATAAGATTTGGGTTTAAGGGGTTTTGGATGCACAAGTAGTATCTCTACTTGGTGCAGAATTTTTGGCTAGCAAAGATGGGGGCAAGCACCACATGTTGAAGGATCTATGACAATATAACTTCTATGTGAATATGAACTAACTTAAATCATTACGTTGTCTTCCTTGTCCAACATCAACTATTTTGGCATATAATATTTTGATGGGGGATCACAATCACAAAAGATTTCCAACATAGTGTATTTGCATGTGAAAGTTCTCTTCCTTCTACTAATCATTCATGAATTGCTTGTATGACCAATATTGTGACTGTCAAGCCTCAAAAGATTTCACTGTCTAAACCCGATGTGAAGCTACTACTAGGCAGGATATGCTTTCAACTTCATGACATTCAATTTATTAAATAATTTACTCATAGGATTTAAGTGAAGCACAAGAGTAAATGACAAGCTACTCCAAAAAGATATAAGTGAAGATCATAAGAATAATATTTCTTTATCTCAAATTAATTTAAGTGAAGCAAGAGAGAATTTCTTCAAAAATAAGAAAGCACACCATGCTCAAAAATATATAAGTGAAGAACTAGAGCAATTCCATAGAAAAGAGCTTCGTTGATGAGATTGTTGGAAATATGCCCTAGAGGCAATAATAAAATGGTTATTATTATATTTCCTTGTTCATGATAATTGTCTATTGTTCATGCTATAATTGTATTAACTGGAAACCGTAATACATGTGTGAATACATAGACCACAACATGTCCCTAGTGAGCCTCTAGTTGACTAGCTCGTTGATCAATAGATGGTTATGGTTCCCTGACCATGGACATTGGATGTCATTGATAACGGCATCACATCATTAGGAGAATGATGTGATGGACAAGACCCAATCCTAAGCATAGCACAAGATCGTGTAGTTCGTTTGCTAAAAGCTTTTCTAATGTCAAGTATCATTTCCTTAGACCATGAGATTGTGCAACTCCTGGATACCATAGGAATGCTTTGGGCATGCCAAACGTCACAACGTAACTGGGTGGCTATAAAGGTGCACTACGGGTATCTCCAAAAGTGTCTGTTGGGTTGGCACGAATCGAGACTGGGATTTGTCACTCCGTGTGATGGAGAGGTATCTTGGGGCCCACTCGGTAATGCATCATCATAATGAGCTCAATGTGACTAAGTAGTTAGTCATGGGATCATGCATTACGGAACGAGTAAAGTGACTTACCGGTAACGAGATTGAACGAGGTATTGGGATACCGATGATCGAATCTAGGGCAAGTAACGTACCGATTGACAAAGGGAATTGTATACGGGATTGCTTGAATCCTTGATATCGTGGTTCATCCGATGAGATCATCGTGGAACATGTGGGAGCCAACATGGGTATCCAGATCCCGCTGTTGGTTATTGGCCAGAGAGCTGTCTCGGTCATGTCTGCATGATTCCCGAACCCGTAGGGTCTACACACTTAAGGTTCGGTGATGTTAGAGTTGTTATGGGAATTAGTGTGCAGTTACCGAATGTTTTTCAGAGTCCCAGATGAGATACCGGATGTCACGAGGAGTTCCGAAATGGTCCGTAGGTTAAGATTTATATATGGGAAGTCCTATTTTGGCCACCGAAAAATGATCGGGATTTTTCGGTATTGTACCGGGAAGGTTCTAGAAGGTTCCGGAGTGGGGCCCACCTCATGGGGGCACCCACATGAACATGGGTAGTGGGGGCAAGGCCCCACACCCCTGCTCAAGGCGCACCAAGATCCCCCCTTAGAAGGAATAAGATCATATCCCGAAGGGATAAGATCAAGATCCCTAAAAAAGGGAGATAACAATCGGTGGGGAAGGAAATGATGGGATTTCTTTTCTCCCACCTTTCCCAACGCCCCAATGGACTTGGAGGGAAAGAAACCAGCCCCTCCACACCTATATATAGTGGGGAGGCGCATGGGAGCTTCACCCTTCCCCTGGCGCAGCCCTCTCCCTCCCCAACATCTCCTCCGTAGTAGTAGTGCTTGGCGAAGTTCTGCCGGAGAACTGCAAGCTCCACCACCACGCCGTCGTGCTGCCGGAGCTCTCCCTCAACTTATCCTCTCACCTTGCTGGATCAAGAAGGAGGAGACATCCCCGGGCTGTACGTGTGTTGAACGCAGAGGCACCATTGTTCGGTGCTTAGATCGGATTCGGCCGCGATCTGAATCGCTTAGTGAACGACTCCACCGACCGCGTTCTTGCAACGCTTCCGCATCGCGATCTTCAAGGGTATGAACATGCACTCCCCTCTCTCTCGTTGCTAGTTACTTCATAGATTGATCTTGGTGATGCGTAGAAAATTTTGAATTTCTGCTACGTTCCCCAACAGTGGCTTCATGAGCTATGTCTATTGCGTAGGTTCTATGCACGAGTAGAACACAAGTAGTTGTGGGTGTTGGTTTGTTCAATTTGCTTACCGTTACTAGTCCTATCTTGATTCGGCGGCATCGTGGGATGAAGCAGCCCGGACCGACCTTACACGTACGCTTACGTGAGACAGGTTCCACCGACTGACATGCACTTGTTGCATAAAGTGGCTAGCGGGTGCCAGTCTCTCCCACTTTAGTCGGATCGGATTCGATGAAAAGGGTCCTTATGATGGGTAAATAGCAATTGGCATATCACCGTTGTGGCTTTTGCGTAGGTAAGAAACGTTCTTGCTAGAAACCCATAGCAGCCACGTAAAACATGCAACAACAATTAGAGGACGTCTAACTTGTTTTTGCAGGGTATGCTATGTGATGTGATATGGCCAAAAGAATGTGATGAATGATATATGTGATGTATGAGATTGATCATGTTCTTGTAATAAGAATCACGACTTGCATGTCGATGAGTATGACAACCGGCAGGAGCCATAGGAGTTGTCTTAGTTTATTGTATGACCTGCGTGTCATTGAAAACACCGTGTAATTACTTTACTTTATTGCTAAACCGTTAGCCATAGTAGTAGAAGTAATAGTTGGCGAGACAACTTCATGAAGACACGATGATGGAGATCACGATGATGGAGATCATGGTGTCATGCCGGTGATGAAGGTGATCATGTCGTGCCTCAAGATGGAGATCAAAGGCACAAGATGATATTGGCCATATCATGTCACTTTATGATTTGCATGTGATGTTTGTCATGTTTACATCTTATTTGCTTAGAACGATGGTAGCATAAATAAGATGATCCCTCATTAAAATTTCAAGAAAGTGTTCCCCCTAACTGTGCACCGTTGCGAAAGTTCGTTGTTTCGAAGCACCATGTGATGATCGGGTGTGATAGATTCTAACGTTCACATACAACGGGTGTAAGCCAGATTTACACACGCAAAACACTTAGGTTGACTTGATGAGCCTAGCATGTACAGACATGGCCTCGGAACACAAGAGACCGAAAGGTCGAACATGAGTCGTATAGTAGATACGATCAACATGGAGATGTTCATCGATGATGACTAGTTCGTCTCACGTGATGATTGGACACGGCCTAGTTGACTCGGATCATGTATCACTTAGATGACTAGAGGGATGTCTATCTGAGTGGGAGTTCATTAGATAAACTTAATTATCATGAACATAGTCAAAAGGACTTTGCAAATTATGTCATAGCTTGCGCTTTAGTTCTACTGTTTAAGATATGTTTCTAGAGAAAATTTTAGTTGAAAGTTGATAGTAGCAATTATGCGGACTAGGTCCGTATACTGAGGATTGTCCTCATTGCTCCACAGAAGGCTTATGTCCTTAATGCACTGCTCGGTGTGCTGAACCTCGAGTGTTGTTTGTGGATGTTGTGAACATCTGACATACACGTTTTGATGACTACGTGATAGTTCAGTGCGTAATGTTAAACGGTTTAGAATTGAGGCAGCAAAGACATTTTTTGAAACGTCGCAGAACATATGAGATGTTCCAAGAGCTGAAATTAGGATTTCAGGCTCGTGCCCACGTCAAGAGGTATGAGACCTCCGACGAGTTTCTTAACCTGCAAACTAAGGGAGAAAAGCTCAATCATTGAGCATGTGCTCAGATTGTCTGAGTACTACAATCACTTGAATCGAGTGGGAGTTAATCTTCCAGATGAGATAGTGATGGTTCTCCATAGTCACTGCCACCAAGCTATTAGAGCTTCGTGATGAACTATAACATATCAGGGATAGACATGATGTTTGACACCACGAAAGTAGAAATCGAGTAGGAGCATCAATTGTTGATTGTTAGTAAAACCACTAGTTTCAAGAAGAGCAAGGGCAAGAAGGGATACTTCATGAGACGACAAATCAGTTGCTGCTCTAGTGAAGAAACCCAGGGTTGAGCCCAAACCCGAGACTAAGTGCTTCTGTAATGAGGGAACGGTCACTGAAGCAGAACTACCCTAGATACTTGGTAGATGAGAAGGCTGGCAAGGTTGACAGAAGTATATTGGATATACATTGTATTAAATGTGTACTTTACTAGTACTCCTAGTAGCACCAGGGTATTAAGATACCAGTTCAGTTGCTAAGTGTTAGTAACTCGAATAAAAGAGCTACGGAATAAACGGAGACTAGCTAAAGGTGAGATGACGATGTGTGTTGGAAGTGTTTCCAAGGTTGATGTGATCAAGCATCGCCTGCTCCCTCTACCATCGAGATTGGTGTTAAACCTAAATAATTGTTATTTGGTGTTTGCGTTGAGCATAAACATGATTGGATTATGTTTATCGCAATACGATTATTCATTTAAGGAGAATAATGGTTACTCTGTTTATTTGAATAATACCTTCAACGGTCTTGCACCTAAAATGAATGGTTTATTGAATCTCGATCGTGGTGATACACATGTTCGTGCCAAAAGATATAAGATAGTAATGATAGTACCACATACTTGTGGCACTGCCACTTAAGTCATATTGGTATAAAACCCATGAAGAAGCTCCATATTGATGGATCTTTGGACTCACTCGTTTTTGAAAAGATTGAGACATGCGAACCACGTCTATTGGTATATACGCATGAAGAAACTCCATGCAGATGGATCGTTTGGACTCACTTGTTTTTGAATCACTTGAGACATGGAAAACATACCACATGGGCAAGATGCCTGAAAGGCCTCGTTTTCAGTGAGATGGAACAAGAGATCAACTTGTTGGAAGTAATACATTCGATGTGTGCAATCCAATGAGTGCTGAGGCACGAAGTGAATATTGTTATGCTCTTACTTCACAGATGATTTGAGTAGATTCTTAGTATATTTACTTGATGAAACACAAATCTGAATTATTGAAAGGTTCAAGTAATTTCAAAGTGAAGTTGAAGATCGTCGTGACAAGAGGATAAAATGTCTATGATATGATCATAGAGATAAATATCTGAGTTACGAGTTTGGCACACAATTAAGACATTGTGGAAATTGTTTCACAACTAATACCGCCTAGAACACCATAGTGTGATGGTGTGCCCGAACATCGTAACTGCACCCTATTGGATATGGTGCATACCATGATGTCTCTTATCGAATTAACACTATCGTTTATGGGTTAGGCATTAGACACGACGGCATTCACTTTAATAGGGCACCACACAATTCCATTAAGATGACACTGTACGAACTATGGTTTAGAGAAACCTAAGCTGTCATTTCTTATAAAGTTTGGGGCTGCGACGCTTATGTGAAAAAAGTTTCAAGCTGATAAGCTCGAACCCAAAGCGGATAAATGCATCTTCATAGGACACCCAAAAATAGTTGGGTATACCTCCTGTCTCAGATCCGGAAGCAAAAGGGATTGTTTCTAGAATCGGGTCCTTTCTCGAGGAAAAGTTTCTCTCGAAAGAATTGAGTGGGAGGATGGTGGAGACTTGATGAGGTTATTGAACTGTCACTTCAACTAGTGTGTAGCAGGGCACAGGAAGCTGTTCTTGTGGCGCCTACACCAGTTGAAGTGAAAGCTGATGATAGTGATCATGAAACTTCGGATGAAGTCACTACCAAACCTCATAGGTCGACAAGGACGCGTACTGCTTCAGAGTGGTGCGGTAATCCTGTCCTGAAGGTCATGTTGCTAGACAACAATGAACCTACGAGCTATGGAGAAGCGATGGTGGGCCCGAATTCTAACGAATGCCTCGAGGCCATAAAATCCGAGAGAGGATCCATGTATGAAACCAAAGTATAGACTTTGGAAGAACTACTTGACGGTCGTAAGGCTGTTGGGTACAGATGTATTTTAAAAGGAAGACGGACAATGATGGTAAGTATCACCATTAAGAAAGCTCGACTTGTCATTAAGATGTTTTCCGACAAGTTCAAGGAGTTGACTATGATGAGACTTTCTCACTCGTAGAGATGCTAAGAGTCTGTTGAAATTATATTAGCAGTTCCTGCATTATTTATGAAATCTTGCAGATAGGATGTCAAAACATTGTTTCCTCAACGATTTTCTTGAGGAAAGGTTGTATGTGATACAACCAGAAGGTTTTGTCAATCCTAAAAGATGCTAACAAGTATGCAAATCTCCAGCAATCCTAAGGACTGGAGTAAGAATCTCGGAGTTGGAATATATGCTTTGATGAGATGATCAAAGATTTTGGGTTTATACGAAGTTTATTAGAAACTTGTATTTCCAAAGAAGTGAGTGGGAGCACTATAGCATTTCTGATGAGTATATGTTGTTGACATATTGTTGATGGAAATGATGTAGAATTTCTAGAAAGCATATAGGGTTATTTGAAAAGTGTTTTTCAATGGAAAACCTGGATTAAGACACTTGAACATTGAGCATCAAGATCTATAAGGATAGATCAAAAATCGCTTGATAGTACTTTCAAATGAATACGCACCGTGATAAGATTTTGAAGGAGTTCAAAATAGATCAGCAGAGAAGGAGTTCTTGGTTGTGTTATAAGGTGTGAGTATTGAGTAAGACTCAAGACCTGACCACGGCTGAAGAGAGAGAAAGGACGAAGGCCGTCCCCTATGCTTTAGACGTAGGCTCTACAGTATGCTATGCTGTGTACTGCACCTAAAGTGTGCCTTGCCATGAGTCAGTCAAGGGGTACAAGAGTGATCCAGAAATGGATCACAGGATAGCGGTCAAAGTTATCCTTAGTGACTAGTGGACTAAGGAAATTTTCTCGATTATGGAGGTGGTAAAATAGTTCGTTGTAAAGGGTTACGTCGATGCAAACTTTGACACTAATCTGGATGACTCTGAATAGTAAACCAGATTCATATAGTAGAACAGTTATTTGGAATAGTTCCCAATAGTGCGTGGTAACTGCATCTACAAGATGACGTAGAGATTTGTAAAGCACACATGGATCTGAAAGGTTCAGACCCATTGACTAATAACCTCTCTCACAAGCGAGATATGATCAAACCCCATGGGTGTTGGATTCATTACGATCACATAGTGATGTGAACTAGATTATTGACTCTAGTGCAAGTGGAAGACTATTGGAAATATGCCCTAGAGGCAATAATAAAATGGTTATTATTATATTTCCTTGTTCACGATAATTGTATATTGTTCATGCTATAATTGTATTAACTGGAAACTGTAATACATGTGTGAATACGTAGACCACAACATGCCCCTAGTGAGCCTCTAGTTGACTAGCTCATTGATCAATAGATGGTTATGGTTTCCTGACCATGGACATTGGATGTCATTTATAACGGGATCACATCATTAGGAGAATGATGTGATGGACAAGACCCAATCCTAAGCATAGCACAAGATCGTGTAGTTCGTTTGCTAAAAGCTTTTCTAATGTCAAGTATCATTTCCTTAGACCATGAGATTGTGCAACTCCCGGATACCGTAGGAATGCTTTGGGTGTGCCAAACATCACAACGTAATTGGGTGGCTATAAAGGTGCACTAAGGGTATCTCCGAAAGTGTCTGTTGGGTTGGCACGAATAGAGACTGGGATTTGTCACTCCGTGTCACGGAGAGGTATCTCTAGGCCCACTCGGTAATGCATCATCATAATGAGCTCAATGTGACTAAGTAGTTAGTCATGGGATCATGCATTACGGAACGAGTAAAGTGACTTGCCAGTAACGAGATTGAACGAGGTATTGGGATACTGATGATCGAATCTCGGGCAAGTAACGTACCGATTGACAAAGGGAATTATCGTGGTTCATCCGATGAGATCGTCATGGAACATGTGGGAGCCAACATGGGTATCCATATCCCGCTATTGCTTATTGGCCAGAGAGCTGTCTCGGTCATGTCTGCATGATTCCCGAACCCGTAGGGTCTACACACTTAAGGTTCGGTGATGCTAGAGTTGTTATGGGAATTAGTGTGCAGTTACCGAATGTTGTTTGGAGTCCCGGATGAGACCCCAGACATCACGAGGAGTTCCGGAATGGTCCAGTGGTAAAGATTTATATATGGTAAGTCCTATTTTGGCCACCGGAAAATGTTCGGGATTTTTGGTATTGTACCGGGAAGGTTCTAGAAGGTTCCGGAGTGGGGCCCACCTGCATGGGGGGACCCACATGAACGTGGGTAGTGGGGGCAAGGCCCCACACCCCTGGTCAAGGCGCACCAAGATCCCCCCTTAGAAGGAATAAGATCATATCCCGAAGGGATAAGATCAAGATCCCTAAAAAAGGGGGATAACAATCGGCAGGGAAGGAAATGATGGGATTTCTTTCCTCCCACCTTTGCCAATGGCCCAATGGACTTGGAGGGCAATAAACCAGCCCCCTCCACCCCTATATATAGTGGGGAGGCGCATGGGAGCTTCACCCTTCCCCTGGCGCGGCCCTCTCCCTCCTCAACACCTCCTCCTCCGTAGTAGTGCTTGGCGAAGCTCTGCCGGAGAACTGCAAGCTCCACCACCACGTCGTTGTGTTGCCAGAGCTCTCCCTCAACTTCTCCTCTCACCTTGCTGGATCAATAAGGAGGAGACATCCCCGGGCTGTACGTGTGTTGAACGCGGAGGCACCGTTGTTCGGTGCTTAGATTGGATTCGGCTGCGATCTGAATCGCTTAGTGAACGACTCCACCGACCGCGTTCTTGCAACGCTTCCACATCACGATCTTCAAGGGTATGAAGATGCACTCCCCTCTCTCTCGTTGCTAGTTACTTCATAGATTGATCTTGGTGATGCGTAATTTTTTTTTGAATTTCTGCTACATTCCCCAACAGAGATGTGAGTGCCGCTTACCTAGCCTCTCTGGGAACTATTAGAGGACTCTATTTTATTTAAAAACTTTCAGTTATAAGTATTTTATTAAAACAACAAGAAAAATTAAAATAAAATGACATTCTAAGAATATCACAACTCATGTGAAGAAGCAAAAACTTAGGCTCAACTGATACTAACCGATAATTGTTGATCACGAAAGGTGGGATGCCTACCGGGGCATCCCCAAGCTTAGATGCTTGAGACTTCTTAAAATATTATCTTGGTATGCCTTGGGCAACCCCAAGCTTGAGATTTTGCATCTCGTTAATTCCTTTTATATCACGGTTTCCCTAAATCTTAAAAACTTCATCCACACAAAACTCAACAAGAACTCGTGAGATAAGTTAGTATAAACCAATGCAAAAACCTTATCATTCCCTACTGTAGTAAATCACTAAAATTATTATTCAACGTTGTATACTAAATGCCTCTGCATATTTAATACTCCTATCAACTAGAATCATTAAACAAGCAAACATATGCAAACAATGCAAACACAACAGCAATCTGCCAAAACAGTACAGTCTGTAAGGAATGCAAGAGTATCAATACTTCTTAAAATCCAAAGATTATGAAAATCTACCAAACTATAGAGAATTCATCATATCTTATTTTTCAAAAAGATTCAACATTTTATCACATTCTAACTTTTCTAGGGAATTTTTGCAACATCGATAAACTTTCTGTTTTGAAACAGCAACTCATATACTTGCAAGATAAGCATGGTGAAGGCCATCCTTGACACTTTTATTAAAAAGAAAGATGTAAAAACATTATTATAAATAACAACAAGCAAATCCTAACAAAATAAAATTATGCACCAAGTAAAACTCATATCATGTGATAAATGAAAATATAGCTCCAAGTGAGGTTACCGATAATGTTGGAGATGAAAGAGGGGATGCCTTCCGGGGCATCCCCAAGCTTAGTTGCTTGGATATTCCTTGAATATTGCCTTGGGGTGCCTTGGGCATCCCTAAGCTTAGGGTCTTGTCACTCCTTCTCATCATATCGATATCTGACCCAAAACTTGGAAACTTCAATTACATAGAACTTAAGGGAACTTCGTGAGATAGGTTAGTATGATAAAGAGCAAACCATTTCACTTTGGTACTGTCATATACAAGATTCATAATTGTTTCCACACAATTCCTACTGTATCATATCATTTCCACAATTTCTATTGAGCAATATAAGCCATAGAAACTAGAAAACAAGCAAACTATGCATTGAAAATAGAATCTGTCAAAAACAGAACAATGTGTAATGATCTGCAGAATAACCATAGTTCTGATACTTGAAAAATTATTAAAAAATTAGGACCACGTGTGAAATTTGTATATCAATCTTCTGCAAAAAAATAAACTCAAAATCACTCTTTTGTTAAAAACAAGAATTATTTTCGTGAGCACAAAAGTTTCTGTTTTTTAGCAAGATCAAAGCAACTATCACCCAACATGATCCTAAAGGCTTTACTTGGCACTTTATTGAAACAAAAGAAATAAAACATGATTACTATAGTAGCTTAATCATGTGAACACACAAAAAAGTAGGTAAAAGTGTTGGGTTGTCTCCCAACAAGCGCTTTTCTTTAATGCCTTTTAGCTAGGCATGATGATTTCAATGATGCTCACATAAAAGATAAGAATTGAAACACAAAGAGAGCATCATGAATCACATGTCAAGCACATTTAAGTCTAACCCGCTTCCTATGCATAGGGATTTTCTGAGCAAACAACTTATGGGAACAAGAATCAACTAGCATAGGAAGGCAAAACAAGCATAATTTCAAAACTTTCAACACATAGAGAGGAAACTTGATAGTATTGCAATTCCTACAAGCATAAGTTCCTCCCTCATAATAATTTTCACTGGCATCATGAAGAAATTCAACAATATAACCATCACATAAAGCATTCTTTTCATGATCCGCAAGCATAGAAATTTTGTTACTCCCTACATAAGCAAATTTATTCTTGTTCATAGTAGTGGGAGCAAACTCAACAAATTAACTATCATGTGATTGAAAATTAAAATCTTGATGACAAGTCTCAGCGTTATCATTATTCTTTATAGCATACATGTCATGACCATAATCATCATCTATAGGAACTTTGTTATCATAGTCAATTGAAGCCTCATCCAAAATGGTGGATTCATCACTAAATAAAGTCACGACCTCTCCAAATCCACTTTCATCATTATAATCATCATAAATAGGAGGCATGCAATCATTATAACAAATTTGCACATCAAATCTTGGGGGACTAAAAATATCATATTCATCAAACATAGCATCCCCAAGCTTATGGCTTTACATATCATTAGCATCAAGGATATTGAAAGAATTCATACTAACAACATTGCAATCATGCTCATCATTTATACCAAACATTCTATTGAATACTTCTTTATCAATTGAGCACAATTTTCCTTTCCATCATTTTCACGAAAGATATTATAAAGATGATCAATAATATGATGCAACCTCAATTCCATTTTTTATTTTTCCTTTTTAAATGAAACTAGTGATAAAACAAGAAACTAAAATATTCGATTGCAAGATCTAAAGGTATACCTTCATGCACTCACCTCCCCGGCAACGGCACCAGAAAAGAGCTTGGTGTCTACTACGCAACTTTATTCTTGTAGACTCGTGTTGGGCCTCCAAGAACAGAGTTTGGTAGGATAGTAGCAATTTTCCCTCAAGTGGATGACCTAAGGTTTATCAATCTGTGGGAGGCGTAGGATGAAGATGGTCTCTCTCAAACAACCTTGCAATCAAATACAAGAAATCTCTTGTGTCCCCAACACACCCAATACAATGGCAATTTGTATAGGTGCACTAGCTCGGCGAAGAGATGGTGATACAAGTGTAATATAGAGGGTAGAAATATATTTTTATAATCTGAATAAATAAAAACAGCAAGGTACCAAATAGTAAACGGGCACAAAAACGGTATTGCAATGCTTGAAAATGAGGCCTAGGGTCCGTACTTTCGCTAGTGCAATCTCTCAACAATGCTAATATAATTGGATCATATAAACATCCCTCAAAGTGTGATGAAGAATCACTCAGAGTTCCTATCTAGCGGAGAACATAAGAATAAATTGTTTGTAAGGTACGAAACCACCTCAAAGCTATTCTTTCCATTCGATCTATTCAAGAGTTCGTACTAAAATAACATAAAGTTATTCTTTCCGTTCGGTCTATCCTAGAGTTCATACTAAAATAACACAAAAGCAAATTCATATTCATAATACTTAATCCAACACAAAGAACTTGAAAGAGTGCCCCAAGATTTTTACCAGAGAAACAAAGACAAGAACTTGCATCAACCTCTATGCATAGATTACCCCAATGTCACCTCGGGAATCCGCGAGTTGAGTGCCAAAACATATATCAAGTGAATCGATACGATACCCCATTGTCGTGGTGGGCGCAAGACAGATGCCAAGGGATGGCTAAATAGAGTAGGAGGCTCGAGGGCACTGGTGGGCTCCAGAGGCAAGGTCGGCATGAGCGAGCGTGGGACGCAAGACATACCCAGGTTCGGTGCTCTCCGGAGATATAACACCCCTAATCCTGCCGAGTGCGGTTTATGTGTAATAGTACAGAGTTGCTCCTTGAGCTGTATGGAGGAAGAAGGGAGGCAGTCCAAGGCTTAGGCTGCTCCTTCTCCTGGTGTGTGGCTAGTCTTGTTGATCTGGTGTTCGCTATGGTTCTCGTCATGTGTGTGAGTTTGTCCAAGATGGATGGATGGATGTTGACTTTGTAGTGTGGCTTTCCCCCTTGGTCAAGTCTATGCCTTCTTGGCCTAGGGTGTGACCTCTTCTCCAAGAAAGTGCCTCCCCTGGGTCACTTTATACACTAGTGCCCAGGGACAAGTAGCACTGTACATGATATCGCGTATGACGAGTGAATAGTGTATGATTTATCAGCAACGGTGGTCGCAGTATGGCCGTCTTGTCGGTGTCGTGTCGATGCAGCGGTTGACTTCATGTAGCAGGTCGAATGGAGCAGCTGGACAGGGAGTCGGCCGGGCAGCCGGGATGGTGAACCGACTGGGTAGCCGGGATGGCAAGTTGGCCGAGGTGGCTGGGCAGCCGGACCGGGGCGCTGGCTGCCCCGATGATTTTGAAGCATCATTTGTCATCTTGGGCCTACCCGAGGGTCATCCCCCCGACAGTAGCCTCCGAGCCTCCGGGCAACTCGAAAAAGTTGCACGGAGATTTTTAGCGGGCGTCGATGAAGCAGTAGATGTCGATGACAGCCGGCTGCTGACCGCAGTCGGCACGGCTTACTTCTGGTGGGGGCACGCGAGCGTACCCACTGGGTGTAGCCTCCGAGCCTTCGGGCAACTTTGTAAAAGTTGGGCGGAGGGTCTTCGCGGTTGTTGGTGTAGACGATGGCGTTGAGGATGCCTGTTGCACCCGGTGGCTGGCGTGCAACGGGCGCGGCGTGTTTCGAGTGGGGGCGCGTGAGCGCACACACTGGGTGTAACCTCCGAGCCTCCGGGCAACTTGGAAAAGTTGGGTGGAGGTTCTTGCTATTGATGATGAATCCGACAGTGATGTCGAGGCCGCTGGGCGCGGACACGGAGTTTGCCGGCTAATGGACGCGGGGCCCTACCGAACACGGACGCGGAGTCCGTCGGCTGAGTGGGGGCGCGCGAGCATACCCACTGGGTGTAGCCTCTGAGCCTTTGGGAAACTTGGAAAAGTTGGGCAAAGGGTCTTGCCGTTGTTGAAGCAGATGGTGGCGTCAGAAATGCCGGTTGCAGCTGGCGTCGGGCCTGCAACCCGCGTGTAGCCTCCAGGTGAGGAGGGGGTTCCCCACAGATATGATCGTGCAAAAGACAAGGTTAATCTATGCAGATATATCAAATATTTGCTTTTAGCGGTGCAGGTTTTATGCAGAGGGTGCTGACTCGATTTTGTCCGAGCCCCTTTCAGTCTTTTTCATGTCCCCTCCGCTCTTTGGCTTTGCCTCTTGTTAGTTAGATAGCCCGGATCCGGTCTGCAGCTGTTCCTAAGAGTGGCCGCGGAGTGGAGCGTACAATGCTCGGGCTACAGGAGCGGATTCGACCAAGTAGATACTCATAAAGGAGGCCGGGTTGCCCAAGCCGTCTTCTCCTGGACGCTTTTCGCTTGGGGTGACCTCCAGCTTTTGCTCTCGCTTGCCGGACAGCCGCGCTGCGGTCTGTGGCTGAGAGTGGACCTTCGGTACCGTATGCGCTACTAAGCCGTCTGCGGGAACAAACATATCGGACCGAGCGGCCAGCTTCCAGGCCGAGACTAGCTAGCGCCGGGGCGAACAGTAGTGCAACTGTAAAGAAGCGGATGTGGTCCTCAAGTGTTTCTCGGGGTTATCTGGTTTTGTGTGCACGGTGCAAAAATATGCCGGTGAGAAGCTCACATTGGTTTTCATTTAGACGAGGCAGGTGTTCTTGATGACGACCAGCTGCCAGCTTGCAGCCGGCGGGTCCCGTCCACTAGGTGTAGCCTCCGGGTGGCTCGAGGGGTGCCCCAGCCGGTCGTATCCGACCGGCCAGGCGTCGAAGCAGATAGGCAGCCGGGCCGGCTCGCCAGCCGGCCAGGCATCGGCAGGTGCTGACACAGGCAACCAAAGACGACCATCACATTTTTTCTTTCAGCCGACATCTCTTACATTTCTTTTTTCTCTCTCTTTTATGCCCGAGCAGTCGGCTTGCCGGTTGGCAGGTGGAGCCGGCAAGCAGCCGGGTCACTGGGGAAGCCGGCGTGGGCGAAGCCAGTAGGCCGGGTGGCGGAGCCAGCCGGGGGAGGTGGAGCCGGCAAGCGGCCGGGTTGCCCGGGAAGCCAGCACAGGCAGAGCAAGCAGGCCAGGTGGTGGAACCGGCCGAGGGTGGCGGAGCCGACCGGATTGGCCGATGGAGCCGGGGATCGGGCGAGCTGGCGGCCGGGACGCGGAGGGAGCGGGGGAGCCGGCCGGCGGAAGCCGGCGGGAGGAGCTAGCGAGCGGCCGAGTCACGCGGGAGGCGGCCGCCGGGTTGCGCGGACGGCGGAGCGGGGCGAGCGTGCTCGGAGGCCAGCGGGAGGAGGACCCAGCGACTGGGAGGAGCAATGGGCCTGGGCGGAGCCAGCGCGGCCGAGCATGGAGGAGGCCGGAGCGGGAGCCAGCAGGCGCGACGAGAGGTGGCCGAAGGAGCCGCGACCCGATAGGGGCTCTGGAGGCCAGTGGGTCGGCGGCAGAAGGGAGGGCTCGGGGCCGACACGGTTGGTGGAGACGGCAACGGGGTGCAGGGCGGGGCTGGCCGGGGTGAAGAACCCGGTCGCTGGCAGAGTCAAAGCCGGCCAGCCGGGTCCAGCGTGCGGACAGGCAGCAAGGCAGAGGCGGCCCGGCGGGGCGGAGCCGGGGACCCAGCCAATGCCAGCGGAGGAGCGGCGCTGCGTGAGGGTGATACATCTCTATCGTATCTATAAGTTTTGATTGTTCCATGCCAATATTATACAACTTTAATATACTTTTGGCAACTTTTTATACTATTTTTGGGACTAACATATTGATCCAGTGCCTAGTGCCAGTTCCTGTTTGTTGCATGTTTTTTATTTCACAGAAAATCCATATCACACGGAGTCCAAACGGGATAAAAACTAATGGAGATTTTTTTGGAATATACGTGAATTTTGGGAACTAGAATCAACGCGAGATGATGCTCGAGGGGCCCACGAGGCAGGGGGCGCGCCCCAGGGGGTGGGCGTGCCCCTGACCCTCATTGACACCCTGTAAGGCGGTTGGTACCCTTCTTTCGTCACAAGAAAGTCAATATCCGGATAGAAATCATGTTCAAATTTTAGCCCAATCGGAGTTACGGATGTCTGTGAATATAAGAAACGGTGAAAGGGCAGAATCTGGAGCGCAGAAACACAGAGACAGATCCAATCTTGGAGGGACTCTCGCCCCTCCCATGCCATGGAGGCTATGTACCAGAGGGGAAAGCCTTCTCCCATCTAGGGAGAAGGTCAAGGAAGAAGAAGAAGAAGGGGGCTCTCTCCCCCTCTCTCCTGGTGGCGCCGGAATGCCGTCGGGGCCATCATCATCACCGCAATCTACACCAACACCTCCGTCATCTTCACCAACATCTCCATCACCTTCCCCATCTATCTACAGCGGTCCACTCTCCCGCAACCCGCTGTACCCTCTACTTGAACATGGTGCTTTATGCTTCATATTATTATCCAATGATGTGTTGCCATCCTATGATGTCTGAGTAGATTTTCGTTGTCCTATCGGTAATTGGTGATGGTTTAATTTTCTTCTGGTTATGTTGCTGTCCTTTGGTGCCCATCATATGAGTGCACGCGTGGATCACACCATAGGGTTAGTTGTATGTTGATAGGACTACGTATTGAAGGGAAAGAGTGACAGAAGCTTCAATATAGCATAGAAATTGATGCATACGGGATTGAAGGGGGACCAATATATCTTAATGCTATGGTTGGGTTTTACCTTAATGAACGTTAGTAGTTGCGGATGCTTGCTAATAGTTCCAATCATAAGTGCATAGAATTCCAAGTCAGGGATGACATGCTAGCAGTGGCCTCTCCCACATAAAACTTGCAATCGGTCTAGTAAAGTAGTCAATTGCTTAGGGACAATTTCACAACTCCTACCACCACTTTTCCACACTCGCTATACTAACTTTATTGCTTCTTTACCTAAACAGCCCCTAGTTTTTATTTACGTGCTCTTTATTATCTTGCAAACCTATCCAACAACACCTACAAAGTACTTCTAGTTTCATACTTGTTCTAGGTAAAGCGAACGTTAAGCGTGCGTAGAGTTGTATCGGTGGTCGATAGAACTTGAGGGAACATTTGTTCTACCTTTAGCTCCTCGTTGGGTTCGACACTCTTTGAGGGAGTCCTGGATTAGGGGGTGTCCGGATGGCTGGACTATAGCCTTTGGCCGGACTACTGGACTATGAAGATACAAGATTGAAGACTTCGTCCCGTGTCCGGATGGGACTTTCCTTGGCGTGGAAGGCAAGCTTGGCAATACGGATATGTAGATCTCCTACCATTGTTACCGACTCTGTGTAACCCTAACCCTCTTTGGTGCCTATATAAACCGGAGGGTTTTAGTCCGTAGAACAACAATCATACCATAGGCTAGCTTCTAGGGTCTAGCCTCTCTGATCTCGTGGTAGATCTACTCTTTTACTACCCATATCATCAATATCAATCAAGCAGGAGTAGGGTTTTACCTCCATCGAGAGGGCCCAAACCTGGGTAAAAACATCGGGTCCCTTGTCTCCTGTTACCATCTGCCTAGACGCACAGTTCGGGACCCCCTACCCGAGATCCGCCGGTTTTGACATCGACATTGGTGCTTTCATTGAGAGTTCCTCTGTGCCGTCGCCATCAGGAAGGATGCCTCATCCCGTCTTTAAAGACGACACTGTTGCTAAAGGAGCTCTGGCTATCGGCCAAACTCTCCGGCTAGGCGGCTTCCTTATGACCGCCTGTCCGGCCGCCGCGCCGACGATGACTTCTCGGGTCATCGAAAGCAATTTTCACGTTAGCTCAGAACTCGCCGAGCAGTTAGATCCGATGGAGCTCTCTTCCTTAAACGAGCTCTTGGATCGCATCGCCACCCTGGGAGTCGCTACAGACTACGATCAAATTGGGCCTAAACCCGATATGAGGGAAATCAACTCTCCCCAGGTTACCCACCACGTTGCTGTGGTTGAGGAACAATACGGCGACCCTTCCTCTATTTTAAGGACTAGCTATGTCCGGATTCCCGATCCCTCCATGCCGGATTCCCGCGGAGGGGAGGACGTCACTCAAGCCCTGAACCTAAAGTCAGGCAGCGGACTAGATTCACTGGACAACATCCAAGAACCCACGCTTCCAAATTCGGAAACTTCTTGGCCCCTGAATCTTAGATTGGACGGGGTTCCGAATTTAATCCCGCCCGCCCACCCAAACATAAGAGATCTATCCCAAATCCGGCAAGAGCCCGCAAAAACAGTACACCATTACTGGGTCAGATTCCTCCTGGTTATGAACAGGATAAAGGACTGCCGCGAGAAGGACACAATTTCATTCTTCTGCAATAATTGCACGGACAAGGGAATCCTTAACGCCGTAATTCGTCATGAAATTACACGCTTCGCTGACTTGGCGTCCATAGTACGAAAGTACTGTGCGATGGAAAGCGCCTGGAAAACGAAATCAAATTTTGGGACAATCCGGCCCTGAATACAACCCCAGTCCGAAATAAAAGGGTGCACTATCGCCAGGCACCTGGGTTAAACACCAAAAAGCAAAAACCCTCTATAGGGCATGGAACCGTACTGGAAGGATGGCTCAATGGACCCTGCAAAATTCATAGTACAGAGGGCGCCACTCCAACTCATAGCCTTAGAGCATGTTGGATACTACGGCAAGTGGCCAAAAGTGGCGAAGAGCTTCTAACTCCAGAGCACCAGCCCAAGGATACCAGTACGGTATTAACAGTCTTCGAGACTTTCACATCAAATAATATGCGGAAACGAACACTCCGCAGCCTTGCCGAAGTCTACCAAGTAGCAACAATAAACCCATGGAGTGAAACGGCTATTACCTTTAATGCCAGTGACGAACCTAAATTCTGAATAGCCCGAGCACTAGCGCATTGGTCCTCAGTCGGATGGCTTTTGCCTTACCAAGGTACTCATGGACGGTGGCAGCGGATTGAACCTCATTTACAAGGAAACACTCAGAAAAATTGAAATACACTGGAGCCGCATTGAGCGAAGTAGCACAACCTTTAGAGGAATAATCCCCAGTCGGGAAGCATACTGTACTGGAAAAATCACACTAGATGTGGTGTTCAGCATGCTGGATAATTATAGGTCCGAGGAGGTCACATTCCAAGTGGCCCCGTTCAGCAGCGGATATCACGCTCTACTAGGGCGAGAGGCATTCACAATTTTTCAAGCTATACCCCATTACGGGTACATGAAGCTCAAAATGCCCGGGCCCAATGGAATCATCAATCTTGCTAGTGACCTAGACATAGCACTCCGCGCCGAAAACAAGACAGCCACACTAGCCCTTGAGGCACTATCCGAAGCCCTAGCGGCCGAGGAACTCACTGCGCTGCGCTCCACGGTAAATAGGGACGATGTGATACTCGATAAGAGATCCAAGTCCACCTCCTTTAAACCGGCGGACAAAATAGTCAAATTCCAAGTCCATCCAACGGACCCTACAAAAACGGCCTCCATCGGGGCACAATTAAAACCCTGATGTAGACGCCGCACTACAAGAATTCCTACACGAAAATTGGGACATTTTTGCCTGGCACCCTTTAGACATGCCAGGAATCCCACGCCGGCTGGCCGAGCACAGCCTAAACATCCTAAAAGGATTCAAGCCAGTCAAACAAGCTCTTCGGCGTTTCTCCGAACCCAAGAGACAAGCCATGGGAGAGGAGCTAGCCAAACTATTGGAGGCCAGATTCATCAGAGATATAAAACATCCGGACTGGCTAGCAAACCCGGTGATGGTACCAAAGAAGGACAAATCCTGGCGCCTATGCTTCGATTTCAAGGACCTTAACAAGGCTTGCCCAAAGGATCCCTTCCCCCTCCCCCGCATCGATCAAATTATCGACGCTACCATAGGACACGATTCATTGTGTTTCCTCGACGCATACTCTGACTACCACCAACTTAAGATGGCAGAGCCCGACCAGGCCGCAACGGCATTCATCACCCCATACGGCCCATTTTGCTTCAACACAATGCCCTTTCGGCTCAAAAACGCCGGTGAAACATATCAGCGCATGATTCAGACATGTCTGGCAAACCAGATCGGCAAAACAGTGGAGGCATACATAGACGATGTGGTCGTCAAAACAAGCACATCGAAACTCTAGTAGACGATTTGAAACTCACGTTCGATAATCTCCGAACATATGACATTAAGCTTAACCCGGAAAAATGTGTTTTCGGTGTACTAGCCGGAAAGCCCTTGGGCTTCATTGTATCTGGTAGAGGAATTGAAGCAAACCCAGCCAAGATCCGAGCTTTGTCACAATTGGATATCCCAAAGGACCTCAAACAAATACAAAAATTAATGGGATGCATGGCGGCTTTAAGCCGCTTTATCTCCCGTTTGGGAGAAAAGGCATTACCCCTTTATCGCCTCCTCCGACGCACCGAACACTTCGAGTGGACAGATGCCGCCACGGCCGGACTCGAAGAAATAAAATCCATATTGGCAACAAACCCGGTCCTGGCCGCGCCCAACATGGGCGAACCAATGCTATTATATATCGCGGCAACTCATCAAGTGGTGAGCGCGGTGCTCGTTGTCGAACGAGAAGCGGATGGACACAAGTTTCCCCTTCAAAGACCAGTTTACTACGTGTCCACCGTCCTAACTCCACGCAAGCCACGGTAACCGCATTATCAAAAGATAGCGTACGCGGTGTTCATGGCATCCTGGAAGCTGCGACACTACTTTCAAGAGTGTTCGATAATAGTAGCCTCCGAAGTACCTCTTAATGACATTATAAACAACCGTGACGCGACGGGCCGGATTGCCAAAAGGGCCATTGAGCTCCTCCCGTTCGACATAACCTATAAGCCACGGCGAGCTATTAAATCGCAAGTTTTGGCCAACTTCATTGCTGAATGGACTGAAGCTGAACTCCCTAAAGAGTACGGCGCATATTCCAACTGGATCATGCACTTTGACGGCTCCAAAATGTTGGCTGGTCTGGGGGCTGGCGTCGTTCTGACGTCCCCTACCGGAGATACAGTTCAATACGTACTCCAGATAATGTATACGGACTCCAACAACACAGCCGAATACGAGGCCCTTCTACATGGCCTCCGGATGCCAGTCTCCATGTGCATTCAACGCCTAGAGGTGCACGGGGATTCGAACCTCGCGATATCCCAAATAAATGGAGACTTCGATACCAAGGATCCGAAAATGGCAGCTTATCACAACGCTGTACTAAAAATGTCAGCTCAGTTTGAGGGGCTCGAATTTCACCATATAGCCCGGGATAACAACCAGGCAGCAGACGTATTGGCACGCATTGGCGCAAAGCACGATGCCTGTAACGCCCCGAGACCGATGCTCTAGTTGCCTTCCATTTATTTTAGTTGTTGTCGTGTGTTTATTGTGTTTGTTGCATTATCATAATTGTTTTGCATATTTCATTCCTACATGTTTATGCCATGATCATGATGAATGCCATTGCGATATTTGCTTCTTGCTTCATGTTCATCATTGTTTACATTGCATTGGACCTTTGTCATTTTGCATTTCATCATAATCACCATGTGCATTGCATTCTTCATGATTTTGTCTTGCTCTATGCAGGTTGCATGTGACCAAACCCCTTGCTATGTCTCTCAAATCTACCCATGCATCAACACCTCCTTCTTCCTTCTTATTCCTTTCATTTTTGCTAGTGCCATTTTCTTTCCTCCATAAATGTTCACCCTTTTCCTATAAATCCTGCTCATTGCCTACACCCTCTCTGCCAATTTTCGGCTCATATAAATTTGATTTGGTTGGGTTCAAAAATTGCTCAAGTTTGAATTCAATTCAAACTTGAATTATTTTTCTTCCTCTAAAAATTGCCAAACCAATTTATTCAAATTGTGCATATTCTCAAGACTCCAGGGATATTTTCTTTTCTGAAATATTCCACCTCTAGCACCTCTTTCTTTTCTCCTAAATTCTGGTTGAAGAAATAAGGAAAAGAAAGAATTTCATATTAGGAGGAGAGAGCCCAGTTCCCTCTGTTCCTCCCGGCACCCCAGCCCACCTGCACTCACCTTTCAGCCCAGCCAAGCCCACCAGCACCTCCTATGTTCATCATCTTCTCCCTGTACTGTACGGCAGGACATCCAGAGCATCCACGTCGGCAGTCCGGTTGATTTGACGGCCGGCGCTGCTCCCTTCCTCCCATATAATCCTGCCCCAACCCTAGGGTTTCCTCGTCACCCCGTTTTTCCCTGTTCTGCCTCCTCCCGCCGCTGAGGTAAGCTCCCCACACCCCTGCCGCCGCCATCGCCATGACCAGCCGAGCTGAGCTCGAGCCCGGCGTAGCCAGCATCTCCCGGTCGTCGTCTTCCTCCGTAGCAAGTCCCACGACTCCGGCAACGTCTCCCCGCGACTCCCCGAGCCCGGATCGCCAAGCTCCTCGACGTCTTTGTCATCTTCCTCTGCTTCACGGACCCGAGCGCTCCGTCCATCATCGCGTCCTCCCGTCGAACTCGTACGACTCCAGCAACACCCCCACGGTGAAGCTCCGCTCCTCCCCATCTCTCTCTCCGGCCTCTCATCTCTCTCGCTCTCTGTTTGTTCACAGGGAGTTGGAGCAGCCATGGTGCCCGAGCGCCTCAAGCTCATCAGCCCCGCCGGCGGAATTTGTCTAGTGCCCGAGCCTCCTCCCGTTGTAGCCAGCTTGGCCGCCGACCGAAGCCCCAGGTCATGGTGTGCTCTTGCTTCTCCCTTCTCTTTTCTCTTTTCCCCTCTTCCTCCCTGGCTTTTTCTCACGCTGCTCTCCATATCCCTTGTCTTCACAGCACCGTCAGGAACACCATGGAGCGTCGCCGCCGTCCTAAGCCTACCGGATCTCGCCTCCTTCTGTTCCCGGCCTCGTCTTTTCTGGATCCGCCCATCCCCGTCTCCTGCAGCTCTTCTCTTCGTCGGCTCCGCTGAGGTCCGTCGCCGCCGTCGCCCTGTAGCTCGAGTTCGAGCGTTGCCTCCAGTCGCCTGCTCGATCCCCTGCATCGACCCCGCCCGCGTGTGCGCAAGGGCCACAAGGCCAGTGGCGCCCAGCTTCTTCCGCTTCCGCAGCCAGCCTAGTTTCAACATCGCCATGGCCGCCGGCCTCTTTGTTTCCCCGCTGTGAGCAACTTCCTCCATCTCTGAAGTTTCGTTGTTTTCCTAGATCCATTCTAGCGCGTAGAGTTTATTTACCATAGCCACTACATTCTAGCACAATCAGATCAGCTACCTATTGGTGCTTCGCTTGTGCACGCAATCAGGGGGTCTGGAGTTCGAATCCCAGGCGCCCCCCATTTCTTTTTATTGCCCTGCTTATTTTCTCTCACACGCAATGGGTCCGATCTGCTACCGGGCTTGCACAGTGCGCTGAATCTGGCCCATGCATATTTTTTTTCCAGTCTGTGCATTTTACCATTTTCCAATGCATTCTTATTTACAGAAAATGCCCTTGTTTTGAATTGTTAATAACTAAATATGCTTGCATCCAAATTAAACAAACTATATATGTAAAATGCTTAAAATTGTATCTAGTTTCATAATATGCCACTTTCATCCATGTTTAAAATGTTTAAAATGTTGTTTGATTAAATTTGCTCAAATGCCATGTTAAAATGATTTATTTCATAACTAAATAACTGTAGCTCGGTTTTAAATAAACTTTATATGTAAATGGGGTGGAAAAATGCCTAGTTTAACATGGTGCATTTCATTTTGCTGTTTAACATCATTAAAATATGTTTTAGGGCAGAACAGTACCAAATTCATAATTTGCATATGGGGATTTTCCGGAAACGTTGTTTGTTGTTCCGGCCTCATTTAAATTTGCCTAAATAGTTAGTTTACTTATGCCTCACCGCTTGCCATGTTTAACAACATTTAATATTGTTGGGTACTTAACCGAGAGTGAACTAAATAATCCGAATGTGGTGTTTTCTTAATATGCAACTCGTTGCATATTGAGCTCCACTTAACTTGTAATATTGTTTGTTGCACTTTGCCATGCCATGCCTCATTGAACCGGACATGCATCATACTTGTTTGTGCATCATGCCATGTTTATGCTTGTGCATTTACCATGTTGTTTGTTTCTTTCCGGTGTTGCTTCTTAGTTCCGGTAATGTTGCAATTGTGAGGATCCGTTCGACTACTCCCGTTCGTCTTCTTCATGGACTCATTCTTCTTCCTAGCGGGATTTCAGGCAAGATGACTGCTACCCTGGATCTCACTACTATCATTGCTATGCTAGTTGCTTCGTTCTATCGCTTTGCTGCGTTACCTATCATTTGCTCTCAAGCCTCCCAAATTGCCATGTCAGCCCCTAACCTTTTCACCCTACCTAGCAAACCGTTGCTTGGCTATGTTACCGCTTTGCTCAGCCCCTCTTATAGCGTTGTTAGTTGCAGGTGAAGTTGAAGATTGCTCTATGGTGGACAGGGTTATGTTGGGATATCACAATATCCCTTATTTATTTAATGCATCTATATACTTGGTAAAGGGTGGAAGGCTCGACCTTATGCCTGGTGTTTTGTTCCACTCTTGCCGCCCTAGTTTCCATCATACCGGTGTTATGTTCCTGGATTTTGCGTTCCTAACGCGGTCGGGTGAATTATGGGACCCCCTGACAGTTCGCTTTGAATAAAACTTGTCCAGCAAGGCCCAACCTTGGTTTTACCATTTGCCTCACCTAGCCCTTTTTCCCTTGGGTTTCCGGAGCCCGAGGGTCATCTTTATTTACCCCCCCGGGCCAGTGCTCGTTGTGAGTGTTGGTCCAAACTGTCAGCCGCCGGTGGCCACCAGGGACAACTCTGGGCTCGCCTACCGGAAGTTTGGACAATCCGGTGTGCCCTGAGAACGAGATATGTGCAGCTCCTATCAGGATTTGTCGGCACATCCGGGCGGCTTTGCTGGTCTTGTTTTACCATTGTCGAAATGTCTTGTAAACCGGGATTCCGAGACTGATCGGATCTTCCTGGGAGAAGGTCTATTCCTCCGTTGATCGCGAGAGCTTGTCATGGGCTAAGTTGGGACACCCCTGCAGGGTATAAACTTTCGAGAGCCGTGCCCATGGTTATGTGGCAGATGGGAATTTGTTAATGTCCGGTTGTAGATAACTTGACACCAGATCCGAATTAAAACGCATCAACTGCGTGTGTAGCCGTGATGGTCTCTTTTTGGCGGAGTCCGGGAAGTGAACACGGTTTCTGTGTTATGTTTGACGTAAGTAGGAGTTCAGGATCACCTCTTGATCATTGCTAGCTTCACGACCGTTCCTTTGTTTCTCTTCTCGCTCTCATTTGCGTATGTTAGCCACCATACTTGCTTAGCCGCTGCTGCAACCTCACCACTTTACCCCTTACTTTCCCATTAAGCTTTGCTAGTCTTGATACCCATGGTAATGGGATTGCTGAGTCCTCGTGGCTCACAGATTACTACAACAACAGTTGCAGGTACAGGTTATGCAATGATCATGATGCGAGAGCGATGCTTGCTTGCGTTGAGTTCTTCTTCTGCTTCTTCTTCGATCAGGGGATAGGTTCCAGGTCAGAAGCCTGGGCTAGCTGGGTGGATGTCGTTTGAGCTTCTGTTTGTGTTTCATCCGTAGTCGGATGTTGATCTTATGTATATGTGACGTTGTATTCGTGTGGCATTGTATGCCTCTTGTATGTACCCCCATCTATTATGTAATGTTGATGTAATGATATCCACCTTGCAAAAGCGTCTTCAAGATGCGCTTCTATCCTTGGTGGGACCTTCGAGTTCCTTTAGGATAGGGTCGCATCTTGGGCGTGACAAGTTGGTAATCAGAGCCTCGACCGACCATAGGAGCCCCCTTGTTTGTTGGCCGTTGTTGAGTTTAGAAGAAAACTATTTTGAGTCTTAGGATTATATATATCGGAGAGTAGGATTCTTTTTACTCCTCAACCCCCTTCGTCGCTCTGGTGAGGACTCCTGACGTAGATGTTTTGTCTTTCCTCTCCTAAAATTTCACTAAATTTTTTTTAGGATCACGCGGGTATCTTGGGATCGTTCCGATATTTTTATGACGAGAACATTGTTCTTGGTGCCTCCTGACATTTAGGGGTTGTGGCAGTGTCCCGGGGAGTTGAGCTCCGAGGTGTTGTCGTCATAATTTTATCGTTGCAGTTCTGGAATACCTGAGTTTTTCCGACATCGAAAATCTCTTTTATGCAGTTGTTGGTGAGATAACCTCAACATCACCCAGTACTGGGGAGTTCGGGAGTATTGCCATAGCTCGTATAACGGATGCTTTTCAAAGGTTGAGGTACACGATTTCCGAAGGTTTCTTGGTTATGTGTTGACGGATGGATACAGCTTGGATGTAGGTATTGTTAGTTTTGGGTGAGATATATATTGCTTCCCCTGTATCCCCAACACCAGATTGCATAATCAGAAAGTTTCGGGAGTTTATAGGTGGGAATTCAAGTAGCTCCTAGAATATCTTTCCGACAGATGCATGATACGGGATTGGGTAAATCTCTATCATATGTTTGTTTCCGGCTTATTCTGCAAGCCAAATCCTTTGTTTTGTTTTGAATTGTGGTAATCGAGTTGCTTCAAAGTCAAGTGTTGAATCCATACCTTTCCTAAATGGTGTTCTCATATTTCTATGGGAGTGCTAATCCTTCTTGATCATTGAGGTTGTCATGTTAATTCTTTTTCAACCGGCGTGCTTCTCTTCAAGTGGATCCGATCATTTCAACATTTGTGAGATCAACTCTAAGTTTTCTCAACGGTGTTTGTTTCGTTCATCCCAAGTTGTCTTTGTTTTTCCCCACCCTCCCACCCTTTTCTTCAAGGACTTAGATTTCTTAATCAAGTATCCTTTTTATTGATGGAAAGTCTCTCCATTCTTTTCCGTCAATGTTCTTATCCGGTGATTCTCAGGAAGATACTAACAGAGCTTCAATTCTATTATTCTTCGTTCTCTTTTCTTCTCCGGTGGATTAATTTCAAGCTTCGGTGTTGATTATATCTCTTCCTTTTGTTTCACATATCTTCCCATGTGAATTTCTTATCCAAGGCTCTCTTATTTATTCACCTTGCCCAGTTCATATCCGGAGTGTTGAAGATATCTTGGAAGATTCGTGTTTCCATTCTACATCCGTTCAAGTTATTTTGTTGTTGTTATCTCATTCAAGCCATTTAATTCAACCGATGCAATCCCCCCTTTCAATCAATCGTTCAATGGTGTATCTTTTAGTGGGCCCTAACCCACAGGTCTTTTCCCAGGATCTTACCTGACTCTTCTAATTTATCCGGAGCGATTCTCAAATTCTTTTCGGAGTGTGACGTAAGAATGGATTTCATCAGTCAGATGCCTTCTCCAAGATCTCATTCAAACTCTTTTCATTGTTGGCTCAACCTTTTCGGTTTTTTTTCATTCTCCCAGAGTATCTCAACAATTCATGGTGGTGTTTCTCATCGTCATTCTCGGATTTTGAAGACCTAAGAAGATTTCCTCTTAAATCCTTACCCGTTCTTCCAAAGATGTGTAGTTCAAGCTTGATGCCATCCTCTCATAATTGTCTTCGATTGTGACAATTTTTTTCTTACCACCCGGGGCATTTTGTGAGTTCTTTCCATTTTATTCCTACGAAGGCCATCATTTCGGGTTTATTCATTCTCAGCTTTGAGCTTTCATTCTCCAAATCTTACCGGTGAATCGTTCTAATATCCTCTAATCAGTTCATGATCTCTTCGTTCTCAGGTAGCTAAATCCCCTCAAGAATCTTCATTTGTTTTCCAATTCTTCCCAATGAATTGTGCCTTTGCTATGTTCATTTTCAATTTTTATGGTGGTTCGTTCAAGATTTCACTTTCTTTGTTATCATATCAATTCATTCGTTCTTTTTAATCCCACCGGTGGTTCCATCAATACCTTCTCAAGTTTGCGCTATATCTCTTTTAATCCTTTCTATGGGACTAAGTAGTATGCCAAATCCATTGCTTGTCATCAATTTAATTTGATGAAGGATAAAGCATACAATAAATCTTATTATTATTTCCTCGAGGTGATTCAATTCTTTCCTTCCGGAGATTGTTCATGATGAAGTAATTCTCGGCTCTAGTGTTTCATCTTTTCTTTTCCGGAGTTCCAAGTTTTCTCGGTTATATTGCCGTGAAGCTCCACCTAAATCATTGCAAGGCTTCACCTTGTGTTTTCAACTTCTCTTTCTTTTAATCATCCTTTTATTGCCAGAGTTCTTCATGGAGGCTCTACATGGTGGTTCGTCAAGGATTCTTTTCATTCTTCAATTGTTCTTCAAGATTTCTCTTGAAGTTATGATCCGCCAAGCTATACTCAAAATTAAACATGGTGCTCAACACATGTTTTGTTTGAGGAGTTCAAGCATTCTTCATCTTGCATCCAAAGTGCAATTCTTTCTACCTTATATTTTGAGGTGGTGTTATGTCACTCTTGACATTTTCCTTCATGTTTCATGATTCATATGTTGTCAAGAATGAGGTAGTTTAAATCCATCAATCTTTTGTTGGAGTTATATTGGGTTATATCTCACCTACAGCCTTCCCTAAGGAATGTAGCTATTTGTGGTGTTTATCAATGATCCAATTTTCTCTTTCTCATCTCGGTGAAGAAGTTTTTCATCTCTTTGGTGATGTCAATCATATCAATGGTTTCCATTAGTGGCCGGTTGTCACCTCATAGTCTCGAGATGTTTTCCATAAGCCCACAACAAGCTTGTCCTTTCGTTGTTGTTAATCCAACAACTCCGTTCTAGCTTTTCCTGTAAGCGTGCTCTTTCAAGATCAAGTTTTCCTCCGTTCATTCCATTCCATTCTTACATTTCTTCCGGAGGCATGGTGATGTTGCTCTCTTCACTCATCATCTCGAATTGCCAGGATCGTGTTCTTTTCTTGCTTATCCATTTAACCGGAGTGTTGCGTCATCTCTTCAAGCTCTTTCATCTTATCAAGTTTTGCCTCTCCTTTCAACCGGAGTGCTGTTTGAAATCCTTCTTACCCCTTGTGCCATTCTTTCAATAGTTTGGTTTGAGGGGCTCGAATTTCACCATATAGCCCGGGATAACAACCAGGCAGCAGACGTATTGGCACGCATTGGCGCAAAGCACGATGCCTGTAACGCCCCGAGACCGATGCTCTAGTTGCCTTCCATTTATTTTAGTTGTTGTCGTGTGTTTATTGTGTTTGTTGCATTATCATAATTGTTTTGCATATTTCATTCCTACATGTTTATGCCATGATCATGATGAATGCCATTGCGATATTTGCTTCTTGCTTCATGTTCATCATTGTTTACATTGCATTGGACCTTTGTCATTTTGCATTTCATCATAATCACCATGTGCATCGCATTCTTCATGATTTTGTCTTGCTCTATGCATGTTGCATGTGACCAAACCCCTTGCTATGTCTCTCAAATCTACCCATGCATCAACACCTCCTTCTTCCTTCTTATTCCTTTCATTTTTGCTAGTGCCATTTTCTTTCCTCCATAAATGTTCACCCTTTTCCTATAAATCCTGCTCATTGCCTACACCCTCTCTGCCAATTTTCGGCTCATATAAATTTGATTTGGTTGGGTTCAAAAATTGCTCAAGTTTGAATTCAATTCAAACTTGAATTATTTTT
This sequence comes from Triticum timopheevii, assembly GCA_963921465.1. Classification (NCBI taxonomy): domain Eukaryota; kingdom Viridiplantae; phylum Streptophyta; class Magnoliopsida; order Poales; family Poaceae; genus Triticum; species Triticum timopheevii. The sequence goes on from OY997270.1 coordinate 320,613,227, forward strand.
CTTCCTCTAAAAATTGCCAAACCAATTTATTCAAATTGTGCATATTCTCAAGACTCCAGGGATATTTTCTTTTCTGAAATATTCCACCTCTAGCACCTCTTTCTTTTCTCCTAAATTCTGGTTGAAGAAATAAGGAAAAGAAAGAATTTCATATTAGGAGGAGAGAGCCCAGTTCCCTCTGTTCCTCCCGGCACCCCAGCCCACCTGCACTCACCTTTCAGCCCAGCCAAGCCCACCAGCACCTCCTCTGTTCATCGTCTTCTCCCTGTACTGTACGGCAGGACATCCAGAGCATCCACGTCGGCAGTCCGGTTGATTTGACGGCCGGAGCTGCTCCCTTCCTCCCATATAATCCTGCCCCAACCCTAGGGTTTCCTCCTCGCCCCGTTTTTCCATCTTCTGCCTCCTCCCGCCGCCGAGGTAAGCTCCCCACGCCCCTGCCGTCGCCATCGCCATGACCAGCCGAGGTGAGCTCGAGCCCGGCGTAGCCAGCATCTCCCGGTCGTCGTCTTCCTCCGTAGCAAGTCCCACGACTCCGGCAACGTCTCCCCGCGACTCCCCGAGCCCGGATCACCAAGCTCCTCGTGTTGGTTTTGATCTGACGGCTTAAACAGGCCAGTTAGATCTATTAGTTTAACAGAAAAAAAGAGGGAAAGATAACGTTAATGAAAAGGCCCCACGCACCAACGTACGTGAGGTCTATCCCAACTAAGGCACCCTTATTGGGGGCACCCAAACCAACTGATGGAGTAGGTCTTCCCGTCGCTGCAGCGGTCCCCCTGATCGGATGGGGTGAGAGAATATCGGGAGGGAAGTGAAACCGTACGTGAATTGTGATCGCGCAGGCTGCCAACCCTCTCCCGTTCCCTTTTATGTAGCGCTGGCGACAGGGGACCTAAACCATCAGTTGGTTTGGGTGCCCCCGATTAGGGCGCCTTAGTTGGGATAGACCTCACGTACGTTGGTGCGTGGGGCCTTTTCATTAACGTTATCTTTCCCTCTTTTTTTCTGTTAAACTAATAGATCTAACTGGCCTGTTTAAGCCGTCAGATCAAAACTAACATTCTCCCCCTTGATCGTTAGGCTTAACTTCATTCGCCCGTTCTACATAGGAATGATGTAACAAAGTGAGGTGTTACAACAGCTCGAAATGCCATAGAACCTCAACACTTATAGTACACCCGCCTATTTCGAAATGGAAAGCATTTTGCTAATTGGGGAGTGGTTTATTTTAATGGTCCTCTTATTCCAGAATCACCAGGCTTCCAGTAGTCCCATGCCGGCAACATGCTCACGAAAAATACTAGGTGGTAAGCCTTTTGTTAGCGGATCCGCAAGCATATGCTTCGTTCTTATATGTTTAACATCAACTATTTGATCCTGGATTCTATCTTTCACAACACGATACTTTATGTCAATGTGTCTGGCAGCATTACTTGACCTGTTGTTACTCGTATAGAAAACTGCTGGTTCATCATCGCAGTACAATAAGATTGGTTTAGATATGCTGTCAACCACTTTAAGTCCGGGTATAAAATTCTTTAGCCATACAGCCTGCCCGGTGGCCTCATAACATGCTACAAATTCTGCTTGCATCGTAGATCCAGCAGTTAACGTTTGTTTGGAGCTTTTCCACGATATAGCTCCTCCCGCGAGTGTGAATATATAACCTGACGTGGATCTCAAACTATCCACACACCCGGCAAAATCAGAGTCTGAATAACCAACAATTTCTAGGTTATCAGTTCTTTTATATGTAAGCATGAAATCCTTAGTTCGTTGCATATAACGCAAGACTTTCTTTGCGGCCTTCCAGTGGTCCGGTCCTGGATTTGATTGGTATCTGCCAAGCACCCCGGTTACAAAACATAAGTCTGGGCGTGTACACACTTGAGCATACATGATGCTTCCAAAAGCTGAAGCATAAGGAACCGACTTCATCTGATCAGTTTCACATTGGTTCCTCGGACATTGAAATGTCCCAAACTTATCGCCCTTAACAATAGGAGCAGGTGAGGGTGAGCACTTATGCATATTGAACTTTTTCAGTACTCTCTCAAAGTATGCCTTTTGAGATAGTCCTAACGTTCCTCTGGACCTATCTCGATGAATCTCGATGCCGAGGACATACGAGGCTTCACCAAGATCTTTCATATCAAAACTGGATGACAGAAAATTCTTGGTCTCATGCAGCATATCCTTATCGCTACATGCCAACAATATGTCATCAACGTATAGGACTAAAATTGTGAACCTACTACCTTTAAACTTAACGTATATGCAGTTGTCCACAACATTTTCGGCGAAACCAAAAGTTTTGATAATTTTATCAAACTTGAGGTACCACTCTCTTGAAGCTTGCTTCAAGCCATAAATTGATTTCTTTAGACGACATGCTAAATGTTCCTTTCCTTCCACAACAAAGCCTTCTGGCTGAGCCATGTAGACATCTTCTTTTAAGTCGCCATTTAGAAATGCCGTTTTAACATCCATTTGGTGTAGTTCTAGGTCGTAATGAGCTACTAATGCCATTATGATTCTGAAAGAATCCTTGGTTGACACAGGAGAGAAGGTTTGCTTATAATCAATACCTTCTCTCTGTGTATACCCTTTTGCCACTAGCCTTGCCTTGAACCGTTCGACATTCCCTTTGGAATCATACTTGGTTTTGTAGACCCACTTGCTGCCTACTTTCTTAGCTCCATCAGGAACTTCTACTAAGTCCCATACGTCGTTTGAGCCCATAGATTTTAACTCGTCTTCCATGGCAACCAACCATTTGGACGAATTTTCGCTTTTAATGGCTTCCTTATACGAGGTTGGATCCTCCACCTTTCCCATATCATTCATGTCCTCCATCAAAAAGGTGATATAATCATATGATATGGCTTTCTTCCTCTCACGCCGTGGTCTACCCATGGGCGGAGGTGGTGGTGGAACATCATCATTTTCATTATTTTCTCGGAGATCCTCATTTGTGTTTGGATTCTCATTATTTGTTTCTGGATCACCATTCGACTGAGAGACTGAACCGTGAGATTCAGGATCATCAGATGTCACATTTCTTCGTATTGAAAAAACAATCTCTTGGATAGTCGGGGATGGTACACAAACCCGCTTCTCCTCAAGATCGATCTCCCTTAAATTTGTGACCTCATTATCCTCAAAAAATACCGCTTGTCTAGTCTCCACAAACTTGGTGGTGTGACTTGGACAATAAAAACGATATCCCTTTCCCCTATGAGGGTATCCAACGAAGAAACAACTAACTGTTTTTGGATCCAATTTCTTAAGTTGTGGATTGAAAACTTTAGCTTCAGCAGGGCAACCCCACACCCGTAAGTAATTCAAGCTCGGTTTCTTTCCCGCCCACATCTCGTAAGGTGTGTTCGGTGCTGACTTAGTTGGAGCAAGATTTAGTATGTGTGCAGCTGTCTTTAATGCCTCTATCCAAAGGCTTACTGGATAACTCGAGTGACTAAGCATGCTTCGCACCATATCCATAAGGGTGCGGTTGCGGCGCTCGGCCACACCATTTTGTTGTGGTTCACCAGGCATTGAGTACTGAGCAATGATTCCATTTTCAGATAAGAACTTGGCAAAAGGTCCAGGAATCTGCCCATAAGGAGCATGCCTACCATAATACTCTCCCCCGCGATCAGACCGTACAACTTTGATTTTTGCGTTCAGTTGATTTTCAACCTCCGCTTTATAGACTTTGAATTTCTCCAAAGCTTCCGATCGGTCACGTATGGGATAAATATACCCATAGCTGGAAAAGTCGTCTGTGAATGTAATGAATGAATCAAAACCATCTACAGACTTAACATTAAGGGGTCCGCATATGTCGGTGTGAATTAATTCTAAAACCCCTGTGGCTCTTACTGCTCCTTTCTTAATTGTTTTTGCGAATTTTCCTTTAATGCAGTCGACACATTTGTCTGCATCTGAGAAGTCTAATGGGAGGAGTATTTCATTTTTAACTAAGCGTTCCATTCTCCCCCTCGAAATGTGGCCCAAACGACAATGCCACAATTTCAAAGAATTACTAACTCCTTTCCATTTCTTTTCAACATTAACTTCATCACTCACATGCATAACTGAATTATTATTAAGAGATAACATGTATAGTTGGCCTCGTCTAACACCGATGCCTACATTCTTATTACATTTGATCAAAGCAAATTGTTTCTTGCCAAAATGGCACTCATACATATCATCATCTAAACGAGAAATTGAAATCAAATTCCTACTTAAGGTAGGCACATAAATAACATTATTCAATCTAAGAGTGTGGCCAGTGTGTAGCTCCAACGTGAGAGATCCCACAGCTTCAACATCGGCCTCAACTCCGTTCGCAACCTTAAGCTTTCTTGTTCCTCCTCTTATGGTTTGGATCGTATCGAATCCCTGCATAGAGTTAGCAATGTGAGTAGTTGCCCCTGAATCAATCCACCAAGACTTTATAGAAAAATCAACGTAAAGAGATTCATCTACAAAAGTAATTTCATCAATACCTTTTTTGTTCATCCATTTTAGAAAGCCTGGGCAGTCCCTTTGATAGTGTCCCTCCTCTTTACAGAAGTTACAAGCATTTTCTCCAGCAATGGAGCTGCTAGGAGCAGAAGAAGAACCACCGGCTTCTTTACCCTTGAATGCCTTAGGGTTGAATGGCTTAGTGCCTTCTTTCTTGACTTGCCTTTTCTGAGGCTTAGGGAAACCTTGCCTGTCATGCTTTCTCTTGTTAGAGCCAACATGAAAGACATGGTCTTTCTTCTGCCTCATGATCCTCTCTTCCTCCTGGACGATCCTTGCGGTCATCTCAGAGAGTTGCCATTTTTCCTTTAGAGAGTTATAGTTGACCTTAAATTGTTCAAACTCTTCAGGAAGAGACTCAAGAATAATTATGACAAGAAGGGCTTCACTTAAAGAACACTCCAAAGCCTTAAGCTTGGTGAAAGCATTTACCACCCTCAATATGTGCTACCTAACATTTCCATCAATAGTGTATTTCTGAAGAAGCTTAGCAAAAAGCTCATGAGCATACACTTTATCGGAGCCTTTAAATTGCTCCTCCATTTCAGTGAGGAAATCTTTAGCAGTATCTTTCTTAGGGAGTGCTTCAGAAATATCCGGCGATATTGTCTCTTTCATGATGAGAAGCGCAATATGGTTGGACTTATTCCACTTTTCCATCTTAACATCATACTCCTTCTTGAGTTCTGCATACCTTGTGACATCTGCCACAGGTGCCACAGGTTTTTCTTCCCTCAAGGCATAGTCAAATTCATTACAACCCAAACATAATTCGACTTGGGACTTCCAACGAGGGAAGTTACTCCCCGTAAGTGGTTCGATCGTGTCGGACTGGAATGGAGCGGAAGCTGAAATTATCATAAAAGTTCATAAGTAAAGTTGCATGATTATAAATTTACGTTGGTAAATAAACAAACATGCCAAGTATTTAAGTTCAACTCCATGTCAAAACACCGTTGGGCAGAAAAAACATGGAATTAAAATATCATAGGGGATGACTCATAATAATAAAACAACGTTGGTCCGAATTAAAATTAGAGTCATTTCATTCTCAATTTAAACATCAACATAAAAAGAACATTATCATTATTTGATGTCTAAAAAAAGGTTCATCATCCAAAAACACATAATAAATCCTGAATAAAATATCTCGTTGGTTCAATTTTACCTAGAATAATAGTGTGTTCATTATATTTTTATGCATTTTCTATTTTAAACGGTGCAAAAACATAATAACTATTAACTTTAACGCACCGGAAAAACAGAAAATGGCGACATTGATTTTGGCCCAAGAACCCCACGGCTGTCCGAAATGCAGCTCAGTCCAGTAGCGTTTTTTTTTGCTGGACTGAAACAACCTGGGCTGAAGCCCGCGGCCGGATATGGCCCGTTAAACCCCCGACGGCCCGGCTGGGAGCCGCGCGTCGCTTACAGCCGTTCGATTGACTCGGACGGTCCGTATCGCTCCCGATCGGAACAAAACAGCCGCCCGATCCAGAACCCTAGCTCAGTTCCCCCGACCCCCCCCCCCCCCCCCCCCGCATCTCACGCTCGCGAAGAGAGCGGCGGCACTACGGCGGCTCGAGGCGCGCCGGCCATGGCGGCACGGCGGCTGCGCTTGCCGGAGGAGCGTGCAACAGGATGAATCCCGCGCGCTCCCCTATCGAATGTTGCCCCAGCGTCCGTGCAGATGGCACATCAAGGAGGGAGGAGGGACGCTGGCCACCGTGGCGTGAGTAGCAACGGCGACTTGCTCGGCGTCGGCCAAGACAAGGGCGCGTCCATTCGGGCGGAGGCGGTGGCGGCTCAACTGCGTTCCACGCGCCGTCCCGAGGACGGCGGCGTCGCGGCGTCTTCGCCCTCGCGCAACGGTGGGCGCTGCGCGGGCCCCGAAGGGAACAGGCGAGTACGCGGCGCATTAGGTGAGGATTTCATCTCATTCTCCCCAAAAATCGTATTCATCAGTGCTTAATTGATGAAAAGACATGCCTAATTGAAAAATTAGGGCTCTACCGAAATTGGGGATTTTTTCTAGGGTTCTTGATGTGGGGATTCTACTGTTTGTATAGTGTTCAGACCTCTGCCTTCTAATGTGCTTAGCAAAAAAAAGAAACGAGTACTTAAACATGATTGATTCTTATCCGTGAGAGAACCATGAGCATTAAGGGTATCACATAATTATTTGCAGATGGCAATTGGCATGAACAGCAAACAGTAGCATGAGCATCAGGCTAAAACTTTAAATCTTGATCATAAAAAAAACCCTAATCCTGACTTGATCTAAACTTGATGTTGATCTACAGATCAATAATATAGGGACCTAATGCAATCAGAATTGGCGACTGATACCATTGTTGGAGTAATTATGCATCTCTGGGATGCCATTAGCAGGAACAGATTGCATCTAGATCACCTAAAACATGAACAGAGAAAGGGTTTAGGGGATCATTACGTGTCACGGCAGTGGACATGATCGCCTGCTTGGTGCAGGCTTGATGCAGAGGTGATGTAGTCAAGGTAGAAGTCCTCCTCAACGTCCTAATGCCCTCAGGACGCCACCGGCACTGCCCGGGGACGGCAGCGGCGGCTGGAGTAGGTCTTCCCGTCGCTGCAGCGCTCCCCCTGATCGGATAGGGTGAGAGAATATCGGGAGGGGAGTGAAACCGTACGTGAATTGTGATCGCGCAGGCTGCCAACCCTCTCCCGTTCCCTTTTATGTAGCGCTGGCGACAGGGGACCTAAACCATCAGTTGGTTTGGGTGCCCCCGATCAGGGCACCTTAGTTGGGATAGACCTCACGTACGTTGGTGTGTGGGGCCTTTTCAACTAAGGCGCCCTGATCGGGGGCACCCAAACCAACTGATGGAGTAGGTCTTCCCGTCGCTGCAGCGCTCCCCCTGTGGCTCTTACTGCTCCTTTCTTAATTGTTTTTGCGAATTTTCCTTTAATGCAGTCGACACATTTGTCTGCATCTGAGAAGTCTAATGGCAGGAGTATTTCATTTTTAACTAAGCCCGGATCGCCAAGCTCCTCGACGTCTTTGTCATCTTCCTCTGCTTCACGGACCCGAGCGCTCCGTCCATCATCGCGTCCTCCCGCCGAACTCGTACGACTCCAGCAACACCCCCACGGTGAAGCTCCGCTCCTCCCCTTCTCTCTCTCCGGTCTCTCATCTCTCTCGCTCTCTATTTGTTCACAGGGAGTTGGAGCAGCCATGGTGCCCGAGCGCCTCAAGCTCATCAGCCCCGCCGGCGGAATTTGTCTAGTGCCCGAGCCTCCTCCCGTTGTAGCCAGCTTGGCCGCCGACCGAAGCCCCAGGTCATGGTGTGCTCTTGCTTCTCCCTTCTCTTTTCTCTTTTCCCCTCTTCCTCCCTGGCTTTTTCTCACGCTGCTCTCTCTATCTCTTGTCTTCACAGCACCGTCAGGAACGCCATGGAGCGTCGCCGCCGTCCTAAGCCTACCGGAGCTCGCCTCCTTCTGTTCCCGGCCTCGTCTTTTCCGGATCCGCCCATCCCCGTCTCCTGCAGCTCTTCTCTTCGTCGGCTCCGCTGAGGTCCGTCGCCGCCGTCGCCCTGTAGCTCGAGTTCGAGCGTTGCCTCCAGTCGCCTGCTCGATCCCCTGCATCGACCCCGCCCGCGTGTGCGCAAGGGCCACAAGGCCAGTGGCGCCCAGCTTCTTCCGCTTCCGCAGCCAGCCAAGTTTCAACATCGCCATGGCCGCCGGCCTCTTTGTTTCCCCGCTGTGAGCAACTTCCTCCATCTCTGAAGTTTCATTGTTTTCCTAGATCCATTCTGGCGCGTAGAGTTTATTTACCATAGCCACTACATTCTAGCACAATCAGATCAACTACCTATTGGTGCTTCGCTTGTGCACGCAATCAGGGGGTCTGGAGTTCGAATCCCAGGCGCCCCCCATTTCTTTTTATTGCCCTGCTTATTTTCTCTCACACGCAATGGGTCCGATCTGCTACCGGGCTTGCACAGTGCGCTGAATCTGGCCCATGCATATTCTTTTTCTAGTCTGTGCATTTTACCATTTTCCAATGCATTCTTATTTACAGAAAATGCCCTTGTTTTGAATTGTTAATAACTAAATATGCTTGCATGCAAATTAAACAAACTATATATGTAAAATGCTTAAAATTGTATCTAGTTTCATAGTATGCCACTTTCATCCATGTTTAAAATGTTTAAAATGATGTTTGATTAAATTTGCTCAAATGCCATGTTAAAATGATTTATTTCATAACTAAATAACCGTAGCTCGTTTTTAAATAAACTTTATATGTAAATGGGGTGGAAAAATGCCTAGTTTAACATGGTGCATTTCATTTTGCTGTTTAACATCATTAAAATATGTTTTTGGGCAGAACAGTACCAAATTCATAATTTGCATATGGGGATTTTCCGAAAACGTTGTTTGTTGTTCCGGCCTCATTTAAATTTGCCTAAATAGTTAGTTTACTTATGCCTCACCTCTTGCCATGTTTAACAACATTTAATATTGTTGGGTACTTAACCGAGAGTGAACTAAATAATCTGAATGTGGTGTTTTCTTAATATGCAACTCGTTGCATATTGAGCTCCACTTAACTTGTAATATTGTTTGTTGCACTTTGCCATGCCATGCCTCATTGAACCGGACATGCATCATACTTGTTTGTGCATCATGCCATATTTATGCTTGTGCATTTACCATGTTGTTTGTTTCTTTCCGGTGTTGCTTCTTAGTTCCGGTAATGTTGCGATTGTGAGGATCCGTTCGACTACTCCCGTTCGTCTTCTTCATGGACTCGTTCTTCTTCCTAGCGGGATTTCAGGCAAGATGACCGCTACCCTGGATCTCACTACTATCATTGCTATGCTAGTTGCTTCGTTCTATCGCTTTGCTGCATTACCTATCATTTGCTCTTCAAGCCTCCCAAATTGCCATGTCAGCCCATAACCTTTTCACCCTAACTAGCAAACCGTTGCTTGGCTATGTTACCGCTTTGCTCAGCCCCTCTTATAGCGTTGTTAGTTGTAGGTGAAGTTGAAGATTGCTCTATGGTGGACAGGGTTATGTTGGGATATCACAATATCCCTTATTTATTTAATGCATCTATATACTTGGTAAAGGGTGGAAGGCTCGGCCTTATGCCTGGTGTTTTGTTCCACTCTTGCCGCCCTAGTTTCCGTCATACCGGTGTTATGTTCCCGGATTTTGCGTTCCTAATGCGGTCGGGTGATTTATGGGACCCCCCTGACAGTTCGCTTTGAATAAAACTTGTCCAGCAAGGCCCAACCTTGGTTTTACCATTTGCCTCCCCTAGCCCTTTTTCCCTTGGGTTTCCGGAGCCCGAGGGTCATCTTTATTTACCCCCCGGGCCAGTGCTCATTGTGAGTGTTGGTCCAAACTGTCAGCCGCCGGTGGCCACCAGGGACAACTCTGGGCTCGCCTATCGGAAGTTTGGACAATCCGGTGTGCCCTGAGAACGAGATATGTGCAGCTCCTATCAGGATTTGTCGGCACATCCGGGCGGCTTTGCTGGTCTTGTTTTACCATTGTCGAAATGTCTAGTAAACCGGGATTCCGAGACTGATCGGGTCTTCCTGGGAGAAGGTCTATTCCTTCGTTGATCGCGAGAGCTTGTCATGGGCTAAGTTGGGACACCCCTGCAGGGTATAAACTTTCGAGAGCCGTGCCCGCGGTTATGTGGCAGATGGGAATTTGTTAATGTCTGGTTGTAGATAACTTGACACCAGATCCGAATTAAAACGCATCAACCGCGTGTGTAGCCGTGATGGTCTCTTTTCGGCGGAGTCCGGGAAGTGAACACGGTTTCTGTGTTATGTTTGACGTAAGTAGGAGTTCAGGATCACCTCTTGATCATTGCTAGCTTCACGACCGTTCCTTTGTTTCTCTTCTCGCTCTCATTTGCGTATGTTAGCCACCATACTTACTTAGCCGCTGCTGCAACCTCACCACTTTACCCCTTACTTTCCCATTAAGCTTTGCTAGTCTTGATACCCATGGTAATGGGATTGCTAAGTCCTCGTGGCTCACAGATTACTACAACAATAGTTGCAGGTACAGGTTATGCGATGATCATGACGCGAGAGCGATGCTTGCTTGCATTGAGTTCTTCTTCTGCTTCTTCTTCGATCAGGGGATAGGTTCCAGGTCGGCAGCCTAGGCTAGCAGGGTGGATGTCGTTTGAGCTTCTTTTTGTGTTTCATCCGTAGTCGGATGTTGATATTATGTATATGTGACGTTGTATTCGTGTGGCATTGTATGCCTCTTGTATGTACCCCCATCTATTATGTAATGTTGATGTAATGATATCCACCTTGCAAAAGCGTCTTCAAGATGCGCTTCTATCCTTGGTGGGACCTTCGAGTTCCTTTAGGATAGGGTCGCATCTTGGGCATGACAATGCCGTCCCTCCCAACATCTTCCTAGAGAGGTTGTTCAAGCCATCCGTACTATGGGAGGGGGAGTCCGGAAATAACAACCCGGACCCAACCGCACTGCCCGACACCGAACATTCTGACACAATTGGTGGTTCTGCCAACGAAGTAACATCCTCAGCCCACGTAATAATGGCAGTCATCGCCCCGTGGACGGAACCATTCCTAGCCTACCTAACCAGGCAGGAACTTCCCGAGGACCAAAACGAGGCCCGCTGCATAATGCGGCGATCTAAAGCCTATAAGGTCCATGAGGGAGAGCTTTACAAGAAAAGCACAACCGGAGTCCTTCAAAGGTGTATCTCCGAAGAGGAAGGGCGGAACCTTCTGGCTGAAATTCATGCCGGACTCGGCGGGCACCACGCTGCAGCCCGGGCCCTTGTAGGCAAGGCCTTCCGTACAGGATTTTATTGGCCGACGGCCCGGGCAGATGCTCAGGACTTAGTCCAACGATGCGTCGGTTGCCAGCTCTTTGCTAATCAAAGCCACATGCCACCCACCGCCCTCAAAACTATACCCATAACCTGGCCCTTCGCGGTCTGGGGCTTGATATGGTTGGACCCCTTAAAGGAGGAACCCACAAGCAAAAATACCTATTGTTCATGGTGGATAAATTCACCAAATGGATAGAGGCCAAGCCTGTTAAGACGGCCGAATCCGGACCGGTGATAGACTTCATATCAGGGGTCATACACCGTTACGGTGTCCCCCATAGCATCATCACTGATAATGGCACGAACTTTACGGCCGACGAGGTTAAACTCTGGTGCAAAAACATGGGCATCAAGCTTGACTATGCTTCAGTCTATCACCCCCAAACCAACGATCAAGTCGAGCGAGCAAATGATCTAATCATGAGCGGCATCAAACCCAGATTAGTGCGATCTCTCAAGGAATCTAACATGCACAGGGTAGAGGAGCTCGACTCCGTACTCTGGGGGCTGCGGACCAATCCGAATCGCACGACCGGATTTACACCATTCTTTATGGTATACGGCACAGAGGCAGTTCTGCCCTGTGACATAATTCATGACTCACCTCGCGTGCGCATGTATGAAGAAAGAGAAGCCGAGCTTGATCGGCAGGACAGTTTGGACGCATTGGAGGAGGAGTGTGACGTGGCAAAAGCCCGTTCCGCATTCTATCAACAGCAAGCTCGAAGATATCAAAGCAGAGAAGTACGGGCCAAAACGTAAAATGTTGGTGAGTTAGTTCTACGCCTGCCGGACAAGAAAAAGGACGAACTCAAGCCCAAATGGGAAGGTCCCTTTATCATCGACCAAGTCCTGACTGGTGGAGCGTACCGTCTGCGAGATGCATCGGATAACCGACTCGAGCCGAACCCATGGAACGCAGCCCGTCTCCGAAGATTCTACGCCTAGCGCCGGATTCTGAGTTCGTCTCCTTCCTCCGTCTATATTTTACATATTAGCTGTCTTCTGTTTCTCTCCTTCTCCCTCCTTTCCTATTACAGCCTTTGAAAGCTTGTTCGCGCATTGTTCGCACACACTTGACGCGCTATCCGCGCTCATTATATCTGGGGGCTTCTTTAACAAAAGCTTATTTATACGGGCTTCATGCCCAACACATGTGTCACACTTCCGCATGTACCTTTTATTCACCATTATATGCATCGATATGACTTAAGTTTTGGCCAAGCTGGGTTGCCTGGCTCCTGTGCTTACCCCTACGTTCCCGATTGTTCGGCTAGGCGGTAAAGGGAGCACCTCTGTGATTGTTACTGCCGGGTCAGCCGGATGTGTACCTCAGACTGGGTGAAGCCGAAAGCTAGCGTTCTTAAGGGAATATTCGGTCGGTGAACTAAAAGATGAATTCTTATCTATTTATTTATCTGCCCCCAGATGTTTTTCTGCTTTTTTCGCAGTCCGGACATGCACTTTAGGGCATGCCTCCCAGGGAAAGGAACCCCTAATGGGACTATTCTCCCTGGAAGATGTTTCTTACTAACCATGTAATATAACATAACTAGTTGGGCACTTGTCTGATAAAGCACTAATGACCCCTACGCCTGGTCTCCACGCATGCCCCGGTTCTTATATAACCGCGAGGTATTCGGACACACTACGGACTATTGGGTCCCGAGGTTGAAGCAAAAAGGTCCGCCATGACAAATGATCTACAATCCGGCTAGAAGGCATTTTACATGTCATCTTAAATTACATAGTCAATGCCATCCAGCAGGCTGTCTAGTTTACAGTCCTGTTGGGAATACTTTGCGGCCAATTCTACTTGGCCGTACACTAAGCTCACAGGGATCTCCTTCCCATCGGGCCCCGCAGGTCTGACCTTGGCCATGTGGTTTGGGTCAGCCTTCGTTTACCATGGCCCAGGCCTCCTTGGCGCCTTGACGGCATGCCGATATCTTCCATAAGCAGAATCGCTGCCGCGCTCCCTGAAGCCTCTCTGCAAGCTCTCCAAGGCCTTTGGGCAGGGAGACAGATGGCCACAAGGCCTGGGCGATGCCCTTCATCACCTGCCGAACTCGTTCGTGTAGTTGCAAGAGCTCGGGAAGAAGGTCACTCGTAGAACCGGGCATTTCCTCTGCAGGACGGCCTGTGAGCATACCTACAGACATAACTCTGTTTGTCGACTTCCTCGCCGAACTCTTTTTTCATTCGTTCAAGCACTTACTAAAAATGCCGCGTCGAAGCCGCCGATTCTCCTTAACGGAGTCAGACAGCTGGGCACGAACATCCTTTAGTTCCTCACCCAGCTGGGTGTTGGCATCTTGGAGGTTATTTTTCTCTTGCCTCACCCTTGTAATCACATTCTCGCCGGCCTTTAACCGGCGCATGAGCTGTTGCTTGTCCGGATCTATCCCGGCGCCATCTGCAATATTATTGTCAGACTTATACACACGCCGTACTTCACAAATTACTCATCTTTTGAAGCATATATTACCGGAGGGGGTCTCTTTGGCTTCCCCCGCTGCGGCTAGTGCGGCCTCAAGTTGGGCTTTGCACTCCTCCAGCTCCTGGGACAGTTTTGTATTCTTTTCCGTAAGATCCTGCACAATAAATGGTCCTTAAATCAGTTATTCTAACTATTTCAAGTCTCGGGGGCTACTGGCATATATAACCGTCAAATTTTCTCACCCGTATATCTTTTACATACTGCTCCGTGGCTCTGGCTAGACCATTTTGAGCGGCATGGAGGTGTGCATCTCCCGAATTGAAGGCATCCAATGCCTCTGGGGAGAAACATGCGTCACGAAGAACTGTCCGGCGATGCCTGTGATTCATGGCACTCTCCACCTCTAAATTGGTGGCAGATAACCTGTCGGCATCCTCTGTCGGAGGAGCTTCCGACGCATGCCTCGTGTTCACCTCCGCTTCTGGACCTGGCTTTGGAGCCTGGCGAGCGGAGGATTGATGGGCAAACTCTCCGGCTATAATACGGCGAGCGCTCTTCTTCTTGAAAAAGCACGAGCGTTAGTATGCCTCCCGGGAATAAAACCTGGGAGCAAGATGACACGCCATACCATTGCATTGGCGTTTCAATCTAGACTGCACTTCTTTTCGGCCTATTGGACCTTGTTGTTCCTTGTTAACTGGCCGTCGTAGGCTCGGCCTTCCGCCTCAAGGACTTCCCCTGCGAAACACTATTGGTATACGGTGATCAAAAACATGCACGGATGGGTCATTTCCAAAGTATTGGGACTTCGGTCTCAGTTACCTGCGAGGCGGGGGGTATTCTGGGGTAATCGGCCGTAATGGCGACCAAGGCATTATCGATGCTCAGTTGGTGGAATACCCCGTCGATCAGCTCCACCGATATGTCTGGATCCTCTTGGGAGGTCGGATCGAGGAACCGCTCCGGATCCTCGGGTTGTGGAGGCGGGCTGTTTATATCCTTTACGGCCCGACGCAGTTCCTGCGCCGAAATCACAAAATGAGATACTTGATTATGGGAGTATGGATCGAATAGGCAAAAATAAATGTCTGCTTACCCAGCTTGGAGGATTGTTCATAGAAAATCCGCCCTGTGGATTGACACGGAGAAATTCCTCCTCTTCTCCCTTGTACAATGCGGACAAGATCTTCATTAGATCGGTGACCGATCCCGGCCCCTTACGGCCGCAGCGGGTGGCATCATCCTCCCCGTTGAAATCCCACATGGGGTGGCCTCTATACTGGAGCGGCTGCACCCCCCCCCCCCCCCCGCATAATGCATGTGGCCATGACCCTGATCATGGTCAGTCCGGAATGAGCTAACAGCCTAATTCGGCTCATCAAGTAAAGGACGTCCCTGTCATTTTCCTTCTGAGGGCTCTGTGGACGCTAGCTTAGGCGTTTCTTCAGAGGAGCGTTATTGAACTTAGGGAGGCCGATCCGAATAGGGTCCGGCAGGGGAACATCTTCTATATAAAACCATTCCGAAGGCCAGTCTTCGGACGCCTTCTTCGAGGTTCTAGATAGATATCCGGTCCTAGTGATGCGCCATAGTTTGGCTCCGCCCACTTGATATATTGACCCCTCTTGAGAACGGGGCACAAGGCAGAACAGCTTCTTCCACAGCGCAAAATGAGCCTCGATGCCCAAAAACAGCTCACAAAGGGCCACGAAGCCTGCAATATGCAAAATGGAGGCAGGCGTAAGGTTGTGCAACTGGAGGCCGTAGAACTCCAGGAGCCCCCGGAGAAATGGATGAATTGGAAATCCGAGCCCTCTTATCAGATAAGGGACAAGGCATACCCGCTCTCCTTTGGAAGGACTAGGGACACTCTCCACTTGCTTTCCGCCCTTGTAGGTGGCGAGTCCGGCTCGAACCGGAACCATGAAGGCTGGGGGAAGGAATCCCTTGGCTTGGAGCGCCACTAGATCGCTGTGCGGGACGGAGCATCTCTCCCAATCTCCAGGCTGAGGGCTGGAAGGGCGAGAGGAGGAGCCGCGTCGACTGTCCATGATGGAATGGATTTCTGACAGATGCGCTCCGATGAATGCTCGCGAAGGGGGAATGGTGTGATTCGGATCTAGATCCTCGTCTCTTTTATAGGCAGCTCCTTTGCGCAGCTAGGGGGGTAGAAGTAAAAATACCCTGGCTTTTCACATTCGTTCAACACGTGGAAGATGGCCATTATTGGGCGTGGGAGCCGAGGAGCGCAATATTTGTAAGAAGCCGGACGCTATTTAACAGGTACACAGGATTTGGAGAAGAACCCGCCTTGCAATGCCTAAGACAATCTACGCACCGGACTCATCGCCATTGAAGCCTGGTTCGGGGGCTACTGAGGGAGTCCTGGATTAGGGGGTGTCCGGATGGCCGGACTATAGCCTTTGGCCGGACTCCTGGACTATGAAGATACAAGATTGAAGACTTCATCCCGTGTCCGGATGGGACTTTCCTTGGTGTGGAAGGCAAGCTTGGCAATACGGATATGTACATCTCCTACCATTGTAACTAACTCTGTGTAACCCTAACCCTCTTCGGTGCCTATATGAACCGGAGGGTTTTAGTCCGTAGAACAACAATCATACCATAGGCTAGCTTCTAGGGTCTAGCCTCTCGGATCTCGTGGTAGATCTACTCTTGTACTACCCATATCATCAATATCAATCAAAAAGGAGTAGGGTTTTCCCTCCATCGAGAGGGCCCAAACCTGGGTAAAAACATCGTGTCCCTTGTCTCCTGTTACCATCCGCCTAGACGCATAGTTCAGGACCCCCTACCCGAGATCCGCCGATTTTGACACCGACACTCTTACTTATCAAAAAAGGCTACAATTGATCCCATATACTTGTGGGTTATCAGAGGGCGCGCACGGGGGCCAGGCGCGCGGACGCCGGGTAGCTTGCTCTGCGTGCGGGCGGGAGGCAGATCCAGGGCTGACGCGGGAGGAGGCCGCTCGCGTCGAGAGCAGGCGGAGCAGAGGACCCGACGAGCAGGCGGGATAGGCTGTCGGCGAGCCGGCGCAGGGGACCCGGCGCGCGCGGACAGGGACAGCTTGCGGCTAGCCATGGTCGGAGGAGAAGCCGGTGAGGCACGAACGAGGCCAGACGGCGTGGGAGGCCGCAGTGGCAACCCGGTGGCCAGGCGCAGGAGAAACCGGATGCGGCCCGGTTGGTAAGGGGCAGCAGCAGGCCGGGAGCCATGGGCGGCGCAGCGTGGTGTGGGCGAAGCCGACCGGTGATGGGGGTTCGCCCTGCCCTGGTGAGGAGAGGACGGGCACCACCTGCATTTGGCTCACCCAGGGAGGAGGCAGCAGGGCGGCGGATCGTGAGCGGTGGCTGAAGATGGCCATAGGAGGTGCTGCAGCATGCGGGGAAGAGCCGTGGCAGCAGCGAGGCGGTGGCGCCGAGACGGAGCGGCTCGGGCAAGCTCGCCAAGTGCAGAGTAGTGAGCAACGGGACACATGGGACCGAGCTCTAGCTTAGTGGCTGTCCACTGTCTGACTGATGTATGGAAAGAGTATGCCTAGCATCTGAGAGGTGTATGGCCATTATACGGGCAATATCTGGGTAGTATTCCGGATGCGTATGAGGCACGTATGGTATTGTCTAAGGCATGCACGGCCATTGTATGGCTTGTGCCTGGGAAGTGCATGACCATTATCTGGTCATCACACAGGGAGTGCAGTGTATGAGCCTGGCAAGTAGTCTAGCATGTAAGTGAGCTGCGGTGGGAGGCACTCGCGGACGAGCGTGAGCAGGCTCAACGGTGGATGTGGGCATGTGGCCAACTGAAGCGAGGAGGCGCGGAGGATGCGCGCTCGGACGAAGGTGGCATGGAGCAAGGGCTGGAGCAGTGAGCATGCAGACCGAAGGCGGATGACAATGACGTGCCAGGGGCGTGTTGATGTTGGCCCTCGACCGGCGTTGGAGACACGACGGTGACGCCGCGGTGATGATGACAAAGAAGGCAATGCCGACGACGAGGATGCGCCATCCCGAGCGGCCACCCCAGGAGCGTGTCGATGTCGAGACCCCGAGCGCTACCGGAGATGGCGCGACGCCACAGTGATGATGATGAAAGGGGTCCCGCCCGGACCGCGGTTCTAGCAGCATCTTGCCTCACGTTGGGCGCCAACTGTCGTGGTGGGCGCACGGCAAATGCCAAGGGATGGCTAAAGAGAGGAGGAGGCTCGAGGGCACTAGTGGGCTCCAGAGGTGAGGTCGGCGTGAGCGAGCGCGGGACGCAAGACATACCTAGGTTTGAGGCTCTCTGGAGAGATAACACCCCTAATCCTGCCGAGTGTGGTTTATGTGTAACAGTACGGAGTTGCTCCTTGAGGTGTATGGAGGAAGAAGGGAGGTAGTCCAAGGCTTAGGCTGCTCCCTCTCCCGGTGTGTGGCTAGTCTAGTTGATCTGGTGTTCGCTATGGTTCTCGTCGTGTGTGTGAGTTTGTCCAAGATGGATGGATGGATGTTGACTTTGTAGTGTGGCTTGCCCCCTTGGTCAAGTCTATGCCTTCTTGGCCAACGGAGTGACCTCTTCTCCAAGAAAGTGCCTCCCCTGGTCACTTTATACACTAGTGCCCAGGGACAAGTAGCACTGTCGAGTATGCCATGTGAATAGTGTATGCTTTATCAGCAACAGTGGTCGCGGTATGGCCGTCCTGTCAGTTTCGTGTCGATGCAATAGTTGACTTTGCGTAGTAGGCCGAATGGAGCAGCCGGACGGGGAGCCGGCCCGGCAGCCGGAATGGTGAGCCGGCTGGGTAGCCGGGATGGCGAGCCGGCCGAGATGTCTAGGCAACTGGACCGGGGCGCTGGTCGCCCCGATGATTTTAAAGCATCGTTTGCCATCTTGGGCCTACCCGGCGGGTCATCCCCCCTGTCGGTGTCAAAACCGGTGGATCTCGGGTAGGGGGTCCCAAACTGTGCGTCTAGGCGGATGGTAACATGAGACAAGGGACACGATGTTTTTACCCAGGTTCGGGTCTCGATGGAGGTAAAACCCTACTCCTGCTTGATTGATATTGATGATATGGGTAGTACAAGAGTAGATCTACCACGAGATCAGAGAGGCTAAACCCTAGAAGCTAGCCTATGGTATGATTGTTGTTCGTCCTACGGACTAAAACCCTCCGGTTTATATAGGCACCGAAGAGGGTTAGGGTTACACAGAGTCGGTTACAATGGTAGGAGATCTACATACCCGTATCGCCAAGCTTGCCTTCCAAGCCAAGGAAAGTCCCATCCGGACACGGGACGAAGTCTTCAATCTTGTATCTTCATAGTCCAGGAGTCCGGCCAAAGACTATAGTCCGGCCATCCGGACACCCCCTAATCTAGGACTCCCTCAGTACCCCCTGAACCAGGCTTCAATGACGACGAGTCCGGCGCGCATATTGTCTTCGGCATTGCAAGGCGGGTTCCTCCTCCGAATATTTTATAGAAGATTTTGAAGACAAAGATAGTGTCCGGCTCTTCAAAATAAGTTCCACATACCACCGTTGAGAGAATAATATTTACACAAATTCAATCTACTAACGTATTCCGTGGCGTGACATCCCACCTCAGCGCGTTTAGCGAGGCAGTTTCCTTGGCACATCTTGTCAAAGCAGAGATAGTGTCCCCTTATTCCGGGATTCTCATCAATATGGGCGTGGGTAACCCAACCGCGCCATTGATTACGCCGCTTGGGAGATAAGCGAGTTTTACCAGGCTGGTGGGGATGCATAGCTTCGTCCGTCCATATAAGGGGATAAGGATCCACCTTTTTACCTACGCCTTCTTCCACCTTTGCTTATCCATTTCCGCGCACTCGAGCTCCAGCGCCCAAGTCCGCACATCTCACCTCAACCTTCCCCAGCCATGTCTGGAGCGGGAGGCAAGTGGATGGCCTCCTCCGTCACAGAGGGGCACATCAAGAGGTTGCGGAAGGCCGGATACTTGTCCAACGACATCATGCATCGGCTCCCCGACAAGGGGCAGCTCATCCCCACCCCCGGGCCCCATGAGAGGGTGGTGTTCCTCACCCACTTCCTCCGCGGACTAGGTTTTCCACTTCACCCATTTGTCCGGGGGCTCATGTTCTACTATGGCCTGGATTTCCATGATCTGGCCCCGAATTTCATCCTCAACATCTCGGCGTTCATCGTCATGTGCGAGGCCTTCCTCTGCATCCAGCCCCACTTGGGCTTATGGCTGAAGACCTTCAATGTCAAGCCGAAGGTAGTGGGCAGCCGCCAAGCGGGGTGCGGAGGTGCCATTGTGGGCAAGATGCCCAACGTCCTATGGATCGAGGGCTCCTTAGTGGAGACCATAAAGGGGTGGCAATCGGGGTGGTTCTACATCACCGAGCCGCGTGACCCTAAATGGGCAGCGGCCCCCGAATTCCGATCTGGATTCCCTACACGGCTCACCTCTTGGAAAGAGACGGGCCTAACATGGGGTAATTCGGAAGAGTTGACCAGACTCCAATCCTGTGTCAAAAACCTGGTGAGCAAGAAGCTCAAGCTCGTCAACATAGTCCAGGTCATGCTCATCCGTCGGATCCTCTTGTGCCAACAACGGGCCTTCGGTTTGTGGGAGTTTGATCCGGCGCAGCACCAAACCCTGAGCAGGCTCTTCGACACTACGTACGAAGATGCCTGGAAGGTGCTGTTCAAGGGCGCCGAGGCTCCTGCATCCGCTACCGAAGATCGCAGATTTAGCTCGCAGCGTCAAGCCAGCGAGGTAAGCTATTTTACCCTTTATAGGGCACTTGTTTTCCATAGTTTGACTCTATGCGGGATCTAAACTCCCCTACCTTTGACAGGCCTGGCAAAAGACGTCCGGGCAGGTTGACTGTTCGGCTCCCTTGCCAGAAGACCCAGCGGACACCCGATTGATTGGGCTGCTGGTTCCGGCACCTCATGTGGTGCCGGAGAAGAAGGCCACGAGAACCCTAAAGAGTTCCCGGCGCCAGGTGTTATCGGACTCATCGTCCGATGACTCCGAGGCGGACTCCTCCCGCGAAGATGAGGAGGAGGAAAAAGAGGCCTCTCTCCCAGCGGGGGAAGAGAAGAAAAGGAAGGGCACCCCAACTGAGGAGGCCGGAGGGTCCAAGAAGGGAAGGACCCTTCCTCCGGACTACTCCACCAACGCCGATGACGATGAAGAGGAGTGGCCCCCGAGGGCTAAGCCCCTGGCGAAATCGTAAGTGTCCGAATACCAGAATAACTCATGGCGTTTCATTTGTCGCACAGAATCTCCTAACGCCGAATATAACCCTGTAGCCTGCCCAAGGACGGGCTTGACACTTCAAAGAGCGGCTCCCTGGCTTCATCGGACGTGAATAGCACTTCACTTCCGGCCGCCTCCTCTCCTCGCGTTGAGGATGATGCCAAGGTGGGGTCCCAAAAGGGGCCCAGCCAGGAGGAGGAGGTCCCGGAGGCGCCGCAAGGCAACCTCCCGGACTCTGGGCAAAAGGGGGATCAAACCCCAAAGGGCTCTAAGTCCGGCCCTGGGCCGGACTCCGCACCGGAACCTTCAGTGATTCCGGAGTCCGGCAGGCGGCCCCTTCGTAAGAAGGGCGATACTGCGACACCAGTGACCTCCATCCAACCGGAGGCACCGGATAATTTGCTGGAGGTGCTTAACGGCGCCTCCATTGACGAGGAGCACCGGACTGTTATGAGTGTGGTGATCCAGAAAGTTCAGTCCGCCAAGAGTGGGCTGACTGATGCCTACGCCAGCCTTCTAACAGGCTTTGAGGTATGTATTTAAGATATGTAAAAATATTACCGCATAGACAGTAGCCCCTGATGCTTAGTTTGGTGTTCGGAAAGAAAAGCCGAACCGAGGATCTAAAAAGATGTACGCAGGAGTCTAACATAAGTATGTCAATATGGGGAATGCAGGCTGCGCTGCTGACCTCTGCCGCACTGACTGCGGAGGTCAATGCATTGAAGCAGAGCCTCGAGCGGTCCGAGAACGAGCTCGGCCTTGCCAAAAAGGAGCTCGAGGACAAGGAAGGTAAGTAATACCTTGCAGAAATATATGAAAGATGTGGTTGCAAAAAATGACAGGAATAACGTGAGAATTGCAGGGGCCACGAACGAGGTGGCGACCCTGAAGGAGGCGGTGTCCAAGGCCTAAAGCAACGCGGTCGTGGAGCGCACCAAGCGAGAGAAGCAGGAGGCGTGGGTGGCGGAGGTGCGGCAAGAGCTCCAGGCTCTCATGGAAAAACACGAGAGTTTGGAGCGTGACTCAAAGACTCGAGAGTCCGAGCTCGCCTCGGCTCTTGAGAGCGCCAAAGCCTCTAAGGCCGAAGCCTAGAAAGCCCTCCACGAAATTGAGGCAATGAAGAAGATAGCAGCGGGTAAGGCATTCTTCATGAAAAGCAAGCACGTGAAAGTAAATTACTTGTTACTTACCCGAATCCGTAGCTCTCCAGGAGCATTCGCAGATCTGCCCCGCAGTGTGTCCGACGCTGCCGCATTCTACTGGGCCGAGGAGGGGAGCTCGACAGAGAAGGTGTTCTGGTCTCAGTATGCTGAGGCCAGACACCCAGTGCCCTTGAGCGACCAGCTGAAGCAGCTGGTCGAGCTCCATAAGGTGGCCGAACAGGCCATGAAGGGCCTCATAGTTCGGCTGTGGCCTAAGGGAGCCATGCCTGGGAGCTATTTCAGGCTGGTGAGGCGGCTGGTGGATGCCTGTCCATGGATTGAAGTCGTCAAGCGCTCCGTCTATATCGAAGGTGCCCGCATGGCCCTTGCCCATGCTAAAGTGCACTGGGGCAAGATGGACGCTGAGAAGCTTGTGACGGATGCTCCACCGCCGGGTAGGGAGTATCGCAAGCCCGAAATGTATTATGCGGGCGTCCTGAAGGGTGCCCGCCTTATAGCGGGTGAATGCTCCAAAGATGTAATTTTTGAGTAAACTCGCATTTGTTATCCTGTACGCTTGAAAACTTGTTCATATGCGCTAAGCAACGCTTGTGGATTTAAAATATTACCTTTTGTGCGGTCGTTTATTAAATTTGAGAGATGGCGAGTCGTCGGCTTCTGCCCCCATGCATGAGTGCTGGGGTGTTCGGGATAAACTTGAGCGCTCTTTTTCCCATTCTTGGGTCCTTCGAGGGAGGCGCTCAATGCAACGAACGAGGCAACCGGACTATAATGCTTGAACACTCTCACTTTGCCATAGAATTCTATAATTTTAAATTTCGGTGAAGCCCCTAGTATTCGGAAGACCGAGTTCGGGGCGCTATCCACGCCTAGGCCGGACAAAGCCGACTCC
Source organism: Triticum timopheevii (assembly GCA_963921465.1). Classification (NCBI taxonomy): domain Eukaryota; kingdom Viridiplantae; phylum Streptophyta; class Magnoliopsida; order Poales; family Poaceae; genus Triticum; species Triticum timopheevii. The sequence goes on from OY997270.1 coordinate 320,636,400, forward strand.
TCGCTCTAAGCGGCATAAGTCTTTAGGGACTCGAAAACCTCTCGAACAGCGACCGGCTCTCGCCCTATCATGACGGTCAGTTTTAGCTTTCTCCACTGAGGTGCTTAACCCAGCTCAACCGGGGCACAATCGCAGTGGTTCTCCCAGCGCTACCTTAGCCGATATAACGGAATGTAAGGTACCAAAACATGGGAGCCGGGCAAACCCAACTATTGACCCAAGACATGATTCGGAGCCGATGCATATAATGCTATAAGTTCTGGGTGCCGCACTTGTGAAAGTGTTCGAACTTATCACACCATATTTTGGCGTACTTAAGCCCCTGGTGTATTCGGCCGTACCAAAGCGTACGTATGCCATATTTTGAATTTCTTTGTCGCCCGCATCCCAACCTTCCTAACCATAGTCCAGCCAGGGCTCTCCTGATAAAGAGAGAGACTTTAGTGAATTCAGGATGTCGCCAAAGGGCGAGTGCTGAAAGATGTCCGCGGCGGTGAATTCCATGACCGGCGCCCAATCGGATTCGATTGGCAGGGGCGCGAAAGGTTCGGAGTCCGGAGAGGAGTCCGGCACCTTGGAGTTACGAGCCTTGCAAAGGACATGGATGGTGTTCGGCTCAATCACCGTAGAGATCGCAGCCCCCGAGGCGGTGTCCAGCCACCCGTCCTCGATCGACGCAGTCGGCTCCGAGCTAAGGGTTGGAGTGGACACTGGTGCGGCCTCCAGGGCACTGTTCGGCGGCAGAGCTAGATCATGCCCATCGTGATAGTGCGGCGCGCTTGGCTGTGGCTCGAACCCGTCGAAGATCAAGTCTCCTCGGACGTCAGTCGTGTAGTTCAAACTACCAAATCTGACCTGATGGCCAGGGGCGTAGCTTTCAATCTGCTCCAGATGGCCAAGCGAATTGGCCCGCAGTGCAAAGCCACCAAATACGAAGATCTGTCCGGGGAGAAAAGTCTCACCCTAGACCGCATCATTGTTGATGATCGGAGGAGCCATCGGGCCTAAAGATGACGACACAGAGGAACTCTCAATGAAAGCACCAATGTCGGTGTCAAAACCGGCGGATCTCGTGTAGGGGGTCCCGAACTGTGCGTCTAGGCGGATGGTAACAGGAGACAAGGGACACGATGTTTTTACCCAGGTTGGGGCCCTCTCAATGGAGGTAAAACCCTCCTCCTGCTTGATTGATATTGATGATATGGGTAGTACAAGAGTAGATCTACCATGAGATCAGAGAGGCTAAACCCTAGAAGCTAGCCTGTGGTATGATTGTTGTTCGTCCTACGGACTAAAACCCTCCAGTTTATATAGGCACCGAAGAGGGTTAGGGTTACACAGAGTCAGTTACAATGGTAGGAGATCTACATATCCGTATCACCAAGCTTGCCTTCCACGCCAAGGAAAGTCCCATCCGGACACGGGACGAAGTCTTCAATCTTGTATCTTCATAGTCCAGGAGTCCGGCCAAAGGCTATAGTCCGGCCATCCGGACACCCCCTAATCCAGGACTCCCTCACCCCCCGACACCCATTGTCACCACGAGTATTCAACTGCAAGACATATATCAAGTGCTCTCAAATCCGTAAAATTATTCAATCCGATAACAACGAAATCTCAAAGGGAAAAACTCAATTCATCACAACAAGATAGAGAGGGGAAAACACCATATGATCCGACTATATTAACAAAGCCCGTGATACATCAAGATCGTGACATCTCAAGAACACGAGAGAGAGAGAGAGAGAGAGATTAAACACATAGCTACTGGCATAAACCCTCAACCCCGAGGGTGGACTACTCCCTCTTCATCATGGTGGCCGCCGGGATGATGGAGATGGCTGAGGGAGTCCTGGATTAGGGGGTCCTCGGACAGCCGGACTATGTACTTTGGCTGGACTGTTGGACTATGAAGATACAAGATTGAAGACTTCGTCCTGTGTCTGGGTGGGACTCTCCTTTGTGTGGAAGGCAAGCTTGGCAATTCGGATATGTAGATCTCCTTCTCTGTAACTGGCTCTGTGTAATCCTAGCCCCCTCCGGTGTCTATATAAACCGAAGGGTTTAGTCCGTAGGACAACAACAATCATAATCATAGGCTAGCTTCTAGGGTTTAGCCTCTACGATCTCGTGGTAGATCAACTCTTGTAATAGTCATATCATCAAGATCAATCAAGCAGGAAGTAGGGTATTACCTCCATTGAGAGGGCCCGAACCTGGGTAAACATCGTGTCCCCCGTCTCCTGTTACCATTAGCCTTAGACGCACAGTTCGGGGGCCCCTATCCGAGATCTGCCGGTTTTGACACCGACATTAGTGCTTTCATTGAGAGTTCCACTGTGTCGTCATGATTAGGCTTGATGGATCCTTTAATCATCTTCAACGATGCGGTCCAGGGTGAGGTTTTCCTCCCCAGACAGATCTTCGTATTTGGCGGCTTCGTACTGCGAGCCAACTTGCTTGGCCATCTGGAGCAGATCGATAGCTACGCCCCTGGCCATCAGGTTAGGTTTGGAAGCTTGAACTATACTGCCGACATCCGCGGAGACTTGATCTTCGACGGATTCGAACCCATGTCAGGTGCGCCGAACAGTCAGGACGAGCATGACTTAGATCTGCCATCGGACAGTGTTCGAGGGATCACGCCTGCGGATACCCCGGCCCTAAATCTGGAGCAGATCCTACCATCCGAGGACGGGTGGATGGACCCCGCCACGGAGACCGCACACTCAGCGGCGATAGAGCCGAACACTGGCTTCATCTCCTATAAGGCCGGTGTCATCGGATCCTCGGACTCGTCTCCGGCCACAGGCTCCGAACCGCATGCATCCGTGCCTATTGAATCTGATTGGGCACGGATCATGGAGTTTACCTCCGCGGATATCTTTCAACACTCGCCCTTGGGTGACGTGCTAAATTCATTAAAGTCTCTCTCTTTGTCAGGAGACTCCCGGTCGAACTATGTCCGGCTTGAGTGGGAAGCGGACGACGAAGAAATTTGTTCCCCACCCACCACCCACTTGATAGCCATTGTCAACGACTTAACCGACATGCTTGAATTCGACTCCGAAGACATCGACAGTATGTATGACGATGCAGGAGAAGAGCATCAACCACCGCCCAAAGGACGCTGGGCAACCACCTCATCATATGATATATACATGGTGGATACACCCAAGGAAAACAACAGCGAGGATGCAACAAAGGATAATCCCCTCGAGAAGTCACCAAAGCGACGACGTAGGCGCCGCTCTAAATCCCGCCACAGTAAAAACAACGAAAATAGCGCAACAAAGAATAAAGCCCCGGTCGATTCCAAAGGAAACGACGACCCCATGGACCCAACGATGGAGCGGGATGAGCCAGGGGACGGTGAACATAGTCCGGAGCAGATGTCCGATGACAGCGATCCCGAGGGTAAAATTCATCAACCTATCTCCGGAGAGGAGAACAGTCCGGACAACAATGCACTCATCATCCCGGAAAAACACTTGGAACAAGAGAACCTCCTTAGAGGGCTTATTGCCACCGCGAGGAGCCTGAAGAAGCAGAAGCAAAGGCTTAAGGCCGCGCAGGATACGCTCAATCGCAGATGGAATAAAGTGCTTGACTCTAAAGAAAAATATGGCAGCGATTGCGACACAACGAGCTATCCAAAATGCAAGCTGCTGCCCGAATTCGATGACGAGGCCATAGAGCCCATCCAGCCAAAAAATAAAACGGCTGATCAGCCGGACCGACCACCCCGTGGCCGCGGCAGGGCGGCTAATGATGCCGCACACAAGTCAGCACACGATTTACGTGAGCTCCTGGACAAAAAAGTCGGCATGGCCAGGTCCATCTATGGATCTAGGAAGCGTGCCCCGGCGCAGGATCACAACCACCAAAACAATCATATTGATTGAATACCAGCTCAGAATCAACTCCGAACACAACAACAGTTGACAGCATGCCATGACACATCCAGATACAGGGGTGCTGCGCACCCCCTGTGCTTCACCGATGAGGTGCTGGATCATGAATTTCTAGAGGGATTCAAACCTGTGAACATAGAGGCATACGACGGAACGACGGACCCTGGGGTCTGGATTGAGGACTTTATCCTTCACATCCACATGGCCCGCGGAGATGGTCTCCATGCCATAAAATACCTGCCCCTCAAGTTGAAAGGACCAGCTCGGCACTGGTTGAAAAGCCTCCCCGAAAACTCAATTGGTAGTTGGGAGGAACTTGAGGATGCTTTTAGGGCCAATTTTCAAGGGACATATGTCCAACCTCCGGATGCAGACGATTTAAGTCACATAATCCAACAACCCAGAGAGTCAGCCCGTAAGCTTTGGAACAGATTTCTCACTAAGAAGAATCAAATCATCGACTACCCAGATGCTGAAACCTTAGCGGCTTTCAAGCACAGTGTCCGGGAATAATGGCTGGCCAGACACCTCGGCCAGGAAAAGCCGAGGACAATGGCAGCCAAACAAGCCTTATGACCCGCTTTTGCGCGGGCGAGGACAGTTGGCTGGGCCGTAGCGGCACCAGCGACCCAGACACATCCGAAGTCAGGGATGGCAACGGGAAGCCGCGACGCAATAAAAACAAGTGTCGAAATAATGAAGACAGCCCAGATAACACGGCAGTCAACGCCAGATTCAGGGGCTCTCGACCCAGTCAATGGAAAAAGCCATTTAAAGGCAGTAGAGATGGACCGTCCAGCCTAAGTAAGATTCTAGATAGATTATGTCAGATTCATGGCACCCCTGAAAAACCTGCAAATCACACCCACAGAGAATGTTGGGTTTTCAAGCAGGCTGGCAAGCTAAATGCTGAACACAAAGGGAGGGAAACGCCAAGCGAAGACGAGGATGATCCTCTCCAGCCGAACACTGGAGGGCAGAAAAAGTTCCCACCAAAAGTCAAAACAGTGAATATGATTTACGCAACTCACATACCAAAGAGAAGATGCAAGCGTGCACTCCGAGACATATACGCTGTAGAGCCCGTCGCCCCCAAGTTCAATCCTTGGTCGGCCTGCCCGATCACTTTTGATCGCAGGGATCATCCGACTAGTATCCGGCATGGAGGACCGGCTGCCTTGGTGCTCGACCCAATAATTGACAGATACCATCTCACCCGAGTCCTTATGGATAGCGGCAGTAGTCCTAATCTGATATATCAGGACACTGTGTGCAAAATGGGGATAGACCCATCAAGAAACAGCCAAAGTAATACTACCTTTAAAGGAGTAATACTAGGCGTAGAGGCCCGCTGCACATTCTCTCTAGTACAAGAGGTTGTATTTGGTTCTCCCGACAACTTTAGAAGCGAAGAATTAATCTTCGACATCACTCCATTCCGAAGCGGCTATCACGCACTACCGGGAAGAACGGCCTTCGCTCGTTCTAGTGCAGTACCGCACTACGCTTATCTTAAACTTAAGATGCCCGGTCCACATGGCGTCATCATAGTTAGCGGAAATATAGAGCGTTCCTTACGTGCGGAAGAATATGTGGCGGCTCTAGCAGTCGAACACTGAACGACCTCTCCAGTCAGAATAAATGATCGTTGTCAAGACCACGGACACGGTTAGACGAATCTGGTGCACCACCAGTTGTAACAGCCCAGATAAACCTGAGCTTGGGTCGATGGATATACCCCCATAGGTGGTGCTAGGGGCTGCCCGCACGTGAAAAAGCCCATAGTTCAGCTTGACCCTATTAATACAATAACACATTACATTTTCATGGTTCGTTCAGAATAACCACCTTTTCGCACAAAGTCTTTCACCTGGGTTTTCCCTTTTTACAAGTGATCATCGTGCTACACCCTTCCAAGATATGGCACAACAGAGACAAAGGCGCAGATGTGCAGCAGGGCCGCGCCCAAAGGTTTCTTTTTAGATTAAGACCCTGTGTAAACCTTTTTTTATGTCTATTGTTCTTCATACCCTCCGGACACTTAACACAATGTTGTAAAGTCCGAATACCTTAGGGAGTGTTCGGCGTCGCGAGTTTGGCCTTATATGCATCAGCTCCGAATCATGTCTTTGGTCAAATGTTGGGTTTGCCCGGCTCCCGTGTTTTGCTACCTTACGTTCCGCCCTATCGGCTAAGGTGGCACCGGGAGAACTACTGCGATTGTGCCCTGGTTCATCTGGATGAGCACCTCAGTAGAGAAAGCCGAAAACTGACTGTCATGATATAGCGCGAGACTGGTCAACCACTCGATGACTTAGCAGAATCTTCGCGATTCCTCCGCATTAATGAAGGACTGGTTTCCCGGTCATGTACGAACGTGCATCGTATTCGGATGAACGCGGAAGTACCAGGGGCTATATATAGTAGCCCCACCGTCAAACTCCTATGGCTAAGTGAAAGTGTTAAAGCTATATAGTCCGATTGCCTGGTTCGCCGCTCTATCACCTCCTTAACAGACCAAGACGTTGGATCAAGTGTGATTATGCGCTTTTTCGAACACCCCGCATTATATGTGTGGGGGCTGAAGCCGACGACTGCAAACTTTCAGGTTAAATAGATACATAAACGGACACACAGGAGGCACTATAATACTTTCGGGCAAAAGTATAAACACAACCTTTATAATCAAAATAGCATTGTTTTTACAATTCAGATACATGTCACTCGAACATGGTACTCTTCGAGCACTGAGCCTCTATTAAATGGGTGCCTTCTAGGACTTCTCCAAAATAGTGCTCGGCCGGGTCCTGGCCTCCCGCCGGACCACGGGTTGCAATAGCGGTGGCCTCTATCCCTGCCCAATATGTTTTAACACAAGAGCCATCCGCGCACCCTCTATACACGCCAACCTATTCACAGCGTCGATATGCGACACAGCACCAAGGAATTGTTGCACTAAACCAAAATAACTATCCGGCCTTGGTCCCTTCGGACAAAGATGATCCACGACATACCTCATAGCAAGCCCGGACAACCTATGGAGCTCGGCCCATGCGGCCATTTTTTTCATTCAACGGCAGCGGACGCGTCGGGGCACTGAACTGCGACCAGAACAACCTTTCCACCTCATGATCTTTCTGATCTTTGAAAAACTCAGTCGCATCAGCATCACTCTTTGCCAAGTCCGCATATGCGTCTACAGCACTCCATAACTGATCTAGAGGGGCATACTCTGGATCTCCGAACTTCATCCGCAACAAAAAGGGCCTCCCAGCCGTGATATCTCCGGCTTTAGGAAGCTCTTCCCTTATTCCTCTAATTTCAGAGCGAGTTTCCTTGGCTGCCTCCAAGGCCTTCTTAAGGTCAGCCGCTTTCGCTTGGCTTTCCTTTTCAAGGAGCTCATAGCGGCCGGTGGCATCTTTCAGCTCAACAGCCATCTTGGCTATCTTATCTTCGCTCAGGCGATGAGCAGCCTGTTCGGCTTCTAACTCTTTGGCCACCTTTAGGGCACCCGCATCGCTTCTGCTGGCTTGTTCCTTGGCTCGGGCAAGCTCCGCCCGAAGGGTCTCCACGGCAGCAGCTCCATCTACAATCACAGCATATTATAGATACTAGCATCATGCTCCTCTTAATATTTGCTGATAAGCCGAAAATACATACCCTGTGCCTCGTCAAGCCGCTTGTTCACAAGCGCGATGTCGGCATCCGCCACGTCAAGTTGCCGCTTCAGTTCGGCAAAATCAGCAGTCTGGTCGGCCGCCGAACCCTCAGCCTCCTGCACATAAAAGCAGCGCGATCATTACCTGGGACTACGATCCTCTGTTTGCCGCCTCTCGATGGCAACCAGAGTCTCAGGGGCTACTACCTATACAGAGCACACCTAGCATGTGCGGTACTGACCAAAATACACATATATTACTTGGCGTACCTCAAAGCCTCTTAACGGGCTCGTAAAAGCTTCATTCAACCCGCTTTTGGCGGATGAAATCCTCTCAACCACCATACCCATTAGGGTACGATGCGCCTCTGAGATAGTCGCTTGCTCCAGAAGACCCATCAGTGTATCCGGCTATGCACCGGGCGGTCCCGGACTCTTTTTGTTGCTCTCCTTTGGAGCCGAATACTCCGGACTTCGGGCGGCCGAAGAGTTAACTTCTGGCCTGGGCGGATCAGGAGAAATCCTCCGTGACGACACCTCAGGGTCGTCCGCCCCATGAGGCGGGGAGGCAGGAGGAGGCGTCTCGCTATCCATCATCTCCGGAAGAAGATCCCCCGAAGATGAACTCTGTTGAGAATGGCAGCAAGCCGGATTGCAAGATATATGTTTCGGTTATTATTCTCAGAGATGAAGCAGGATATATTTACCAAATTACTTTTTGATCCACTTACAGCTCGGTTGAGGGCTGGCCCCCTTGCGGGCACTGTGCGGTAAGGACGCCCTCTAGGGAAGGGCCCCCTGGTGAAGACCTCTTCCCTCGTTAGGAAGCCTCCATTTCTAGGTCTTCAGGGGCGACCCTTTTCTTTCCTTGAGGAGAGGGGACTCTAGACTCACCTCTCCAATTATCCTCCTTCGCGGAAACACTAATTCCCCCGGTTTGGATGTGTAATATGTGAAGCCCGCTTTCGGCTTCTTGATTCCTCCCTCCATCTTCTCCTGATGGCACTTTATAAGGTGCGCGCTCGAGCATCCTGGTTAGAACAGGATCCGGCGAGCCTTCAAGAAGGGGGGCCGAACACCTGATCCTCTCCGCCTTTCTTATCCAGCCCTGGCCGAGAGTAATGTTTCAGAATGATGTTGTAACAAATATAAAAGACGTCATGTTCGGTCGCGGAATTACTTACTTGGGTATCCGGACGGTTGCAGTTAAGACCCGCATCCTCGGTGGTGTCCGAACACTTTATTCGTGATCCAAAGAACAATCCATACATCCCTTCGAGCATCACGCTGAAGAATTGTTGAACAGTTCGCGGTCCTTCCGAGTTGAACTCCCACATACGGAGAGATCAACGTTGGCATGGCAGGACTCGACGAACTAGCATTACTTGCATTACCTTGACGAGACTGACATCCCTCTCGAGGAGATCTCGGATGTGGCTGTGCAATGTCAGCACGTCCTCAACTGGCCCCCAGTCCAGCCCCTTGTTGACCCATGACGCCAGTTGAGGCGGAGGGCCCGGGCGGAAGACAGGGGGGCCGCCCACTATGTACCTCGGGGAGTTGTGATGTAAAACCACTCCCGTTGCCATAAATCGGACACCTCCGGGAAGGAACCCTTTGGCCAAAGGGCGTCGGTGCCTTTGCTTATAACAGCGCCTCCGCACTCCGCGTGTCTCCCGTCGATCATCTTCGGCTTCACACTCAAGGTCTTGAGCCATAAGCCAAAGTGTGGGGTGATGCAGAGGAAGGCCTCACACATGATGATAAACGACGAGATGTGAAGGATGGAATCAGGAGCTAGATCATGGAAATCTAGCCCGTAATAAAACATGAGCCCTCTCACAAAGGGATCAAGACTAAAACCTAGCCCTCGGAGGAAGTGGGAAACAAATACGACACTCCCGTTGGGTTCGGGAGTGGGGATGACCTGCCCTTAAGCAGGCAGCATGTGCGGGATTTCGGCGGTGAGATGCATGGCCCCCCTAAGCTTCTTGATGTCCTCCTCTGTGACAGAGGAGGCCATCCACCGGCCTTGAAGGTTGGATCCGGACATGGTTGAAGGTCCGAAGCGCTTAGCCTAAGCCTTGGGTGTTGGAACTCGAGGTAGGAGAAGGGAAGGATCGAGCATGGGGAGAAAAGGACATGCCTTGGCCCCTTTATAAAGAGGGCGAATATCAACCGTCCTCCGCGTGACCGTTTGGAACTTGCCTAAAATCGAGCAGTCATACTAACAAGCACGGTTGGGTTACCCACACCCATATTGATGAGAATCCTGTGATAAGGGTAACATGATCTCTGCTTCGACAAGACGTGCCAATAAAACCGCCTCGCAACATGTGTAGTAGCAGGCCGGGAAAAACGGTTCGTAATAACCGGGCCGTGGCGTGATGTCACGCTATTAAAAGTTGTCAGCAAATTAGATTTGTGGAATATTTTGCTCTCTACGGTGGTATGTGAAATTTGTTTTGTAGAGCCGGACAAGAACCTTGTGTTGAAAATCTTCTGTAAAGTATTCAAAGAAGGAACCCGCCTTGCAATGCCGAAGACAATCTGCGCGCCGGACTCATCGTCATTGAAGCCTGGTTCAGGGGCTACTGAGGGAGTCATGGATTAGGGGGTCCTTAGACAGCCGGACTATGTACTTTGGCCGGACTGTTGGACTATGAAGATACAAGATTGAAGACTTCATCCTGTGTCCGGGTGGGACTCTCCTTTGCGTGGAAGACAAGCTTGGCAATTCGGATATGTAGATCTCCTTCTCTGTAACTGGCTCTGTGTAACCCTAGCCCCCTCCGGTGTCTATATAAACCGGAGGGTTTAGTCTGTAGGACAACAACAATCATAATCATAGGCTAGCTTCTAGGGTTTAGCCTCTACGATCTCGTGCTAGATCAACTCTTGTAATACTCATATCATCAAGATCAATCAAGCAGGAAGTAGGGTATTACCTCCATCAGGAGGGCCCGAACCTGGGTAAACATCATGTCCCCTGTCTCCTGTTACCATTAGCCTTAGACGCACAGTTCGGGACCCCCTACCCAAGATCCGCCGGTTTTGACACCGACAATGGCCACCGATGATGATTCCCCAACTGGCAGGGTGCCAGAATGGGGTCTAGAATGGTTTTTGTTGGCTACAGAGCCTTGCGGCGGTGGAACTTCTGATCTAGGTTAACCCCGAGGGTTTTTTGAATTTTTTGGAATTTATAGGGTAAAGAGGGGGTGCGGGCGGCCATCGAGGTGGGCACAACCCACCTAGGCACGCCTGGGAACCCCCCTCGGGGCACCCCCTAGGTGCTGTTCTGGCCCATTGGTGGTCTTCTGGTCCATAAAAGATCCACAAAAAGTTTCACGGTGTTTGGACTCCGTTTGATATTGATTTCTTGTGATGTAAAAAACAACAACTGGCACTAGGCATTGGGTCAATAGGTTAGTCCCAAAAAATGATATAAAGTTGCTATAAAATGATTGTAAAACATCCAAGAATGATAATATAACAGCATGAATACTTCATAAATTATAGATACGTTGGAGACGTATCAGGGCCAAATTCAGCCCGTGGCTACAGTCGGCCCGTTTGTGGCCCGTTAATCCGTTGGGCCGTTTTCATAGCGCCATCAAATACGGCCTATTAACGACAACCCATTATGGTCGGCCCATGAACATACAATTTCGACTCCAGCCTGTTTACAGCCACTAATGCGGTCCGTTATTGGCCCATGTTTGGCCAATTGATTATACGGCCCGTAAAAGGCCCATTGTTTCTACGGCCCGTAGAAGGCCCATTGTTTCTATGGCCCCTAGGAGGCCCAGGCTCACTACAATAAATATGTAGCCCATGGTTATTGTGGCCTAGTTTTCAAAAATAGGTTATTATGGCCACTAGCAAACCGCGGAAAAAGAACTGCACTGACTACAAGCAAACAAATAAACAAGACAACAAGGAAATAAATTAGCAAGCAACTTATGCTAGGCTATCGCGGCTATTACAAATATTACATCCTCTGGGCATCAAAGTTCGCCACCAGTGCGAATATAGGGAACAAAGCAGCATACCACATACACAGGTTGTCAAAGTTGGCGACCAATGCAAATAAACACCGCAATAAAACAAGTCCAGAACTGAAACCACTTCAGAAGAGCTCAAGAAACAATATCCTGGGTACCCATAATGCTGGCAAGATGCTTAGCAAGCTTATTAACTTTCTCTTGTTTGGCGCTTAAATCCTCCAGCGTTGTCATTGCACCAGAAAGTATGCGTCTGAATTCTGCAAGGACTTCCTCAGTCCTTCGGCTTCCTGTCGCATAACATCTGATCGATGTCTTTCAACTTGAAGTTGAAACTCAAGAAGCCGAACTGATTCTGGCAGTGAGTTCGAAGAGCTGGTGCCAGCAGTAGTGGCCAGTAACTCGAATACTACATCAAGACATGACTTTGGGGTTGTCTCAGTGTCTTCAATATAGTTTTTATCAGCTTTTCTGGAGACCAACAGGGACGTCTCACTATATTGAACCTTATCTGCATTACTTCCTTTACCATTGCATAATGGGGTACTCTTCTCCAAGATTTTATCCGCATTCTAAAAGAGAAACAAACAGACACATCACAGGTTTACCATGTTGTATATGAAAAATCATTTTGGTAAACCAGTTCAGTAGTAAGGTGGACATGATAACAGCATGAAACAAACATATATCTATGTAGTATGGTCACTGTATGGTCTATATCTAGTTTATGTTGCCAAATCAAGATAGAGATAGTTCAAATCATATCTATTTAAGACAAAGCAGCATAGACAAAATATAAGTGTGGGAAACTACACAACAATAACAACACTTGTAATGTGCATGGCATGAGAACATAACTATTTATTCAATTGAAACTGAAATCAACATGGAGCAAGTCACAACAGCAAACACGTTAAAGAAACAGGTTTAAAACATACATGTTGCGCCATTGGAGTTTCAATTGCATTCTTCAAATTTGAAATTAGTTGGTATGAGTAAATACAGTGATGCAAGAGCAAAGGAGTGTGAACCATAACTCAGAACCTGACCTGAGAACAATTCTTCTTCTGCTTTAAGCATTGACTTGGGGTTCGAAGTGGTGGTCCTCATGCTTTGGGCACTGCAGTTGCCTTACTAACTGCTCGTGTTTGGGTGCTCTGTGGTGGAGATGGTGCTGTGTCAACTGGAACTGGGTTACTGTCTGCCGGGGTTGGGGTTAGAAGGGGTGTAGCTGGTTCTCTGTCCAACTGGGTAGGGGTACAATCTGCGTGAGTCTGGGTTAGAATGACATACTTCAAAATATGATGACTATGTAAGCAGGATGAGATGATATAACTATATTATGTCTTTAGAAAATGGGTTGGCATGCCATAATTCAGGTACATGTTGTCTATGTAAACATCATGGCATGATATATAATTCAAATATATGATTTATATACTAAGCAAGTGAGCAGAGGGCAATCACATATATGATGTGTCAATTAAGGAGATGCCATTCAATATTGTGTATATGATGTAAAAACTAAGCATTGCAAGACAACATATGTATGATATGATTAATATAACCCTGCCAAGTTTGAGCATACACCTCAGGGGGATAATAGGACTGGTCATCTGCCTGTGAGTCCTCCTCTGAAGAGCTATCTATAACCAGCAAGATATCTGCTTCAGCAGGTAGCATTGTCTGCTCTGGAGACCTTGTTTTCACTCTAAATTTCTCCATCACGAGTTCAAATAGCTGATGCACAGGAAGAGCATTTGAATATAGAAACATTATCGACAAATGCAATGAGTAATACAAAAAAGGATGGCATGATATAATTCACATATATGACACTTGGCTAAACAGGATGGAATCGGCATATATGCAGAGTGCGAGGTGTGACATGTAAAAATTACCGACACCAACCATGCTCCATGCAAGCATTGGCATCCGCCACCACCAGTTGGATGTGTGGCACTCTCTGTGGACGGATCTTTCTCGGCAGCAAATCCTCTAACCAAATACTAGTAGCTTATATTGGCACTTTTCTAGGGAGTACTCTTCCCTAAAAGAAGCACCAATCTATTTTTCTTTATTTGTGCATAGTATCACAACTTTGTTTTTGGTCCAGAGCTACTTTAGGGTGATTGGCGTAGTACTCGGAGACTGAATGTAAGCATGATTTTCATTAGCCGTCACACTGATTGTAAGCATGAGCAGATGGAAGATTAGGTTAGTGCGAAGCTTACCTTGGACCCTACCGCCGCTGTTGAAACAAGGCGAGCATCGAGGGAACCCTGGAGAACGACGGGAAAGCGACGTCGCGCCATACGACCTCTTGCGGTGGGAGAACGAATACTCCTGTGGCTCCGGCTGGCTCTGCACCCTCACAAACGGCACACCATACTCGATCAATTCGTTATCCTCTGGATGCTCGACCTTCGACCTGTACGCCCACCACCTCCGCCTGACTTTCGCCTCGAGGGGGTGGTTTTGCCATGGAGAAGAAGGAGAGGCGAGACAGTGGTCTTGCAATGGAGAAGAGGGAGAGGAGAGGGTGTGATTTTGCAATGGATAAGAGGGAGAGGCGAGCTGGTGGTTTTGGAATGGAGATGATGGAGAGGAGAGGAGGTGGTTTAGCAATGGAGAAGAGGGAGAGGAGCGTGCGACAACGATTTAGGATTGGACGAGAGGGCCGGCACGCTGTGACTGGATCAAAATCAAAATCAGCTTACCTTTCAATTAAGAAAGCGACCCCACATTAACTAGTCTCCCTTTTATTCTGGGTCATATTTGACCATGATTTTTCACAAATAAAATATATGTAATACGTTGCAAAAAATAATATAATTTGAAAGTACATTCAGATATGAACCAAACGATACAATTTTTGGTGTCATCCATTCACATTTTGCTTGTCAAATACAGTATGTGGTCAAACTTTGAACCAAAATATGCAAAACAAAAAAATACTTCCAAGACCAGCGCCGCTCCTCTCCTCTTGAACCACCGCCGCTCCTCTCCTCTTCCATTTCAAAACCACCGTCCCTCCTCTCCTGTTCCAATCCAAAACCAGCATCGCTCCTCTCTCGTTCTAATCCAAAACTAGCGCCGCTCCTCTCCTCTTTCATTCAAAAACCACCGCCGGCGAGTGAGGGTGTTGTGGAGAAGTAGATCGATGGAGGAGTACAACTAATACGTGAGGATCGCAGATGGTGACCTTGTGAAGCTAGCTAGGATGTTGGAGATATAGTCTTGGTTTGACAACAAGGACCAACTAGCGGCGGCGGTGACATCCATGGACAAATATCTGGAATAGATCGAAAAGGCGGCGATACTCCGGAAGGGATTCACACAGGAGTACATAGAGCTGCTCTCTGGGCCATGGACAAAACAGATTCACCGAATCTGATCGCGAGGGAGCAGTGGTGGGAGTATCGATCCCAGACGGAGCAACCACCAGAGATTGAAGGATCGAGCATTTACAGGGTGCCATTTGTGAGGGCATCGCGCCAGAGCGAGCCGGTGGAGTGTTTGTCGATCGAACCCAACTATAAGAGGAGAAAAGCGGTTGGCCCAACGACGCTTCCCCGCCATCCTCTCCCTCGCCGTTCACATCGTCTCATAGGGCGGCTGTCTGCCGCCGAGGAATAGAAGGGGATTGCCCCCCCCCCCCCCCACAACCCAATAGTCGGGCAGGTTGTGAATTGTCAGGAGGAGCTTAGGGTTGTCAGTATTTGCAGGTTGTGAATTGTGTTTTCTGTTGTGTATTCTGAGAGTACTTTCAGATATTAATGTCTTTTTAATTTCAGATTTGCACTATCGATCATATGAAGTATTTTATGAATTTTAGAGATCTATTTCTAGCACTTAAAAAATGTAGCTTCATATAAAAGTGCAGAGAATGTGATTCTCAGAGAAGAAACTGCACGTTTTAGTTTCAGATAAGAAACTGCAAGTTTCAGAGGCAGATCATTTATATTAACACACCCTTTTCAAACAGGGATAACATCATGTTGGAAGTTTTATTCATGGTCGAAAATGGAACTACCAGCCAGTTAACATCATGCTGATCAACATTCATGCATAGCACATCTTCATATGATGCACAGTCAAAAAGATATGCTACTTTCCAAATGCCCACACAATGTCAAGTGTGCGAAAAACAAAGAAAACAAGGGACAAAGTTTTGGCAACTGTTGGACATGGTGTGCGTAGATGACAATGGGGACCCACATGTCAATAATGGCAGAGGCAAAAAATGGAGATATTTTCACTGCATCGGGTGGAATCGAACCCGGGCGAAACAGCGGTCGGGTAGTGTCACTTGGCCACTGAGCTAGTTCATTATTTTTGGTTGAAATAAGGCACTGCATCTAGTATGCCTTCGCCGGCTCCGGTGGTTCTTTCTCGTCCGCCGCCTTTGTGCGCTCGCCGCGGCGCCGCTGTCTGCCGTTGTGAACATGTTGAACAAATGAGAGGAATCTGGAAAGGACTGTACGTGGAGAGGCGGACAGTCGAGACCCACTAGGTCTATGGCCGTATGCAAGCAAGTGCCTCATTGAAAAAAAATACTTCCTCCTAATGCTATACTGACGTTGGGGCCCACGGGTTTGTCAACATAGTTACATTTTTTTGAGGTGCTTCAACGTTTGTTACTAAAGGAGATAAATATACAATGAAGCCAGGGAGCTGGCAGGTATCATTTATTATCAGTGGGCCAGCAAGTGTCAGCTGGGTTGTGGGCTGCCCCGTCTATGTTTTCTTATTAAACATGCGCAACCCACGACATGCCGGTTTGTATTTTCTTGAGAGCCGTCATGTATCGACCGGCCTATGGACCTCCCATCCTAGGTATAATTTTTCCTAAAACATCCGCATCCCAACTTATGTATTTTTTAAAGAAAACGCAGAGGTCTGTTCTATTTTTCTATATAAGAAAAGGAATGCCAGGTCCAACTTATGCTTTCCTTCTACCTATATATATATATATATATATATATATATATATATATATATATATAACTTATTATATATTGTTGTTATTGTCATCATCTGTTTAACAGATACTTACATATATAAGAAAACAATATCCCACGTCTTATTGACTTATAAAAATAATTTTTTAACAATAAAATCCTGGATTTTTTTACATTAAGGCAACGAAAATCCTGGTGATTGTGTACAAAAGCTTGGTAAGATTTAAGGGCCAATGTAATAATAAATCACTTATTATTTAAATATATTTACAACAAAATTCTCAGCCCCTGTTTATTTTTTGATAACGTTGTTGCGCCCAACCCAACATTATAATTAGAACCAGTCAGGCAAAATCTTGTATTTTGAGAAAGTGCAAATGGGTAGTAATTTTTTATAAAAATAAATAAATGGGCCGCATGGACACTACATTATTTGTTCATCCAGCCTAGCAAATTCGTGTATTTCGAGAAAGTGAAAATGGGTTGTAGTTTTCAAAAAATGGGCCGCATGGAATTACTCACGCACTGCGGTGAGCATCATGAAATTGGTGATGGAGGAAGGTTGATGATGACGATGACGATAGATTCCCCTCTCTGGAGCCCCGAATGGACTCCAGATCAGCCCTCCAAAGAGAGTATAGGGCTTGGCGGCGGCTCCGTATCGTAAAACGCGATGCATCCTTCTCCCTGATTTTTTTCTCCCCGAACGTGAATATATGGAGTTGGAGTTGAGGTCGGTGGAGCTCCAGGGGGCCCACGAGGCAGGGGGCACGCCCAGGGGGGTAGGCACGCCCCCATTGTGGGGACCCCGACTCATAAGTCGAGATCACCGAATGCACGTGTACAGTGATCCCAGAGATCAATGCTCACTGAACACACAGAAGCTGAATAACAAAAGGCTTACATCCATACATACCGTATTACACAAGTAGGACCATTATGGTCAAGTCTTGAGTATAACATTGCAGCGGAAATCTTCGTCGATAACTTCGACCCATGCCATCTGCCTTAAGCCTACAGGCATTCTGACTGGGAAGCGTCCTAGCTCGCATGTTCGTCACCGAAGCATTCTTCATCATATCCTGTTCTTTCATGCCTGGCCAATAAAATAACCAGTGGCAAGCCAATGAGTACTTTGAATGTACTCGCAAGCAACCCATGTTTTGGTTCAAGATACAACAAGGCATGGTATAGGTAAATTTTTGCAAAAAGCTAGTTTTGAGTGCAATGACATGTTCAACAACTTGTAAGACATGCATCAGGAGAATTCAAGTAACCATGAGGACAGGTTACAGATATCAACATAAATAGAGTGGGCATCAACCCAACTCAATCATGTCAAGTCCTTTGACTTGACCCAAGTAGATCTTCCCACTTATCCAAACACACACACTGGTTTGTAAACATGTGGACGTAGCCCAAGAGCGGTTACCCAACTGTCCTTGACCGTGGACACGGCTATTCGAATAGTTTGACACTCTGCAGAGGTTGCACACTTTAACCAGAAGATCCGGGGAACTTCCGTGTCATCCACGACCCGCGATACCTCAAGTACCCGGGGTAAGCACCCGATCACTATCTTTCCCTAGACGACACTAACAAGGAGTCCACTCGTTGTTTCGTATCCTCACGATGTACATCATACGAGACTCACTCGAGATCGTAACATCCGAGAGGAGACACAACGGTGTATCCGGTGCCCTGTGAAAACGGTCATGGCCGCCCTACCTGGCACGACCCCGTCCCGAGAGAGAGCACCAACTCTCCCCCGTCACTAGTGATGCGGGCTCCAAGCTAGTATCGGCCTAGGTAATCAATAATGCCCTTTCCCATATAAGGGTAGAGTGGTTGCGCATGTAAGGTTGGAATAACGGTCGCAACTTAAACCAATCCGTTTTGAAAACAACACACACACTTGCCTCGGTACACCACTTCGTCATCAAGTGGCTACCCAACTCATCATCTCCCCCGGGCATAAGTGGCACCCGTTGGGGTTTTCGAAAAGTCTTTTGAAAATACTTTGTCTCCATCACCATGCATATCCCCGTCCCTTTTTGCGTAGCATCTACTTTAGCATCCTATCTACTCCCACCGGCATAACCCTCATAAGAAGGTAGGGTCATGCACAATGCAAGTATCAACGAGGAAGTACGGTGGCAAACCATCAAAGTGGTTACCACCTCATCATGATTCCGTTGCAACAACAATATGGTGCTATATGACACGCATAAAAAGGGTTTCATAGACATGGTCAAAGGGCTGCTTGCCTGGTTCATCAGAGTCTTGAGATCTTCTGGTCCTTCTCCAAGTACTCTGTCTACTTTGTCAACTAACGTCGAAACAATCATAATAAGCAACACAGCAAGGCAGAAAATAAAAGTGCTCTAAAAATGTTAGTTGGAATTTTCTAGGATGCCTCTGGTCATATGAGGAATGACCAAGGTGATTTCATTGGAAGTGGATCAATGGATATTTCTAAACATTTCGATATGATGGAACAAGGGATTTAATGGATCTGCAAGTTGTCTACAAAATGCCTTTTTATAAAAATGAGTAAAATTACCCATTAAATCAGGCATGATTTTAGAAACATTTAGAAATTGGTTTCACTGGATTTGGAGTTGAAATGAATTTCCTATGAATTTGCAAAGTTGGCAAATATGAAGAAATGGCTCATTATATTGTGCGGCACAGAAAGTATTAATAAAAATGTTCATAAACTAAGTTATGAACTTAGAAGCATCTGGAAATTTGAATCATGGCATTTGGATCAAATGTGAGCCCTCTGTGATTTTCTAAATTTGTGACAGAAATGGAAAAATGGGATTTGGTAATTATTTGCGAAAGAAATACTTCTGGAAAAAATTTCAAATGGCACCATGAGATAGGGCATGAATTTATAAACTACTGGAAATTTGAATCATCAAATTTGGAGCTCTGTTGAATTATTTATAGATTTTTGAAGTTGACTGGAAAAAGAAAAAGGAAATAAGGCTTTAACCTTATCCTGCGCGCGGGGCGACAGATAGACCATGGGCCGGCCCAGCGGCTCGGCCACGCGGACGACAGGCGACGTCGAAGGCGCATTTCACCCGGCCCGTCTCCACTTGCCAGCGTGGCTCGGTGGCTGGGCCACTGACGAGCGGGGCCCGCCTGCAGGGCCTTCGTCTTCATCTTCCTCCCGCGCGCTTGCCTGGCCGAGGGAGCAGAGAGCCCCGACGGCGACTTCCGGCGCTACGAAGCACCTCCGGCGAAGGCTTGGACGCTGACGCCGAACGCCGCATCCATTCATGTATGCCACGGCTGCCGGGGATGGTCGAGGCGACGACGGCTTGGACGCTGGCGGCCGGTGGCGTCGGGTGAGATTGGAGACGGCGCTACGGTGCGCCCTCGGACGAGGGAAAGAGCGTGGGAGCTCCGCCTTGCTCCGGGGAGCCTTCTGGTGGAGAGAGGAGAGGGAGAAGAGCTCGGTCTCGGCTGAATTTAGGTGGATGCCGGTGGTGGCTCTCCGGCCATGGAGGGCTATGGAGGGCGCGGGGAGAGGAGTGAGGTGGTCCAGGAGATAGCTGGGGCTAAGAGAGGGTGGATGGAGAGGAGGGAGGGCCCGGGGAGATCCTCATATGGCGGGGCGTTGGTGGACCGTGGGCGTCGTCCACGGCCACGTCCAATGCAGTGCCAGGGGCCGAACTGGCACCCAGTGCCTTGGCCAGGGCGTTTGTAGGCGTGGCCTAGGCCAAGGGAAAGGCAGAGGGAGAGCGGGGAGGTGCCAGAGGCTTCACGTGTGTGAGCTCGCCCATTGGAGTTCTCGGGCGGTCGGGGTGCGTGTGGAGTTGCCAGCAGGAGGAAGAAAGAGAAGGGGGACAGGGGCGTGGCGTGTTGCGGACGTCGAGGAGCATCAACTGGCGCGCGGGGGAGGCTCGAGGTGGTCGGAAACCTCGGGCAGGATGTAGCTACAGTGCGGGAGCACACTGTAGCACGCTCCAGAGCGCCCATTTGGCATGCCACGGCATGCCCACGCGCTCTGGATGTGTCCCGCCTTGTCTACTAGATGCTGGTGCATATGGAGATGCCCTGGGGTAGCTTAGGTACTAAGGGAGAGGTAGGAAATAAAAATAGAGGGAGGAAAGAGATGCTGCCATGGCTGTCCAGAGAGGAATCTTGAAGTTTTTGCCCAACAATAATTGACAAATGGCCAGGGGAAAGTTACTGGAGGTAGAAGAGGGTCAGGATCAGCTGTGGTACAAAGTTGAGCCCATGGAGATTAGTGGAAGAGCTCAAAATGGCATTTTGGTAAAGTGGCAGAAGGTGTTTGATATTGGTTTAGGCAAGTAGATGATATCCATTTGTCATGAGGCTTGACAGGGTCAAATGGTATGAGAAAATAAGAGGTTCCACCAAGATTGAGTTCATTTGGGCAAAGTTGCCAATGCAACTTTTATGAACCCTAGAAATTAGCAGAAATGAACTTGTGTAGATCTAGTTGAGCAAATCACTTCTCCTTGATGCACTACTTGGTGTAGTGGCCTCATTTGGTCATGTGAATATGCTCACCAAAGTTGGGGTCAAGGAGAGAAAGTTGGTAGTACAAAGTTATTCAAATTAGATTCTGGTCAGAGAGGGTTTTGGGGCACTTTGATCAAGTTAACTTGTTCTCCAAATTGTGCCATTTGCTCTAGATGAATTATTAGACCATTTGAGCATGTTCACAAGTGTTGAGAACATTTGGACATGTTTGGCAATGTAAAGTTGCTCAAACTTCAAAATGGACAGAAATGGTTTTGAGGGGATTTGATGATGTTATATTGTTCTCCAAGTCATGCAACTTGGCAAGATTATCTAATATGTCATATGTGACATGATAGAATTTTCTTTGAATTTTTAGAGAATATTTCCTTTGTAAATATTTCAAAAGCTTGAAATATCCAGAAAGGGTTTTTGAGGGGTTTGACCAATATTTTGAACATGACTATGTGTTGAAACTCTTATATATGGACAATAAATGTCCACTGAGTTTCCCTAAATTTTCAAAAATATTTTTAAAACAATAAAATAATTTTTCCCTATTAAAGACCATTTCTGGCCTTAAGAAAAAGCTTTTAAATAAAATAGGAAAATAACTTTTAAAATTATATTTTTGTGGTTTATGGGAGTCCTACATCTAATAGGATTCAAATATACCTTTTGAAAGATTTTTAACACCCCAAGTCAAATACTTGCAGTGCAAACCTCAATTCAGGGGTTTTTGGAAAACTAATTTTTGAAAATACTTTTTGGCCAAATTATTTTTATAAGAAAATACTATGTTGCTCTATACACATGGAATCATCATTGGGCAGATGCTTGGGGCAAGGAGATGAAGTATAGAAGGTGGAGTTGTGTTGACTTTAAAGAGCACTTGAAAAACACAGAGAGAAAACCAACTCAAAATAAAAAGTCAAATGATGCAAAAGTTTTTGTCAAACCACATTTTATCATGATTTATCATCTTAAGTGTTGTGCCATGAAAATTAGGGTGTGACACCCACCCTCGTGGACAGGGTGTGGGCCCCCTGGCCTTGATTCTTTCGCCAGTATTTTTTATTAATTCCAAAAATATTCTCCGTGAAGTTTCAGGTCATTCCAAGAACTTTTATTTCTGCACAAAAATAAAACCATGGCAATTCTACTGAAAACAGCATCAGTCCGGGTTAGTTCCATTCAAATCATGCAAGTTAGAGTCCAAAACAAGGGCAAAAGTGTTTGGAAAAGTAGATACGACGGAGATGTATCAACTCCCCCAAGCTTAAACCTTTGCTTGTCCTCAAGCAATTCAGTTGACAAACTAAAAGTGATAAAGAAAAACTTTTACAAACTCTGTTTGCTCTTGTTGTTGTAAATAGGTAAAGCCAGCATTCAAGTTTTCAGCAAAGATTATGATCTAACCATATTCACAATAACACTTAGGTCTCATGTTTACTCATATCAATGGCATAATCAACTAGCGAGCAATAATAATAAATCTCGGATGACAACACTTTCTCAAAATAATCATAATATGATATAACAAGATGGTATCTCGCTAGCCCTTTCTGAGACCGCAAAACATAAATGCAGAGCACCTCTGAAGATCAAGGACTGACTAGACATTGTAATTCATGGTAAAAGAGATCTTGTCATAGTCATACTTAATGTAAACTAATAGTAATGCATGCAAATGACAACAGTG
Source organism: Triticum timopheevii (assembly GCA_963921465.1). NCBI lineage: Eukaryota > Viridiplantae > Streptophyta > Magnoliopsida > Poales > Poaceae > Triticum > Triticum timopheevii. The sequence goes on from OY997270.1 coordinate 320,659,148, forward strand.
CTCTCCAGCTGGTGCTTTTTAATAAGAGGCTGATGACTCAACATAAAAGTAAATAGATAGGCCCTTCACAGAGGGAAGCAGGGATTTGTAGAGGTGCCAGAGCTCAATTTTGAAATAGATATAAATAATATTTTGAGCGGCATACTTTCATTGTCAACATAACAACCAAGAGATCTCGATATCTTCCATGCTACACACATTATAGGCGGTCCCAAACAGAATGGTAAAGTTTATACTCCCCCGGCACCAACAAGCACACTCCACGGCTGGTCCGAAACAACGGGTACCGTCCAACTAACAACAATCCTGGGGGAGTTTTGTTTGCAGTTAAATTGATTTGGTTTGAGCATGGGACTGGGCATCCCGGTGACCAGCCATTTTCTCATGAATGAGGAGAGGAGTCCACTCCTCTTGAGACTAACCCGCCTAGCATGGAAGATACAAACAAGCCTAGTTGATACATAAGCTATTCGAGCATACAAAACAGAATTTCATTTGAAGGTTTAGAGTTTGGCACATACTAATTTACTTGGAACGGCAGGTAGATACCGCATATAGGAAGGTACGGTGAACATGCATTAAAATTAATAAACATTGAGTGCAAGCATGAGTAGGATATAATCCACCATGAACATAAATATCGTGGAGGCTATGTTGATTTTGTTTTAACTACATGTGTGAACATGTGCCAAGTCAAGCCACTCGAATCATTCAAAGGAGGATACCACCCTATCATACCACATCACAACCATTTTAATAGCATGTTGGCACGCAAGGTAAACCATTATAAACTCCTAGCTAATTAAGCATGGCATAAGGAACTATAATCTCTAATTGCCACTGGAAACATGTTCATTCATAATAGGCCGAATCAGGAACGATGAACTAATCATACTTACAAAAACAAGAGAGGTCGAGTTCATACCAGCCTATCTCATCTCAATCAATCCATCATATATCATCATTATTGCCTTTCACTGGCACAACCGAACAGTGTGGATAATAATAATAGTGCACGTGCATTGGACTAAGCTGGAATCTACAAGCATTTAATGCAAGGGAGAAGACAAGGCAATATGGGCTCTTGGTTAAATCAACAATAACGCATATAAGAGCCACTCCACATTTTCATCATGGTCTTCTCCTCTCGACCCCCAAAGAAAAGAAAAGAAAAAAAACTATTTACACGGGAAAACTCCCAACAAGCAAAAGAAGAACGAGAAATCTTTTTGGGTTTTCTTTTAATTACTGTTGCTACAGGCATGGAAAGTAAACTAGCTAAAAGCTACAACTAATTTTTTGGGTTATTCTTAAGGTTTTTCAAACACACAAGAAGAAAGCGAAAAAAAAGGAAAATAAACTAGCATGGATATTACAATGAAAAAGTATGAGCACCGACAACTAGAATGAGTGTGTGAACGTGAATATAATGTCGGTGGGAAATACGTACTCCCCCAAGCTTAGGCTTTTGGCCTAAGTTGGTCTATGCCCATGGATCGAAGCTACTCTCCCGGGTGTACTGAGGAGGGTCCTCGGGGTGCCACTGGTTAGCGATCTCCTCTGGATTCCACTGATAAACAGACTGCCGATAAGGGTCAAGTGGTGGCTCCGGCTCAGCCTCTGGAGTAGGTGCCATGCTCAAGTATGCATGGGTGGCCTCCGGCAAAATGAGGTACGTGCCTGAAAATATGTTAAACAAAGAGGGCGCAGGCAAGGTAATAATCTCACAGTAGTTTTTATCAAATATCAATTTCTACTTAAGCATCTTCTTCTTGTCTTTCACAACAAAATCATGTGCTACCATACTCTTATAATCTAGAAAGATAGGAGGCAGCAACTTTTCTTCTTTCTCATAATGCCTAATGGGTATATTAAAGTGTGCAGCAAGGCGCGAGGCAAAGATGCCATCGAGGATAGGGGCCTTCGTACGGTTCAGATTTAATCGTTTAGCAACAATAGTACCTAAACTGAAAGTAGTATCATGAAACAAGGCATGGCGCAAAATAACAATGTCAGGGGCACTAAGGTTTCCACTGTTCCCATGACCAATTAAGGATCTACCAGGAAATATTGCAAAGTAACGTAAAACAGGAAAATGTATGCTAGTGATTCTTGCATCGAAAACTTTCCTCATTTCCCCAACAGCAATCATATCAATAAATCCCTCCACATCATTATGGTGTGGTTCCTCTATGTTGCCTTCAAAGGGTATCTTACATACCCGATAAAACTCATAAAGTGACATCTCCTTAAACTCATCATATAATTAAAAATCCACCGAAGGTGGCGATCGCCTGGCATGAAAATGAAAATTTTGCACAAAAATATTAGTGAGTAGGAGATACTGTTCGCGCTGGTCGTGGAGGAAGTCGGTGAGGCCTACATTCTCAGCCAATAATAAAAATCATCATGAATCCCGGCTGCCTTCAAGAACTCATCACAAGGCCATTCACACTGACGAACTTCCGCAGTGCGAGGAAGATTATATTTGGGCTTCCTGTCCTCCTCACTTTGCTTATCCTTCGAGCTTCGGCTCAAAGAGCCTCTAAAAAATCTCTTCATCATTTTCTGAAAATTTCTAAAAAATTTAGTAACTCAAAATACAAGTCAACCAAACTCAACAAGATTGATAGCAACTACTCCCACAAGTGCCTAGAGAGTATATCATGCATTAGAACTACTTGGGACCAAATAAATTTGACTTGCAAGCTCAAGAAGAAGGTCACCTAAGCAGCAAAAATTTGCAATGAATAAAGCACTAGAACAAAAACTAATTAGACCATTGGAGGAGTCACATACCGAAGAACAATCCCCCAAAGCAGTTTTGTGAGTGGAGCTTTGAGCAAGGAGATCAAAAATCGCAGCAAAATGAGCTATAACACGAGTTTGAGCTGGTGGGTGATTTTTTTCTAGAGGAAGACAAAGTGTGTGGGTGCTGGAATAAGTGGACGGGGACCACATGGGGCCCACGAGGCAGGAGGGCACACCCAGGGGGGTGGACGCGCCCTGGACCCTCGTGGCCAGGTGCTGGCTCCCCCTGATGTGTTCTCAGTGCCAGATATTCTCAAATATTCTAGAAAAAATCATATTTCATTTTCGGGACATTTGGAGAACTTTTATTTTCGGGGTATTTTTTATTGCACAGATAATTCAGAAAACAGAGAGAAAATACTATTTTTGCTTTATTTAATCTAAATAACAGAAAATAAAAGGAGGGTTCAGAAGGTTGTGCTTTCTAACTTCATCCATCTCATGCTCATCAAAAGGAATCCACTAACAAGGTTGATCAAGTCTTGTTAACAAACTCATTCCGAATCGCTTGAAACCGAAGAATTTTCGAATAGCACTAAGTTACCTCAACGGGGATATGCACATCCCCAATAATAAGAATATCATATTTCTTCCTGACAGTAGGAAGGGGAAATTCAAAACCTCCAATAATAATCGATGGAATTTTTCCAATAGAATTGATACTGTGGACTTGAGGTTGTTTCCTCGGAAAGTGTACCGTATGCTCATTACCATTAACATGAAAAGTGATATTGCCTTTGTTGCAATCAATAACAGCCCCTGCAGTATTCAAAAAAGGTCTACCAAGGATAACCGACATAATATCGTCCTCGGGAATATCAAGAATAACAAAGTCCGTTAAAATAGTAACGTTTGCAACCACAACAGGCACATCCTCACAAATACCGACAGGTATAGCAGTTGATTTATCAGCCATTTTGCAAAGATATTTCAGTAGGTGTCAACTTATTCAGATCAAGTCCACGATATAAAGAGAGAGGCATAACACTAACACCGGCTCCAAGATCACATAAAGCAGTTTTAACATAATTTCTTTTAGGCCATGTTCGGCTGACAGGGTTGTGGAGGGGTTTTGACGGGGATTGAGGTGGATTAAATCCTCTATAAGTCAAATCCCCCCAAATCCCCTTCAATCCTCTTAGGGCAGGGTGTAACCGAACAAAGCCTTAATGGAGCATGGTATAGTTGGTACTCCTAGATCTCCAAGTTTCTTTGGTATTTCACCCTTAAAAGTATAATTTACAAGCATGGTGGAAATTTCAGCTTCCGGTATCTTTCTCTTATTTGTAACAATATCTTTCATGTACTTAGCATAAGGATTCATTTTAAGCATATCAGTCAAACGCATACGCAAAAATATAGGTCTAATCATTTCAGCAAAGCGCTCAAAATCCTCATTGTCCTTTTTCTTGGATGGTTTAGGAGGAAAAGGCATGGGTTTCTGAACCCATGGTTCTCTTTCTTTACCGTGTTTCCTAGCAACGAAGTCTCTCTTATCATAATGTTGATTCTTTGATTGTGGGTTATCAAGATCAACAGCAGGTTCAATTTCTACATCATTGTCCTTACTAGGTTGAGCATCAACATGAACATCATCATTAATATTGTCACTAGGTTCATGTTCATTACCAGATTGTGTTTCAGCATCAGAAATAGAAATATCATTGGGATTCTCAGGTGTGTCAACAACAGATTCACTAGAAGCATGCAAAGTCCTATCATTTTTATTTTTCTTGTTTTTAGAAGGACTAGGTGCATCAACATTATTTTTTTGAAAATCTTGCTCAATTCTCTTAGGGTGGCCCTCGGGATACAAGGGTTCCTGAGTCATTTTACCCCCTCTAGTCATAACTCTAACAGCATTATCATTTTTCTTATTATTTAATTCATTGAGCAAATCATTCTGAGCTTTAAGAACTTGTTCTACTTGAGTGGTAACCATAGAAGCATGCTTTCTAATGAGTTTAAGTTCACCTTTAACTCTAGACATATAATCACTCAAGTGTTCAATCATATAAGCATTACATTTCAATTTCTACCAACATAAGCATTGAAGTTTTCTTGTTTAACAGTAAAATTATCAAACTCATCTAAGCATTGGCTAGCGGACTTATAACGAGGAATATCACCTTCATCAAATCTATAGAGAGAATTTACCTTTACTACCCGTGTCGGGTTATCAAGATCATGCATTTCTTCAATAGGCGGTAAATTAAGGCCATGTATTTCTTCAATAGGCGGTAAATTCTTAACATCTTCAGCTTTAATACCCTTTTTCTTTCATAGATTTCTTTCCCTCTTGCATATCTTCAGGACTGAGAAATGGAATACCCCTTTTCTTCGGAGTTGGCTTAGGAGTTGGTTCAGGAAGTGTCCAATTATTCTCATTAGTCAACATATTATTCAATAGCAATACAGCTTGATCAACTGTTCTTTCCCTGAAAACACAACCAGCACAACTATCCAGGTGGTCTCTGGAAGCATCGGTTAGTCCATTATAAAAGATATCAAGTATTTCATTTTTCTTGAGAGGATGATCAGGCAAAGCATTAAGTAATCGGAGAAGCCTCCCCCAAACTTGTGGGAGACTTTCTTCTTCAATTTGCACAAAATTATATATTTCCCTTAAGGCAGCTTGTTTCTTATGAGCGGGGAAATATTTAGCAGAGAAGTTATAAATCATATCCTGGGGACTACGCACACAACCAGGATCAAGAGAATTAAACCATATTTTAGCATCACCCTTTAATGATAATGGAAATAATTTAAGGATATAGTAGTAGCGAGTTTTCTCATCACTAGTGAATAGGGTGGCTATATCATTTAGCTTAGTAAGATGTGCCACAACAGTTTCAGATTCATAGCCATAAAAAGGATCAAATCCAGCCAAAGTAATTATCTGAGGGTCGACAGAGAAATCATAATCCTTATCGGAAATACAGATAGGTGAAGTAGCAAAAGGAGGGTCATATTTCATTCTAGCATTCAAAGATTTTTCTTTTAGCTTAGCTAATAATTTCTTAAGATCATATCTATCATTGCAAGCAAGAAAGTCTCTAGCAGTTTCTTCATCCATAACATAACCCTCAGGCACAACAGGCAATTCATATCTAGGGGGAGAATCTTCATCATCACTTTCATCAATATTATCAGTTTCAATAATTTCATTCTCTCTAGCCCTAGCAAGTTGTTCATCAAGAAATTCACCTAATGGCATAGTAGTATCAAGCATAGAAGTAGTTTCACCATAAGTATCATGCATAGCAGAAGTGGCATCATCAATAACATGCGACATATCAGAATTAATAGCAGAAGCAGGTTTAGGTGTCGCAAGCTTACTCAAAACAGAAGGTGAATCAAGTGCAGAGCTAGATGGCAGTTCCTTACCTCCCCTCGTAGTTGAGGGATAAATCTTGGTTTTCTCGTCTTTCAAGTTCTTCATAGTGATCAACAGATATAAATCCCAAGTGACTCAAAGAATAGAGCTATGCTCCCCAGCAACGGCGCTAGAAAATAGTCTTGATAACCCACAAGTATAGGGGATCGCAACAATTTTTGAGGGTAGAGTATTCAACCCAAATTTATTGATTCGACACAAAGGGAGCCAAAGAATATTCTCAAGTATTAGCAGTTGAGTTGTCAATTCAACCGCACCTGGATAACTTATTATCTGCAGCAAAGTATTTAGTAGCAAAGTAGTATGAAAGTAACAGTAATGGTGGCAAAAGTAACAGTAGCAGTTTTGTAGTAATTGTAACAGTGGCAATGGTAAAGTAACTAAGCAAAGATCAATATGTGAAAAGCTCATAGGCAATGGATCAATGATGGATAATTATATCGGATGTGATTCCTCATGTAATAGTTATAACATAGGGTGACACAGAACTAGCTCCAGTTCATCAATGTAATGTAGGCATGTATTCCGAATATAGTCATACGTGCTTATGGAAAAGAACTTGCATGACATCTTTTGTCCTACCCTCCCGTGGCAGCGGGGTCCTATTGGAAACTAAGGGATATTAAGGCCTCCTTTTAATAGAGTACCGGACAAAAGCATTAACACTTAGTGAATACATGAACTCCTCAAACTACGGTCATCACCGGTATGTATCCCGATTATTGTCACTTAGGGGTTAACGGATCATAACACATAATAGGTGACTAATTACTTGCAAGATAGGATCAAGAACTCACATATATTCATTAAAACATAATAGGTTCACATCTGAAATCATGGCACTCGGGCCGTAGTGACAAGCATTAAGCATAGCAAAGTCATAGGAACATCAATCTCAGAACATAGTGGATACTAGGGCTCAAACCCTAACAAAACTAACTCGATTACATGATAAATCTCATCCAACCCATCACCATCCAGCAAACCTACAATGGAATTAGTCACGCACGGCGGTGAGCATCATGAAATTGCTGATGGAGGAAGGTTGATGGGGACGACGGCGACGGATTCCCCTCTCCGTAGCCCTAAACGGACTCCAGATCATCCCTCCCGAGAGAGTTTAGGGCTTGGCGGCGGCTCCATATCATAAAACGCGATCAATCCTTCTCCCTGTTTTTTTCTCCCCGAACGTGAATATATGGAGTTGGAGTTGAGGTCGGTGGAGCTCCAGGGAGGCCACGAGGCAGGGGGCATGCCCAGGGGGGTAGGCGCGCCCCCCACCCTCATGGACAGGGTATGGCCCCCTGGCCTTGACTGTTTCGCCAGTATTTTTTATTAATTCCAAAAATATTCTCCATGAAGTTTCATGTCATTCCGAGAACTTCTATTTCTGCACAAAAATAACACCATGGCAATTCTGCTAAAAACAGCGTCAGTCCGGGTTAGTTCCATTCAAATCATGCAAGTTAGAGTCCAAAACAAGGGCAAAAGTGTTTGGAAAAGTGGATACGACAGAGACGTATCAGAGACCCACGCTAGGGAGACGTATCTCAGTGGTGTACACCATCGACCCGGCCATGGTGGACGACTACATCAACACCATTGAGCAGTTGCTTGCTCGAGACAAGTACAAGGTGGTCCCAACATAGATCAGAAGGTTGTCATTGCCTAGTTGTGCGTGCGCCATCATGTCCTCATCTATCACTACTGCATGGCCACAGAGCCTTGCGACCGTTTCACCAGGTTTGTCAACAGCACCGACTACAAGTTCGCTATGGTGGAAACCACCGTCGATATAAAAACGCTCAGGGTTACGGTCTTGGCCTACAAGAACCTTGTCGAAATTCGTGAGCACTACAGGGTCTGGGGAAGCACGAAGAAGGACTCCCTGGTTGAATTCGCCTAGGCCATGATCGACCCATACTACCAAAAGATGAAGCAAGATGCCAACAGAACACGTCCCGTATCCTGGCACGGGACCTTGATGCAGAAACTGGATGAACCTCACCTCAGATTTGTGGCCAAGAGCGTGTCACATGCTACGAGATGCATAGGCGGATTGTTGACATGAGGAAGTGCCTCGTTACCCAAATCGATGAGGCCGGATCAAGCCACAAGCAGAGCAAGTGTCACAAGAAGTAGATGATGATCAGATGACCGTTTATCCTAGTTAATCATGCATGTAACATATAGTTTACTTTGGTGTGGAAATGTCGTGTGTGTAGTAGCCACCTATGTAATTATGCATGTAATAGTTTACTTTGGTGTGTGCAAATGACATGGTTGCAGTAGCCACCTATGTAAGTGGATGTTTAATTTGGTTATGCAACCATGTCCTTATAAGTGTGTGTGTGTGTGTGTGTGTGTGTGTGTGTGTGTGCACAACACACACATCTTATTAGCAGCAATCGTCGGTGTTATTATCAGTCCTCGCACACATTTCTGATTACAGACCTGTTTGTCGCGTATCACACACATCTTGTTATATTGAACCGTTTTTGTTTTGTTGTCTCAATGCAAACAATTCATCCGAGTGAACCGCATGCCGTATATCGCACACACCTTGATCTGGCTGACCGTTTCTTTTGTGTTGCCTAATCACAAACGGTTCAACCGAGTGAACCATATGCTGTATATCACACACACACCTTCATCTAGTTGTCCGTTTCTTTTGTTCTGCCTCATCACAAATAGTTCATTAAACTGAACCGTATGCCCCTCATCCCACACACAACTAAATTTTGAACTGTGTTTGATGCACCCGTCATCGCAAAGGTTTTGCATCTTTTTTGACAGCTTTTTACACCATCATTTGCGATTATTGCATCGCACACATATTCGCCGAAGGGTCTCTGATCATAACGTCGCGTTAGCAGCATCCTGCAGTAGAGATTAGTCACTTTGCTTGCAAGGCTTCTTATGATGTGTATTACCGAGAGGGCCCAGAGATACCTCTCCGATACTCGGAGTGACAAATCCTAATCTTGATCTATGCCAACTCAACAAACACCTTCGGAGATACCTGTAGAGCATCTTTATGATCATCCAGTTATGTTGTGATGTTTGATAGCACACAAGGTATTCCTCCGGTATCCAGGAGTTGCATAATCTCATAGTCGGAGGAATATGTATTTGACATTAAGAAAGCAATAGCAATAAACAGAATGATCAATATGCTAATCTAACAGATGGGTCTTGTCCATCACATCACGTTATCAAATGACAACTCATGTCTATGGTTAGAAAATCTTAACCATCTTTGATCAACGAACTAGTCTAGTAGAGGCTCACTAGGGACATGGTATTTGTTTATGTATCCACACATATATTTATGTTTTCGGTCAATACAATTCTAGCATGAATAATAAACCTTTATCATGATTTAGAAAATATAATAATAACCATTTTATTATTGGCTCTAGGGCATATTTCCATCACTTTCATGGTGGGAGTGGTGGCCGCTCATCCTCCACCGCCACGACGCGCTAGGTGGTGTTCACATTGTCGGATGTCGCCCTGGCCTAGGTCCTCCTTGACCCCGCCCTCGCGGAGGCTTGCGCCATTGATCGGTCTAGGACTACCGCAGAGATCTCTGTCTGCCATCACTGCTGGATAAGCGACCAGGTCCTCAAACTTGGGCTTACCAAGTCTGAGCAATTGGTTCGGCTCAAATGCAAGCGGCGGCGCAAGCCAGACTCGATTGCCGACAACCGCTACAAGGCGGAGGCACCCGAGTTTCTGCATCACATAGAGCCAGCCTAGCGGCTATGTTGCGAGCGCGTAGTGGGGCCAATCAGGGCTGCCACAACACCTGGCGGGCCTTCTACCACAATAAGGATGATGACAACTCAGACATCAGCGGTGACGGCGACGCGGACGACTATGAAGGCGCCGGCAGCGTCGGAAGCTATGCCTACGAGGTCATTGTCCAATACCTTGCATAGTTTTCTTCTTTTAGTTTGGTCAAAAATACCATTCCAGAGAGGGCTTTCGTGCAAGAGCTATCCGTGAGGGGGTTTACAGCATTTTTTTCTTTTTTTCGAAAAGGGGGGTGTCGGTGTCAAAACCGGCGGATCTCGGGTAGGGGGTCCCGAACTGTGCGTCTAGGCGGATGGTAACAGGAGACGAGGGACACGATGTTTTTACCCAGGTTCGGGCCCTCTTGATGGAGGTAAAACCCTATGTCCTGCTTGATTAATATTGATGATATGGGTAGTACAAGAGTGGATCTACCACGAGATCAAGGAGGCTAAACCCTAGAAGCTAGCCTACGGTATGATTGTTGTAATGTATGTTGTCCTACGGACTAAAGCCCTCCGGTTTATATAGACACCGGAGGAGGCTAGGGTTACACAGAGTCGGTTACAATGGTAGGAGATCTACATATCCGTATTGCCAAGCTTGCCTTCCACGTCAAGGAAAGTCCCATCCGGACACGGGACAGAGTCTTCAATCTTGTATCTTCGTAGTCTTGGAGTCCGGCAGATATTGATAGTCTGGCTGTCCGGACACCCCCTAGTCCAGGACTCCCTCGGTAGCCCCCGAACCAGGCTTCAATGACGATAAGTCCAGCGTGTTTATAGTCTTCGGCGTTGCAAGGCGGGTTCTCCCTTCAAATTCCATGTACCTGCCGAACAGTGTCCGGCTTCATCTTGAATACTATGCTCCTTGGCTTCTACGCCAAATAATGGCCCTCTTCCACGCGTCGCACGAATGCGAAAAGCCAGGGTGTCTTTTGCATTTCACCCCCTAATTGTGCGAGCCGTCCGCCTATAAAAGAGGCAAGAATCTAGATCCAAACCACACCGTCTTCCTCTCGCGAATACTCCACCGAAGCGCCTTTGACCTAGCAATCCATTCCATCATGGATCGTCAACGCGGCTCTTCTTCACGCGCTCCCAGCCCACCGCCGGGGAATTGGAGGAGGTGCTCTATTTCGCACAATGAGCTAGTAAAGCTCCAAACGGGGGGATTTCTCCCTCCAGCCTTCATGGTCCCAGTCCGGGCCGGACTGGTTACTTATCAAGGTGGGAGGCAGGCGGAGGACACTCCAAACCCCAATAAGGGGGAGCGAGTATGCTTTGTTCCCTATCTGATAAGGGGACTCGGATTTCCAATACATCCGTTCCTCCGCGGGCTTCTGAAGTTCTACGGACTCCAGCTCCACCACCTCACGCCCGCCTCTGTCCTGCATATCGCAGGCTACGTAGCTCTTTGTGAGCTATTCCTGGGCATCGAGCCCCATTTTGCATTGTGGAAGAGGCTGTTTTGCCTCGTACCCCGTTCTCACAAGGGGTCCATATATCAAGTGGGCGGAGCCGAAATATGGCGCATCGCCGGGACCGGATACCTATCCGGTACTATCAAGAAGGCATCCGAAGACTGGCCCTCGGAATGGTTTTATATAGGAGACGCTCCGCTGCCAGACCCAGTCCGGATCGGCCTCCCGGAGTTTAGTGCTGCTCCCTTGAAGAAACGCCTCAACTGGCGCCCGCGGAGCCTCCGATTGGAGGAAGACAAGAGCGTCCATTACTTGATGGGCCGGATAAGATTAATGGCTCATTCCGGCTTGACCATGATCGGAGTCATGGCCACATGCATCAAGCGAGGGGTGCAACCACTGCAATACAGAGGCCACCCCATGTGGGATTTCAACGGGGAAGATGATGCAACCCGGCACGGCCGCAAAGGGCCGGATTCGACCGAGGATCTGGTAAAGATCCTGTCCAGCCTGTACAAGGGGGAGAAGGAGGACTTCCTTCGAACGAACCCTTTGAATGGGTTTTCCATGATCAACCCTAGAGGATGGGTAAGTGAACACCTTGAAGGGCTCAACCCATGCTTTCGAAGTTTAAGCTTCTTACATTATGTTTTCGGCGCAGGATCTACGCCGGACTGTGGAGGACATGGTGAGTCCTGCTCCGCAACCCGAGGATCCAGAAGGATCCCTGGATCCGGCCTCTGAAGAGGACTCGGACATCACGGTGGAGCTGATCGACGGGGTGTATCACCAGCTTAGCATAGATAATGCCCTGGTTGCCATCACTGCGGACTACCCCGGACTAAGTCCGGCTTCCCAGGTGACCGTGACCGAAGTCCGGACACCATTATCTCTTCTCTGCCCATTTCTAACCCTCGCGAACGACGGTATTTTGCAGGAAGTGCCTTTACGGCAGGAAGCCGAGCCCGCGGCGGCTGTGCAACAGAGGCCAGTCCGGACCAGCAGGCGGAAAAGGAGCGCGGTGCGGGCGGAAACGTCGCCGCAAAGGTATAGCTCGTATTTGAATTTTCAGAGCAACGTTCCGAGGAAGCGTCTGAGTGCTCATGATCTTTGTAGGAGAAAAAGCGCTCGCCGGACTGCGAGCGCAGGAATTGCCGATCCGACCAACACCGGCCAGGCTCCAGTGCCCGGCCTGGAGGGGGAGGCAAGCGCAAGACGCGAGCCGGATCCTTCTCCAACGGAGGATACCGACAGATTGTCCGCCACCAAGTCTGAGGTGGAGAGCGCTATGAACCATAGGCACCGTGGGACAGTATTTCATGAAGCGTGCTTTTCCCCTGAGGCATTGGATGCCTTTAACACAGGGGACGCGCATCTCCGTGCCGCTCAAAATGGTTTTACCAGAGCCATGGAGCAGTATGTGAAAGACATACGGGTAAGGGAATTTTAACGGTTGTATATACCAGTAGCCCCGAGACTTAAAGTAGTTATGCTAACTGATTTAAGGATCATTGGAAATTTCAGGCACTTAACGAGAAGAACGCCCAGCTATCTCGGGAGCTGCAAGATTGCAAGGCCCAACTTGAGGCCGCACTTGCTGCCGCAGGAGGAGACGGAAAGACCCCTCCTGGTAACACATTTTTATTAATAAATATAAGCGTTGTGCAGCGTGCGCGCGAGTCTAATAATGACATTGCAGGTACCGCCGGACAAGATCCGGACAGGCAAGCATTGCTACACCAGCTAAAGGCCGGCGAGAGTGTGCTGAATAGGGTTCAGCAGGAAAGGAACAAGCTCCAGGATGCCAACGCCAAGCTCGGAGAAGAGCTGAAAGGCGTTCAGGCCGAGCTGTCCGGCTCCGTTAAGGAGAATCAGCGTCTTCGTCGCGGCATTTATAGTAAGTGCTTGAGCGGACTCTTTTGAAAAGAAGAGTTCGGCGAGGAAGCATTTTGACATGATATGTCTTGTAGGTATACTCACGGGTCGTCCTGCAGAGGAGATGCCCATATCAACGGGTGATCAACTTCCCGAACTGTTGCAGCTACTCGAACGAGTTCGGCAGGCAATGAGCGGCGTCGTTCAGGCTTTATGGCCAGCCCTCACCCTACCCGAGAGCCTCGGGGAGCTTGCGGAGAAGCTGCAGGGAGTGCGGCAGCGCTTCCGTTTGTGGAAGATTTCGGCTTGCCGTCAAGGTGCCAGGGAGGCTTGGGCCATGGTGAAGACGCGGTACAAGAAGGCGGATCCCAACTACATGGCCGAAGTTGGACCGGTGGGGCCCGATGGGAAGGAGATCCCTGTGAGTTTAGTGTACAGCCAAGTAGAGTTGGCTGCTAAATTTTCCCAACGGGACTGTAAACTAGACAGCCTGTTAGACGGGATTGAGGAGGAATATAATCAGTAATTTTGACAATGTATGTTATCCTTTAAAGTGACATGTGAAATGCCTTCTAGCCGGATTGTAGATCGTTTGTCTTTGCCGACCTTTTCGCTTCAACCTCGGGACCCTAGAGTCCGGAGTGTGTCCGAATACCTCTTTGGTTGAGACACAACCGTGGTATGCATGGAGACCAGGCGTAGGGGTCATTAGTGCTTTATCAGATAAGTGCCCAACTAGTTATGTTATATTACATGGTTAGTAAGAAACATCATCCAGGGAGAATAGTTCCGTTAAGGGTTCCTTTCGCTGAGAGGCATGCCCTAAAGTGCATGTCCGGACTGCAAAGAAAGCAGTAAAACATCTGGGGGCGGATAGATAAAACAGGTAAAAAGTCATCCTTTAAATCACCGACCGAATATTCCCTTAAGAACGCTAGCTTTCGGCTTCACCCAGTCTGAGGTACACATCCGGCTGACCCGGCAGTAACAATCGCAGAGGTGCTCCCTTTACCTCCTAGCCGAACAATCGGGAACGTAGGGGTAAGCACAGGAGCCAGGCAAACCAGCTTGGCCAAAACTTAAGTCATATCGATGCATATAATGGCGAGTAAAAGGTACATGTGGAAGCTTGACACATGTGCTGGGTATGAAACCCGTATAATTGAGCTTCTATAAAAGAAGCCCCCAGGAATAATGAGTGCGGATGGCACATCATGTGTATGCAAAGAAAGCGGAAATAGGCCCGTAAGGGCTTTCAAATAAAAAGGATAAAAAGAGAAACAAAAGACAGCCGAAGTGTAAAAGTTTGGACGGGGGAAGGGGACGAACTCTTAGTCCGGCGCTAGGCATAGAATCGTCGGAGGCGGGCTGCGTTCCATGGGTTCGGCTCGAGTTGGTTGTCCGACACATTTCGTAGATGGTATGCTCCGCCGGTCAGTACTTGATCGATAATGAAGGGGCCCTCCCATTTGGGCTTAAGCTTGTCCTTTTTCTTCTCCGGCAGGCGTAGAACTAGTTCACCAACGTTGTAAGTCTTGGCCCGTACTTCTCTGCTTTGATATCTTCGGGCCTGCTGCTGATAGAATGCAGAACGAGCCTTCGCGACGTCACGTTCTTCCTCCAATGTGTCCAAGCTGTCCTGCCGATCAAGCTCGGCCTCTCTTTCCTCATACATGCGCACTCAAGGTGAGTCATGAATAATGTCACAGGGCAAGACTGCCTCTGCGCCGTATACCATAAAAAATGGTGTGAATCCGGTAGTACGGTTAGGCGTTGTCCGCAGCCCCCAGAGTACGGAGTCGAGCTCCTCGACCCATTGTGTGTCGGATTTAGTAAGTGACCTCACTAATCTGGGTTTAATGCCGCTCATGATTAGACCATTTGCTCTTTCCACTTGACCGTTGGTTTGAGGGTGATAAACTGAAGCATAGTCGAGCTTGATGCCCATATTTTTGCACCATGACTTAACCTCATCGGCTGTGAAGTTCGTGTCGTTGTCGGTGATGATGTTGTGGGGGACTCCGTAATGGTGTACCACCCCTGATATAAAGTCTATCACTGGTCCGGACTCTGCCGTTTTGACCGGTTTGGCCTCTATCCATTTGGTGAATTTATCCACCATGACCAATAGGTACCTTTGCTTGTGGGTTCCTCCTTTAAGGGGTCCAACCATGTCAAGCCCCCAGACCGCGAACGGCCAGGTAATGGGTATGGTTTTGAGGGCGGTGGGTGGCATATGGCTCTGATTAGCAAAGAGCTGACAACCAACGCATCGCTGGACCAAGTCCTGTGCGTCTGCCCGAGCCGTCGGCCAATAAAATCCTGTACGGAATGCCTTTCCTACAAGGGCCCGGGCTGCTGCGTGGTGTCCGCCTAGTCCGGCATGAATTTCAGCCAGGAGGTTTCGCCCTTCTTCTTCGGAGATACACCTTTGAAGGACTCCTGTGGTACTTTTCTTATAAAGTTCTCCCTCATGGACCTTGTAGGCCTTCGATCGCCGGACTATGCAGCGGGCCTCATTTTGGTCTTCGGGAAGTTCCTGCCTAAGTAAGTAGGCTAGGAAAGGTTCTGTCCACGCGGCGATTACTGCCATTATGACGTGGGCGGAGGGTGTTATGTCATCTGCCGAATCACCGGTTGGTGCGGTTTTCTCCGGTTTGTCACTACCGGGCTCCTCTTCCCATAGTACGGATGGCTTGAAGAGCCGTTCCAGGAAGATATTAGGAGGGACGGCATCACACTTCGCACCGATGCGTGCCAGTACGTCGGCCGCCTGGTTATTATCTCGAGCTATGTGATGGAATTCCAGTCCTTCAAACTGAGCTGACATTTTTAGGACAGTGTTGCGATATGCTGCCATTTTCGGATCCTTGGCGTCAAAGTCTCCATTTATTTGGTATATTGCAAGGTTTGAATCCCCGCGCACTTCTAGGCGTTGAATGCCCATGGAGACTGCCATCCGGAGACCATGTAACAGGGCCTCGTATTCGGCTGCATTGTTGGAGTCCGTGTACATTATTTGAAGTACATACTGGACTGTATCTCCGGTTGGGGACGTCAGTACGACACCAGCCCCCAGTCCGGCCAACATTTTGGAGCCGTCGAAATGCATAATCCAATTGGAGTATGCGCCGTACTCTTTAGGGAGTTCGGCTTCGGTCCATTCGGCGATGAAGTCAGCCAAAACTTGTGACTTTATAGCTCGTCGAGGTTTATAAGTTATGTCGAATGGTAAGAGCTCAATGGCCCATTTTGCAATCCTGCCCGTTGCGTCGCGGTTATTTATAATGTCATTGAGTGGTGCTTCAGAGGCCACTGTTATCGAACACTCTTGAAAGTAGTGCCGGAGTTTCCGGGACGCCATGAACACCGCATATGCTATCTTCTGATAGTGTGGGTAACGGGATTTGCAGGGGGTTAGCATAGTGGATACATAGTACACTGGTTTTTGAAGAGGGAATTTATGCCCTTCTGTCACTCGTTCGATGACGAGGACCGCGCTTACAACTTGATGCGTTGCTGCGATGTATAACAACATTGGTTCGCCCAAAGTGGGCGCAGCCAGGACCGGATTTGTTGCCAATATGGCCTTTATTTCTTCAAGTCCAGCAGTGGCGGCATCCGTCCACTCGAAGTGTTCAGTGCGCCTGAGGAGGCGATAGAGGGGCAGCGCCTTTTCTCCTAAACGGGAGATAAAGCGGCTTAGGGCTGCCACGCATCCTGTTAATTTTTGTATTTGTTTGAGGTCTTTTGGAATATCCAACTGTGACAGAGCTCTGATTTTAGCCGGATTTGCTTCAATTCCTCTACCGGATACGATGAAGCCCAGCAGCTTTCCGGCTGGTACGCCGAAAACGCATTTTTCCGGATTCAGCTTGATGTCATATGCTCTGAGGTTGTCGAATGTGAGCCTCAAATCGTCTACTAAAGTTTCGACGTGTTTTGTTTTGACGACTACGTCGTCTACGTATGCCTCGACTCCTTTTGCCGATCTGGGTGGCCAGACATGTTTGAATCATGCGCTGATATGTTGCGCCGGCATTTTTGAGTCCGAAGGGCATCGTGTTGAAGCAGAATGGTCCATATGGAGTGATAAATGCCGTTGCGGCTTGGTCTGCTTCCGCCATCTTGATTTGACGATAGCCGGAGTATGCGTCCAGGAAGCACAACGAATCGTGCCCTGCTGTAGCATCGATAATTTGATCGATGCGGGGGAGAGGGAAGGGATCCTTTGGGCAAGCTTTATTGAGGTCTTTAAAATCAACACAGAGGCGCCAGGATTTATCCTTCTTTGGTACCATCACCAAATTTGCTAGCCAGTCCGGATGTTTGATATCTCTAATGAATCCGGCTTCCAATAGTTTGGCTAGCTCTTCTCCCATTGCCTGTCTTTTGGGCTCGAAAAATCGTCGAAGAGCCTGTTTGACTGGCTTGAATCCTTTTAGGATGTTTAGGCTGTGTTCTGCCAACCTGCGAGGGATTCCGGGCATGTCCGAAGGATGCCAGGCGAAGATATCCCAATTTTCCCGAAGGAATTCGCGCAGTGCGGCGTCTACTTCGGGGTTCAATTGTGCCCCAACGGAGGCCGTCTTTGTTGGGTCCGTTGGATGGACCTGGAATTTTATTATCTCGTCTGCTGGCTTGAAGGAGGTGGACTTGGATCTTTTATCGAGTATCACATCGTCCTTGTTCACCGTAGAGCGCAGCGCGGTGAGTTCCTCTGCCGCTAAGGCTTCGGACAGTGCCTCGAGGGCTAGTGCGGCTGTCTTGTTTTCGGCGCGGAGTGCTATGTCCGGATCACTAGCGAGAGTGATTATTCCACTGGGCCCAGGCATTTTGAGTTTCATGTACCCGTAATGAGGTATTGCTTGAAAAATTGTGAATGCCTCTCGTCCTAATATGGCGTGATACCCACTGCTGAACGAGGCCACCTGGAACGTGACTTCTTCGGATCTGTAATTGTGCGGAGAGTCGAACACCACATCGAGTGTGATTTTTCCGGTGCAGCGCGCTTCCCAGCTAGGGATTATTCCTCTGAAGGTTGTGCTGCTTCGCTCAATACGGCTCCAATCGATTTCCATTTTTCGCAGAGTTTCCTCATAAATGAGGTTTAGTTCGCTGCCGCCATCCATGAGGACTTTTGTTAGTCGAAAGCCGTCCACTATGGGACTAAGTACCAGTGCGGCTGGGGCTCTGGTTGTTCGGAATGTGGGCTCATCGCTGGCATTGAAGGTAATAGCTGTGTCGCTCCATGGATTTGCTGTTGCTACTTGGTAGACTTCGGCGAGTTCGCGGATTGTTCGTTTTCGCATATTATTTGATGCGAAAGTCTCGAAGACTGTTGATACCGTGCTGGTATTGTTGGAGTGGTTTCCCGGAGCTAGAAGCTCTTCGCCACTTTTGGCCACCTGCCGTAATATCCAACATGCTCGAAGGCTATGTGTTGGGACGGCTCCCTCTGTACTGTGAAGCTTACAGGGTCCATTGAGCCATCCCTCCAGTACGGTTCCGTTTTCCTTATTGGGTTTTTGTTTTTTCGTTTTTGCATCTGGGGCCTGAGTGTAAGGCGCCCTTTTACTGCGGACTGGGTTTGGGGCCGGATTATCCCAAAATTGATTTTCGGTTTTCCGGAAACTCTCCATCGCACAGTACTTTCGTACAATGGATGCCAGATCGGTGAAGCGCGTAATTTTGCGACGATCAATGGCGTTTAGTATTCCCTTGTCCGTGCAGTTATTGCAGAAGATTGATATTGCGCTTTCCTCTCGGCAGTCCTTTATCCTGTTCATAACCAGGAGGAATCTGGCCCAGTAGTGATGTACTGTTTCAGTAGGCTCTTGCCGTATTAGAGATAGATCGCATATGTCTGGGCGGGTGGGTGGAATAAAATCCGGATCCCTGCCCATCTTGAGGCTCAAAGGCCAAGGGGTTTCCGAATTCGGAAGTTTGGTTTGCTGGGCATAATCCAGCGAGTCCGGAGCGATGCATGATTTTAAGTTCAATGCTCGATCGAAGTCCGTCCCTCCGCGGGAATCCGGCATGGAGGGTTCGGGAATCCGGACATGAATTGTTTTCAACACTGGCAAAGAGTTGCCGTATTGCTCCTCTACCACTGCGACGTGGTGGGTGGCCTGGGGAGAGTTAATCTCTCTCAGATCGGTTTTAAGCCCAATCTGGTTGTAGTCCGTAGCGACTCCCAGGGCGACGATGCGATCCAAAAGATCGTTAACAGACGAGAGCTCTATTGGATCTAACTGTTCGGCAGCTTTAGGGCTGACGCGAAGATTGCTTCCGACGACTTGAGAAGTCATTGCCGAAGCGGCGGCCGGACAGGCGGTCATGAGAAAACCACCAAGCCGGATAGTTTGGCCGGCGGCCAAGGCCCCTCCGGCGAAAACACCGTCTTTGAAGACGGGTGGAGGCATCCGCTCTATCGGTGACGACACAGAGGAACTCTCAATGAAAGCACCAATGTCGGTGTCAAAACCGGCGGATCTCGGGTAGGGGGTCCCAAACTGTGCGTCTAGGCGGATGGTAACAGGAGACGAGGGACACGATGTTTTTACCCAGGTTCGGGCCCTCTTGATGGAGGTAAAACCCTACGTCCTGCTTGATTAATATTGATGATATGGGTAGTACAAGAGTGGATCTACCACGAGATCAAGGAGGCTAAACCCTAGAAGCTAGCCTACGGTATGATTGTTGTAATGTATGTTGTCCTACGGACTAAAGCCCTCCGGTTTATATAGACACCGGAGGAGGCTAGGGTTACACAGAGTCGGTTACAATGGTAGGAGATCTACATATCCGTATTGCCAAGCTTGCCTTCTACGTCAAGGAAAGTCCCATCCGGACACGGGACAGAGTCTTCAATCTTGTATCTTCGTAGTCTTGGAGTCCGGCGGATATTGATAGTCCGGCTGTCCGGACACCCCCTAGTCCAAGACTCCCTCAGGGGGTTTCCCCGGCCTCTGCATCTAGGGTGATGCATACGGCCCTCTTTATTAACTAAACAGGTGTCCACAAGGTTCCAAAGTCTCAAATCTGGAAATAAAAGGCAGCTCACACAGAGCGCGAAAGGCTAGGAACACAGACTAGCCAAGAACAACGTGCCACAACCGGCTGGCTAAAATAAGACAGGTAAACTAATTTCCTATCCTATTACATGACCGCCATCCAAACCGATTGAAGATATCCTGAGTTACCATCTCCCATCGGATACACGCAGTAACCATTTCATAAACATCACGTCTACGCAAGCAAGGACCTCCAGTTGGCTCCGAGCTGCTCGACGTCACCCGCAACGAGCGCGTGACCGAGCTAGAAATTAAACGTGAAATGTACCTTGACGACGGTCTGCTGTCTCAGACCTGCAGGACCTGGCTCCAAGTATCCAAACGGGTGCAGCTGCTGACAGGATGCTCTCCATTTTCGAGCAGCTGATTCGCGCTCACCATAGGCTCTGGCTGTCGAAGTGTCGAGGCGTACGCGCAACCCATTCATGCATCCCAGGATGTTGAGCATCTCAAGCCTCAAGGACGGGGCTTCCGGCGACAGGGACGACCACGCCGTGCTCCATTTCAACGCAATAGACGCCAAGCTTGAGTGCTTCATCTTGTTTCTTTTTTTCTGGATAAAGGGTGGATTTTATTTACTCAAGATGAAGCATCAAGAAGATACATAACACAATGAGCACACACCCGGCTTTTGCATAGTTAGGATGCACGCAGCCAACACAAACGCGAAAACAAGCTGACAAATAGCAAAGTCATATAAGATCAAAGCTATGTGTAGGCGAGAAAAAGGAAAAAAAAGCCCAAAAGCGATCAGATATACTGAAACATGTTGTTTCCTAGGTGGGTGTGTTGTACACATTTAAACAAATATACTAAAATATATTGCCAGTAATATTGATAGTTATTGAACAAGGGCTGTCAACTAAACCACAACCTACAGTAGTTCAACCAATACAAATGCAACAAGTTGTAGTCACAAAACTCAAAATGGACAAAATGCTACGTGCTCGCGAAATCAGCACAGCAAAGTAAAAAATAGTGTCTAGATACGTCCGTTTAAGCGACAAGTATAATATGGATCGGAGGGAGTATGAAATTCAAAGGTAGCAACATCAAATTAATGCATCACCACACCGCACCACATTTCCAACTGATTAGACTACTAGACAAGCCGTAGGTTGTTATATTACAATCATGTATGGGAATTAGCTACATGCCTACTCACAGCTCACCCATACCTTATTATGTGCAAACATATGGCCTAATTCCACACAAACAACACAGCATAAATATTAGCTTGCCCTAGCATGACAAGAATAAATTGTCAAAATGAAGACCTTGCAAGCCCACAAAAAGAGACTAGAGACCCATCAACAACGCAAAGAACACATCAGTGTAAAGTCACTGATTCATCTTGCCGATGGACCGAATGCCGACATCGGAGCGGCAGTAGTGCTCGCGATGCTTCCCCTGACACTGCTGTCCTCGCGACCTTCCTCCAACGCAAGGCTCTCTTTTAGCTGCGCCACAACGACGGCCATTGTTGGCCTTCGGGCAGCAGCATCCGATGTGCATGCCATGGCGGTGTCGACCAATTTCCACATGGAGTTCACATCGTATTCACCTCCAAGATGGGCATCAGCTACCATGGTGATGTTGCCAGTGGCAATCTTCTGCTTCACACGTTGAACGATGTGACCATGGCCTGGCAATACTGGAGGCTCACCGGTGGCTACCTCGAGTAGAACAATGCCGAAGCTATACACGTCGCTGCTCTCAGTGAGCCAGCCAGTGTGATAGTACCTAAAAATTAAGCAAGTACACTTAGAAACCTAATTTGGATTAAGCGATAATGCCATATATGAGAAAGAGGGAAATAAGTTTTATATTATGAAAAGAGACATACTCGGGATCCATGTAACCTGCTGTCCCAGCTGCATTAGTTGATATGTGGGTCTGCATGTCACTAAGATAGGTCTTGCATAGTCCAAAATCAGCTATTTTAGCCTTTAGATTTTGACCTAGGAGAATGTTGTTGGTTTTCACATCCCGGTGAATTATTGGCAAGCTACATCCCTTGTGCAGATAATCCAGACCTACACATATTACAGCAAGTCAACCTTATGTGAAAAGAGCATGCCATCTATAAACATTCACTTAAGAGTATATATATCCATAAAAACCATACCTTGTGCTGCTTCAAGCACAATTCGTACACGTGTCGCCCAACTCAAGGTTTCACCAACACCGTCTTTCCCTTCATTATATACGAGCATAGTAAGAGTTATAACATAACTGTATCAAAAAAAAAATGCATGCCGATTTCATGCAGTCCTTTATGCAATATTTCCCATTTTTCAATTCTGTGATGATCTCTCAATGTCTCTTCTATGTCGGAAAGTGAATAAATTAGATGAATTAAGGTTATTAACTAGAAGTAATTTATGCAAACAGATTGCAGACACTTCACAAGGAACATATGTAAACACCCTCGAACTATTTTGGATAAATATATTAAAACCACTCAAGATATAGCCTTTGAATTTCAAATAGTGCACATATATTTATTTTGGAATTTGAATACAGCCACAAAATTTGTTATCACTGGGGTAATTGGGTCTGCAAACTCACAAACCTCTCAGATGATCACAAAGATTGCCCGAAGACATGTACTCATAAACCAGTGCTAAATGGTCCTTCTCCCAGCAGTAACCAACCAAAGAGACTAGATTCCTGTGATGCACCTTTGTCAAGCTATTGACCTATGTAACGAGACATAGCAAAAGGGAAAATGTCTTAACTTGCATGGAAACTGCACTGTGATAGTGATCTGCCAAACTTACATTTCAAACTGAAAATTGTATGAACTAGGGGAGAAGGTACCTCCGCTAAGAACTCATCAAGCCCATGTGTCGATGATTCGGAACGCATCTTGACAGCAACCTCAGTATTGTCTTCCAAACGGCCATAGTACACGAGCCCAAAACCTCCTTTACCAATTGACCGTTGGAAATTATTAGTGAACTTCTCCAGCTCCTTGTATGTGAATCGTCGATTCTCAGTATTTTGCAGGTGATCATCTTGAGTTTTTGTACTTTCGAGGGCACTCTCAAGTTCCTGCTCTCTGGGGGCGTCGTGTACGGAAACTGGATGCACAAATGCCAGTTGTATTACAACAATAAATGGATGTAGTAGTCACATGTTATGAAAAGAAATGAGCAACTCACATTTAGGCTTTCTCTTCCCTCTCCATATCAAATACGAAAGAACAAGTACAGCCACTACCACCAAGGGAACCACTATTGCAATAGATATTATTATAGGTGTTCTTTTTTTTGATGGAGTGGAACTTATTGTTTTGTTGCACATATCTTCGCCAGACTCGTACCTAAAATAGTGAAATCACATCAGACAATCAATTCAGTAATACTTTGGTACAAGAAACAAATTTTAATAGTCCGCTACCTAAATATAATTTGAATGCATATTCATAGAAAAATGGAACCTTGCGAAGAAAAGCAAACCTGAAAACGAGTGATCCTGGATTCCTTTTACAAAGGGAATACGGAATTGGTCCATTCAGACTGTTGCCAGACAAATCTCTGTAGAAAGTGACACGTACTAGTTTAGACACTCAACAATGTTCTTAGCATTGTAACAACTGCAACCAAATCTATCCAAAATTTAAAATAGAAGTCTTCTCAAGTGGACCCTGTTTATTTTCTGCACCCATGACTACAGGTAGAAAGGGATCCCATTCATGTCAATGTCAAATGGATGTTAGATAGGAATATTATGGATTATCAAATAGAACTATAAAAGGCAAGTGATGCGCACTAATTTTTTACGCTTCCAAACCATTCACTAACTATCTGTAAAGATGAAGTGCTTTGTAGTTGAAACATGTTGGTTATGAAGAAGTCAATAAGTTTTCCTAACAAATTGGTATATACATAGTTATACTCATTATGTAGTACTTACAGAAATTGGAGTTCTGTGAGCAATGTGAAGTTATCAGATACCAATCCACTCATGTTACTGTTGGATAGATCACTGCACGAAAATTAACATTCAAACATATGAGGCAAAGGCTAGATATATATTTGCACACAACATGAAAGACCACTGAAATAATACTTACATAGATATTATCCTCGTAGTGTTATCTGTTACGTCGCTACATTTCACGCCATTCCATCGATATTTGGCCGGAAAACATGGATCACCCATCCAATTTTTCTTTACTCCATACTCGAGTTTGATAGCCATCATTACGTCGACTACCATCGCAATCGCAAAGAAAAAAACGGTTAGCAAGAAAAAAATTGACGATCCTCGTGACCAAAATTGTTTTGGCCATTGAATACAAATACGCACTTTGATGATGGTTCGTCGGACCAATTCTAAAATTTCACTCATCAAGAAAGTGCAGGTTTAGGGGCCAAAATTTGAGTCTACACCCTCCTCTATTGTGTGCGCAATTCAACATAATATGACAAAGTGGGATTGACTCTACAGTGATGCAACTGTTGAGCACCATTTAATCAAACACCTTGAAAGCATGGGGCTGGAGAGGAGACCTTAATTTCACATCTGATAAGCATATGCACACTAGGCTGCCACCACCAGTTTATGGTGAACGGTGTGCTCGCCGCTGGGCGGTTAGGGGCATCTTCAACTTGGCTCATCAAATATATTCTATATGTCCGTTTCAGACAGTCCAAACACTTTCAGACCTTCAACGCGGACGTTTGTTTTGGACCGGCCGGTCCAAATCCGAATCCCCCGGGCTGATCTCAAAGGACAACGCTAACGCCCACACGTGCGGTGGAAGCCAAACCCGCCCACACGCCCTATAACATAGACTACGCCATGTCACCGCATGCATCCATATGGAAATCTTTTTACATTTTCAGTTTTTGAAATGTTTTATCTTTTAAATGAAAAATTTGATTGAAAATCCGTTTTCATCATTAAATCCCTCGCGACGACATCTTCAAAACTAGATCTCATATCAATATATTTCGACGAAAAAAACTTTGGTTAAAAGTTGCCATGTCTATTGCACATGAATTGCCATGATGTTTACACTAAAGTTGCCATCTTAAAGTTTCAGCTATTTTCTTCTATATTAAAAAGTAAATTTTGACATATTATAAAATGGAGAATTAAGAAACTAGATTTGCCATGCACCATAAACTAAAATTGTCATGATACATGCACTTAAAATTGCCATGATTCATGCAAAAAATTATTTTCATGGTCAAAGTACTGAAATTGCCATCATCAAAAACTAAAATTGCCATGATCTATAAACTAAAATTGCCACATGGCAACTTTAGTTTAAGCACCATGGCAACTACAGTGTAAACATCATGGCAACTTTTGGACAAAAAAAAATTCGTCAAAACATATCAACATGGGGTCTAGTTTTGAAGATCTCGTCGAGACGGATTTAATGGTGAAAACGGATTTTAATTCGCTTTTTTAATTAGGAGATAAAACATTTTTAAGCCAAAAACCAAAAAGATTTCTGCTGATGTCATCTGTTCATACGTGGCAAAATGAGTGGTGATGGAGGCGTGTGGGCGATGTATAAACGCCCACACGTGTGGGCGTTAGTTTTTCCGATCTCAAATTGGGAAGGAATCCAGGGGAGACCGGGCTTCCGCCTATCTAAAACTCCCGTCGGCTCTACAAACCTTGCTATATTCACACTCGCTCACCGGCTTCGCCTGCTGCATTCATGCCCAAGTAGTCGGCAAACCGCAGAGGAGCCTACCTCGGTTATTGAAAAGTCAGCTGGACACCTCCCAACCAATACCCTTGAGCCCATTCTTTCCATTTCCCACCCCTTCTATGGAGTCCAAGCACCCCTAATTCGTCATCCGCTGTCCGCCGTCGCCATGATTGAAACGAAGATAACATGGTACAAGCAACTGATGCCGGCGTACTATGCTGAAATCATGGCAGAGGTCTGCCCTACGGACTCCCGGTGCCAGGTCTATGTTGTGGTGAGCCAACCTCCGAGCCCTCCGAAGCCGAGAACGGAGGAGGAGGAGGAAGAGGAGGGCGACCCTATGGTCCTGACCGAGGTCGTGAAGGAGGAGACGATGGCCATGGACGTCACAACTGTGGCCGACGGGAGAAATAACCTCTTCCCGATGGCGTGATAACTTTTGACCCATAAAAAGAAGTAGTTGAAACATACCAACATGAAACCTAGTTTTGAAGGTCTTGTCGTGACGGATTTAATGCCGAAAACTGATTTTGGATTGAACCGACGATTTGAACTACAACATATTTTGAATTTTCAAAATGGAGAGAATATAGGATGACATCAAAAATTTGCCCTTAACATGCATGCATGTGCATATGGGGAAAAGGTTGAGGGAACCATTTGTTATGCTTGGTAACTTCTCTATAAACAACATGGCAACTTACGTACCGCATGCCTCATAACTTACGCACCACAGATCCCGGTAACTTTTGACCCCAAAAAAGTCACCAAAACATAATAATATGTAATCTAATTTTAAAGACCCGTCATGATGGTTTAATGGCGAAACCGGAATTTAAATAGGATGAATGATTTAAGCTACAAATTATTTTGATTTTTTTTTGAATTAGGATAGACGATTCTATCAGCAGTTTTGTCTCATTGCTTGCACGCATGTGTGAGGGAGATCTTTTTGCACTACCACTATATCCATGACGTTAGTTAGTTAGTTAGTTAGTTAGTTAGTTAGTTAGTTAGTTATCTCTATCCATTTTTCACACTGATGGAAATTAAACATATATCTTCACATAAACAGTTCAATATTTTTAATATAATTGTGATTAAAGTTAGACAGACTTTACAGCATGTTTCATAAGATGATGCGTGTATAAACATAGTAATCCCTCCATTCACAAATATAAGATGTGAACGGAGGGAGTGCCTTTTTAAGAAAGAATAAAAGAATATACCAACTTATATTAGGGAAAATACATGAATGGTTAATAAAAAAATAGATTTTGAGGGGGGGGGGGGGGGGGGGGGATAGCTCACAGTCTTTGGAGGACGTTCTTGGAGTATTGTGGGGTACGAGGTAGAAGATCTCATAAGCATTGATCATCGGGGGCAGCACGGACATATTGGTAGCTGCAAGAGTGACATTGTACTTGTTGTCTGCAGCCTTGGACCAGCGAGATTTGTATGCCCAAGAAGCACTCAGGTACAATGGGCTATACTCGCTAAGCGACTCGTTGTTAACATCGAAGAAAATCGCCTTGTTGTTAATGTAGATGTCGAACTGCCGAAGCTGGCTGTTTTGAAAGTCGGCAAAGTGAAGGAATGTCATAAATTCGAATGACGCATTGTACGATTCCCATGTCCGGACGTTTAGCACTGTGCCATTGTTGATAGGAGTGATGGCTGTCTGATAAACGGGGATGGGCACCGCAAAGATGTCGTCTTGCTCGATGGTGTCTTTGGTGGAAAGGTACCTCCACAACGAGCTGTTGCGCGACTCCCATAAGCGGTCGTATGGATCATTGGGAAACCTTCATGCAAACCGATAACCCATCATTGAAAATATAAAGACTCCATTATAAATCTGACATCAGATTATTATCATGACAAATCAAACATTTTTCATGATAAATTATGTTATTTGAGGATGGCAAGTTTAGTTAATCAACATGACAAATCTGTCTCAGTTTTTTTAGAAAATTACCGTGCTTACAAACTAAATTAGTCATCATCCTGCAAATATAAATTGCCACATAAAACATCAAATTTGCCATGCCTAAAAATCAGACATTAGATTTTTAGTGTTTCCATAAATAAAAGGTAACATTTTCTTTTCATCGGACTAGAATATAACAAACTAAAAAGAAAGTTCTATGCTATTTATTTTTGCAGAGAAAAAAGTTATATACTATACCTACAACGCCATCCCAAAAATATAATAATACTTGTTTTTTAGGATAAAATAATACTTCCAAATACTATCTCCTCTTGATAATCCGTCTCCTCATCCACTTTTCATTGTCCTCTGCCCGTTGTGGAACTCTTGCACAAGACATGGGATTGCAAGGGAAGATTCTGGGTCACCCATCTGGCTCTGAAGGGACTCCGGTGAACCAGATTTATCGTAGTTGAGCCCTCATTAACAAAGTTGGTGCCTCATTTATTTCTTTTTATGTTGTGACAGTTGTTGTTTCAACAAGCTACAAGCAGGTATGTTTGTTTGTTGCATACACAAAAACATTGTGTTGCATTGATTTAAGGTATCTTACAAGGGATGTTTTCATGGTGTGGATGTTTTTTTTTTTTTGCATTGCTGCTAATGCTAATATTTAATGTTGTTTAAATCAAGATTTTATGTTGCATATGTTTTCACCATTTCTTCAGTGTTTTGGCAATGAGTGGGGTTTTGGCACATACATACTTTTATTGCATGTATGCACGTGTTTGAATGTTGCAATACTTTTCTCAGTCTTTTCAAAGACCCACGGGGAAAATGCAAAATGATGCTCAAAATTGGCGCATACATTGTATATAGAAAAATGTTGCATGCTAATGTTGCAATAATTGGATGCTCAAAATTTGAGTGAGATTAGATGGTCAGGGGGTGCCGATATTCACTCTGTGCATTTTGAAACCGAACCGAAAAACCATGCCGAAAATAACCGAACCAATTTTATGATTTTTATGGTTTCTGGTTTTGGTATGGTATGAACTTTTCATACTGTTTTGAACTTGGTTTTTATGGTATATACCGAAAAACCAAATGGTTAAGTAAAAAATAAATTTATATTTCTTGAGGCAAACAACCATACAAATTATCATTTTTTTGTACATGATTCAAATTCACTGCCAAGCACATACATTTTTCTCGTAACATAGTCATTTTTCTCTTTAAAAAATGCTAAGCACGTCCATAATCACCAACAGATGAATCCATTCATGCATATATAGCTATATACTATTTGTGTAAAATAGTATGTGTTTTGAGTCATAAATTTGTAAATTGTTATTACATCATTTTCAAACTCGCGTCAACTTTGGTTATTATGGTATATACCGAAACCATACCGAAATAATTTGGTAACTGAAACCAAACCATATTTTAATTTCATATTGTATTTATCGAAGTATTAATATTGTACAAGCCGAAAAACCATATATAACCTAATAAACCAAACACACAGAGTGAGCCGATATAGTGCTTCTTCCACCTGATCAACTAGCATAGCCTTAAAATTTTCAATTTTGAAAAATTATATTTCAGTGGAGTTTCGATTATGTTGATTGAACTTAAAGTTTCAAGATTCAAATTTTGAATGAAAAACAAAGAATGTTTCACATGTTAAAGGGAGTATCACACATGTTTCATATGGGTTTCAAATTAGAAAAAACAAATCTGACACTACTTTTTTTTTCAAAGATACCTTTGTGAGGAAAAATAAGGTTCGATGTACCATAGACTAAACATTTCATCCAAAATTTTAAGAGCAGCCCAAAAACAAGGCACCTCCGGTTGCATGCATTTCATCCAATTTATAAGAGCAGCCAAAAAACAGGGCACCATCGGTTGCATATATGTGGCACGAAGGTTACTACACCAAAAACGCCAACCCACCCCCGCCGCCCGAATGCATCCTTAATGCAGCCAAACCCGCTACTATCGCACCAAATCCGGCTGATACCGACCGGATTCAGCCACCTCCAACACCGCCACATCTCCTCACCATTCGGATCCGAACCCTCCTAAGCCGTATCGGTCATGCGCCCACCAGTGTCGACCTCCTCCCTCATCGCCGCACCTCCTCCTCCCCCACCGCCACCGCTCCTCCTCTATTCTCTAGCGCACCTCCTCCTCTATCCGCGTCGACGTCATCAACGTGCTCCATAGCTGCCATGCTACTGAAGCGCTTCAAGGGAGTGAGGCCGCGGGCGACCTCGAGCGGCCTCTGGTTCGGCATCGAGTTCCAGCACACTGACGGCGGTACTAGCTTGGCACTTTCGAGACCGAGGACAAAGCGCTGCGCGCCTATGACGTCGCGCTATGGAGGCTTGGTCTGCCGGCTTCGAGGCTCAACTACCAGGAGGTGCAGCCCCGGATTGAGGCAGATTTCGTCGGGCTGCCGGTGACTATCGTGTCGCAACCGTCCACACCGTAGTCCCGTGTTGTTTTTGACGAATGAGTCAACAACCAGGACACTGGCGAGAGGATGGCAAGGTTCGTGAGGGGGTGCCAGGAGTACGTCCGGTACAAGGCAAAGTGGTTCTGGGAGAGGGGCCAGCAGCTCCAGAAGCGCAAGAATGATGATGAGGCAGGGCCTTCCGTGACAAAGTCGAGTTCGACGAGGGTTCCGGCATTGACTAGGATGAGCTTGAGCGTGAGGGTTCCGACGAAGACCGAGATGAAGTAGTTTAAGTTTAGTTGTACTAGTAGTTTGAAATTATGAGTGTTTGTAGTAGTAGTGGTAGTTTCAATGTTTGAATGTGCCTATGTTTCAAACTTTCCCATGTTTGGATGTCGTATGTTTAAATCAAAAATTCTAGTTGCAAAAAAAGTTCCAATATTTTGGTGCAATATTGTAGGGCAGCGCTGGTGATGCTACTTTCTTATGCTAAAAAATGCACCTATCTCTGCCCTAAAATTTGCTCCGGCCACATTTTTCTACTCTATAATAGGGCAGCCGTCGGAGATGATCTAAGCTTTTACATGTCTAGAGACAAATTAGAATGCATGGGTGTGTGTGTATGGAGAGATAGGAGGGTTGCCATGGCAGTTGGAGGATTCTGGTGGAAAGAGACAGGCAAACAACGTTTTTCAACCCTATGTGGAGCCCGAGCCTTAGCTTCTCATTGTCATTGGACATATGTATGTTTGCATGCCAATTTATTTGTTTATCAATGAGATTAACATAGATTCCACATAGTTGGTATAGTGTATATTTTGAAATGCTAGGCCACACAGGCCCAAGGTGCAGAGGGTTATGTAAGGAATAATAACTCATTATTTCTCTATTCTTGTCGGAATAATAACTCATTATTTCTCTATTCTTGTCCTCGGTTGTTTTGTAGCGCTCTACGCCAGACTTGATCGCACCGTTTCGTAGCGCTCTACGCCAGGCTTTGTCTACAAGAAGTAACTAATAAGGCCATACGATGCAAGTATTTCATTATGTTAGATACCATATGTAGACACAATTCAATAGGCGGACCACTAAATCTCATACTAAGAGCAACCCTAACAGAGTCGCCATATAGCCCGAATCGCCATAATAACATATGGTGATTTTGAGCGAAAACACACCCTTGCATGGTCACCATATGGGTTTGGGTCGCCATAATTTATGGACCTCGCTTCATAAACGACACGATAGCGTCCAAAAATGGAGGGTGTGGAGGGCTAGCATAGAGCTCGCTCCAAACCCATCCGCCAATGTGGGAATGAAGTTTCAACTTCTCCCTCCTCTTGCCTGGCCTCTCACGCACCATCGGCGACAGACATCCGACCATCAATGCCACTCCATCAGATTCTCGTGGACATCCCATTGGATGGTTGCCATGCAGCAGCATCTCTTGGCTTGCGTGTGAATAGACCCGACGCCTGAGCACCCGGGAGGCATGTGAACATCCCACATCAACTTTTCTCAGCGGGAGAGACGCGCTTTGACCGCCCACCATGGCCCGCCTCGCATCCCCAATTGCTTCCTTAATGGCACCTACGGCTATCTATAAAAGGATGTCGCCCTCCCCTCTCCCGCTTCAATCATCTGTCCGAAGCCCCCCATTTTCATCTCGTCTGCCTCCAATCCACCACCATCGTCTTCAATGGCGCAGCCGAAGGAGCTCCTCCTCCTCCTCAATTTTGGGGATGATGATGAGGACGAGAATCTTCGGATCCTTTCTCCCGCCTTTGGGAGTACATTGGCGGATGGACGTGTCCCTTGAGCAGCAAATTTGGGCCCCCGTGCCCGCCGCCATGGATGGCCTGGGACGACATTATCGAGGCTCATTTCCAAGTCAGCCAGGCCAACATTTTTGCATTCTATGCAAGCGGTGGCAGTGGGGGTGACTGTGTCGGTGATGGTGGTGGCCATGGCGGTGGAGGTGGCAGTGATGGTGGCGTGGCCGTGTAGCAAAATTACTAGGTGTTTTGAATGTAAGTCGTGGTGCGACCAATTTTCTGACCTAGTTTATCAATGTTGCTAAACCTGTTTTATGAGTTCAATGTGTCCGTCTGACTTTTTCTTGGGGAAGAACTTGTGATCCAATGGGGAAGAACTTGTGATCCAATGACAGTTGGTTCACTTGTAGGGAAAATATGGAGCTCAAGTTTCAGCGACTCTGTGTTTGAGATTTGACTCAACAGCCTCCATATATGTACGGAGCGTACTCCATATGCGATATAGAGGCTGCCAATATTGTGACTCTGCTAGAGTTGTTCTTATCATAGACTCAGAACCTAGACCTTTCGTAATGGGGGTATCATAGCAAGTATCATGCAGCCTCGTGCAATGCTACCTAGGTATATTGACGATATGTTGTAGCTTTTAATGTGGTTTAATGTGGAAAGAGTGGATACTAGTGTCATTTTTAGAACAAAGGATAGTAGTATCATAACATGATACCATATCATACTTAATGAAATGCTAATATGAGTCATGCAAATTAATAAATGAGGCCATCTAAGGCTACTCATCCTGTGAAGTATTGTACTAGTATCATGCATATATACCAGTGTATAATACTACCATGATACTAGTGTATGATACTACCCCCGTATCGGTTGATTCAGCTTATACGGTTTTTCGGTTTGTATGATATTAATACTTCGGTAAAGATGGTATGTAATTAAGATATGGTTCGGTTCTGGTATGTACCAAATTATTTTGGTATGGTTTGGTATATACCACAGTAACTAAACTTTACGTGAATTTTACAAATTTATGACTCAAAACACATACCTTTGTATACAAGCAATACATAATTGTATATGGGTATATATGCATGCATGGACTCATGCCTTGATGTTTATGGTCCTGCTTTAAATTTTTTAGAGGAAAATGACTACGTTACAATGCTTAGCAGGTAATCTGGTTACTGGACAAGAAAAATGACTAATTGTAAGGTTGTTCGCCTCGAGAAATATAAATATTTTTTTACTTTGCTTTCTTTAACCATTCGGTTTTTGGGTATATACCATAAAATTCGAAAATCGAAACGGTATGGAAAGTTCATACCATACCGAAACTAGAAGCCTAAAAACCATAAAATTAGTTCGGTTCAATTTATTTTTGATATGGTTTTTTGTTTTGGTTTTAAAATGCACAGTCTGAGCACTAGTGGACCGTGCAGTACTACGGAGATCTCGAACCGTCTTCTTGGACCTAAAAGCTTCCCCACGAGCCTTGGAAGCCGAAAATAACGACATGCTAAAAGAGAAGACACGTTTTTTTATTTTGAAATTAACGGTGCAAGGTTTGACAAAGTTTGTAGGAAAAACTATCAAGACCTACTAGATATGTACAATATGAAGATATATTTATGATGTATTTAGTGGTGCTAATTTGGTATTATAGTTGTTGATAGTGGTTTTTAAAATTTTGTTCAAGCTTTGCACCGTTTAATTTGAGTCAAAATTTAAAAGCCTTTTTTTAGCAAAGATGGAGTAGCGCATTTTTTCCTATAAAACCACAAATACTATTATTAATATGAAAACCTTTTAAAATGCATTAACATTTTAAAAAGTGTGTAAGCATCTTCTAAAATGAGTGAACATTATTCTAAAAATACGTAAATATTGTAAAAATGTAAACACTTTTCTAAATACTTAAGCATTTTTAGAAATTACATAAACACTTCTATAAAATGGTCATCGGGTATTTTAGAAATATACATCGTGTACTTTCAAAAAACATTATAACTAAAATGCCAAAGGAAAATAAAAACCAGAAAAAGGAAAGCAACGCAAACCTGGAAAACAAAAATGGAAAAAATGGAAAAGAGAAGGGTGAAAAAAATTAACTGCAAAACAGTTAAATTGGCTCGTCCATAAAACGTGCCATGTGTGAATTGTGGTCAATTTAGAGCAATGGGCGACAAGTAGGGAAAACCATATTATAACACCATCTCGCAGAAGGAACGAAAAACCACAGTGGTATTGGACAACTTGAAACGTACCGAGTAGTTGTGTTTGCCCCCATATTTATCCTTTCATACGCGGAAATGGACTGGTAAGTGGTGGCGAGCGGGTAAAGCGAGGCTTCGAGCCGCCTCAGCTCCACCGCGTTGACAAACGGCGTGCCGCCGCCGGTGTTCACTAGGCACACCGGCACCCAGCTAGCCCACGCGATGAAGACCGCCTCGGACCACCAGAAGTCGCTGTTCAGGAACGTGTCCCAGTAGTTGCTGCCCAAGTGCACCTCGAACGACGGGCTGGTCTTGCCGTCGTAATTCCCGTAGAAGAATACCATCCGGACCAGGTACTTGGCACCTCTCTCGGTTGGGAGCGTGTAACAGTTCCGCTCGCCGGACGGGAAGCTCCTGAGCGTGCGGCGGTGCTCGGATCCGGCGCTGCTCTCTTGATCGGCGGCTATCCTGTGGTTCTCCCCGCCGTCGACGTACGGGCCGTCGGAGACGTACGCGATGTTTGTGTTGGGGTCTCTGCTGAATTTGGTATCCAGGCCGCAGTCGATGCTCAGAAAACCTGATTGATGGCACATATTTACACAAACATGATGAGAAGAGTCAGAATATCGATCAGGAGCTCACTATTATAATTCGTGACGAAATATCAACATGCGTTGTGTGGATATATATGGAGACGGCTCGTCTACTTGAGGTGAAAAACCAACCTTCTTGCTGACCGGCGACATGAACTGCGGTGGCTGCCAATACGAATGCACCGAAGAAAACCCTCAACGGCC
This sequence comes from Triticum timopheevii, assembly GCA_963921465.1. Lineage (NCBI taxonomy): Eukaryota > Viridiplantae > Streptophyta > Magnoliopsida > Poales > Poaceae > Triticum > Triticum timopheevii. The sequence continues at coordinate 320,694,399 of OY997270.1, forward strand.
CCATTGAGCTAGAGAGAGTAAACAACTCAGTTCATCAATCGCGTTGGAGAACTCGGATATCCCTCACGTATATATATTGCGCGCCAACTTGAGATGGGAGTCGTATGTGTTAGAAGGGAGAGAGGGATTGGTGAAATAGTTTGATGTATTGCTTAAGCCTCATGGACATATATATAGGAGTGCAATGATCTACTTGGAGTACAAGACAAGCCAGAACAAATCCTAGTCTATCTCGTCTTTCCTAATAATCATAAAACTCAACATCCCCCGCAGTCACAACGGTAGTGACGCAGACGGTGAGATTAGAGAAGAATCCGAAGGCAAGCCGACAGACACACCCCCGCACAGTCGTAACGGTCGATGCATCTCAGAGTCGTGGCTGGAGTGGAAACCGACGAGGTTGCTCACGCAGGCGATAGCCCTTTGTGTCGTTTGTCGATGTAGCTGAGAGCGTGGGTGGTGTAGCCGTGCGAAGAATGTCGTGGTCGATGTCGAGTCGGGGTGGCTGGTGTCGAGGAACTCGCCGTGGAGCCGCAGGCGCAAGGGGGCGCCGAGTTAGCATGGGCACAGTGGTGTCGAAGTAGTGATGCGCCGGAAAGAAGATGTTGTTGACGACGCTTCGCGGCGGGCTTGCCAAGCCCGGGGATACATCGTGGACGAAGGCACGCACCGGTGTCAGCACCGGGCATACATAGACGGACGAAGACGAAGTTGACGAAGCGCCAACCAGGCTTGCCAGGCTCGGGAACACGTCGTGGATGAAGGCACACAACGGTGTTGCCAGCACCGGGCATGCGGAGACTAGGACTTGCACGAGCTGTACGCCATGTCGGAGAAGTCGGAGAGGTCAGCAGAGAAGAACTCGACGACGAGTGCGGCGTCCATCGGCGCGAGGCCAATGTCACTAACTATGGTCGGAGTAGACGAAGTGGTCGGGGTAGATGATGGCGACGCTGACGATGGGCCGGTGCTGGACGAAGACGAAGAAGGTGGACGGGCGGCTGCGGCGGCTACGGGGGTAGCGGCGGCGGCCAAAGAAGAGCGGCGGCGGCTAGGTTAGGAGCGCGGCGGCGGTGCTCGAAGTAGGCGAAGAACCCTGACAACGTGACGAAGACCGGCGCGGATGGTGGCGTTCCCCCGTCAAGGGAGACGGCACGGCGCATACCACGGGAGGTCGACGCACGGTGACGGCGGAGTGGACCGTGGGCCGCGGCGCTACGGCCCGGAGGGGCAACGCAGCGGCGGCGGGCAGGTCAGGGCGGCAGCAGGGACCTCAGGCCTCAGCGCTACGGTCCGAAGGGGTAGTGCAGCGGCGGAGCGCGGGGCGGTGCAACCATGGGGACGGCCTCGGGGCGGCGGCTGGGACCGCGTATCGTGGCACTACCGCCTGTAGGGGCGACGCAGTAACAACGTGCGAGTCGATGCAGCCGCGAGGATAGTTGACTTCTTTCAAGCCTTGGATATTATAATGACATCCTAATTGTGCCTTGGCACCGTCCTCCGTCCAAAATGGTATCCAAGTGCTGGTTTTCGAAATATTTTGGCAACACTTAAATTTCAGTTATTTCGGTTTTCAGATAAAAAGATGACTAAAATGTCCAGTTGAGTTATACGAAAATCCTACCATAGTTTTAGGACATTTACAACAACAAAAAAACTCAAATTCATGTCACTAAAGGAAAAAAACATATGTTGCAAACCTTGTATTTCTTCGTAAGTCAAGAGGTGTAAGCCGCGAGCCAACCCTAAAACACATGGCAAACGCAAGGCCCTCGTTTTATACCACCGTACGTCGAGAAGCACTAAAAACACTCGGCTTAGAGAAGGATCTCAGCATAACCCGCGGCAAACACTCGGCTTATACGATAGGTTCTTGAAACTGCCCTGCCATGTGGCCTTCCTCCCACATTTGATGGCTCAGTCACAATGGCCGGTATAAGCCGAGTGCTCTCGAATATAGCTGGCCAAACGGGCCGGGCCAAACAGGCCAGCCCGCGAGCACGCCGGCACGGACGGACTAAACGGCCCGTGCCTGGCACGCAGCACGCCTTGGGCCGTGCCTGGGCCTGAAGCCTGGGCACGCGGGCCGGCACGGCACGGCCCGTTTAATTTTTTTATATAATTTTCAGATTTTTTATATATATTTATATCTAAAATACAGCCCAATAGGCCTAAAAACAGCCCAACAGGCTGAATATATGCAGCCCAGCATGCTAAACGGGCCATCGGGCCGGCCCGTTTACTAATCAGGCCGTGCCTGGGCCAACGAGCAGCGCCCGTGGGCCGGCACGGCATGGCCCGGCTATTAAACGTGCCATGGCGGGCCGTGCCGGGCCAGGCACGATTAGCACAGGCTGGGCCGTGCCGGGCCGGGCCGGCCCGTTTGGCCAGGTATACTCTCGAACGGCTCACTAGGCTTACCTATTGCCTTTTTTAAAATGCCAAAAATGTAAATCGAGGGCCTGACAAAAAAACTCTAGCTTACACTTTTGAATTTATATACCATGTATTCTTCCATTAGATAATCCACCTATTCCAATTTTATGTTCTTCTATTGTATTTTCTTTCCTTCCCCTCCTTTCTCACCCATTCTCTCCCGCCATTTTTCACCACAATTTATACACCCCCATTATTTCGGGGGCACCGGAAGGGCGGAGGTTCGCTCGGAAGCCTAAGACTTTGGTGTGGGCACGCAACAGCTCACATCCGCATCGCTACACCCTTTGGATGTCGCCTTGCAGATCAATGATCCCTTTCGTGCTTTTCTGGAGTTGGGCGCGCACGAGATCGAGGTCTGCAGGTGTCGCCCATGCAGTGTTGGTGTGGATGTTGAGACGGTTGCCTCACTTTCAGTGGTGTTGCGACTTGTGTGGCATTGATGATGGTGGCAAGAGGAGCTCTATCACAGTAAGTCCTTTGTGGTCGACAAATATGTTCGGGTTGTAGCATCACAAAAAGGCGCGTCATCAACAATTACACGTGGGCATGTCAAACTATGGTGGTGCAAGGCATGTTTCCTCCTTCCGTGAGGCTCGTTACCGAAGTCGGAGCTGCCTATCCTTAGCGCGGTTGACAGATTGTTTGGCATTGGCCGTTTTTGTTTGGATTTTCATATATTAACCGAGTACCTCTCTTCTAACAATTTTTTTAAAGGAGGTTGAAATCTCCGGCCTCTGCATCCAAGGATGTACACAACCATTTATATTACAGTCGCTACATCTACAAGCTTGTTGATGTGCCCTGACCTCACACAAACACACACCATCTATTCCATTGGCCTCGCCAAGCCGCCCCACGGCGAGCCAAGAGCACAAACCAGTTTGGCACACCCTTAGCACGCACCACATGCGCACACTCTAGAATCTGTCTCTATCGTCTTTCTCCGTCCCATCTTCAGGAGGGATCAACGCATTGACCTTGCTAGGTCCAATTGCCATTGACTCCACCACAATGCTAAACAGCGCCACCGCCATGCACGTGGTCATCCAGACGTATCCGTCGCTGAGACTCCGCTTCGCCATGCTGCTGAGACCCGTCGTCAACGCGGTAGAAACGATGCAGCTCCACCTCTTAACCCCTTTAGCTAGCACTTGCTCCAAGAACAATGCCCCCCATGATGGTGAGTTGTGACAGACGTCGCCATCGCCCAATCTGAAGACCGAGAGAAAGGGTTTCCCCCGGAGCAGGCGCCCCTTCCAGCCGAGTCTACGTGGTGGTCCAACGCCACCATGCCTCCCAGATCCCATCGGTCGCAGCTCCATAACAGTGCCTCCAAGGAGATAAACGACGCCACACGCCGTCACTATTCAGTCCGGCAAGCCAAACCTGAGTTTTCCCTCGGAGCTCGAAGGGACCACCACCACGACGATGCCCTCCAAGGACGTTAGTGGCGCCCGCAGACGTCATTGCATCATCCGCAATGGTAGATCAGTGCAGGGGATTTTCTCGGCGGTGGTAGTCCTGCGAACCAGGAGATCTGGAGACATATACGCATGTCAGAGACGCCCACCAACGCAGAAGAAAGGACCGCACCAGGCTAACAAATCCACGCACGTGACCTAGATCTGTCCAACCTGAGCCAACCCATGGCGTCGGCGGCGGCTGGAAGAAGATCCAGGGGCACCTGCCATGGATCCGCCGCCACCACCTACGGCCCGTCACAGCCGACCCACGCTGCCCACGACCCTCGCTGCACGAGGCCGCCATCCGCCAGATCTGGCCAGAGCCACCCAACTGCCACAACCGCTCGCGCGCGAATCGCCCACCTGCATCCCGCGCCGACACACTCGCAGCGCATGCGCGCCATCGTGCCGCGGTGCTCGACGGCCGCATTGCGCCAAGGCAAGAGGGAGCCGCCCCATGCTGGCCCCTGCCCACGAAGGGACGAGGATGCCCCGCCGCCGCCAGCTTAGGTCGAGCTTCGCCCGGCCAAGCCCTGTGGCGGGGGGGAGGGGGGGGGGGGGGAGGGAGGGAAAGAGCTAGTGGCGGCAATTTAGGGTTCCTCCCCCGTCACTGCATGGGGACGACGTGGGAGGAGACGTCGTTATTTTTTGTTTTCATGAATGGAGTTTTATGAGGCTGATTTAATAAAGGTACTCCCTCCGTCTCATAATATAAGAACATTTTTGAAATTTTAAAAACATTCTTATATTATGGGATTGAGTGGTAGAAGAGAATGCAAATACAGCGCTGAAAGGATAATGACAACCTTTATTTTGGAAAGGTGATGACCCATCTATGTGATATAAGCAGTAGCAGTTGAAGATTCAGATTGACACGGCATATTGACATACGTGCATGTTTATTGTTTTATGCTGAAGACGGGGTAAAATGAACGATTCAGATTGACATTGTGGCGCACTGACTAGTTCTTCTGTGATGACAGGGTAAAACGAACGATAAATGACATATTTTACCCGCAAAAAAAAAGAATGACATATTTGAAAACGACCACACGGATCGCACGGGAATTGGTCGGACAGGCTCTGGTTTATTAGTTGACATTGCAATTTAGGATCGAACTCCGTCGTGCGATCTCGTACAGAACCACTACATGTAATTTAGTGCCTCAACTTGCAATACGATGAGCAAGAGCTCAATTATTGATGTTTTTCATTTGCAAATTATACTTCTGGGACCTCATAATTAAACAACAAGTTGCGTTATGACAGCACTACAAATTTGAAATACAGCACAATGACCCCATTGCAAGTAGGATCAATACAATTGGAGCTCAAAGGTTGAGCCAAAACATATAAAAATTCCTGTGTCACGTTGAAGAGAAATCCATGGCTAAGTCAATTGAGGTGCAAATTCCTGCCTGCTGGTCTCGATCTCAACCAAATCAGCGGCCCGGTGCTCAAATCCTGTTTGCTGACCGAGCAGGTGCGAGTTCGTGGGTCAGAGGGGAAATTGCGGCATCATCTCGGCTGCTAGCTTGTGTTCGCTAAAGGTCCAAGAACAGCGAGCCGATTTAGGAAACTCCTGGCTGATTTGGGATTTGTCAGTGTTCATCAGCTATATGGGGAAAAAATTATATGAGATCAGGTCTCATGGGTTAGCAAGTGAGACCCATCCTGATGGATAACACGTGGCATTCACAAATCACAAAGCAATGCCATTTGTCATCCATCAGGACGGGTCTCACCTGCTAACCGTGAGACCTGGTCTCATAGAATTCTCTTCCGCTATATGGACTTACACGATAGCTGCTACTAAGGCAAAACTAGCATTCACGTACAAAAAAACTAAAAAAAATCAATGTAAGAAAATGTAGACAGACATTATTGAGTTTTCTTCGAACATATAAATTTTATTGAAGAAATCATATTCGCGTACTTTGGGTAGAAAAAGCAAAACAAAAACCCCAAAATGCTTCAAAACTGAGCTTTTTCAAAGTGTTGATTGTGTTCTTTTTTTTTTGCACTGTCCCATCAAATGTTATTTCTTTAAAAGAAAATGCACGGAAGTAGAACATTAATTCACGTGTGTTGTGAAAACAATTCATTTTTTTATGAATTTTTTACTTCCTCCAATCTAGATTATTTGTCGCTGTACAGGATTGTACTAAACCAACGGCAATTAATATGGATCGAAAGGTGTATTATTATTTCAGAATTGTTGCAAAATTTTATTTGTAATTTCAGTTCGCTCTTTTGTGCTTGAAATTAAAACAAAATACAGTTCAAGACTTTCTCTTTGTCAAACAGCCTCTAGAAATATGCATGCACCGCAGAAGGTAGAGACGTAGATAGCCGAAAACTACTTTGGAATTGAGACAATGTCTTGAACAGTGCACAGAAATTGTATGCGAACTGAGACAGCTACACAGTTGTTCTCTCTTAATCACGTAATCAGTGATTACGTTTCCAATGGACAAACCTCTCACATGATCACAAAGATTGCCTTGAGACATGTACTCATAAACCAGTGCCAAATGATCTTTCTCCCAGCAAAAACCAACCAATGATACTAGATTCATGTGATACACCTTTGTCAAGCTCTGAACCTAGGTAACAAGAGAGAGAACATGACGGTAATCTCTTAATTTGTCAGGAATCCCACTGTCAAAATCTAATGTCTTTTAGGTGATCGAAACTGGTACCTCAGCTAAGAACTCATCGAGTCCATGTGACGAGAACTCAGAACGCATCTTGACAGCAACCTCAGTATTGTCTTCTAAACGACCATAGTATACAAGCCCAGAACCTCCTTGTCCAATGAACCTTTCAAACTTATTTGTAAACTTCTCCAACTCCTTGTATGTGAATCAGTGATTTTCAGTATTTTCCTGGTGCTCCCTGTGACCTTTCCTACTAACTGGAGCACTCACAAGTTCTGCCTCTGGCAGGATCACGAGTAGAAACTGGTGGTGCAAATGATAGATATAACATAAATACTAAATATGGTAAACCATGACAATCCACATTAATACATGTTATAGAAGATAAGACCATAAGAGCACACTCACTGTTAGGCTTTCTTTTCTGCCTCCAGACCAGATATGAAATGACGAGTACAGCCACTACCAGTGCACGAACCAATACTGAAATAGATATGATAAATGTTCTATTTCTCGATGAAGACGGGCTAATTGTTTGGTTGCACATGTCTTGATAAGATTCATACCTTAAATTACTTACAAAAATCAGTTCAGAGTATTTGGTGTGGAAAACAATCTTAAATTTGTTACATCGGTACATGTGTAAGATCAGAGAAAGAAGAACACTCCACATTTGACATTTGGACCCATATTAATAGAAAAAAAGTCACCAAGAAAACCCAAACCTGAAAACGTGAGATCCTGCATTGTTTTTACAGAGGGAATCTGGAAGCGAGCCATTCAGACGGTTGCCTGACAAATTTCTGCACAAAGTTACACGCAACTTAGACATTTACTATTTTGTCTTGCTTAGTAGTAATAATTATAAACAATCTATCCACAAAAATAACTTTTTGGGAAGGATAACTTGGTAGAGAGCCAGGTACTGACCCACTTAAAAAATAATAGTTTAACTAGAAATTCTATATAGAATAGTGATCCTGTTAACTGATCCTTACAAATATTCGAGCGCTGTGAGCAATGCAAATTTATTAGATATCACGCCATGCAAACTGCTATTGGAGAGATCTCTGCACGGAAATTACCATTCAACATAAGGGAATGGCTACATATATGAGTAGTGTTGGATAAACAACAACTAGCTTTACTGAGGGCCAAAGGCCAGTACATATACAAATGTGGTAAAGTGCAGAAAGCCCCTTATACAATGGGGATGTACACAAGTAATTATACACATCTAACACCCCCCCTCAAACTCGTTTGGATAGAAAAAATCCATGCTGCGCTCTAGTCTATCCCTTCGTGAAGAAGTCAGCCAACTATAACTCAGAGGGCACATAGTGAAGAGCAAGAGTCTGATCCTGAACAGCAGCACGCACAAAGTGGGCGTCCACGCCGATGTGCTTGGTGAGCTCATGCTTCACCGGGTCACGCGCAATACTGATAGCACCGGTACTGTCTGACAGTAGGGGGGTCGAGGTAGTAGCAGACACACCAAAATCCTCAAGTAACCACCGTAACCAGATCACCTCAACCGTCAACATAGCCATGGCTCGCAACTCAGCCTCTGTACTCGAACGAAAAACTGCAGTTTGTTTCTTTGTCTTCCAGGCAATAAGAGAGCCACCAAGAAAAACACAGTAAGTAGACAGCAAGCGTCGATCAGAGGGATCACTAGCCCAGGTAGCATCAGAGTAGGCCTGGAGCGTAAGAGCGCTGGAGCGGGGAAAGAAAAGGCGCTGAGAGATGGTGCCACGAAGATATCGTAGAACACGAAGGAGGTGACTATAGTGGACAGAGGTGGGACCTGAAACAAACTGACTCAGGATGTGGACAGGATAGGAGATGTCATGACGCGTAACAGCAAGATAGACAAGGCTACCAACAAGGTGACGATAGCGAGTGGGATTAGGAAGAGGGTCACCATCAGAGGCACGAAGCTGAACGTTGAGCTGAGTCACAACGGTGCGCTCATCACCGAGAGCAGCGCGAGCAAGAAGATCCTGAATATATTTTTCTTGGGAGATGTAGAAGCCATCAGAGGTCGAGGAGATCTCAATCCCAAGAAAATATCGAAGAGGACCAAGATCAGTCATGAGGAACTGGTCGCGAAGGCGAGCCTTAACAAAGGCAATGTACTCAGAGTCGTCACCAGTGATGATCATATCATCAACATAGAGAAGAAGAAGAGTCCGACCACGAGGAGGCGTGTGGACAAACAACGCGGGATCATGCTCACTGGACAAGAAACCAGCGACAGTCACCACAGAGGCAAAGCGCTCAAACCAGGCACGAGGGGCCTGTTTAAGACCATAGAGAGAGCGACGAAGTCTACATACCATGCCATCAGGAGCATAGTACCCTGGTGGTGGCTGCGTATAAACCTCCTCACGTAACTCGCCATTGAGAAAAGCGTTCTGAACATCAAGTTGAGAGATAGACCAATGACGAACAGAAGCGGCAGCAAGAAGAGTGCGGACAGTGGTCATGTGGGCCACAGGAGTGAATCTCATCATAATCACGTCCCTGCTCCTGCTGAAAACTACGAGCCACAAGACAAGCTTTGTAACGCTCAAGAGAACCATCGGAGCGAGTCTTGACCTTGTAGACCCACTTGCAGGTGATGGGACGAACGCCAGAAGGGAGGGAAACCAGATCCCATGTGCCAGAGCTCTCAAGAGCCGCAAGCTCTTCGGCCATCGCAAGTTGCTATTCAGGCTGAGTCATGGCAGTTCGATAGGAGGTGGGCTCAGCAAGAACAGAGAGACCGTTCCGATCAGGAGAGTAACGATCAGGCGGAGGGCGAGGCCGAGCACGGAGGTTGTGAACCGGGGTAGGCGTGAACAGAGGCTCACCAGAGGTGGAAGGCGCATCAGACACGTCAGAGGAAGCATCCTCAGTACGAGGGCGGTGAGTATAGTGGAGAGGAAACGGTGATAGAGGGCGACAGACTAGAGATGATGGTGGAAAGGTGGAGGAGGAGGAGGGGGAAGATGGGGTCGGTAGTGAAGGAGAAGGAAGGAGAGGTGCAGGAGGAGGAGGTGAAACATGGGGCACATAGCAGGGTGTATCGGGAAGAAGAAAGGAAAGATCGTCCACAGAGAAGCTCGAGGAAGAAGGGCGTGGATGGTAAGAGCAAGACTCGTCAAAGGTCACATCACGCGAGATGCGCAAGCGGCGACCAACAGGGTCCCAACAGCGATAGCCCTTGTGCTCATCACTGTAGCCAAGGAAAACGCACTCAACCGACTGAGCAGTCAGTTTGGTGCATTCTCGCGGGGCAAGAAGGACATAGCACACACATCCAAACATGCAAAGAGCTGAGTAGTCAGGAGATCGACCAGTGAGACACTCCATAGGAATACCACCCTGCAGAGCAGTCGATGGCTGAATGTTGATGAGAAAGGTGGATGCAGAGACAGCCTCAGCCAAAAAATAGGGTGGAAGAGAAGCGGCAATCATCAGCGCACGAGCTGTCTCAAGCAAATGACGATGCTTACGTTCAGCAATGCCATTCTGAGCATGAGCACCAGGACATGATAACTGGGCAAGAGTACCCTGTTCTACGAGAAAACCACGCAACAGCTGGGAGATATACTCTCCAGCGGAGTCAGCACGAAAGGTACGAATGGGCGTGGAAAACTGGGTGTGAACCATGGCAGCAAAGCGTTTGTATGTAGAGAGAACCTCGCTACGAGACTTCATAAAGTAGATCCAAGTGTAACGAGAGAAATCATCAATAAACAAAACATAGTAACAATGACCACCTTTCGAATCAAAGGGAGCAGGACCCCAAACATCAGAATGAACTAAGTCAAAGGGACGCTGAGATACAGACTCGCTAGTAGGATAAGGAACTGGGTCTGTTTGCCAAGTCTGCAACCATTACAATGTAAGGAAACATCTCCAGATACAGACCCTAAGAGGCCCTGACGAACTAAAGAAGGCAAGCGAGAGCCACATATGTGACCAAGGCGATGATGCCACTGCTGGAAGGACGCAAACGAAGAAGCAGCAAGTGCATGGGAGCTGGCATATGAGGCAATAAAGGAAGGAACACGAAGCCAGTCAACCTCCCAAAGGCCCTCAGACTCACGGCGCCAAGGGCCAGCGCCAAGGGCTAGCACCAACCAGAGCCTGAGTGCGACGATCCTGAACAGAACAAGAGTCGGCATCAAGAATGACACGACAACCAGAATCAGTAAGTTGGGCAGCGGAAAAAAGATTCATGGTAAGACATGGAACATGAGACACACTAGGAACCGAAAAGGACGGAGTGGAAAGGATGCCATGACTAATAACAGGAAGAGGTGTGCCATCGGCAGTGAGAACATTAAGAGGAAAATCAAGAGGTCGAAGAGAAGATAAAGCAGAAGAATCAGAAGACATATGAAAAGAAGCTCCAGAATCCAGAACCCACGAGGATGTAGCTGACTGAGTAGGCTCCGGCGGTGGCGGAGTGGTGGCGGCTGTCACAGTGGCAACAAAACCCGTCGAGGAAGAACCATATGAAGCTAACATGCCCTTGAGCCGCATAATATCCTGGTCAGTGAGCGACGAAGTCAAGGAAGACGCACGAGTCCCACTGGAAGAAGAGCGCTTTAGGTCTCTTCGCTTCTTGTGACAATCTGACTCTGGGTGACCTGGCCGGTTGCAGTAGCCACAGAAGGTGTGCGAGCGCGACCGACCCTCTCCTGAACAAGGGTAACCCGCCCCTGGAGGTGTGGGCAGAAGCGATGGAGCAGAAGACACAGGAGCGCGGGCAGCAAGAACAGTAGGAACCACAAGTAGACCAGCAGACCGGAGGCGTGTCTCCTCAGCACGAAGCTCTGCAAGCACCTCCGAAATAGGAACCCGACCACGAGCGAGCAAGTGAGCACGGCGAGGCTCAAACTCAGACCGGAGGCGAGATAAGAACTCATGAACCCTCTGAAACTCCAAGTCAGACCTCGTAGTTTGGCAACAACGGCAAGTGCCACAAACTGTCCGCGGTGAGTCAAGCTGACGCCAGATGGCAGAGCATTTGAGAGTAGAACTCATCAACAGACGAGTCACCCTGCTGAAGAGCATATGCTCCTGACGCACTACAGAGAGGTACAGAGCATCACCAGAGGGCTGATAGCGCTGACAAAGATAGGACCACATCGCTGCACAGTGCCGAGGCCCATGAACTCCGAAGCAAACTGAGGGAGGACACTCGCAGTGAGAACAGCAGCAGCACGAGCATCATCATTTCACCACTGAGTGTAAGCAGACAGATCATCCCGGTAGACAGGAAGAGCATCGGAATATGCAGATACCTACTGATCATAGGTAGCAATTGCAGCATCATAAAAAGCCTTGGCTGCATCCCGATCAGCCTGAGAAGCCTCAGCAGCAAGCATCGGTGGGACTGGCGGAACAGGAGCAACCGAAGCAACAGGGCAGGGCGGACAGGATACCTCTCCAGAGAGAACGCCCCACAGCAGAAGACCGCGCATGTGAATACGCATGAAGCCCGCAAACTCGGCATAGTTGGTGCCATAGAAGATCATCGAGCACCAAGGAACAGCGACATAGCCCGAAGAGGACATGAGAGAGTCGCTCTTCCCGTCTCTGTTTTTTTTTGGGTCAACGCAGAACGCCCGAATAGAATCCGGAGCGAGGGGCCCGAACTGTGTTCAGAACGAGGGGCCTGAACTGTATGTGAGAGGAGCCCCGCTCACGAGCGGCCTGAGGAGGTAGCAACGCTCGAGGAAGCCGGCCGCTGGAACGATGCCAGGCAACAGCGGCCGGTATAGAGCAGCAGTAGCCAATCCTGATCGGAGAAGGGGCGGACGAGCGGAGCAGCATCAGCTAATCCCAGCCGGATCCGCGACGAGGGGCGGACGAGCGGGAGCCCCGGCCGTGCACGGGATGAGCAGGTCCTGGCCGGATCCGCGACGAGGGACAAGGAGGAGCCCCGGCCGTGCACGGGACGAGCAGGTCCCGGCCGAATCCGTGACGAGGGGCGGCTGAGGCTGACGGGGAGGCCGGGCACAGGGCTAGCAGGCCCCGGCGGATCCGCGGCGAGGAGGATCGGGCGGCGGATGGCAACGGGACAGAGCGAATCGGGGGAGGAAAGCTAGCACGGAGTTGCAGCTTGCGGGAGAGGGAGGAACCTAACATCTGATACCATGTTGGATAAACAACAACTAGCTTTACTGAGGGCCAAAGGCCAGTACATATACAGATGTGGTAAAGTGCAGAAAGCCCCTTATACAACGGGGATGTACACAAGTAACTATACACATCTAACAAGTAGAACATAAAAGACCATTTAAAAAGAAATCACAGAGATATTATCCTCGTAGCGTTACCAGTTGTGCTGCTACATTTCACGCCGTCCCATGCATATTTGGTTGGGAAACATGGATCACCCATCCAGTTTTTCATTACTCCATACTCAAGTTTGATACACATGATGGCGTCAACTACATTACAAAAAAAAGGAGGGAGGGGGTCATGATTTTTTTTTATCATCCACATAAAAACAATGTTTCAGATGCTAAATGGAACTATTCAGGTTCTGATTCCTCAGGCTAATCTATCATCATATTACTAAAACAAGCGGTTAAAAGGAGCTCCCGCATATCAGGGTTATACTATCTAAATTAATCAAGCATCATTAATTATATTAAAACATATAAATTGGTATAAGGCAAACATATCTATATTTGACAGAGACATGTACATTATACGAAATATCTAGCCATTCAAATGGGAAAACTCTAGCACGGCTTGTAAATTGGGTTGGAAGCGTTGAACCCTTTGTCTCGGGCCGCATGTTTATATATAGTGGCAAAGCCTTGGAGTACAAGAAGATCAGGAGATCGATCAGGAGATCGATCGGTTCGGTTCGGTACAGAAGGTTACCGAGGAGAGGAAGAAAGAGAGATAGGGATAGATTACAATTTGAATGATCTATCCTATACATATTCTAACACTCCCCCTCAATCTAAACCTCATGGACTTCGACCAAGGTTGAGATTGAACTTGAACTCATCTAACTTCCTCATTGTGAGGGGTTTTGTAAATCCATCAGCCAGTTGATATCCAGTAGGAATGAACTGAATCTCGAGTAGTTTCCTAGCTACTCTTTCTCCGACAAAGTGGAAATCCACTTCAATATGCTTTGTGCGTGCATGAAAAACAGGATTAGCTGACAGATAAGTTGCACCAATGTTATCACACCATAGTTTGGCAGCCCTTGGAGTCTCAATCCCAAGTTCATAAAGTAATGTTTGTATCCACATTACCTCAGCTGTGGCATTTGCCAAAGCTTTGTATTGAGCTTCAGTACTCGATCTAGAAACTGTAGCCTGCTTTCTTGCACTCCATGAAACAAGATTGGATCCCAGAAATACAACAAATCCACCAGTTGACCTTCTATCATCAATACATCCTTCCCAGTCTACATCAGAGTAGGCAGTAACAAGCATAGAAGAAGACTTGGTAATTTGAAGTCCAAGTCCCTCTAAAAACTTAAGGTACCTCAAAATTCTCTTGACTCCAGTCCAATGAGTAGTACTAGGAGCATGCAAATACTGACACACCTTGTTGACAGCATAAGAAATATCAGGACGTGTAAGTGTCAAATATTGCAAGGCACCTACAACACTTCTGTAATTTGTTGCATCCTCTGATCCAAGTGGCTCTCCACTTTCAACAGAAAGTTTTTCAGAAGTTGAGATAGGTGTACTCATAGGTTTACATTTTTCCAAACCTACTCTTCTGAGTATATCAGATGTGTATTTTTCCTGTGTCAAGAGTATACCATCTCTTATCTGTTTGACCTCAATTCCAAGAAAATAATGGAGATCTCCCAAGTCTTTGAGGGCAAACTCCAACTTAAGATCTTTGAGAAAGCAAGTGGTGGCACTTGAGCTCGAGCTAGCAACAATAATATCATCAACATAAACTAACACAAAGATAGTGACATTTCCTTTATTGTAAAAGAACAAGGATGTGTCTGCCTTGGATGGTACAATTCCAAGTTGTTGTAGTTGCATGCTCAATCGAGAATACCAAGCTCTTGGGGCTTGTTTTAAACCATATAGGGCTTTATCCAATTTACAAACATAATGTGGTGTACCTTTGTTTTCATAACCTGGTGGCTGCCGCATGAATACCTCTTCCTCAAGAACACCATGAAGAAACGTTCTGAACATCTAGCTGTCTTAAGCTCCAACCTCTGGAAACAGCAATAGACAAGACAAGTCGAATGGTGGCTGATTTGACAACTGGACTAAAAGTATCCTCATAATCAATCCCAAACCTTTGCTTAAAGCCTTTGACAACTAATCTGGCCTTGTACCTGTCTATACTTCCATCTGACTTTCTTTTTATCTTGTACACCCATTTACAATCAATGACATTCATTCCACTTTTTGATGGTACTAGGTGCCATGTTTTATTTTTCATAAGTGCATCATACTCACTATCCATAGCCTCCTTCCAATCTTTGTGAGCAAGAGCATCAACAAGATTAACTGGTTCACCAGTAGTAGTGACAAAAGCACATTTTTTATCATACCTAATGGTACCATCCTTGTATTCTTTTGCCTTGATAATACCTGATTGTGACCGTGTATGCCGCCGGGGAACAACTTGTGCAGCAGAGGAGGCAGCCACAGAAGATTCAGCGTCCTAGACATGCTTAGCGGCCACGGGATTGCGCGCCAGATCTTCTGCAGGCGAGATCCGCCTCGGGATCGGTCCACCAGCAGAACCAGGCCGCGTGTCGCCTGAAGGTTCTTCGCGGGTGGGCGTGTGCATCGGGGCCCGTGGGCTGGGCCCAGCCGCGGTCGCCCGGTCGGCCACCCCCACGGGCTGCGGGCTCGTGGCGCGCGGAGATTCGCTCCCGGCCCCGCCTGAGCTGGTGAGCTCCACGCGGTCGATGTCCGTCTCCAGACGCGCCGCCGCATGCTGGGCAGGATCCGCCTCGGATCGGGCGCCAATGATTGCGCTGGCGCTGGCGCCAGGATTCGCCTGGGATCGCGCGCCAGATCGCCTGTCACCTGAATCTTCCTCGCGATCAGCACCGGCTGCCTTGTCTGTTTCTGGCCACATAAAATCATGAACTACATTTGTACAAATATCATTAGAGTTGCAATTTTCTGCAGATTTGTTCACATAGTCAGCATTAGATAATTCACCCCCGTGATCAGGTAAGGTGTCAAGATCCGGAAGAAGTGCTATTTCAGCACGGAGGAGAGCACCTGCGTTGGGATGAAGCTTGGCAAAAGAAAAAAGAGTTTCATCAAAAACTACATCTCGAGAGATATATATACGTCCGGTGGAAATTTCTAGGCACTTGTATCCCTTGTGTAGGTTACTGTAGCCAAGAAAAACACATTGAGTGGAACGAAAATCGAGTTTGTGATGATTATACGGACGTAAGTTGGGGTAGCAAGCACACCCAAATTTTTTTAGAGAGTTGTAGTCTGGTTTTTGATGATAGAGACGTTCCAAAGGTGTAGAATTGCCAATAACTTTACTTGGAAGACGATTAATAAGATATGTTGCTGTGATAAACGCTTCATCCCAATATTTAAGAGGCATGGATGCATGAGCAAGTAGAGAAAGGCCAACTTCAACAATGTGACGGTGTTTGCGCTCGGCAGAACCATTTTGTTGATGAGCATGAGGACAAGACACATGGTGTTGAATGCCTATACTACGAAAGAAAGAGTTGAGTTTTTCGTACTCCCCTCCCCAGTCACTTTGGACTGTTAGAATTTTTCTGTTAAAGTGCCTTTCAACAAGTTTCTGAAATTCTTGGAAGATAGAGAAAACCTCAGATTTATACTTGAGTAAATAAATCCATGTGAACTTGCTATAATCATCGATAAAACTAACATAGTATTTATTTCTTCCAAAAGAATCTCTAGCATGACCCCATACATCACTAAAAATGAGCTCTAAGGGAGCATGAGACACACTGTTTGACTTGGGATAAGGAAGTTGGTGGCTCTTGGCACACTGACAAGCTTCACAAACTGACTCACTATTTTGACTATGTGACAAAGAAAGTTTGTCTTTATTGACTACTTGCTTGACTATGATTGATGATGGGTGACCTAATCTTTGATGCCACCTCTCCAAGGAGGGTTTAGTGGCAGAATAAACTTGACGACGATTGCGACTGAGTGCTCCGGATGTGATGGGGTAGAGCCCTCCAACGCATCTACCGTGATGAAGAAGTTCCCTCGTTGCCCGGTCCTTTATAAAAAAAGAACGAGGGTGAGTTTCAAAGAAGACGTTATTATCAGTGGCTAAGCGAGACATTGATGCAAGATTTTTATCAGCTTGTGGGACATGAAGAACGTCTTTAAGAACTAGATCACATTTAAGGTTGGGGAATTAATATAAGCTTGTCCAATGTGACAAATATCCATACCTCCACCACTAGCCGCGGTGTGAATCTGGTCACCTCCATGGTATCTCTCACGAAATGCAAGCTGCTCTAGCTCACTGGTGACATGATCTGTTGCGCCTGAGTCCACGTACCAAACACCGTCTCCTCCTCCTCCTTCTTCACGTATAGCTGCAGCAACGTGACGAGAGTCGGGGACGAAATCCTCATCATATCCGTGCCAACAGTGCATGACCTCATGGCCTGACTTTTTGCACAGTTGGCAGCGAGGGCGGCGATTAGAGGAGGCACGGCGGCTGTTGTTGTTGTTGAAGCCGCCACCTCCGGAGTAGTTGCCACCACCAGAACGAGCGCCCTCGCCCTGGTAGTTGCCGCGGCCGCGTCCGCCGCCGTTGGTGTTGCGGTTCTATCCCTGGTGACCGCGCCCACGGCCGCGCCCGCGAGCTGCTGAATTGACGGAGGACTACCTGATGTTGGTGCTGTGGAGGAGATTGAGGTGAGCGTCAAAGCTCAAGAGCTGGCTGTACAGCTCCTGAACCGAGACGGGCTCAACCCTAGCAGAGAGGGCGGACACAACTGGGTTGTAGTCCAGATCAAGACCCGCCATGATCTTGGAGACTATCTCTGGATCGGGCATAGGAACTCCGGTGCAACATGCAACTTCATCTGTAAGAGTTTTAATATTTCCAAGATACTCTGCCATGGACATGTTACCTTTCTTCAGATTTGTGAGCTCGATGCGGGTGTTGATGGCCTGACTCTGGCTCTGGGCGGCGAACATGGCGGTGATGGCGCTCCAGACCTCCGCCGGAGTCTGCAGGGTGGCGACTTGGGCGAGAATCTCATGGGACAGAGATCCCATCAGATACCCCTGGAGCTTCTGCTGCTGCGTGTACCAGAGGGTTCGGGAGAAGTTGACGACCTGTTCGTCCTTTCCTTCTTTGGTGATGGTGAGGGTGGCCGGCGGTTCCTGGCTCTTCCCATCAAGATGATGCTCCATCTGTGCGCCTCGAATTTGCGGGAGCACGACGGCCTTCCATAAGAGGAAGTTTCCTCTTGTTAGCTTCTTCTGTGGGGGCGGTCCGAGGGGGATAGAGCTGCTGCTAGATGATGATGCGAAGGTGGAGGCCATGGAGGTGGAAAGCGCGCTTGTGGTGGAAGATAGGGCTGCAGAGGAAGACATGAGCTCGGCCGCGGGAAGGTAGCTAGATGCGATCTTCGATCTAAGAGGAAGATGCTCTGATTACCATGTAAATTGGGTTGGAAGCGTTGAACCCTTTGTCTTGGGCCGCATGTTTATATATAGTGGCAAAGCCTTGGAGTACAAGAAGATCAGGAGATCGATCGGTTCGGTTCGGTACAGAAGGTTACCGAGGAGAGGAAGAAAGAGAGATAGGGATAGATTACAATTTGAATGATCTATCCTATACATATTGTAACACCGCCAACAGAAAAGGACAGGTAAAATGGAGACAGAATTCAATTCACTTCAGATACTTTAGCAGGTTTTTTCTTGTGCTGCCGCCTCCTTAGTCCGATGCGCGTGGTTTGGTGAAACCTGCTTTCTAGTTGAACAACATTAAGCGTCATTTCGTCAAACACTTTGAGGGCAACGAGGTGGCAAGGCAACGTGCCACAACACCGTAGGAGGCCCAAGCTATGATGCATCAGGATTCAGGAGGGCGCCTGCTGCTTCAGGCGCACTAGGCGGCCACGCGGCACAGTGTCACTGCCCTTCGCCGCCGCCTGCGCTCCTTGCCGGTTGGCTAGGCGCTTACATTGGATAAGCTAGGCGCTTCAGACGGCTTGATTTTTGCACGACGATACAATCAAGATGAAACATGGTGTAGATTGCAGGATTCATCACACATCTATAACCTTCTCTTCAAACTCAGAATAAACAGCACGACGATGCACACCTACACTACACTACAGGGTACTTGGTGAGAAACTGAGAAGATTCATGCTGCGTCTACAATGTGATTGAGCGCTCATAACTAGTGACACGCACATGCAAAAAGAATCGGTTCTGCACGCACATCACCGCTCCACTGATGCGCAAATACTCAACTAAATAAATTAGTACTACTGTACTTAATAACCTCTGCGCGCCATATAGAGCCCGATGAAATCTGTGGCCTTGAATCGTCCATACTATCTTGGTTCAGTTATCTCTGAATCCGATAGCACCCCTTCACACGGCTCCTGCGTATCGCACTGGCTCTGGGATGGCTCCGGCACACGTAGGGTTGCACTCTCGCAGCTGAGCATCAGAAGAACATCCCACATGCTGGGCCGGTCTCCCGCATTGGGCCTGGAGCACCATACCGCGATCTGAGTGCATCTCATTATCTCGGCCATTTTTGATTCACCATGCAATGCTGGATCTATCATGTGGTACATCTCCATTGATCCTGCCATTGTCGGCAATCTGACAAGCTGCAGAATCATAAATAGAGAAGGCAATTCGTTTTATATTACTTGAGTTGAGTGCCCCTATTTAGCAAATCCGATATATGAACAAAGAAAATGGATTGGTACATCCAAGGAATTATATTTGCAGAGGACAGCAGTTAGCACATGTACTTACATCACCTGCATCCTTGAAAAGTGCATCGGGCCTCTTTGCAGTAATTATCTCAAGAAGAGTGATACCGAAGCTATACACGGTCAATAACATATCCAGGATCCATATAACCCCTAGAACCAAACAAATACGAAAATACATGAGGCGATGGAGCAAAGGCTTACTGTGAATTAGATAAGTTCATACCTTGTACCGAGTAAACTACCCTTGTGTCTTTCACGCCCATCCGGGCTACACACTTTTGCAAAAGCAAAATCAGTAATCTTAGGAGTCATATAAGAATCTAAGAGAATCCTTTGTGGATTTAAATCCCCATGCATAATTTGTATCCCACAGCAATCATGTAGATAGGCCACCCCGCGGGCTATCCCTAAAATTATTTTGAAGCGCTCAGACCAGTTGAGCGACACCCTTGTTCCTGTGCCAGTGAGATACTTATGGTCACAATCGTGAGAGAACAAACTAAGTGAAAAAGGTCCACAATGAACTATAAGAACAACTTAGAAGAGGCATACCAGTTACCGCGTCAGACAAACTCCCATTTGGCAGGGATTCATAGACTAAAAGTGCTTCTCCTCTTTCACTGCAACATCCAATGAGCTTAGCAACGTTTTTGTGTAGAAGCTTTGCATGAAAGCGGACTTCATTTTCAAATGTGAGTGAAGAATGGGAGTTATTTTGATGAAATCTTTTGATCATGACTTCAAGTCCACTGTCCAATCGTCCCTGCAAGCATCAACACTAGGTTTATCTACGACAATTTGTCGGTATGTGATTTATTACTGCTGCAAAGATTTCCAAAAAAAAGGGGGAGCATCTAGGTTGGATGTATGCCAAATAACCATTCGATTCTAGACATGTACATTTCGGCTCAATACAGTATTCAGTTTTACATCCATGTTATGTAGAAATGCTTTAAGATTGTGCTCCTTTTGCAGATAACAAAACAAAAGGTGGCATACATGTACATATCTTAATTCATGTTAAAAATAATTACAAGTAAGAATTTCTCTGGTAGAAATATGTTTAAATTGGCATGTTAGAACCTTCATCCGGGGAATGGATATCTATCTTTAACAAGCAGCATGCTTTTGCCTCTCAAAACTCAATATCAGAGCTATGCTGTTTAGGAAAAATTCAGAAAGAATAAACTTTATGTGTCGTATGCAAAGGTAAAGGTGTTGGGGGGATGCACCCTTTTTTGCATGCCATTATTAGCCAGGGCTGATGAAACTTGATTTACATATGCCAAGACATGTCTTGTCAGATCTTTTATAAACTTGAGGTAGCTAAATCAGAAGCAGGGGGACAGGGAATTTTTAATTAATGAACTGATCACTTCATGATGTTTGAATATATGAAAGTAAAGGAGCAAATGCGTGTTTGCTGATGTAATGCCCAAACAATTTTTTGCACTGGTAATTTGGTCATCTTAAAAGGGTAACAGCATCAGTAAAAAACACTAAAACTACCAGCGAATAAACCAGGGAAGTTTTGTTGTGAAAATTTAGTTATGATGCTTGTGTGTTATGCATTTAAAAAGTGCAACAAGATTTGGACCATTAAGAATATACTTGCGGAGAATAATACAAGAAGTTAAAAAGGATTTTTTTTTCCTCCTAATCCAAAAAGGATTTTTTTTCTTTTCTTTCAAAAGCACATTCATACTATGTACCTTATACACATCAGCGTATCCACAACTTCTAATTTTGCATTGGAATGCAAATTTTTTTGTAGCAGCCAACAATTGGGAGAAATGGAAACCTGAAAACCCTGCAGGGAATGCACCATGAGCTTTGTTTGTTTGTGATGCAGACTGTAGTTTCCTTTCAAACTTGATGGTTTTTGCCGAATGTTATAACTAGTATGTCTAAATATTAATTTATTGATTCTATTATCTTCAGTATCCATTGATGTTGAGTTGGTGCTTGTAGCTAGTACCTGGTCCGTTGAGTTCATGAATACAAGGAGCTGTTTCTACCATTTTCCAGGGCAAACAGTGACCCCACCGGGACTTCTGCTTCCTAGCAAAAGGTTCAGCAATTTCCTGGTAACCTGAATTAAAATTCAATTAAATATGTTATACACATGACTCATGAGCAATATCAGAAAAACTAATAGGAATATACTTTTATTAAACCATGTTCAAGAAGAATCATACGGGACATGAAGTTGTACTTTGGAAAGTTAAGTAAACATTTGGCAAGGTTGAACTTATGAAAGTACATGGCCCCATGGCAAGGAAATCAGCTCCCACTTATGGGTTTAGATCCCATCTCTCGGTTACGTAGTTTATCATTTAAATTAGGAAGAGCCATTAACTTGGGACTCAAGTCAATCAGAAGATCTATGATTTATTACTTATATCGGATTGTTATAAAGAGCAACCCCTATGAGTAATAAATCCAGCAAGAATTAGGAGAGCAACTCTTCTATCTTGCCTTTGGGGTGATAGCCCTTCCCCTACCTCTCCCTAAAACCTAGTAGTACACAATACAATGCAATATATCAAATTCAAGATCCCAACTCCATAAACAGTTAACTGATAGAATTACTTGTTAGCTGGTGTTCCTCAACTGCAATGGACTCGGAGCTCTTGCATGCCTGTGATCTTTCTAATTCAACAGGCCGTAAACTACATTCAGTCCTGAAAATTCATGGTTAAGAGATAAAAGTAACTATTTTATGTATGTAACAAAATGTTTCGGAAATAATGTTGTGGCCACTTCTTGCAGTAACCAAGCACCAGATTAAGTATCTCTATTTCCTTGTGCTTGCTAACAAAGTAAGTATGTAGACCAAATTGCTAGATTCTGACCGCGCTTCAGAGTTTGAGTGGCTGGTAGATGATGTCAGCACTCCTCCTGCGTCCTGAAACAACGAAACAAATTTCAGGCCCTTGGCTACAATCGAAAAGCCATGATGATGTTTACCGGTGAAGTACAAACTGACTATACCTGAGATGAGCACGTCGACAGCGTGCCGTTGCTTATTCTTTCGAGACGACAAGTTATGTCAGCATGGAAGATCATAGGGTAGAAGCGGAGGTGCTTGGCAATCTTCTTCTTCACGCGTCGGAACTGGTCAGTGTGTTTCCATCCCATGAATATGCGATATGTGGTGCTGCACTCCTGGCAGGAGCTGACGAGGCTGTACGCCTCCCGGAGCGTTCCCTCCAGTCCATTGAGTGCATTTACAATCTCTTCTCGCTGCATCATTTCTGGGTTTTGCAGCATCCGTAGCAGGCCATTTATCAACTGGACATCCTGCACAAGCTCCTGGCAGGTCTCCTTGTTGCGCTGAACTGTGTGTGCTGCCTGTACAATCGTCGAGATGAGCCCCAACGCATCCACTCCCACCAGCTGCGCAATAGTCGCTGCCTGCTCTATGCCATTCCACTGCGCCATTGCTGCACCACCTCTCTCCTTCTCTGAGTGAAAACAATAGGAAAGGAAAACACTGTATTATGCACCTAAATTCCAAGAAGATCAGTGAAAGACAATTTTTTTTTATCAAAACTGTCGAACCATTCGAGGTTGGAGGGGAGGTAAAAAAAACACGTTTTGTCTAAGTAAGGATAATAATGCAAACTCGCTTCTGAACAGGATCCATTTGTCTATTACCAGTAAAATTACTTTGAATATGTTGCCAGTAGCCAGATGCTTTTAGTTGACTGATTAATCTTATTCATTTGGCAGTCGGGACCAGATTCAACACGGGCGAAATAAGAGCCAATATTCAGAACAGAAGTTTTATTTGGTTCAGAGTAAGAAGTAAGAACACATGGAGATTCGAAACACAGTTCAAAGGAAGGAGATAGGAAGTAGGAGCATACCTTGGGACTGAACCAGAGTAGATTGCCAGTCGGCTGTTCAATTGTGAGCAGCACACCAGAAACTGCCTGCCTCCATCTTGTCCTGAAGTAGCGGTAGAGGTGGGGAACGCAGATAGCCACACAGTACAGTGTTCTGTGGGGCATGGGAGGCCATGGTGTTGTCGATTCTGCTTGACCTTGACTGCAACGAACGCGTGTACTGCTAGACTAGTTGCATGAGAGGGAAAACGCGCAAGCGGCAGAGGTAATCTCCGTCCCCGCGAAACTTCGTGGAAGGTGAGTGACGACAATGCTGCCCGGCTGTGTGCTTGACCTTGACGAGACGACGAGTGCTCGCCGTAGCCGCGTGGTGCTTGCACGCTCAGGGCTCACGGTCTCAAGGAAATGGAGAGGACGCGGTTAGACAGAGACCAGGGAGGTGTAGTGTCTGCGCCTGCCGCGCCTGGCGCTCCAAGCACAACGGCCGGGCGAGGTGTCAAGCGGCGCGGCATTTCCGCGAGCACCTGGAGCGCAGCGGAGGAGCAGGAGAGGGAGGGGCGCAAGCACTGCACAACTCGCTCCGCGGGGGCACTGGCTGCTCGGCGCGCGGATCTTCCAACGGGGCTCCACGCATCATTCAGCGCGCGTCTCGATCGGTGGCGGAGCGTCCGCGCGTGCTTGCTCGGGCGCATGTCTCGCTCTCTTGCGAGTTTTTTTTTTCCTTTGAGGCAACGCTCTCTTGCGAGTTGCACTTTTTTTTAGCAGTTCTTGCGACTTGCAATTGCACGCCCCGCTCGGCTGAAGTTGTTTCCGCGTAGGCCAGCCCACTAACCTGACGTTTCTCGTTTTCTCGCTCGATTGTTTTTTCGTTCTTTTTGCCGTTCCTCTTTCTTTTTTGTTTTCACTTTTTTTAAAGCCCCCTCCACAAGCTTTTACTTTTTGAAAAAGCTCACTACACATTAAAAAGTGTTCGTCTACTGTAAAAGTTTGTTTGTGCGGTCTTAGAAAAATGTTCATACAATTCAAGAACATGCTTTTCACTTTCAACAAAAGGATCACATGTTTAAAAAAAATATGTTCATGCCATTTTAAAAAATCAACGTGAAAATATAAAAAAATGTTCACATAATTGGTAAACAAATGTTTGTACTAATTAAAACAACTCTTCAAGGCAATTATGAAATGTTCACACGTTCAAAAGTTGTTCATGAGCATTTTCAAAAAAAGTTTACAAACTGCAACAATTTGTTCGTGCAGATCTTTATTAAATATCGTGCCCTTAAAATTGTTGAAAAATAGTTAAGAAATTTTTATATGAAAAGAAAAACAAAAAATAGAAAAAAAGGAAAATGAAAAAAGAAATAAGAAAGAAAAAGGAAAATGGGAAAAGGGGAAAAATAGAAGAAATAAAGTAACAAAGCTAGAAAAGAACAACAAAAAAGGTATTAAAACTTGGTTGAAAATCGGAACAAATACCCTAAAACTGACCGGAATTATTGGAGAAATGTGTAAAACCTAGACTAATACCCTAAGCAACTTTGCATGTTCTTTCTGGCATTGTCAGGACATCATGCCATCATATTGCATTGCATTAACTTGACATGAGCATATTAGTCACAACAACATTTTTATTATTGCAAACCCTAATTAATATTGCTATTATTATTTTGGGGTTTATGCAATATTGTTCCTTTTTGGTCCTAAGCCCCTAGCCTTTCTCCCAAACTTTGCACATGATGTTATTTTCTTATATTAGAGCTTGCAAGGCCCCATATGCAATGTTATTCCAAATATAGACCCTAGATGTCCATTTCTAGAGTAGAAGCGCATATAGAGCCACCGTAGCATATGACTTTATATCAGACACACAATGTCATATGCCATGGTCTTTACAAATCAAATATCACAACAATTCCACTGCCAAAGAGAAGATATATATATATATATATATATATATATATATATATATATGTGTGTGTGTGTGTGTGTGTGTGTGTGTGTGTGTGTGTGTGTGTGTGTGTGTGTGTGTGTGTGTGTGTGTGTGTGTGTGTGTGTGTGTGTGTGTGTGTGTGTGTGTGTGTGTGTGGTTTCTTAATGGTGGAATCCGCAAGGTGCAAATTTAAAGAGCAACATGGAGTTTTTGGAATCGTGGAAACACTAGCACCCAAATCACACAAAGCATAACATTCATGATCTTTAATTTTAATCTTTATAGTAGGTTCCCACTCATCATAAGGTTTTCTAGGTATAGAAATTTCCAAATTAAGTTTTTCTTCATAAGATTGCATCAAGGCATCAACGATATGTTTGGTAAAAGCTTTATTTTTACTATAAGCATGAGGAGAATTCAACACGGATTGCAACAAGGAAATACAATCTTCTAAAGAACAATTATCATAATTAAATTCCTTGAAATCCAAGATAGTGGGTTCAATGATATTTAAAGTCTCGACCTCTCCAATCCCACTTTTACCAAATTTAGCATCAAGATCTAAAAACTCCGAATCATTGGGACGCCTTTTAACTAAAGTTGACTCATCTCCAGTCCTATCATTATTAAGATTCATATTGCAAAAAAAATATTTAATAGGGGACACATCAATAACTTTTAGATCTTCATCATTATTTTCATGGAAACTAGAAGAACACGCTTGTACAAAGGAATCTTTCTTAGCACGCAACCTAGCGGTTCTTTCTTTGCACTCATCAATGGAAATTCTCATGGCTTTGAGAGACTCATTGATATCATGCTTAGGAGGAGTAGATCTAAGTTTCAAAGAATCAACATCAAGCGAGAGTCTATCAACGTTCCTAGCCAAATCATCAACTTTAAGCAATTTTTCTTCAAGCAAAGCATTAGAATTATTTTGAGAGATCATAAATTCTTTAACACTATTCTCAAAATCAGAGGGCATCTTATTAAAATTACCATAAGAATTATTGAAGGAATTATCATAATTATTAGAGGAATTACTAGGGAACGGTCTAGGATTAAAGTTTCCTCTATAAGCATTGTTATCAAAATTATTCCTACCAACAAAATTCACATCCATAGATTCATTATTATTCTCAATCAAAGTAGACAAAGGCATATCATTAGGATCAATAGGAGCACTCTTAGTAGCAAACAATTTCATAAGTTCATCCATCTTTCCACTCAAAACATTAATTTCTTCTATAGCATGCACTTTTTTTACTAGTAGATCTTTCGGTGTGCCATTGAGAATAATTAGCCATAATGTCATCAACGAGTTTAGTAGCTTCTCCTAAGGTGATTTCAATAGAAGTGCCTCCCGCGACCGAATCTAAAAGATTTCTAGGAGCAAAATTCAATCCGGCATAAATTTTTTGTATGATCATCCATAAGTTCAAACCATGAGTAGGGCAATTGCGAATCATCAATTTCATTCTTTCCCAAGATTGGGCAACATGCTCATGATCAAGTTGTTTAAAATTCATAATATCGTTCCTAAGAGAGATGATTTTAGCGGGAGGGAAATACTTAGAGATAAAAGCATCTTTCCACTTATTCCATGAATCAATACTATTCTTAGGCAAAGACGAAAACCAAATTTTAGCACGATCTCTAAGTGAAAACGGAAATAACTTCAATTTAACAATATCATTATTCTTATCTTTCTTCTTTTGCATCTCACACAAATCAACAAAGTTGTTTAGATGGGTAGCGGCATCTTCACTAGGAAGGCCGGAGAATTGATCTTTCATAACAAGATTCAGCAAAGCAGCATTGATTTCACAAGACTCAACATCATTAAGAGGGGCAATCAGAGTGCTAAGAAAATCATTATTATTGGTATTGGAAAATTCACACAATTTGGTATTATCTTGCGCCATCGCGACAAGCAATCCAACACACAAGCAAACAAAAAGGCAAGCGAAAGAGAGAGAGGAGATTGGGAAAGAGAGGGCGAATAAAACGGCAAGGGTGAAGTGGGGGAGAGGAAAACGAGAGGCAAATGGCAAATAATGTAATGCGAGGGAGATGAGTTTGTGATTGGTACTTTGTATGTCTTGACTTGAGCGAAGACCTCCCCGGCAACGGCGCCAGAAATCCTTCTTGCTACGTCTTCAGCTTGCGTTGGTTTTCCTTGAAGAGGAAAGGGTGATGCAGCAAAGTAGCGTAAGTATTTCTCTTAGTTTTTGAGAACCAAGGTATCAATCCAGTAGGAGGCTCCTCAGAAGTCCCACACACCTACACAAACAAACAAGAACCTCGCAACCAACGCAATAAAGGGGTTGTCAATCCCTTCACGGCCACTTGCGAAAGTGAGATCTGATAGAGATAATATGATAAGATAAATATTTTTGGTATTTTTATGATATAGATTGGAAAAGTAAAAGATGCAAATAAAAGTAGATTGAAAACTTATATGATAAAAGATAGACCTGGGGGCCATAGTTTCACTAGTGGCTTCTCTCAAGATAGCATAAGTATTACGGTGGGTGAACAAATTACTGTCGAGCAATTGAAAGAAAAGCGAATAATTATGAGATTATCTAGGCATGATCATGTATATAGGCATCACTTCCGTGACAAGTAGACCGACTCCTGCCTGCATCTACTACTATTACTCCACACATCGACCGACTCCTGCCTACATATAGAGTATTAAGTTCATAAAGAACAGAGTAACACATTAAGAAAGATGACATGATGTAGAGGGATAAACTCATGCAATATGATATAAACCCCATCTTTTTATCCTCGATGGCAACAATACAATACGTGCCTTGCTACCCCTGCTGTCACTGGGAAAGGACACCGCAAGATTGAACCCAAAGCTAAGCACTTCTCCCGTTGCAAGAAAGATCAATCTAGTAGGCCAAACCAAACTGATAATTTGAAGAGACTTGCAAAGATAACTTAATCACACCTAAAAGAATTCAGAGGAGATTCAAATATTTCTCATAGATAAACTTGATCATAAACCCACAATTCATTGTATCTCGACAAACACACCGCAAAAAGAGTTACATCGAATAGATCTCCAAGAAGATCAAGGAGAACTTTGTATTGAGATTCAAAGAGAGAGAAGAAGCCATCTAGTTAATAACTATGGACCCGAAGGTCTGTGGTAAACTACTCACAACTCATCGGAAGGGCCTTGGAGATGATGTAGAGGCCCTCCATGGTCGATTCACCCTCCGGCGGAGCGTCGGCGAAAGCTCTAAGATGGGATCTCGTGGATATAGAAGGTTGCGGCGGTGGAATTAGGTTTTCGTGGTCTCCTCGATGGTTTCAGGGTATGTGGGTATATATAGGAGGAAGAAGTAGGCCGGTGGACGCCCGTGGGGCCCACGAGGGTGGGGGTGCCCCCACCCCTAGGGGGCGCACCGGGCACCCTCGTGGTCGCCTCCTCTGTTGCTTGACGTCCAGTCCAAGTACCTTGGATCACGTTTGTTCCAAAAAGATCGCTCCCGAAGGTTTCATTCTGCTTGGACTCCGTTTGATATTCCTTTCCTTTGAAACACTGAAATAGACAAAAAAAACAGCAATTCGGGCTGGGCCTCCGGTTAGTAGGTTAGTCCCAAAAATGATATAAAAGTGTAAAGTAAAGCCCATAAACATCCAAAACGGGCAATATAATAGCATGGAACAATCAAAAAATTATAGATACGTTGGAGACGTATCAAGATGCCCATCAATTGATGTCAATGCGAGGAGTAGGGATTGCCATGCAACGGATGCACTAAGAGCTATAAGTGTATGAAAGCTCAAACTGAAAACTAAGTGGGTGTGCATCCAACTTGCTTGCTCATGAAGACCTCGGCCATTTGAGGAAGCCCATCATCGAAATATACAAGCCAAGTTCTATAATGAAAATTCCCACTGGTATATATGAAAATGATAACTCAAGAGACTCTCTATATGAAGAACATGGTGCTATTTGAAGCACATGTGTGGTAAAAGGATAGTAACATTGCCCCTTTTCTCTTTTTATCTCTTTTTTTGGTGGGCTTCTTTGGCCTTTTTATTTTTATTATTTGGGCTTCTTTGGCCTCTTTTATTTTTCATAAAGTTCGGAGTCTCATCCCGACTTGTGGATGAAAGTGCGTTATATCGACTAGAGGGGGGGGGTGAATAGGCGATTTTTATGAATTCTTCACTGAGGAATTTGCTGGTGAGGAAATTCCTTAGCGAAGAATTACTTGCAGCGGAATAAGTACTCAGAAGTAAGCATAACAGAATACAAGCATGGTCATCATGATGAAATGAAGACTAGCACAGAGTACAGAAAGTGTAGTCACAGGATAACACAAGATGAAGACAAACAGACTAAAGAAATTGAACTGAGGAATTTGGGAAAGTCTTCAATCAAAGTCTTCAAGCACAGATATGAACATACACTCAACACAGTAATGAGGAAATGAAAGGGTTGAGGAAATAGAACCAGTTAGTTGGTGAAGACAATGATTTGGTAAACCAGTTCCAACTGCTGTCTCAGTTGTATGTCTGGTTGGAGCGGCTGAGTATTTAAACTCGAGGACACACAGTCCCGGACACCCAGTCACTGAGCACGCAGCTCAGGACACCCAGTCCTCACCGTATTATCCTTGAACTAAGGCCACGCAGACCTCGTCCAATCACTCATGGTAAGTCTTCAGGTGACTTCCAAACCTTCACAGACTTGGTCACTCGACGATCCACAATTCCTCTTGGATGCTCTAGACCATGACGCCTAACCGTCTGGAAGAAGCACAGTCTTCAAAGGTAACAAGCGTCGGATCCACGCAGGATCAATTTCTTCAGTGATGCTCAATCACTTTGGGTTTGTGGGGGTTTGGTTTTGGGTTTTTCCTCACTTGATGATTTTCGCTCAAAGTCCTCGGAGGATGGGTTGCTCTCAAATGACAAGTGTCAAGTTCTCTCGGAGCAGCCAACCAGCTAGTGATTGTAGGGGGCGGCTATTTATAGCCCAGGTAGCAGCCCGACATGATAAGACATAAATGCCCTTCAATGATATGACCGTTAGGTGGATAGGATATTTTGGGACAGCTGGCGCGCAGCACAGCAACGATCGGAAATTTGACTCTCAAATTCCTCAGGGCTATCATGTTCCTCACTGTGTAGGCAATTCGCACTGGCGAATCCCTAACTCCTCAGTCAGAGCAAAGTCCTCAGTGACCAGAAGAACTGCGTCTCTGTCACTGAAGAAATTGACTGAACTGTATGAGATTTCCAATGGCTTCACTCGAAGGGATTGGTAGATGTAGGATTTTGAGTTGAGCATCACATGGAAATTTTTCCTTAGTATTTCGGAAGAACGAGAGTTGTAACTTAAAAAAACGCCCTTTATATAGACCCGCTTGAAGACTAACTCAGATTTCTCCCCCTTTGTCATCAAAGGGCCAAAAGGATTGAAACTGAGGACTAACGCCCCTGAAGAATTTCAAGTTGACGGAGGAGCGCCAGCGTTGTCGGGGTTGTTTGTTGTAGCAGGGCCTGCCGCAGTGTCGTCCAAGTCTTCATACTCATCAGTGTCACGCGATGAAGAATAAGAGCTGGCCACCAGATCAGGAACTTTGACCCTCTTGAATTTCTTCGGAGGAGGTGCAGACCAGTCAAATTCTTCCTTGAGACCCATAGTCTTCAGTTCTTCAGCGCTATAGACATGAGTGAGGACAGCCCAGGTGCGGTTGAGGGTTTCATGAAGGTAGTAATGGTTCTTCTTCACTGCATTATGTGTTGAGGTCATGTTGTGAAGAATTGCACCAAACTGACGCTTTACCCATTTGTGATTACGATCAACCTTCTGATGAAGACTGAGGAGTAACTCACGGTCAGTCATCACCCTGGGTGCTGTGGCTTGAGGATTTTGCTTGGCTGAGGTATTTGCGGCAGTGTCATGTGTGGCAGAGTCGTCATTGGTAGAATAAGATGTAGCCGGGCGAAATTGACCATCCAATGGACGAATGCCTTCATCGATCACAGCAGCTGCCTTGCCTTTATCATCAGCTGATGAAACTGTCCGTTTGAGGACTTCAATGGGAGGCAAGTAGCTACCGTGGTTCAGAGTGTCAGCTTTGTAATTCAGTGAAGATCTTGCCCTGATGAATCTCATAATCCAAGGCGCATAGGGCTTCAGCTCGAATGGTGACATAGCAACATTTGCCAGAGTCCTCATGAAGAAATCATGGAAGTTGACGGGAACGCCATGAATGATGTTGAAAAGCATGTTCTTCATGATGCCAACGACATCTTCATCATTTGAGTCGTGGCCTTTGATAGGACTCATTGTATTTGTCAGAATGCGATAGACAGTCCGAGGCACATAGAGCAATTCCTTGACGAGGAATTTGGTTCGTGGGGCCTGCCCAGGCTTCAAAGGCTTCATGAGCACTTGCATATAGTGATTTGTCAGTTCAGGGTCATTGTAGATGCAACGTGCACTGTCATGGGGAGGATCAAGGGGAAGGATACGAAGCAATTCAGTTGCCGGTGCCTTGTAGTGAGTGTTTTCAGTCATCCAATCCAACACCCATGAATTGACATCTTCAGCGTCTCCAGTGATATGCAGTGTAGCGTAGAACTGAAGAATGAGTTCTTCATTCCAATCACAGATGTCAGTGCAGAAATTGAGTAATCCTGCATCGTGAAGAACACTGAGGACTGGCTCAAAGCATGGCAGAGATTCCATATCCACGTGAGGAATATGTTCATGATCGAAGATTTTGTCTTTTTCAAACAGCACTGAGGAATAGAAGTTGGCTTGACTAGCAGTCCAGAAATGCCTCTTCCTTATGCGAGCAGAGTCATAGGGGTTGTAGTCAGTGAAGAACACATGCTCGGAAAAGAAGTCTTCGGCCTTGAACTTATGTTTGCTTGAGAATGGATTCTTCGGCTTTTGGCAGAGGGGTGTCAGTGAGTTGCAGTACCACCTCAGGAATCGCGAGCTCAGGTTCTTTAGGCTGAGGAATTTCTGGTTCCTCTTCTTGTGCAACCTTATGATCAGCAGCAACAGGTTCTTCAGCACTAGCGGCTGGAATATCTTCATGAACAGAGGAAGTGGGATGAGTTTCTTCAGAGCCCAGTTGAACCGTTGTTGCAGGGGACTGAGGAATCTGTTGGATAGGTGTGAATAGAGGAGTATTGGGATGCTGACTTTCCCAAAAGTCATCATTCATCACTGGTGTGGTGCATCCTATATCCACATCTTCATCTTCAATTTCCTCAACACCAGCCTCTTCAGCTGTGAACTGAGGCATAGGTGAGGAAATGACTGTCGTTGAAGGGATTGCGTCCACTTCAATTTCTTCATCAATCTGCTCTGACGAAGCAGCAGAATGATTTTCTTCATCAGATCCGCTTGGGATCTTATAGTCTTCTCCAAAAGGAACAATTTCCTTTGATGACATGGAGGAAATTGGAACAGCATCAATTGGATGTTCAAGTGAGCTGGTCATTGGCTTCATTTTCTTCGCAGCCGAAGAATTTGACGCAGCTGATGCCTTCCTTTTCTTCACTGCAGCTCGCTCTGCAGCCTTGGTCAGCTTCACCTCATAGGCAGAGGGAAGAATTGGAGTTGGTGTAGGCGTGGGAGGAGCTGAGGAATCTGGTTGATTTTCTTCAGGCGCAACTGATGCAGTTGCCCTGATGTCTTCAGTTTCTTCAAGCGCACCACTAGTGTATGCCCTGGCAATTTCTTCAGCGGCTGGTATTTCTTCATCAGCCCTGGAACTAGCATTTTCTTCAGCAGGCTGAAAGTCATCAGCGGTGCTGGCATGTTCTTCAGAAGGATGAGCAGAGTCTGTAGCCTGAAGATTTTTTTGTTGCGATGAAGCTCCAACATTTGTCATTTTCTTCGTCAGGTTGACGAATCTCACTTTGGCTCCTTGCCAATCAGCATAGTATGCATCAAAGTCTTTGCTGAGGGCTTGAATTTCAGACTGAGCCTTGAGAAGTTCTTCAGGTGTCATTCTGACAACATTTTTCTTCAAGAGCTTCTCCTTTCTGTACTGCGCTTTATTGATCTCTCTTGCCTTTTCAAATTTCCATTTCTCTTGAGTGATGAAATGGGTCAGCATGTGACTTTGACCAGGAGTCAGATGAAAATCAGGCATTAGGGTGTTTGGATCCTTGTGCCAGTGGTTAATGTAGTCGAGGATTTTCCTTGGATCCAGAAGCAGTAGCACAGATGTGCCTTTGGCTCTAGCGGCCTTCACTTGTCTGTCTCTGATGATTTCTGCAAGTTCATCATCAGAAGCTTCATCATCAGTGGGCACTTGGAATGCGACCTGTTTCTTCCTTAGACTTGGCCGAGGACCGCGTCCAGCTATTGCTTTAGTCTTCAACAGTGTGGGGCCTGATGAGGACA
Source organism: Triticum timopheevii (assembly GCA_963921465.1). Classification (NCBI taxonomy): domain Eukaryota; kingdom Viridiplantae; phylum Streptophyta; class Magnoliopsida; order Poales; family Poaceae; genus Triticum; species Triticum timopheevii. The sequence goes on from OY997270.1 coordinate 320,728,095, forward strand.
TTGGTGCAGCTGAGGAACTTGCTGAGACACCAGAGGCAATCGAGAAACCCGTAGTCCTTTGACATGTAGCTAGATGCACAGGAGCTGAGGACTTTGATGGAGCTGCTGAGGACTTTGGTGGAGCAGTAGCAGTCTAAGGAATTTGCCGTGAGAGCATAGCTGAGGAACTTGGCCGTGAGGGCGCTGTTGGTGAAGCACTTGGCTTACGAGCAGGCTTCTTTGGCATTGATTTCCTCGGTTTGACCGAGGTCTCAGCAGCAGCAGCAGCGGCAGAATCCTCATTGAATTTCTTCACTGCCTCCTTGGCCCGTCTTGCCAATTTTGCTTGGTGCTTAGCCCATTCTTCAGGAAAGTCCTCACCACTTTTGATGCTAGTGGGATCAGCTACTTGGCCAGGTGCCAATGGAGCTCTTGGGCATGGAGGATTGAGGGAGAATTTCTTCATGTACTTTGGAGTCACATATCTGTACTCCCTCCATTCTCTTGCCCATCTCCGTTTAATCCTCTGAATGCGCACCTTGCGCTGATTTTTGTTCTCTTTGCCGAACTTGGCTTCATCAGGTGTGCAATAGTCCTTATATATGTCATCAGGGATCTCAAAAGCAGTCATGACCTCAGGCCTCTTTCCTCCTTTCTGCGGTTTCTTACCTTCAGCCATATTCTTCAGATGAGGAATTTGAACAATTGAACACTCTGAAGAAGTATGCAGTTTTTCTTCGAGGAACGCTGCAAATGAGTTAAGTTGATGAGAACCTAGTGATTCAGCAGCGGACATGAGTACCTGTGAACAGAGTGTAGGTGCGAGGAATTTGGAGAGGTCATATGCGTTCTCAGAAGGTTTTTCGAAAAGACAAGTTTTGAGGAACTTGACCAGATGAGCCTTGAGGAATTTCACTAAGCGTTCTTTGTCTTAGGTTCCAGAGTTGTATAGATCGAAGATCCACACAATTGAGGAATCTTGAAGAAAATGATTGCTTAGAGAAATGGATCAAGAACATACAATGTGTGAGGTGTTCATATGTGTGAAGATTTGAAGAATAAAACACCTTTGAAGATTTTCATGAAAGTTTGAGAATCAAACTGAGTAATAAAAGTAACTTTTAATTACCTGAAGTGAAGAACACGACGAACTGAGATGAACAGACGTGAAGTTCGTCAGGTTAGATCTCCCACGCCCTAACTTGGCAGAGGGAAACAACTACGGCGGCGGCGGAGTGAAGATTTCCGCAACCGGCGCGAGTACGACGGCGATGAGGTCGAGGCAGCGAAGCTCTTCCTCACCGGCGACGATGGAGTAGCGGCGGCGCTAGGGTTTGAGGAGCTCGAGCGAGAGACAGTGGCCGAGCGGAGTAAATGAAGTGAGGAAGGGGAGAGGGGTATTTATAGCTACGGTGAAAAACTGTTCGCCCGAAGATTTTGGGAGGAACATGCCCCTGCCCTTTCTCCTTCACGCGACATGTGTCACCCACGTACTGTGTAGATGAGATTGTGTAAGATCGTGGGTGAATAGAATAATGCATCGTGGGATGCGGAACGGTTTGAGCGGCAAAACCGAAAATCTGGATAAGATTTGTTTTAATGTTTTGGTCGCAATTTCTTCAACTGACAAGGACACAGTGAAGACTTTGAACGAGTTTCAAATAGAATGCACATGAAGAATTTGTGAATAGATTGGGTTGAGTATAGCATAGAGGGGGAAGGGTCTGATCACATTCACTTAGCAGAAAAAGCAACTTGAAGAAATAGCCATAAGTGAATGTTGTAAAGGACATAAACTCATCTATATATATATATATATATATATATATATATATATATATATATATATATATAAATATATAGCCAATGAAGAAAAAGGACGGAAACAGTGAAGATTTTGCAAAGTTGAAGAATTTCAAAAAACTGAAGACTTTCAAAAATGAGGAAAAACTCAAATTGAAGATTTTCAACTTTTTGTGGTGGCGTGACCCACCGTATAAGAATGATGATTTCAGACACTGCGTACAATTGTTGTAGGGTTCTGAGAATCAAATTCTTCATTAATTTCTTCACACTTAGAGTGTTATTCTTCATTGATTGAAGAAAAACGTTTCTTCATGTGTTGCACATCTAAGTCATCAATTTGCATAAGTGTTAGGATGTGTGTCCTTTTCAAAGAACATTCGAAGATTCTAAGATATTTAGCTCACACTGCAACTTGCTAAATCTCTTCTCATCCAAGGGCTTAGTGAAGATATCAGCTAGCTGTTCTTCAGTCTTCATGTGCTCGATGGAGATGTCGCCCTTCAACACATGATCACGAAGAAAATGATGACGAATCTGAATGTGCTTTGTCTTCGAGTGCTGAACTGGGTTGTGAGCAATCTTGACGGCACTCTCATTGTCGCAGAGGAGAGGCACATTCTTCACGTTGATGCCATAGTCCTTGAGGGTTTGCTTCATCCAAAGCAGTTGAGCACAGCAAGAGCCAGCAACAATGTATTCAGCTTCTGCAGTAGACAGTGATACGCAGTTCTGTTTCTTCGAGGACCAACAGACCAAAGATCGTCCGAGGAAATGACAAGTGCCATATGTTGACTTGCGGCCCACACGATCACCAACATAGTCAGAGTCAGAATATCCAATGAGATCAAAAGCAGAGCCCTTGGGGTACCATAATCCTAGTGTTGGTGTGTGAGCTAGATATCGAAGAATATGCTTCACAGCCTTATGGTGTGATTCCTTCGGTGCATCTTGAAATCGGGCACACATGCAAACACTAAGCATTATATCTGGCCTAGATGCACATAAGTACAATAAAGAACCAATCATGGAGCGGTATGCCTTGTGATCGAAGTCAATACCATTTTCATCAGTGCATAGATGGCCATTTGTGGGCATAGGAATTTTGACGCCTTTGCAATCTTGCATGCCGAATATGCCATTGCGCTGCTGATGAATTTTAAGACCTAAGAAGAATTTCAACTCTCCCATCATAGACATTTGATATTCTTCACTCATCATATAGGCAAATTCATCACTATAACATTGGTTAGTACAGCCAAAGATAATATCATCAACATATATTTGGCACACAAATAGTTCACCATCATAAGATTTAGTAAAGAGAGTAGGGTCGAGTGAACCGGGTGTGAAGCCATTCTTCACGAAGAATTCCTTCAATGTATCATACCACGCCCGAGGGGCTTGCTTGAGACCATAGAGAGCCTTATTGAGTCTGAAGACTTTGTCAGGATTCTTTGGATCTTCAAAACCTGGGGGTTGAGAAACATATACTTCTTCCTCAAGCTTACCATTGAGAAATGCACTTTTCACATCCATTTGATATAAGATGATATCATGATGGTTAGCATAAGCAAGTAATATGCGAATAGCCTCAAGTCTAGCAACAGGTGCAAAAGTTTCATCGAAATCAATTCCTTCAACCTGTGTGTAGCCTTGAGCTACTAGTTGTGCCTTATTCCTCACCACAAGGCCATTTTCATCTTGCTTGTTGCGGTAGATCCACTTTGTGCCAATGATATTATGCTTGCGAGGATCTGGACGATTGACCAGTTTCCAGACATTGTTAAGCTCGAATTGATGTAATTCTTCTTGCATAGCCTGAATCCACTCCGGCTCCAGAAATGCTTCATCTACCTTAGTGGGCTCTGTGATAGAGACAAAAGCATAGTGCCCACAAAAGTTAGATAAATGTGAGGCTTTTGAGCGTGTGAGAGGACCTGGTGCACTAATGTCATCGATGATCTTCTCCACTTGTACTTCTTTTGCAACGCGAGGATGAGCTGGTTGTCGCTGAGGAATTTTATCAGCATTTTCTTTAGAACCATTTTCCTCAGCATTTTCTTCAGGTGCATCAGCTCGATGTTCTTCATGAACTGGAATGAATTCTTCAGCAGATTCTTCAGTAGGAATGACATCCTCAGTTGCCTTGAACTTGATAGAATCCTCAGGTGCTGGTTCATCTAACACAGAAGGTAGGTGCTCTCTTTGCGAGCCATTAGTTTCATCGAACCGCACATCTACAGTGTCAACAATCTTGTGAAGAACAATGTTGAAGACTCTGTAGGTGTGCGAGTCCTTTCCGTAACCAAGCATAAAACCTTCATGTGCTTTTGGTGCAAATTTAGAGTTGTGGTGAGGATCTCTAATCCAACATTTGGCACCGAAGACTTTGAAATAACTCACATTGGGTTTCTTGTCAGTGAGGAGTTCATAGGCCGTCTTCTTGAAGAATTTGTGAAGATATACTCTGTTGATGATGTGGCACGCAGTATCAATTGCATCAATCCAAAAACGCTGAGGCGTTTTGTATTCATCAAGCATAGTGCAAGCCATCTCAACAAGAGTTCTGTTCTTGCGCTCCACGACGCCATTTTGCTGAGGAGTATAGGGAGCAGATAGCTCATGAGTAATACCAAGTTCATCAAGATAGTCATCAAGACCGGAATTCTTGAACTCAGTTCCATTGTCACTTCTGATGTGCTTGATCTTCACACCAAAGTTGGTTGAAGCCCTCGAGGAAAATCGTTTGAAGACTTCCTGCACTTCATGTTTGTAAGTAACAATGTGTACCCATGTATATCGAGAATAATCATCAACAATGAGAAAACCATATAGAGATGCATCATTAGTGACTGCTGAGTAATGATTAGGTCCGAAGAGGTCCATGTGAAGCAATTCGAATGGACGAGTAGTGGTCATGATAGTCTTCGCTGGATGCTTGGCCTTGGTCATTTTTCCAGCTTCACAGGCTCCGCATAAGTGATCCTTGAAGAATTTGACATTCTCAATGCCAATGACATGCTTCTTCTTTGCAAGCATGTGCAAATTCCTCATGCCTGCGTGACCAAGTCGTCGATGCCATAGCCAGCCTTCTGAAGCTTTTGCAAGTAGACACACGGCTGGTTGTGGTCCTGTAGAGAAATCAACAATATACAAATCTCCTCTCCTAAAGCCTTCGAAGACTTTGGAATTGTCAGCTTCCATAATCACAACACAGCGATACTTTCCAAAGACAACAACCATATCAAGATCACAAAGCATTGAGACTGACATGAGATTGTATCCTAAGGACTCAACAAGCATGACTTTGTCCATGTGTTTATCCTTAGAGATTGCAACCTTACCAAGACCCAATACCTGACTTTTGCCTTTGTCAGCAAAGATGATATGCTTCAGATGTGACGGTGATAAGGGAGCATCCATCAATAGATTCTTGTCACTAGTCATGTGATTCGTACATCCACTATCGAGGAACCATTCAGTAGTTTTGGGTTGATCAACCTGCAGATGAATTAGTGTAGCTTACAATCTCATATGCTTCATCAGTGAAGAATATGATATCAAGTTCATCAGATGAATTTCATCAAGCAGTAAACAGATATAGCAGTATTAGGACATGTGAAATGAAGGTTCATTTCATCATGATTCGCCTGCGTCCTTTCAGGCAATTTCGTCAGGTCCCCAGCAAATTCTTCAAACGTTAAAGCACGTCTGGAAACCTGACCCTGCAGAAGAGATTGGTTCTTTTTCTTCACCACCCACATCTGAAGGGGTGGCAAAGAGTTCATCACTCTGCGAGCACCATATGAGAATGGTGGCAAAGATGCCAAACCATTTCGTTTCACATAAGAGGGGTTAGGGTAAGCATATGAATAAGCAGAGACATTCTTCGAGGACTTATGAACATAATGGTTTGAAGAATAATGCACATATTCATAGCCCTTAGCTCTACCCTGCGAGACAGAGTTGCTAGTACGATGATAATCATATGAGGACTTTGATCCTTTTGAGGAATTTGATCCACGTGAGGAATTTGGTCCGTATGAGGACTTGGATCCATATGAAGAATTTGGTCCATATGAAGAATTCGATCTGGGGTTCCTGTTCTTCACAGGTGGTGTCATGAGGACATTCACCTGAAGACTTTCAACACAACTTTTGGGAACCCAGATTTTCTTCATAGGGGAACCGTTCCTGCAGTTAGTGCCAACATATCTAGCAAATACTTCACCATTCTGATTTTTGAACAGTTTATAGTTGGAGTCAAATGACTCATCAGAAGAATGAGGAGATTCACATGTAAAGCCAGATAAGTTAGATGGATCAACTGGAGGTCCCTTTGCAGCAACCCATGAGGTTTTGGGGTACTGCTCAGGCTTCCAATATGTTCCATCAGCATTGAGTTTCCTCTCAAAGGCAATACCCTCTTTCCTAGGGTTTCTGTTGAGGATCTGTTTTTTAAGCACATCACAAAGAGTTTGATGCCCTTTGAGGCTTTTGTACATGCCTGTCATGTACAATTCCTTCAGCCCTGCATTGTCAGTGATACTAGCAATGTCCTTAGATGAGGAATTAGTGATAGCAGAGGCAGGTGAAGAATTTGTAACAGTTGAAGCATTTGAACATTCAGGTGAAGAATTAGCAGATTCACGTTCAATGCACTTTAAGCATGGAGGAACAAATTCTTCCTGAGAAGCGCTGATTTGTTGAGCTAGTAATGAATCGCGCTCCTTCTGAAGATCTTCACAACACACTCTCAACTTTTCAAGATCTTCCTTTCTTTGAAGAGATTCAGAAGAAAGCTTCTCGTGATCAGTCAAGAGGGTATTATGTTGATCTTGAAGGGCGTCAAACTTGGAGTGAATTCTCTGAAGACATTCACCCAATGCTTTTGACTGATCCATTTCTTTACGCAACATATCATCACTTTTGTCTAGCATGTTTTGAACTTGTTCCAAAGCCGTTTGTTGTTTAGTGGCAATGCAAACAAGTTTGGTATAACAAGATTCAATATCATCATCAGATTCATCATTATCAGATTCATCATTATCAGATTCATTGTCACAAAACTCGGATGAGGAGCATTCGGTTACCTCAGCACCATTTGCTATGAGACATGATGCAGAAGATGATGATTCTGGCTCGAAAGTCATCGTTTTGAGAGATTCCTTGAAGTCCTCAAACCAGGGATCATGACGGGTTCGATGACCTTCATAGACATCAGAGATTCGGTCCCAGATAAGCTTCGAATTGCCAAGATGCATAATGCGCCCGAATTGATCTCTGGATAGGTAGGAACAGATGATATCCTTCGCCATGATGTCAAGTCGAGTGTACTTGCGAATATCATCAGTGTCCGCCATCTTGCATAGATCAGTAAGACCAATCTCAGTGACGGTCCACAGCTCGCTGTTCATTGCCATGAGGCGCTTCCTCATCATGGCCTTCCACTTGGGATAGTCATGACCGTCAAAGATAGGGCATGTCACTTTCTTCATACCTGTGGTCGACATAACTAAAACTCCAGGCGGTTAAACCAAAATCACACAGAACAAGGGAGTACCTCGCTCTGATACCAATTGAAAGTGCATTATATCGACTACAGGGGGGTGAATAGGCGATTTTTATGAATTCTTCACTGAGGAATTTGCTGGTGAGGAAATTCCTTAGCGAAGAATTACTTGCAGCGGAATAATTACTCAAAAGTAAGCATAACAGAATACAAGCATGGTCATCATGATGAAATGAAGACTAGCACAGAGTACAGAAAGCGTAGTCACAGGATAACACAAGATGAAGACAAACAGACTGAAGAAATTGAACTGAGGAATTTGGGAAAGTCTTCAGTCAAAGTCTTCAAGCACAGATATGAACATACACTCAACACAGTAATGAGGAAATGAAAGGGTTGAGGAAATATAACCAGTTAGTTGGTGAAGACAATGATTTGGTAAACCAGTTCCAACTGCTGTCTCAGTTGTATGTCTGGTTGGAGCGGCTGAGTATTTAAACTCGAGGAAACGCAGTACCGGACACCCAGTCACTAAGCACGCAACTCAGGACACCCAGTCCTCACCGTATTCTCCTTGAACTAAGGCCACGCAGACCTCGTCCAATCACTCGTGGTAAGTCTTCAGGTGACTTCCAAACCTTCACAGACTTGGTCACTCGGTGATCCACAATTCCTCTTGGATGCTCTAGACCATGACGCCTAACCGTCTGGAAGAAGCACAGTCTTCAAAGGTAACAAGCGTCGGATCCACGCAGGATCAATTTCTTTAGTGATGCTCAATCACTTTGGGTTTGTGGGGGTTTGGTTTTGGGTTTTTCCTCACTTGATGATTTTCGCTCAAAGTCCTTGGAGGATGGGTTGCTCTCAAATGACAAGTGTCAAGTTCTCTCGGAGCAGCCAACCAGCTAGTGGTTATAGGGGGCGGCTATTTATAGCCTAGGGAGTAGCCCGACATAATAAGACATAAATGCCCTTCAATGATATGTCCGTTAGGTGGATAGGATATTTTGGGACAGCTGGCGCGCAACACAGCAACGGTCGGAAATTTGACTCTCAAATTCCTCAGGGCTATCATGTTCCTCACTGTGTAGGCAATTCGCACTGGCGAATCCCTAACTCCTCAGTCAGAGCAAAGTCCTCAGTGACCAGAAGAACTGCGTCTCTGTCACTGAAGAAATTGACTGAACTGTATGAGATTTCCAATGGCTTCACTCGAAGGGATTGGTAGATGTAGGATTTTGAGTTGAGCATCACATGGAAATTTTTCCTTAGTATTTCCTCGACCCCCTTTAACAGTACGGTGTTTCCTATGACTCAAGAAAGAGAAAATGAAACTACGAAAACAAAGGTCTTCACGCTTCATGTTCCTCAAATGAATACCAAGTCTTCAAGGTCACACCAATTTCTTCACTTTCAAAGTCTTCAGAAAGTCTTCAGAATATCAAAGTCTTCAGTCGAAGAACTTCATTTTTAGGGGTCGACTTTCTCTGTAAATATCAGACTCCTCATAGACTTATAGACCTGTGTACACTCACAAACGCATTAGTCCCTTAACCTATAAGTCTTCAATACACCAAAAGCACTAAGGGGCACTAGATGCACTTACAGTGGAGGAATCATAGTCTCCATCATCCTTTCCTCACTGGGGCAATGCTCTAATAATGATGATCATCACACTTTTATTTACTTACAACTCAATATTACAACTCGATATCTAGAACAAAGATAAGACTCTATATGAATGCCTCCGACGGTGTACCGGGATGTGCAATGATCTAGCATAGCAAAGATATCAAAAAATGGACAAGCCATGAAAACATCATGCTAGCTATCTTACGATCATGCAAAGCAATATGACAATGAATGCTCAAGTCATGTATATGATGATGATGGAAGTTGCATGGCAATATATCTTGGAATGGCTATGGAAATGCCATAATAGGTAGGTATGGTGGCTGTTTTGAGAAGATATAAGGAGGTTTATGTGTGATAGAGCGTATCATATCACAGGGTTTGTATGCACCGGCAAAGTTTGCACCAACTCTCGAGGTGAGAAAGGGAAATGCACGGTACCGAAGAGGCTAGCAATGATGGAAGTATGAGAGTGCGTATAATCCATGGACTCACATTAGTCAAAAAGAACTCATATACTTATTGCAAACATTTATTAGCCCTCGAATTAAAGTACTACTACCCATACTCCTAGGGGGGAGGTTGGTAGGAGTTAACCATCACGCGCCTCCGACTTCATGCAAAGATAAACAATCAAAATACAATGCGCGCCAATTTGGTTACATAGTTAGGAGACCATACGTGCATGCTTCAGGAATCACAAACCTTAACACCAATATCCTTACTAAACACAACCATTTACTAGAACCTCCCACATATTATCATCTCTATATCGCAAAAATATTGCAAGGAATCAAACATATCATATTCAGTGATCTACAAGTTTTATGTAGGATTTTATGACTAACCATGTGAATGACCAATTCCTGTCATCTCTCTAAATAGGTATAAGTGAAGCAAGAGAGTTTAATTCTTTCTACAAAATATATGCCCACGCTCTAACAAATATAAGTGAAGCAAAATAGCATTCTACAAATGGCGGTCTTCTATGTGAAGAGAAACAGGCAATCCAAACTTCAAATGATATAAGTGAAGCACTGTAAGTGCATCTAGTGCCCCTTAGTGATTTTGGTGTATTGAAGACTTATAGGTTAAGGGACTAATGCGTTTGTGAGTGTACACAGGTCTATAAGTCTATGAGGAGTTTGATATTTATAGAGAAAGTCGACCCCTAAAAATGAAGTTCTTCACTGAAGACTTTGATATCCTGAAGACTTTCTGAAGACTTTGAAAGTGAAGAAATTGGTGTGACCTTGAAGACTTGATATTCATTTGAGGAACATGAAGCGTGAAGACTTTTGTTTTCGTAGTTTCATTTTCTCTTTCTTGAGTCATAGGAAACACCGTACTGTTAAAAGGGGTCGAGGAAATACTAAGGAAAAATTTCCATGTGATGCTCAACTCAAAATCCTACATCTACCAATCCCTTCGAGTGAAGCCATTGGAAATCTCATACAGTTCAGTCAATTTCTTCAGTGACAGAGACGCAGTTCTTCTGGTCACTGAGGACTTTGTTCTGACTGAGGAGTTAGGGATTCACCAGTGCGAATTGCCTACACAGTGAGGAACATGATAGCCCTGAGGAATTGGAGAGTCAAATTTCTGACCGTTGCTGTGCTGCGCGCCAGCTGTCCCAAAATATCCTATCCACCTAACGGTCATATCATTGAAGGGCATTTATGTCTTATCATGTCGGGCTGCTCCCTAGGCTATAAATAGCCGCCCCCTACAACCACTAGCTGGTTGGCTACTCCGACAGAACTTGACACTTGTCATTGGAGAGCAACCCATCCTCCAAGGACTTTGAGCGAAAATCATCAAGTGAGGAAAAACCCAAAACCAAACCCCCACAAACCCAAAGTGATTGAGCATCACTAAAGAAATTGATCCTGCATGGATCCGACGCTTGTTACCTTTGAAGACTGTGCTTCTTCTAGACGGTTAGGCGTCATGGTCTAGAGCATCCAAGAGGAATTGTGGATCGCCGAGTGACCAAGTCTGTGAAGGTTTGGAAGTCACCTGAAGACTTACCACGAGTGATTGGACGAGGTCTGCGTGGCCTTAGTTCAAGGAGAATACGGTGAGGACTGGGTGTCCTGAGCTGCATGCTCAGTGACTGGGTGTCCGGGACTGCATGTCCTCGAGTTTAAATACTCAGCCGCTCCAACCAGATGTACAACTGAGACAGTAGTTGGAACTGGTTTACCAAATCATTGTCTTCACCAACTAACTGGTTCTATTTCCTCAACCCTTTCATTTCCTCATTACTGTGTTGAGTGTTTGTTCATATCTGTGCTTGAAGACTTTGACTGAAGACTTTCTCAAATTCCTCAGTTCAATTTCTTTAGTCTGTTTGTCTTCATCTTGTGTTATCCTGTGATTACGCTTTTTGTACTCTGTGCTAGTCTTCATTTCATCATGATGACCATGCTTGTATTCTGTTATGCTTACTTCTGAGTACTTATTCGCTGCAAGTAATTCTTTGCTAAGGAATTTTCTCACCAGAAAATTCCTCAGTGAAGAATTCATAAAAATCGCCTATTCACCCCCCCTCTAGTCAATATAACGCACTTTCAATTGGTATCAGAGCAAGGTACTCCCTTGTTCTGTGTGATTTTAGTTTAACCGCCTGGAGTTTTAGTTATGTCGACCATAGGTATGATCAAGGTCTCGGCTGGGTGTCCTACCTTTGATGGGACGGACTACCCCTACTGGAAGAACAAGATGGGAATGCATCTTGAAGCAATTGACAACGATCTCTGGTATGTTGTGGAAAATGGTGTTCCCTCGGTCTCACCCTCACTGAACGCTACTGATGTGAAGAGATTCAAGCAACTCGATTCTCAAGCGAAGAATATCATATGTGGCCATCTGAGTAAAGGACAGTATGGAAGAGTGAGTGCTTTGGAAACTGCTAAGCTTGTCTGGGATAGGCTGTCCAAAGTGAATGAAGGAGTCTCAACTCAGCGTGACTCTCGAGTTGATGTTCTTCGGAATCTCTTCAACCGCTTCAAAAGACTCGACAATGAAAATGTCCAACAAACCTTTGATCGCCTCACTGGCATCTCAAATGAGCTTCAAGCCCTCGGTGCCACTGACATCACTGATCATGAGGTGGTGAAGAAACTGTTGAGATCGCTTGATTCCTCATTTGATACTCTAGGACTGATGATACAAGAACGTGCTGACTACAAGTCTCTTGATCCTGCCGATATCCTCGAAAGGCTAAATACTCACGAGTTCCAGCTTGCTGAAAAGAGAGATCTCTATGGTTCGAGCTATGGCAAACCACGTGCCCTGAAGGCCAAGGCTGTGTCTGACTCTGAATGTGAGGATTCTGGTAGTAGCCTTGGTGATCCTGAAGAATTGAGCCAGGAGCTAGCACTGCTCGTGAAGAAATTCCAGAAGTTCTCAAGACGTGGTCGCTTTGGAAAATCCTCAAGAAGCAGTGATTCCTCACCCAGTGACTATAAGAGAAGGCTGTGCCACAAATGCAAAAAACCTGGTCACTATATTCAAGATTGTCCTCAGTGGGAAAAGGAAATGAAGAAGAAGAAATACAAGGATTACAGTTCTGATGATGCGAAGAAGAAGAAGAAATCGTCAAAATCTTCGTCATCAAAATCCTCGAAGTCTTCATCTCACAAGAAGAGCAGCTCCAAGAAGGCTCGGGCATTCATTGGCAAGGAAATGGACTCTGAAGCTGAATCTGAGGAAAATGAGGAAGAGGAGGCGTCTAAAGAATCCGAATCTGGTGTGGCAAGTCTGGCCTTCGCTACTGCTTTCGTTAGCAAGTCCATCTTGAACACTGAAGAAACTGACCCCACCGACAAGCCTGATGAAGATAATGATGGCTACGCTCCCACCTATTGCTTCATGGCGAAAGGTGCATAGGTACTCAAATACAACTCCTCTGAATCTAGTGAAAATGAATCTGATGAGGATCTCAAACCCAGCTACTCTAAACTTGCTAAGATTGTTGTGAAACAACAACGGGCTTTTGAAAAGGTTCAAAACATGCTAGACAAAAGTGATGATATGTTGGGTGAAGAAATGGATCGCACTAAAGCCCTGACTGAAAATCTTCAGAGACTTTAGTCTAGGTTTGATAACCTTCAAAGTAATCATAACACTCTCTTATCTAATCATGAGAAACTTTCTTATGAATTTCTTCAAGAAAAGCAAGATCACGAGAAGCTTTCTTCTGAATCTCTTCAAAGAAAGGAAGATCTTGAAAAGCTAAGAGTGTGTTATGAAGATCTTCAGAAGGAGCGCGATTCATTACTAGCTCAACAAATCAGCGCTTCTCAGGAAGAATTTGTTCCTCCATGCTTAAAGTGCATTGAACGTGAATCTGCTAATTCTTCACCTGAATGTTCAAATGCTTCAACTGTTACAAATTCTTCACCTGCCTCTGCTATCACTAATTCCTCATCTGAGGACATTGCTAGTATCACTGACAATGCAGGGCTGAAGGAATTGTACATGACAGGCATGTACAAAAGCCTCAAAGGGCATCAGACTCTTTGTGATGTGCTTAAAAAGCAGATCCTCAACAGAAACCCTAGGAAAGAGGGTATTGCCTTTGAGAGGAAACTCAATGCTGATGGAACATATTGGAAGCCTGAGCAGTACCCCAAAATCTCATGGGTTGCTGCAAAGGGACCTCCAGTTGATCCATCTAACTTATCTGGCTTTACATGTGAATCTCCTCATTCTTCTGATGAGTCATTTGACTCCAACTATAAACTGTTCAAAAATCAGAATGGTGAAGTATTTGCTAGATATGTTGGCACTAACTGGAGGAACGGTTCCCCTATGAAGAAAATCTGGGTTCCCAAAAGTTGTGTTGAAAGTCTTCAGGTGAATGTCCTCATGACACCACCTGTGAAGAACAGGAACCCCAGATCGAATTCTTCATATGGACCAAATTCTTCATATGGATCCAAGTCCTCATACGGACCAAATTCCTCACGTGGATCAAATTCCTCAAAAGGATCAAAGTCCTCATATGATTATCATCGTACTAGCAACTCTGTCTCGCAGGGTAGAGCTAAGGGCTATGAATATGTGCATTATTCTTCAAACCATTATGTTCATAAGTCCTCGAAGAATGTCTCTGCTTATTCATATGCTTACCCTAACCCCTCTTATGTGAAACGAAATGGTTTGGCATCTTTGCCACCATTCTCATATGGTGCTCGCAGAGTGATGAACTCTTTGCCACCCCTTCAGATGTGGGTGGTGAAGAAAAAGAACCAATCTCTTCTGCAGGGTCAGGTCTCCAGACGTGCTTTAACGTTTGAAGAATTTGCTGGGGACCTGACGAAATTGCCTGAAAGGACGCAGGCGAATCATGATGAAATGAACCTTCATTTCACACGTCCTAATACTGCTATATCTGTTTACTGCTTGATGAAATTCATCTGATGAACTTGATATCATATTCTTCACTGATGAAGCATATGAGATTGTAAGCTACACTAATTCATCTGCAGGTTGATCAACCCAAAACTACTGAATGGTTCCTCGATAGTGGATGTACGAATCACATGACTAGTGACAAGAATCTATTGATGGATGCTCCCTTATCACCGTCACATCTGAAGCATATCATCTTTGCTGACAAAGGCAAAAGTCAGGTATTGGGTCTTGGTAAGGTTGCAATCTCTAAGGATAAACACATGGACAAAGTCATGCTTGTTGAGTCCTTAGGATACAATCTCATGTCAGTCTCAATGCTTTGTGATCTTGATATGGTTGTTGTCTTTGGAAAGTATCGCTGTGTTGTGATCAACCCAAAACTACTGAATGGGTCCTCGATAGTGGATGAAGTCTTCAAACGATTTTCCTCGAGGGCTTCAACCAACTTTGGTGTGAAGATCAAGCACATCAGAAGTGACAATGGAACTGAGTTCAAGAATTCCGGTCTTGATGACTATCTTGATGAACTTGGTATTACTCATGAGCTATCTGCTCCCTATACTCCTCAGCAAAATGGCGTCGTGGAGCGCAGGAACAGAACTCTTGTTGAGATGGCTTGCACTATGCTTGATGAATACAAAATGCCTCAGCGTTTTTGGATTGATGCAATTGATACTGCGTGCCACATCATCAACAGAGTATATCTTCACAAATTCTTCAAGAAGACGGCCTATGAACTCCTCACTGACAAGAAACCCAATGTGAGTTATTTCAAAGTCTTCGGTGCTAAATGTTGGATTAGAGATCCTCACCACAACTCTAAATTTGCACCAAAAGCACATGAAGGTTTTATGCTAGTTGACGAAAAGGACTCGCACACCTACAGAGTCTTCGACATTGTTCTTCACAAGATTGTTGACACTGTAGATGTGCGGTTCGATGAAAATAATGGCTCGCAAAGAGAGCACCTACCTTCTGTGTTAGATGAACCAGCACTTGAGGATTCTATCAAGTTCAAGGCAACTGAGGATGTCATTCCTACTGAAGAATCTGCTGAAGAATTCATTCCAGTTCATGAAGAACGTCGAGCTGATGCACCTGAAGAAAATGCTGAGGAAAATGGTTCTGAAGAAAATGCTGATCAAATTCCTCAGCGACAACCAGCTCATCCTCGCGTTGCAAAAGAAGTACAAGTGGAGAAGATCATCGATGACATTAGTGCACCAGGTCCTCTCACACGCTCAAAAGCTTCACATTTATCTAACTTTTATGGGCACTATGCTTTTGTCTCTATCATAGAGCCCACTAAGGTAGATGAAGCATTTCTGGAGCCGGAGTGGATTCAGGCTATGCAAGAAGAATTACATCAATTCGAGCTTAACAATGTCTGGGAACTGGTCAATCGTCCAGATCCTCGCAAGCATAATATCATTGGCACAAAGTGGATCTACCGCAACAAGCAAGATGAAAATGGCCTTGTGGTGAGGAATAAGGCACGACTAGTAGCTCAAGGCTACACACAGGTTGAAGGAATTGATTTCGATGAAACTTTTGCACCTGTTGCTAGACTTGAGGCTATTCGCATATAACTTTCTTATGCTAACCATCATGATATCATCTTATATCAAATGGATGTGAAAAGTGCATTCCTCAATGGTAAGCTTGAGGAAGAAGTATATGTTGCTCAACCCCCAGGTTTTGAAGATCCAAAGAATCCTGACAAAGTCTTTAGACTCAATAAGGCTCTCTATGGCCTCAAGCAAGCCCCTCGGGCGTGGTATGATACATTGAAGGAATTCTTCGTGAAGAATGGCTTCATACCCGGTTCACTCGACCCTACTCGCTTTACTAAATCTTATGATGGTGAACTGTTTGTGTGCCAAATATATGTTGATGATATTATCTTTGGCTGTACTAACCAACGTTATAGTGATGAATTTGCCTATATGATGAGTGAAGAATATCAAATGTCTATGATGGGAGATTTGAAATTCTTCTTAGGTCTTCAAATTCGTCAGCAGCGCAATGGCATATTCATATCTCAGGAGAAATACCTCAAAGATGTACTGAGGAAATTCGGCATGCAAGATTGCAAAGGCGTCAAAATTCCTATGCCCACAAATGGCCATCTATGCACTGATGAAAATGGTATTGACTTCGATCACAAGGTATACCGCTCCATTATTGGTTCTTTATTGTACTTATGTGCATCTAGGCCAGATATAATGCTTAGTGTTTGCATGTGTGCCCGATTTCAAGCTGCACCGAAGGAATCACACCATAAGGCTGTGAAGCATATTCTTCGATATCTAGCTCACACACCAACACTAGGATTATGGTACCCCAAGGGCTCTGCTTTTGATCTCATTGGATATTTTGACTCTGACTATGCTGGTGATCATGTGGACCGCAAGTCAACATCTGGCACTTGTCATTTCCTCGGACAATCTTTGGTCTGTTGGTCCTCGAAGAAACAGAACTGCGTATCACTGTCTACTGCAGAAGCTGAATACATTGCTGCTGGCTCTTGCTGTGCTCAACTGCTTTGGATGAAGCAAACCCTCAAGGACTATGGCGTCAACGTGAAGAATGTGCCTCTCCTCTGCGACAATGAGAGTGCCATCAAGATTGCTCACAACCCAGTTCAGCACTCGAAGACAAAGCACATTCAGATTTGTCATCATTTTCTTCGTGATCATGTGTTGAAGGGCGACATCTCCATCGAGCACGTGAAGACTGAAGAACAGCTAGCTGATATCTTCACTAAGCCCTTGGATGAGAAGAGATTTAGCAAGTTGCGGTGTGAGCTAAATATCTTAGAATCTTCGAATGTTCTTTGAAAAGGACACACATCCTAACACTTACGCAAATTGATGACTTAGATGTGCAACACATGAAGAAACGTTTTTCTTCAATCAACGAAGAATAACACTCTAAGTGTGAAGAAATTAATGAAGAATTTGATTCTCAGAACCCTACGGTGGGTCACGCCACCACAAAAAGTTGAAGATCTTCAATTTGAGTTTTTCTTCATTTTTGAAATTCTTCAGTTTTTCAAATTCTTCAACTTTGCAAAATCTTCACTGTTTCCGTCGTTTTTCTTCATTGGCTATATATATATATATATATATATATGAGTTTTTCACCGTAGCTATAAATACCCCTCTCCCCTTCCTCACTTCATTTACTCTGCTCAGCCGCTGTCTCTCGCTCGAGCTCCTCAAACCCTAGCGCCGCCGCTACTCCATCGTCGCCGGTGAGGAAGAGCTTCGCTGCCTCGACCTCGTCGCCGTCGTACTCGCGCCGGTTGCGGAAATCTTCACTCCGCCGCCGCCGTAGCTGTTTCCCTCTGCCAAGTTAGGGCGTGGGAGATCTAACCTGACGAACTTCACGTCTGTTCATCTCAGTTCACCGTGTTCTTCACTTCGGGTAATTAAAAGTTACTTTTATTACTCACTTTGATCCTCAAACTTTCCTGAAAATCTTCAAAGGTGTTTTATTCTTCAAATCTTCACACATATGAACACCTCACACATTGTATGTTCTTGATCCATTTCTCTAAGCAATCATTTTCTTCAAGATTCCTCAATTGTGTGGATCTTCGATCTATACAACTCTGGAACCTAAGACAAAGAACGCTTAGTGAAATTCCTCAAGGCTCATCTGGTCAAGTTCCTCAAAACTTGTCTGTTCGAAAAACCTTCTAAGAACGCATATGACCTCTCCAAATTCCTCGCACCTACACTCTGTTCACAGGTACTCATGTCCGCTGCTGAATCACTGGGTTCTCATCAACTTAACTCATTTGCAGCGTTCCTCAAAGAAAAACTGCATACTTCTTCAGAGTGTTCAATTGTTCAAATTCCTCATCTGAAGAATATGGCTAAAGGAAAGAGACCGCAGAAAGGAGGAAAGAAGCCTGAGGTCATGACTGCTTTCGAGATCCCTGATGACATATATAAGGACTATTGCACACCTGATGAAGCCAAGTTCGGCAAAGAGAACAAAAATCAGCGCAAGGTGCGCATTCAGAGGATTGAACGGAGATGGGCAAGAGAATGGAGGGAGTACAGATATGTGACTCCAAAATACATGAAGAAATTCGCCCTCAATCCATCATGCCCAAGAGCTCCATTGGCACCTGGCATAGTAGCTGATCCCACTAGCATCAAAAGTGGTGAGGACTTTCCTGAAGAATGGGCTAAGCGCCAAGCAAAATTGGCAAGACAGGCCAAGGAGGCAGTGAAGAAATTCAATGAGGATTCTGCCGCTGCTGCTGCTGCTGCTGAGACCTCGGTCAAACCGAGGAAATCAATGCCAAAGAAGCCTGCTCATAAGCCAAGTGCTTCACCAACAGCGCCCTCACGACCAAGTTCCTCAGCTATGCCCTCACGACAAATTCCTCACACTGCTACTGCTCCACCAAAGTCCTCAGCAGCTCCATCAAAGTCCTCAGATCCTGTGCATCTGGCTACATGTCAAAGGACTATGGGTTTCTCGATTGCCTCTGGTGTCTCATCAAGTTCCTAAGCTGCACCAATGTCCTCATCAGGCCCCACACTGTAGAAGACTAAAGCAACAGCTGGACGCGGTCCTCGGCCAAGTCCAAGGAAGAAACAGGTCGCATTCCAAGTGCCCTCTGATGATGAAGCTTCTGATGATGAACTTGCAGAAATCATCAGAGACAGACAAGTGAAGGCCGCTAGAGCCAAAGGCACATCTGTGCCACTGCTTTTGGATCCAAGGAAAATCCTCGACTACATTGACCTCTGGCACAAGGATCCAAACACCCCAATGCCTGATTTTCATCTGACTCCTGGTCAAAGTCACATGCTGACCCATTTCATCACTCAAGAGAAATGGAAATTTGAAAAGGCAAGAGAGATTAAGAAAGCGCAATACAGAAAGGAGAAGCTCCCAAAGAAAAATGTTGTCAGAATGACACCTGAGGAACTTCTCAAGGCTCAGTCTGAAATTCAATCCCTCAGCAAAGACTTCGATGCATACTATGCTGATTGGCAAGGAGCCAAAGTGAGATTCGTCAACCTGACAAAGAAAATGACAAATGTTGCAGCTTCATCGCAACAAGAAAATCTTCAGGCTGCAGACTCTGCTCAGCCTGCTGAAGAACATGCCAGCACCGCTGATGACTTTCAGCCTGCTGAAGAAAATGCTAGTTCCAGGGCTGATGAAGAAATACCAGCCGCTGAAGAAATTGCCAGGGCATCCACTAGTGGTGCGCCTGAAGAAACTGAAGACATCAGGGCAACTGCATCAGTTGCACCTGAAGAAAATCAACCAGATTCCTCAGCTCCTCCCGCGCCTACACCAACTCCAATTCTTCCCTCTGCCTATGAGGTGAAGAAGACCAAGGCTGCAGAGCGAGCTGCAGTGAAGAAAAGGAAGGCATCAGCTGCGTCAAATTCTTCGGCTGCGAAAAAAATGAAGCCAATGACCAGCTCACTTGAACATCCTATTGATGCCGTTCCAATTTCCTCCATGTCATCAAAGGAAATTGTTCCTTTTGGAGAAGACTATAAGATCCCAAGCGGATCTGATGAAGAAAATCATTCTGCTGCTTCGTCGGAGCAGATTGATGAAGAAATTGAAGTGGATACAATCCCTTCAACGACAGTCATTTCCTCACCTATGCCTCAGTTCACAGCTGAAGAGGCTGGTGTTGAGGAAATTGAAGATGAAGATGTGGATATAGGATGCACCACACCAGTGATGAATGATGACTTTTGGGAAAGTCAGCATCCCAATACTCCTCTATTCACACCTATCCAACAGATTCCTCAGTCCCCTGCAACAACGGTTCAACTGGGCTCTGAAGAAACTCATCCCACTTCCTCTGTTCATGAAGATATTCCAGCCGCTAGTGCTGAAGAACCTGCTGCTGCTGATCATAAGGTTGCACAAGAAGAGGAACCAGAAATTCCTCAGCCTGAAGAACCTGAGCTCGCGATTCCTGAGGTGGTACTGCAACTCACTGACACCCCTCTGCCAAAAGCCGAAGAATCCATTCTCAAGCAAACATAAGTTCAAGGCCGAAGACTTCTTTTCCGAGCATGTGTTCTTCACTGACTACAACCCCTATGACTCTGCTCGCATAAGGAAGAGGCATTTCTGGACTGCTAGTCAAGCCAACTTCTATTCCTCAGTGCTGTTTGAAAAAGACAAAATCTTCGATCATGAACATATTCCTCACGTGGATATGGAATCTCTGCCATGCTTTGAGCCAGTCCTCAGTGTTCTTCACGATGCAGGATTACTCAATTTCTGCACTGACATCTGTGATTGGAATGAAGAACTCATTCTTCAGTTCTACGCTACACTGCATATCACTGGAGACGCTGAAGATGTCAATTCATGGGTGTTGGATTGGATGATTGAAAACACTCACTACAAGGCACCGACAACTGAATTGCTTCGTGTCCTTCCTCTTGATCCTCCCCATGACAGTGCACGTTGCATCTACAATGACCCTGAACTGACAAATCACTATATGCAAGTGCTCATGAAACCTTTGAAGCCTGGGCAGGCCCCACGAACCAAATTCCTCGTCAAGGAATTGCTCTATGTGCCTCGGACTGTCTATCGCATTCTGACGAAGACAATGATTCCTATCAAAGGCCACGACTCAAATGATGAAGATGTCGTTGGCATCATGAAGAACATGCTTTTCAACATCATTCATGGCGTTCCCGTCAACTTCCATGATTTCTTCATGAGGACTCTAGCAAATGTTGCTATGTCACCTTTCGAGCTAAAGCCCTATGCGCCTTGGATTATGAGATTCATCAGGGCAAGATCTTCACTGAATTACAAAGCTGACACTCTGAACCAGGGTAGCTACTTGCCTCCCATTGAAGTCCTCAAACGGACAGTTTCATCAGCTGATGATAAAGGCAAGGCAGCTGCTGTGATCGATGAAGGCATTCGTCCATTGGATGGTCAATTTCGCCTGGCTACATCTTACTCTACCAATGACGACTCTGCCACACATGACACTGCCGCAAATACCTCAGCCAAGCAAAATCCTCAAGCCACAGCACCCAGGGTGATGACTGACCGTGAGTTACTCCTCAGTCTTCATCAGAAGGTTGATCGTAATCACAAATGGGTAAAGCGTCAGTTTGGTGCAATTCTTCACAACATGACCTCAACACATAATGCAGTGAAGAAGAACCATTACTAACTTCATGAAACCCTCAACCGCACCTGGGCTGTCCTCACTCATGTCAATTGCGCTGAAGAACTGAAGACTATGGGTCTCAAGGAAGAATTTGACTAGTCTGCACCTCCTCCGAAGAAATTCAAGAGGGTCAAAGTTCCTGATCTGGTGGCCAGCTCTTATTCTTCATCGCGTGACACTGATGAGTATGAAGATTTGGACGACACTGCGGCAGGCCCTGCTACAACAAACAACCCCGATAACGCTGGCGCTCCTCCATCAACTTGAAATTCTTCAGGGGCGTTAGTCCTCAGTTTCAATCCTTTTGGTCCTTTGATGACAAAGGGGGAGAAATCTGAGTTAGTCTTCAAGCGGGTCTTTATAAAGGGCGTTTTTTTAAGTTACAACTCTCGTTCTTCCGAAACTTTTATTGGATCGAGTTGTAATCTTAAACCCGATGGTGCTTTGATACTTTTGGATGGTGCTCTGATACTTTTGATGCACTATGCTCTGATACTTTTGATGCTTTATTCGGCATGCTTATTCCTCGTTAATATTATTGCACGCATGCTGAATTTCATCAGGCACCATATTTCATCATGCATTTCAAATTCTTCATATTATATATCAAATGCGTGTATGAATTACAAGATATAGGGGAGATCTCCATGATTCAACTCTTCAAATGTGCATTGCCTCAAACGCAAATTCCTCACTATGCACATCTTTAGGGGGAGTTCTTCTATATCTTGCAATCAAATTCCTCAATATCAGTATTTACACTTCATATGTTTTTCCCCGTTGAAAACTTAACCTATGTTGTCATCAATCACCAAAAAGGGGGAGATTGTAAGTGCATCTAGTGCCCCTTAGTGATTTTGGTGTATTGAAGACTTATAGGTTAAGGGACTAATGCGTTTGTGAGTGTACACAGGTCTATAAGTCTATGAGGAGTTTGATATTTACAGAGAAAGTCGACCCCTAAAAATGAAGTTCTTCACTGAAGACTTTGATATCCTGAAGACTTTCTGAAGACTTTGAAAGTGAAGAAATTGGTGTGACCTTGAAGACTTGATATTCATTTGAGGAACATGAAGCGTGAAGACTTTTGTTTTCGTAGTTTCATTTTCTCTTTCTTGAGTCATAGGAAACACCGTACTGTTAAAGGGGGTCGAGGAAATACTAAGGAAAAATTTCCATGTGATGCTCAACTCAAAATCCTACATCTACCAATCCCTTCGAGTGAAGCCATTGGAAATCTCATACAGTTCAGTCAATTTCTTCAGTGACAGAGACGCAGTTCTTCTAGTCACTGAGGACTTTGTTCTGACTGAGGAGTTAGGGATTCGCCAGTGCGAATTGCCTACACAGTGAGGAACATGATAGCCCTGAGGAATTTGAGAGTCAAATTTCCGACCGTTTCTGTGCTGCGCGCCAGCTGTCCCAAAATATCCTATCCACCTAACGGTCATATCATTGAAGGGCATTTATGTCTTATCATGTCGGGCTGCTCCCTAGGCTATAAATAGCCGCCCCCTACAACCACTAGCTGGTTGGCTGCTCTGAGAGAACTTGACACTTGTCATTTGAGAGCAACCCATCCTCCGAGGACTTTGAGCGAAAATCATCAAGTGAGGAAAAACCCAAAACCAAACCCCCACAAACCCAAAGTGATTGAGCATCACTGAAGAAATTGATCCTGCATGGATCCGACTCTTGTTACCTTTGAAGACTGTGCTTCTTCCAGACGGTTAGGCGTCATGGTCTAGAGCATCCAAGAGGAATTGTGGATCGCCGAGTGACCAAGTCTGTGAAGGTTTGGAAGTCACCTGAAGACTTACCACGAGTGATTGGACGAGGTCTGCGTGGCCTTAGTTCAAGGAGAATACGGTGAGGACTGGGTGTCCTGAGCTGCGTGCTCAGTGACTGGGTGTCCGGGACTGCGTGTCCTCGAGTTTAAATACTCAGCCGCTCCAACCAGATGTACAACTGAGACAGCAGTTGGAGCTGGTTTACCAAATCATTGTCTTCACCAACTAACTGGTTCTATTTCCTCAACCCTTTCATTTCCTCATTACTGTGTTGAGTGTTTGTTCATATCTGTGCTTGAAGACTTTGACTGAAGACTTTCTCAAATTCCTCAGTTCAATTTCTTTAGTCCGTTTGTCTTCATCTTGTGTTATCCTGTGATTACGCTTTTTGTACTCTGTGCTAGTCTTCATTTCATCATGATGACCATGCTTGTATTCCGTTATGCTTACTTCTGAGTACTTATTCCGCTGCAAGTAATTCTTCGCTAAGGAATTTCCTCACCAGAAAATTCCTCAGTGAAGAATTCATAAAAATCGCCTATTCACCCCCCCTCTAGTCGATATAACGCACTTTCAAGCACATGAAGCATTCTATAAAAGCCATACTCAAAAGATTTAAGTGAGGTGCAATGAGCATGCTATAAATCAACCAAGGACTATCTCATACCAGCATGGTGCATAAAAGAAAAATGAAAACTAAATGCAAAAGACGCTCCAAGACTCGCACATATCGCATGAACGAAATGAATCCGAAAACATACCGATACTTGTTGAAGAAAGAGGGGATGCCTTCCGGGGCATCCCCAAGCTTAGACGCTTGAGTCTCCTTGAATATTTACTTGGGGTGCCTCAGGCATACCCAAGATTGAGCTCTTGCCTCTCTTCCTTTTCCTCATATCGATACCTCTTCAATCAAACACTTCATCCACACAAAACTTCAACAAAAAACTCGGTAAGATCCGTTAATATAATAAAGCAATTCACTACTCTAAGTACTGTTGCAAACCAATTCATATTTTGTTTTTTCATTGTGTCTACTGTAATATAACTTTTCTATGGCTTAATCCACTGATAGAAATTGATAGTTTCATCAAAACAAGTAAACTATGCATCAAAAACAGAACAGTCTGTAGAAATCTGAACATTCACCATACTTATGGTACCCCAAAAATTCTACCAAAATTAGGAAAACTAAACAATTTGTACAGCAAGACATTGCAAAAAGTTTCAGAACCGTTTGATGTTCCAGTAAAAAAATGTAAAATCGTGCACTACAGCCAAAGTTTCTGTCCTGCACCGCACAAACCAACAAGCATTGTAAACATCCTAAAGGCAAACCTTGGCACATTATTTTTATAATACAATGTAATTGTACAAGGGGAGAATTATTTTTGATGAAAAGTTCCTGTAATTAAGATTCACAAAGTTTCCGTGAGCATGAACAAGTTCAAGGAGCTCTCCCACTTCAACAATGCTTGTCTTTCTTACTTTCACTTTCCTTTTTGAAAAGTTTTGGGTTCCCCTCTTTATTTTTTTGTTTTTGGACTATATAAAAGCACTCAATAGAAATAAGTGACTCTCTAAAACTTCCGGGTTGTCTCCCTGGCAGCGCTTTCTTTAAAGCAAGTAAGCTAGGCATAAAGTGCTCAAGTAATGGATCCATTCGGATCATTGGGCGTCGTGGTGGCGTCGATGATAGCTGGACCGAGCAAGGTTGATGCATCAGTACAGTTCTGAAGATGGAGCAGTGGCAGTTGGTGGCGGCGGCCTCTGAGAGCATGCTGGACCTGTGTGTGCCCCAGACCCGGCAAGTGGCTAGGTTGGGGTCTCAGGTCTTAGATGTTAGGCTTGGCTGCGATGTCTGTTTGGTATTAGGCCCAGGCTATCTGCGCCCCTTCATCAACTGGATAGGTGTAGCGACAGTTTGTTGCTTAGATGGCGGCTTTAGTCTTACTATTGTATTGATTTTGTAAGGTCTTATGAGAATAATTAATAAAGTGGTCGTATGCATCGCTCAGATGCAGAGGTCGGGGGTCATCCTCCTTTTCTAAAAAAATGGATCCACCCGGATCCCAAGCTATATCAAAGCCAATTTTAATTAACAATGATTTGTAATTTAGTAGTGAGCACAAAGTAACACATATCATGTAATGACGAAGTCTAACTCTCTTCCTATGCATCAGCATGTCGTAAAAGAACAATTCATGCACACATAGTAAAGGCCAATGCATAGTATAAACAATTTCTTGCAATTTTATCATATTGGAAACATAGATAGGTGGAGATAAAGTTCCTCTCTCATAATAATTGCAAGTAGGAGCAGCAAGCACATGCATATTATATCTATCAAAATCATCATGTGTAGTAGTAAAACGCAACCCATCAATATAATCCTTAATAAGCACAAACTTCTCCGATATAGTGTAGTCGGGAGAATTCAAAAAGATAATATGACTATCATGCGTGGGTGCAATAGCAACAATTTCATGTTTAACATAAGGAACTATATCAAATTCGTCTCCATAAGCATAATTCATATTGGCATCTTGGCCACAAGCATAGCAAGCATCATCAAAAAGGGATATTTCAAAAGAATCAATGGGATCATAACAATCATCATAGCAATCATCCTTCGGTAAGCACGAAGGGAAATTAAACAATGTATGAGTTGAAGAGTTTCTCTCATTAGAAGGTGTACACGGGTAAATAATCCGCTCTTCCTCCTTTTGTTCTTCGCTCTCCTCATCATCTTTTTCATCCAATGAGCTCACAGTTTCATCAATTTATTCTTCCATAGACTCCTGCAAAATACTAGTCTCTTCTTGGACAGCGGAGGGGTCCTCAATATATGGTTTAACATAGGCATTAGAAGGATAATTATCATAACAATATTTAAGTATGGCAAATTTTTCATATTTGTAAAGGTAGCATCATACTTTCCAATCAAAGAAGCAATTTCACAAGCACCCTTAAAAGCAACAAATTCTTCAATTTGTTGAACATCATAGTAATTATAAACACCCTTATCATACGAAGATACGATTCCATTATCACTAAACTCACATTGGTAGGGAAGGTGTTTCTTAGGGTCTTCAGAACAACAAGTAAAATCATATATTTCACATAAATTCCAAGCATAACATTGCAAACGATGAATTTGATCCAGTAAAAGTTTCCCTTTTTCAAATATGCGGTGATGCACATAACAAGCATGCTCATCTAAAGATTTGCCCTCAACTAAGCTAGTTGGGGTTTCAGCACGAGCACATAGGAATCGAAGATGATCCAAGTAAAAAGCTTCAGGAGTGTGATAGATTTTGAGTGGTTCTTCAACCATTGGTGTAGTAGGTACAACTAATTTTTTTGGTATTTTGCGTTTCATACCCATAACTAAAGATAGAAAACAACTAAGAACAGCAAATAAAAATTACTTAGTGATAAAGCAAACAAGCACACACGAGAATATTCACCCCATGCTATGACTCCCCGGCAACGGCGCCGGAAAAAGGTCTTGATAACCCACAAGTATAGGGGATCTATTGTAGCCTCTTTCGATAAGTAAGAGTGTCAAACCCAACAAGGAGATAAAGGTAGAACAAATATTCCCTCAAGTTCTATCGACCACCGATACAACTCTACGCATGCTTAATGTTCGCTTTACCTAGAACAAGTTGAAACTAGAAGGACTTTGTAGGTGTTGTTGGATAGGTTGGCAAGACAATAAAGATCACGTAAATATAAACTAGGGACTGTTTAGATAAAGAAGCAATAAAGTAAATATAGAGAGTTTGGAAAAGTGGTGGTAGGAGTTGTGAAATTGCCCCTAAGCAATTGACTACTTTACTAGACTGATAGCAAGTTTTATGTGGGAGAGGCATAAGCTAACATACTTTCTCTTCTTGGACCATATGCACTTATGATTGGAACTCTAGCAAGCATCCGCAAATACTAAAGATCATTAAGGTAAAACCCAACCATAGCATTAAAGCATCAAGTCCCCTTTATCCCATACGCCACAACCCCCTTACTCGGGTTTATGCTTCTGTCACTCAAGCAACCCACTATAAGCGAATCATGAACGTATTGCAACACCCTACAGCGGGAATCCCTCACACTTGCGCGACACGGAGGGCACAATAGGACATCAACATAACCACAAGCAAATTAAACCAATCACAGCAATTCACCAATTACCGATAGGACAACGAAAATCTACTCAGACATCATAGGATGGCAACACATCATTGGATAATAATATGAAGCATAAAGCACCATGTTCAAGTAGATGGTACAACGGGTTGCAGGTGAGTGGACCGTTGAATATAGATGGGGGAAGGTGATGGAGATGTTGGCGAAGATGATGGAGGTGTTGGTGTAGATCGCGGTGATGATGATGGCCCCCGGCGGCGTTCCGGCGCCACCGGAAGCGAGGGGTAGAGAGCCCCCCTTCTTCTTCTTCTTCCTTGACCTTCTCCCTAGATGGGAGAAGGGTTTCCCCTCTAGTCCATGGTCTCCATGGCGTGGGAGGGGCAAGAGCCCCTCCGAGATTGGATCTGTCTCTCTATCTCTCTCTGTTTCTGTGTTCCTGATTCTGCCCTTTCACCGTTTCTTATATATCCGAAGATCCGTAACTCCGATTGGATTGAAACCTTCGCAAAGATTTTTTCTCCAAAAATTAGCTTTCTTGCGGCAAAAGAAGAGCATCAACCGCCTTATGGGGTGCCCACGAGGGTCAGGGGCGCGCGCCCTGCCTCGTGCCCCCCCTCGGGCACCGTCTCGCATTTATTTTTCTTCCCAAAAATCATAAATACTCCAAAAATATTCTCCTCCGTTTTTATCCCGTTTGGACTCCGTTTGATATGGGGTTTCAGCGAAACATAAAACATGCAACAAACAGGAACTGGCATTGGGCACTGGATCAATGTGTTAGTCCCAAAAATAGTATAAAAAGTTGCCAAAAGTATATGAGAGTTGAATAATATTGGCATGGAACAATCAAAAATTATAGATACGACGGAGACGTATCATAACCCCTCCGGCACTCCGGTTTTACCCGAAACTTCCCGGAAGTCTTCCGGTGTCCAAATAACATGGTTCAATATATCAATCTTTATGTCTCGACCATTTCGAGAATCCTCGTCACGTCCATGATCTCATCCGGGACTCTGAACAAACTTCGGTCATCAAAAACACATAACTCATGATACATATCTTCATCGATTGTTAAGCGTGCTGACCCTACGGGTTCGAGAACTATGTAGACATGATCGAGACACATCTCCGATCAATAACCAATAGTGGAACCTGGATGCTCATATTGGATCCTAAATATTCTACGAAGATCTTTATCGGTCAAACCGCATACAACATACGTTGTTCCCTTTGTCATCGGTATGTTACTTGCCCGAGATTCGATCGTCGGTATCATCATACCTAGTTCAATCTCGTTACCGGCAAGTCTCTTTACTCATTCCATAATGCCTCATCCCACAACTAACTCATTAGTCACATTTCTTGCAAGGCGTATAGTGATGAACATTACCAAGAGGGCCCAGAGATACCTCTCCGAAACACGGAGTGACAAATCCTAATCTTGATCTATGCCAACCCAACAAACACCTTCAGAGACACCTATAGAGCATCTTTATAATCACCCATTTACGTTGTGAAGTTTGATAGCACACAAGGTGTTCCTCTGGTATTCGGGAGTTGCATAATCTCATAGTCTGAAGAACATGTATAAGTCATGAAGAAAGAAGTAGCAATGAAACTGTAACAGTCTTAATGCTAAGCTAACAATGGGTCATGTCCATCACATCATTCTTCTAATTATGTGATCCCGTTCATCAAATGATATCTCATGTGTATGGTTAGGAAACATAACCATCTTTGACTAACGAGCTAGTCAAGTAGAGGCATACTAGGGACACTATGATTTATGTATGTATTCACACATGTACTAAGTTTCCGGTTAATACAATTCTAGCATGAATAATAAACATTTATCATGATATAAGGAAATATAAATAACAACTTTATTATTGCCTCTAGGGCATATTTCCTTCAATCTCCCACTTGCACTAGAGTAAATAATCTAGTTCACATCGCCATGTGATTTAACACCAATAGTTCACATCTCCATGTGACCAACATCCAAAGGGTTTACTAGAGTCAATAATCTAGTTGACATTGCTATGTGATTAACACCCAAAGAGTACTAAGGTGTGATCATGTTTTGCTCGTGAGAAGTTTAGTCAATGGGTCTGTCACATTCAGAGTTGTATGTATTTTGCAAATATTCTATGTATACAATGCTCTGCATGGAGCTACTCTAGCTAATTGTTCCCACTTCCAATATGTATCCAGATTGAGACTTAGAGTCATCTAGATTGGTGTAAAAGCTTGCATCAACGTAACTCTTTACGACGAACTCTTTAGCACCTCCATAACCGAGAAATATTTCCTTACTCCTCACTAAGGATAATTTTGACCGTTGTCCACTGATCTACTCCTATATCACTATTGTACCCCCTTGCCAAACTCATGGTAAGGTACACAATAGGTCTGGTACACAACATAGCATACTTTATAGAACCTATGACTAAGGCATAGGGAATGACTTCCATTCTCTTTCTATCTTCTACCGTGGTCGGGCATTGAGTCTTACTCAACTTTACACCTTGTAATATAGACAAGAAACCTTTCTTTGACTGATCCATTTTGAACTCTTTCAAAAACTTTTCAAGGTATATACTCATTGAAAAATCTTATCAAGCGTCTTGATCTATCTCTATAGATCTTGATGCCCAATATGTAAGCAGCTTCACCAAAGTCTTTCATTGAAATACTCTTATTCAAGTATCCCTTTATGCTATCCAGAAATTCTATATCATTTCCAATCAACAATATGTCGTCCACATATAATATTAGAAATGCTAAAGAGCTCCCACTCACTTTCTTGCAAATACAGGCTTCTCCAGAAGTCTGTATAAAACCATATGCTTTGATCACGCTATCAAAACGTTTATTCCAACTCCGAGAGGCTTGCACCAGTCCATAAATGGATCACTGGAGCTTGCACACTTTGTTAGCACCCTTTGGATCGACAAAACCTTCTGGTTTCATCATATACAACTCTTCTTTAAGAAATATCCATTTAAGGAATGCAGTTTTGACATTCCATTTGCCAGATTTCATAAAATATGGCAACTGGTAACATGATTCAGACGAAATTAAGCATCGCTGCAGTTGAGAAAATCTCATTGTAGTCAACACCTTGAACTTGTCGAAAACCTTTTGCGACAAGTCAAGCTTTGAACATAGTAACACTACTATCAGCGTCCATCTTCCTCTTGAAGATCCATTTATTTTCTATGGCTTGCCGATCATCGGGCAAGTCCACCAAAGTCCACACTTTGTTCTCATACATGGATCCCATCTCAGATTTCATGGCCTCAAGCCATTTCGCGGAATCTAGGCTCGTCATCGCTTCCTCATAGTTTGTAGGTTCACCATGGTCTAGTAACATGACTTCCAGAACAGGATTACCATACCACTCTGGTGTGGATCGTACTCTGGAAGACCTACGAGGTTCTGTAGTAACTTGATCTGAAGTTTCATGATCATCATCATTAGCTTCCTCACTAATTGGTGTAGGAATCACTGGAACTGATTTCTGTGATGAACTACTTTCCAATTCGGGAGAAGGTATAATTACCTCATCAAGTTCTACTTTCCTCCCACTCACTTCTTTCGAGAGAAACTCCTTCTCTAGAAAGGATCCATTGTTAGCAACAAAGATTTTGCCTTCGGATCTGTGATAGAAGGTGTACCCAAGAATTTCCTTTGGGTATCCTATGAAGACGCACTTCTCCGATTTGGGTTCGATCTTATCAGGTTGAAGCTTTTTCACATAAGCATCACAACCCCAAACTTTAAGTAACGACAACTATGGTTTCTTGCCAAACCACAGTTCATAAGGCGTCATCTCAACGGATTTTGATGGTGCCCTATTTAACGTGAATGCAGTTGTCTCTAATGCATAACCCCAAAACAATAGTGGTAAATCGGTAAGAGACATCATTGATCGCACCATATCTAATAAAGTACGGTTATGACGTTCGGACACACCATTACGCTGTGGTGTTCCAGGTGGCATGAGTTGTGAAACTATTCCACATTGTTTCAAATGAAGGCCAAACTCATAACTCAAATATTCTCCTCTATGATCAGATCATAGAAACATTATTTTCTTGTTACGATGATTCTCCACTTCATTCTAAAATTCTTTGAACTTTTCAAATGTTTCAGACTTGTGTTTCATTAAGTAGATATACCCATATCTGCTCAAATTATCTGTGAAGGTGAGAAAATAATGATACCTGCCATGAGCCTCAACACTCATCGAACCGCATACATCGATATGTATTATTTCCAATAAGTCATTAGCTCATTCCATTGTTCCGGAGAACGGAGTTTTAGTCAGCTTACCTATAAGGCACGTTGTGCAAGTATCAAATGATACCAAAAGTCCATCTTTATCGAGTTTCTTCATGCACTTTACATTGATATGACCCAAAACGGCAGTGCCACAAATAAGTTGCACTATCATTATCAACTTTGCATCTTTTGGCATCAATATTATGAATATGTGTATCACTACGATCGAGATTCAATAAACCATCAACATTGGGTGTATGACCATAGAAGGTTTTCTTCATGTAAACAGAATAACAATTATTCTCTGTCTTAAATGAATAATCGTATTGCAATAAACATGATCTAATCATATTCATGCTCAACGCAAGCACCAAATAACACTAATCCCGAAAGTATAGGGAGTGTGCGATGATGATCATATCAATCTTGGAACCACTTCCAACATACAT
This sequence comes from Triticum timopheevii, assembly GCA_963921465.1. Classification (NCBI taxonomy): domain Eukaryota; kingdom Viridiplantae; phylum Streptophyta; class Magnoliopsida; order Poales; family Poaceae; genus Triticum; species Triticum timopheevii. Next base: position 320,760,324 of record OY997270.1, read on the forward strand.
CATCACTTCATCCTTAACTAGTCTCTATTTATTATGTAACTCCTGTTTCGAGTTACTAATCTTAGCAACCAAACAAGTATGGAATACCCAGGGGCTACTATGAACACTAGCAAGGTACACATCAATAACCTGTATATCAAATATACCTTTGTTCACTTTGCCATCCCTCTTTTTCCACCAAATATTTAGGGTAGATCCGCTTCTAGTGACCATTTCCTTTGCAGTAGAAACACTAAGTTTCAGGCTTAGGTCTAGCTTTGGGCTTCTTCACGGGAGTAACAACTTGCTTGCCATTCTACTTGAAGTTCCCTTTCTATCCCTTTGCCCTTTTCTTTAAACTAGTGATCTTGTGAATCATCAACACTTGATGCTCTTTCTTGATTTCTACCTTCGCTAATTTCAGCATCACGAAGAGCTCGGGAATCGTTTTCGTCATCCCTTGCATACTATAGTTCATCATGAAGTTCCAGTAACTTGGTGATGGTGACTAGAGAACTCTGTCAAACACTATCTTATCTCGAAGATTAACTCCCACTTGATTCAAGTGATTGTAGTACCCAGACATTCTGAGTACATGCTCAATAGCTGAGCAATGCTCCTCCATCTTTTAGGTGAAGTACTTGTCGGATGTCTCATACCTCTCGACACGGGCATGAGTCCGAAATACCAATTTCAGCTCTTGGAACATCTCATATGCTCTGTGGCGTTCAAAATGTTTTTGAAGTCCCAGTTCTAAGCCGTAAAGCATGGTTCACTAAACTATCAAGTAGTCATCATATTGAGCTAGCCAAACGTTCATAACGTCTACGTCTGCTCCTACAATAGGTAAGTCACCTAGCGGTGCATCAAGAACATAGTTCTTCTGTGCAGCAATGAGGATAAACCTTAGATCATGGACCTAGTCCGCATCATCGCTACTATCATCTTTCAACTTAGTTTTCTCTAGGAACACATATAAAAACATAGGAAGCTACAATGCGAGCTCTTGATCTACAACAAAATTTGCAAAAACACTATCAGGACTAAGTTCATGATAAATTAAAGTTCAATTAATCATATTACTTGAGAACTCCCACTTAGATAGACATCCCTCTAGTCATCTAAATGATCATGTGATCCAAATCAACTAAACCATGTCCGATCATCACGTGAGATGGAGTAGTTTTCAATGGTGAACATCTCTATGTTGATCATATCTACTATATGATTCACGCTCGACCTTTCGGTCTCCAGTGTTCCGATGCCATATCTGCATATGCTAGGCTCGTCAAGTTTAACCCGAGTATTCTGCGTGTGCAAAACCAGCTTGCACCCGTTGTATGTGAATGTAGAGCTTATCACACCCGATCATCATGTGGTGTCTCGGCACGATGAACTGTAGCAATGACGCATACTCAGGGAGAACACTTATACCTTGAAATTTAGCAAGGGATCATCTTATAATGCTACCACTGTACTGAGCAAAATAAGATGCATAAAAGATAAACATCACATGCAATAAAAATATGTGACATGATATGGCCATCATCATCTTGTGCTCATGATCTCCATCACCGAAGCATCGTCATGATCTCCATCCTCATCGGCGCGACACCTTGATCTCCATCGTAGCATCATTGTCGTCTCGCCAACTATTGCTTCTACGGCTATCGTTACCTCTTAGTGATAAAGTAAAGTAATTACATGGCGATTGCATTGCATACAATAAAGCGACAACCATATGGCTCCTGCCAGTTGTCGATAACTCTGTTACAAAACATGATCATCTCATACAACAATTTATATCACATCATGTCTTGACCATATCACATCACAGCAAGCCCTGCAAAAACAAGTTAGACGTCCTCTACTTTGTTGTTGCATATTTTACGTGGCTGCTACGGGCTAGCAAGAACCGTTCTTACCTATGCATTAAAACCACAACAATTTATCATCAAGTGTGTTGTTTTAACCTTCAACAGGGACCGGCCATAGTCAAACTCGATTCAACTAAAGTTGGAGAAACAAACACCAGCCAGCCACCTATGTGCAAAAGCACGTCGGTAGAACCAGTCTCATGAACGCGGTCATGTAATGTCGGTCCGGACCGCTTCATCCAACAATACCGCCGAATCAAAGTAAGACGTTGCTGGTAAGCAATATGACTATTATTGCCCACAACTCTTTGTGTTCTACTCGTGCATAAAACATCTACGGATAGACCTGGCTCTTATACCACTGTTCGGGAACGCGGTAATTTAAAAAAAATTCCTACGATCACGCAAGATCTATCTAGGTGATGCATAGCAACGAGAGGGGAGAGAATGTCTATGTACCCTCGTAGACAGAAAGCGGAAGCGTTTCAATAACGCGGTTGATGTAGTTGAACTTCTTCGCGATCCAACCGATCAAGTACCGAACGTACGACACCTCCGCGTTCAGCACACGTTCAGCTCGATGTCGTCCCTCGTGCTCTTGATCCAGTTGAGGACGAGGGTGAGTTGCTCTTCAGTCATGATGGCGATCATGGTAGCGAGTTGCTCTCCTTCTAACATTGCAGTCGGGAAGTTGTTGTGCTAATGCCTTATAGGACCAACACTGAAAACAACAAACGCCACCGTTGAAAAGATGCGTAGATGGGACTATCCAACTAGTCGACACATGAACAAAGACCGGATTCACGTGGATCCATCTAAGACAAATGCCGACCGACTCGCACAAGATCCCCGTAGACAAACTTTCACACGCCCTTCAACTATGCTAGCAGCACCACCAAACGGGGTGCTAGGCGAGAAGAATCTTATTCCATCTTCCGAGAACCACCACCGCCTCGTCTCTAAGCAGAACACAAACCCTAAGAAAATTTACCAAAATATAAAAAACAAAGCCCTCCCGCTGCAAAGGCCGGGATCCACCACGCTTGCATAGCCCTAAGTTCATAGAAGACGAGGCGGACAGGGGCCGGCGCTGACACAGCTGGATACCGTTTGTACGAGCGCTATTTCCCTAGAGGCGCTAGGTAGACCGTGTACACCTTTTGAGTAGGTTGGCAAGGGGTTCGACTTTTCATCGGTTCCCACAAAAAAAAAGACTTTTCATCGGCCCCGCCTGCAATGGGGCAAATGTATTAGCTATGGGTTTCGTAAATAATATCTTAGATATAAAGTATCCAAATGATAGGTCTTACACGTCAGGTGCTTTGCACTTTGGGCCTGACTTTTTTGATGGCAATTCTTGTCATCCAAGGATGGCAAGTTTTAGTGACACACGACAAGTTTCTATCAAAATAAAATAAAGCACGAAAGTTTTCATGCTTGTCAATTAAATTTGCCATCCTCGTGCAACTAAACTTGTCATAAAAAATGTTCAAAGTTGTCATGAGAACGTCCCTGACGTGTGGCACTTATCAGGGTCCATAAAAAACTATGTCACATCTAAGTCTTTCATCACATGATTAATTTGCAGTAAATTTTGTGCCAACCGTAGCTATTTTATTTTGATGGGTATCACCGCTTTATTTAATTAATCAGCACGGAAGTTGAGATACAAGCAATATTCAACAAGTTTTTTAAATGTTCACAAAAACTTTTATTATGAATTTCAAAAATGTTCATTCACACTAGTAGAAAAACCCACATTCGTCCTGGTTCGTGAGGGCCATTTGTCCTGGTTCACGAACCGGGACTAAAGGGTCGTCACTAAAGCCCTATCCCTTTAGTCCCGGTTAGCCCAGGAACCGAGACAGATGGGGCTCCACGTGGCCGCTGCCGCTTTCCCGGGCAGGGGGCTGATACATCTCCAACGTATCAATAATTTTTGATTGTTCCATGCTATTATATTACCCGTTTTGGATGTTCATGGGCTTTACTTTACACTTCTATATCATTTTTGGGACTAACCTACTAACCGGAGGTCCAGCCCGAATTGCTGTTTTTTTTGCCTATTTCAGTGTTTCAAAAAAAAGGAATATCAAATGGAGTCCAAACGGAATGAAACCTTCGGGAGCGATCTTGTTGGAACAAATGTGATCCAGAGGACTTAGAGTGGAAGTCAAGAAACGAGGGAGGCGACCACGAGGGTGCCCGGCGCGCCCCCTATAGGTGGGTGCGCCCCCACCCTCATGGGCCCCTCGAGCATCCACCAACCTACTTCTTCCTCCTATATATACCCATGTACCCTGAAAACATCAGAGGCGACCACGAAAAACTATTTCCACCACCGTAACCTTTTGTATCCGCGAGATCCCATCTTGGAGCCTTCGCTGGCGCTCCGCCAGAGGGGGAATCGACCATGGAGGGCTTCTACATCAACACCATAGCCTCTCCGATGAGTTGTGAGTAATTTACCACAGACCTTCGGGTCCATAGTTATTATCTAGATGGCTTCTTCTCTCTCTTTGAATCTCAATACAAAGTTCTCCTCGATCTTCTTGGAGATCTATTCGATGTAACTCTTTTTGCGGTGTGTTTGTCGAGATCCGATGAATTGTGGGTTTATGATCAAGTTTATCTATGAGAAACATTTGAATCTCCTCTGAATTATTTTATGTGTGATTAAGTTATCTCTGCAAGTATCTTCTAATTATTAGTTTGGTTTGGCCTACTAGATTGGTCTTTCTTGCAATGGGAGAAGTGCTTAGCTTTGGGTTCAATCTTGCGGTGTCCTTTCCCAGTGATAGCAGGGGCAGCAATGAAGGAAATATGCCCTAGAGGCAATAATAAAGTTATTGTTTATTTCCTTATTTCATGATAGATGTTTATTATTCATGCTAGAATTGTATTAACCGGAAACATAATACATGTGTGAATACATAGACAAACATAGTGTCACTAGTATGCCTCTACTTGACTAGCTCATTGATCAAAGATGGTTGAGTTTCCTAACCATGGATATGAGTTATCATTTGATCAGTGGGATCACATCATTAGAAGAATGATGTGATTGACTTGACCCATTTCATTAGCATAGCACTTGATCATTTAGTATGTTGCTATTGCTTTCTTCATGACTTATACATGTTCCTATGACTATGAGACTATGTAACTCCCACTTACAGGAGGAACACTTTGTGTGCTACCAAATGTCACAACGTAACTGGGTGATTATAAAGGTGCTCTACAGGTGTCTCTGAAGGTACTTGTTGACTCGACGTATTTCGAGATTAGGATTTGTCACTCCGATTGTCGGAGAGGTATCTCTAGACCCTCTCGGTAATGCACATCACTATTAGCCTTGCAAGCAATGTGACTAATGAGTTAGTTGCGGGATGATGCATTACATAACGAGTAAAGAGACTTGCCGGTAACGAGATTGAACTAGGTATTGAGATACCGACGATCGAATCTCGGGCAAGTAACATACCGATGACAAAAGGAACAACATATGTTGTTATGCGGTTTGACCGATAAAGATCTTCATAGAATATGTTGGAGCCAATATGAGCATCCAGGTTCCGCTATTGGTTATTGACCGGAGACGTGTCTCGGTCATGTCTACATAGTTCTCGAACCCGTAGGGTCCGCACGCTTAAAGTTCGGTGACGATCCGTATTATGAGTTTATGTGTTTTGATGTACCGAAGGTAGTTCGGAGTCCCGGATGAGATCAGGGACATGACGAGGAGTCTTGAAATGGCCAAGACGTAAATATCTATATATTGGACGACTATATTCGGACTTTGGAAAGGTTCTGAGTGTTTCGGGTATTTTACGGAGTACCAGAGAGTAACGGGAATTCACTGGGGAGTATATGGGCCTTATTGGGCCATACGGGAATAGAGGAGAGAGGCCAAAAGGAAGGACATGCGCGCCCCCCTCTGGTCCGAATTGGACAAGGGGTGCAACCCCCTTTTCCTTCTCCCTCTTCCCCTCTTTCCTTCTCTCTTACTCCGGAAAGGAAAGGGGAATCCTGCTAGTACTTGGAGTCCTAGTAGGACTCCCCACACTTGGCGCGCCCTCCTCTAGGGCCGGCCTCTCCCTCCCTCCTTTATATACGGAAGAGGGGGGCACCCCATAGACACAACAATTGATCCCTTGGATCTCTTAGCCGTGTGTGGTGCCCCCCTCCACCATAATCCACCTCGATAATATCGTAGCGGTGCTTAGGCGAAGCCCTGCGCCGGTAGAACATCATCATCATGACCACACCGTCGTGCTGACGGAACTCTCCCTCAAAGCTCGGCTGGATCGGAGTTCGAGGGACGTCATCGAGCTGAATGTGTGCTGAACTCGGAGGTGCCGTGCGTTCGGTACTTGATCGGTCAGATCGTAAAGATGTATGACTACATCAACCGTGTTGTGCTAACGCTTCCACTTTCGGTCTACGAGGGTACGTGGACACACTCTCCCCTCTGGTTGCTATGCATCACCATGATCTTGCGTGTGCGTAGGATTTTTTTTGAAATTACTACGTTCCCCAACAGTGGTATCAGAGCCAGGTTTTGTGCGTAGATGTTATATGCACGAGTAGAATACAAGTGAGTTGTGGGCGATACAAGTCATACTGCTTACCAGCATGTCACACTTTGGTTTGGCGGTATTGTTGGATGAAGCGGCCCGGATCGACATTACACGTACGCTTATGTGAGACTGGTTTTAGCGTCGTGCTTTGCACACAGGTGACTAGCGGGTGTCAGTTTCTCCAACTTTAGTTGAACCGAGTGTGGCTACGCCCGGTCCTTGAGAAGGTTAAAACAACACTAACTTGACGAACTATCGTTGTGGTTTTGATGCATAGGTAAGAACGGTTCTTGCTCAGCCCGTAGCAGCCACGTAAAACTTGCAACAACAAAGTAGAGGACGTCTAACTTGTTTTTGCAGGGCACGTTGTGATGTGATATGGTCAAGGCATGATGCTATATTTTATTGTATGAGATGATCATGTTTTGTAACCAAGTTATCGGCAACTGGCAGGGGCCATATGGTTGTCGCTTTATTGTATGCAATGCAATCGTCCTGTAATTGCTTTACTTTATCACTAAGCGGTAGCGATAGTCATAGAAGCAATAGTTGGCGAGACAACAACGATGCTACGATGGAGATCAAGGTGTCACGCTGGTGACGCTGGTGATCATGACGGTGCTTCGGAGATGGAGATCACAAGCACAAGATGATGATGGCCATATCATTTCACTTATATTGATTGCATGTGATGTTTATCTTCTATGCATCTTATCTTGCTTTGATTAACGGTAGCATATAAGATGACCTGTCACTAAATTTCAAGATAAAAGTGTTCTCCCTGAGTATGCACCGTTGCCAAAGTTTGTCGTGGCCAGACACCACGTGATGATCGGGTGTGATAAGATCTACGTCCATCTACAATGGGTGCAAGCCAGTTTTGCACACGCAGAATACTCAGGTTAAACTTGACGAGCCTAGCATATGCAGATATGGCCTCGGAACACTGAGACCGAAAGGTCGAGCGTGAATCATATAGTAGATATGATCAACATAGTGATGTTCACAATTGAAAACTACTCCATTTCACGTGATGATTGGTTATAGTTTAGTTGATTTGGATCACGTGATTACTTGGATGATTAGAGGGATGTCTAAGTGGGAGTTCTTAAGTAATATGATTAATTGAACTTTAATTTATCATGAACTTAGTCCTGGTAGTATTTTGCAAATTATGTTGTAGATCAATAGCTCGTGTTGTTGCTTCCCTATGTTTATTTTGAAGGAAATATGCCCTAGAGGCAATAATAAAGTTATTATTTATTTCCTCATATCATGATAAATGTTTATTATTCATGCTAGAATTGTATTAACCTGAAACATGATACATGTGTGAATACATAGACAAACACATAGTCACTAGTATGCCTCTACTTGACTAGCTCATTAATCAAAGATGGTTATGTTTCCTAACCATAGACATGTGTTGTCATTTGATTAAAGGGATCACATCATTAGGAGAATGATGTGATTGACATGACCCATTCTGTTAGCCTAGCACTTGATCGTTTAGTATACTGCTATTGCTTTCTTCATGACTTATACAAAGTTCCTGCAACTATGAGATTGTGCAACTCCCGTTTACCAGAAGAACACTTTGTGTGCTACCAAACGTCACAATGTAACTGGGTGATTATAAAGGTGCTCTACAGGTGTTTCCGAAGGTACATGTTGGGTTGGCATAATTCGAGATTAGGATTTGTCACTCCGATTGTCGGAGAGGTGTCTCTGGGCCCTCTCAGTAATACTCATCACCTAAGCCTTGCAAGCATGTAACTAATGAGTTAGTTATGAGATGACGTATTACGGAACGAGTAAAGAGACTTGCCGGTAACGAGATTGAACTAGGTATTGGATACCGACGATCAAATCTCAGGCAAGTAACATACCGATGACAAAGGGAACAAAGTATGTTGTTATGCGGTTTGACCGATAAAGATCTTCGTAGAATATGTAGGAACCAATATGGGCATCCAGGTCCCACTATTGGTTATTGACCGATAATGGTTTTAGGTCATGTCTACATAGTTCTCGAACCCGTAGGGTCCGCACGCTTAACGTTTCGATGATAGTTTTATTATGAGTTTATAAGTTTTGATGTACCGAAGTTTTTTCGGAGTCCCGGATGTGATCACGGACATGACGAGGAGTCTCGGAATGGTCGAGACATAAATATTGATATATTGGAAGCCTATGTTTGGACATCGGAATGGTTCCGGGTGAAATCGGCATTTTACCGGAGTTCCGGGAGGTTACCGGAACCCCCCGGGGGGTTAATGGGCCTACATGGGCCAAGAGGGAGAAGAGGAAGGAGCAAGGAGGGGGCCGCGCGCCCCTCCCCCTCCTAGTCCGAATAGGACAAGGGAAGGGGGGCGGCGCCCCCCCTTTTCCTTCTCCTCTTCCTCCTCTTTCCCCCTCTCTCCTACTCCAACTTGGAAAAGGGGAGTCCTACTCCCAGTGGGAGTAGGACTCCCCCCTTGGTGCGCCCCCTTAGGCCGGCGGCCTCCTCCCCCCCTGGCTCCTTTATATACGGGGGTGGGGGCACCCCATAGACACACAAGTTGATCTACGGATCGTTCCTTAGCCGTGTGCGGTGCCCCCTTCCACCATATTCCACCTCGGTCATATCGTCGCGGAGTTTAGGCGAAGCCTTGCACCGATAGAACATCATCATCGTCACCACGCCGTCGTGCTGACGGAACTCATCTCCGGAGCTCGGCTGGATCGGAGGCCGGAGATCGTCATCGAGCTGAACGTGTGCTGAACTCGGAGGCTCCGTACGTTCGGTGCTTGGATCGGTCGGATCGTGAAGACGTACGACTACATCAACCGCGTTGTGCTAACGCTTCCGCTTACGGTCTACGAGGGTACGTGGATGAACACTCTCCCCTCTCGTTGCTATGCCATCACCATGATCTTGCGTGTGCATAGGAAATTTTTTGAAATTACTACGTTCCCCAACAGTGGCATCCGAGCCAGGTTTTATGCGTTGATGTTATATGCACGAGTAGAACACAAGTGAGTTGTGGACGATATAAGTCTTACTGCCTACCAGCATGTCATACTTCGCTTCAGCGGTATTGTGAGATGAAGCGGCCCGGACCGACATTACGCGTACGCTTACGCGAGACTGGTTTCACCGTTACGAGCACTCGTGCTTAAAGGTGGCTGGCGGGTGTCTATCTCTCTCACTTTAGTTGAACCGAGTGTGACTATGCCCGGTCCTTGTGAAGGTTAAAACGGAGTCTATTTGACAAACTATCGTTGTGGTTTTGATGCGTAGGTAAGAACGGTTCTTGCTAAGCCCGTAGCAGCCACGTAAAATTTGCAACAACAAAGTAGAGGACGTCTAACTTGTTTTTGCAGGGCATGTTGTGATGTGATATGGTCAAGACGTGATGCTATATTTTATTGTATGAGATGATCATGTTTTGTAACCGAAGTTATCGGCAACTGGCAGGAGCCATATGGTTGTCGCTTTATTGTATGAAATGCAAACGCTCTGTAATTGCTTTACTTTATCACTAAGCGGTAGCGATAGTCGTAGAAGCAATAGATGGCGTAATGACAACGATGCTACGATGGAGATCAAGGTGTCGCGCCGGTGACGATGGTGATCAGGACGGTGCTTCGGAGATGGAGATCACAAGCACAAGATGATGATGGCCATATCATATCACTTATATTGATTGCATGTGATGTTTATCCTTTATGCATCTTATCTTGCTTTGATTGACGGTAGCATTTTAAGATGATCTCTCACTAAAATTGTCAAGTAGTGTTCTCCCTGAGTATGCACCGTTGCCAAAGTTCGTCGTGCCGAGACACCACGTGATGATCGGGTGTGATAAGCTCTACGTCCATCTACAACGGGTGCAAGCCAGTTTTGCACACGCAGAATACTCAGGTTAAACTTGACGAGCCTAGCATATGCAGATATGGCCTCGGAACACGGAGACCGAAAGGTCGAGCGTGAATCATATAGTAGATATGATCAACATAGTGATGTTCACCATTGAAAACTACTCCATCTCACGTGATGATCGGTTATGGTTTAGTTGATTTGGATCACGTGATCACTTAGATGACTAGAGAGATGTCTGTCTAAGTGGGAGTTCTTAAGTAATATGATTAATTGAACTTAAATTTATCATGAACTTAGTACCTGATAGTATCTTGCTTGTCTATGTTTGTTTGTAGATAGATGGCTCGTGCTGTTGTTCCGTTGAATTTTAATGCGTTCCTTGAGAAAGCAAAATTGAAAGATGATGGTAGAAATTACTCGGACTGGGTCCATAACCTGAGGATTATCCTCATTGCTGCACAGAAGATTTACGTCCTGGAAGCACCGCTGGGTGCCAGGCCTGCTGCTGATGCAACTGACGACGTTAAGAACGTCTGGCAGAGCAAAGCTGATGACTACTCTATAGTTCAGTGTGCCATGCTTTACGGCTTAGAACCGGGTCTTCAACGACGTTTTGAACGTCATGGAGCATATGAGATGTTCCAGGAGTTGAAGTTAATATTTCAAGCAAATGCCCGGATTGAGAGATATGAAGTCTCCAATAAGTTCTATAGCTGCAAGATGGAAGAGAATAGTTCTGTCAGTGAACACATACTCAGAATGTCTGGGTATAATAATCACTTGATTCAACTGGGAGTTAATCTTCCTGATGATAGTGTCATTGACAGAATTCTCCAATCACTGCCACCAAGCTACAAGAGCTTTGTGATGAACTATAATATGCAAGGGATGAACAAGACTATTCCCTAGCTCTTCGCGATGCTGAAAGCCGTGGAGGTAGAAATCAAGAAGGAGCATCAAGTGTTGATGGTCCACAAGACCACTAGTTTCAAGAAAAAGGGCAAAGGGAAGAAGAAGGGGAACTTCAAAAAGAACGGCAAGCAAGTTGCTGCTCAAGAGAAGAAACCCAAGTATGGACCTAAGCCTGAAACTGAGTGCTTCTACTGCAAGCAGACTGGTCACTGAAGCGGAACTGCCCCAAGTATTTGGCGGATAAGAAGGATGGCAAAGTGAACAAAGGTATATGTGATATACATGTTATTGATGTGTACCTAACTAGAGCTCGTAGTAGCACCTGGGTATTTGATACTGGTTCTGTTGCTAATATTTGCAACTCGAAACAGGGACTACGGAATAAGCGAGCACTGGCCAAGTACGAGGTGACGATGCGCGTGGGAAATGGTTCCAAAGTCGATGTGATCGCGGTCAGCACGCTACCTCTACATCTACCTTCGGGATTAGTTTTAGACCTGAATAATTGTTATTTGGTGCCTGCGTTGAGCATGAACATTATATCTGGATCTTGTTTGATGCGAGACAGTTATTCATTTAAATCAGAGAATAATGGTTGTTCTATTTATATGAGTAATATCTTTTATGGTCATGCACCCTTGAAGAGTGGTCTATTTTTATTGAATCTCGATAGTAGTGATACACATATTCATAATGTTGAAGCCAAAAGATGCAGAGTTGATAATGATAGTGCAACTTATTTGTGGCACTGCCGTTTAGGTCATATCGGTGTAAAACGCATGAAGAAACTCCATTCTGATGGACTTCTGGAATCACTTGATTATGAATCACTTGGTACTTGCGAACCGTGCCTCATGGGCAAGATGACTAAAACACCGTTCTCCGGAACTATGGAGAGAGCAACAGATTTGTTGGAAATCATACATACAGATGTATGTGGTCCGATGAATATTGAGGCTCATGGCGGATATCGTTATTTTCTCACCTTCACAGATGATTTGAGCAGATATGGGTATATCTACTTAATGAAGCACAAGTCTGAAACATTTGAAAAGTTCAAAGAATTTCAGAGTGAAGTAGAAAATCATCGTAACAAGAAAATAAAGTTTCTACGATCTGATCGTGGAGGAGAATATTTGAGTTACAAGTTTGGTTTACATTTGAAACAATGCGGAATAGTTTCACAACTCACACCACCCGGAACACCACAACGAAATGGTGTGTTCGAACGTCGTAATCGTACTTTACTTGATATGGTGCGATCTATGATGTCTCTTACCGATTTACCGCTATCGTTTTGGGGTTATGCTTTAGAGACGTCCGCATTCACGTTAAATAGGGCACCATCTAAATCCGTTGAAACGACACCTTATGAACTGTGGTTTGGCAAGAAACCAAAGTTGTCGTTTCTTAAAGTTTGGGGCTGCGATGCTTATGTGAAGAAACTTCAACCAGATAAGCTCGAACCCAAATCGTAGAAATGTGTCTTCATAGGATACCCAAAAGAAACTATTGGGTACACCTTCTATCACAGATCCGAAGGCAAGACATTCGTTGCTAAGAATGGATCCTTTCTAGAGAAGGAATTTCTCTCGAAAGAAGTGAGTGGGAGGAAAGTAGAACTTGATGAGATAACTGTATCTACTCCCTTATTGGAAGGTAGTTCATCACGAGAACTGGTTCCTGTGACGACTACACCAATTAATGAGGAAGCTAATGATATTGATCATGAAACTTCAGATCAAGTTTCTGCTGAACCTCGTAGGTCTACCAGAGTAAGATCCGCACCAGAGTGGTACGGTAATCCTATTCTGGAAGTCATGTTACTTGACCATGATGAACCTACGAACTATGAGGAAGCGACGACGAGCCCAGATTCCGCAAAATGGCTAGAGGCCATGAAATCTGAGATGGGATCCATGTATGAAAACAAAGTATGGACTTTGGTTGACTTGCCCGATGATCGGCAAGCCATTGAGAATAAATGGATTTTTAAGAAGAAGACTGACGCTGATGGTAATGTTACTGTCTATAAAGCTCGACTTGTTGCGAAAGGTTTTCGACAAGTTCAAGGGGTTGACTACGATGAGACTTTCTCACCCGTAGCGATGCTTAAGTCTGTCCGAATCATGTTGGCTATTGCTGCATTTCATGATTTTGAAATTTGGCAAATGGATGTCAAGACTGCATTCTTGAATGGATTTCTAGAAGAGGAGTTGTATATGATGCAGCCGGAAGGTTTTGTTGATCCAAAAGGTGCTGACAAAGTGTGCAAGCTCCAGCGTTCCATTTATGGACTGGTGCAAGCATCTCAGAGTTGGAATAAACGCTTTGATAGTGTAATCAAAGCATATGGTTTTATACAGACTTTTGGAGAAGCCTGTATTTACAAGAAAGTGAGTGGGAGCTCTGTAGCATTTCTAGTTTTATATGTTGATGACATATTATTAATTGGAAATGATATAGAATTTCTGGATAGCATAAAGGGATACTTGAATAAAAGTTTTTCAATGAAAGACCTCGGTGAAGCTGCTTACATATTGGGCATCAAGATCTATAGAGATAGATCAAGACGCTTAATAGGACTTTCACAAAGCACATACCTTGACAAAATTTTGAAAAAGTTCAAAATGGATCAGGCAAAGAAAGGATTCTTGCCTGTGCTACAAGGTGTGAAGTTGAGTCAAACTCAATGCCCGACCACAGCAGAAGATAGAGAGAAAATGAAAAATGTTCCCTATGCTTCAGCCATAGGCTCTATCATGTATGCAATGTTGTGTACCAGACCTGACGTATGCTTAGCAATAAGTTCGGCAGGAAGGTACCAAAGTAATCCAGGAGTGGATCACTGGACAGCAGTCAAGAACATCCTGAAATACCTGAAAAAGGACTAAGGATATGTTTCTCGTATATGGAGGTGACAAAGAGCTAGTCGTAAATGGTTACGTCGATGCAATCTTTGACACTGATCCGTACGATTCTAAATCGCAAACCGGATACGTGTTTTTATTAAACGGTGGAGCTGTAAGTTGGTGCAGTTCTAAACAAAGCGTCGTGGCGGGATCTACATGTGAAGCGGAGTACATAGCTGCTTCTGAAGCAACAAATGAAGGAGTCTGGATGAAGGAGTTCATTTCCGATCTAGGTGTCATACCTAGTGCATCGGGACCAATGAAGATCTTCTGTGACAATACTGGTGCAATTGCCCTGGCAAAGGAATCCAGATATCACAAGAGGACCAAACACATCAAGAGACGCTTCAATTCCATTCGAGACCAAGTCCAAGTGGGAGACATAGAGATTTGCAAGATACATACGGATCTGAATGTTGCAGACCCGTTGACTAAGCCTCTCTCACGAGCAAAACATGATTAGCACCAAGACTCCATGGGTGTTAGAATCATTACTATGTAATCTAGATTATTGACTCTAGTGCAAGTGGGAGACTGAAGGAAATATGCCCTAGAGGCAATAATAAAGTTATTATTTATTTCCTCATATCATGATAAATTTTTATTATTCATGCTAGAATTGTATTAACCGGAAACATGATACATGTGTGAATACATAGACAAACACATAGTCACTAGTATGCCTCTACTTGACTAGCTCATTAATCAAAGATGGTTATGTTTCCTAACCATAGACATGTGTTGTCATTTGATTAAAGGGATCACATCATTAGGAGAATGATGTGATTGACATGACCCATTCTGTTAGCCTAGCACTTGATCGTTTAGTATACTGCTATTGCTTTCTTCATGACTTATACAAAGTTCCTGCAACTATGAGATTGTGCAACTCCCGTTTACCAGAAGAACACTTTGTGTGCTACCAAACGTCACAACGTAACTGGGTGATTATAAAGGTGCTCTACAGGTGTTTCCGAAGGTACATGTTGGGTTGGCATAATTCGAGATTAGGATTTGTCACTCCGATTGTCGGAGAGGTGTCTCTGGGCCCTCTCAGTAATACTCATCACCTAAGCCTTGCAAGCATGTAACTAATGAGTTAGTTGTGAGATGACGTATTACGGAACGAGTAAAGAGACTTGCCGGTAACGAGATTGAACTAGGTATTGGATACCGACGATCAAATCTCAGGAAAGTAACATACCGATGACAAAGGGAACAAAGTATGTTGTTATGCGGTTTGACCGATAAAGATCTTCGTAGAATATGTAGGAACCAATATGGGCATCCAGGTCCCGCTATTGGTTATTGACCGATAATGGTTTTAGGTCATGTCTACATAGTTCTCGAACCCGTAGGGTCCGCACGCTTAACGTTTCGATGACAGTTTTATTATGAGTTTATAAGTTTTGATGTACCGAAGTTTGTTAGGAGTCCCGGATGTGATCACGGACATGACGAGGAGTCTCGGAATGGTCGAGACATCAATATTGATATATTGTAAGCCTATGTTTGGACATCGGAATGGTTCCGGGTGAAATCGGCATTTTACCGAGTACCGGGAGGTTACCGGAACCCACCGGGGGGTTAATGGGCCTACATGGGCCAAGAGGGAGAAGAGGAAGGAGCAAGGAGGGGGCCGTGTGCCCCTCCCCCTCCTAGTCCGAATAGGACAAGGGAAGGGGGGCGGCGCCCCCCCTTTTCCTTCTCCTCTTCCTCCTCTTTCCCCCTCTCTCCTACTCCAACTTGGAAAAGGGGAGTCCTACTCCCGGTGGGAGTAGGACTCCCCCCTTGGCGCGTCCCCTTAGGCCGGCGGCCTCCTCCCCCCTGGCTCCTTTATATACGGGGGTGGGGGGCACCCCATAGACACACAAGTTGATCTACGGATCGTTCCTTAGCCGTGTGCGGTGCCCCCTTCCACCATATTCCACCTCGGTCATATCGTCGCGGAGTTTAGGCGAAGCCCTGCGCCGGTAGAACATCATCATCGTCACCATGCCGTCGTGCTGACGAAACTCATCTCCGGAGCTCGGCTGGATCGGAGGCCAGAGATCGTCATCGAGCTGAACGTGTGCTGAACTCGAAGGCTCCGTACGTTCGGTGCTTGGATCGGTCGGATCGTGAAGACATACGACTACATCAACCGCGTTGTGCTAATGCTTCCGCTTACGGTCTACGAGGGTACGTGGACGAACACTCTCCCCTCTCGTTGCTATGCCATCACCATGATATTGCATGTGCGTAGGAATTTTTTTGAAATTACTACGTTCCCCAACATATTTTGATATGTTCCTAGAGAAAACTATGTTGAAAGATGATAGTAGCAATGATGCGGATTGGATCCGTGATTTGAGGATTATCTTCGTTGTTGCATAGAAGAATTATGTCCTTAATGCACCGCTAGGTGACGGACCTATTGCAGGAGCATATGCAGACGTTATGAACGTTTGGCAAAGCTCGGTATGATGACTACTTGATAGTTTAGTGCACCATGCTTTACGGCTTATAACCGGGACTTCAAAAATGTTTTGAAATGTAACGAAGCATATGAGATGTTCCAAGAGATGAAATTGGTATTTCAGACTCATGCCCGTGTCAAGAGGTATGAGACATCTGACAAGTACTTTGCCTAAAAGATGGAGGAGAATTGCTCAACTAGTGTGCATGTGCTCAGAATGTCTGGGTACTACAATTGCTTGAATCAAGTGGGAGTTAATCTTCCAGATAATATAGTGATTGACAGAGTTCTCTAGTCACCATCACCAAGTTACTAGAACTTCGTGATGAACTATAGTATGCAAGGGATGACGAAAACGATTCCCGAGCTCTTCGTGATCGACGAAGGTAGAAATCAAGAAAGAGCATCAAGTGTTGATGAGACCACTATTTTCAAGAAAAGGGCAAAGGGAAAGAAAGGGAAAACTTCAAGTAGAATGGCAAGCAAGTTGTCACTCCCGTGAAGGAGCCCAAAGCTGGACCAAAGCTTAAAACTGAGTGCTTCTACTGCAAAGGAAATGGTCACTAGAAGCGGAAATACCCTGAATTTCTGGTAGATAAGAAGGACGGCAAAGTGAACAAGGGTATATTTGATATACAGGTTATTGATGTGTACGTTACTAGTGTTTATAGTAACCCTGGGTATTTGATACTTGTTCGGTTTCTAAGATTAGTAACTCGAAACAGGAGTTACAGAATAAACAAAGACTAGTTGAGGGTGAAGTGACAATGTGTGTTGGAAGTGGTTCCAGGATTGATATGATCATCATCGCACACTCCCTATATTTTAGAGATTAGTGTTGAACCTAAATAACTCTTATTTGGTTTTGTGTTCAGCATAAATATGACTAGATCATGTTTACTTCAATTCAATTATTCATCTAAGACAGAGAATAAATTGTTATTCTGTTTACATGAATAAAACCTTCTATGGTCATACACCCAATGTTGATGGTTTACTGAATCTTGATCATAGTGATACACATATTCATAACATTGATGCCAAAAGATGCAAAGTTGATAATGATAGTGCAACATATTTGTAGCACAGCCGTTTGGGTCATATCTATGTAAAGCGCACGAAGAAACTCCACATAGATGGACTTTTGGAATCACTTGATTATGAATCATTTGATGCTTGCGAACCGTGCCTTATGGGCAAGATGACTAAAAGTCCGTTCACCCGAACAACGGAACGAGCTACTGACTTATTGGAAATAATACATACCGATGTATGCGATCCAATGAGTGTTGATGCACGTGGCGAGTATCGTTATTTTCTGACCTTCATAGATGATTTGAGCAGATATGAGTATATCTACTTAATGAAGCACAAGTCTGAAACATTTGAAAAGTTCAAAGAATTTCAGAGTGAAGTGGAGAATCATCGTAACAAGAAAATAAAGTTTCTGCAATCTGATCGTAGAGGAGAATATTCGAGTTACGAGTTTGGCCTTCATTTAAAAACAATGTGGAATAGTTTCACAGCTCACGCCACATGGAACACCACAGCGTAATAGTGTGTCTGAACGTCGTAACCGCACTTTACTGGATATGGTGCGATCTATGATGTATCTTACCGATTTACCACTATTGTTTTGGGTTATGCATTAGAGATAGCTGCATTCACTTTAAATAGGGCACCATCAAAATCCGTTGAGACGACGCCTTATGAACTGTGGTTTGGTAAGAAACCAAAGTTGTCATTTCTTAAAGTTTGGGGCTGCGATGCTTATGTGAAAAAGTTTCAACGTAAAAGCTCGAACCCAAATCGGAGAGGTGCATATTCATAGAATACCCAAAGGAAACTGTTGGGTACACCTTCTATCACAGATCCGAAGGCAAGATATTCGTTGCTAAAATGGATCCTTTCTAGAGAAGGAGTTTCTCTCTAAAGAAGTGAGTGGGAGGAATGTAGAGCTTGATAAGGTAATAGTACCTTCTCCCGAATTGGAAAATAGTTCATCAAAGAAATCAGTTCCAGTGATTCCTACACCAATTAGTGAGGAATCTAATGATGATGATCATGAAACTTCAGATCAAGGTACTACACAACCTCGTAGGTCTTCTAGAGTACAGACCGCACCAGAGTGGTATGGTAATCCTATTCTGGAAGTCATGTTACTAGACCATGATGAACCTATGAACTATGAGGAAGCGATGATGAGCCTAGATTCCGCGAAATGGCTTGAAGGCCATGAAATCTGAGATGGGATCCATTTATTAGAACAAAGTGTGGACTTTGGTGGACTTGCCCGATGATCGGCAAGCCATAGAAAATAAATGGATCTTCAAGAGGAAGAAAGACGCTGATAGTAGTGTTACTATCTACAAAGCTCGACTTGTCGCAAAAAGTTTTTCGACAAGTTCAAGGTGTTGAATACGATGAGATTTTCTCACTCGTATCGATGCTTAAGCCTGTCCGAATCATGTTAGAAATTGCCACATTTTATGAAATCTGGCAAATGGATGTCAAAACTGCATTCCTTAATGGATTTATTAAAGAAGAGTTGTATATGATGCAACCAAAAGGTTTTGTCAATCCTAAAGGTGCTAACAAAATGTGCAAGCTCCAGCGATCCATCTATGGACTGGTGCAAGCATCTTGGAATTGGAATACACGCTTTGATGAGTTGATCAAAGCATATGGTTTTATACAGACTTTTGGAGAAGCCTGTATTTACAGGGAAATGAGTGGGAGCACTACAACATTTCTGATAAAATATATGTGAATGACATATTGTTGATCAGAAATAATGTAGAATCTTCTGGAAAGCATAAAGGAGTATTTGAAAGGAGTTTTTCAAAGTAATACCTTGGTGAAGCTGCTTACACATTGAGCATCAAGATCTATAGAGATAGATCAAGACGCTTGATAAGATTTTTCAATGATTACATACCTTGATAAGATTTTGAAGTAGTTCAAAACGGAACAGTCAAAGAAGGAGTTCTTGCCTGTGTTGCAAGGTGTGAAGTTGAGTAACACTCAAAGCCTGACCACGGTAGACAATAGAAAGAGAATAAAAAGTCATTCCCTATGCCTCAGTCATAGGTTCTATAAAGTATGCTATGATGTGTACCAGACCTATTGTATACCTTGCTCGGAGTTTGTCAAGGGAGTACAATGTTGATCTAAGAGTATATCACTGGACAGTGGTCAAGAATATCCTTAGTGAGGACTAAGGAAATATTTCTCGATTATGGAGGTGATAAAAGAGCTCGTCGTAAAGAGTTACATCGATGCAAGCTTTTACACCGATCCAGATGTCTCTCAGTCTCAATCTGGATACATATTAAAAGTGGGAGCAATTAGCTAGAGTAGCTCCGTGCAGAGCATTGTAGACACAGAAAATTTACAAAATACATACGACTCTGAATGTGACAGACCCGTTGACTAAACTTCTCTCACGAGCAAAACATGATCATACCTTAATACTCTTTGGGTGTTAATCACATAGCGATGTGAACTAGATTATTGACTCTAGTAAACCCTTTGGGTGTTGGTCACATGATGATGTGTACTATGGGTGTTAATCATATACAGATATGAATATTGGTGTTAAATCACATGATGATGTGAACTAGATTATTGACTCTAGTGCAAGTGGGAGACTGAAGGAAATATGCCCTAGAGGCAATAATAACGTTATTATTTATTTCCTTATTTCATGATAAATGTTTATTATTCATGCTAGAATTGTATTAACCGGAAACATAATACATGTGTGAATACATAGACAAACATAGTGTCACTAGTATGCCTCTACTTGACTAGCTCATTGATCAAAGATGGTTGAGTTTCCTAACCATGGATATGAGTTATCATTTGATCAGTGGGATCACATCATTAGAAGAATGATGTGATTGACTTGACCCATTTCGTTAGCTTAGCACTTGATCGTTTAGTATGTTGCTATTGCATGACTTATCCATGACTATGAGATTATGTAACTCCCGCTTACCGGAGGAACACTTTGTGTGCTACCAAACGTCACAACATAACTGGGTGATTATAAAGGTGCTCTACAGGTGTCTCCAAAGGTACTTGTTGAGTTGACGTATTTCGAGATTATGATTTTGTCACTCCGATTGTCGGAGAGGTATCTCTAGGCCCTCTCGGTAATGCACATCACTATAAGCCTTGCAAGCAATGTGACTAATGAGTTAGTTGCGGGATGATGCATTACATAACGAGTAAAGAAAATTGCCGGTAACGAGATTGAACTAGGTATTGAGATACCGACGATCGAATCTCGGGCAAGTAACATACCGATGACAAAAGGATTAACGTATGTTGTTATGCGGTTTGACCGATAAAGATCTTCGTAGAATATGTGGGAGCCAATATGAGCATCTAGCTTCCGCTATTGGTTATTGACCAGAGACGTGTCTCGGTCATGTCTACATAGTTCTCGAACCCGTAGGGTCCGCACGATTAAAGTTCGGTGACGATCCGTATTATGAGTTTATGTGTTTTGATGTACCGAAGGTAGTTCGGAGTCCCGGATGAGACCGGGGACATGACGAGGAGTCCCGAAATGGTCGAGACGTAAAGATCGATATATTGGACGACTATATTTGGACTTCGGAAAGGTTCCGAGTGATTCGGGTATTTTTCGGAGTACCAGAGAGTTATAGGAATTCGCCGGGGAGTATATGGGCCTTATTGGGCCATACTGGAATAGGGGAGAGAGGCCAAAAGGAAGGAGGCCCATGCCCCCCTATGGTCCGAATTGGACAAGGGGTGCAGCCCCCTTTTCCTTCTCCCTCTTCCCCTCTTTCCTTCTCTCTCACTCCGGAAAGGAAAGGGGAATCCTACTAGGACTTGGGAGTCCTAGTAGGACTCCCCACACTTGGCGCGCTCTCCTCTAGGGTCGGAGTCTCCCGTCCTCCTTTATATACGGAGGAGGGGGCACCCCATAGACACAACAATTGATCCGTTGGATCTCTTAGCCGTGTGCAGTGTGCCCCTCCACCATAATCCCCCTCGATAATATCGTAGCGGTGTTTAGGCGAAGCCCTGCGTCGGTAGAACATCATCATCGTCACCACGCCGTAGTGCTGACGGAACTCTCCCTCAAAGCTCGGCTGGATCGGAGATCGAGGGACGTCATTGAGCTGAACGTGTGCTGAACTCGGTGGTGCCATGCGTTCGGTACTTGATCGGTCGGATCGTGAAGACATACGAATACATCAACCGCGTTGTGCTAATGCTTCCGCTTTCGGTCTACGAGGGTACATGGACACACTCTCCCCTCTCGTTGCTATGCATCACCATGATCTTGTGTGTGCATAGGAATTTTTTTGAAATTACTACGTTCCCCAACAAGCAAGGCACATATTGTATTGTTGCCATCGAGGATAAAAAGATGGGGTTTATATCATATAGCATGAGTTTATCACTCTACATCATGTCATCTTTCTTAATGTGTTACTTTGTTCTTATGAACTTAATACTCTTGATGCATGCTGGATAGCGGTCGATGTGTGGAGTAATAGTAGTAGATGCAGGCAGGAGTCGGTCTACTTGTCACAGACGTGATGCCTATATACATGATCATGCCTAGATAATCTCATAATTATTCGCTTTTCTATCAATTGCTCGACAGTAATTTGTTAACCCACCGTAATACTTATGCTATCTTGAGAGAAGCCACTAGTGAAACCTATGGCCCCCGGGTCTATCTCTTATCATATAAGCTTTCAATCTACTTTTATTTGCATCTTTACTTTTCCGATCTATATCATAAAATACCAAAAATATATTTATCTTATCATATTATCTCTATCAGATCTATCTTTCGCAAGAGGCCGTGAAGGGATTGACAACCCCTTTATTGCGTTGGTTGCGAGTTCTTGTTTGTTTGTGTAGGTGCATGGGACTTTTGAGGAGCCTCCTACTGGATTGATACCTTGGTTCTCAAAAACTGAGGGAAATACTTATGCTACTATTGCTGCATCACCCTTTCCTCTTCAAGGAAAACCAACGCAAGCTCAAGACGTAGCAAGAAGGATTTTTGGCGCCGTTGCCGGGGAGGTCTTTGCTCAAGTCAAGACATACAAAGTACCCATCACAAACTTATCTCCCTCGCATTTACATTATTTGCCATTTGCCTGTCGTTTTCCTCTCCCCCACTTCACCCTTGCCGTTTTATTCGCCCTCTCTTTCACAATCTCCTCTCTCTTTTGCTTGCCTTTCTGTTTGCTTGTGTGTTGGATTGCTTGTCGCTATGGCGCAAGATAATACCAAATTGTGTGACTTTTCCAATACCAATAATAATGATTTCCTTATTACTCCGATTGCTCCTCTTAATGATGTCGAGTCTTGTGAAATCAATGCTGCTTTGCTGAATGTTGTTATGAAAGATCAATTCTCCGGCCTTCCTAGTGAAGATGCCGCTACCCATCTAAACAACTTTGTTGATTTGTGTGAGATGCAAAAGAAGAAAGATACGGTTAATGATATTGGTAAATTGAAGTTGTTTCCATTTTCAGTTAGAGATCGTGCTAAGGTTTGGTTTTCGTCTTTGCCTAAGAATAGTATTGATTCGTGGAATAAGTGCAAAGATGCTTTTATCTCTAAGTATTTTTTTCCCACTAAGATCATCTCTCTTAGGAACGATATTATGAATTTTAAACAACTTGATCATGAGCATGTTGCCCAATCTTGGGAAAGAATGAAATTGATGATTCGCAATTGCCCTACTCATGGTTTGAAGTTATGGATGATCATACATATTTTTTTATGCCGGATTGAATTTTGCTTCTAGAAATCTTTTAGATTCGGCCGTGGGAGGAACGTTTATGGAAATCACCTTAGGAGAAGCTACTAAACTCCTTGATAATATTATGACTAATTATTCTCAATGGCACACCAAAAGATCTACTAGTAAAAAAGTGCATGTTATAGAAGAAATTAATGTTTTGAGTGGAAAGATGGATGAACTTATGAAATTGTTTTCTACTAAGAGTGCTCCTATTGATCCCAATGATATGCCTTTGTATACTTTGATTAAGAATAATAATGAATCTATGGATGTGAATTTTGTTGGTAGGAATAATTTTGGTAACAATGCTTATAGAGGAAACTTTAATTCTAGACCGTTCCCTAGTAATTCCTCTAATAATTATGGAAATTCCTACAATAATTCTTATGGTAATTTTAATAAGATGCCCTCTGATTTTGAGAATAGTGTTAAAGAATTTATGATCTCTCAAAAGAATTTTAATGCTTTGCTTGAAGAAAAATTGCTTAAAGTTGATGATTTGGCTAGGAACATTGATAGACTTTCGCTTGATGTTGATTCTTTGAAACTTAGATCTACTCCTCCTAAGCACGATATCAATGAGTCTCTCAAAGCTATGAGAATTTCCATTGATGAGTGCAAAGAAAGAACCGCTAGATTGCGTGCTAAGAAAGATTGCTTTGTAAAGGCGTGTTCTTCTAGTTCCCATGAAAATAATGATGAAGATCTAAAAGTTATTGATGTGTCCCCTATTAAATCTTTGTTTTGCAATATGAATCTTAATAATGATGGGACTGGAGATGAGTCAACTTTAGTTAAAAGGCGTCCCAATGATTCGGAGTTTTTAGATCTTAATGCTAAAAGTGGGATTGGAGAGATCAAGACTTTAAATAGCATTGAGCCCACTATCTTGGATTTCAAGGAATTTAATTATGATAATTGTTCTTTAGAAGATTGTATTTCCTTGTTGCAATCCGTTGTAAATTCTCCTCATGCTTATAGTCAAAATAAAGCTTTTACCAAACATATTGTTGATGCCTTGATGCAATCTTATGATGAAAAACTTAATTTGGAAGTTTCTATACATTGAAAACTTTATGATGAGTGGGAACCTACTATAAAGATTAAAATTAAAGATCATGAGTGTTATGCTTTGTGTGATTTGGGTTCTAGTGTTTCCACAATTCCGAAAACTTTATGTGATATTCTAGGTTTCCATGATCTTGATGATTGCTCTTTAAATTTGCACCTTGTGGATTCCACCATTAAAAAGCCTATGGGAAGGATCAATGATGTTCTTATTGTTGCAAATAGGAATTTGGTGCCCGTAGATTTTATCGTTATTGATATAGATTGCAATCTTTCTTGTCCTATTATTCTTGGTAGACCTTTCCTTAGAACGATTGGTGCGATTATTGATATAAAGGAAGGGAATATTAGATTCCAATTTCCATTAAGGAAAGGAATGGATCACTTTACAAGAAAGAAAGTTAAATTACCTTATGAATCTATCATGCGAGCTACTTGTGAATTGAGTGCCAAAGATGGCACTACTTAGATCTATCCTCGCTTTTATGCCTAGCTAGGGGCGTTAAACGATAGCGCTAGTTGGGAGGCAACCCAATTTTATTTTCGTTTCTTGTTTTTGCTTCTGTTTAGTAATAAATTTTGCATCTACCTTCTGTTTAGATGTGTTTTCTTGTGTTAATTAGTGTTTGTGCCAAGTAGAACCTATAGGATAATCTATGGTGGTAGTTAATTTGATTCTGCTGAAAAACAGAAACTTTGAGTGCACGAAAATAATTTTTGTAATTCACAGAAACGTGATTTTGCGCTGATTCGTTTTTCTGTAGATCAATACACAAATTTCCCAGGACTTCCTATTTTTGTAGGATTTTTAGAGTTCCATAAGTATTCGAGAGTTACAGATTGCTACAGACTGTTTTGTTTTTACAGATTCTGTTTTTCGTGTGTTGTTTGCTTATTTTGATTCATCTATGGCTAGTATGTAGGGGTATGAACCATAGAGAAGTTGGAATAAAGTAGGTTTAACACCAATATAAATAAATAATGAGTTCATTACAATACCTTATGTGGTAGTTTTGTGTTGTGAAGTTTTCAAGTTTTGGGTAAAGATTTGATGGACTATGGAATAAGGAGTGGCAAAAGCCGATATTCAAGGATAACCAAAAGCCTAAGCTTGGGTATGCCCCGGAAGGCATCCCCTCTTTCGTCTTCGTCTATCGGTAACTTTACTTGGAGCTATATTTCTATTCGCCACATGATATGTGTTTTGCTTGGAGCGTCTTGTATGATATTAGTCTTTGTTTTTTAGTTTACCACAATCATCCTTGCTTTACACTCCTTTTGTGAGAAACCCACTTGATTGGAATTTATTAGAATACTCTATGTGCTTCACTTATATCTTTTGAGATAGATAGTTTTGCTCTAGTGCTTCACTTATATCTTTTAGAGCACGACAGTGGCTTAATTTTGTAGAAATTGTTGATCTCTCATGCTTCACTTATATTATTTTGAGAGTCTCTTAGAACAGCATGGTATTTGCTATGGTTATAAAATTGGTCCTAGAATGATGGGCATCCAAGTTGGGTATAATAAAAACTATCTTAGGAAGTGAATTGGATGCTATGATCAATTTGATACTTGATAATTGTTTTGAGATATGGAGGTAGTGATATTAGAGTCATGCTAGTTGGGTGATTATGAATTTAAAGAATGCTTGTGTTGAAGTTGGCAAGTCCCGTAGCATGCACGTATGGTAAAAGTTGTGTAACAAATTTATTGCATGAGGTGCTATTTTGATTGCCTTCCCTTGCGTAGAGGTCGGGGGCGTGCGATGGTTAACTCCTACCAACCTCCCCCCTAGGAGCATGTGTGGTAGTACTTTGCTTCAAGGGCTAATAGAACTTTTGCAATAAGTATATGATTTCTTTATGACTAATGTTGAGTCCATGGATTATACGCACTTTTACCTTTCCATCATTGCTAGCCTCTTCGGTACCGTGCATTGCCCTTTCTCACCTTGAGGGTTGGTGCAAACTTCGCCGGTGCATCCAAACCCCGTGATACGATACGCTCTATCACACATAAACCTCCTTATATCTTCCTCAACACAGCCACCATACCTACCTATCATGGCATTTCCATAGCCATTCCGAGATATATTGCCATGCAACTTTCCACCGTTCTGTTCCGTTTTTCATGACACGCATCATCATTGTCATATTGCCTTGCATGATCATGTAGTTGTCATCATATTTGTGGCAAAGCCACCATGCATAAATTTTCATACATGTCACTCTTGGTTCATTGCCCATCCCGGTACACCGCCGGAGGCATTAATATAGAGTCATATCTTGTTCTAGTTTTGAGTTATAATTCATGAGTTGTAAATAAATAGAGGTGTGATGATCATCATTATTAGAGCATTGTCCCAAAATAATAAAAAAAGAAAGGCCAAAGAAAAAAAAAGGCCAAAGCAAAAAAGAAAGGCAAAAAAAAGGCCAAAGAAAAAAAAAAGAAAAAAAAGAAAAAAAGAAAGTAAAAAAGAAAAATAAAATAAAAAGGGGGCAATGTTACTATCCTTTTCCACACTTGTGCTTCAAAGTAGCACCATGTTCTTCATATAGAGAGTCTCATATGTTGTCACTTTTATATACTAGTGGGAATTTTTCATTATAGAACTTGGCTTGTATATTCCTACGATGGGCTTCCTCAAAAGCCCTAGGTCTTCGTGAGCAAGCAAGTTGGATGAAAACCCACTTAGTTTCTTTTGTTGAGCTTTCATACATTTATAGCTCTAGTGCATCCGTTGCATGGCAATCTCTACTCCTCATGTTGACATCAATTGATGGGCATCTCCATAGCCCGTTGATTAGCATCGTCAATGTGAGACTTTCTCTTTTTTTTATCTTCTCCACACAACCTCCATCATCATATTATATTCCACCCATAGTGCTATATCCATGGCTCACGCTCATGTATTGCGTGAGAGTTGAAAAAGGCTGAAGCGCGTTAAAAAGTATGAACCAATTGCTTGGCTGAAACTGGGGTTGTTCTTGATGGGAGTATTTTGTGTGATGAAAATGAAACATAGCCTAACTATATGATTTTGTAGGGATGAACTTTCTTTAGAGATGTTATTTTGAGAAGACATGATTGCCTTGATTAGTATGCTTGAAGTATTACTATTTCTTATGTCAATATAAACTTTTATTTTGAATCATTTGGATCTGAACATTCATGCCACAATAAATAAAATTACATTGAGAATTATGCTAGGTAGCATTCCACATCAAAAATTCTGTTTTTATCATTTACCTACTCGAGGACGAGTAGGAATTAAGCTTGGGGATGTGATAACCCACAAGTGTAGGGGATCGCAACAGCTTTCGAGGGTAGAGTATTCAACCCAAATTTTTTGATTCGACACAAGGGGAGCCAAAGAATATTCTTAAGTATTAGAAGTTGAGTTGTCAATTCAACCACACCTGGATAACTTAGTATCTGCAGCTAAGTATTTAGTAGCAAAGTAGTATGATAGTAAAGGTAACAGTGGCAAAAGTAAAGATAGTAGTTTTGTAGTAATTGTAACAATAGCAACGAAAAAGTAAATAAGCGAAGCACAAGATGTGAAAAGCTCGTAGGCATTGGATCAGTGATGGATAATTATGTCGGATGCGATTCCTCGTGTAATAGCTATAACATAGGGTGACACAGAACTAGCTCCAGTTCATCAATGTAATGTAGGCATGTATTCCGAATATAGTCATACATGCTTATGGAAAAGAACTTGCATGACATCGTTTGTCCTACCCTCCCGTGGCAGTGGGGTCCTAGCAGAAACTAAGGGATATTAAGGCCTCCTTTTAATAGAGAATCAGAACAAACCATTAGCACATAGTGAATACATGAACTCCTCGAACTATGGTCATCACCGAGAAGTATCAAGATTATTGTCACTTCAGGGTTGTCGGATCATAACACATAATAGGTGACTATAGACTTGCAAGATAGGATCAAGAAGACACATATATTCATGAAAGCATAATAGGTTCAGATCTGAAATCATGGCACTCGGGCCCTAGTGACAAGCATTAAGCATAGCAAAGTCATAGCAACATCAATCTTAGAACATAGTGGATACTAGGGATCAAACCCTAACAAAACTAACTTGATTACATGGTAAATCTCATCCAACCCATCACCGTCCAGCAAGCCTACGATGGAATTACTCACACACGGCGGTGAGCATCATGAAATTGGTGATGGAGGATGGTTGATGATGATGACAACGACGAATCCCCCTCTCCGGAGCCCCGAACGGACTCCAAATCAGCCCTCCCGAGAGAGATTAGGGCTTGGCGGCGGCTCCGTGACGTAAAACGCGATGAAACTTTCTCCCTGATTTTTTTCTCCCCGAACGTGAATATATGGAGTTGGAGTTGATGTAGGTGGAGGTCCAGGGGGGCCACGAGATAGGGGGGCGCCTCCCTATCTCGTGGACAAGCCCTGGGCCCCCTGGTGTATTTCTTTCGCCCAGAAATTCTTATTAATTCCAAAAAGTGCCTCCATGGATTTTCAGGACATTCCGAGAACTTTTCTTTTCTACACAAAAAACAACATCATGGCAGTTCTACTGAAAACAACGTCAGTCCGGGTTAGTTTCATTCAAATCATGCAAGTTAGAGTCCAAAACAAGGGCAAAAGTGTTGGAGACGTATCAACCCCCAAGATTAAACCTTTGCTTGTCCACAAGCAATTCAGTTGATAAACTGAAAGTGATAAAGAAAAACTTTTACAAACTCTATTTGCTATTGTAGTTGTAAACATGTAAAGCCAGCATTCAAGTTTCAGCAAATATTATGAACTAACCATACTCACAATAACACTTAGGTCTCACAATTACTCATATCAATGGCATAATCAGCTAGCGAGCGATAATAATAAAACTCGGATAACAACACTTTCTCAAAACAACCATAATATGATATAACAAAATGGTATCTCGCTAGCCCTTTCTGAGACCGCAAAACATAAATGCAGAGCACCTTTAAAGATCAAGGACTGACTAAACATTGTAATTCATAGTAAAAGAGATCCAGTCAAGTCATACCCAATATAAATCAATAATAATGAATGCAAATGACAGTGTGCTCTCCAGCGGGTGCTTTTTAATAAGAAGGTGATGACTCAACATAAAAGTAAATAGATAGGCCCTTCGCAGAGGGAAGTAGGGATTTGCAAATGTGCCAGAGCTCGATTTTAAAATAGAGATGAATAACATTTTGAGTGGCATACTTTCACTGTCAACGCAACAACTATGAGATGGCGATATCTTCCATACTACATGCATTATAGGCAGTTCCCAAACAGAATGGTAAAAGTTTATACTCCCCCACCACCAACAAGCATCAATCCATGGCTTGCTCGGAACAATGAGTGCCTCCAACTAACAACAGCCCTAGGGGAGTTTTATTTAATTATATTGATTTGCTTTGATCTTTTTGGATCATGGGACTAGGCATCCCGGTTACCAGCCCTTTCTCAGGAATGAGGAGCGGAGTCCACTCCTCTTGAGAATAACCCACCTAGCATGGAAGATATGGGCAGCCCTAGTTGAAACATGAGCTGCTCGAGCATACAAAACAGAATTTCATTTGAAGGTTTAGAGTTTGGCACATACAAATTTACTTGGAACGACAGGTAGATACCGCATATAGGAAGGTATGGTGGACTCATATGGAATAACTTTGGGGTTTATGGAGTTTGGATGCACAAGCAGTATTCCCGCTTAGTACAGGTGAAGGCTAGCAAAAGACTGGGAAGCGACCAACTGAGAGAGCGACAACAGTCATGAACATGCATTAAAATTAATTCACACCGAGTACAAGCATGAGTAGGATATAATCTACCATGAACATAAATATCATGAAGGCTATGTTGATTTGTTTCAACTACATGCGTGAACATGTGCCAAGTCGAGTCACTCAATTCATTCAAAGGAGGATACCATCCCATCATACCACATCATAATCATTTTAATATCATGTAGGCACGCAAGGTAAAACCATTATAGCTCATAGCTAATCAAGCATGGCACAAGCAACTATAATCTATAAATGTCATCGCAAATATGTTTACTTCATAATAAGCTGAATCAGGAACGATGAACTCATCATATTTACAAAAACAAGAGAGGTCGAGTTCATACCAGCTTTTCTCATCTCAATCAGTCCATCATATATCATCATTATTGCCTTTCACTTGCACGACCGAACGATGTGTATAATAATAATAGTGTACGTGCATTGGACTAAGCTAGAATCTGCAAGCATCCAACTCAAGGGAGAAGACAAGGTAATATGGGCTCTAAGTTAAATAAACAATCATGCATATGAGAGCCACTAAACATTTTCAATATGGTCTTCTACTCTCGACCCCCAAAGGAAAGAAAAGAAAATAAAACTATTTACACGGGAAAGCTCCCAACAAGTAAAAGAAGAACGAGAAATCTTTTTGGGTTTTCATTTTAATTTCTACCACAAGCATGGGAATTAAACTTACTAATTTTTTTGGTTTTTCTTAAGGTTTATCAAACACACAAGAAAAAGGCTAGAAAAAAAAAATTAAACTAGCATGGATAATACAATGAAAGAGTATGAGCACCGACGACTAGAATAGTGTGTGAACATGAATGTAAAGTCGGTGAGAAATACGTACTCCCCCAAGCTTAGGCTTTTGGCCTAAGTTGGTCTAAGGCCAAGGGTAGCCTGGATGATATCCGTAGTTGTAACTGGGGTCGTACTGAGATGCAGCAGCGAATGCCTCCTGAGCTGCGGCATGTTGGCGAGCCGCTTCCGCTCTACCCTCGTGTTCCGCTGCTTCCTCCCTGGTAACAACATATCTTCCTTTTGCCTGGTAATCAAAATGGAAAGGAGCAGGAAGAGTAACATGGACAGAGCTATGTCTGTCAAAGATTAGTCGATACTGGAGGAATTGTTCATTCCTCCTAAGAAAATGTTGTTTGACCATAGCGTCATAATCTAAGTAAGCAGGAGGCAACACCATATCCCCCTCTCGTGGGGCTATACCAAGATAATTAGCCACATGGGTCACATAAATTCCTCCAAATAAATCTCCAGCCCTACCATTATTATGCAACCTATGTGCAACTATTGCCCCCAAGTTATAATCTTTATAACCTAACACGACACTCTTGAGGACACAAAGATCAGGGACACACATATGACATGCTTCATCTTTACCGTTAATGCATCTAACAATGAAGAGAGCAAAATGATGTATAGCAGGAAAGTGAATGCTCCCTTGGTAGCTTGTGCTATATCCCTAGATTCTCCCACAGTAATACTAGCAAGAAAGTCTCTAAATTCAGATTTGTGGGGATCATTAACATTGCCCCACTGCGGAAGTTTGCAAGCAGTTACAAAATCCTCTAAGTCCATTGTATACGATTTATCATAAATATCAAACAGGACACTCTGAGAATTACATGAACATTTATATTTAAACCTTCTCACAAATGAATCAATCAATATATAGTACTGGGGACACTTATCTTGTAAGAAGTCCTCAAGATCGGCATTGCGCACATATGCGTCAAATTCCTCCTTAAAGCCTGACTTGACCATAAAATCGTCTGATGGCCACTCACCAACTCACACTTTTGTGTCCCTCGGTAGTTCATCGTCTTGCTCACGCATAGTAAGCCTGGGTCCTTTCTTTATTGAGGAACCACCTTGATACATTCTCCTAGAATATTTCTTTTTCTGAAATATTTCTGAAATTTTAGTAACTTCAAAATAAAAGTGAATAAAACTAAACAAGATTGGTAGAAACTACTCCTACAAGTGCCTAGAACCTATATCATGCATTAGAATTACTTGGGACCTCATAAATTTGACATGCAAGCTCAAGAACAGGGTCACCTATGCAGCAAAAATTTGCAATGAATAAAGTACTAGGACAAAAACTAATTGGACCAATGGAGGAGTCACATACCAAGCAACAATCTCACTAAGCAGTTTTTTGAATGGAGCTTTGAGCAAGGAGATGAAAAATGCAGCAAAATGAGCTGGAACTCGTGCTTGAGCCGGATGGGTTTTTTTGGGAAGAAGATGGAGTGTGTGGGTGCAGGAATAAGTGGAGGGGCCCACCGTGGGCCCACGAGATAGGGGGCACGCCTAGGGGGTGTGGGCGCGCCCTCCACTCTCGTGGCCAGGTGCTTCCCCCTCTGCAGTGTTTTCAGTGCCTAAAATCCTCAAATAATCCATAAAAAAATCTTACTAAATTTGCAGGGCATTTGGAGCACTTTTATTTTCGGGATATTTTTTATTGCATGGATAATTCAGAAAACAGACGGATAATACTATTTTTGCTTTATTTATTCTAAATAACAGAAAGTAAAAATAGGGTACAGAAGGTTTTGCCTTCTAGTTTCATCCATCTCATGATCATCAAAATGAATCCACTAACAAGGTTGATCAAGTCTTGTTAACAAACTCATTCCGAATAACACGGAACCGGAGAAATTTCGAATAACACTAAGTTACCTCAATGGGGATATGAACATCCCCAACAATAAGAATATCATACTTTTTCTTGACAGTAGGAAGAGGAAATTCAAAACCTCCAATAATAATAGTCGGAACTTTTCCAATAGAATTGATGCTATGAACTTGAGATTGTTTCCTCGGAAAGTGTACCGTATGCTCATTACCATTAACATGAGAAGTGACATTGCCTTTGTTGCAATCAATAACAGCCCCTGCAGTATTCAAAAAGGGTCTACCAAGGATAATCGACATACTATCGTTCTCGGGAATATCAAGAATAACAAAGTTCGTTAAGATAGTGATGTTTGCAACCACAACAGGCACATCCTCACAAATACGGTAGGTATAGCAGTTGATTTATCGGCCATTTGCAAAGATATTTCAGTAGGTGTCAACTTATTCATGTCAAGTCTACGATATAAAGATAGAGGCATAACACTAACACCTGCTCCAAGATCACATAAAGCAGTTGTAACATAATTTCTTTTAATGGAGCATGGTATGGTCCATACCCCTGGGTCTCCAAGTTTTTTTGGTATTCCACCCTTAAAAGTCTAATTAGCAAGCATGGTGGAAATTTCATCTTCCGGTATCTTTCTTTTATTTGTAATGATGTCCTTCATATACTTAGCATAGGGATTTTAATTAAAGCATATCAGTTAAGCGCATACGTAAGAAGATAGGTCTAATCATTTCAGCAAGCGCTCAAAATCCTCATCATCCTTTGTCTTGGATGGTTTAGGAGGAAAGCGCATGGGTTTCTAAACCCATGGTTCTCTTTCTCTACCATGCTTCCTAGCAACAAAATCTCTCTTATCATAATGTTGATTCTTTGATTGTGGGTTATCAAGATCAACAGCAGGTTCAATCTCTACATCATTATTTTTGCTAGGTTGAGCATCAACATGAACATTATCACTAGGTTCATGTTCATCACTTGATTGAGTTTCAGCATCAGAAATAGAAATATCATTGGGATTCTCAGGTGTGTCTATGACAGGCTCACTAGAAGCACGCAAAGTCCTATCGTTTTTCTTTTTCTTCTTTTTGAAAGAACTAGGTGCCTCTAAATTATTTCTTTGAGAATCCTGCTCGATTCTCTTAGGGTGGCCTTCAGGATACAAAGGTTCCTGAATCATTCTACCGGTTCTAGTAGCCACTCTAACAGCAAGGTCGGGTTTATTATTTAATTCATCAAGCAAATCATTTTGATCTTTAAGTACTTGCTCAGCTTGAGTAGCAACCATAGAAGCATATTTGCTAATGAGTTTAAGTTCACCTTTAACTCTAGCCATATAATCACTCAAGTGTCCTATCTCGAAAGC
The DNA here is from genome assembly GCA_963921465.1 of Triticum timopheevii. Lineage (NCBI taxonomy): Eukaryota > Viridiplantae > Streptophyta > Magnoliopsida > Poales > Poaceae > Triticum > Triticum timopheevii. The sequence goes on from OY997270.1 coordinate 320,794,612, forward strand.
ATTATTCTTTAATTCTCTACCAATATAAGCATTAAAACTCCCTTGTCTAGCCATAAAGTCATCAAATTCATCTAAGCATGGGCTATGAAATTTAGTAGAGGGAATTTCAACTTTATCATATCTGTAGAGAGAATTTACCTTTAGTACTTGTGTCGGGTTATCAAGACAATGTGGTTCATCGACAGGCAGTATATTAAGACCATGTATTTCTTCAATAGGTGGTAAATTCTTAACATCTTCAGCTTTAATACCTTTTTCTTTCATTGATTTCTTTGCCTCTTGCATATCTCCAGGACTGAGAAATAGAACACCTCTCTTCTTAGGAGTGGGTTTAGGAATAAGCTTAGGAGTTGGCTCAATTGGTTTAGGAATTGGCTCAGGAATTGGCTCAGGAAGAGTCCAATTATTTTCATTAGTCAACATATTATTCAATAGTAATTCGGCTTCGTCGACTGTTCTTTCCCTGAAAACACAACCAACAAAACTATCCAAGTAGTCCTTGGAAGCATCAGTGAGTCCATGATAAAAGATATCAAGTATTTCATTTTTCTTAAGAGGATGATCAGGCAAAGCATTAAGTAATCGGAGAAGCCTCCCCCAAGATTATGGGAGACTCTCTTCTTTGATTTGCACAAAATTATATATTTCCCGCAAGGCAGCTTGTTTCTTATGAGCGGGGAAATATTTAGCAGATAAGTAATAAATCATATCCTGGGGACTACGCACACAACCAGGATCAAGAGAATTAAACCAAGTGTTAGCATCACCCTTTAATGAGAACGGAAATATTTTAAGGATATAATAATAGCAAGACTTCTCAGCATTAGTAAATAGGGTGGCTATATCATTCAACTTGGTAAGATGTGCCACAACAGTTTCAGATTCAAGGCCATAAAAAGGATCAAATTCTACTAAAGTAATAATTTCAAGATCAACAGATAATTCATAATCCTTATCAGTAACACAGATAGGTGAAGTAGCAAAAGCAGGGTCAGGTTTCATTCTAGCATTAAGAGATTGCAGCTTCCATTTAGCTAATAACTTTTTAAGATCATATCTATCTTTGCAAGCAAAAATAGCTCTAGCAGCTTCCTCCTCCATAACATAACCCTCATGAACAACAGGTAATTCATAATCAGGGGGAGAACTTTCATCATCACTATCATCAATAATAGCATCTTCAATAATTTCATTCTCTCTAACCCTAGCAAGTTGTTCATCAAGAAATTCCCCTAATGGCAAAGTAGTATCACGCACAGAAGTAGTTTCATCATAAGTATCATGCATAGCAGAAGTGGCATCATCAATAACATGCGACATATCAGAATTCATAGCAGTAGCAGGTTTAGGTGTCGCAAGCTTACTAATAACAGAAGGAGAATCTAGTGCAAAGCTAGATGGCAGTTCCTTACCTCCCCTCATAGTTGAGGGAAAAATCTTAGTTCTTTCGTCTTTCAAGTTCCTCATAGTGATCAACAGATATAAATCACAAGTGACTCAAAGAATAGAGCTATGCTCCCCGGCAACGGCGCCAGAAATTAGTCTTGATAACCCACAAGTGTAGGGGATCGCAACAGCTTTCGAGGGTAGAGTATTCAACCCAAATTTATTGATTCGACACAAGGGGAGCCAAAGAATATTCTTAAGTATTAGCAGTTGAGTTGTCAATTCAACCACACCTGGATAACTTAGTATCTGCAGCAAAGTATTTAGTAGCAAAGTAGTATGATAGTAAAGGTAACAGTAGCAAAAGTAAAGATAGCATTTTTGTAGTAATTGTAATAGTAGCAACGGAAAAGTAAATAAGCGAAGCACAAGATGTGAAAAGCTCGTAGGCATTGGATCAGTGATGGATAATTATGTCGGATGTGATTCCTCATGTAATGGCTATAACATAGGGTGACACAGAACTAGCTCCAATTCATCAATGTAATGTACACTACTAGGAAAAGGCCTACTAATGGCGCACCTAATTTGGCCATTAATGGCGCATTAGTGGTGTGCCATTAGTGCCACGCCATTAGTATATTTTACTAATGGCGCACCACAGGTGCGCCATTAGTATCTGGTATACTAATGGCGCACCTCTGATGCGCCATTAGTGTATACAGAAGTGCGCCATTAGTATGCCTCCCAGGAGCCATGTATACCCAGGTGCTCTAGCATACTAATGGCGCACAGCAACTAGATGTGCCATTAGTATCCTCGTCATACTAATGGCGCACTGTTTAGTGATGCGCCATTAGTATACTTTGTCATACTAATGGCGCACTGTGATGTGATGCGCCATTAGTATGAATATTAGGTTTTTTTATTTTTTATTTTCTGTTTTTTGCACAGGTTACAAAATGTATAATTGGACAAAATATAGACATCACACATCAACAACAGATTCATCGAATACAATAGAAGATTAGTCTTTGAATACAATTCATCATATTAGTCTCCGAATACAATTCATCATATTAGTCTCCAAATTGAAAAGACCGAACAAAGATAGAACATTATATTACAAGTCTCGAGACCGCGAGTAGCGAGTTTGTCTTCACATTACAAGTCGATATCGATCATCTAAACTAGCATCACATAGAAGAGAGCTGCGGTCATCACGATGAGCATCATCACGATGAAACTCGTCTTCATCCGGTTCCTCCAACGCTCTCTCCCCTCTCCCGCTAGATAGCGGGCGTATCTAGATTCGGCCTCGGCCCTAGTGGTGTACCCTTTGTAACTATTACCGCTGAATCGGTGAACCTGTCTCCGACACTCCTCCCAGTCTTCGTAGACTCCGGGAACCTTACCCTTGTACACGACATACGTCGGCATCGCTATGCACTAGCCAAACGAAACGTTAGTAATTCACAGACAATACATAAGCAATATATAAGTATGCAACAGAACGATCGGAAGAGAAAAGCAAGACACTAATAGCATCTATTACATCTAAGTTGAACGACTCTCGAAACCAAAGAGACATACTACACGTTCATTAAAGTTTAATTACAACATGAGCCAATCGATGTTTCAGAACTAGACACAGCATCACTGCTTTCGACTCGACTCAAGGGACCGTAGCGTGGATGAAGCCGCCGTCTATCGTGGGAGTCATGAAATAACGGTCGTTGTCAGCCTGCATTTGTAGCATTGTGTCGATGTCACTGTTGGACGGTTGATTGTTGAGGTAGAACTGCCCCGAGGTAGGAAGGACATCTTGATGGATGATTTCCGCAAACTCCGACTGGATGCGAAAGAATTCTTGTCGGAGGTCCGCGTCCTGGATTGCCGACACGCTCTTTGCCCAATCTTTGAGTTTACTCGGTAGCAGAAGTTGATGATGGTCCCGTACGATCGCCCGCATGTGATGGATGGCGTAGTAGGCAGCCTTCTGACCGCCAGGCAGCTGCTTGACGCAGCAGAACATCGTATTGTGGGAGAACACGTGCTTGCCGTACTTACAAATAGGCTTGGTGAAGGTGCCTCCAGATTTGGCGTAGCCGGGGAGAACATCATCAAGAACCTTCTTGACATTTGTGTAGTCTATGTTCGACTGACGGTCCGGGTCGAAATACGTGGCCATGGAATATTTGGGGCTTAGGAGGATGAGCGTGCAATGTGTGTCACTGCAGAAAACACGGAATGTTAAAAGAAAAACGATCGAAATCTAAGAATTCATATGTTACGGGCCGGTTGAGGGGAGGACTTACTCGGGAAAGTAAGGCACGAGGAAGTTATCCTTATCTTGGTTTGCCAGAATGACGCCTTCGAGGTAAGAACTCGCGACTTGTCGGTCCCCAGCGCTGCCCAAGATCTTGGCACGCATGTAGAAGGGGTCGACTATCACGATGTCCGGGGTCTTGTCGCGAATGATCCGCATCTCCATACTCAGCGAAAATAGCCGAACGAAGGTGTAGTGCAGCGGATGAAGGTTCAACATAGCATGGATGTCATCAAACCGCAGGACGATCGTACGCCCAATGGAGTTATCCACAAAGCCCTTGCCCTCTGGCACCTTGGCCGCGAAAACCGGGTATGCCACATCCTTCTCTCTGAGATGCCGCTTCTCCAAAGAAAGAACACTGTCATGTAGACTCCGCATAGCACCGGTTGCAGCATTGAGCATATTTGTCGGTAGCATCGCCCTACCCGCCACATGCACCCTCCTCGAGATATCATTAGGTGAAGGTGGCCCGTCCTGAGCACGGATCGTACTCGGTGCCGGCTGGCTCGCACCCTTCTTAGTCTTTCTTTTGCGTGCCTTCTTCTTCTCCTGTAATGGCACCGAGTTCTGCTCACAGACCGCCTTCTTGAGTGTGTTGGGGCTGATAATATTTCGCACCTCGCCTATCTGAGGCTCGGTGAAGTCGGCAGCTGGAGGCGTCTCCTGAGAGCTGAACGCCAGACGGCGCCTGTTGCAACTTGGTTTCTCCGCGGTACCAGCTAGATCGCACACGTCTTTTGTTGGGTTGGGTTCTTGAGAAGGAGGCCCCATGAAGTCGCCATCGTACCCATGATCGGCAAAGTACTGATCGACGTTGCCAAATGTATCGTCGTCGTCGTCATCGTTCTGATCCTGTGCCATATGCATGTTTGGATCCAGTGGCATAGGGATGTCCGGCACCATTGCGGCGGTCTTGCCATGGGGCCGACTTGGCGTCGGCACGACTGGCGGTGTTGTCTTTGGGGTGGTGTCCCCCGCCCCCAAACGAATCTGGCTCTTCGGCCAAAGCAGGGGCTAGCTCAGGCAGGCGCTGAGGGTCATCACGTCATCATCGTCGGCCCCGACGGGTCGAATCGGAGGTAACAACTCGTCGCATCCTTGCAGCACCTGAACCAGTTGAACCCTAAACAAGTTGGGTGGCATCTGGGTACCGTGGAACAAGGGGTTGCCCGGTTGAACGATTTTGCCCTTGGCGACATCGACCAACTCGTTGTTCACGAAGTGGAGGAGAGTGCAGGGAACGTCGGCGGCGCCCTGCGAAAACATGTAGGGCGTCAGGGATGCCCAGTCAAAGGCAAGGAGATGAAGTCCTCGGCCGAGAGAGGCTTAATTAGTTACCGTGATGATGGCGTCAAGCTCGGCTAATGTCGAGGCACTGCCAACGGCGGGCGTGCAGTTGACGAAGGGGCCGCTTGCTGCAGAGGTGCCGGCCGGCGTACACCCGGGTGCATTAAGCTCCCGTGCCGGCGTCGGAGACACCAATGCCGCCTCCGCCGGAGGCACCAATGGCCCCGCCATCGCATTATGCGAGTTGCTGGCCGTGAAGCTAGGAATCGGGGGCGGCCCCTGTTGGCCGCCCGCAATCCACGCACTCAACCCCGAGATCAAGGTAGGCACAATGGCGGTGATCGTCGCTCCGAGTCATTGTTCCACTTGCTCTTGGACAATCTCCAGAATCCGCGCCACCTGTGCCTTGAGTTCTTGAACCTCGCGCGCCTGGCTTTCCGAGCTGGTCTTTTTCTCCTTCCGCACACCAGCGGTATAGTATGACCCCCATTTTGTCGACAAGCCTTTGCCGGCCACACGACCAGCTGACGTCGGCTTACTGAGCTTATCCTTGTTCTTCATTACATTCAACGCCCTATTTAGGGTGGTGTCCCAAGGGTTGCTCTTAGTCGACCCCGCGCTACTGCTTTCAGTCGCCTGCGGAAGGAATGTAAACCATTTAGAAATTTGGCTTCATTAATTAGAATGCAACCATATGGAGCTAATTACGCGGGGGTGTATTCCTTACCAGAACAAGCTCAAGCTTCCTGGTCTTCGGATCCGTGGTAAGCTCCTTTGTTTTCGGGTCCTTCTTGTACCGAGCCCTGACAAAGTTCCTGGTCTGTTTGTCACCATATTTATCGTAGAGGGGCGGTAGGCCTTGCTCGGCACGGTCCGCCTCCTCCTTGTCCCATATAGGCTCCGCCACTCTGTAACCGCCGGGACCGAGTGTGTGTTCCCCTATGTTCAGCTCCCGCATTTGTTTCCCCCACTCACTTGATTGGGAGTTTGCGGTGCTCGAGCAATTGATCTTGAAGTCATTGTAGTCATCTTCGGTGATCGAAGGATTTTTCTCCTTGATCTTCTGATAACTCTCACCTTTCTCGATCATTCTCTTCACATTGCTTTTCCAAGTAGACAGGGCCTTGCTCATCTTCGTGAGGGCAGCATTGTTCACTTTATTCCCTTTGAGGCTTGTGTTTGCAAATTCAGCGGGGAACTTGTATCGTTCGTGCAGCTTCGTGAAGAGGAGGTTGCGCAAATTCCCTCGGTCAGGATGCCTCAGGTTCTCGGTGTTGATCGAGACGGTGCTCCGGAGAATGCACCCGAGCTGAAGCGAGTACCCCTTGACTATTCATTCGGGCGCCGTTGGATTCCTGTTGGAGTCCACTTCAGTAACTTCCTCCTTGAGGGTGAGGAGCACGATCGGGCGCCGGTCCTTCCGTTGCCTCTTCGGTTGGCTGCCATCTGTGCGTGCGCCGCCATCATCAGTGGTGGCATCCTCGGTGGCACCATCAGTGGTGGCATCAGTGGGGTCATCCTCGGAGGTACAATCAGTGGTCTCAGGATCGGTGGGGAAGGCGGCGTCCTCATACAACTGAGGTTGGTCCTCCATCTCCTGGCACAGCTCCCAGAATGCCTTGCCGCCCGAACCCCCGGCCTCATCGTTGTTGGCCATGTTTCTCTCTAAATAGGAACAAAGTTTGGTCAAAAAGTTGGTTATTGTTTAGGGTTTGTCGACACCAAGGCATCCTAAAAGCTAAGCTTTTATCATTGAGGGTTTTTCGACGCCGAGGCACCCTAAAAGCCTAAGATTTCATCATTAGTCACAAGTACCCCAGCCCATGCATTAGTCACAAGTACCCCATATGTCCTATTTTTAGCAAAGTCATGCTAAAATTCACGGAAAATTTCAGCATGACCTTTGCTGAAAATAGGACATATGGAGTACCCGAATTTGCTGGAACGGAAGTTAATCAACATTCCGGCAAACTCAAGGGCCTCTCGGGTGGACAAGGCAAAAAAGGCCTCCATCACAGCATGGAAAATACATTGGCATGTTTTTGCTTATAAAAAAGCTAACAAGTGTAAGTCAAAACAATATACCCCCAAGTGAACCACCACAACATCTAAAAGCTAACAATTGTTTTTGCTTATAAAAAAGACCAATGGCACATAATACATCCAGAAGCACAATTCCTAGTGATTTCCTGCTTGAGGCAATCTGCTTTCAACCGGGGTGCACAATCTTCAACATGAGTCGGACCAAGATAACCGTTATTTTGCTTATCAGTACATGTTTTCTCAAGCCGAAGTTGAGATCGAACATCACATGAAGTGCAGATTCCTTGAAATGGTAATGATAAATATAGTTCCAAAAGATGCAACACATAAGCAGAATTGTATTATGTTTCAATACTTAGCCAGAGTTATAATGCAATATTTCTTTCAGTTTATCAGTGCAAGTATATCATTTCACAAGCTTCAGAGAAGGGCAAGCAGGAGTACACTACTGCACAATTTAACTGAATTTTTTTACTCCAATAATACTGGTACACTTGCTACTGTAATGGAATACCTGATCTTTGATTCAAGTAATAGTGTATGATGAATTTGATTATTCAGACTTAAGTTGCTTCAAGTGATGTCACTAGTTTCAGTTAACTGGAGTACTACAGCAAATGGAGTACCTAATCTGATCCAGTTAAAGTCTCCAAATGGAGTACCAAATGGAGTACTACAGCTCCTGCACCTGCTTCTGTTATGTTTGGCTTGATAAGGAAGATATGTAGGCTTGACATAATTTTTACTAAGTTGCAGCAGTAGCTCATGATGAACTTGGTTTGTAGTGTGCTATATATATGGACTGCCCAATCCAATCCTAGTACTTACTGAAATATACTACTAGCTGCTTATTTGTTAGTCTGTGCTTTGCATTTTGGATTTGCAGTGGAAAATTTAGGCGAATCCCAAATGTTTTGAAAACTGATCACACTCATCACTGACTGACAGACTGTTTGAATAGCAAAATTACAAGTCCGGGTAATACTAGTATCTTATGGGGTGTCTCTGCTAGCTTAACAATTCAATTGGTACAGACAGTTTGCTGATAGAGGACTAGAGAGGAGGAAGAATAGAAGGGGGTGGGGGACTCACCTATGTTTGTTGTAGCCGAGGCTGAAGCACCACCAGTCAGAGCCAAGGCGACATGGCCCTCCTCTCTCGGCATCGTCCTCGTCCTGGTCGCTCGCCGGCGTGCTCTACCTACAGAGCAGAGACGACACGAGGGTCAGCTAGATGGAGACGGGAGGTACAAGAAGGATCCACAGCAGCAGCACCTTCTCCTCCTTGGATGAAAGGGCCGGAACTCACCAGGGTGAGGCGTCGAGGCGTCGAGGCGGTGTCGAGGTGTCGAGGCGGCGTCGGGGCGTCGAGGCGGCATCGGGGCGTCGGGGAGGCGTCGAGGCGGCGGGGCAGCGTCGGGGCGGCGGGGCAGCGGCCTCGGGGCGGCGTCGTGGCGGCGGGGCAGCGGCGTCGGGGCGGCGGCGAGGCGGCGGGGCAGCGGCGTCGGGGAAGGGGATCGAGGGCGAGGGCGAGGGAGAGAGAGGGGATCGAGGGCGAAGGAGAGAGAGGGGATCGAGGGCGAGGGAGAGAGGTGGGCCGCCGGGGAGGACTATGGATGGGGGCGGCACAATACTAATGGCGCACCACCCCTCGGTGCGCCATAAGTACATCCACACTAATGGCGCACCTCACCCTGGTGCGCCATTAGTAAAAAAAAATTCTGCTCGAGCCAACAGGTTATATTCCACCTGACCTGATCCACATCAAGCTCCCTCTACTAGCTCGACTGGTCAGCAGCCAGTTCTCACACCAGGAGGTCCTGGGTTCGATTCACAGGCTCCACAATTTTTTTAATTTAAAATGATGTTTGATACTTATTTGTGTTTAAATATGTTTAAACTTGTTTAAATCATAACAGTAATATTTTTTTATAAGACAATAATAATTTTTTAAAAAAATATCATCAAACAGTAATGCCGGTGGAGCGGGGGAGGGTGCGGGGGGTGCGGGGGGTCGGCGGCGGCGGTTGAGTAGGGGAGGGGTGCGAGGGGTCGGCGGCGACGGTTGAGTAGGGGAGGGGTGCGAGGGGTCGGCGGCGGCGGTTGAGTAGGGGAGGGGTGCGGGGGGTCGGCGGCGGTGGTTGAGTAGGGGAGGGGTGCGGGGGGTCGGCGGCAGCGGTTGAGTAGGGGAGGGGTGCGGGGGGTCGGCGGCGGCGGCCGGTGGACCGGGGGGTGCTCGGCGGTGAGGGGGACCGGATCTGGCGAGGTGGGATAGCGATCGAGATGGAGGGGGATCGAGATCGAGTGTCCATGAAATTTGAAAATATTCATGATAGTTCAAAAAGTGCCCATGAAATACAATCGAGAAATGAAGGCTACGATTTAAATACAATCGATCTTAGCTAGCTATCTGTTCACAATCTTCTTGCCCTTCTTTTTCACAAATGGAGTTCTTCTGTGGAACGGACGTCCTTTAGGTAGGGTGGTCCTGCTTCTTCTTGTGGTGTATGCTGCTACTTCATCATCGTCGTCATGTTCGATCCTCGGGTCACCGTACTTGTCGAAGTCTTGCTCATTGGCTACTCCATCCATTCCGATGATCTTCCTTTTGCCTCTCCTCACGACAACACGACTGGGCTTTGACGGGTCGGTAATGAAGAAGCATTGGTCAACTTGGGAAGCCAGTACCCCTGGCTCATTTTTCGCGGTGACGTTTGCGCCCGTGGTCTTGGATTTGGCTTCGGGTATAACCATGGTGGTGAAATACCGGTCTTCTTTTAGGACGCTCTTTGCCCATCTGACATGGAACATCGGGACCTTCTCTCCAGCGTAGCTCAGCTCCCAGATCTACTCGATCCTTCCGTAGTATCTGTCCTTGTCATTACCGGTGTAGGATTCCATCGTTACCCCGGAGTTCTGATAACCATCGCTCTTCATGTCCTTGTCCTCGGTGTAGAATGTGTAGCCGTTGATATCGTACGCCTCATAGGTCATCAGGTTGTGCTCGGCACCCTGTGACAAGGCGAATATGAGTTGTTCTTCCACGGAAGAATCCTCATGTAAAGGGTACGACAGAAGCTTCTGCTTGAACCAACGCGTGAAACATGAGTTGTGCTCTTTGATTATATCTCCGTCCGTCCTCTGTTGGCCTCGGTCATTGTACGTCTTCTTAATAAAGGTTTTGTGCTCTACCACCCAAGGATCGACCACGTCTATGTGTTGTAGCGCGACTAGGTTTGCTCTTTCAAAGTCGGCGAGTCGACCCTCTAAGTTGACATGCATTTCGCGGCGACCCTCACGGTGACCCCATCCAGCGAGCCTGCCGAGGTGCCTGTTGACGGGCAGACCAACGGGGTTCTCGATGCCTAGATAATTCGTGTAGTAGGAGATGCACTCTTCGGTCAGAAAGCCCCTGGCTATACTTCCCTCTGGACATGACATGTTGCGAACGTATCCTTTGATGACACCATTCATCCTTTCGAACGGCATCATGCTGTGCAGGAACGTCGGCCCAAGTTGGATGATATCCTCCACTATATGGACCAGCAGATGCACCATAACGTCGAAGAATGCGGGCGGGAAGTACATCTCAAGCTCGCATAGTATCACCACGATCTCTTCCTGTAGCCTTCTAAGTTGCCTCACGCAAATCGACTTCCGAGTGATGACGTCGAAAAAGTTGCATAGGCCAAATAGCGTTTCACGGACGTGCGCGCCCATGATCCCACGGATTGCAACTGGAAGTATCTGCGTCATCAGCACGTGACAGTCGTGAGACTTCATCCCACTGAACTTCTACTTCGCTGGGTCTAGGTATCTGCTTATCTTCCCAGCGTAACCGTAAGGAAGTTTTACTCCTAGGAGGCAGGTGAAAAACTGCTCGATCTCCTCCTGACTTAGAGTGAAGCACGCGGGAGGGTAGTCATTTCCGGTCTTCTTGGCCTTTTTGCCTTTGCAACGACTTTCTGTGTCCTGCTTCGCCTCATCATCATCATCATCATCATCATCATCATCATCATCATCATCATCATCATCATTAGCGTGAAGCTCCTGCCTGATGCCCATTGATTTCAAGTCTGCCCTTGCTTTCGGCCCATCTTTGGTCCTCTCTGGCATGTTGAGCAGGGTACCAAGCAGACTCTCGCACACGTTCTTTGTGATATGCATGACATCAAGGCTGTGAGGCACGCGGTGGATCTTCCAGTACGGCAAGTCCCAGAAAACAGACCTCGTTTTCCATACCTTCAGCAGCGGCTCTGGCGCCTTTCGCTTCTTTCCCGGCTCTGGCGCCTTTTGCTTCTTTCCTGGCAGTGGGCAGTCTTTCCAATTTTTCAACAGCTTGTCTATTTCCTCGCCGCTCCTCGTACACGGGCGTTTTCGGGGTTCGGTTTCACCATCGAACAGATCCTTGCGTTTCCTCCACGGGTCATCATCGCGAAGCCACCTTCGATGTCCCATGAACACGGTTTTCAAAGACCTGGGATCTCTATCTAGCTGGCGATACGTTGTGTCATCCATGCACCTTACGCATCCAGAAAATCCGTGGACTACCTGCCCCGCGAGATATCCGTAACCGAGATAGTCGTGCACCGTCGTGAGCAGTGCGGCTCTCATAGGGAAATATTCTTTCTCTGCGGCATCCCACGTATTGGCTGGCGTTTTCCACAGCGTGTCAAGCTCCTCTTTCAGCAACCCCAGATACAGATTGATGTTGTTCCCTGGTTGTTTCGGCCCTTCAATTAGCATACTCATGTGAATGTACTTCCTCTTCATGCACAACCAGGGGGGAAGGTTGTACATCCACACAAACACAGGCCAGGTGCTATGTGTGCTTCTCTGGCTGCCAAACGGATTGACTCCATCGGTGCTCGCGCCCAGCACGATGTTCCTTGGATCGTTCCCAAATTCTGGGTATTCGAAGTTCAACGCTTGCCACTGGCTCGCATCCTTAGGGTGACTCAGCATCTTGTCTTTTTATCTATCTCCAGATCATTTGCGTCATCTTCTTGCTTCTTCTCCTCCCTATCCGCGTGCCAACGCAGGAGCTTTGCTACCTTAGGGTCTGCAAAATACCGCTGCAGACGGGGAGTGATCGGAAAGTACCACACCACTTTTCGAGGAGCTTTCTTCCTCTTCTTGTATCGAGTGACGCCGCACACCGGACATATGGTAGACTTCGCGTGCTCATCCTGATAAATGATGCAATTGTTCATGCACACATGGTATTTCACGTGCGGTAAATCCAGAGGACACACGATTTTCTTCGCCTCCTCCAAACTGGTCGGTCACTTGTTCCCCTTGGGAAGACGTTCGTGCCAGAATGACATGTTCTCGTCGAAGCATGCATCGGTCATTTTGTGTTTTACCTTCATCTCCAGAGCCATGAGCGTTACTTTCAGGCGGGTATCCTCGGGCCCGCATCCTTCATACAATGGAGTAACCGCGTCTAACTCAAGTTGATCCATCTTGGCTTTCTCCCGAGCGGCAGCTCTTGCGTTATCCGTCTGCTTGAGAAGCAGCTCTTGAATATGAGGGTCCTGCACCCAGCCCATCGATGGTCCAGCGTCGTCTGCTCCGCCGGCATCATCATCATGTCCTGCATCTTCTACATGATGACTGTGTACAGCATCACCGTCGTGATCATCTCCTGGGGATTCTTCGTCTTCTCGCCCGCCCGAGCCGCGGTGGTTGTCTTGCTGCCCTTCCTCATTTCTTGCGCGGCCCCCATGGACGACTTCATAGTCATCTTCATCACCTTGCCACCGATAGCCATCCATGAAACCACGCAAGAGCAGGTGGTCCCGCACCTGCCCGGAATCCGGGTCCGCAATAAGGCTCTTCAGCTTGCATCTTCGACACAGACATCTTATCTCCGTCTCGTTCTTTTGAAGCATCTCGGCCTTCGCGGACCTCAAAAACCTATTCACGATGCCTTCGGTCATCGTGCGGACCATGGTCGCCTGCGGGGTAGAGCAAAACGATATTTTAGAGTCAAGAAAAAATTTGGCATGACTTTCCCTAAAAATAGGACCAAAAAGAATGCTTAATGCCAAAACTCTCGCCGAAACGGAAATGAATCAACATTCCGGCAAAATATTGGCAACTATCGCATTTCAAATACCGGTACACCTCCAAACACAAACACATATGCAACACCACAAACATATGCAACACCACGAACATACATAGATCTAGCTAGGCCATAAAAAGTGCATGTGCACATTGTTGTAGGGAGAACAACATAAATATAGCTTCCCCCCTTACTTACCTATCAAAACAAGGTAATTTAACCACTTAATTTGAATGAATCTATGGTGGAAATGAGGTGAAAAAGAGAAGGCACCCGAGACAAGGAGGGGGCGGTGGAGAGAATGAAGTGGGGAGAAAGTGAGTGTGGGAGGAGAGGCTGTCCAAAATATCTTGTTGCTGCCCACTTACTAATGGCGCACCAACCACAAATGCGCCATTAGTAATCCAGGTTACTAATGGCGCACCCTCTGGTGGTGCGCCATTAGTAGTTTTGCAAAAAAAAACATACTAATGGCGCACTGTCCCATAGTGCGCCATTACTAGTTTAAACTAGTAATGGCGCACGGTGGAACAGTGCGCCATTAGTAGTTTTGCAAAAAAAAGGAATAAAAAATATAATAAAAAACAACATGAGTGGCGCACTTTCTGACAGGTGCGCCATTACTAGTTACAACTAGTAATGGCGCACTTCGTCTGGATGCGCCATTAGTATGTTTGGACAGGCGCATTAGTTCAAAAAAAATTCAATACTAATGGCGCACCATGGGCCAGGTGCGCCATTAGTAGTTTCAACACTAATGGCGTATCAGAAGGTGGTGCGCCATTAGTATATACTAATGGCGCACCACTTGTCTGGTGCGCCATTAGTGTCAATCCCATCTATAGCCCTTTTTCTAGTAGTGGTAGGCATGTATTCCGAATATAGTCATATGTGCTTATGGAAAAGAACTTGCATGACATCTTTTGTCCTACCCTCCCGTGACAGCAGCGTCCTAGCGGAAACTAAGGGATATTAAGGCCTCCTTTTAATAGAGAACTGGAACAAAGCATTAGCACATAGTGAATACATGAACTCCTCAAACTATGGTCATCACCGAGAAGTATCCTGATTATTGTCACTTCGGGGTTGTCGGATCATTACACATAATAGGTGACTATAGACTTGCAAGATAGGATCAGGAACACACATATATTCATGAAAACATAATAGGTTCAGATCTGAAATCATGGCACTCGGGCCCTAGTGACAAGCATTAAGCATAGCAAAGTCATAGCAACATCAATCTCAGAACATAGTGGATACTAGGGATCAAACCCTAACAAAACTAACTTGATTACATGGTAAATCTCACCCAACCCATGACCATCCAGCAAGCCTACGATGGGATTACTCACGCACGGCGGTGAGCATCATGAAATTGGTGATGGAGGATGGTTGATGATGACGACGGCGACGAATCCCACTCTCCGGAACCCCGAACGGACTCCAGATCAGCCCTCCCGAGAGAGATTAGGGCTTGGCAGCGGCTCCGTATCGTAAAACGCGATGAAACTTTCTCTCTAATTTTTTCCTCCGCGAAACAGAATATATGGAGTTGGAGTTGATGTCGGTGGAGCGTCAGGTGGCCCACGAGACAGGGTGGCGCGCCCAGGGGGGAGGGCGCGCCCCCACCATCGTGGACAGGGTGTGGGCCCCCTAGTCTTGATTCTTTCGCCAGTATTTTTTATATTTTCCAAAACTTATCTCCATGGATTTTCAGGTAATTCCGAGAACTTTTGTTTTCTACACATAAAACAACATCATGGCAGTTCTGCTGAAAACAGTGTCAGTCCGTGTTAGTTTCATTCAAATCATGCAAGTTGAGTCCAAAACAAGGGAAAAAGTGTTTGGAAAAGTAGATACGTTGGAGACGTATCAGGATGCTTGATACGTCTCCAACGTATCTATAATTTTTGATTGTTCCATTTTATTATATTACCCGTTTTGGATGTTTATGGGCTTTACTTTACACTTTTATATCATTTTTGGGACTAACCTACTAACCGGAGGCCCAGCCCGAATTGTTGTTTTTTTTGCCTATTTTAGTGTTTTGAAGAAAAGGAATATCAAACGGAGTCCAAACGGAATGAAACCTTCAGGAGCGATCTTTTTGAAACAAACGTGATCCAAAGGACTTGGAGTGGAAGTCAAGAAACGAGGGAGGCAGCCACGAGGGTGCCCGGCGCGCCCCCTACAGGTGGGCATGCACCCCACCCTCGTGGGCCCCTCGAGCGTCCACCGACCTACTTCTTCCTCCTATATATACCCATGTACCCCAAAAACATCATAGGCGACCACGAAAAACTATTTCCACCGCCGTAACCTTCTGTATCTGCGAGATCCCATCTTGGAGCCTTCGCCGGCGCTCCGCCGGAGGGGGAATCGACCACGGAGGGCTTTTACATCAACACCATAGACTCTCCGATGAGTTGTGAGTAGTTTACCACAGACCTTTGGGTCCATAGTTATTAGCTAGATGGCTTCTTCTCTCTTTTTGAATCTCAATACAAAGTTCTCCTCGATATTCTTGGAGATCTATTCGATGTAACTCTTTTTGTGGTGTGTTTGTCGAGATCCGATGAATTGTGGGTTTATGATCAAGTTTATCTATGAGAAATATTTGAATCTCCTCTGAATTCTTTTATGTGTGATTAAGTTATCTTTGCAAGTCTCTTCGAATTATCAGTTTGGTTTGGCCTACTAGATTGATCTTTCTTGCAATGGGAGAAGTGCTTAGCTTTGAGTTCAATCTTGCGGTGTCCTTTCCCAGTGACAGCAGGGGCTACAAGGCACATATTGTATTTTTTGCCATCGAGGATAAAAAGATGGGGTTTATATCACATTGCATGAGTTTATCCCTCTACATCATGTCATCTTTCTTAATGCGTTACTCTGTTCTTATGAACTTAATACTCTAGATGCATGCTGGACAGCGGTCGATGTGTGGAGTAATAGTAGTAGATGCAAGCAGGAGTCGGTCTACTTGTCACAGACGTGATGCCTATATACATCATCATGCCTAGATAATCTCATAATTATTTGCTTTTCTATCAATTGCTCGACAGTAATTTGTTCACCCACCATAATACTTATGCTATCTTGAGAGAAGCCACTAGTGAAACCTATGGCCACCGGGTCTATTTCTTATCATATAAGCTTTCAATCTACTTTTATTTGCATCTTTACTTTTCCAATCTATATCATAAAATACCAAAAATATATTTATCTTATCATATTATCTCTATCAGATCTCACTTTCGCAAGTGGCCATGAAGGGATTGACAACCCCTTTATTGCGTTGGTTGCGAGTTCTTGTTTGTTTGTGTAGGTGCGTGGGACTTTTGAGGAGCCTCCTACTGGATTGATACCTTGGTTCTCAAAAACTGAGGGAAATACTTACGCTACTATTGCTGCATCACCCTTTCCTCTTCAAGGAAAACCAAAGCAAGCTCAAGACGTAGCAGGGGCCTTTTGTCCCGGTTGGTGCCACCAACCGGTACCAAAAGTCTTGCACGTGTCAGCATTTCAGGGGCTGGGTTTTTTTGAAGGGGGGTTTGGGGGGTTTTATACGGTTAATTTAAGGGTTTCATATATTGTGTTAGCTAGCTAATAGAGAGAAGTGTCCTCTCTTATCTCCGTGCTTGGTCGACGCTACGTATAGAGAGGACTCAACACGCTAGTAAGCAAATGAAGGAAAGTATTAAGTACAGAAGATCGTCATGAACATATATAGGGAGAAGTGATCGACCTCTCCTCTCTTCGAGAGATTGGTCGAACAACAAGTTTTCATATATCTTACCGAAGGTACTGGCTATATATATATATATATATATATATATATATATATATATATATATATATATATATATATATATATATATATACAATGTGTAAGATCTCTTACAATACCCTAACATATGAACTCAACTTCCACATGCATGGTGGTATTCTCCGGCTTTATTGATGACGTGGTCAAGAAAGAATCCAGTCAATTCCTCTTGAATTGCTCGCATGCGATCTTGTGGTAGGAGTTCATTTCGCATCTCCCACATCTAATTTGAATAAGGGGGTCAATACATATATATGAATGAAACTCAACAGAAATGATGGTAATAAAATAAACCTGTGAATATTTTTGCTTACGCACTTCATATTGTCTTTTAGAGTAGCCCCGCCTATTCTTGGCCGTCGCGTTGTAGATGAACTCACAAACGTATTATCCACAGTAATTATTCCCGGGTTCTTGCCACAAGCACTTTACGAGAAATAGAGGTCAATCAAACTGATAATGAAGCATTATAAATGGCATTGATGAAAGTAGCTAGAATCAACGGGAGATGCGCGGAACTAGCTAGCTAGTAGTACTTACTTTCAGGAATTTCCATCGCAGATCCCGCGGCAGTCCTAAAATTTGTGCGGTGAATACTTTCCAAGCACCGCGAGACAAAGAAAACAATTGCTTGTTATCATGAAATGAACAAAGTTGCCGATATGGTGCAATAATGATCGATTCAACTTACTTCTCGAGCATTCTAGACATGTCTGCATATTCCTTGCGATCTTTTCGTCTCGAGTCTAAGACGCTTATGTTGGGGAACATAGTAATTTCAAAAAATTTCCTATGCACACGCAAGATCATGGTGATGCATAGCAACAAGAGGGGAGAGTATTGTCCACGTACCCTCGTAGACCGTAAGCGGAAGCATTATGACAACGCGGTTGATGTAGTCGTACGTCTTTACGATCCGACCGATCCAAGAACCGAACATACGGCACCTCCGAGTTCAGCACACGTTCAGCTCAATGACGATCCCCGGACTCCGATCCAGCAAAGTGTCGGGGATGAGTTCCGTCAGCACGACGGCGTGGTGACGATGATGATGTTCTACCGACGTAGGGCTTCGCCTAAGCACCACAACGATATGACCGAGGTGGAATATGGTGGAGGGGGGCACCGCACACAGCTAAGGAACGATCACGTAGATCAACTTGTGTGTCCTAGGGTGCCCCCTGCCCCCGTATATAAAGGAGGGAGGGGGGAGGTGCGGCCGGCCCCCTAGGGGTGCGCCTGGAGGAGTCCTACTCCCACCGGGAGTAGGACTCCCCCCTCTTGCCTTGGTGGAGAAGGAAAGGGGGGAGGGGAAAGAGGAAAGGGGGGCGCCGCCCCCCTTCCTTGTCCTATTCGGACTAGGGGGGGAGGTGGCGCGCGGCCTGCCCTGGCCAGCCCTCGTCTTCTCCCTCATGGCCCACTAAGGCCCATTAACCCCCGGGAGGGTTCCGGTAACCCCCCGGTGTTCCGGTAAAATCCCGATTTCAGCCGGAACCATTCCGATATCCAAATATAGGCTTCCAATATATCAATCTTTATGTCTCGACCATTTCGAGACTCCTCGTCATGTCCTTGATCACTTCCGGGACTCCGAACAATCTTCGGTAAATCAAAACTTATAAACTCATAATAAAACTATCATCGTAACGTTAAGCGTGCGGACCCTACGGGTTTGAGAACTATGTAGACATGACCTAGAACTATTCTCGGTCAATAAACAATAGCGGAACCTGGATGCTCATATTGGCTCCTACATATTCTACGAAGATCTTTATCGGTCAAACCGCATAACAACATACGTTGTTTCCTTTGTCATCGGTATGTTTACTTGCCCGAGATTCGATCGTCGGTATCCAATACCCAGTTCAATCTCGTTACGGCAAGTCTCTTTACTCGTTACGTAATGCATCATTCTGTAACTAACTCGTTAGCTACATTGCTTGCAAGGCTTATAGTGATGTGCATTACCGAGAGGGCCCAGAGATACCTCTCCGACAATCGGAGTGACAAAACCTAATCTCGAAATACGCCAACCCAACATGTAACTTTGGAGACACCTGTAGAGCTGACTTATAATCACCCAGTTACTTGTGACGTTTGGTAGCACACAAAGTGTTCCTCCGATAAACGGGAGTTGCATAATCTCATAGTTACAGGAACATGTATAAGTCATGAAGAAAGCAATAGCAACATACTAAATGATCAAGTGCTAAGCTAACGGAATGGGTCATGTCAATCACATCATTCTCCTAATGATGTGATCCCATTAATCAAATGACAACACATGTCTATGGTTAGGAAACTTAACCATCTTTGATTAATGAGCTTGTCAAGTAGAGGCATACTAGTGACGTTATGTTTGTCTATGTATTCACACATGTATCATGTTTCCGGTTAATACAATTCCAGCATGAATAATAAACATTTATCATGATATGAGGAAATAAATAATAACTTTATTTTGGCTCTAGGGCATATTTCCTTCAGTCTCCCACTTGCACTAGAGTCTATAATCTAGATTACACAATAATGATTCTAACACCCATGGAGTATTGGTGCTGATCATGTTTTGCTTGTGGAACAGGCTTAGTCAATGGGAGTG
Organism: Triticum timopheevii; assembly: GCA_963921465.1. Lineage (NCBI taxonomy): Eukaryota > Viridiplantae > Streptophyta > Magnoliopsida > Poales > Poaceae > Triticum > Triticum timopheevii. The sequence continues at coordinate 320,814,160 of OY997270.1, forward strand.
CAACATTCAGATCCGTACGTATCTTCCAAATCTCTATGTCTCCCACCTGGACTTGGTCCCGGATTGAATTGAAGCGCCTCTTGATGTGCTTGGTCCTCTTGTGAAATCTGGATTCCTTTGCCAAGGCAATTGCACCAGTATTGTCACAGAAGATCTTCATTGGTCCCGATGCACTAGGTATGACACCTAGATCAGAAATCAACTCCTTCATCCAGACTCCTTCATTTGCTGCTTCCGAAGCAGCTATGTACTCCGCTTCACATGTAGATCCCGCCACGACGCTTTGTTTAGAACTGCACCAACTTACAGCTCCATCGTTTAATAAAAACACGTATCCGGTTTGCGATTTAGAATCGTCCGGATCAGTGTCAAAGCTTGCATCGACGTAACCATTTACGACTAGCTCTTTGTCACCTCCATATACGAGAAACATATCCTTAGTCCTTTTCAGGTATTTCAGGATGTTCTTGACCGCTGTCCAGTGATCCACTCCTGGATTACTTTGGTACCTCCCTGCTAAGCTTATTGCTAAGCATACGTCAGGTCTGGTACACATCATTGCATACATGATACAGCCTATGGCTGAAGCATAGGGAACATCTTTCATATTCTCTCTATCTTCTGCTGTGGTCGGGCATTGAGTCTTACTCAACTTCACATCTTGTAATATAGGCAAGAACCCTTTCTTTGCCTGATCCATTTTGAACTTTTTCAAAACTTTATCAAGGTATGTGCTTTGTGAAAGTCGTATTAAGCGTCTTGATCTATCTCTATAAATCTTGATGCCCAATATGTAATCAGCTTCACCGAGGTCTTTCATAGAAAAACTTTTATTCAAGTATCCCTTTATGCTATCCAGAAATTCTATATCATTTCCAATTAATAATATGTCATCTACATATAATATCAGAAATGCTACAGAGCTCCCACTCACTTTATTGTAAATACAGGCTTCTCCAAAAGTCTGTATAAAACCATATGCTTTGATCACACTATCAAAGCATTTATTCCAACTCCGAGATGCTTGCACCAGTCCATAAATGGATCGCTGGAGCTTGCACACTTTGTTAGCACCTTTTGGATCAACAAAACCTTCTGGTTGCATCATATACAACTGTTCTTCTAGAAATCCATTCAAGAATGCAGTTTTGACATCCATTTGCCAAATTTCATAATCATAAAATGCAGCAATTGCTAACATGATTCGGACAGACTTAAGCATCGCTACGGGTGAGAATGTCTCATCGTAGTCAACCCCTTGAACTTGTCGAAAACCTTTCACAACAAGTCGAGCTTTATAGACAGTTACATTACCATCAGCGGTAGTCTTCTTCTTAAAAATCCATTTATTCTCAATGGCTTGCCGATCATCAGGCAAGTCAACCAAAGTCCATACTTTGTTCTCATACATGGATCCCATCTCAGATTTCATGGCCTCTAGCCATTTTGCGGAATCTGGGCTCATCATCGCTTCCTCATAGTTCGTAGGTTCGTCATGGTCAAGTAACATGACCTCCGGAATAGGATTACCGTACCACTCTAGTGCGGATCTTACTCTGCTAGACCTACGAGGTTCAGTAGAAACTTGATCTGAAGTTTCATGATCAATATCATTAGCTTCCTCACTAATTGGTGTAGTTGTCACATGAAGTGGTTCTTGTGATGAACTACTTTCCAATAAGGGAGCAGGTATAGTTACCTCATCAAGTTCTACTTTCCTCCCACTCACTTCTTTCGAGAGAAACTCCTTCTCTAGAAAGGATCCGAATTTACCAACAAAAATCTTGCCCTCAGATCTGTGATAGAAGGTGTACCCAACAGTCTCTTTTGGGTATCCTATGAAAACACATTTCTCCGATTTGGGTTCGAGCTTATCTGGTTGAAGTTTCTTTAAATAAGCATCGCAACCCCAAACTTTAAGACCACAACTTTGGTTTCTTGCCAAACCACAGTTCATGAGGCGTCGTCTCAACGGATTTTGATGGTGCCCTATTTAACGTGAATGCGGACGTCTCTAAAGCATAACCCCAAAACGATAGCGTAAATCAGTAAGAGACATCATAGATCGCACCATATCTAGTAAAGTACGATTACGACGTTCGGACACACCATTTTGTTGTGGTGTTCCGGGTGGCGTGAGTTGCGAAACTATTCCGCATTGTTTCAAATGTAAACCAAACTCGTAACTCAAATATTCTCCTCCACGATCGGATCGTAGAAATTTTATTTTCTTGTTATGATGATTTTCCACTTCACTCTGAAATTCTTTGAACTTTTCAAATGTTTCATACTTGTGTTTCATTAAGTAGATATACCCATATCTGCTCAAATCATCTTTGAAGGTGAGAAAATAACGATACCCGCCGCGAGCCTCAATATTCATTGGACCACAAACATCAGTATGTATGATTTCCAAGAAATCAGTTGCTCGCTCCATAGTTCCGGAGAACGGCGTTTTAGTCATCTTGCCCATGAGGCACGGTTCGCAAGTACCAAGTGATTCATAATCAAGTGATTCCAAAAGTCCATCAGTATGGAGTTTCTTCATGCGCTTTATACCGATATGACCTAAACGGCAGTGCCACAAATAAGTTGCACTATCATTATCAACTCTGCATCTTTTGGCTTCAACACTATGAATATGTGTATCACTACTATCGAGATTCAATAAAAATAGACCACTCTTCAAGGGTGCATGACCATAAAAGATATTACTCATATAAATAGAACAACCATTATTCTCTGATTTAAATGAATAACCGTCTCGCATTAAACAAGATCCAGATATAATGTTCATGCTCAACGCTGGCACCAAATAACAATTATTTAGGTCTAAAACTAATCCCGATGGTAGATGTAGAGGTAGCGTGCCGACCGCGATCACGTCGACTTTGGAACCATTTCCCACACGCATCGTCACCTCGTCCTTAGCCAATCTTTGCTTAATCCGTAGTCCCCGTTTCGATTTGCAAATATTAGCAACAGAACCAATATCAAATACCCAGGTACTACTGCGAGCATTAGTAAGGTACACATCAGTAACATGTATATCACATATACCTTTGTTCACTTTGCCATCCTTCTTATCCGCAAAATACTTGGGGCAGTTCCGCTTCCAGTGTCCAGTCTGCTTGCAGTAGAAGCACTCAGTCTCAGGCTTAGGACCAGACTTGGGTTTCTTCTCTTGAGCAGCAACTTGTTTGCTGTTCTTCTTGAAGTTCCCCTTCTTCTTCCCTTTGCCCTTTTTCTTGAAACTGGTGGTCTTGTTGACCATCAACACTTGATGCTCCTTCTTGATTTCTACCTCCGCGGCTTTTAGCATTGCGAAGAGCTCGGGAATAGTCTTGTCCATCCCTTGCATATTATAGTTCATCACGAAGCTCTTGTAGCTTGGTGGCAGTGATTGAAGAATTCTGTCAATGACACTATCATCAGGAAGATTAACTCCTAGTTGAATCAAGTGATTATTATACCCAGACATTTTGAGTATGTGTTCACTGACAGAACTATTCTCCTCCATCTTGCAGCTATAGAACTTATTGGAGACTTCATATCTCTCAATCCGGGCATTTGCTTAAAATATTAACTTCAACTCCTGGAACATCTCATATGCTCCATGACGTTCAAAACGTCATTGAAGACCCGGTTCTAAGCCGTAAAGCATGGCACACTGAACTATCGAGTAGTCATCAGCTTTGCTCTGCCAGACGTTCTTAACATCATCAGTTGCAGCAGCAGCAGGCCTGGCACCCAGCGGTGCTTCCAGGACGTAATTCTTCTGTGCAACAATGAGGATAATCCTCAGGTTACGGACCCAGTCCGTGTAATTGCTACCATCATCTTTCAACTTTGCTTTCTCAAGGAACGCATTAAAATTCAATGGAACAACAGCATGAGCCATCTATCTACAACAAACATAGACAAGCAAAATACTATCAGGTACTAAGTTCATGATAAATTTAAGTTCAATTAATCATATTACTAAAGAACTCCCACTTAGATAGAGATCCCTCTAATCCACTAAGTGATTACGTGATCCATATCAACTACACCATGTCCGATCGTCACGTGAGATGGAGTAGTTTCAACGGTGAACATCAATATGTTGATCATATCTACTATATGATTCTCGCTCAAACTTCCGGTCTACGTGTTCCGAGGCCATATCTGTTATATGCTAGGCTCGTCAAGTTTAACCTGAGTATTCCGCGTGTGCAACTGTTTTGCACCCGTTGTATTTGAACGTAGAGCCTATCACACCCGATCATCACGTGGTGTCTCAGCACGAAGAACTTTCGCAACGGTGCATACTCAGGGAGAACACTTCTTGATAATTTTAGTGAGAGATCATCTTAAAATGCTACTGTCAATCAAAGCAAGATAAGATGCATAAAGGATAAACATCACATGCAATCAATATAAGTGATATGATATGGCCATCATCATCTTGTGCTTGTGATCTCCATCTTCGAAGCACCGTTATGATCACCATCGTCACCGGCGCGACACCTTGATCTCCATCATAGCATCGTTGTCGTTACGCCATCTATTGCTTCTACGACTATCGCTACCGCTTAGTGATAAATTAAAGCAATTACAGGGCGTTTGCATTTCATACAATAAAGCGACAACCATATGGCTCCTGCCAGTTGCCGATAACTTCGGTTACAAAACATGATCATCTCATACAATAAAATATAGCATCACGTCTTGACCATATCACATCACAACATGCCATGCAAAAACAAGTTAGACGTCCTCTACTTTGTTGTTGCAAATTTTACGTGGCTGCTACGGGCTGAGCAAGAACCGTTCTTACCTACGCATCAAAACCACAACGATAGTTCGTCAAGTTAGTGCTGTTTTAACCTTCGCAAGGACCGGGCGTAGCCACACTCGATTCAGCTAAAGTGAGAGAGACAGACACCCGCCAGTCACCTTTAAGCACGAGTGCTCGTAACGGTGAAACCAGTCTCGCGTAAGCGTACGCGTAATGTCGGTCCGGGCCGCTTCATCTCACAATACCGCTGAGCCAAAGTATGACATGCTGGTAAGCAGTATGACTTGTATCGCCCACAACTCACTTGTGTTCTACTCGTGCATATGACATCTACGCATAAAACCAGGCTCGGATGCCACTGTTGGGGAACGTAGTAATTTCAAAAAATTTCCTATGCACACGCAAGATCATGGTGATGCATAGCAACGAGAGGGGAGAGTATTGTCCACGTACCCTCGTAGACCATAAGCGAAAGCGTTATGACAACGCGGTTGATGTAGTCGTACGTCTTCACGATCCGACCGATCCAAGCACCGAACGTACGGCACCTCTGAGTTCAGCACACGTTCAACTCGATGACGATCCCCGGACTCCGATCCAGCAAAGTGTCGAGGATGAGTTCCGTCAGCACGACGGCGTGGTGACGATGATGATGTTCTACCGACGCAGGGCTTCGCCTAAGCACCGCAACGATATGACCAAGGTGGAATATGGTGGAGGGGGGCACCGCACACGGCTAAGGAACGATCACGTAGATCAACTTGTGTGTCCTAGGGTGCCCCCCTGCCCCCGTATATAAAGGAGGGAGGGGGGAGGTGCGGCCGGCCTCTTAGGGGTGCGCCTGGAGGAGTCCTACTCCCACCGGGAGTAGGACTCCCCCCTCTTGCCTTGGTGGAGAAGGAAAGGGGGGAGGGGAAAGAGGAAAGGGGGCGCCGCCCCCCCTTCCTTGTCCTATTCGGACTAGGGGGAGGGGGCGCGCGGCCTGCCCTGGACGGCCCTCGTCTTCTCCCTCATGGCCCACTAAGGCCCATTAACCCCCGGGAGGGTTCCGGTAACCCCCCGGTGTTCCGGTAAAATCCCGATTTCACCCGGAACCATTCCGATATCCAAATATAGGCTTCCAATATATCAATCTTTATGTCTCGACCATTTCGAGACTCCTCGTCATGTCCGTGATCACATCTAGGACTCCGAACAATCTTCGGTACATCAAAACATATAAACTCACAATAAAACTGTCATCGTAATGTTAAGCTTGGGGACCCTACGGGTTCGAGAACTATGTAGACATGACCTAGAACTATTCTCGGTCAATAACCAATAGCGGAACCTGGATGCTCATATTGGCTCCTACATATTCTACGAAGATCTTTATCGGTCAAACCGCATAACAACATACGTTGTTCCCTTTGTCATTGGTATGTTTACTTGCCCGAGATTCGATCGTCGGTATCCAATACCTAGTTCAATCTCGTTACCGGCAAGTCTCTTTACTCGTTACGTAATGCATCATTCCGTAACTAACTCATTAGCTACATTTCTTGCAAGGCTTATAGTGATGTGCATTACCGAGAGGGCCCAGAGATACCTCTCCGACAATCGGAGTGACAAAACCTAATCTCGAAATACGCCAACCCAACATGTACCTTTGGAGACACCTGTAGAGCTCCTTTATAATCACCCAGTTAAGTTGTGACGTTTGGTAGCACACAAAGTGTTCCTCCGGTAAACGGGAGTTGCATAATCTCATAGTTACAGGAACATGTATAAGTCATGAAGAAAGCAATAGCAACATACTAAACGATCAAGTGCTAAGCTAACGGAATGGGTCATGTCAATCACATCATTCTCCTAATGATGTGATCCCGTTAATCAAATGACAACACATGTCTATGGTTAGGAAACTTAACCATCTTTGATTAATGAGCTAGTCAAGTAGAGGCATACTAGTGACGTTATGTTTGTCTATGTATTCACACATGTATCATGTTTCCGGTTAATACAATTCTAGCATGAATAATAAACATTTATCATGATATGAGGAAATAAATAATAACTTTATTATTGCCTCTAGGGCATATTTCCTTCAGCTTACTAGTCCCTGCTCAAGCTTAATCTCTAGGAGAATATAGTGGAAACTGCACATGCATGCATATAGCTCATCAGTTACATTAATTACTATAATCTCGAGTAATAATTAAGGGAAACCGAGTATGCACAAGACAGTAACACTTACTTGAAGTTGTAAGGAAAGAGTATTGTATCTTTGTTTTGATTTATTACCAACGATCGTAGCAAGTTCTGCTCGGTTTCTTTGGCATGAAATTTAACCATAAATTCATTATGAGATTTGTGTTAACGAACCCAATATCATACATTTCAGCTGTTCTGCATTCGACGATCTTCAATCTGCCTAATATAGTGAGGATAATTATATATACATGCAATGAAAGAGCTGAGCTATATATAGGGACTTAATGACAGAAGTAGTACTTACAGACAGTAGCAAGTGACCGTTAATTTATCGAGGGCCTTTAGATTGAAAAACTGGAAGAACTCCTAAAATGGAACAGATAGCTCGTCAATTCCAACGAGGTCGTGTTGATCCTATTTAACTTTCAGCGTCAAAGTATCAATTTTATTCCTAACAAACTCCGCCTTTCTGCAGGTTTCCATGTACCAATCATGGAATCTTCGCATCATCGTTGTTAGAGTAGTTCCATATTTGATGAGAGGCTTCCCGTACTCGTATTTGAATTTGTCCAGCTCCATTATATCAAAATGTGAATCGTGGTTATCTCCAGGATTGGTACGGGGCAAGACCCCCAGATGATTAGCGACGATATCACTAGACACCTTTAGCGGGGGCACGATTGGTTCGCTTGTTCGCTGAGCTGGGGAATTATTTTCCCAGTTCTTCATTCTTGTAACCTTTTGTCACTTCAAGTACTTCCCGACCGCTTCGCTTATATGTCTTTTCAGTAATGCGCTCATAGTTGGTTTGCGGCAGAGACGGTGGTGGTCGCTGTAGGGCATCCAAAGTGCGCTTTGCTTTCACCGGATCTATCTTCTTCTCCGGAGGTGGATGTCTCTTAGCTCTTTTCGTTGCGAAGTAGTCCCTCACTTGGACTTGACAGATCTCCTCGTTTTCCTTCTCGGTCATCTTAGATGGTAACTTCTCTAGAGTTTTGAGAGATGGACCGAATCTGTATTGCCTCCCGCCTATACTGTTAGACGCCGGAGCAGGCCGAGCGGCTGCAGCTTTCTTCTTTAGTTGCTTACGAGGCGGAGGAGAAGGAATGCGATGAGCTGGAGCAGCCGGAGCAGCGGCGGCTCTCTTCCGCCCGTGCTGACGAGGCGGAGAAGGAGGAGGCTAGCTGGTCGGGCGCGCCGGCGGAGGCAGAGAAGGAGGCGGAGTGCCGCCACGCGCCGAAGAAGGAGGCGGAGTGCCCTAATCACTCGCCGGAGGAGCAGGCGGAGGAGGAGGCGGAGTGCCGCCACACACCGGAGAAGAAGGCGGAGTGCCCTGATCACTCACCGGAGGAGCAGGCAGAGGAGGAGGCGGAGTGCCCTGACTCGCCGGAGAAGGAGGAGGAGGCGGAGGCGTCCAGTTCGGAAGGTTGATGAGCTCCTTCCTCCATAGGCATGGAGTCTTCGAAGCAGAACCCAGCCGAGTCTCCCCTTCACCGGTAGGGTGGTCAAGCACGAGCTCCTCAAATCCCTCCGTTATTTCTTCCACCGTCACCCTAGCATATCCTTCTGAAATTGGACGACAGTGAAAAGCAAGAGAGACTATAGCTAGGAAGGATAAGCAAAGGAATCCAGATTCAATCGATTGTTTGAGCCGGCGGGTTCAGGAGGTCGAACAGAGCCGACAGCCTCCTTGACTTTGTACTTCTCCCATTGCGTCATAAGGTGGCAATGTTGAGACTCCGTGATAGCATCCACGGGGTAGCTAGCAGGAGCCGTGAAGACAGGCTCCAGCTGAAGCTGCTCGGTGGAAGCCACGCTGCTTCTCCACTGAGATGGTGGGGTAGCATCGGGGGTAGCTTCAGCAGGTTGCTTGCTTCGAACTGCATCTCGTTCCTCTATCTTCTGTACCCTTGAGTGCAGCTCGTGCAGTTCGCTCTGCTCCACCTTCCTCCTCCTCTCTTGGCATTTGTAACCGCCTGCATCCGGAAACCCAGCCTTCCACGGAACAGAGCCTGGCGTGCCTCGTGTCCATCCAGAGTGCTCAGGATTCCCGAGGGCCATTGTGAGCTCGTCCTTCTCTTTGTCTAGAACGAACGTCCCTTCCTGCGTTGCGTTAATATAGTGCTGAAGCTTCATGAGGGGTATTTGCAGTTGCTCCCTAATCCAAACGCACCTCCTTGTTACAGGGTCCAAGGTTCTGCCAACCCCGAAGAACCAAGTCCGGCAACGGTCTAGCCAGTTCAATGTCTCTGGTTCGACCCCTTTATCAAGCAGGTCGTTCTCAGCCTTGGCCCACAACGGTTGGGCTTTGAGGTAGCCACCTGACCCCCTGCGATGGTGATGCTCCTTCTTCGCAACATTTTATATTGTTTATGGCTGACATCTTCTTAATCCTCTCCGATGTCTTGTTGGCCACAAATGTGTCCCATTGATCTCTGAGCTTCTCGTACTGGCCGATGAATTCTGGTGTCTTTTCTTTGTCGACAAACTTTGCTTTCAGGTCATTCTTGCACTTCCTGAATAGATCTGCCATCTTCTTGAGAGCAAAGGACTTGATTAATGGCTCTATAAATGGATTTCCCGGATTGTCCTCTTCCGGTAGGGTGAAATTTACCTTCAGCGCTTTCCAAAGATTAGCTTTCTGTCTATCTTTGACAAAAGAAACTTGAAGCTCTTCATCCTTAGGCTGATTCCATAGCTCTATGCTGATCGAGATCATGTCCCTAGCAAGAACCCCGCACTGAGCAGTAAATGCCTCCTTGTTCTGGAGGGGTTCAATCGATTGGCCATCGCACACGATTGCTGTGATCGTGAACCTTTCATCTAATCGCAACTTTTTCTCTGGGCCTCGTCTCTTTATCGAAGTTGTGCTCGATCCGGAGGGCTAGAAATAAGAAGGAAGATGAGAGTTAATATGTGTAGATACCAAAACAATGAATGCATCAATTAGCTATAGTCAGCACAGGCTTAATTAATACATATACCTGGCCGGACTCTGTTCGGTCACCGGAGCCGTCGTCACGGCCTCCTTCTTGCACCGGCATTCGGTCACCGATCACGGTCTCCTTTGTTATTCAAGGACCGTAGCCTGCTTCTTCATCCTCTCCTTCCAGACCAATGCTTTCGTTGAGATATGACATGACATCAGCTCCGGCTGCGATTATGTCCCCCAACACCTGTTTTGCTTCCTCGTCTCGGCCGTGCGCCATAGTTTCTGCAAATATTACAACATGGCAATTATTATACAAACATGACAGATGGATATATTAGTGCCAAACGTAGACCTAGCTATAGCTATTCACAGCAAGGAATTATATTAATTAATGGCCTCGACGCTTCTCTAGGGTTTGGGGTGGCCTCGATGACAACACTCTTTTATCTTGGTAAAGGAGGGGGTATATCGACAACGACGACATACATGCATGGAAAAAATGTTATTGGGAAGGGGGTATATCGACGCCCACCCTCATGTCGAAGTTATCGGCGAGGGGGTATATCGACCCCCCATCATGTTGAATTCCCGAGATAGTTAGGAACTGGAGGGGGACTCCTCCCCACTCATGTCTGAGGAGTTTTTACTCCCTCTCTCCCATGAAACATTCATCGAACAAAATTAATACGAGTTTTAACAAAACACATTCATAGAACAAAAAAAATTGACCAAGTTTTCATATATCATCATCATCTTCATCATCTACTACAAAAACAATTGACATATTCTTTACATATGAACATACAAACATTTGCATATTCGACAATAATATCACCAAAAAAATTCTATGAACATTAAAAATTCTAACTTTTGCATATTTCTAGAACCCTCGAACCCTCGACCCTCGACCCTCGAACCCTCGACCATAGAACCCTCAACCCTCGACCCTAGAACCCTCGAACCCTGGACCCCTTGACCCTCAAAACCTTGACGACCCTTGAACCCTCGACCCCTCGACCCCCTATTCCTCCTCATGTCGAAGTTATCGGGGAGGGGGTATATTGACCCCCCCTCATGTCGAAGTTATCGGGGAGGTGGTATATCGACAACGACATACCCGATAAAAAATAAGAAGAGGAAGAAGAAGAAAAAAAGAGGAGAAGAAGAAAGGAATAGACAGAGGATAAGATCGAAGAAAAAAAGAATAAAAACAAGAGGAGAAGAAGAAAGGAATATAGGTGAAGAAAAAAAATAGAAATTACTCTATTTTTTTCTTCTTATCTTCTATTCCTTTCTTCTTCTCCTCCTTTTCTTTTCTTTTTTTCTATTCTTATTTATTTCTCCTCCTCTTCTCCCTTTTCTTTTCCTTCTTCCTAAACTAAACATAAACTAAATTAATCCTAAAACTAAACAAAACTTCTCCTCCTCCCTTTTTCTTCTTCTTCTTCTTTTTTTCATCCTAAAACTTTATGAACAAAATTACAACAGAAAAAAGATAAAAATTCTATGAACAAAATAAAAATTCTATAAAAAAGACATATTCTTTGCATATGAACATACAAAAATTTGCATATTCAACAAGAATATCACCAAAAAAATCTATGAACAGGAAAAAAATCCTAACTTTTGCATATGAACATACATACATCATCGTCATCATCAGCATCTACTACAATATGAACGGTGCGGTGAGGCTCACAGTTAGGCGAGCGGCGGCTAGGTCGGGGCAGGGCGCTCGGCGTGCGCGACGGCGAGGTCGGGGCAGGGTGCGTCGAGGCTGAGGCAGGGCGACGGCGACGGTGGACGGGGACGGCAGCCTGGCGGCGTCGATGTCGTCGGGGCGGCAACTACGAGATGAGAAGTGAAAATTTTCACAAGTCTTGCTTATATACAGGACACATTGGTACCAGTTCGTGGCACCAACTGGGACCAATGCTCCCCTTTAGTCCCGGTTGGTACCAGCAACCGGGACCGAAGGCCTCTTTTCAGCAGCCCAAAGGGCGGGAAGCAGAGGGCTTGGCACCAATCGGGACTAAGGGGGGTTCGTAGCACCAACCGGGACCAATGCACCCCTTTAGTCCCGGTTGGTGCCACCAACCGGGACCAAAGGCCCTGTGCTGCCCGCATCGCGGCCAAAGTTTAGTCCCACCTCGCTAGTTGAGAGAGCTCGAGCGTGGTTTATAAGCGCTGCTGCGCCAACCCTCTCGAGCTCCTCTCAACTGCAGGCTTTCGGGCCTAATCTGTCTCTATGTGCCTGTGGGCCTACTGGGCCTACTGCGGGCCTGAATTCTAGCCCATTGTTGGATTTCTAGTCGTATTCAGGCCGTGGTGGCCCTTTAGGTGGCACTTTTTATTATTTTTTTTGTTTTCTTTTTCGCTTTATTTATTTTATTTTGTTTCTACTTACAGAAAAATACTTACTAGTTTTTCAGTGATTCTTTTTGCTTTTAGGTAATAAAAATTATGAACTTTCTGTTAGTGCCATTTGTTTTCTAATTATGAATAGTTTAAATTTGAATTTTTGGAAATTTGTGCGAATCACTAGTTTTTGAATAGCATTATTATAAAAATAGATTTTTGAGTGATTCTTTTTCCTGCTATTTAATATTACTGTGTTTTATCATTATATTCAAAAACATATTTTGTTATTTTAGTTTCTAACAAAAAATTCTTGATGATAATTCTTTTTGCTATTATAGTTTCTAACAAAAAATTTCTTTATGAAAATTCTTTTTTCTTTTAATGTTTTGAACATAAAATACTTTGATTATTTTAGTTGCATAAATTTTATATAATTTTAGTTTCAATAGTACTAGGTGTTTTATAAAAGTTTATTTTGATTTTACTTATTTATTAAAGTTTATTTTGTTTCTACTTATTTATTTTCTTTCTTTTTTGCTTTATTTATTTTATTTTGTTTCTACTTACTGTTGCTATTTTTTATTTTATTATAGTTCATTTATTTTACTTTATTGAAGTTTATTTTGTTTATACTTATTTATTTTATTTTGTTTCTACTTTTTTTTTACTTATTTATTTAATTTATGAAAATTCTTTTTGCTTTTAATGTTTTACACATAAAAGGCCTCTCCCCTGGCTGGTTCATTGGTCCCGGTTTGTGGCTTGACTCGGTCCTAAAGACCTCCCTTTGGTCCCGGCTTAGGCCAGCAACCGGGACCAATGGTGGTGGGCCAGGAGCGAGGCCCATTGGTCCCGGTTCGTGCCACCAACTGGGACCAAAGGGGCCAGACGAACAAGGACCAATGGCCCCACGAGGCTCGGCAGGCCCCCTGGCCTCACGAACCGGGACCAATGGGCCCATGGGTCTGTCCCGGTTCGTGACCGAACCGGGACTAATGGGCTAACCAGGCCCGAACATATACCCTGGTTTCTACTAGTGTCATGTAAAAAATACTCATTGATTCAAAAAATGGTCATCGGTTCAAAAAATGTTTGCCAATTCAAAAAAATTATGTCAAGTCAAAGAAATGTTCATCGATTCAAAAAATTTCAGCCGATTGACAAAATTGTTCATAATTTTTGAAAAAATGTCCTCAAAAGTTAATTTTTTTGTTATTTTGTGAATTCAAAATGTATTGTCGAATTAGAAAATGTTCATTATTTCAGATATATGTTTGTCAACTCAAAAAATGTTCGTGATTTCAATAAATGTTTACGAATTTGAAAATATGTTTGCAACACCAAAAGGAAAAAGTTAAAATAAAAGAAAATAAAAAGTAATATATAAAATATAAAAGAAAGAAAAAAGTAGAAGAAAACAAATAAAATAGAAGAAAAGGTCTAGAACCTTCCTAAAAACCGTTATGGGGAAGAACCTGGAATGGACCGACCCGAAGAGGACCACAAACCCTAGGGGTACGCCCTAGGTCCCTACGTAGCGACCTATGCGCGGGATAGGATTGTCGGTGGGAAATGACACCTATGGGATCACGAGGACCCCTTCTGCGGTTGCGGGGCGCAGGATTGTGGGAAGAGCAGGATTAGTAACCAGCACAAGGATCGTTTACCCAGGTTCAGGCCGCGAGGAATGCGTAGAACCCTAGTCCTACTTTGGTGGATGTATTGAGCGTTCTTGAGCTCCTGAACTAGCTACGGTGGTTGTGTGGTTCCAAAGAGCCGAATCCCTCTCAAGTATGCCATGGGCCTCCTTTTATAGTCGAAAGGGGCTACCACAGTGGCACACAGGAGGTGGAAAAGCCTACAGTGCTATGAGCTTATCGCTCGTATTACATGATAAGATGCATTTAATGCGTAGCTTAGGTTTCCTCTTGCTTTATCGAGGCAGAAGCGAGGCCCGTCCCGTCCGTCTCCGCTCCCCCTCGCTTCGACACGCGCCCTGGCCAGTGATGCATGCGGCGCCATGTAGGCAGGCAAGCAGCTAAGGTGGCGTGGTGGTGGAGCTTCCACGAAGATCTGCATGCTACCACGCAGGTGTGTGCTGAGTTGACCTGGAAGCTATATGTTGCCACGTAGGTGCCTGCCCAGCTGGTTGGGCTGGCAGCTGCATGCGAACGACGGTGGAGACTTGGTTGGTGTGGGCCTGGCAGTGGCCCCGCTGACGCCCTTGGCAAGGGTCTTACCGGGTGGCCCGGCAAGGGTCTTGCCGCGGCGCGCTGTCGTCCCCGGCAAGGATCTTGCCGGGGGTCTTGCGGGTTTCCTCGGCAAGGATCTTGTCGAGGATCATTGCCTTCCAATCCTCATCAGATCTCATATATTCTTTGTCTTCACAAAGATCTGCATGCCACCATGGAGGCGCCTCCCGAGCCCTGGCCCAACGTGGTTGATGGTGTTGGAGACCGTGGATTTAAGGGTGGCTCACTCCGCTGGTGTGGGCGAGCCGCCCCGGCAAGGGGCTTGCCGGGGCTGCTGAGGCCCCCCGGCAAGGGTCTTGCTGGGGAAACCTGCTTCGTCCATCTGCTCTCTATGGTCTCGGTCTTTGGCATTGTGCTGATCATCTTGCGGCTTCGACTCCTCCCTTTTGCCCTGCTAAGTGTGGCTTCGACCTGTGGCTCTGACTGCCCGCGCACAAGGGGTACAAAGGAGTGCCCCTACTTTAGTACACCGACAGGAGCCCCCGGGCCTGGTCCACACATAGGCGCAACGCGTTGTTGGGCCAGGCCCAAAACGGTAAGCGGGCAGGCGGGGCGGTTTTTACCGTAGTAACTTTCCATCTGCTGCGCTTCCGCACGACCCGTGTTGGACGCGCGACGTGGGGTTCGCGCGCGCGTGCGTGACCGAAGCACGCTGGCGTCATCTTGCGGTGGATAGTAAAGGGGTGGCTTGCTTGTCCCCTTGAGACCGCAGGGCCACCACTCATTTACTGCCCTTACTTGGGAACCGTCGCTCCACGCGTCCCATTTCGCCCGTCTCTTGCGCCATGTTTGCTGCATGCATGACGCAGAACGAATGACAGGGAGTGGGAAAACATATCTGAATCTGCAGCCCCCGGCAACCCTGACTTGCCATGGGTGGACCCTCGTGTCTTTAGCCCTCGGCAAGCTTGGCTTGTCGGGTTCGGAGTGCCGGCTTGTTCTCTTCCTTCCACTTGGCTTGGCGGAAACATTCATGTACCCTGTGCACCAAAGAGGATAGATAGGAACAAAATGACGCAAGCTCGACCTCTATGCTAGGGGTTAGTCGCCGCTAAGCACTATCAACCCTAACCGAGGGAGGGACTCAATCTAGCATGCATGCTATAACTTAGGGAGCCAGCGCTTTGTTTATTTATGCTCAAGGTCTGTGCCTGGCTTTGTACAAAGGGTTGCATGCCTTGCCGACAAGGCTTGTACAAAAGGTGGCTTGCCGGGAGGCCCGGCAACCGCGCCTTATGGGTAAAACTTGCAAAGATGCTTGATGTTCCAGGAATTGCTCACTGGAATGGCATCTTCAGTCTCTAGGCAGACTGCGCATGGCCTGGTGGCTCGTGTTACCCGATAAGGGCCTTCCCACTTCAGCGTCAACTTGTTGGAATTCTTGGCCGACTGAACGTGCCGAAGAACAAGGTCGCCTTCCTCAAAGCTCTGGGCATGAACCTTGCGGCTATGGTAGTGGCGCAAGGCTTGCTGGTAGCATGCTACTTGCACAGCCATCCAGAGACGATCTTCCTCAAGGAGCGTTGCGTCATCTTGCTGCAATCGCTCTTGCTCAAGCTCATCATAAGCGAGCACTCGAGGTGACCCGTATATGAGTTCCATGGGAAGAACTACTTCTGCCCCGTAGACCAGGGCAAAGGGTGTTTGCCCGGTGGCTCGATTTGGCGTTGTTATGATCGACCAAAGAACTGCCATTAACTCGTCAATCCAGCGCCTTCCACTCTTGCGCAGCCTGTCAAAAGTCTTCGTTCTAAAGCCTCGCAGAACTTCAACATTTTCTCTCTCTGCTTGGCCGTTGTTCCGTGGGTGTGTCACGGAAGCAAAATAGACCTCGCTGCCGAGATCCTCAATGTACTGCATGAAGGCATGGCTTGTGAACTGTGTGCCGTTGTCGGTGATGATCCTATTGGGTACCCCAAAATGGCAAACTAGCCCCTTGAAGAACTTGATGGCTGACTGCGTTGTCACCTTCCTCACTACTTCCACCTCTGGCCACTTTGTGAACTTGTCGATTGCAATGTACAAGTACTCAAAGCCCCCAACGGCATGAGGGAAAGGGCCCAATATGTCAAGCCCCCAGACCGAGAAGGGCCAAGAGAGAGGGATGGTTTGAAGGGCTTGAGCTGGTTGATGAAGCTTCTTTGAATGGAACTGGCACGCTTCACACTTGGTTACTAGTGCCGTCGCATCCTGTACGGCAGTGGGCCAGAAGAAACCTTGCCGGGAAGCCTTGCCAGCAAGGGCCCTCGACCCTATGTGGGAGCCACATATGCCTCCATGTATCTCTGCCAACAGCCCTAGCCCTTCCTCCCGGGAGATGCACTTCAATTTCACCCCATTCGGTCTTTTTTTGTACAAGACGTTGTCAACGAATTGGTACAGTGTAGACCGGCGGGCTACTCTCTCTGCCTCTTCCTACTCCTCGGGAAGCTCTCCTTTTTGGAGGAATCGAACGGTGTGCTGCACCCATGCCGGAGCCCGTGGCTCAACGACAAGGACCAAAGGCATTTCTTTCGCAACGGGAGCGACCGTCTCTACGGCCATGGCCTGAGGCCCTGCCGGAGTCGGTTGCCCTACGGCAGGATCAGCATCGACGGCAACATCTTCGCCGGTGGCTCTAGGGAGCTCAGTGGGGAAGTACTTGCCGGGGCCTAGCTTCCTCCGGTTGTTCTGCCCAGTTGATGGTTCGACGGATGGTTGAGTTAACCGAAGCACAAAAGTACCTAGTTCCACAGGTAGCTTGAGGGTGGCGCGCCTTGACAGGTAGTCGGCGATGTTGTTTTCCGTCCGAGGGACATGCTCTGCTCGTATACCGTCAAAGCGCTCCTCTAGTTTCCTCACTTCATCCATGTAAGCTTCCATCAACGGGCTTTGATAATCTTTGTTGATCTGCCTGACGACGAGCTGCGAATCACCCCTGACGATGAGCTTTTTGACTCCGAGGTCCGCCGCGATCCTGAGACCGGCGAGTAGGCCCTCGTACTCGGCGGTGTTGTTAGTGGACATCTCCCAGGGAAAGTGCATTTGGATGACATACTTGAGGTGCTCTTCGGTGGGTGCGACAAGCAGCACACCAGCACCGGCGCCTTGCAGCGAAAAAGCCCCATCAAAGTACATGATCCAGTTGCGGCTTGTTTCTTTACTGGGGAGAGTAGTCTCCTGTACCTCTTCGTCAGGCGTCGGGGTCCATTCTGCAATGAACTCCGCCAAGACTCTGGTCTGAATCATCGAGGTGCTTTCGAACTTTAAACCGAAACTCGACAGCTCCAGGGTCACCAGCAGGGCGACGCTGCTCATCGCGCACGACCTGAGAAGAGCACGCCGTGGGTGCCGGTGTTGGTGTCTTGGAGGTCGCCGCGCCACCGTCTGGCGGCACGACGACGCCCTTGGAGGGCCCCGTGCCGCCTGCGGGGGGCCCGACTCCGTCTCTGGAGCTCACGACGCGTGGCTCGTCGCCTGGCGTACGAACGACACCGTTCACTAGGCCTGGACTGCCAGGGTGATGTGGATGTTCACAGGCCGCACCATGGGTTCTCTCCGCGACTGGCCCGCTACTGCTCCGCATCGGTACTGGCAGTCCGGTTCCGGACGAACCGATCACCGTGGTCATCTTCTTCTTAGGAGCCATGGCGATGAAGAACTGCTGGGCCAACTACTAGACCAGATTCTCACAATTGTGCCCCTACCTGGAGCGCCAAAGATGTCGGTGGGAAACGACACTTATGGGATCACCAGGATCCCTTCTGCGGTTGCGAGGCGCGGGATTGTGAGAAGAGCAGGATTAGTAACCAGCACAAGGATCGTCTACCCAGGTTCGGGGTGCGAGGAACGCGTAGAACCCTAGTCCTGCTTTAGTGGATGTATTGAGCGTACTTGAGCTCCTGAACTAGCTACGGTGGCTGTGTGGTTCCAAAGAGCCGAATCCCTCTCCAGTACGCCATGGGCATCCTTTTATAGTCGAAAGCGGCTGCCATAGTGGCACACATGAGGTGGAAAAGCCTAAAGTGCTATGAGCTTATCGCTCGTATTACAGGACAAGACGGATTTAATGCGTAGCTTAGGTGTCCTCTTGCTTTATCGGGGACGGGAGCGAGGCCCGTCCCATCCGTCGCTGCTCCCCCTCGCTTCGACACGCGCCCATGCCAGCGATGCATGCGGCGCCATGTAGGCAGGCAAGCAGCTGAGGTGGCGCGGTGGTGGAGCTTCCACGAAGATCTGCATGCCGCCACGCAGGTGAGTGCTAAGTTGGCCTGGAAGCTGCATGTTGACACGCAGGTGCCTGCCCAGCTGGTTGGGCTGGCAGCTGCATGCGAACGTCGGTGGAGACTTGGTTGGTGCGGTATGGGCAGTGGCCCCGCTGACGCCCTTGGCAAGGGTCTTGCCGGGTGGCCCGGCAAGGGTCTTGCCGCGGCGCGCTGTCGTCCCCAGCAAGGATCTTGCCGGGGGTCTTGCGGGTTTCCTCGGCAAGGATCTTGTCGAGGATCGTTACCTTCCAATCCTCATCTGATCTCATATGTTCTTTATCTTCAAAAAGATCTGCATGCCACCATGGAGGGCCTCCCGAGCCCTTGCCCAACGTGGTTGATGGTGTTGGAGACCGTGGGTTCGAGGGTGGCTCACTCTGCTGTTGTGGGTGAGCCGCCCCGGCAAGGGGCTTGCCTGGGCTGCCGAGACCCCCCGGCAAGGGTCTTGCCGGGGAAACCTGCTTCGTCCATCTGCTCTCTGTGGTCTCGGTCATTGGTGTTGTGTTGATCATCTTGCGGCCTGTGGCTCTGACTGCCCACGCACAAGTAAGGGGTACAAAGGAGTGCCCCTACTTTAGTACACCGACAAGGATTCCCCAACTCTGAGCTAGTCGACATATCCCTCGCCCGCCTCTTTTTACATGTGTGAGTGGGCTGGCCCATGTAGGACTCTTTCTACTGGTTTTATGAAGCTTCTAGAAACTTCAAACATGTTTTTCCTTTCTTTATTTTTGCCTTTTTTAGGATTTTTCCTATTGTTTGTTTGCTCTATTTCTGTTTTTATATCTTCATCTTTTCTTTTTTTTTCTTTAATTTAAAATTCATTAAAACTAAAAGTGAGATTATTATTGTGGAGCTAGTTGCATGTCTAACTGCAAACACGCAACTACAGGTGGTGTCATTTCGCTAATGCATGTCTCCAACGCGTCTGTAACTTAGGGAACAAAAGTGTTTTGTCATTAGGGCAGTTAAATATCTCCTACTTGATTTGCAACTGCAATGTCACTTCTGATTATAAATGAATGTCTTCAACGTGACTATAACTTCATGGTAGGACCAAACTGTTTGTTAGGAGGATAGTTGTATATGTTCTACTAGATACGCAATTGCACACTATCGCAGGAATGCGTAGTAGTGGTGGCATCAAAAGCCTAGCAATGACGGGTGAGGCTCTCAAAAGCGCCTGCCACTGGAAACATGGCATTATTGGTGGGCGCTCCTCCTGCCATAGATGACTATAACAGTGGCAGGCATTACAAACAGCCCGCCATCGACCTTGATCTTGTAGTAGTGGCGGGCATTACTATTAATGGCAGGCAAAAATTTGTGCCAGTACTGGCATTTGTTTTGTAGTGGCGGGTATAAATTTATTCTGCACACCATTTTTAGCTATTTATAGTTTTCTTTTTAAAAATAGACCACAAAAAAATGCCACAATACATTGTACAGTATACAATCATCACAATACAAAGAAAATACGCCATAGTGCGCAAAACAGTATGCATTCATCACAATACAAAGAAAATACACTAAAATGACATCAGCCACTACAGAGACGCCTAGACTTGCAGTGGCGGCGGCGTCGATCTGGTGGTCATGGACAACTACGTCGGCAACTGCACTACCACCGGCGACAGAAGGGCCCAACCTCTTCAGCGATTAACTCATGCCGCGCTCACCTTGCATCGATGGTTGTAGTCTAAATTTGCGCCAGTGACTGTCCTTGTTGTTCTGACCCTGTCCATGTCCGATGGCATTCTAAGCCTAACGAAGTGGAGGGTCGGTCTCCAGTGAGGTAGAGTAGGACATGGGACACGACCCGACAAAAGAAACTAGAGTCGGCACCATCTCCCATGGCCTACTCTTTCTCGTCGGAGCCCGTGCCCTGCCTGTCGTTGGTGGATGTGAGGTCGATGATTGATCCATCAAGGTGGAGCCGGCCGCGTCCAACATGACATGATTTCGACACCAAGGGCTGTCGGGCACGATACGAGGCACTGAAGAGTGCGAGTCTGCCCTGCTAGCGTCTGGCACAAGGGCTACCGCGGGCTCCCGTGCCCATTGCCTAGCATGATGGATGCGCCACACCATATTTGTATTAGACGTTAAGCGGGTGTGCATCTCTTTCTCAATGCGCCAACAAAGTGGTCGCGTATCCTCCATGGCGTTCGGATGCCAGACGGACTGCACTGCCTCTGCTGATGCAGAGGCCACTGCTCTCGGGTGGCATCCATGCGCCATTGTGGCGGACGCAATGGATTCCCGCTAGATGGATTTCGACCGCTGTTAGGCGGACTCCTCCGGTAGTGGAGAAGCGCAAGGCAGACGACCATCTCCTCTTGGGGCCGCGTGGGACGATCTCCGGTTCAACGGCTCAAAATGGTAGGAGATCCGCAAATGGGGCTTGTGGGTGGAGGGGAGTGGCCTGGCGAGGAGTAGAGTGGAGTCGATTGCGGCTTGGATTTCGCTCGAAGTGCGGATAGGGTCCAATTTAGATGAGGTTGGGTGGGCCGCAGTCGGCCGGATCCTACCTGGTGGGTGTGTCCGGGCACCTCTGGGCTTCCACATATCCGTTCGAGATATGGGCTAGATATGGGAGTGCGGCCATGTCTAGATGTTTGGGCCGGATTTGATAGGTCCTATTGGGTGGCAATTTTGTGTCCTAGTAATGACCGGGTATCTCGCCCTGACGTTTGTGGCAGATATGAGGCGTCCGGGTGTAGATGCTCTTAATAAACCTGGACATGTGCCTACTACATCCTGCATCTTGCATTTGCATGTGTTTTTTCTGAGTCGCATCCAATATACAATGCTCTTAGAAAGCATTGTTTATTATCTTCCCTGCATCCCAAATTTGCATGCAACTTCGCAAAATCCAACTCACAAGTTTCAAGGAGATGCAAACGCAAAACTACAGGAGCAACGACACACAACATTTACCCGAACGAAATAACATTTTCATGTGTGAGGCTGTGAATAATGGAGCCACCACCAGAAGTTTAATGGGAACAACAATGAAAATAAAATGTTAGCATCATATTTTGTACTGCTATTGCAAGTATGCATCCATTTATAAATATCTCTGGAAATATCTTATTCTCTCCACAAGGCAATGTTTCATCCATATTATTAATAACAGTTTCGCAAAGTCCCCTTTATTCTCTATCCATGACTGACCCCTAACCTTCACATCAATCATAAGTTCACACCCATCCAGGTTCAAGCTCCCAGGGTTCACGGCGGGGTGGCACCGATGCACGAAGTGTTTGCCCTGCATGCATAGTTCGATGTCAAATGAAGGTTTTTCCTTGCAAGCGTAGTTCAGTGTTAAATGAGATAAAACACTCTAGATTTCACAACACTATACATTGAAACTTCATAAACCTCTCATAGATATGAACAAACTTTTTGAAAAAAAACATGACTACTTTCTCCATCTGTATACTCAGCTTCTACAGAGTGGCACCTAGTCCTAGTGAACACTAATACTACCAAAGTATGAAGATCCAAGTTGCATGAACCTTGGGAGACCTCATAAGATAACTCTACGATGAACAGGCAGAAACAAGCCACAAAAGATAGTAATAATTGATACCATTTGTTATCTTGGAGCCAAGTATAACATAACACTAAGATGAACATGTGTACTGCATGATGTGTATTTCACGTAGTCTGGGCTCATGTAACTTGAGTTTGGTAAGATCTTAGCTTACTAATTTGTATAACATGATAAAAACATGGGCCTTTGATTGGACTTAGCTGACATCAGTATACTTTAGTGCTGACATAAATACAGCAACAAACCAACAAAATCTATGGAAGAAACCAAATTTAAATTGACAACGAATCACAAGTGCAGATTTAGAACACTGTATATCACCCCTATAAGAAAAACAATACTTTGCGTGATCTGAAAAGTGAAAACATCTCGCTTTCCCGCAAAGAATATAAACAATTATTGTCCCATGATTTTCCATTTTTCCATAAATCAAACTGCATGAACACCAAGCAAGGGCAAATAATGCTTTTACATACAAATATCACAAAGTCTTACATAGTTTTCTCTTAAAATACTATTTTTCATAGTAGGAAAAATAGCCCATTTAATTACTTTAATGGTGTAAACTATATGTTCTAAAATACCTCGCTATCACTCATTGCACCATATGGACATTCATGGTGGAACATCCAGGGTCTGGTAGCTCTAGCGATCTGTAAAGATAACCTGATCTCTATGTAATGCCCAATGTCGAACCACAGAGGATCAACATGGGAGGACCAACAAGTAGCATTTGAGCCCTCCTTTTCATTTGCCATATATCCTTGCCATACGATATTGCTACTAATTAAATTAATTAAAATTTCCCATTGGAATTTAGTCTGTAGAAAAAATGTTTCCATCACGATGCATTATATGCCCCTAAAAGATGCATGTGAGGTGAGTGTTGAAATATACTAGCCAACATTGTTCACCCACTTAAGTAAATTGATTATGTACTTTGCATTCAATATTGTATCAAGCAAGGAGGACTTGAGTTAAGAACCGGGTCAATGTACTAATAGCCTGCATTGATCCCATGAATAAGCTTACCTAGGCTTGAGACGATCCTAGACATGACTGGTGTCTGGAAATATGTTGCCCAAACTTCTTTCTCAACATCCATAATAAAAAAAATGGGAACTGGAAATATGATGCACTGGACATTGATCCCATGACTAAACTTCTTTCTCAACTTCTGGGAACTGGTTAACATCATGAATTTAGTAGGGGGCATAACAATTGGAAGATTGTACACATATCTCTTAGGCCACGAGTTTTGGCTTATGTTGATGCACATAATAAGATTTCCGATAATTTCACATTATTGACATGGGTGTCTCCAAGACTCCTATTCTGAATTGATTTATTTATTTGAATTATATATGTTGAAATAAATAAAATACAAATCCAATATGTTTGCTTGAATCCATCAAAAATTAGGTTGCCAAAGTCAGAGTGATTTTGCTTCCCATCAGGGAGGCTGACATGTGAGTCACTATCTTCACTATAATTGTAACACAAAAGCTTGGTGAAATACATTTAGTTTATCAAGTAAAAATATGGTGGCATATGTTGTCATGTAATACATAGGACTTGGTGATATCCTAGTGGTGGAATTGCAATGACACATCTACACCGACTACACATGAAGACGGACAATGTTTTCAGGGAGCTGGTCAGAATGAAAATAGGTTCCTAGCTAAAGTTGTCTCGCCCCACTTGAAAACTACAGGGCGTGCGCTACAGCTTTGACCCAATGGCCTCCGTTTGCTAGAATCGGAATAGTTGAGAACAAAGTATCGAGAGAATAACTCCATCTGAAACACATGTTAAAACTTTCATCGTACTGTGCTCTCCAAGGAGCAATTCTTCTTACTATGTTAAAACAAAAGGTGCTAAGTTGTAATCCCATTCTAAGGATTCTCGTGGTTTCGGGGAATCTAGTTATAGGATAACCGGGAAGGGGTCTTGATGGAGGCGATTAGCTTCCTAGGGTCAATAAGTACATATTAAGTCACCATATTGGGCACACTTGATTATATTAAGGACTCCAAGATAGCCATGAGGTGGATTGTAGTGGCACATCTTTACGGATGTGGGTTCGACTCACGGGAGGAATTTAATTTCACAATGGCGATTATCTGGGTTTACACCATCAAAAGTCACGACATGGAGAACATTCAATTATGAAATACCGATGACATAGTGTCGTAAAATTACAATGGCACATATTCACTTTCTTGGGTTAGACTTTTGATGTAGGCTATTAATTTTTCATTGACAATTATTAGGTATGTCGTCTCCCCTTGACATAAAAGAGTAACTCGTTCCTCCTCGCAGGCACATGCCATAATGTGATCATAGATGATCCACCAGACAGTTCCAGCTTGGCCTCCTATTTGACAAATGTGAGTAATATTCAAGGGCAACGATTACCTCACCGCCAACTATATTAGTATAAATATGGGAGGATATAAGTTAACTTTATAGTCTCTTGGCGAACAAGTGGACACAACAATAGTAGTTAACATAAGTAATGAACTCATGACCACCGACAGCTAGACCCAAATCGTGAGAAGAAGGCTACACATTAGAGCATAGAACCGATATCAAATACTAACAATGAATTAAATGAACCATGTCCTGAAACAGATTTCTTGACAAATAACTTCAATGACCAATCATCGACAACTATTTTCTCCTTGTCCTCTGGCCTTTGCGACGTAGACCACATGGAACACACGGCTTGTCCCTAAAGTGGTAGTCCAACTAAAGCCGAATGCAGGCGTAGGATGAGGATTTGATTTACATGAAGCATAGTTGATGTATGTTGAATTGTCGATTCATATCTCAACAAATTATCTTGTTATGTCTACTTTTTTATTCCTATCCGGAATGTGGCTATAATAGACAAGACACGTCCATTATTTCCCCTTGAAGAAGTCTACCTAGATAATGATACAACTATTCCCAATCACAATTCTAACTCAGACGTGAAGCACATCGAATTAATAGTGCTGATCAGGGTACTATGGGGGTTGGTGAAGGAAAATACAACAAGAAAGGGAGGAGATGGCATGTTATGCACACTCATACTTTGTTAGCATTTTCATACAAGATTCGTTCTATTTTCAACTAGTATGAGAGATCTTGTCCATGTGTTATGATCAACCATGCTCGAGTCTCAGTCCCTTGGTACCAATAGGAAGTAAGTAGAGTAACATGTTGGGTGTTGTCATGTTGCCCTATGAGCCTCCTCCGTTTGCATATTATCTTACTATACAACAAGATGCAAGTACAACACAATGTTGGTTGTTTCCATGTTCGCCTATTATCCTCTCCATTTACACCTTGCCTCAATAGAGAATTATAGATTCTATTGTGGAAAAATATTCCCATATGGTTATGACTACCCTTCCACTAGAATATGCATCGAAGAGAAGTAAATAGTGTTTTGTGGGGTGTTTTGTGTTCTCAGTCACAACATGGGGAACATTAATTGCAAAATACCGATGACTTTGTGCGATAAAATTGCAATGGCGCATATTCCCTGTCTTGGGTTAGACTTTTGATGTAGGTGGTTAATTTTTATTATCAATTATTAGGCATGGCATCACCCTTGACACAATAGAGTGACTCATTCCTCCTCGCTGGCACATGTCATTCTGCAATACTCATGGGGTTTAGAATAGACAATACACCATATGTGACCAAAAATGATGCACCAGACAGATCCAGCTTGACCTCCTATTTGAAAAATATGAGTAATATTCAAGGTTGATGATTACCTCAATGCCAACTATATTAATATAAATACGGGAGTATCTTAGTTAACTTTATAGTTTCTTGTCGAACAAGTGGGCACAACAATAATAGTTAACATAAGTAATGAAGTCATGAACACCAAGAGCTAGACCCAAAATGTGAGAAGAAGTTTACACACTAGAGCATTGAACCAATATCAAATACTAAACAATGAAATAAACAAACGATGTCGGGAAACAAATTTCTTGACAAAGAACTTCAATGTCCATCCATCGAAAACTATTTGCTCCTTGTCCTCCCGCCTTTGCAACATAGACTACATGGAGCACATGGCTTGTCTGTAAAGGGGTAGTCCAACTAAAGCCCAATGCCCATGTAGGATGTGGATTTGATTCACATGTAGGATAGTTGATGTATGTTGAATCCTCAATTCAAATCTCAATAAATTATCAGGTTGTGTCTACTTTTTTATTCTTCTCCGTAATGTGGCTATAATAGATAAGACACCTCCATCATTGCCCCTTGAACAAGTCTATCCAGACAATGATATAACTGTCTCTCAATAACTATTCTTTCTTAGATGAGAAGCATATCCAAATAATAGTGTTGATCAGGGTACTATGGGGTTGGTGAAGGAAATTCAAACAAGAAAGGGAGGGGATGGCATGCTATGCACAGTCATACTTTGTTAGCATTTACATACAAGACTCACTCCATTTCATCTTGTATGAGCTTGTCCATGTGTTATGATTAACCTTTCACTAGTCTCGGTCTCTTCGTACCAATAGGAAGTAAGTAGAGCAACATGTTGGGTGTTCTCGTGTTTCCCTATGAGCCTCCTCCATTTCCATATTGACTCACTAGACAACTAGATGCAAGTATAACACAATGTTGGATGTTTTCATGTTCGACTATTGTCCTCTCCATTTATACCTTGCCTCACTAGACCATTATAGATTCTATTATGGAAAAATATCCACATAAGGTTATGATTACCCTTCAACTATAATATGCATCAAAGAGAAGTAAATAGTGTATTTTTGGTGTTTTTTGTTTGGTAAGATGTCAAGATATAACATACATACATATACAATAATTTAGACGAAATCCAGTTGGCACATGAAGTCAACCTTGATATGTAAGGATGCGGGTCCTCTGACATCTTGTGTGGTTGCATAACCACAGTTAGCATCCATGCAACAAGTAACTTCCATATCGTTCGTATTCCTATTAGCCATGTTTTTCTCCCTTTTTTGGTCATGAGGTCATTTCAGACCCAAACATGCATGCTAACCTTCTCTCATACTACCCATGGTGTTAACACACATGATTAACAACTTAGAAAATATGTTATCTCATGATCCAACACACTTCTTGACCTACTGTCATTTCACATGACCTGAGACCTAGCTCCACCATTGATGTTTCACAATGCTTTACCGAATGAATAACTGCTTGTTCAAACAATCCACATATCAAAACCATCACGGGAAATGAATAACAAATCCATTTCCAGTTGACACGTTGATCATGACGCAGTATACGAACTCCTTCCCTCAAGTTTAGCAATAGCGTTAGTCAATCACCAAAAAATAGGAAGCGAGAAATTCAAAAGTTCCACATAAGCTTTACAATCGTCCTCGGGATAAGGATATTGTTTTGATAATTTCTGACAGGGCTACTCTGTTGGCCAAGAGTTACTTTTGCTCACACAAGCGGATTTGAGTAGCCTCCAACCATTGTGAATATTAAAGCTCATGGTGTGCCATAGGCGGCTACTCTTGCTCCACGGGTGACTACTCCTTCTTGAGCTACTCATGCTCAATGGGCAGCTCATTCAGATCAAAATTGTGGTTATTGATCATGGAGACCTGAACCCCTCTAGGTGCCATTCCCCCTGCTTCCAAGCTCCCTAGTCCTTCACTCTCGACCCCACCTAAAGAGAACACTTGTTAGGGTTGAAAGATATGTCTTTGTGCACATAAAAACACTAAATATTCTCAACAAAAAAAATGTGCACTACACTAGAGTTCTCACCTAGTTATCGATCAAAAGTTGTGGGTAACAAAACCGGTCAATAGTGCTGCTTAGCACTAGTGGCTGGGGGGATTGTTGTGAATCTGACTATAAATAAAATTCTATTTTTGTTGGAAAAAGGTAGTAGTGACGGGCCCAATATGTAGTCCATCAGTGGTACGTTATTACGAGTGACAGAGGGCAATATTGAGGCTAAACATGCTACTTGTTAGTAATATACAACCCACCACTTACAAGCCCTAGTCACATCCTGACAGTTACTAAATCAATACCCTATATCATCAATGGTACGTGTTACGATAAATTGTTGTTACGATCAGTAGGTTGCAACTTAAAAAATAGTAGCCTCACCCAGTAAGCTCATTATTCCTTCCTGCTATCATTCATCCCTTGTCTAGCTACTAGCACACTTGTCTTCACGATTTGTCCTCCACAGTCGTGCAAACTTCCCTTGTTAACTGCTCATCATGCCATACCCTCCCCCACATCCTCGAAAGTAATTCCTATGAGGAAGAAACCTTGCGTCGCCCCTCCTCCTCCTCAATGTTGTTATCTCTGTGGATTGTGGCATGGGTGCCAACTGCATGAAACCATTGAGTTTGTCGGAGAGGAGCAACACACTGGTCCAACTTCCTTTGCAACCCAAATGATGATGGTGTTCAGTTCTACCTCAGTCCTTGCACCATACGGGTCAGTATCAGCCACTGGTGCAGCATGGTGGATGCCTTCTCCGTCCGGCTTCTTGGCTCCTATTCTTCAAGCCACTCCCCGTCGTTGTTTTCTATATTCGGATCCCCGACTCTATGGCTTCTCCAAACATCACATGATGTAACACACTGAGGAAAAGTAGGTTAGAGTAGTGGAGACTACACATTGTTGGCACGTGCCGGATTTGGACCGGCCATGGCCTGATTTTCTTTTCTGATTTATTCACCATTGGCGAGCATGTGCCTGTAAGCGGATTGTTTCTCCTCCACTAAGTATAGACTACTAACGGGAGTTGAACCCGTCACTGCTGGGTGTTTCTGGACCTTCACCAGTTAGGCTTTATGAAGTAGTCTGGAATATAAAATGGAGAGAGAGAGAGAGAGAGAGAGAAAGAGCATGAGAATTGGGGCTATATGTAGGGAGAATAACCATTTAGTATGTCCCAATTTGAGGTGGAACAACACACCTTGACATGCCTTGAAGGCACATGAACTTCTTCTAATTTCAACATACCAAAAACCGATATGATTCCTTAAAACATACTGACCAAAATACATTCCATATCTATCAAGGTTTACACATAATATATTAGTAAAACTTATTTCTTGTTAATAATCAGAGAGCAAGGCAACATTTAAATATATGTGTTCCCCGTAAAGAAGCTAATGTCTTGTCTCTCTCTTTGTGACTTTGTTTCTTTGGAAATGATCCATTTATGGTGGCTAATTCCTTTGTGCGCTCGTTCCCTTAGGAGCTATTCATATTTGCTGAAATTCGCATTATCGATAAAGTTGGCGCCTATATGTGTCACACTCTTAGCGTCATCTTCACATGTGACAAGACTTCATTCGATGTCGCTTGAACACTAGCAAGTGTATTTGCCTTGAAAAGAAGAAGAGATAATGTCCTGGCTTCCTATAGATAGAGGAGACTATATGATTTGGATAAGACCACCTTTGTAGAAAGGCAAATGTAGCAGAAAGGCTCCAGCGCAAAAAAAAAGTACCAATGGAAGGACACATATAAATACCTAGTGGCGGGCCCAGCATGAAAAGAAATTCTAAGGGCGACTATAGGCGACCGACAAGTAGTGCTAGGGTTAGGGTTTTATTCATCTATGGGGCGATGGCGCTGTAAACTCCTACATTGATTGGTCTTGGTGCTTCCACTCCTTTGTGCGACGACGGGAGAGAAGGCGTGGCGTAAATCGACAGCTCAAGTGAACAGGGCGACCAAGGATTGTTAAGATGAGAACCTTCAAAGTCCCTAACAGACGGAAATGCTTCAGGGGAGGCAGCTAATCTCTGAATCAAATTAACAAGGAGCCCTGAACTTGACAAAAAAGGAACTAATAGATCTCATGTTTGAGGATCAGGATTCCAGGCCGACTGGGGCCTACTCGATGGTCAGTGGTTGGAAAGGCATGCTCACTCCAACAAATCAACATCAACGTGTTTGCTAGGGCTATGCAACACACATGGGACTCTACTAGGAAGCCCAAATAAGTCACATTAGAAATGATATCTTCTTCTTGAGATTCGAGAACAAAGGAGTCTAGCAGCACGCTCTATATAATTGAATGTGGCAATTTGGTTTTAATGTGATAGTTTTGAAGGATTATGATGACAAAACTAGGTCATCGAAGATAATGTTCTGTATATTGGAGCCATGGGTGATAATTACAGATCCTTCCCTATATAAATGATCATATACTTTTGGGAATGCTCTTGGGAATTGTCTTGGTGGCATGGTAAAGAGTGATGTTAAGAAGGTTGGATTTATGGGGGAACCATCTCAGATTTAGAGCTAGAATTTTCATATTTGTTTCACTAGTATGAGGCTTATTTCTCCACTCTTCAGCAAAAGATGAGGGGACCTTGTTTGATTTACAATTTGAGAAGATACCTCTCTTTTGGATTGACTATGACAGACTAGCACATGTAGATGGATGATTTGAACCACAAGTTGATTCCTCACCCCAGTTGGGTGAATGGTTGAGGGCATCACTTGGACATGGCTCCTCACAGACAAAAACAAAGTAGAGGCCGGTGACAGAAAACATGAAATTTAGTTTTGGGAGCACTAGGTGAAGCAAGGGCATCTATGGGCGCAGGGGTCATGTAGCGTTGCCTGTCTGTCCATTTAGGTGCAGGTCATACAATGATTATACACCCTCTGTGGACTCTCTCTCTAGTGAGGATCCTCGAGATGGTCTTGTAGAGGGTAATTCTCTAACATGAAGTGCAGGGAGGACCAATGTAGGCAAGATCTGTGACATGATTGTGAACTAAGGGATGATTTAAATCTAAAAAGGAAGTGGGACCTGAGAAAGGAGCATGAAAGGAAGCAAGACATAAAAAAATCTATATGGGAAAGGGTGCAAGGCCATTGGGAAAGATGACCCATCTGCCTCCAAGTAACGCAGACGAGGCACTTTTGTTCATAAGACGAGGCAAGGTGATGGTGACCACCAAAGGCATCACAAGGATTATCACCTAAAGCTACTGGATAGGAAGAGATATTGAA
Source organism: Triticum timopheevii (assembly GCA_963921465.1). Lineage (NCBI taxonomy): Eukaryota > Viridiplantae > Streptophyta > Magnoliopsida > Poales > Poaceae > Triticum > Triticum timopheevii. Next base: position 320,845,499 of record OY997270.1, read on the forward strand.
GAAAATTTGTGTAGCTAAGGGAGGCTCCGAGAGACTGGATCCTAATAATACATTTATCTAATACAATGATACCTCAACAAAGCATTCTTTTAATCCAGACAACTAGGAGATTACTTGAGGAGTTTCACACAAATGGAGCACATTAGGGAGAGTGTAGCCAATAATAGCGTTTCAAACCTTTGTTTTAGTAGCAACGTGTACATTTGGGACAATAAGCGGGAGCGGGATGAGATCATTTATGTACATGTGGACAGGGGTCCATGCAATGATGATTTCGTGCATCCGTTGTAGGATACATCCATTGAACATGTTGTCATGGAGGACCAGAACATGGTTCACTCGTTAATAGAGCACTAGAAAACCTAGTCATTACCAAAAATTAAGAAGAGGGCATTAACGTCTGAGGAGAGGTGGATGCCCATGGAGGCATGATAGTGTGCATGTAATAACAATTCTGGCCAGAGTGAGCTCTACAAGAAGCGTAACAATGTCACCAATGATATGAAACATTGAAGTGGCTTCGTATTTTGTCTTCTTTGTTGTGAGATTACTAGGCACAAGGTCCAACTTCGATGGAAAGAGTAGAGAATTAGGATCCAGACATCCTCGCTGAAGACCAGCGAGATTGAAGCGTAGCTTCATGTGGTTCGTGCACAGGAACAAATAATGTGTATGCAATGTTCCCGACTGGAATTTCTCAAGGAAGATGATCAAAACATGAGGGCGGATGGCACGAGTTGTACTATTGACAATGATATGGGGAAGATTTCGGCTAAATTCTATGCTTAGTTGTTTTCTTCAGAAGCCTCTCTGCTGATGCTGACAACATCTTAGCTCACATCCATCCCTGTGTGACTAGTGATATGGAGGAGAGGGTGAACATGGACGTGATGGATGAAGAAATTGAGAATGCACTATTCTAAATTTGACTGGCAAGAGCGCAGGGGCTAGACAACCTCTCACTTATGTTTACCAATTTCACTAGTTATTTCTAAAAAATGATGTACGCATAGTAATAGGTGATTCTTTTAATGGAGTTATTTCACCAAACTTTAGTGATATGGTTCTAGTCCTGATCCCCAAAATTACCTCAATGGAGATACTTCCTCAAATGTGATCAATCAACTTATTGAACACACTCAGTCAGATTGCTTCAAAGGCCTAGCAAAGAGATTGAAGGTTGTCCTATCCATAATTATCAATCGGGAGCAAAGTATGTTCTTTCAAGAAATAGAAAAATCCAATATTCACAATTAAACTATACATAATGAAGGCCTATAAGAGGGTGGTTTGGATTTTCCTCGATCTGATGATGAGGGCACTTGGTTTCCCAGATAGGTTGATCTTGATGATTATGATGTGTGGTACCTCCGCCAGGTTTTCTATCAAATTGAATGGAGTGTGTTATGTATTTTGTACACTATGAAGAGGGCTCTGGCAAGGAGACCCACGGCCTGCCTATTTTTTTATTTTCTATCTTGCGAGTTTTTTGGCCTTTCTCATGAATGCTCAAAGATAAAGAGATCAATGGTATATCTTTTGGGAGCACTAATCCCCATGTAGCCCATCTTATTTCTGCAGATGATAGTATAGTATTTCTTCAACTGTTAAATGGAAACTTTGTAACCTTAAATATATCCTCTTTGACTACGAGTGGGCCTCGGGAAAAATGGGCAATTTTCAAAAAGCCTCAACATTCTTTGGGAAGTGAGGCAAATAGGAGGACAAAGTTGTCGTAAATATCTTTGCACTGATTCTAAGGCATTGAGCGAGCATTATTTGGGGCTGCCAACCGTGGTGGGCAGGTCAAATGAAGGAAATTTTAAACATCTTAAAGAAAGCTCAAATGGCAAAGTGGTTGGATAGGAAGGACAAGGTATCTTGAAGGCGGGAAAGGAGGTGCTAGTAGAATCAGTGCTTCAAGCAACACCTACTTACACCATGAGTTGCTTCAACTCCCCAGAGAAAATGTGTCAGAACTTAACTATGTGACAGTTTGTAAAACCGTGAGTACCCATAGTAGGGTGGTGAACTTGTACGGATACATGACAAGGGAGTTCGCACAAAGGTTTTTAACCAGGTTTGGGTCCTCGGTGAGAGGTAATGCCCAACATCATGTATCTGATTTTTATTCATGGTGGAGCACCTTGTGCGAGGGGTTTAGAGTGGAGATGAAGTATAATGCTACAAAGAGTATAGTCTATGAGAGTATATGTGAATGACAACCCCGAGCCCCTCCTTATATAGGTGGCAAGGGCTAGGTTTACAAGGAATCCATCAGATCTCATACCACTGCCATCTTAGCTTGCCTGCCAAGATGCTCTCATAGTCCTTATCTGGGCTCCTAAGCTGCCCTACTGCACCGATCCTCCACTTGGCCTCTTGGGACCTAAGGCAGGCCTGCTACCGGGCTTCCCACCCAGAAGACACACGTAGCTTATTGAACCTTTAGTAGCCCCCGAGCGTGTGTGGAGTTGGAGTTATGCTTAGCTTTAGGATGGAGAATCCAGGGGGCCTCCTTTTGTCTTTTTGGCTATTTAGACAAGGCACTTGTGACCTTGCGGCTAGTCTGTTTCAACATAGGTAGTCCACCCTCCCCTCCATTTAATCTATTTTGATCACATACATTCTAAACCATCATCGTAAGCTCTTTTGCAACTATAAGCTGTTGTCGTAGATCTAGAAAATTATGGTGCGTGTGGTGGATGTGCAGTTGCTTGCTTATTCAGTAATGTCGATGCTTGGAGAAAAAAAATTATCGTCTTCATGTTTGGTAATGTTGATACGTTATTGATGTTCCAAGATCACTCATGTGTATGTACATAAAAATGGAGACGAGGTGTGCAATGTCAACAAATATTGTTGAAAGGCCGACCATCAATCTTCCCGGTGCTGCAAGCCCGGGTGTTCAGTGCTGGAAGCTGGTCACTTGATGCAGCAATGCTATTGGTCAGTGAATTGTTCATTGCTACAAGGTGGTTGAAAATGGTGGACTAGTGCTACAAAGTTGGGGTTACCTCATGTTGCAATGTTCTGTTTAGTGTTGTAAGGTCGATCACCAGTGTGCTTTTCACTAGCCTATCATGGCCACCATTGTCGGCTCCATGTTGGTCTATTGCTGAGAATCATGGGTGTATGTTGCGAAGGGTGGGGAGAGGAGACGAGAGGAACAACTAAGTTGGTGGTTGATTGGGTAGTGATGTGTGACCCAATTGAACGACTCACGGTTGGGCGTAACCTAGGAAGAGCTAGTAGATGCATGCTGATGATCCATCGGTTCAGGCCTATATACATTGTGTTTTTTCACTGATTGGTTGTAGCTAATGAGTATGTGTTGTATATCTACAATTTTTTTTATAGACATGCTCACATGTTGTAACATTTTTATGAGGTCTTTCAAAAGAAATTTGAATTATATTCAACAGGCTGGTTTCAGGGGGAAATGAGTCGGCTCGCTCTAGCGCCAGATGCCCCTTGTTGGCCTTCCTCTCTCTTGACCATATCCATTCTCACTTTATTTCCACCACGCGCACACCCATCCTTTATTCCCCTTTCTCTATCACAATGAGTTGGCTAGCACTGCCACTCAATGATGCTGCGACTCTCCGACCATCACTGCTACAAGCCATCGCTATATGCTGAAAGAGGAGCACTGTGCTACATCGGCCAAGGCATACGACGTTTCAAGGTCGTGAGTGTGTTTGTCGGTGCTGCACCCCGATAGCCGATGTTGCAAGGAAGTGTTTTCTTATGGTGCAAAAAACACATACTATGTTGTTAGGTACGGCATCCATCTTCTCATATGTGCTACAACTATGGTCGATGTGCAGGCCGATGGTCGTATCATCGCTAGTTCTGCAGGGGCAGCCACAACAATTCCTAAGTTGCATAGATCGCAGTGGTGCAACCGCATATTCTCACGGGGTGTGTTTTATCCCACAAACAGTGCCACATGCCATGGCCCATGTGTAAGTGGGTGAGGGTGGTGGTGGCATAAAGTACATTGTCTGTAAGACAATGTTGCAAGGACGACGCCTCGTTGGCACACAATAATAATACTTGCAGGATATCCAAGCGACATCAGGGGTCTCTAGGGTACCGAAGCCAGGTGTTGCGAGGGGCCGACGTAATTGTCTGTTGCGACGATGGGGGAGGGGTGGTGGATACACATGTATTGTGGAGTCTATGGAGGAACACGGTTTCCATTCTCTCTGCTGCCGTGTAGTGTGATCCAATGCTCCATGTGTCAATTCGACGGATGGCGATCCGACTAATTTTGTTGACACCTAAAACGTGCCCAAAAATATGTGGAGATGTTTCTAGCCATTGCATATTTCTTATTACAGTTCATATGTTTTCCACACTACAACACAGTGCTGGAGCTCGCCTATTTATATGCAGCTAGTGACAAAACAAACTACACCTAGGTGGGACTTGATTAAAATCAGGTGAGTAAGGCGGCCATCCATCGGCCGACTAATGCGTAGCACCACCCACACCAACGTCAATGGAAAGAAAACATGTGCACCTTCAGCTAATATACAACAATACTAATAATGACAAAAAGGCCCAGCATGGACAGAGCTACCAAGCTTCAGTCCAATATCAGTATACTAGGGCGTGTTTGGTTGCCTGCATGAGGCCCAACCAGACCCGCGCGGGAAGAATCCGGCCTGTTTGGTTGCCTGCTTTCACTGTTCGGCCCGCATGGCATGGACCTTAAAGCACTCCTGGGCGTGGCTCGCTGGGAATGCCAGAATCAGCAGTTTCTCCAGGGCCAGGCCCGAACGGTGCACCCGGGCGGCCCTGGTTGCACGCACGCGGCCACGCTCGAGAAGCCGCGTTGCTTCCCAAAGCGCCGACAGTTATTAGCCTCACCGCCCTTCACCGCTCCCTCTCCCCACTCTCCCCACTCTTGCAACTCTCATCGTCGGCAGCGGATCGGAGCAGGGCAAGAAGACCACCGGACTCCATCACCAGTGAGTGGATCATCACCTGGGCAGCTGCAATGGCGATAAGAACTTCTCTATTCGTCATGCACTAATTTTTCGCGTTTGATCCGGCGGTAGATTCGATCCACGACATAGAGGGGAATGGGGAATAGAGGTAGATAAGCCTAGTAGTTCATACAAGTACTTAGGAGTTCATAGTAGTTCATCCAGGATCTGAATAGAGGTAGATCGAAATAGTAGCACATAGTAGAAGGGGGATTGGGGGATTGGGGGTACATAACCGCGGCCGCTGTCACCGGCGTGCGGAGCAGCGGGTGGACTGGCTAGCCTTCATGTTCTTCTTCATCGCCGTGCGGGGCAGCGCGTCATTGTCGTCGTCCTCGGCGGAGTCGAGGTCGATCTTCCAGGTACGACGGCCTGGCTCTGGCTCCCTCGCCGACATCTGCACTAGTTCTTCCTCCTCCTCCTTAAGCTCCCCACTGATGAGCCCCGGCGGCGGGATAGCCGTTTCCCAGTACACTGCGGGACGACAGTCATTAGGAGCCCAGTAGTTCTTGTACTTGCACCACTTCTTTCTCTGTATAGCATCATCGTAGACGACCTAATTCATGGCCCAGCGAATGATGTCAACTGCCATCGCGCCCTTCGCTGGGTCAGGAATCAATGTCTTCAGCTCTTCTGCAGTGGCCTTCATGAGCACTGCATTAGATTCCTTTAGCATGTCAGACATGGAGCCAAAGTTCGAGCACACCTCCATGGTGTTCTCGAACTTGGTGCGGTCACTAGCCGACCACCCTAGGAAGAAGGCCCTCCAGCCAATACCCCAAGGGAAGGGTTTGGCGTTGGAGCTAGAGCTAGAGCTCATGGCGATGGGGAGGAGGAAGGTTGACAGTGAGAGAAGAGAGGGGGTGGGTAAGTAGTGTTGGGCAGGGTGAGTAAATATAGGGGCGATGGAGAGGAGGAGAACAGTGACAGTCATGCCATTTTAACTGCATCTTCAATAAGCCATGAACTATGTGCTATGCCTGACTCCATGAATTGTGTGCAGATCGAGGAGAGCAATGAGGTGCCCCCGGCCGTTGAGAACAAGGGCAAGCATCCCCTTCACCCAATGCCTGACAAGGTTGGTGTTGCCGCCCACCGCCGAGCAAGACCTGAAGACGCCTGAGGGTGGCGACGACGAGGTCATGGAGGAGCCCCCTAGCAATAAGCGCTGCAACTACGGCCACTACCATCAGGAGGATGGCCTGACTCACTTCTGCAAGGTCATCCTTGCACCGAAGCTTGAGTGCATCCCCATGCCCCTGGACTTCACCAAGCACTTCGTCACGGTGCCGATAGAGTTCAAGCTCAGGAACAACACCGGCTGCTCCTGGAAGGTGACAGTGAAGCTGATGAACGACAGGGTGACCCTGGATCAGGGTTGGGCCACCTACGTAGCCATTCATCAGAGAAAGATCGGCTACATGGTGACGTTCAAGATCCTCACTCCCGACACCCTCAAGGTCATCATGTTCGACGAGGATGGCATTGAGGTCGTGTGCAAGTGCGGGAAGCACGACGAAGCCTTCGCCGCTAAGGAGTAGGGCCAGGGCACCTCCTTTCTAATTACTATCGAGTCTGCTTTGAACTGTTTATGGTTTAGGCGTTGAACTGTTATGAAGTGTGGTACTGCTTATCTGAATTATGCTGTTAAGTAGTTGATGCTCTGTTTATACTCTGCTCTGCTTATGATGTGTGCTACATGGTTGTGCCGAAGTGTGCTGGTAACCTCACCAACTAGCCAAAGAGGTTACCACACACAAGGCGTTGCGTACAACCAAACACCATGCCTTTGGTTTGTCCACTAACATGCGGGCAACCAAACATCAGGCAGTGTGGTTCAGCCCATGCAGGTAAGAGGGCATGCAGGAAACCAAACAACTCGCAGATGTCGCATATGAGGCTGTTTTTTCAGAGCCAGACTGAGTGGAGAAGGGTATGCAATGCAGGTACTGTAGCACACGGCAACCAAACACGCCCCTAGTGATGACAAAAAACCAGCATGCACAAGAGCTATGCAGCTTGTTTGCCAGTGTAGCCTGCATGGGGACGATGCTGACAAAAAAAGCAGCATAAAGTATACTTACCAACCGCACTTGACGACGCGATGCTCCCCCGCATGTGCGGCACCCCCTGGACCGGCGCCATCTCGTTCTTGTCCATCTACCAGATGAGACCGCAGTGATTAGAAAATCCAAGGACATATACACACCACGTAGTTCATGCACATTCACATCAGGTAATTCAGTAAGCACTAGTACAATTCACATGACTAGATTAAAGATTGTCAGTAACTTCAAATCATTAGGCACCGGTTAACTTCAAATCACTAGTAGGAGAGGGGGAAGCGAGTGCGGCTCACCATCTCGTCATCGGAGACATGGTTTGCATGCAGGGTTGGGGTGCGAGCGCGGCTCACCATCTTGTCGTTAGAGACAGCGTTTTCATGCCGGGTGGGGGCGTGAGCGCGTCTCATCATCTTGTCGCCGGAGACAGCGTGAGTACGCGGGGCCCCTGGTGCCGGAAGCGCAAGCACCTTCAAGGGGCCTTCCCGGGACTCCCGAGATTCCAGCTCCTCTCTGGTGGCCGCTGGGGGCGGGCTTTTCTCCTGGGGTCTCCCGGGCTTGCGCTTGCGAACCACCGGTGCAGGCGCCTGTTGCGCAAGCACCTTCCTTTCCCCTGGGTGACCGCGGCCACAGGGGGCGGGGCGGGGGCCTCCAGGCTGTGCTCCTCGTGGTTAGCTGCGGGTATGGCACTAATGTTGGAGCTAGACATCGCGGTGGATCGGTCAAGCAGACGCGCGGAGTTGGTCTGAGGAGAGCGGGATGAGAAGAATGTGAGCGAGGAGCAGAAGCATGTGTTGCCCTTTATGAACTGAAACGGAAGGCACGGGCCAAGGTGGGGACCGCGAGTTGAACTACAGATTTATTTATTTAATACCAGTATTTAATAGTAGCATATCTTTGGTATATTTCTATTAAATATTCTTATATTTTGGTATAGTATTAGATATATACTTGGTATACTAGTATTCAATAGTAATATTCTTATACTCACACCATCCCAAAATTCTTGTCTTTGATTTGTCTAAATACGGATGTATCTAGTTATATTTTAGTGTCAGATACATCCGTATCTAGACAAATATAAGACAAGAATTTTGGGACGGAGGGAGTATTTAGGAACAATGATATACTACTATTAAATACTATTATCTCTGTTACTAAATATAAGAATGGCTGTGACAGTATTGAATACTCCCTCCATTCGAAAATACTTGTGATCAAAACACAAAGAAAGGGATGTATCTAGAACTAAAATACATCTAGATACATCCTCTTTTATTCATTTTGATGACAACTATTTCCAGACGGAGGTAGTAGTAACATTCTTATATTTTGGAACAGAGGTAATATTATTTAATTGTTGTATATCTTTGGCATACTATTGGATATATCTTTGGGATTCTAGTATTTAATACTAGTAATATTCTTATATTTAATGAGGAATAAAGATATATCACTTCTAAAGAATATTATCTCTATTACTAATTATTTGAACATAGCTAATAGTATTTTATAGTAATATTCTTATATTTTGGAACAAAGTTAATAGAATATAACTGTAGAATATCTTCGGTATACTACTATTAAATATTCTTATATTTAGGTATATCTTTGGTATACTAGTATTTAATATTCTTATATCTTTGGTATAGTAGTATTTAATAGTAATATTCTCATATTTAGAAACAAATATACACTTACTATTCCCTCCATCCGAAAATATTTGTCGTAGAAATGCATAAAAATGGATGTATCTAGAACTAAAATACATCTAGATATATCCATTTCTCCGACAAGTATTTCGGGACGGAGGGAGTATTTGGTAGTGCATTTATTTGTTTCGGAGGGATTACTACTACTACTACTACTACTACTACTACTACTACTACTACTACTACTACTACTACTACTACTACATCTGCCCGGGTTTATTGGTCCCTTTCATATTTTGTGTCCAACTTTGACCATAGATTTGACTAACAAATTATAAGGTGTATGTCACACAACTTATATTGTTGGATTCATATTTGAAAGAGGATTTCAGTGATACTATTCTTAGAGTATATAACTTAATCTTTTAATAGTTAAATCAAAGTTTGACCCAAACTCCAAGGAGCCCTAATAAATCAGGACAAAGGTAGTCGTAGTCATGATTTTGTTCCCTAGTCAACTAAAAGTAATACTAGCAATTTTTTGACAAAAAGTATATCATCTTATTATAGCCATGCGTTAAGATATAGATAAGGAATAAAATAAGTATGTTGGTAATCACCTTGCTTCTAATTTAAACTAAATTCTTCATACTCCATTTATGGATAAGGTAAAAGATACCTGTAAAGAATCATTTGTAGATAGAATGGTTGCCATTGTATTCAGAGTTCTCGGCAATGCCAGAGTTCAAATGGCGCTAGTACAATTCAGAGGCACACTAAGCGATGTTTTTCACAACTCATCCCGACAATGTTCATTAGTTAAGATGTAGGCAATACAAAGCATCACTCCATGAACCCAAGTGATCTTCGACTCAATAAAAGTTTGGAGCATGCCCTTCACATCTTCAACCGACGGGCCATGGGGTGAGCCATCCTTCGCTTCAGAGTTGAGCTTGCTCACAACCATCTTTCAGTCCATCTCCAAGACGATCGTCTAGACCCCAACTTCCTTCTCTAGTGCAAGGACATGGCGACATTCTAGTAACTTCGCCACTTTAGGTTGAGTTAGAAAGGGTAAAAACTGCATGAGCCTACAACGGACTCCCTTGGATGGCCTCTCAGGATTGTAAAACGTTATGTTTGTGGGAAACTACACGACACCCAATATGGGTGTGGCTATCTCATATAGACACACACACACGAAGTGTACAAATACGATATACAGAGTCTACACGAAAGCTACGTATAAACATTATCTAACAGCCTCCCTCAATCTTCACTAGTGGAAAAAGGGCTAGCCACAACTTTCGTTGGTGGCTCTCCATTTACAACCAACGCCACCATTATTTTTTTCCAATAGTGATGGCGTTGGCTGATTTGGTACGACATTAGTAGGGGCATAGTGATGGCATTCGAAAACAAGGCAGTGTCAGAAATATATGAGATCAACAATTTGTACTAGGCATAGTATATTGCTATCGTGGAATAGCATGGAACACCAACACTATATTTAGTTGTGGCGTGTTGTTATAACCAACGCCGGTATTGTTATTTTGTCAATGCCAACATTCTTATATTACTATTTGTTTGATATATTCTTTTTATAGTATATTATAGTTTACTTTTATTAAATTTTGATTATTTTAAATAGAAATAATGACATTTTTTTAAAGATGTACTTAATATTTTAAATTTACTTTTTTCCTTTTTAGTTAGTACTTGAAATATATAGTTTTGAGCCTTCAAATATGTAGTTTCACACTTCAAATTTTTTTACTTTTTACTTTTTTATGTGGTGACATTTTTTATAGTATATTATAGTTACTTTTATTAAATTTATATTATTTTCAATGAAAATAATGACATTTTTTAAAATATGTAGTTCCAGACTTAAAATTCACTGTTTTTCCTTTTTAGTTTAAGACTTGAAATATATAGTTTTGAGCCTTCCAATATGTAGTTTCACACTTCCAAATTTTTTTCTTTTTAGTTGTTTTGTGGTGAAATTTTTTATATTATATTATAGTTTACTTCTATTATATTTTTATTATTTTAAATGGAAACAATGACATTTTTTAAATATGTATTTTGAGAATGTAATTTTTTTCCTTTTTAGTTTAAGACTTAAAATATATAGTTTTGAGCCTTCAAATATGTATTTTGACACTTCAAAATTAGTTTCTTTTTAGTTTTTTGTGTGGTAATATTTTTTATAGTATATTATAGTTTACTTTTATTAAATTTCTATTATTTCAAATGGAAATAATGACATATTTTTAAATCTGTACTTTGAGACTTTATTTTTTTCCTTTTTAGTTTAACACTTGAAACATATAGTTTTGAGCCTTCAAATATGTAATTTGACACTGCCAATTTTTTTAGTTTTTTATTTGGTGATCTTTTTAATAGTATATTATAGTTTACTTTTGTTAAATTTACTTTTTTTCCTTTTTAGTTTAAGACTTGAAATATATAGTTTCGAGATGATAAATTTTGGGTGGTGATCTTTTTTCTTATTGGGCAAGCCCAAATAGTATTAGAATGTCGTGGGGGTCAAAACCAACGGGAGCAATGACCCCCTCAACCCACTCCCTCTTTCTGACCCACTAGTCTGTTTCGTTCCCTTTTCTCTCCCTCTCTCGTCGCTGGTCGTGCCACTTCGATTTTGGCTGATTCCGGCGATTGTCCTCGTTCTCCGGTCTTGAGGTACACATCTGAGCCTCCCACTCTCATCTGGTCCATTTGGATTTTTTTAATTAGAGGTGTGTTTTGTATCTGAGCCTCCCACTCTCATCTGCTAGGGTTTCGGCGATGACACTAGGCGACGGCGACGGCGATGGAGTAGACTATAGGCAACCCTCGGCCCCAACCCAGGTGAGCATATCATCCCTCCCTCTTTTGCTGTAGGTCACTGCCATTGTAATTTTTTTATTTGAATCGCTAGGGTTCATCACTGCTAGGCAGTGACAATGTGCTGTAGTTGTCTAGAGTTAAGGTAGATATATTTTGTTCAATCATCGGTTAGCACTAGCTGTAGAAACTAGAAGTGCAATCTGTCAATCAAATTAACACTACTAGGGAAATGCTTATACACAGGAGCTTAGTAGTAGTGCTGGAAAATAGTCAACGCTGCTGCTAGTTATCAGTAGCACTGATCTAGGTAAGCGCTACTATTCGTTCTATATCAGTAGCGCTGGATGCCAAAAACACGCTACTACCATGTGGGACCAGACGAGGCCACCAACGGTAGCTGTAGTACCAGCGTTGTACAGAATCGAGCGCTACTACTAACAGTTTAGTAGTAGCGTTGTATTTTACTGCGCCGCTACTGCTAATTAGCCCCACTTAGTAGTAGCGCTTCTCCAGGAAAGCAATGCTACTAAGTACTGTAGCAGCAGCGTGTTTTGGTAAGCAGTGCTACTGCTAGTTGCGGCTGGTGCCACCTTTTCACCCCCTCCCCCTCGTCTCCCCCACTTTGCCCTCTCTCCCCCTCCTTTCCCCTCTCCACTCTCCACCATTGTTGCTCTTCTTCTCTCTCCCTTCTACCTCTCTTCTATCCTCATGATGTCCCACTCCACCATAACTCTTCTCCATAAATGGCCTCTCTCACATCTCTCTTTCTCCTACCTCTCTTCCTCTCCACCATACACTACTGGAATCTAGTTATTTATCGTCTGCCAGTTCTTTGCCGTCAGCTGGCTGACGGCAAAGAAGGTCTTTGCCGTCCACTTGCATAAAACGGGCGGCAAAGAACTGGCTGATGGCAAAAAAGGTCTTTTCCATCAACCAGTTCTTTGCCATCAGCTAGCGGACAGCAAAGCGGGAGGTGGGCCCCACTAACGAGCAGCTAAAAAAGCTAACGGGCAGCTCTTTGCTGTCCGCTAGCGGACGGCAAAGAGAAAAAAAGCGGACGACAAAGAGAAAAAAACCTAACTAGCTAACGGCTGCCCCCACCCCGCCCCTCCCTCTCTCTCTCTCTCTCTCTCTCTCTCTCTCTCTCTCTCTCTCTCTCTCTCTCTCTCTCTCTCTCTCTCTCTCTCTCTCTCTCTCTCTTTCTGTCTGCCCCCGACGAGACCACCGCCGCCCCTCGCCCCGTCGCCCCGACCAGCCGCCGTCCCCTTGCCCCGTCGCCCCACCACCCGCCGCCGCCCCCTCACCCCTCGCCGCTCGCCCCGTCGCCCCACCACCCGCCGCCGCCGCCCCTCACCCCGTTGCCCCACCACCGGCCGCCCTGGCCCCGTCGCCCCACCTGCCGTCGCCGCCCCCTCGCTCCTCACCTCCTCGCCCCTCGCCCCGTTGCCCGTTGCGGCCGCCCCCTCCACCGGGCCGTCGCCCCAGCCGCCACGGCCCCCCACCACCGGGCCGCCGCCGCCGCCACCCGCCGCGGCATCCCCCTCACTGGGCCACCGGCCACCCCGACCCACCGGTGAGTAATCTTTCCCCCCTTTTTTAGTTTACTTTATTTTAGATTTTTTTAGTTAATTTAGTTTCTATTTTAGTTATAGTTTTACTTTAGTTTTGGTTTCATTTTAGTTTTAGTTTTATTTTTAGTTTAGTTTATTTTATATTAGTTCTAGTTTTAGTTTAGAAGAAGAAGAAGAGTTGAAGGAGGAGGAGGAGGGAGGAAGAGAAGGAGGGAGAAGAAGAAAGAAAAGAAGAAGAAAGAAAAGAAGAAGAAAAATAAGAAGAAGAACAAGAACAAGAAAGAAAAGAAGAAGAAGAAAGAAGAAGAAGAAGAAGAAGAAGAAGAAGAAGAAGAAGAAGAAGAAGAAGAAGAAGAAGAAGAAGAAGAAGAAGAAGAAGAAGAGGAAGAAAGAAGAGTAATAGGAGGAGGAGGGGGGAGGAGGAGGAGGAGAAGAAGAAGAAGAAAAGAAGAAGAAGAGGAGGAAAAAGGAGAAGAAGAAGAAAAAGACACGCTGACACCCTGACATGCCGACCCCAACACCCCGACACTCCGACCCCGACACGCCACCCCCGACACCCCGGCACGACACCCCGACCCCCGACACCCTGACACCACACCCCAACCCCGACCCCGACACCCCGACACACCGACCCACACCCCGAACACGACACCCTGACACTCCGACACCGACACGCCACCCTGACACCCCGACACGACACCCCAACCCCGACCCCAACCCCCGACCCCTGACACCCTGACACCACACCCCGACCCACACCCCGACCCCTACCCCGACACCCAGACACCGAAATAGCACCCCGACCCCGAAACAACACCCCGACCCCGACACGGGACCCCGACCCCGACACGACACCCACGACACCAGAGGCCGACGGGGTCATATATTTGTGAATTATGAGTTAGGTCATATATTTTTCGATTTTGTTATGAAAAACATCATATATGATTGCGTTGATCAGGTAGATTTAAATGTGTAGTTGTTTCATCGCTGCGAGGTTTGGTGTTCGACGACCTCCCCGTGTGTTTGACGAGCTTTGCCCCTTCGTTCGTGGGTGAGCAAAAATGACATGTTCTCCTCCCCCCTTAATTATTTGCTCTGTTCCGGTGTTCATGCCGATGAAACTTGCTAGCTACTATATATGTGTCTTGAATCATCAGTATGCGTAACCAATATGTGTCTCCCGTTCGAAAGGGTTATAGTTATAAATATGCATGCATTTGCATATTTATAACCGTGATTCTTTCGAATTGCCCAACGCTATCCGTGGACAGCCCGAGTATGTGTAGATTGGGTACGTTTTCCCATATGCTTTGCTCCGGATCCGACGCATAAATTTTGTCAGTGCCTCCCCTGTTGTTCTCCAGGTACACATCCTCTCTATTTATTATAGAGACGTGTATCAGGAGAACAACGGGGAGGTGCTGCCAAAATTTTGCGTCGGATCCGGAGCATAGCATGGGAAAATGAACCCGAAGATGGACTTATTCATTGTCCTAGCACTCTCTCGGATATCAAGGCACGCCAGTCGAGCTCCGCTCCTGAGATAAGGCCTCGTGAACGGCCAGTCTAATTCGCCTTCAAGGTTAGTTATACGCACTCAGCTATGTTTCTCCATTACATTGTGTGCACTTCCATCAATGATTACAAATGGTAATGAGGAGTGGTGTTGCAGGCTGCTATACAGAGTGAGAGAGATAGAATGGAGAAACTTCTGGCGAAGGCGGCGGAGAGGCAGCAGGAGTTGGAGGAGAGTGCAACAAATATGTTGTTGGAGGAGAGGGCACGGAATGACATGCAGGCAAGGGCCATGTATGAGCTCCTTGTGGTAAGTTTCTTCTGCAGATTAGCCAAAACATTCATGTAGTGTTTGTCTCATTACTAACTAGTATGACTGAGTCGTCAAAACCAAATGTGCAGTCTGTGTGCGAGAAGTCCGGTCAGACCGCTCCGCCAATGCCAGTGATTGCTCCTGGGACCACGGTGAGTTTAATTTGAATGGACATTACTTGCTAGTCTTAACATTTGAGTGTCATCATGCTAATGAGACATTGGAAATGATCTTTGGTGCAGCGTAACTCCAGAAAAGCATCGCACGATCCTTCTCCAGCTACCAGCACGAGCCAGCCCGCTCCTACACCTCCATGATCACAGTAAGTTTCTCTAGTGTTTTGCTTAACAAATGCATAAAGACCTAGACTTGGCTTTATTTCCTCCAATATGCTTACCATAATGACCTAGAGTTAGCTTCTTTTCCTGCAAAATGACTTAATAAGCTTACTAACCTCCAAAACCATCCATTTTACCTAAATTAGCTCTAAAACGATCTATACTTAGCTTTGTTTCCTCCAAAATGACCTAAGTTAGCTCTAATATGCTTAGTTAACTAGGTTTGCTCAATAATGACATGTACTTAGCTTACTTATGTAAAAAATGGCATAATTAGCTTAGTTAGCTCATAAACGATCCATTTTACCTAAGTTAGCTCTAAAATGACCCATTTTACCTTAGTTAGCTCATAAATGATCCATTTTACCTAAGTTAGCTCTAAAATGACCCATTTTACCTAGATTAGCTCCAAAATGATCCATTTTACCTACGTTAACTCTAAAATGACCCATTTTACCTAGGTTAGCTCCAAAATGACCCATCTTACCTAGGTTAGCTCTAAAATGATGCATTTTACCCAAGTTAGCTCTAAAATGAAACATTTTACCTAGATTAGCTCATAAACGATCCATTTCACCTAAGTTAGCTCACAAACGATCCATTTTACCTAGGTTAGTTCCAAAATGACCCATCACACCTAGGTTAGCTCTAAAATGATGCATTTTACCTAAGTTAGCTCATAAACGATCCATTTCACCTCGGTTAGCTCATAAACGATCCATTTCACCTAAGTTAGCTCAAAAATGATCCATTTCACCTAGGTTAGCTCCAAAATGACCCATCTTACCTAGGTTAGCTCTAAAAACGGTGCATTATACCTAATTTAGCTCATAAACGATCCATTTCACCTAGGTTAGCTCATAAACGATCCATTTCACCTAAGTTGGCTCAAAAAATGATCCATTTCACCTAAATTTGCTTATAAACGATCCATTTCAACTAAGTGAGCTCAAAAACGATCCATTTCACCTAAGTTAGCTCATAAATGGTCCATTTCACCTTAGTTAGCTCATAAACGATCCATTTCAACTAAGTTAGCTCATAATTAGCTCATAAATGAACCATTTCACCTAAGTTAGCTCATAAATGACATATACTTCTTCTTCTAGTCTTCTTCTTCTAGTCACCTTTTTCTAACTTTCTTATTTGCCATTTTGCAGATTTCATTCACTTAACGAAAGTTAGCTTGCTATGATGGAGTGCTTGTTTTTTCTTTCATTCTCTTCTAGTATTCTTGTAGCTTGCTATGATGGAACTTGCTATCTTGATGAAACTTTGCGTTGTAATATGTATGGATGGAACAATGTGTATGTGCAACTTGCTATGTATGAATGGATGGAACTATATATGTATGTACGATGAAACTTATGTGCTGGATATGTCATATGTTTGCTGTTAAATAGCCCTGTGAAATATATATATATATATATATATATATATATATATATATATGTCATATATATTTGCTGTGAAAATTGTTGGATTTAAAGAAACAGAAAAAAGAGGCAATGCAGGATCTTTGCCGTCAGCCGCTGATGGCAAAGGCACCTTTGCCGTCCGCCGCGGACGGCAAAGAAGCCACGCGGCGGCCACCTGTGCTCCCTGGGAACTGACCCATTTGGTCAGTTTGCCTACAGCGATGGACGACAAAGGCTTTGCCTACAGTGGCAGACGGCAAAGAATCACCACATTTGCCTACAGCGGCAGACGGCAAAGGCTTGGCCTACAGTGACGTCCAGCTGACGTCATTCTGCGGACGGCAAAGGCCGGATGCTTTTTGCCTTTAGCCACCTAACGAACTAGCAGCGTATTTATTACCGTCGGCTTTCTTTGCCATCAGCTGCTGATGGCAAAGACCCCTTTGCCGTCAGCTTCAAAAAGTAGACGGCAAAGTAGCTCTTTGTCGATCCTATCTTTGCCGGAGTCTTTTGCCGTCCGCGGCAAACGGCAAAGGCCTTTGCCGTCCACCATCCTTGCCTTTGCCGTCTGCCATGGCAGATGGCAAAGTAGCTGATTCCTGTAGTGATAACTCCATCTCCATTAGTTATCTCGCTAGATTCACCTCTCCTTCCCAACAACTAGATCTTTCTGGCTATTTAGCCATCAACGCATGCTCTCTCGATCGGTCTCTCTCATCATCTAATTAACCGCGTGCTCTCTCAATCGGTCTCTCTCGGGAGATATATAGGTGAGTAAAAAAGTTGTTCATTTCAAGAATGGGAATATGTGCGTGAATGAGAATACGTGTGTCTGGGATATATATATATATATATATATATATATATATATATATATATATATATATAGGGTGGGTCTATTATGATAACACCCCTTAAGACCCTTATTCTGATAACACCAGCCTTATTCTGCACACCACCAACAGATCGCGCCGCCGGCCCTCCCCTCCCGGCCTTCTACCGCGGTAGCGGCCTGGGCGCGCCGCCGCCCCTTCCCTCCCGGCCTTCTTCCGTGGCGGCAGCCTGGGAGCGATGCCGCCCCTCCCCTTCCCGCTTTCTCCCGCGGCAGCGGCCTGGGAGCGCCGCTGCCCCTACCCTCCCAGCCTTCTTCGACGGTGGCGGCCGGCAGCGACGCCGCCCCTCCCCTCCCAGCCTTCTTCCGCGGCGGCGGCCAAGCAGCGACGCCGCCCGTCGCCTCTCGGCCTTCTTCCGCGGCAGGCACCGAGCAACACCAGCCTATCGGCCTTCTTCCACGGCAGGAGCTCGGTAGCGCCGCCAACGAACTCCTCCGGGCCTGCAATTAGCTGTACTTCATCAGATGTGGATTGGTGCTTCCTGGACATCAAACCAATTCGAGCAAGGAGGAGTGTGCACAAGGTTGCTTCATCCACGGTAGGTTCTTGGAATAAGTCTGCATCGACCTTCAGAGCAAATCCTCCTTCCCCGTTCACCTTGAGCAACGTCCAGACCACCCATGAACTTCTGAAGGGCAAGTGGACTGCACGGGCGAACTTTAAAGTTGTGCAGACGGACGAGAAGGGAACTTCCTCCTGTAAACGCAAGAAACCGCTGCAACATGAGGTAAAGCAGCACACTTCCTCAACCATCTCAGTGTAGTTATCCTAGACAAAACAAAGCAGTACAGCGCGCCTACAAAACCTATGCAGTGCGGTTGCTTCAGTTCGTTGTGGGGCAAAATGCAGTGCACTTACTCGGTTATGCAGTACACTTGTATAGGTTCATTACGGGTAATGATGCAGTGCGATTGCTTCAGTTCACCTTGCGTGGTGATGCAGTCAGCATGCAATGCTTCGGCAGTTCCATTTTGAACACATTCCAGTTTGCATGATTCAGTTCATTTAACCTGACAATGCAGCTCGGTCATTTTGCGTGCAGGAGATGACGTTCAGCAGATACAAAATGTCCCGCATAATTGACAACACTGAGAACAACAACTTTTAGAAGAGTGGATATTCTTCTGAAAGAGATACTGGCTGGGTTACCCCTGAGATTCATCGAGGATTCTTCACGACGACAAACAGGGTGCAGTACTCTCCAGAACACTAGTAGAAAAGGGGGCATTTGTCCCGGTTCGTAAGGGTCTTTAGTCCCGGTTCATGAACCGGGACTAATGGGTCGTTACTAATACCTCCCCCCTTTAGTCCCGATTCAAACACGAACCAGGACAGATGGTCCTCCATGTGGCTGGTGCGCCGAGCCCAGGCAGGGGGGCCTTTGGTCCCGGTTGGTGGCACCAACCGGGACCAAAAGGCATCCACGCGTCAGCATTCCAGTGGCTGGGGTTTTTGTTTTTTTTTGAAAGGGGGGAGGGGGTTGGGGGTTTTGGGGGGTTAATTTAGGTGTTTCATATATTGTGTTAGCTAGCTAATTAATAGAGAGAAGTGTCCTCTCTTATGTCCATGCTTGGTCAATGCTACATACTATATACATATAGCCCTCGACACGCTAGCTAGTAAGAAAATGAAGGGAACCATTGAGTAGAGAAGTTCGTCATGCATACCGAGAGAAATGATCAATCGACCTCTCCTTCTCCGAGAGATTGGTCGAACAACAAGTTTTCGTATCATGTATCCGACGCTACTGGCTACATACATGTACAATATGTAAGATCTCTCAATTACAGTCCCCTAGCAATTGAAATTAACTTCCACATGGTATTCTCCGGCTTTATTGATGACGTGGTCAAGAAAGAATCCCGCCAATTCCTATTGAATTGCTTTCATGCGATCTGGTTCTAGGAGTTCATTCCGCATCTGCCATGTCTAATTTGAAGAAGGTGGTTAATTAATACATATATATGAATGAAACTCAACAGAAATGATGGTGTAATAAAATGAAATTGTGAATATTATTGCTTACGCACTTCATATTGTCTTTGAGAGTAGTCCTGCTTGTTTTACAAAGTCGCGGTGTGGATGAACTCGCACATGTAGTATCCACAGAAATCATTCCCTTGTTCCTGCCACAAGAACTTTACGAGAAATAGAGGTCAATCAAACTGATAATGAAGCATTATAAATGGCATTGATGAAAGTATAGCTATAGAATCAACAGGAGATGCGCGCAACTAGCTAGCCAGTAGTACTTACTTTCGGGTATGTATATTGCAGCTCCTTCGGCAGTCCCGGAGCTTCTGCGATGAACTATTTCCAAACCCTGCAAGACAAAGAAAATAATTATTATTACTTGAGATATCAGGAAATGAACAAAAAGTTGCCGATATGGTGCGATAATGATCGATTGAACTTACTTGCTGAGCATTTCAGTCATGTCCGCATAGGTTTTGGGATCTTTCCGTCTCGAGTCTAAGACGGTTACTAGTCCACGCTCAAGCTTAATCTCCAGAGGAATATAGTGGTACCTGCGCACGCATGCATAACTCATCAATTACATTACTATAACCTCGCTCGAGTAATAAGGGAAACCGAATATGCACACGACAGTAACACTCACTTGCCGTTGTAAGGAAAGAGTATGGTATCTTTGTTTTGATTTTTGATCAACGATTGTAGCAAGTTGTCCTCGGCCTCTTTGACGTCCTTTTCAACCAGAAATTCATCTATGATATTTTTGTTAATGAACCCAATATCATAAATTTCTTGTTTTTTGCACTCGACGATCTTCAATCTGCATAATATATTGAGGATAATTAATTATAAATACATGCAATGAAAGAGCCGAGCTATATATAGAGACTTAATGACAGAAATAGTACTTACAGGTAGTAGCAAAAGACCGTTAATTTATCGAGGGCCTTTTGATTGAAGAACTCGAAGAACTCCTCAAATGGAACAGGCAACAGATCATTTCCAACGAGGTCGTGCTCCTCTTTAATTCTCAGATACAAAGTCTTCGCCCCCCTAGACTCTCTGTAGGTTTTCATGTACTAAATATGGAATCTTCGCATCATCGTTGTTAGAGATTTTTCATCTTTGACGAGAGGCTTACCGTACTCGTATCTGTGTTCCTCCACCTCCATGAAATCAGGAAGTGCATCGTCAGGCAGGTAATCTTGTAGATTGCCATAACCGGCCACCATCCCCGGAACATTAGCGACGATGTTGCCGCTAGACACATTGAGCGGGGCGCACGATTGGTTTGCTTGTTCGCCGAGGTGGTCAATTTTTTTCACAGCTGTTCGTTCTCTTGCTCTTTGATGTCTGACAGTACTTCCCGACCGCTCCGCTTGGAGATATGTCTGTTCAGTAATGCACTCATAGTTGGTTCTCGGCGGAGACTTTGCCGGTTTCCTCAGGGCATCGAGAGTGCGCTTTGCTTTCACCGGATCTACCTTCTCCTCCGGAGGTGGATGTCTCTTTGCTTTCACCCCTTCAAAGAACTCCTTCATGTGGCTCCACACGATCGTATCGTTTTCCTCCTCGGTCCTGTCGTACGGTAACTTCTCTATAGGCTTGAGAGGTGGACCGTATCTGTATTGCCTCCCGCCTATGGTTGTGCTGCTAGACGCCGGAGCAGACGGAGCGGCTGCGGCGTCTGTCTTCTTTCGTGCTTGCTTACGAGGCGGAGGAGAAGGACTATGACGCGCTGGAGCAGCCGGGGTGGCGGCGGGTCTCTACCGCCCTTGCTGGCGAGGTGGAGAAGGAGGAGGCTGCTGGCTGCTCGGGAGCGCCGGCGCAGGCGGAGAAGGAGGCGGAGTGCCGCCACGCGTACCCTAATCGTCACTCGCCGGAGGAGGAGGCGGTGGAGGAGGCGGAGTGCCTTGACTTGCCGGAGGAGGAGGAGAAGGCGGAGGCATCCAGTTCGGAAGGTTGATGAGCTCCTTCCGCCATAGGCATGGAGTCTTCAGAGCAGAACCCAGCCTAGTATCCCCTTCACCGGTAGGGTGGTCAAGCAGGAGATCCTCAAATTCCTCCATTATTTCATCCACCATCACCTTAGCATATCCTTCTGTAATCGGCTGGTAGTGATAAGTTGTGTCGGGTCCACTAGGATAAACAGAGCCAATAGCCGCCTTGACCTTCAAATTCATCCATCGCGCCATAATGTGGCAATTTTGAGACTCTGTGATATCATCCATGGGATAGCTGGCAGGAGCCGTCAAGACATGCTCCGGCTGAAGCAGCTCGGTGGAAGCCATGCTGCTTCTCTGCTGAGATGGCGGGGTAGCTTCGGGGGAAGCTTCGGCAGGTCGTTTGCTGCGATCTGCTGCTTCTCGTTCCCCTTCTCGTTCCTCTAGCCCCATTACCCTTTCGTGCAGCGCCTGCAGTTGGCCCTGCTCCAGTTTCTTCCTCCTCTCATGGGTTTTGTAACCCCCTGCGTCCGAAAAACCAACCTTCCACGAAATGGAGCCTGGCGTGCCTCGTGTCCGTCCAGGGTGCTCAGGATTCCCGAGGGCCATTGTGAGCTCGTCCTTCTCCCTGTCTGGAACGAACGCCCCTCGCTGCGCTGCATCGATATAGTGTCAAAGGTTCTTGACTGGTATTTGCAGTTGCTCGTCCGTCCAATGGCACTTCCCTGATACAGGGTCCAAGGTTCCGCCAGCCCCGAAGAACCAAGTCCGACAACGGTCTGGCCAGTACATTGTCTCTGGTTCGATCCCTTTTTCAAGCAGATCATGCTCAGCCTTGGACCACTTAGGCCGGCTTCGAGGTAGCCACCTGACCCCGTGCGCTGGTGAAGCATCTGAAGAAAATATGCCCTAGAGGCAATAATAAAGTTATTATTTATTTCCTCATATCATGATAAATGTTTATTATTCATGCTAGAATTGTATTTACCGGAAACATGATACATGTGTGAATACATAGACAAACCTATAGTCACTAGTATGCCTCTACTTGACTAGCTCATTAATCAAAGATGGTTATGTTTCCTAACCATAGACATGTGTTGTCATTTGATTAGTGGGATCACATCATTAGAAGAATGATGTGATTGACATGACCCATTCTGTTAGCCTAGCACTTGATCGTTTAGTATACTGCTATTGCTTTCTTCATGACTTACACATGTTCCTGTAACTATGAGAATTATGCAACTCCCATTTACCGGAGGAACACTTTGGGTACTACCAAATGTCACAATGTAACTGGGTGATTATAAAGGAGTACTACAGGTGTCTCCGAAGGTACATGTTGATTTGGCGTATTTCGAGATTAGGTTTTGTCACTCTGATCGTCGGAGAGGTATCTCTAGGCCCTCTCGGTAATGCACATCATTATAAGCCTTGCAAGCAATGTGACCAATGAGTTGGTCACGGGATGATGCATTACAGAGCGAGTAAAGAGACTTACCGGTAACGAGATTGAACTAGGTATTGGATACCGACGATCAAATCTCGGGCAAGTAACATACCGATGACAAAGGGAACAACGTATGTTGTTATGCGGTTTGACCGATAAAGATCTTCGTAGAATATGTAGCAACCAATATGGGCATCCAGGTCCCGCTATTGGTTATTGACCGAGAGTAGTTGTAGGTCATGTCTACATAGTTCTCGAACCCGTAGGGTCCGCACGCTTAACGTTAAGATGACAGTTTTATTATGAGTTTATAAGTTTTGATGTACCGAAGTTTGTTCGGAGTCCCGGATGTGATCACGGACATGACGAGGAGTCTCGAAATGGTCGAGACATAAAGATCGATATATTGGAAGCCTATATTTGGACATCATAATCGTTCCGGGTGAAATCGGCATTTTACCGGAGTACCGGGAGGTTACCGGAACCCCCCGGGGGGTTATTGGTCCTACATGGGCCTCGAGGGAGAAGAGGGAAGGAGCCAGGAAGGGGCCGCGCGCCCCTCCCCTTCCTAGTCCGAATAGGACAAGTTAAGGGGGGCGGCGCCCCCCCTTTCCTTCCTCTCTTCCTCCTCTTTCCCCCCTTCTCCTACTCCTACTTGGAAAGAAGGGAGTCCTACTCCCGGTGGGAGTAGGACTCCCCCCTTGGCGCGCCCTCCTTGGCCGGCCGCCTCCTCCCCCCTGGCTCCATTATATACGGGGGCGGGGGGGGCACCCATAGACACACAAGTTGATCTACGGATCGTTCCTTAGCCGTGTGCGGTGCCCCCCTCCACCATATTCCACCTCGGTCATATCGTCGCGGAGTTCAGACGAAGCCCTGCGCCGGTAGAGCATCATCATCGTCACCACGCCGTCGTACTGACGGAACTCATCCCCGACACTTTGCTGGATCGGAGTCCGGGGATCGTTATCGAGCTGAACGTGTGCTGAACTCGGAGGTGCCGTACGTTCGGTACTTGGATCGGTCGGATTGTGAAGACGTACGACTACATCAACCGCGTTGTGCTAAAGCTTCCGCCTATGGTCTATGAGGGTACGTAGACAATACTCTCCCCTCTCGTTGCTATGCAATCACCATGATCTTGCGTGTGCGTAGGAAATTTTTTGAAATTACTACGTTCCCCAACAGTGGCATCCGAGCCTAGGTTTTATGCGTTGATGTTATATGCACGAGTAGAACACAAGTGAGTTGTGGGCGATACAAGTCATACTGCTTATCAGCATGTCATACTTTGGTTCGGCGGTATTGTGAGATGAAGCGGCCCGGACCGACATTACGCGTACGCTTACGCGAGACTAGTTTCACCGTTACGAGCACTCGTGCTTAAAGGTGGCTGGCGGGTGTCTGTCTCTCTCACTTTAGCTGAATCGAGTGTGGCTACACCCGGTCCTTGCGAAGGTTAAAACAGCACCAACTTGACAAACTACCGTTGTGGTTTTTGATGCGTAGGTAAGAACGGTTCTTGCTAAAGCCCGTAGCAGCCACGTAAAATTTGCAACAACAAAGTAGAGGACGTCTAACTTGTTTTTGCAGGGCATGTTGTGATGTGATATGGTCAAGACGTGATGCTATATTTTATTGTATGAGATGATCATGTTTTGTAACCGAAGTTATCGGCAACTGGCAGGAGCCATATGGTTGTCGGTTTATTGTATGAAATACAAACGCCCTGTAATTGCTTTACTTTATCACTAAGCGGTAGCGATAGTCGTAGAAGCAATAGATGGCGTAACGACAATGATGCTACGATGGAGATCAAGGTGTCGCACCTGTGACGATGGTGATCACGACGGTGCTTCGAAGATGGAGATCACAAGCACAAGATGATGATGGCCATATCATATCACTTATATTGATTGCATGTGATGTTTATCCTTTTATGCATCTTATCTTGCTTTGATTGATGGTAGAATTTTAAGATGATCTCTCACTAATAATCAAGAAGTGTTCTCCCTGAGTATGCACCATTGCGAAAGTTCTTCGTGCTGAGACACCACGTGATGATCGGGTGTGATAGGCTCTACGTTCAAATACAACGGGTGCAAAACAGTTGCACACGCGGAATACTCAGGTCATACTTGACGAGCCTAGCATATACAGATATGGCCTCGGAACACGGAGACCGAAAGGTCGAGCGTGAATCATATAGTAGATATGATCAACATAGTGATGTTCACCATTGAAACTACTCCATCTCACGTGATGATCGGACATGGTTTAGTTGATTTGGATCACGTGATCACTTAGATGACTAGAGAGATGTCTGTCTAAGTGGGAGTTCTTAAGTAATATGATTAATTGAAGTTAAATTTATCATGAACTTAGTACCTGG
Organism: Triticum timopheevii; assembly: GCA_963921465.1. Lineage (NCBI taxonomy): Eukaryota > Viridiplantae > Streptophyta > Magnoliopsida > Poales > Poaceae > Triticum > Triticum timopheevii. The sequence continues at coordinate 320,870,877 of OY997270.1, forward strand.
TAGTATTTTGCTTGTCTAAGTTTGTTTGTAGATAGATGGCTCATGTTGTTGTTCCGTTGAATTTTAATGCGTTCCTTGAGAAAGCAAAGTTGAAAGATGATGGTAGCAATTACACGGACTGGGTCCATAACCTGAGGATTATCCTCATTGCTGCACAGAAAAGTTACGTCCTGGAAGCACCGCTGGGTGCCAGGCCTGCTGCTGATGCAACTGACGACGTTAAGAATGTCTGGCAGAGCAAAGCTGATGACTACTCGATAGTTCAGTGTGCCATGCTTTACGGCTTAGAACTGGGTCTTCAACGACGTTTTGAACTTCATGGAGCATATGAGATGTTCCAGGAGTTGAAGTTAATATTTCAAGCAAATGCCCGGATTGAGAGATATGAAGTCTCCAATAAGTTCTATAGCTGCAAGATGGAGGAGAATAGTTCTGTCAGTGAACACATACTCAAAATGTCTGGGTATAATAATCACTTGATTCAACTGGGAGTTAATCTTCCTGATGATAGTGTCATTGACAGAATTCTCCAATCACTGCCACCAAGCTACAAGAGCTTCGTGATGAACTATAATATGCAAGGGATGAACAAGACTATTCCCGAGCTCTTCGCAATGCTAAAAGCTGCGGAGGTAGAAATCAAGAAGGAGCATCAAGTGTTGATGGTTAACAAGACCACCAGTTTCAAGAAAAAGGGCAAAGGGAAGAAGAAGGGGAACTTCAAAAAGAACAGCAAGCAAGTTGCTGCTCAAGAGAAGAAACCCAAGTCTGGACCTAAGCCTGAAACTGAGTGCTTCTACTGCAAGAAGACTGGACACTGGAAGCGGAACTGCCCCAAGTATTTGGCGGATAAGAAGGATGGCAAAGTGAACAAAGGTATATGTGATATACATGTTATTGATGTGTACCTTACTAATGCTCGCAGTAGCACCTGGGTATTTGATACTGGTTCTGTTGCTAATATTTGCAACTCGAAACAGGGACTACGGATTAAGCGAAGATTGGCTAAGGACGAGGTGACGATGCGCGTAGGAAATGGTTCCAAAGTCGATGTGATCGCGGTCGGCACGCTACCTCTACATCTACCATCGGGATTAGTTTTAGACCTAAATAATTGTTATTTGGTGCCAGCGTTGAGCATGAACATTATATCTGGATCTTGTTTGATGCGAGACGGTTATTCATTTAAATCAGAGAATAATGGTTGTTCTATTTATATGAGTAATATCTTTTATGGTCATGCACCCTTGAAGAGTGGTCTATTCTTATTGAATCTTGATAGTAGTGATACACATGTTCATAGTGTTGAAACCAAAAGATGCAGAGTTGATAACGATAGTGCAACTTATTTGTAGCACTGCCGTTTAGGTCATATCGGTGTAAAGCGCATGAAGAAACTCCATACTGATGGGCTTTTGGAATCACTTGATTATGAATCGCTTGGTACTTGCGAACCGTGCCTTATGGGCAAGATGACTAAAACGCCGTTCTCTGGAACTATGGAGCGAGCAACTGATTTGTTAGAAATCATACATACTGATGTTTGTGGTCCAATGAATGTTGAGGCTCGCGGCGGGTATCGTTATTTTCTCACCTTCACAGATGATTTGAGCAGATATGGGTATATCTACTTAATGAAACACAAGTCTAAAACATTTGAAAAGTTCAAAGAATTTCAGAGTGAAGTGGAAAATCATCGTAACAAGAAAATAAAGTTTCTACGATCTGATCGTGGAGGAGAATATTTGAGTTACGAGTTTGGTCTGCACTTGAAACAATGCGGAATAGTTTCGCAACTCACGCCACCCGGAACACCACAACGAAATGGTGTGTCTGAACGTCGTAATCGTACTTTACTAGATATGGTGCGATCTATAATGTCTCTTACTGATTTACCACTATTGTTTTAGGGTTATGCTATAGAGACGGCCGCATTCATGTTAAATAGGGCACCATCAAAATCCGTTAAGACAACGCCTTATGAACTGTGGTTTGGCAAGAAACCAAAGTTGTCGTTTCTTAAAGTTTGGGGCTGCGATGCTTATGTGAAGAAACTTTGACTAGATAAGCTCGAACCCAAATCGGAGAAATGTGTCTTCATAGGATACCCAAAAGAGACTATTGGGTACACCTTCTATCACAGATCTGAGGGCAAGATTTTCGTTGCTAAAATCGGATCCTTTCTAGAGAAGGAGTTTCTCTCGAAAGAAGTGAGTGGGAGGAAAGTAGAACTTGATGAGATAACTGTATCTACTCTCTTATTGGAAAGTAGTTCATCACAAGAACTGGTTCCTGTGACAACTACACCAATCGGTGAGGAAGCTAATGATATTGATCATGAAACTTCAGATCAAGTTTCTTCTGAACCTCGTAGGTCTACCAGAGTAAGATCCGCACCAGAGTGGTACGGTAATCCAATTCTGGAAGTCATGTTACTTGACCATGATGAACCTACGAACTATGAGGAAGCGATGATGAGCCCAGATTCCGCAAAATGGCTAGAGGCCATGAAATCTGAGATGGGATCCATGTATGAAAACAAAGTATGGACTTTGGTTGACTTGCCCGAAGATCGGCAAGCCATTGAGAATAAATGGATCTTTAAGAAGAAGACTGACGCTGATGGTAATGTAACTGTCTATAAAGGTCGACTTGTTGCAAAAGGTTTTCGACAAGTTCAAGGAGTTGACTACGATGAGACTTTCTCACCCGTAGCGATGCTTAAGTCTGTCCGAATCATGTTAGCTATTGCTGCATTTCATGATTATGAAATTTGGCAAATGGATGTCAAAACTAAATTCTTGAATGGATTTCTGGAAGAAGAGTTGTATATGATGCAGCCAGAAGGTTTTGTTGATCCAAAATGTGCTAACAAAGTGTGCAAGCTCCAACGTTCCATTTATGGACTGGTGCAAGCATCTCGGAGTTGGAATAAACACTTTGATAGTGTGATCAAAGCATATGGTTTTATACAGACTTTTGGAGAAGCCTGTATTTACAAGAAAGTGAGTGGGAGCTCTGTAGCATTTCTGATATTATATGTAGATGACATATTATTAATTGGAAATGATATAGAATTTCTGGATAGCATAAAGGGATACTTGAATAAAAGTTTTTCTATGAAAGACCTCGGTGAAGCTGCTTACATATTGGGCATCAAGATCTATAGAGATAGATCAAGACGCTTAATAGGACTTTCACAAAGCACATAACTTGACAAAATTTTGAAAAAGTTCAAAATGGATCAGGAAAAGAAAGGATTCTTGCCTGTGCTACAAGGTGTGAAGTTGAGTCAAACTCAATGCCCGACCACAGCAGAAGATAGAGAGAAAATGAAAGATGTTCCCAATGCTTCAGCCATAGGCTCTATCTTGTATGCAATGCTGTGTACCAGACCTGACGTATGCTTAGCAATAAACTTGGCAGGAAGGTACCAAAGTAATCCAGGAGTGGATCACTGGACAGCGGTCAAGAACATCCTGAAATACCTGAAAAGGACTAAGGATATGTTTCTCGTATATGGAGGTGACAAAGAGCTAGTCGTAAATGGTTACGTCGATGCAAGCTTTGACACTGATCCGGACGATTCTAAATCGCAAACCGGATACGTGTTTTTATTAAACGGTGGAGCTGTAAGTTGGTGCAGTTCTAAACAAAGCGTCGTGGCGGGATCTACATGTGAAGCGGAGTACATAGCTGCTTCTGAAGCAGCAAATGAAGGAGTCTGGATGAAGGAGTTCATTTCCGATCTAGGTGTCATACCTAGTGCATCGGGACCAATGAAGATCTTCTGTGACAATACTGGTGCAATTGCCTTGGCAAAGGAATCCAGATTTCACAAGAGGACCAAGCACATCAAGAGACGCTTCAATTCCATTCGGGACCAAGTCCAAGTGGGAGACATAGAGATTTGCAAGATACATACGGATCTGAATATTGCAGACCCGTTGACTAAGTCTCTCTCACGAGCAAAACATGATCAGCACCAAGACTCCATGGGTGTTAGAATCATTACTATAGAATCTAGATTATTGACTCTAGTGCAAGTGGGAGACTGAAGGAAATATGCCCTAGAGGCAATAATAAAGTTATTATTTATTTCCTCATATCATGATACATGTTTATTATTCATGCTAGAATTGTATTTACCGGAAACATGATACATGTGTGAATACATAGACAAACCTATAGTCACTAGTATACCTCTACTTGACTAGCTCATTAATCAAAGATGGTTATGTTACCTAGCCATAGACATGTGTTGTCTTTTGATTAGTGGGATCACATCATTACAAGAATGATGTGATTGACAGGACCCATTCCGTTAGCCTAGTACTTGATCATTTAGTATACTACTATTGCTTTCTTCATGACTTATACATGTTCCTGTAACTATGAGAATTATGCAACTCCCATTTACCGGAGGAACACTTTGGGTACTACCAAACGTCACAACGTAACTGGGTGATTATAAAGGAGTACTACAGGTGTCTCCGAAGGTACATGTTGATTTGGCGTATTTCGAGATTAGGTTTTGTCACTCCGATCGTCGGAGAGGTATCTCTGGGCCCTCTCGGTAATGCACATCATTATAAGCCTTGCAAGCAATGTGACTAATGAGTTGGTTACAGGATGATGCATTACAGAACGAGTAAAGAGACTTACCGGTAACGAGATTGAACTAGGTATTGGATACCGACGATCAAATCTCGGGCAAGTAACATACCGATGACAAAGGGAACAACGTATGTTGTTATGCGGTTTGACCGATAAAGATCTTCGTAGAATATGTAGGAACCAATATGGGCATCCAAGTCCCGCTATTGGTTATTGACCGAGAATAGTTGTAGGTCATGTCTACATAGTTCTCGAACCCGTAGGGTCCGCACGCTTAACGTTACGATGACAGTTTTATTATGAGTTTATAAGTTTTGATGTACCGAAGTTTGTTCGGAGTCCCGGATGTGATCACGGACATGACAAGGAGTCTCGAAATGGTCGAGACATAAATATCGATATATTTGAAGCATATATTTGGACATCGGAATTGTTCCGGGTGAAATCGGCATTTTACCGGAGTACCGGGAGCTTACCGGAACCCCCCGGGGGGTTATTGGGCCTACATGGGCCTCGAGGGAGAAGAGGGAAGGAGCCAGGAAGGGGCCGCGCGCCCCTCCTCTTCCTAGTCCGAATAGGACAAGGGAAGGGGGGCGGCGCCCCCCCCCCCCCCCCTTTCCTTCCTCTCTTCCTCCTCTTTCCCCCCTTCTCCTACTCCTACTTGGAAAGAAGGGAGTCCTACTCCCGGTGGGGGTAGGACTCCCCCCTTGGCGCGCCCTCCTTGGCCGGCCGCCTCTTCCCCCTGGCTCCTTTATATACGGGGGTGGGGGGGCACCCATAGACACACAAGTTGATCTACGGATCGTTCCTTAGCCGTGTGCGGTGCCCCCCTCCACCATATTCCACCTCGGTCATATCGTCGCGGAGTTTAGGCGAAGCCCTGCGCTGGTAGAGCACCATCATCGTCACCACGCCGTCGTACTGATAGAACTCATCCCCGACACTTTGCTGGATCGGAGTCCGGGGGTCGTCATCGAGCTGAACGTGTGCTGAACTCGGAGGTGCCGTACGTTCGGTACTTGGATCGCTCGGATCGTGAAGACGTACGACTACATCAACCGCGTTGTGCTAACACTTCCTCTTACGGTCTACGAGGGTATGTAGACAATACTCTCCCCTCTCGTTGCTATGCCATCACCATGATCTTGCGTGTGCGTAGGAATTTTTTTGAAATTACTACGTTCCCCAACAGCATCTTCTTCGTAGCATTTTGCTTGTTTGTCGCCGACATCTTCTTACTCTTTTCCGATGTCTTGTGGGCCACAAATGCGGGCCAGTGATCTTTGATATTCTCATATTTGCCGATGAATTCTGGTGTTTTTTTTGTCGACAAACTTGTTCAGCTCTTTCCTCCACCTCCTCATTAGGGTTGCCATCTTCTTAAGAGCACAAGACTTGATTAATTGCTCTTTAACTGGCTTCTCCGGATCCTCCTATGGCGGTAGGGTGAAATTTGCCTTTAGCTGAGTCCAAAGATCTTCTTTCTGCATATCATTGACATAAGACACCTTAGGGTCTTCCTCCTTAGGCTTATACCATTGTTGGATGCTGATCGGGATCTTGTCCCTAACAAGAACCCCGCACTGAGCAGAAAATGCGCGCTTTGTCCAGATGGGTTCAATCGGTTCGCCGTCGGGCGCGATTTCTAGGATCTCAAACTTTTCATCCGAGCTCAACTTTTTCTTCGGGCCTCGTCTCCTTACCGAAGTTGTGCTCGATCCGGAGGGCTAGAAATTATAAGGAAGAAAGACGAGAGTAATTAATATGTGTACATATACCAAAACAATGGATGCATCAATTAACTAGTCAGCACGGGCTTAACTAATATATATATACCTGGCCGGACTCGGTTCGGTCACCGGAGCAGTCAGCACGGTCTCCTTCTTGTACCTCCATTGTGTCATCGGAGCCATCATGAACATAGTCCTCTTCTTGTACCGGCATTAATGGGCCGAAGCCATCATGAACATAGCCCTCTTCTTCACCCAGTCCTTCCTGACCATCGGTGTCATTGAGAAATGACGCAACTTCATCAATTCCTTGTGCGATTATGTCCCCCAACATCGCTTCTGTTTCTTCGTCTCGGGAGTGCTCCATAGTTTCTGCAAATATTAACAACATGTCAATTATTATTCAAACATGGTACAAATGGATATATATATTAGTGGCAAACGTAGAACTAGCTAGCTAATCACAATAAGGAATCATGTTAGTGGCCTCGACGCTGCTTCTCTAGGGTTTGGGGTCGCCTCAACACAACGCTTCAAGGGTTTGGGGTGGCCTCGACGACAACGCTCTTTTAACTTGGTAAATTTGGGTGGTCTCGAGAGAGTTAATTTGTCGGGTAGGGGCGCGGCGGGAGGGGGTAGAAGACCAACATCGTTTTCTCTCTAGGGTTTGGGTGTCCTCGAGAGTTTTGGTCGAGCGAGAGGGCCGAGGGGGGTGCTGCCGTTGTATAAGTTATCACGGTCGAGAGGGGGTATATATATCAACCGCCCCTCATGTCGAAGTTATCTCGAGGGGGTTATATCGACAACGACGCGACATACATATACATGGGAAAATAATGTTATCGGGGAGGGGGTATCGGTACCCCCCTCGTGTTGAAGTTTCTTCTTTCTCCTCTATTCCTTTCTTCTTCTTCTCCTATTCTTTTTCTTCTTCTCCCTCGAGAAAGGAAAATAAGGAAAAGGAAGAAAAGAGGAAGAAGGAAGAAGAAGAAGAAGAACAAGAAAAAAAAGAAGAAAAAAAAAGAGGAGAAGAAGAAAGGAATAGAGGAGAAGAAGAAAAATAGAAAATTTCTATTTTTTTTCTTCTTCTCCTCTATTCCTTTCTTCTTCTCCTCCTCTTCTTTTTCTTCTTTTTTCCTCTTCTTATTTATTTCTCCTCTTCTTCCTCTCCTCTTCTTCTCCTTTCTTCCTCTTCTTATTTTCCTTTTTCCTCTCATTCTTTTAGTATTGCTTGTTTTAAAAAAATGTTCAAATAGAAAATTTCGAAAAAAAACAAAGGTTTTGCCTAATGCATTGTTCATATGAACATACAAACATTTCCATATTCTACAATAATTAATATCACCAAAAAAATCTATGAACAGAAAAAAAATCCTAACTTTTATAAAAATCTATCTTTTGCATATATGAAAACATTAATACACATATAAACAAAAAATAAATATATGAACAAAAACATGCTCTGAACAATTTTTTTATACATTTTTAACATCTACATACACATAGCCACATACATACACATATACATTATATATATATATGAACAAAAAAACTAAACTAATAAAAATGAAAAAAACAGAGCCGCATAGCCACATACATACACATATACATTATATATATATATATATATATATATATATGAAGAAAAAATTAAACTAATAAAAATGAAAAAAAAGAGCCGGGGCGGCGCGGCGGCTCACAGCGGGGGCGGCTAGCGATGATGATGGCGACGGTGGGGGCGGCGAGGGCGACGGCGCGCGGGGGCGGGACGGGGCAGGGGCTCGGGGCGGCACGCGGTGACGGGGACGGCGCGCGGTGCCCACACGTCTACAGGGACAAGGAGGGTGGGCTCGGGGAGGCACGCGGCGACGGGGACGAGGACGGCGCGGGCTCGGGGAGGCCGGCGACGGCGTGGGCTCGGGGAGGCCGACGACGAGGACGGCGCGGGCTCGGGGAGGCGACGGCCTTGGCGGCAGCGGCGACGGCGAGGTGGAGCAGCCTGGCGGCGTCGAGGAGGTCGGCATCATCGGGGGCAACTGGTGATGAAATTCTGAATTTTTGCAAAGTGTTTGCTTATATAGCAAAGCCATTGGTCCCGATTCGTGAAACCAACCGGCACTAATGCACCCTTTAGTCCCGGTTGGATCCACCAACCGGGACCAAAGGCCTCTTTTTCGGCAGCCCAAAGGGCGGGAAGCGGTGGCCTTTGGTACCGGTTGGTGGCACCAACCAGGACCAATGCCCCCTCCCCCCGCATTAGTCCCGGTTGGTGCCACCAACCGGGACCAAAGGCCCCTGTGCTGCCCGCGTCGAGGCCAAAGTTTAGTCCCACCTCGCTAGTTGAGAGGGGTGCGCAGTGGTTTATAAGCCCCACTGCCGCACCCCTCTCGAGCTCCTCTCCACCGCAGGCTTTCAGGCCTACTTGCTATTGCTTTGCCTGATGGGCCTTCTGGGCCAACTGCGGGCCTGAATCCTGGCCCATAGTAGGGTTTCTAGTCGTATTCAGGCCGTGGGGGCCCAGAAGGAGGCATTTTTTTTTGTTTTCTTTACTTATTGTTGCTATTTTTTTTTTCCAGTTTTTTGTTTTGTTTTCTGTATTATTTATTTTCTTTAGTTTTTTGCTTTATTTTTTAATTCTTTTTGCTTTTAGTCTTAGGAAAATTATAAACTTTCTGTTAGTGCCATTAGTTTTCAAATTTGAAAACACTTTTTTTGTTTTTTGTTTTCTTTCTTGCTTTATTTATTTTATTTTGTTTCTACTTGCAACAAAATACTTATTGTTGCTATTTTTAATTATTACGAGGGCCGAACCATAAGACATTAAAGCATTTCAAATGAACTCTGAAAAAGTTTAAAGTTGGCATGGTATCATAAATTGACCCACATAGCATGTGCATGTACAAAACGGACAATGGTATCATACTCGTCGGTTACAAAGTTGGCATGGTATCATCATAATAGTTGCGGGAGAAAGTCTTCACTTTTTCTTCGCTTGTGTCATTTTCTTATTGCGTCGTAAGCATGGATAATCGTCATCGTTTATCAGGATGCTGGGGTCAGCCTTGACTTTGAAGGGAGGAATTTCATGAAACTTTTCATAATCTTCAGACATGTCTGTCTTGCCCTCCACTCCCACGATGTCCCTTTTTCCTGAAAGAACTATGTGGCGCTTTGGCTCATCGTATGATGTATTCACTTCCTTATCTTTTCTCTTTCTCGGTCAGGTAGACATGTCCTTCACATAGATAACATGTGCCACATCATTGGCTAGGACGAACGGTTCGTCAGTGTACCCAAGATTTTTCAGATCCATTGTTGTCATTCCGTACTGTGGGTCTACCTGTACCCCGCCTCCTGACAGATTGACCCATTTGCACTTAAACAAAGGGACCTTAAAATCATGTCCGTAGTCAAGTTCCCATATGTCCACTATGTAACCATAATATGTGTCCTTTCCCCTCTCGGTTGTTGCATCAAAGAGGACACCGCTGTTTTGGTTGGTGCTCTTTTGATCTTGGTTAATCGTGTAAAATGTATTCCCATTTATCTCGTATCCTTTCCAAATCAATACAGTCAAAGATGGTCCCCTGGACAACAAGTACAACTCATCACAAACAGTGTTGTCACCTCTGAGACGTGCTTCCAACCAACTACTGAAATTCCTGATGTGTTCACATGTAATCCAATCACCGCACTGCTCCGGGTGTTTGGAGTGCTGACTGTTCTTGTGTTCATCGACATACGGGGTCACCAAGGTAGAGTTCTGTAGAACTGTGTAGTGTGCTTGAGACCAAGAATATCCGTCCCTGCATATTATTGAGTCCCTTCCAAGCATGCCTTTTCCAGTCAGTCTCCCCTCATACCGCGATTTAGGGAGACCTATCTTATTAAGGCCAGGAATGAAGTCAACACAAAACCTGATGACATCCTCTGTTTGATGGCCCATGGAGATGCTTCCTTCTGGCCTAGCGCGGTTACGGACATATTTCTTTAGGACTCCCATGAACCTCTCAAAGGGGTACATATTGTGTAGCAATACGGGGCCCAAAATGATAATCTCATCAACTAGATGAACTAGGACGTGCGTCATGATATTGAAGAAGGATGGTGGGAACACCAGCTCGAAACTGACAAGACCTTGCACCACATCACTCCTTAGCCTTGGTATGATTTCTGGATCAATCACCTTCTGAGAGATTGCATTGAGGAATGCACATAGCTTCACAATGGCTAATCGGACATTTTCCAGTAGAAGCCCCCTTAATGCAACCAGAAGCAGTTGCGTCATAATCACATGGTAGTCATGAGACTTTAGGTTCTGAAACTTTTTCTCTGCCATATTTATTATTCCTTTTATATTCGACGAGAAGACAGTCGGGACCTTCATACTAAGCAGGCATTCAAAGAAGATTTCCTTCTCTTCTTTGGTAAGAGCATAGCTGGCAGGACCTTCATACTGCTTTGGAGACATGCCGTCTTTTTCGTGCAAACGTTGCAAGTTCTCCCATGCCTCAGCTGTATCTTTTGTCTTCCCATACACGCCCAAGAAGCCTAGCAGGTTCAGGCAAAGGTTCTTCGTCATGTGCATCACGTCGATCGAAGAGCGGACCTATAGGTCTTTCCAGTAGGGTAGGTCCCAAAATATAGATTTCTTCTTCTACATGGGTGCGTGTCCCCCAGCGTCACTCGGAACAGCTAGTCTGCCGGGACCCTTTCCAAAGATTACGTGTAAATCATTGACCATAGCAAGTACGTGATCACCGGTACGCATGGCGGGCTTCTTCCGGTGATCTGCCTCGCCTTTAAAATGCTTGCCTTTCTTTCGACATTGATGGTTGGCCGGAAGAAATCGACGATGGCCCAGGTACACATTCTTCCTGCAGCTTGCCAGGTATATATTATCGGTGTCAAGTAAACAGTGCGTGCATGCGTGGTATCCCTTGTTTGTCTGTCCTGAAAGGTTACTGAGAGCGGGCCAATCGTTGATGGTCACGAACAGCAACGCCTTTAGGTAAAATTCCTCCTGTTTGTGCTCATCCCACGTACGTACACTGTTTCCATTCCACAGCTGTAAAAGTTCTTCAACTAATGGACTTAGGTACACATCAATGTCTTTGCCGGGTTGCTTAGGGCCTTGGATGAGAACTGACATCATAATGAACTTCCGCTTCATGCACATCCAAGGAGGAAGGTTATACATACATAGAGTCACGGGCCAGGTGCTGTGATTGCTGCTCTGCTTCCCGAAAGGATTAATGCCAGCCGCGCTTAAAGCAAACCATACATTCCTTGGCTCACTTGCAAACTCATCCCAGTACTTTCTCTCGATTTTTCTCCACTGCGACCCATCAGCGGGTGCTCTCAACTTCCCGTCTTTCTTACGGCCCTCACTGTGCCATCGCATCAACTTGGCATGCTCTCTGTTTCTGAACAGACGTTTCAACCGTGGTGTTATAGGAGCATACCACATCACCTTCGCAGGAACCCTCTTCCTGGGGGGCTCGCCGTCAACATTACCAGGGTCATCTCGTCTGATCTTATACCATAATGCACCGCATACCGGGCATGCGTTCAGATCCTTGTACGCACCGCGGTAGAGGATGCAGTCATTAGGGCATGCATGTATCTTATGCACCTCCAATCCTAGAGGGCATACGCCCTTATTTGTTGCGTATGTACTGTCGGGCAATTCGTTATCCTTTGGAAGCTTCTTCTTCAATATTTTCAGTAGCTTCTCAAATCCTTTGTCAGGCACAGCATTCTCTGCCTTCCACTGTGGCAATTCCAGTACGGTACCGAGCTTTGTGTTGCCATCTTCGCAATTGGGGTACAACCCTTTTTTGTGGTCCTCTAACATGCGATCGAACTTCAGCTTCTCCTTTTGACTTTCGCATTGCGTCCTTGCATCGACAATGACCCTGCGGAGATCATCATCATTGGGCACATCGTCTGGTTCCTCTTGATCTTCAGCAGCTTCGCCCGTTGCAGCATCATCGTGCACATCGTGTGGTTCCTCTTGATGTTCAGTAGCATCACCGTATTCAGGGGGCACATAGTTGTCATCGTACTCTTCTTCTTCGCCGTCTTCCATCATAACCCCTATTTCTCCGTGCCTCGTCCAAACATTATAGTGTGGCATGAAACCCTTGTAAAGCAGGTGGGTGTGGAGGATTTCCGGTCAGAGTAATACTTCATATTCCCACATATAGGGCATGGACAACACATAAAACCGTTCTGCTTGTTTGCCTCAGCCACTTCGAGAAAATCATGCACGCCCTTAATGTACTCGGAGGTGTCTCTTGAACCGTACATCCATTGCCGATTCATCTGCGTGCATTATATATAATTAAGTGTGTAAAAATCATTACAGAACATCATGAATAGATAATTAAGTGACCAAATTAATAGAAGTTCATCATCACATTAAAACCAAAGTACATACATAGTTCTCATCTAACAACATAAAGCTCTACAGAGCATCTAAATTAATTAAACCATACACTGAAACTATGTAAAACATTTCAATGCGAAAACAAATGCGATCATAATCGCAACCAATGTAACAACTGATCCAACGGCATAATGATACCAAGCCTCGGTATGAATGGCATATTTTCTAATCTTTCTAATCTTCAAGCGCATTGCATCCATCTTGATCTTGTGACCATTGACGACATCCGCAACATGCAACTCCAATATCATCTTCTCCTCCTCAATTTTTCTAAACTTTTCCTTCAACAAATTGTTTTCTTCTTCAACTAAATTTAACCTCTCGACAATAGGGTCGGTTGGAATTTCCGGTTCAACAACCTCCTATATAAATAAAATCTATGTCACGTTGGTCGGCATGATTGTCATAAACAATAAATGAACCAATAGTTATGAAAAGATAATATATACCACATCCGAATCATAGACAAGACGAGGGCCGACGAGGGCGGATACCAAAACCATCACACTATATAAGATGCAATAATAAAAGTAAGAAAATTATACAAGTATCTATATAAACATACAAGTAAGAATTTTTTTCCTTTCATAAAGAAGATAAGAAGAAGAGGCTCACCACGGTGGTGCCGGCGACGAGATCGGCGCGGGCGATCGACGGCGGTGAAGACGGGGACGGGACGTGGCGGACCGCTAAACCTAGACAAATATTGAGGAAAATGGAGCTTGGAGGTCGAGCTTGGAGAGGAGAAAGCTTAAGTAATGTGGCTCGGGCATTCCATCGAACACCTCGTGTGCATAGGAGGTGAGCTAGAGCACCACAAAGCTCTCCCCTCGCCGGCCACGAAAAACAGAGCAGTGGGAGTTCTCTGCCCGCGGGCGAGGGGTATATATAGGCAACTAATTGGTCCCGGTTTGTGGCAAGAACCGGGACTAAAGGGCAGCCTTTGGTCCCGGTTCAAGCCACCAACCGGGACCAATGGTGGTGGGCCAGGAGCGAGGACCATTGGTCCCGGTTCGTCCCACCAACTGGGACCAATAGGTCCAGTCGAACCGGGACCAATGGCCCACGTGGCCCGGCCGGCCCCCGTGGCTCACGAACTGGGTCCAATGCCCCCATTGGTCCCGGTTCTGGATTGAACCGGGACTAATGGGCTGGCCCGGCCTAGACCATTGCCCCCTTTTCTACTAGTGGAAGAAGATTTTTTCTAGGAAGAAGATGTAGTTGAAGATGACGATGATGTCACATTTGTTTGGGAAGCACTCACCAACGTGATGATGAAGACGATGACGATGAAGATGAGCCGATAACAGTTCTCAACCCAAAGTATAAGCACGAGTTCACTACGTTTGGACAGCATGTCCGAACAGACAATGATGACGCAGTTGAACACGATGTTGCAGCGGATGATGATTATGTCTATGATGATGTGCCACTGCTCCAAAATTTTCAAACCAATCCACCGAGACATGGTCACAACACTGGATTACCACCACGTCCACCTGCCGCACCCCAAAATAGAGCTCAGCGTCCACCTGCTGCACCAAAAAATAGAGCTCCAACCAGACCTGCTGCATCAACTTCGACGTTACGACCACCAATGTTGCCTCGGTAAAAAGTAAATAGCAGGTACAAATCCTCCTCACTGTTGCCTCCGCGAGATCCTCAACTACACAGATCTGCTATAACCCCGCCATGTCCAATACAACCCGGCGAGCTGCAAACACCATCGGGCGAACGACTCTACACACATGTAAGTTTATGTTCTAAAAAAAATAGTTGCAGTCCATTCAGATAACATTGCAGTGCACACTGATATTTCTTATGAGGTTTGGCTAGGAACATTGCAATGCTTTATTAAACTCGTATGCACTCCTCGTATTTAAAAAACAGAACAAAACAAATTATCTCATAGAGCATTGCAATTAATGCAGGATAAAAACATGCCGCTGAACCTCGTACCTGCCGCTGGAATGAAGTTCACCACATACGACAAGGCCTAGGACTTTTACAACAATTATGCAAGATGTGCAGGGTTTGGCATACGCAAGAGGGCAAAACACAGGACAAATTCCTACATTGTCTGCTCAAGAGAAGGGGCGCACAAGCAGACTGTGTCGGATTATCACCGGGTATGTCAAAAGACATCAAAAAGGATTAGCTGCAATGCAAAGATTATAGTCAAAAAAAGGAAGGATGGCAAATTTGTGATAGAAATGGTTCAACTCAACCACAATCACAAGATGCTGGAAAGCCCCGGGATGCTTTTGCACATGCGATTGCACAAAAAAGACGGTCCTTTGATAGACCAGTTAGTGAAAGACATGCAACTAGACAACCACACACATGCTCAGATGATGTCGACGCTGTTGCGTATGTCCGGTGGTCTGCAGTACATGGGACATACTAGCCGTGACTAGGTAAACAAGTAAGCACGTAACAGAGCATATCTCTTGAGCATTCTATTGGTAATTATTCCATGTTTGATGAGATAAGTTTGCATTGTCTCTGAAAATGCAGGAAACAGAAGTTTGCTGGAGAAGAGTCTGAAGATGATGTCAAGAAACTTCTGGATTTCTTCGAGAAAATGCAGAAGATAAACCCAGAGTTCTTCTATGATTATGACGTCGATGCAGATAACCTGTAAGAAACGTCTTTTGGGCGAACGCAAGTTGCAAAGGATCGTATGAAGATTTTGGAGACTGTGTTACATTTGACATGACGTATAAAACTAACAAATTCCACATGCCGCTGGGAGTGTTTGTGGGGGTGAACCATCATCTACAAAGCACCATATTTGCTGTTGCACTCGTGAGAGATGAAACAATACCATCATTTGAGTGGGTTTTCAAAACCTTTCTGAGGTGTATGAACAACAAGCCGCCAATCTGCATGCTGACAGGTACAAAAAATAAAAAACACCTGCATACTTACGTTTTGTTTGGTGCACTTATATTTCTTCCATCTATCTTGCACACACACAAACAACTTAATAAAAAAACATTGTTTGTGTCTTCTCAGACCAGTGTTCTTCGATGAAGGCAGCATTAAAAACTATCCTCCCACAAACTCTGCATAAGCTGTGTCGATGGCATATCATCAAGAAGTACAAAGACCACCTCGCCTTGCTCTATAAGGCGCACGAGAAGCTGAAGGACGAACTCAATGCAGTGCTGAACCACCCACCACTACTAGGGAAAACCCTAGCAGTAGCGCGTGTTTTGTGCCCACTAGTAGCGCGGGTGGCCGCGCTACTAATAAGGCGCTACACCTATTTCTTAGCAGTAACGCGTGCCATCACGCGCTACTGCTAGGACAAATAGCTGCAGTGATTGTTCACTACCGCGCTACTGCTAAGGTATCTACTTGCAGCGTGTTTTCTTTCCATCGCTACTAGTATTTTTTTAGTGTATTTATGAGCCATCATACAAATATTGGTACAATACCAGCTGTTATGAGGTTTACATCATTATGTCCATAACAGTGTATTAAATGAAGGTGGATTAGGTTCAAGTGGAGGCAATATGTAGTGCATGTCAAAAGTATACTACTAATCAAAACTTGATCTAGTTTGGACTAGTAGTACTTTCGATGTGCACAACATGTTGCCTCCACTTGAATCTAATCCGCCAGCACAAGCTATTTAATCATCATCATAGTCATTACCACCAACAGTATTTATTTAATCAGCACTAACACAACTAATAATAATCATCATAGTCATTACCACCAACACTAGCTATTTTATCATCATAGTAATAGTGTAGCACATCATCATCCTCAAACTCATTTCTAGCTAGCTAATCATTCCTTCTGCTCTCTCTTAGGTAAAATAACATAAAACATATATAGCTCTCCTCCTCGATCAAACTGGAGCATGCAGATGAACCTGTCTCCTAATCGTGGGTAGCGCATCTGTTTGCTGCCCCCTAGTACTTCTCTGCGCTCCCCCATCACATATTTGGTCCAGTCTTGCACTATTAAGCATCCGTCGCTAATCTTGAATGCACTAAAGTAATCTGTAGGATATCTTGGCCGTAAGCTGATAATACTCATGGTACATTTAGTCTCAATCCCATAAGGCACAACATTCATTGGGAGTCTCTGTTGAAGAACATCGTACGGTAACATACTTAGCAATGAAGTTTAGCTTCAAAAATAATGTATGGAAAAGATGCACCGATGACAAATAGTAAAAATCTTACCATCCTTCCTAAATAGATGTGACCGTAGTTCATTACGAACACTATTGGTCGCACATTTTCAGTACTAACATTTCTAAATGCAGGAAGAAAATTTGTCTTGACAGTATCAAGATCCTCAAGCCATGAAACATAATGACTGAGCTCCTCGCAGTTGAGTTCAGCCCCAGGACAGTATACGGTCATGTCTACAAAGCGCTGGACATGTTTGCTTGCACGGAAATAAGCTGACAATACAAATTAGTTGTCAACTATTTTTGAATAAACAATATCAAAGACATAAATATGGTTGAGAAACTTACATAATGGTATAACTGGAGGCATTTGCACATCCACCCAGATGTCGGTATTACCTTCAATATCATCTTCCGGACGAATATCAAAGGTGATAACCATATCAGGCTCAAATGCATAAGTCTTGCATAGTGCTCTCCATGTTTTGCATCCAAAATAGGTGTAGTCGTCTGAATTGTATAACTTCGCATGGAAAATATAACTATGCTCGGTCTTCAAGTAAACTTTCTTTTCCTCCATACTATGACTGAAACCTATCCTATCCAATACAAAAACTCTTGCATGGCAGGGGATACGCTAGTAGAATAGTAAAAAAATATAAGTTGAAGCAAATGAAGCAGATGTCATGCTTAATTACGAAAAAAGACTTGTCGTTGTGACTTACTGTATCCACTTTGAAGTTCTCGTCCAGCTTGATGCTGAAGCGCCTATCATCATCTAGGAAAATTCTGTTGCACAGGCCGCGCTCGTCTTCGCAGTATTTGCAAATACCGAAATCCTTCTCGTCGTCAGACATTTCCTATGTTCATAGTTAAAACATTAATTGAAAATCAATCAAAGACAACTACCAAGATACTCAACACACAAATCCGGGGCACTCGATATTTCCTACATATTCTAGCACAAGTCATAACAAAATTCACGGAAAAATCTGGCATGACCTTTGCTAAAATAGGACATATCGAGCGCCTGAAATTTGCCGGAACGGAAATGAATCAACACTCCGGCAAAACATAGGCCACTCGAAGGTGTAACCTGCAAACATGACCGGCCACTTGGATATTGAGCAACACAAGATATACATTTCAAAATATCGTATAGGACTCAAATTAGCATGCATTCAATAAGCAAAAGTAGCTCATCTCATGCGTCAGTACATCATCGAATATTATCACTAATACGTCACGAATAGTGTCATACATATAACATCACTAATACAACGAAAACTCTAGCACACGACTGGTATCGGCGCGGGCGGTGGACACCCACAGAGAAGGCACCATCACGGGATCATAGCTCCAGTGAGATCCCCGGAGAACCTGCCAGGTATTGGAGAACGGCCTGTGCTCCAACGCAAACAAGTAGCGACGGACGTGCGCGTCCTCCTCACTGACACGGTGACGCACCACCTCTGCGGAGTCCTCGAGCCTCTGGATCATCACTGGCCCACGCGACCGCCACCAAAGAAGGTTCGGGTCAATGACAGGCTGGCTCCTCACCAACCTGCGCCCCCGGTAGGTAGCGCCTCCCAGTACCACCCCGGCGGAGCCCAATCCCGGAAATGGCCGATCTGGTCAAGCAGGTGTCGTCCTCCGCCCACTCAACGACGAGGATGCGGGATAGGCATCGTCCACGTCGAGGCGGGAAAAATTGCTTTAACTAAAAGATCACCTAATTAGTACCTAGTTCTTACTAACTAGTTCTTACTAACTAAATAGAAGAAGGTCAAATTTTACTCGTTTTATTATGCATTACACTAGTGTTTATTCATCATCTAAGAAAACATCACCTAAGAAAAAATCCCAGCCGCATCTGTATCCAATTCATTTCCACCCATAGATGAACCCTAACTATTTGATGCAACTAAAATTTGAAGAACTCTATCTAGGCAGAGGTAGGGGAGGGGGAGGAGCAGGCGTGCTCACCTCGATTGGGTGCCTGCGGCAAGAGAGGAGGAGGCGGCGTCGATGTCGGGCTTGGGGCGGCGTCCGGGGCGGCGTTGAGGTCGGGGGCAGCGTCCGGGGCGGCGTCCGGGGCGGTGTTGAGGTCGGGGGCAGGGGCGGCATTGAATGCGGGGGCGGGGGCGGCGTAGAGGGTGTGCGGAGAGCGCGCGGCGACCGACGGGAGACGGCGGCGGCGAGAGCGGAGTAGTGAGATTTGGGGGAAGTGGTCGTGGGGAAGGACGAACGCGGTGGTTAAGTCAGAAGTAGCTGTAGCGCGTTCCTAGAAACACGCTGCTGCTACATTAGCTACAGCGCGTTCTGCGATACGCGCTACTGCTACAACTTTCTCCTTTTTCCCTTTTTCACTTATTTTTCTTCACATTTTATTTTTTTCCTTTCACCTTCTTCTATTTCTTTCATTTTCAATTACCTTTCTATTTGCTTTTCATTTAATTTTATATCCTTTAGTAGTAGCGAGTTTAGAGCAAAACGCGCTGCTACAAAGAAAGTAGCAGTAGCGCGGTTCCATGTAGATCGCTAGTACTATGTGTACCATATCGGCTAAGCCGTGAGAATTTTAGTAGTAACGAGTTTTCGGCGAGACGCGCTACTGCTACGACATTATCTGCAGCGCGGTTTCGGCAGGCTCGGTGCTGCTATTTAGCACCAGCGTGCTTCTTTGACACATGCTACTTCTAAAGTTCTGTGTATAAGGTTTTCCCTAGTAGTGCACTAATGCCGTCAGAATTTGAACGAGCATGGAAGAACCTCATTCAGAGGTACAACTTGCAAGATGACGAAGTGATGAATTCGCTCTGGGATGACCGGCACGAGTGGATCTCGGCTTACTACAAGGAAATTTTCTGTGCTCGGATGACTTCCACACAGAGAAGCGAGAGCATGAACCGCATACTGAAGAAAAATTTTGTCAGGGAGAAGCATGATCTCCATCTATTTGCTCAGCAGGTGGATAAGTGCATTCAGACCAACAAGGCCGTCGAGCACGCAGAGACAGTAGCAAATGAGGTAAACAAAATGTCAATCAAAAACTGTTAAAAATATGACTAAAAAACAAACAATTTTTTCATTTCTCTGGTTCGTAACAGTGCATTTGTGATCATGCAGTCAGAGGTAAAAACAACAACAAAGTTTGGGTTCGAAGTTCAGCTATCAAAAGTGTATACAAGGGCAGTGTTTGCCGATTTCAAAGAAACACTCTACCGTAGCACTGCATTCGGAGTAGAACAGTGCCCTGAGAACCCGACAAAGTATCTTGTACACCACTACAACAGATCGGATGCATTTGACTGGGCAAGGCATAATTTCCAAGTGGTCGCCGATGAAGAGAAAGGTGTCTACGAATGTGAGTGCAAACTCTGGACACACACATGTGACACTCCTAGCAAAAAAAAAATTCTAGATCCTGATAGTCATGCACGAAAGCTCACTTACTGAACTTTAAAAGTCCACATGCATGAGTAATTCACAAAACCAAATGAAGTTCACTTCTTTAAAAATGAACAAATAACGAAAAAAAATATGTGTTTACTAATTTCATGCAGTTCACTTACAGAACAAAAAAAATCATCTGTTTGTCTGCAGGCCTCTTTTGCATCCATGTGTTATGCATGATTTCTCATTTGAGAGTACTCAACATTCCTGAGGTGTACATCATGAAAAGATACACCCGTAACACAAGATCAGATGCAACATTTGACAGAAGAGACTACGAACAAACAGCACCGGATGGAACCTCGCTTTTTTGCCGTAGAAAATTGCTGACAGAAACAGCAATGGACCTTGCAAACAGAGCGACAAGGTCCGACGCTGGGTGCCACAGAGCGTTGTCTGGTATGAGGGCACTGATCGAGGAAGTTGACATGCTCAACAAAGAAGAAGAAGAAGCAGCAAAACTAAAGCAAGCAGAGAAATCCCAGCATGACAATAATGCCGAGCAAGTAGAAAATACTGAACACAACGGAACTGGTGCTATCTAAAAAGAAACAATTCTTCCACCTCCTGTTTCAAACACAAGAGGAAGGAAGAAAGGGGGTGACGCAACCCAGAAAAAGGTGGCATGCAAGGAGAAAAATGATGACAAAAACAGTAAGCCACAGCCTGAGCTGGACAGTGATGGTCACCCACTGGGGATCAAAGAAGGATGCAGTTCTCAGCACTTGAAAATGAAAGCGGCCAACAACCAGCATGCGGGGAGCAAAGAAGGATGCAGTTCACACCACTGGAAAACCAAAGCAGCCATCAACCAGCACACGGGGAGCAAAGAAGGATGCAGTCCACAGCGCTGAAAAAACAAAGCAGCCATCAACCAGCACGCGCGGAACAAAGAAGGATGCAGTTCACAGCGCTAAAAAACGAAAGGAGCCATCAACCAACACGCGAGGGGCTACAAACACAAAGGTGCAGAGACAAGAACCAGCAACACCGCCATGGAAAACAAAAGAAAGAGCGACATTAGACACGCTCCAGTCACCGCGCAGAAGCAGCAGGTTAACGACCAAATAGATGAACAGACAATAAATTAATCATATGATAGCAGTTTGCTTATCTCTATGACTTATGTATCAGTTTAAATTTTGTGTAAACACAAATTTCCCGTTGACTATGAGTTATTCAACTAAACCATGTAAAGAGAAAATGGTATATAGAGTATACCATATATATATAGCAGTCTTGAGTAAAACATTAACACATTTTGATTCAAAAACCATGTAAAAAATGATGTTAGCTCGCTGCAGTCCAACAAGTAGTACATATAAAATGCATTTCAATATGCAGTATGGAACTTGCAAATATGCAGTACGCTTCGAACTATCATGCAGTACTAGAGACTAACTACATGTAGTACACACCATACAAATTGGGAAAAAATGTGGAAACATGTAGTGCTCAGCTAATATATAAGCAGTTCACATATTATAACCATGTAAACACAAATTTCCCGTTGAATAATATTTGAAGCGGTTCAGATCACAAAAGTGCTTATTACAAAAACATCAAAAAGATGAAGCGTTCAACACGCAAAAGTACTTATTACAAATCAACCTCATAACCTTAGCCAATCACGTCAAACATGATTCTAACCATACAATCCTCGAGTTCAAACAAGTTGAGGACAACAACTTGCTCAGACTTCAGGCCACTATCAATGACAAATTCCTTCCACCCTTTGTGCAGACACAGCCGCCCATCAACGCCTACACTGTACTTGACTGGTTTAAGGTATCCATTACCAAGAACAACTTGAAGAATTCCTTTCTTCTTGAGACGGACATACCTAACAGCTCGTTGAGGAATTTTCGGCAAAAAATAATAAAACTGTTTGAGAACGAAACTAGCAGTACAATTCTCATATTATGCACAAAGATAGATGAAGTGCACAACAGTCCAACAAGTAGTACATATAAAACGCATTTCAATATGCAGTATGGAACTTGCAAATATGCAGTACGCTTCGAACTATCATGCAGTACTAGAGACTAGCTACATGTAGTACACACCATACAAATTGGGAAAAATGTAGAAATATGTAGTGCTCAGCTAATATATAAGCAGTTCACATATTGTAACCATGTAAACTAAAACATAAGCTACATGCACAGAAGCAAAAAAATAAAAAACACAGAGAAAAAATCATATCTAAGGAAACTACCATCTTGTAGTGAGTCTCCACATCTGTTGGCGTAAGCGGATGGACAAAAGGACTCGTGCAGCCAAGGCCACGCCGAATCAGGGCAGCATAGAATGTAGAAACGTTGATCTGGCCCATATCCAATCCTTTCGTGAATACTGTATCATATGCAAGCTGCTCGGCTTGCCCAGTTTGGCACAACACCTTCCCACCACGACGAGCACAACGGGCCTGTGAACAAGCTGAACAATTGCAGTGCGTCGGCACACCACAACCATGGCCGCAGCAGAAGAGATACGCACAGGGGCCTGGAGCCATCGCAACAAAAACCTAGAAAAGCAACAAAATAATAATAGGCTGGAGAAAGGAGAGAACTTGCGGCTAGAAGAGAAATGAAATGCAAAGGAAGGGTATAAGTTAGCCTTCATTTATATAAGAGGAATGCAAAAAGGTCAAAACTAAAAATTAAAGGGGACTTAATGGAAATTATGTTCCCAAGAATAAAGGACAATCAATAAAGGCTTATGTTACCAAAGAAAAAGGAACGAAAAAAAGAAGGTGTACTTTGACTACAGCAATTCCCACGAACAAAACCGCAGATCATTAAAAAATAATACTCTTAAAAATTATAATCCACAGACCATTTTATGTGTGCAGTTCTCCAAATTCATATCAGGAAGTTCACTATATGTGTGGATGAAGTGCAGTACATGCTCAGAAAAAAGCAAAAGAGAATCACTTTCGCAGCATTGGCATAGCCAGTCACAACTTTTTGGCACAAAGAAGGATGCACGCAGTGCAAAATGTGTACACCTGCAGCACAGAACTATGACGAATGCAGTGCTCGTAGGGGCACAAAAGCAGTGCACACCCGTACACTAAGAAAAAAGGATACGTAAGAGGAAAAACAATAAAGAAAAATGATACCAATGCAGTGAACAAAAATGTAGCGCAGAACACGTGTAGTACAGAATGCATGCACATGCAGTACTAAAACTAAAACAATGCAGTGCACAGATGATTTACTAAAAAGCAGTACACGCCCCAACGTTGAAAAAGATACAAAGGAAAAAAAAATTGACAACGCAGGTGAGCCGGCCCCAGCCAGTCTCGTAGTAGGTCTGCGCCCACAAGGGCCCATAGGTCAGAGAGCATATAGCAGCGAGCGCCGTTTATAAGCGCCCAAATAAGTATCCGGAGGAGTTCGACCAGTATGCCTCGCCAGCGCTTATAAACAGGTCGGGCGTGCCTTCCGCGGGCGAGGAGGGACTAAACATTAGGACGCACACACAGCGAACTAGGAACCAAGCCGTGTTCACAGGCCGACTTGGGCCCAAGTGAGTCTCTAAACTACCCAAACACAGGCCCAACAAGGCTGACTAAGAAAAAACAATAAGTTCAAAAATAAAAGTGGGGGGGGGGGGCGCCCCCCTTTCCCTACCCCTCCCATAACAGGGACTGTAGTAAGTACAGGCAAAAACAAGATGCAGTACGGGGCTGTAAAATATGCAGTGCATTACGTTACGCGATGCAGTGCGGTATGGCAATCCAGTTCCCGATTACCTACACGAATAAATACACGCAAAAAATAGTGAAGTACACACATGTATACACAAGTGCAGTTCTCTATTGTAGAAGATGCAGTGCAGGACTATATACGAATGCAGTTCATTATCACACAGGATGCATGTATAAACATAACAAAATGCCCGTTCGCACAGAAAGTGGTGGTTAAAAAAATTTACTGATCAATAATAAAATGAAACCACCTTAAAAAAACCACGTTCGCATACAACCACCCGATAGAAGCAGTTCCATCGCCACAAGCCCACGATCACAGATGCAAAACCAACCCACGATCTGCACAACCACATCGTCAGCATGATAGTGCAGTTCATCCGACGAGGCCATCCCACCCCGCGCCCTCCCCTTAAATTCAGACCCCTGCCAAAGGCCTTCTCATCCACAACAACACAAGTATCCATTGCGCTCCCACCAAATCGCCCCATATCAACCAAAAGCATCAAGCCCTGCTACCGGCAATGACGTTCACCAACGAGTACAAGGGCGACAACATCGTGGAGGCGCACGGCAACACCAAGTTGCACGTCATCCACACCAACGACAAGAAGCAGATGGCGATCACCCTCGCGCAGTACGAGCGCCACCTCAGCCTCCAGCGCCACAAGATCGTTGGCATTGATCTCGAGTACAACAACGACCCTGAAGCGACGCACAACCCCGCCCTCTGCCAGCTGTCCATCGGCAAGAATCACCCGGTGCTGCTCTTCCAAATGAGCGACACTAAAAGGTGCACCGTCTTCGACAACTTCCTCGCCGACCCCAGGTACACCTTTGCAGGCTTCTCCATCGACGACGACAAAATCAGGCTGGAGCGCGTCAAACTGGAGGTCGCCAACTTCGTCGACATCCAGAAGGAGTGGAGGGTGCCCAAGGCAACCAAGCCGTTGGACTCCCTCAGAGACGTCTCCGGCATGCTCATCGATGACTACTACAACAACATGAAGAAGAAGATCACCGACAACGAGCACCAGTGCTAGGCCACCCTGCCTCTGTCCAGGAGGCACATCGAGTACGCGGCAAAGGACGCCTATGCAGCGTACGAGATATGGAACCGCATCACCCTCACCTAGGACGGCCTTCGCCGTGCAAAGCTGGAGAAGGAGGAGCCCCCCAAGAAGCGCGCCAGGAGCAGCTGGGGATGGGAAGAGCCTAACTGGTGAAGAAGAAGATGGTGCCCGCCAGGAGCCAACAATGCCAGCGTTCTTTTAGAACTATCATCAAATTTGTTTTATGTTGTTTGCTTATGTATAGTTAGTTTGCTTGTGTGCTGAACCTAGTTTGCTTGCCATGCACAATCGCTTTTAATGATGAACTTTGATTATGTTAGTTTGCTTTCTGTTCAACTTAGTTTGCTGGTGATGAAATTGTCGTACAGAATGCAAACAGGACGCATGCAGTGCAAGTTGTGTACGAATGCAGTACATAATCTGTCGAATGAAGTCTTAACATACCCAACAAAGCAGTGCACGAACCTAAATTTGAAAAAAAGAATACATAAGAGAAAAAACACAAAAATAAAAACGCAAACACGTAAATAATTCAATACAGTGCAGAAGTACATGAACGTGCAACACAGAACCATAATGAATGAAGTACAAGTATGATTTACTAAGCAGTGCACTCCCATACATTGGGGAAAAAGACTATATAATAGCAAAAACACGGGTACAAAAAATGAGAACTGTACATGCAGTACGGAATTCGTGCACATGCAGTACAGAACCCTGATCAATGCAGTGCACGACCCGACATTGAAAAAAACACCTAAGAGAGAAAACTAAAAAGAAAAAAAATTGACCACCCAGGTGCTACCGGCCCCAGCCAGTCTCGTAATAGGTCTACGCCCACAGAAGATAAGTTGTTCTGAGTCATAGTGCGTGGGTCCGGCAACACATGGGCCCACAGGTCAGAGAGCATACATCTGCAAGCGCCGTGTTTAAGCGCCCAAACAAGTATCCAGAGGAGTTCAACCGGCATGCCTCGTTAGCGCTTATAAACATGTCGGGCGTGCCTTCCGCTGGCGAGGTGGGACTAAACATTAGACCGCACACATCGCACCGGGAACCAACCGTGCTCACATGCAACTTGGGCCCAATTGCGTCTTCACTACCCGAACACAGGGCCAACAAGGCCCACTAAGAAAAAACAATAAGTTCAAAAATAAAACATCAAAAAGAAAAATGAGAAACATTTTTTAAATGAATAACAACAAACAAAAAAATGTTCGTCGGCACTGTAAGAAACTATTAATAAATAAAACGCAGGAAGCCCAATGTCAACGTACGAATGCAGTTCTCCCACGTGGAAGCACGAAGTATTTTTTCTGAATTGCAGTTATCTTCACTCTACAATGCAGTATGGCTGAAATGAAGAATGCATCCCTGTTACTTAACCAAAGCACTCCGACACCCCTACCCACACTACCCTCCATCCACACAAAAGCTGTATTACCACAAAAATCAAGAGAAGAAAAGAAAGAAGTCCATCAAGAGAAGAAAAAAAGTACATCTATGTGAATCCTACTGCAGTACACTACGTGAACCTGAGCAGTTCGGTTTTGATAGAAAAGAAGTGCACTGACTTTGACAATTCATCGAAAACACAATCATCACATTTTCTGACAGTTGCGTCAATACATTGATCTAATCACGAAAAAAGAGGCGACGACGTTCCGGATTTCCAATGCACTAACAGAGCCTCCTCATAGCAGAACCTATCTACAGTTGCCACGTAACTTAAAACGGAGCCCCACCACGCTACCGCCCCGCTCCACCTCTCCCACGTCCTGTCAAGGAGAACAGAGGAGAGCAGAGGAGAAAACACAACTGCTTCATCCCCCCCCCCCCAAAAAAAACCCCATTGCATCTTCTTCTCCGCTCTTCCTTCCACTAACCCCTCTCTCTAGAACAAACACCAGAGAGTAGAGGAGAATCATGGCGGACGCACCTCTGTACAAGCAGCTCCGCAAGTACACCAGGGAGCTCCACGACGTCCACCTCCACGGCAATCACAAGCTCCATGTCCTTTGCACAAGCAAGGGCAAAGACGTGGACAAGATGTTGTCCATGTTCAGGAGGAAGCTCGGGGGAATGCCCGTCAAACTAGTCGGCGTTGATGTCGAGTACACACACTACAAGAAGCCACAGCGAGCAGCGGTGCTACAACTATGCGTAGAAAAAGAATGCCTTGTCTACCACATATCTGCAGCTAAAGACAGGTAAGAATAACTATTGCTTGTCAATGTTGATTCTAAATTTTCTTCACTGCAATTGCCATAATATTTAAACTTTGGTTCTCATTTTTGAAAAGCATGGCATATGAATTTATTGACAGTTTTAATCTCGCTCCATGTATGTCACTCATGTGTTCAATTCGTGAATTATATTATCTAGCAATACACGTAGTTTAATTATATTTTATTCACTACAACATTACCATACAAAACATGTATGAAATTAGGTTCAAGAATACAAGCATACACAAAACATGCATTGTTTATGCAATCTATTATCAGATTTACTAGTTACGTTGAACAAAGTATTAGCAACTGCTCAATGCAACAGATTCAGATATTCATATTGCAGTTCAGTTTCAGAAAAACACAAAAAAGCATTGGTAGTTCTAAAGAAATAAACTATATTCACTCTATACATATATATTGTAGGCCAATGGAACTAGACAAATTCCTGATGAATGAAGAGTACACCTTCGTCGGATTCGCTATTGAAGGAGACAAAAGGAAGCTGAAGGTATCTGGTTTGGAGATCAACTCCGACAACTACATTGATATTCAGGTGGAATGGAGAGACCCATACAATAAAAAGAAGTTTGACTCTTTGGATGATGTTGCCGGCAGGATGATAGACATTCACTACCATGACATGAAGAAAAAAATTAACCGCAAGGAGGACCATACTCTGTGGGAATTTTGCCCGCTACCAGAAAAGCTTATCAAGTATGCAACAATAGATGCATTCGGAACATATGAGTCATGGAGAATCATCTACGATGTCATAATGGGACTGGACAGGGCAAAAAGAGACAAAGAAGCAAAGAAGAAGAAGAACAAGGCTGTAATCCAATACAGCAACTAGAAAAAATCAGGGCTGTGTTTAGTTTCACTTTACTTTAGGCGTTGTGTTGTTATTTGTTTCATGTATGCAAGATTTTGATGATGTCCGTTGCTTCATATCGAACATTTCTTTTGTAAAAACAATGTCAGTTTGCTTGTGATCAATTGCTTTCGCAGAAATTAGTTTGCATTAGAACAAGTATCTACACAACTTTGAAAAATTTAATGTGTGATACCAAAACATACTATTCACATACAAAACATATTCAAAAACAACATTAAACAAAAAGAATTTAGGTAATCTGGCTACAAACTCATACATAAAAAAGAAAAGATTAATGCAGTTCAAAATCGTAAAAAAAAGGAGTACACATGTCTCAACATGCAGTCCACAAAAAAGTAATTATATAAAAAGGAAATTTAATATTAATATTTCTAAAAAATATAATCCGTATACCATTCTAAACAAACGTGAATACAGTTCAGAGAACAAACATAAGGCAGTTCGCAAAGTGTATACATGAAGTATTGTACATGCATAAATGTAGAACGACAAGGGCCGCAGCAACTTTCGTGTGGTGCCCAACACACACAATTTCTACACGAAGTGCAGTACTCAACGTTGGTGCAAGCAGTACAAATGACATCATTTGTACTACAACGAAAATATATATCATCCAAAAAAAGAAAAAAATGCTTCAAATAAGGGAAAAAAATTGATCACCCAGCTGCAACCAATCCCCGGACATTCTGTTTTTCCATCAAAGGGACGCGCGCAAACCTCCGAAGCCACACCCCTAAGATAGACAGGGGCGACGGGGTATGACGGACTCGCCTACACATGCGGCGCTGCGGTAAGCCGCGTCGCCGCCTGCTCCAGCTCGTTCCAGGCTCGGCCTCGCAGGGGGATGGGGAGGGGGGGTCACGACCCCCTCCCCACCCCTGCTCGGCCTCGCGCTAACGCACGCAGTG
Organism: Triticum timopheevii; assembly: GCA_963921465.1. Classification (NCBI taxonomy): domain Eukaryota; kingdom Viridiplantae; phylum Streptophyta; class Magnoliopsida; order Poales; family Poaceae; genus Triticum; species Triticum timopheevii. The sequence continues at coordinate 320,900,109 of OY997270.1, forward strand.
CGCTTGGTTGACAGGCGCGGTGCAGACATTCTGTTTTTCCATCAAAGGGGATGCGCGCAACCCCGGAGCCACACCCCTAAGATAGACTGGGGGGCGTCGGGGTATGATGGACTCGGCTACGCATGCAGCGCCGCGGCAAGCCGCGTCGCCACCTGCTCCGGCTTGTTCCAGGCTCGGCCTCGCAGGGAATGGGGAGGGGGGGTCACGACCCCTCTGTTGGGGAACGTTGCAGAAAATTAAAAATTTTCCTATAGTTTCACCAAGATCCATCTATGAGTTCATCTAAGCAACGAGTGAAAGGAGAGATGCATCTACATACCACTTTGTAGATCGCGTGCGGAAGCGTTCAAAAGAACAGGGTTGAAGTAGTCGTTCTCGTCGTGATTCTATCACCGAACGGACGGCACCTCCGCGTTCAACACACGTACGGTCAGCGTGACGTCTCCTCGGTATTGATCCAGCAAGGGGGAAGGAGAGGTTGATGATGATCCAGCAGCACGACGGCGTGGTGGTGGATGCAGCAGAACTCCGGCAGGGCTTCGCCAAGCAACTGTGCGAGGAGGAAGAGGTGTAGCAGGGGGAGGGAGGCGCCAGAACTTTAGGGTGCGGCTGCCCCTCCCTCCCCTCCCTTTATATAGGCCCCCAGGGGGGGCGCCGGCCCCTGGAGATCTGATCTCGCAGGAGGGGCGGTGGCCAGGGGGTGGAGTGTCCCCCAAGGCAAGTGGGGCGCCCCCCCCCCCCACCCTAGGGTTTCAACCCTAGGTGCAGGGGGTGGGCCTAGGGGCGCACCAGCCCACTATGGGCTGGTTCCCCTCCCCACTTCAGCCCATGGGGCCCTCCGGGATGGGTGGCCCCACCCGGTGGACCCCCGGGACACTTTCGTTGGTCCCGGTACAATACCGGGTGACCCCGAAACTTTCTCGATGGCCGAAACAACACTTCCTATATATAATTCTTTACCTCCGGACCATTACGAAACTCCTCGTGACGTCCGGGATCTCATCCGGGACTCCGAACAACATTCGGTTTGCTGCATACTCATATTCATACAACCCTAGCATCACCGAACCTTAAGTGTGTAGACCCTACGGGTTCGGGAGACACGTAGACATGACCGAGACGGTTCTCGGGCAATAACCAACAGCGGGATCTAGATACCCATGTTGGCTCCCACATGCTCCTCGATGATCTCATCGGATGAACCACGAAGTCGAGGATTCAAACAACCCCGTATTCAATTCCCTTTGTCAATCGGTACGTTACTTGCCCGAGACTCGATCGTCGGTATCCCAATACCTCGTTCAGTCTCATTGCCGGCAAGTCACTTTACTCGTAACGTAATGCATGATCCCGTGACCAAACATTTGGTCACTTTGAGCTCATTATGATGATGCATTACCAAGTGGGCCTAGAGATACCTCTCCGTTATACGGAGTGAGAAATCCCAGTCTCGATCCGTGTCAACCCAACAGACAGTTTAGGAGATACCTGTAGTTCACCTTTATAGTCACCCAGTTATGTTGTGACGTTTGGTACACCCAAAGCACTCCTACGCTATCTGGGAGTTACACGATCTCATGGTCTAAGGAAAGGATACTTGACATTGAAAAAGCTCTAGCAAACGAACTACACGATCTGTGCTATGCTTAGGATTGGGTCTTGTCCATCACATCATTCTCCTAATGATGTGATCGTTATCAACGACATCTAATGTCCATAGCCAGGAAACCATGACTATCTGTTGTTCAACGAGCTAGTCAACTAGAGGCTTACTAGGGACATATTATGGTCTATGTATTCACATGTGTATTACGATTTCCGGATAATACAATTATAGCATGAATAAAGACAATTATCATGAATAAGGAAATATAATAATAACCTTTTATTATTGCCTCTAGGGCATATTTCCAACAGTCTCCCACTTGCACTAGAGTCAATAATCTAGTTACATTGTGATGAATCGAACACCCATAGAGTTCTGGTGCTGATCATGTTTTGCTCGCGAGAGAGGTTTAGTCAACGGATCTACGACATTCAGATCCGTATGTACTTTGCAAATATCTATGTCTCCATCTTGAACATTTTCACGGATGGAGTTGAAACGACGCTTGATGTGCCTGGTCTTCTTGTGAAACCTGGGCTCCTTGGCAAGGGCAATAGCTCCAGTGTTGTCACAGAAGAGTTTGATCGGCCCCGACGCATTGGGTATGACTCCTAGGTCGGTGATGAACTCCTTCACCCAAATTGCTTCATGCGCTGCCTCCGAGGCTGCCATGTACTCCGCTTCACATGTAGATCCCGCCACGACGCTCTGCTTGCAGCTGCACCAGCTTACTGCTCCACCATTCAACATATACACGTATCCGGTTTGTGACTTAGAGTCATCCAGATCTGTGTCGAAGCTAGCGTCGACGTAACCCTTTACGACGAGCTCTTCATCACCTCCATAAACGAGAAACATGTCCTTTGTCCTTTTCAGGTACTTCAGGATATTCTTGACCGTCGTCGAGTGTTCCTTGCCGGGATTACTTTGGTACCTTCCTACCAAACTTACGGCAAGGTTTACATCAGGTCTGGTACACAGCATGGCATACATAATAGATCCTATGGCTGAAGCATAGGGGATGACACTCATCTCTTCTTTATCTTTTGCCGTGGTCGGGCATTGAGCCAAGCTCAATCTCACACCTTGCAATACAGGCAAGAACCCTTTCTTGGACTGATCCATTTTGAACTTCTTCAAAATCTTATCAAGGTATGTGCTTTGTGAAAGACCTATGAGGCGTCTCGATCTATCCCTATAGATCTTGATGCCTAATATGTAAGCAGCTTCTCCAAGGTCCTTCATTGAAAAACACTTATTCAAGTAGGCCTTAATGCTGTCCAAAAGTTCTATATCATTTCCCATCAAGAGTATGTCATCTACATATAATATGAGAAATAGCTCCCACTCTCTTTCTTGTAAACGCAGGCTTCTCCATAAGTCTGCATAAACCCAAACGCTTTGATCATCTCATCAAAGCGAATGTTCCAACTCCGAGATGCTTGCACCAGCCCATAAATGGATCGCTGGAGCTTGCATACTTTGTTAGCATTCTTAGGGTCGACAAAACCTTCCGGCTGCATCATATACAGCTCTTCCTTAAGATGCCTGTTAAGGAATGCCGTTTTGACGTCCATCTGACATATCTCATAATCATAGTATGCGGCAATTGCTAACATGATTCGGACGGACTTCAGCTTCGCTACGGGAGAGAATGTCTCATCATAGTCAATCCATTGAACTTGTCGATAACCCTTAGCGACAAGTCGAGCTTTATAGATGGTAACATTACCATCCGCGTCCGTCTTCTTCTTAAAGATCCATTTGTTTTCTATCGCTCGCCGATCATCGGGCAAGTCTGTCAAAGTCCATACTTTGTTTTCATACATGGATTCTATCTCAGATTTCATGGCTTCATGCCATTTGTTGGAATCTGGGCCCGCCATTGCTTCTTCATAGTTTGAAGGTACACCGTTGTCTAACAACATGATTTCCAGGACAGGGTTGCCGTACCACTCTGGTGTGGAACGTGTCCTTGTGGACCTACGAAGTTCAGTAGCAACTCTATCCGAAGTACCTTGATCATCATCATTATTTTCCTCTCCAGTCGGTGTAGGCATCATAGGAACATTTTCCTGAGCTGCACTACTTTCCTGTTCAAGAGGTAGTACTTCATCGAGTTCTACTTTCCTCCCACTTACTTATTTCGAGAGAAACTCCTTTTCCAGAAAGGATCCGTTCTTGGCAACAAAGATCTTGCCCTCGGATCTTAAGTAGAAGGTATACCCAATGGTTTCTTTGGGGTATCCTATGAAGACGCATTTTTCCGACTTAGGTTCGAGCTTTTCAGGATGAAGTCTCTTGACATAAGCATCGCATCCCCAAACTTTTAGAAACGACAGCTTAGGTTTCTTCCCAAACCATAATTCATATGGTGTCGTCTCAATGGATTTAGACGGTGCCCTATTTAAAGTGAATGTAGCTGTCTCTAGAGCATATCCCCAAAATGATAGCGGTAAATCGGTAAGAGACATCATAGATGTTGGAAATATGCCCTAGAGGCAATAATAAAAGGATTATTATATTTCAATGTTCATGATAATTGTCTTTTGTTCATGCTATAACTGTATTATCCGGAAATCGTAATACACGTGTGAACACTTAGACCCAATGAGTCCCTAGTGAGCCTCTAGTTGACTAGCTCGTTATGATCAATAGATAGTCATGGTTTCCTGACTATGGACATAGGATGTCGTTGATAACGGGATCACATCATTAGGAGAATGATGTGATGGACAAGACCCAATCATAAGCATAGCATAAAAGATCGTATAGTTCGTTTGCTAGAAGCTTTGCCAATGTCAAGTATCTATTCCTTCGACCATGAGATCGTGTAACTCCCGGTTACCGTAGGAGTGCCTTGGGTGTATCAAACGTCACAACGTAACTGGGTGACTATAAAGGTGCATTACAGGTATCTCCGAAAGTATCTGTTGGGTTGACACGGATCGAGACTGGGTTTTGTCACTCCGTATAACGGAGAGGTATCTCTGGGCCCACTCGGTAATGCATCATCATAATGAGCTCAATGTGACCAAGGTGCTGGCCACGGGATCATGCATTACGGTACGAGTAAAGTGACTTGCCGGGTAACGAGACTGAACAAGGTATTGGGATACCGACGATCGAGTCTCGGGCAAGTAACGTACCGATTGACAAAGGGAATTGTATACAGGGTTTGATCGAATCCTCGACATCGTGGTTCAACCGATGAAATCATCGAGGAGCATGTGGGAGCCAACATGGATATCCAGACCCCGCTGTTGGTTATTGCCCGAGAGTCGTCTCGGTCATGTCTGCGTGTCTCCCGAACCCGTAGGGTCTACACACTTAAGGTTCGGTGACGCTAGGGTTAGTAGGAAGTCAAGTATGTGACTACCGAATGATGTTCGGAGTCCCGGATGAGATCCCGGACGTCATGAGGAGTTCCGGAATGGTCCGGAGGTAAAGATTTATATATGGGAAGTCCTGTTTCGGGCATCGGGACAAGTTTCGGGGTTATCGGTATTGTACCGGGACCACCGGAGGGGTCCCGGGGGCCCACCGGGTGGGGCCACCTGCCCCGGGGGGCCACATGGGCTGTAGGGGGTGCGCCTTGGCCTGCATGGGCCAAGGGCACCAGCCCCACATAGGCCCATGCGCCTAGGGTTCAAGGGGGCAAGAGTCCTAGGAGGGGAAGGCACCTCCTAGGTGCCTTGGGGGGGAGGGAAACCCCCCTTGGCCGCCGCCCCCTAGGAGATTGGATCTCCTAGGGCCGGCCACCCCCCCCTTGGCCCTCCTATATATAGTGGGGGAGAGGAGGGACTTCATACCCTGAGTCCTTGGCCTTTGGTTGCCTCCTTCTCCCTCCCCAACACCTCTCCTCCTCCGTTGTGTGCTCAGCGAAGCCCTGTCGGAGTACTGCTTCTCCACCATCACCACGCCGTCGTGCTGCCGGTGGAGCTGTCTTCCTCAACCTCTCCTTCCCCCTTGCTGGATCAAGAAGGAGGAGACGTCGCTCGTCCCGTACGTGTGTTGAACACGGAGGTGCTGTCCGTTCAGCACTTGGCATCGGTGATCTGAATCACGTTCGAGTACGACTACATCATCACCTTGCAAGCTTCCGCACGCGATCTACAAGTGGTATGTAGATGCAAACTCTCTCCCATGACTCGTTGCTTAGATGAACTCATAGATGGATCTTGGTGAAGCCGTAGGAAAATTTTAATTTTCTGCAACGTTCCCCAACAGTGGCATCATGAGCTAGGTCTATGCGTAGTTCTCTAATGCACGAGTAGAACACAATTTGTTGTGGGCGTTGATCTTGTCATCTTACTTGCCTCTACTAGTCTTTTCTTGCTCAACGGTATTGTGGGATGAAGCGGCCCGGACCAACCTTACACGTACGCTTACGTGAGACCGGTTCCACCGACTGACATGCACTAGTTGCATAAGGTGGCTGGCGGGTGTCTGTCTCTCCCACTTTAGTTGGAGCGGAATCGATGAACAAGGCCCTTATGAAGGGTAAATAGAAGTTGACAAAATCACGTTGTGGTGATTCGTAGGTAAGAAAACGTTCTTGCTAGAACCCAATCGCAGCCACGTAAAAGATGCAACAACAACTAGAGAACGTCTAACTTGTTTTTGCAGCGATTGATCATGTGATGTGATATGGCCAGAAGTTGTGATGAATGTTGAATTGTGATGTATGAGATCATGTTCTTGTAATAGGATTCACGACTTGCATGTCGATGAGTATGACAACCGGCAGGAGCCATAGGAGTTGTCTTTATTTTTTTGTATGACCTGCGTGTCATTGAAGAACGCCATGTAAACTACTTTACTTCATTACTAAACGCGTTAGTCATAGAAGTAGAAGTAGTCGTTGGCGTGACAACTTCATGAAGACACGATGATGGAGATCATGATGATGGAGATCATGGTGTCAAGCCGGTGACAAGATGATCATGGAGCCCCGAAGATGGAGATCAATGGAGCTTGATGATATTGGCCATATCATGTCACAACCATATAATTGCATGTGATGTTTATTATGTTTATGCATCTTGTTTACTTAGGACGACGGTAGTAAATAAGATGATCCCTTACAAAATTTCAAGAAGTGTTCTCCCCTAACTGTGCACCGTTGCTACAGTTCGTCGTTTCTAAGCACCACGTGATGATCGGGTGTGATGGATCCTTACGTTCACATACAACGGGTGTAAGACAGTTTTACACAGCGAAAACACTTAGGGTTAACTTGACGAGCCTAGCATGTGCAGACATGGCCTCGGAACACGGAGACCGAAAGGTCGAACACGAGTCGTATGGAAGATACGATCAACATAAAGATGTTCACCGACGATGACTAGTCCGTCTCACGTGATGATCGGACACGGGCTAGTCGACTCGGATCGTGTAACACTTAGATGACTAGAGGGATGTCTAATCTAAGTGGGAGTTCATAATTTTGATTAAGAACTTTATTATCATGAACTTAGTCTAAAACCTTTGCAAATATGTATTGTAGATCAATGGCCAACGCTCATGTCAACATGAACTTCAACGCGTTCCTAGAGAAAACCAAGCTGAAAGATGATGGCAGCAACTATACGGACTGGGTCCGAAACCTGAGGATCATCCTCATAGCTGCCAGGAAGCAATATGTCCTAGAAGGACCGCTAGGTGCCGCTCCCGTCCCAGAGAACCAAGACGTTATGAACGCTTGGCAAACTCGTGCTGATGATTACTCCCTCGTTCAGTGCGGCATGCTTTACAGCTTAGAACCGGGGCTCCAAAAGCGTTTTGAGCATCACGGAGCATATGAGATGTTCGAAGAGCTGAAACTAGTTTTCCAAGCTCATGCCCGGGTCGAGAGATATGATGTCTCCGACAAGTTCTACAGTTGTAAGATGGAGGAGAACAGTTCTGTCAGTGAACACATCCTGAAGATGTCTGGGTTGCACGCACGTATGACCCAGTTGAACATTAACCTCCCAGATGAGGCGGTCATTGACAGAATCCTCCAGTCGCTCCCACCAAGCTACAAGAGCTTTGTGATGAACTACAACATGCAGGGGATGGTAAAGACCATTCCTGAAGTGTTCTCGATGCTGAAGTCAGCAGAGGCTGAAATCAAGAAAGAACATCAAGTGTTGATGGTCAATAAGACCACTAAGTTCAAGAAGGGCAAGGGTAAGAAGAACTTCAAGAAGGACGGCAAAGATGTTGCCGCGCCCGGTAAGCCTGTTGCCGGGAAGAAGTCAAAGAATGGACCCAAGCCTGAGACTGAGTGCTTTTATTGCAAGGGGAAGGGGCACTGGAAGCGGAACTGCCCCAAATACTTAGCGGATAAGAAGGCCGGCAACACCAAAGGTATATTTGATATACATGTAATTGATGTGTACCTTACCAGTACTCGAAGTAACTCCTGGGTATTTGATACCGGTGCCGTTGCTCACATATGTAACTCACAGCAGGAGCTGCGGAATAAACGGAGACTGGCGAAGGACGAGGTGACGATGCGCGTCGGGAATGGTTCCAGGGTCGATGTGATCGCCGTCGGCACGCTGCCTCTACATTTACCTACGGGATTAGTTTTAAACCTCAATAATTGTTATTTAGTGCCAAGTTTGAGCATGAACATTGTATCTGGATCTCGTTTAATACGAGATGGCTACTCATTTAAGTCTGAGAATAATGGTTGTTCGATTTATATGAGAGATATGTTTTATGGTCATGCTCCGATGGTCAATGGTTTATTCTTGATGAATCTCGAGCGTAATATTACACATGTTCATAGTGTGGATGCCAAAAGATGTAAAGTTGATAACGATAGTCCCACATACTTGTGGCACTGCCGCCTTGGTCACATTGGTGTCAAGCGCATGAAGAAGCTCCATGCTGATGGACTTTTAGAGTCTCTTGATTATGAATCATTTGACACATGCGAACCTTGCCTCTTAGGCAAAATGACCAAGACTCCGTTCTCCGGAACAATGGAGCGAGCAACCAACTTGTTGGAAATCATACATACCGATGTGTGCGGTCCAATGAGCGTTGAGGCTCGCGGAGGATATCGTTATGTTCTCACTCTCACTGATGACTTGAGTAGATATGGGTATGTCTACTTAATGAAACACAAGTCTGAGACCTTTGAAAAGTTCAAGGAATTTCAGAGTGAAGTAGAGAATCAACGTGACCGAAAGATAAAGTTCCTACGATCAGATCGTGGGGGAGAATACTTAAGTCACGAATTTGGTACACACTTAAGAAAATGTGGAATCGTTTCACAACTCACGCCGCCTGGAACACCTCAGCGAAACGGTGTGTCCGAACGTCGTAATCGCACTCTATTGGATATGGTGCGGTCTATGATGTCTCTTACCGATTTACCGCTATCATTTTGGGGATACGCTCTAGAGACAGCTACATTCACTTTAAATAGGGCACCGTCTAAATCCGTTGAGACGACACCGTATGAATTATGGTTTGGGAAGAAACCTAAGCTGTCGTTTCTAAAAGTTTGGGGATGCGATGCTTATGTCAAGAAACTTCAACCTGAAAAGCTCGAACCCAAGTCGGAAAAATGCGTATTCATAGGATACCCTAAGGAAACTGTCGGGTATACCTTCTACTTAAGATCCGAAGGCAAGATCTTTGTTGCCAAGAACGGATGCTTTCTGGAGAAAGAGTTTCTCTCGAAAGAAGTAAGTGGGAGGAAAGTAGAACTCGATGAAGTACTACCTCTCGAACGGGAAAGTGGTGCAGCGCAGGAAACCATTCCTGTAATGCCCACACCAACTGAAGAGGAAAATGTTGATGATGATCAAGGTACTTCAGATCTAGTTGCTACTGAATTTCGAAGGTCCACAAGGACACGTTCTGCACCAGAGTGGTACGGCAACCCTGTCATGGAAATCATGTTGCTGGACAACAATGAACCTTCGAACTATGAAGAAGCAATGGCGGGCCCGGATTCCAACAAATGGCTTGAGGCCATGAAATCCGAGATAGGATCCATGTATGAAAACAAAGTATGGACTTTGACAGACTTGCCCGATGATCGGCGAGCGATAGAAAATAAATGGATTTTTAAGAAGAAGACGGACGCGGATGGTAATGTTACCATCTATAAAGCTCGACTTGTCGCTAAGGGTTATCGACAAGTTCAAGGGATTGACTACGACGAGACATTCTCTCCCGTGGCGAAGCTTAAGTCCGTCCGAATCATGTTAGCAATTGCCGCATACTATGATTATGAGATATGGCAGATGGACGTCAAAACGGCATTCCTTAATGGACATCTTAAGGAAGAGCTGTATATGATGCAGCCGGAAGGTTTTGTCGTTCCTCAGAACGCTAACAAAGTATGCAAGCTCCAGCGATCCATTTATGGACTGGTGCAAGCATCTCGGAGTTGGAACATTCGCTTTGATGAGATGATCAAAGCGTTTGGGTTTACGCAGACTTATGGAGAAGCCTGCGTTTACAAGAAAGTGAGTGGGAGCTCTGTAGCATTTCTCCTATTATATGTAGATGACATACTCTTGATGGGAAATGATACGAAACTCCTGGACAGCATTAAGGCCTACTTGAACAAGTGTTTTTCAATGAAGGACCTTGGAGAAGCTGCTTATATATTAGGCATCAAGATCTATAGAGATAGATCGAGACGCCTCATAGGTCTTTCACAAAGCACATACCTTGATAAGATTTTGAAGAGGTTCAAAATGGATCAGTCCAAGAAGGGGTTCTTGCCTATGTTACAAGGTGTGAGATTGAGCTTGGCTCAGTCACCGACCACGGCAAAAGATAAAGAAGAGATGAGTGTCATCCCCTATGCTTCAGCCATAGGATCTATTATGTATGCCATGCTGTGTACCAGACCCGATGTAAACCTTGCCGTAAGTTTGGTTGCAAGATACCAAAGTAACCCCGGCAAGGAACACTGGACAGCGGTCAAGAATATCCTGAAGTACCTGAAAAGGACAAAGGACATGTTTCTCGTTTATGGAGGAGATGAAGAGCTCGTCGTAAAGGGTTACGTCGACGCTAGCTTCGACTCAGATCTGGATGACTCTAAGTCACAAACCGGATACGTGTATATGTTGAATGGTGGAGCAGTAAGCTGGTGCAGCTGCAAGCAGAGCGTCGTGGCGGGATCTACATGTGAAGCGGAGTACATGGCAGCCTCGGAGGCAGCGCATGAAGCGATTTGGATGAAGGAGTTCATCACCGACCTAGGAGTCATACCCAATGCGTCGGGGCCGATCAAACTCTTCTGTGACAACACTGGAGCTATTGCCCTTGCCAAGGAGCCCAGGTTTCACAAGAAGACCAGGCACATCAAGCGTCGTTTCAACTCCATCCGTGAAAATGTTCAAGATGGAGACATAGAGATTTGCAAAGTGCACACGGATCTGAATGTCGCAGATCCGTTGACTAAACCTCTCTCGCGTGCAAAACATGATCAACACCAGAACTCTATGGGTGTTCGATTCATCACAATGTAACTAGATTGGTGACTCTAGTGCAAGTGGGAGACTGTTGGAAATATGCCCTAGAGGCAATAATAAAAGGATTATTATATTTCAATGTTCATGATAATTGTCTTTTGTTCATGCTATAACTGTATTATCCGGAAATCGTAATACACGTGTGAACACTTAGACCCAATGAGTCCCTAGTGAGCCTCTAGTTGACTAGCTCGTTATGATCAATAGATAGTCATGGTTTCCTGACTATGGACATAGGATGTCGTTGATAACGGGATCACATCATTAGGAGAATGATGTGATGGACAAGACCCAATCATAAGCATAGCATAAAAGATCGTATAGTTCGTTTGCTAGAAGCTTTGCCAATGTCAAGTATCTATTCCTTCGACCATGAGATCGTGTAACTCCCGGTTACCGTAGGAGTGCCTTGGGTGTATCAAACGTCACAACGTAACTGGGTGACTATAAAGGTGCATTACAGGTATCTCCGAAAGTATCTGTTGGGTTGACACGGATCGAGACTGGGTTTTGTCACTCCGTATAACGGAGAGGTATCTCTGGGCCCACTCGGTAATGCATCATCATAATGAGCTCAATGTGACCAAGGTGCTGGCCACGGGATCATGCATTACGGTACGAGTAAAGTGACTTGCCGGGTAACGAGACTGAACAAGGTATTGGGATACCGACGATCGAGTCTCGGGCAAGTAACGTACCGATTGACAAAGGGAATTGTATACAGGGTTTGATCGAATCCTCGACATCGTGGTTCAACCGATGAAATCATCGAGGAGCATGTGGGAGCCAACATGGATATCCAGACCCCGCTGTTGGTTATTGCCCGAGAGTCGTCTCGGTCATGTCTGCGTGTCTCCCGAACCCGTAGGGTCTACACACTTAAGGTTCGGTGACGCTAGGGTTAGTAGGAAGTCAAGTATGTGACTACCGAATGATGTTCGGAGTCCCGGATGAGATCCCGGACGTCACGAGGAGTTCCGGAATGGTCCGGAGGTAAAGATTTATATATGGGAAGTCCTGTTTCGGGCATCGGGACAAGTTTCGGGGTTATCGGTATTGTACCGGGACCACCGGAGGGGTCCCGGGGGCCCACCGGGTGGGGCCACCTGCCCCGGGGGGCCACATGGGCTGTAGGGGGTGCGCCTTGGCCTGCATGGGCCAAGGGCACCAGCCCCACATAGGCCCATGCGCCTAGGGTTCAAGGGGGCAAGAGTCCTAGGAGGGGAAGGCACCTCCTAGGTGCCTTGGGGGGGAGGGAAACCCCCCTTGGCCGCCGCCCCCTAGGAGATTGGATCTCCTAGGGCCGGCCACCCCCCCCTTGGCCCTCCTATATATAGTGGGGGAGAGGAGGGACTTCATACCCTGAGTCCTTGGCCTTTGGTTGCCTCCTTCTCCCTCCCCAACACCTCTCCTCCTCCGTTGTGTGCTCAGCGAAGCCCTGTCGGAGTACTGCTTCTCCACCATCACCACGCCGTCGTGCTGCCGGTGGAGCTGTCTTCCTCAACCTCTCCTTCCCCCTTGCTGGATCAAGAAGGAGGAGACGTCGCTCGTCCCGTACGTGTGTTGAACACGGAGGTGCTGTCCGTTCAGCACTTGGCATCGGTGATCTGAATCACGTTCGAGTACGACTACATCATCACCTTGCAAGCTTCCGCACGCGATCTACAAGTGGTATGTAGATGCAAACTCTCTCCCATGACTCGTTGCTTAGATGAACTCATAGATGGATCTTGGTGAAGCCGTAGGAAAATTTTAATTTTCTGCAACGTTCCCCAACAATAGACCGCACCATATCCAATAGAGTGCGATTACGACGTTCGGACACACCGTTACGCTGAGGTGTTCTAGGCGGCGTGAGTTGTGAAACGATTCCACATTTCCTTAAGTGTGTACCAAATTCGTGACTTAAATATTCTCCTCCATGATCTGATCATAGGAACTTTATCTTTCGGTCACGTTGATTCTCTTCCTCACTCTAAAATTCCTTGAACTTTTCAAAGGTCTCAGACTTGTGTTTCATTAAGTAGACATATCCATATCTACTCAAGTCATCAGTGAGAGTGAGAACATAATGATATCCTCCGCGAGCCTCAACGCTCATTGGACCGCACACATCGGTATGTATGATTTCCAATAAGTTGGTTGCTCGCTCCATTGTTCCAGAGAACGGAGTCTTGGTCATTTTGCCCATGAGGCATGGTTCGCATGTGTCAAATGATTCATAATCGAGAGACTTTAAAAGTCCATTAGCATGGAGCTTCTTCATGCGCTTGACACCAATGTGACTAAGGCGGCAGTGCCACAAGTATGTGGGACTATCGTTATCAACTTTACATCTCTTGGTATTCACACTATGAATATGTGTAACATTACGCTCGAGATTCATTAAGAATAAACCATTGACCATCGGGGCATGACCATAAAACATATCTCTCATATAAATAGAACAACCATTATTCTCGGATTTAAATGAGTAGCCATCTCGTATCAAAGGAGATCCAGGTACAATGTTCATGCTCAAACTTGGCACTAAATAACAATTATTAAGGTTTAAGACTAATCCCGTAGGTAAATGTAGAGGTAGCGTGCCGACGGCGATCACATCGACCTTGGAACCATTCCCGACGCGCATCGTCACCTCGTCCTTCGCCAGTCTCCGCTTATTCCGCAGCTCCTGCTGTGAGTTACAAATATGAGCAACGGCACCGGTATCAAATACCCAGGATTTACTACGAGTACTGGTAAGGTACACATCAATCACATGTATATCAAATATACCTTTGGTGTTGCTGGCCTTCTTATCCGCTAAGTATTTGGGGCAGTTCCGCTTCCAGTGACCCTTCCCTTTGCTATAAAAGCACTCAGTCTCAGGCTTGGGTCCATTGCTTGACTTCTTCCTGGCAACGGGCTTACCAGGCGCAGCAACTTCCTTGCCGTCCCTCTTGAAGTTCTTCTTACCCTTGCCCTTCTTGAACTTCGTGGTTTTATTGACCATCAACACTTGATGTTCTTTCTTGATTTCTACCTCTGCTGACTTCAGCATTGAAAATACTTCAGGAATAGTTTTCACCATCCCCTGCATATTGTAGTTCATCACAAAGCTCTTCTAGCTTGGTGGGAGCGACTCAAGGATTCTGTAAATGACCGCCTCGTCCGGGAGGTTAATGTCCAGCTGGGACAGGCGGTTGTGCAACCCAGACATTTTGAGTATGTGCTCACGTGCAACCCAGACATTTTGAGTATGTGTTCACTGACAGAACTTGTCGGAGACTTGAAATCTCTCGACCCGGCCATGAGCTTGGAAAACTAGTTTCAGCTCCTCGAACATCTCATATGCTCCGTGTTGCTCAAAACTCTTTTGGAGCCCCAGTTCTAAGCTGTAAAGCGTGCCACACTGAACGAGGGAGTAATCATTAGCGTGAGACTGCCAAGCGTTCATAACGTCTTGGTTCTCTGGGATGGGTACATCACCTAGCGGTCCTTCTAGGACATATTGTTTTCTGGCAGCTATGAGGATGATCCTTAGGTTCCGGACCCAGTCCGTATAGTTGCTGCCATCATCTTTCAGCTTGGTTTTCTCTAGGAACGCGTTGAAGTTCATGTTGACATGAGCGGCGGCCATTTGATCTACAAGACATATTTGCAAGGGTTTTAGACTAAGTTCATGATAATTAAGTTCATCTAATCAAATTATTATAATGAACTCCCACTCAGATTAGACATCCCTCTAGTCCTCTAAGTGTTACACGATCCGAGTCGACTAGGCCGTGTCCGATCATCACGTGAGACGGACTAGTCATCGTCGGTGAACATCTCCATGTTGATCGTATCTTCCATACGACTCGTGTTCGACCTTTTGGTTTCTGTGTTCCGAGGCCATGTCTGTACATGCTAGGCTCGTCAAGTTAACCCTAAGTGTTTTTGCATGTGTAAAACTGTCTTACACCCGTTGTATG
Source organism: Triticum timopheevii (assembly GCA_963921465.1). NCBI lineage: Eukaryota > Viridiplantae > Streptophyta > Magnoliopsida > Poales > Poaceae > Triticum > Triticum timopheevii. The sequence continues at coordinate 320,915,168 of OY997270.1, forward strand.
TGAACGTAAGAATCTATCACACCTGATCATCACGTGGTTCTTTGAAACGACGAACTTTAGCAACGGCGTTCAGTTAGGGAAGAACACTTCTTGAAATTATTATAAGGGATCATCTTATTTACTACCGTCGTTCTAAGTAAACAAGATGCATAAACATAATAAACATCACATGCAATTATATAGTAGTGACATGATATGGCCAATATCATATAGCTCCTTTGATCTCCATCTTCGGGGCTCCATGATCATCTTTGTCACCGGCATGACACCATGATCTCCATCATCATGATCTCCATCATCGTGTCTTCATGAAGTTGTCACGCCAATGACTACTTCTACTTCTATGGCTAACGCGTTTAGCAATAAAGTAAAGTAATTTACATGGCGTTCTTCAATGACACGCAGGTCATACAAAAAATAAAGACAACTCCTATGGCTCCTGCCGGTTGTCATACTCATCGACATGCAAGTCGTGATTCCTATTACAAGAACATGATCTCATACATCACAATATATCATTCATCATTCATCACAACTTTTGGCCATATCACATCACTTGCTGCAAAAACAAGTTAGACGTCCTCTAATTGTTATTGCAAGTTTTTACGTGGCTTCTATAGGTGATCTAGCAAGAACGTTTTCTTACCTACGTCAAAGCCACAACGTGATTTGTCAACTTCTATTTACCCTTCATAAGGACCCTTTTCGTCGAATCCGCTCCAACTAAAGTGGGAGAGACAGACACCCGCTAGCCACCTTATGCAACTAGTGCATGTCAGTCGGTGGAACTGGTCTCACGTAAGCATACGTGTAAGGTTGGTCCGGGCCACTTCATCCCACAATACCGCTGGAGCAAAATAAGACTAGTAGCGGCAAGAAAGTTGACAACATCTACGCCCACAACAAATTGTGTTCTACTCGTGCAATAGAGAACTACGCATAGACCTAGCTCATGATGCCACTGTTGGGGAACGTTGTAGAAAATTAAAAAATTTCCTATGGTTTCACCAAGATCCATCTATGAGTTCATCTAAGCAACGAGTGAAAGGAGAGATGCATCTACATACCACTTTGTAGATCGCGTGCGGAAGCGTTCAAAAGAACGGGGTTGAAGTAGTCGTTCTCGTCGTGATCCTATCACCGGAGATCCTAGCACCGAACGGACGGCACCTCCGCGTTCAACACACGTACGGTCAGCGTGACGTCTCCTCCGTCTTGATCCAGCAAGGGGGAAGGAGAGGTTGATGATGATCCAGCAGCACGACGGCGTGGTGGTGGATGCAGCAGAACTCCGGCAGGGCTTCGCCAAGAAACTGTGGGAGGAGGAAGAGGTGTAGCAGGGGGAGGGAGGCGCCAGAACTTCAGGGTGCGGCTACCCCTCCATCCCCTCCCTTTATATAGGCCCCCAGGGGGGGCGCCGGCCCCTGGAGATCTGATCTCCCAAGGGGGGCGGCGGCCAGGGGGGTGGAGTGCCCCCCAAGGCAAGTGGGGCGCCCCCCCCCCCACCCTAGGGTTTCAACCCTAGGCGCAGGGGGTGGGCCTAGGGGGGCGCACCAGCCCACTATGGGCTGGTTCCCCTCCCCACTTCAGCCCATGGGGCCCTCCGGGATGGGTGGCCCCAACCGGTGGACCCCCGGGACACTTCCGGTGGTCCCGGTACAATACCGGGTGACCCCAAAACTTTCCCGATGGCCGAAACAACACTTCCTATATATAATTCTTTACCTCCGGACCATTCCGAAACTCCTCGTGACGTCCGGGATCTCATCCGGGACTTCGAACAACATTCGGTTTGCTGCATACTCATATTCATACAACCCTAGCATCACCGAACCTTAAGTGTGTAGACCCTACGGGTTCGGGAGACACGTAGACATGACTGAGACGGTTCTCGGGCAATAACCAACAGCGGGATCTTGATACCCATGTTGGCTCCCACATGCTCCTCGATGATCTCATCGGATGAATGACGATGTCGAGGATTCAAACAACCCTGTATTCAATTCCCTTTGTCAATCGGTACGTTACTTGCCCGAGACTCGATCGTCGGTATCCCAATACCTCATTCAGTCTCGTTGCCGGCAAGTCACTTTACTCGTACTGTAATGCATGATCCCATGACCAAACACTTGGTCACTTTGAGCTCATTATGATGATGCATTACCGAGTGGGCCCAGAGATACCTCTCCGTTATACGAAGTGACAAATCCCAGTCCCGATCCGTGTCAACCCAACAGACACTTTCGGAGATACCTGTTGAGGGAGTCCTGGACTAGGGGGTGTTCGGACAGCCAGACTATCATCGTCCGCCGGACTCCAAGACTACGAGAATACAAGATTGAAGACTTCGTCCCGTGTCCGGATGGGACTTTCCATGGCGTGGAAGGCAAGCTTGGCGATACGGATATGTAGATCTCCTACCATTGTAACCGACTCTGTGTAACCCTAGCCCTCTCCGGTGTCTATATAAACCGGAGGGCTTTAGTCCGTAGGATATAACCTCCATTACAACAATCATACCATAGGCTAGCTTCTAGGGTTTAGCCTCCTTGATCTCGTGGTAGATCCACTCTTGTACTACCCATAACATCAATATTAATCAAGCAGGACGTAGGGTTTTACCTCCATCAAGAGGGCCCGAACCTGGGTAAAACATCGTGTCCCTTGTCTCTTGTTACCATCCCCCTAGACGCACAGTTCGGGACCCCCTACCCGAGATCCGCCGGTTTTGACACCGACATTGGTGCTTTCATTGAGAGTTCCTCTGTGTCGTCGCCGATAGGCTCGATGGCTTCTTCAGTCAACAACAACGCCGTCCAGGGTGAGACTTTTCTCCCCGAACAGATCTTCGTATTCGGCGGCTTCGCACTGCGGGCTAATTGACTTGGCCATCTGGAGCAGATCGAAAGCTACGCCCCTGGCCATCAGGTCAGGTTCGGAAGCTTAAACTTAACGGCCGACATCTGCGGGGACTTGATCTTCGACGGACTCGAGACACAGCCGAGCGTGCCGCGCTGTCGCGATTGGCATGATTTAGCTCTGCCGCCGGACAGTGCCTTGGTGGCCGCACACGAATCCGCTCCGGCCCTTAGTCCGGAGCCGGTCGCCAGATCGAGGACCGGTGGCTGGACACCGCCTCGGGGGCTGCAACTTCCGCGGCGATGGAGCCGAACACTAACCTTGTCCCTTGTAAAGCTCTTGACTCCGAGGTGCCGGACTCCCTGCCGGACTCCGAACCTCCTGCGCCCCTGCCAATCGAATCTGATTGGGCGCCGATCATGGAGTTCACTGCCGCGGACATCTTCCAACACTCACCCTTTGGCGATATCCTAAATTCGCTAAAACGTCTCTCGCTATCCGGAGAGCCCTGGCCGGATTATGGCCAGGATGGTTGGGATGCGGACGACGAAGAAATTCAAAGCCCACCCACCTCCCACTTTGTAGCCACTGTCGACGATTTAACCGACATGCTAGACTATGACTCCGAAGACATCGACGGTATGGACGACGATGCCGGAGACGAACAAGAACCAGCGCCTACGGGGCACTGGAAGACCACCTCGTCATATGATATATACATGATGGACACCCCAAAAGATGGGGATGGCAAAGAAGCAGCGGAGGCAGATTCCTTAAAGAAACAGCCCAAGCGCCGACCTCAGCGGCGCCGCTCTAAATCCCGCCACAGCAAAAATGGAGATTCCGGCACAGGAGATAATAATACCCCAGATAGTGCCAAAGACAATCCCCTCCTGCAAGATTCAGCGCAGGAGGATGCAGAAGCAAGCCCTCATGAGAGAGCGGCAGACGAAGAGGTTGAGGATGATAATTACATACCTCCCTCCGGAGATGAGGCAAGCCTCAACGACGAAGAATTCATCGTGCCAGAGGATCCCGTCGAACAAGAGCATTTTAAACGCAGGCTTATCGCCACGGCAAATAGCCTAAAGAAAAAGCAGCAGCAGCTTCAAGCTGATCAAGACCTGCTGGCCGACAGATGGACTGAGGTCCTCGCGGCCGAAGAGTATGAACTCCAACGTCCCTCCAAGAGTTACCCAAAACGCAAGTTGCTCCCCCGATTAGAGGAAGAAGCATACATACCTTCATCACCAGTGCACAATACGGCCGACCGACCACCCCGTGGTCACGACAGAGAGGCATCCAGGACCTCCACCAAGACCGTACCCCGGCATCGCTCCAAAAGTACGAAGCCAAGAGGGAACGGCCGGACTTGCGAGATATATTGGAGGACAAAGCAAGGCAATCCAGATCCATCTACGGATCACGTGGGCGCCCAACGACCCACGACAAACACTGTCGCGCCGGATACAACAACTCCGGCCGGGCCGAACACAGCAGACAACGCTCCCTCGAGCTACGTCATGATATTGCTAAATACAGAGGCGCCGCACACCTGCTATGCTTCACTGACGAAGTAATGGATCATCAAATCCCTGAAGGGTTTAAACCCATAAACATTGAATCCTACGATGGCACAACAGACCCCGCGGTTTGGATCGAAGATTATCTCCTTCACATCCATATGGCCCGCGGCGATGATCTCCACGCCATCAAGTATCTCCCACTCAAGCTTAAAGGACCAGCTCGGCATTGGCTTAACGGCTTGCCCGCAGAGTCAATTGGGTGTTGGGAAGACTTGGAAGCCGCATTCCTCGACAACTTCCAGGGCACATATGTGCGACCACCAGACGCCGATGACCTAAGCCACATAATTCAGCAGCCAGATGAATCGGCCAGACAGTTCTAGACACGGTTCTTAACAAAGAAAAATCAAATCGTCGACTGTCCGGATGCAGAGGCCCTCGCAGCCTTCAAACATAACATCCGCAACGAGTGGCTAGCCCGGCACCTAGGACAGGAAAAGCTGAAATCCATGGCAGCCCTCGCATCATTAATGACCCGCTTCTGTGCGGGAGAGGATAGCTGGCTAGCTCGCAGCAACAATCTCAACAAAAATTCTGGTAGTCCGGATACTAAGGACCACAATGGCAGGTCGCGTCGAAGCAAAAATAAACGCCGCGTTAATGGAGACGACAAGGAGGATACGGCAGTCAACGCCAGATTCCGAGGCTCTAAACCCGGTCAGCGGAAGAAGCCATTTAAAAGAACAACTCCGGGTCCGTCCAATTTGGACCAAATACTCGACCGCTCATGTCAGATACATGGCACCCCCGAAAAGCCAGCTAACCACACCAACAGAGATTGTTGGGTATTCAAGCAGGCAGGCAAGTTAATTGCCGAAAACAATGACAAGGGGCTGCATAGCGACGACGAGGAAGAGACCCGGCCGCCGAACAGTAGAGGACAGAAGGGTTTCCCCCCACAAGTGCGGACGGTAAACATGATATACGCAACCCATATACCCAAGAGGGAACAGAAGCGTGCACTAAGGGACGTGTATGCGATGGAGCCAGTCGCCCCGAAGTTCAACCCATGGTCCTCTTGCCCGATCACTTTCGATCGAAGAGACCATCCGACCAGCATCCGCCATGGCAGATTCGCCGCATTGGTTTTAGACCCAATCGTCAATGGATTTCACCTCACAAGAGTCCTGATGGACGGCGGCAGTAGCATGAACCTGCTTTATCAGGATACAGTGTGCAAGATGGGCATAGACCCCTCAAGGATTAAACCTACAAAGACGACCTTCAAAGGCATCATACCAGGTGTTGAGGCCAATTGTGCAGGCTCAGTCACACTGGAAGTGGTCTTCGGATCCCCGGACAATTTCCGGAGCGAGGAGTTAATCTTCGACATAGTCCCGTTCCGCAGCGGCTATCACGCTCTGCTCGGACGAACCGCGTTTGCAAAGTTCAACGCGGTGCCGCATTATGCATACCTCAAGCTCAAGATGCCAGGCCCTCGTGGAGTCATCACGGTCAACGGAAATACGGAATGCTCCCTCCGAACGGAGGAACATATAGCGGCTCTCGTGGCAGAAGTACAGAGCAGCCTTCTAAGGCAATTTTCGAGTCCGGCCGTTAAACGGCCGGACACGGCCAAACGTGCCCGGAGCAACATCAACCAAGACCACCTGGCACGATCCGAGCACGTGTAGCAATGCGGCCCCAACCCCAGCCCTCGCATGGTTGCAAGACCAACCCTCCGCGTACATCATTACGCTCTGGAGATACCATGGGCCTAGGGGGAGGGGCACGACCACAACAGACCCAGAGTGCGGCTCGACCACACCAGGGGCTCACAAGTGTGTTTTTCTTTTTTATCATTTTTCTTCTTTGTATACACAGGACTCCATTCACCAGAGGCCCTGTCCGGCGGTGAACCCGCCGAACTCACGATGCAACAGCCAGGAAGGGAAGAAGGCTGTGATGAACACTCAGGTGGTCTCCATTACGAGCATTAAATTTGATTATATACACCAGTCCGCAGCCCACCCCTGGAGGGGGACATGTTTAATTAGTCCAATCCCTTGCTTACCGCACTATTTGTATCATTCCGCACTCATAGTAGAATCCCTTGAATAAATAATGCAGCACTTTTTGCCTGTTATTGCATTACTTTACATATATGTTCACTAACGACATCGTGCACCCGTATATTTTGGTGAGGCCGAATACACCAGGGGCTTATGTTCCCCGCATTATAGTGTGATAAGTCCGAACACTTTCACAAGTGCGGCACCCCGAACTTATAGCATTATATGAATCGGCTCCGAATCATGTCTTGGGTCAATAGTTGGGTTTGCCCGGCTCCCACGTTTTGGTGCCTTACGTTCCGTTCTGTCGGCTAAGGTGGCACTGGGAGAACCACTGCGATTGCGCCCCGGTTGAGCTGGGCGAGCGCCTCAGTGGAGAAAGCTAAAACTGACTGGCATGATAAGGCGAGAGACTGGTCGCTGTTCGAGAGGTCTTTTCGGGTCCCTAAAGACCTATGCCGCCTCGAGCGAAGTACCGGATAATGTCCGACGAAGGCGTGGATAGCGCCCCGAATTCGGTCTTCAGAATACTAGGGGCTTCGCCGAAATTTAAAATTATAGAATTCTATGGCTAAGTGAGTGTGACGCCCCCGATTCAATCGTACACTAATCATGCACGCAAACGTGTACGATCAAGATCAGGGACTCACGGGAAGATATCACAACACAACCCTAAAAACATAAATATGTCATACAAGCATCATAATACAAGCCAGGGGCCTCAAGGGCTCGAATACAAGTGCTCGGTCATAGACAAGTCAGCGGAAGCAACAATATCTTAGTACAGACATAAGTTAAACAAGTTTGCCTTAAGAAGGCTAGCACAAACTGGATACAGATCGAAAGAGGCGCAGGCCTCCTGCCTGGGATCCTCCTAACAACTCCTGGTCGTCGTCAGCGGGCTGCACGTAGTAGTAGGCACCTCCGGTGTAGTAGGAGTCGTCGTCGGGAGGTAGTCTGGCTCCTGGACTCCAGCATCTGGTTGCGACAACCAGAAAGAAAGGAAAGGGGAAAAAAGGGGGAGAAAGCAACCGTGAGTACTCATCCAAAGTACTCGCAAGCAAGGAGCTACACTACATATGCATGGGTATATGTGTAAAGGGCCATATCAGTGGACTGAACTGCAGAATGCCAGAATAAGAGGGGGATAGCTAATCCTGTCGAAGACTACGCTTCTGGCAGCCTCCGTCTTGCAGCATGTAGAAGAGAGTAGATTGAAGTCCTCCAAGTAGCATCTCCAAGTAGCATCTCAAGTAGCATCGCATAGCATAATCCTACCCGGCGATCCTCTCCTCGACGCCCTGTAGAAAAGCGATCACCGGGTTGTATCTGGCACTTGGAAGGGTGTGTTTTATTAAGTATCCGGTTCTAGTTGTCATAAGGTCAAGGTACAACTCCGGGTCGTCCTTTTACCGAGGGACACGGCTATTCGAATAGATAAACTACCCTGCAGGGGTGCACCACATAACCCAACATGCTCGATCCCATTTGGCCGGACACACTTTCCTTGGTCATGCCCGGCCTCGGAAGATCAACACGTCGCAGCCCCACCTAGGCACAACAGAGAGGTCAGCACGCCGGTCTAACTCCTATAGCGTAGGGGTCTGGGCCCATCGCCCTTTGCACACCTGCACATTGCGTACGCTGCTGGAAGCAGACCTAGCCTAGTGGCGTTCCAGTCCAATCCGGTGCGCGCCACTCAGTCGCTGACGTCACGAAGGCTTCGGCTGATACCACGACGCCGGGATACCCATAACTACTCCCGCGTAGATGGTTAGTGCGTATAGACCAAATGGCCAGACTCAAATCAAATACCAAGATCTCGTTAAGCGTGTTATTATGAAGCAACCGCGGACGCCGACCAGGGCCAGGCCCACCTCTCACCTAGGCGGTCTCAACCTGCCCTGTCGCTCCGCCACAAAGATCCACACAGAGGGCCGTCGGGACAAAGGTCCTTTCAGCCCCCAATCCGTGAATCACTCGCGGGTACTCTTCGAGCAGACCCGACTTTAGTCACCATCTGTAGTATGTATATATGTATAATATATACCCGTGATCACCTCCCGAGTGATCACGGCCCAATAGTATAGCAAGGCAGACTGACAAGAATGTAGGGCCAATGGTGATAAACTAGCATCCTATACTAAGCATTTAGGATTGCGGGTAAGGTATCAATGACTGTAGCAACAATGACAGGCTATGCAACAGAAAAGGAGTAACCGAACAGTAACATGCTACACTACTCTAATGCAAGCAGTATAGAGAAGAATAGGCGATATCTGGTGATCAAGGGGGGGCTTGCCTGGTTGCTCCGGCAAGGAGGGGTCGTCAACATCGTAGTCGAACTGGGGGTCGCCGGCAGTCTTGGGGTCTATCGGAAAGAAGTAACTGAGAGGGAACACAATAAATAACAGAGCAATCAAAGTATCACAAAGCGTAACAAGACAATACGCGGTGTTCGGTGTGCCCTAACGCGGTAGTAGGTGATACTGGTGAAGGGGGGAAACATCCGGGAAAGTATCCCCGGCGTTTTGCTTTTCGGACAGATGAACCGGAGGTGAAATGTTGCAGGTTCACTATGCTAGGGATGTGTGGCGGACGAACGGGCCACGTATCAGCGATTCATCTCGTCGTTCTGAGCAACTTTCATGTAGAAAACATTTTCATCTGAGCTACGGTTTATTTTCTATGTATTTCTAAAGTTTTAATCATCTTCTGAATTTATTTATCTATTTAATTCTAACATTATCCAGAATAGTGTATGCTGATGTCATCATGATGTCAGCATGACGTCAGCAGTCAACAGGGTGTTGACTGGGTCAAACTGATGTGTGGGGTCCGCATGTCATTGACTGAACAGGCTAATTAGGGTTTAATTAGGTTAACTAGTGATTAGGTTATCTTAATAAGGACTAATTGAGCTAATTAATTCTTTAATTAATTAATTAATATTTTAATTATTTTTAATTCTTTTTTCCTTTTAAAAAAACGTTCTGGGGCTGGGCCCCACATGTCATTGGCCCTAGGGGCCTTGGCGTGTTTGGTCGCTAATGGGTGCGGGCTAACGGGCACCACCCGATTGGGGGCATGCCCGAGGGGCGCTGGGCACGCAGAGCGCACGCCGGCGCTGACGGCCAGGGCCAAGGTAGCCGGCAGAGGGGTGGGACCACGACGGGCAGTGGGCGTGGGCAAAGGCACATGGATGGCTGCGGGGGCGCGCCGCGCTCGGTCGGGCGAGTAGCAGGGACAGCGACAAGGCCCTGGGTGGGTGCGCGAGCAGCGCCTGGCCTGCAAGGCGCGGGGCGGTCGGGGCGAGGCCAGTGGCAGGGAAGCGACAACCGGAGCGGGGTGGCGCAGGGAAGGAAGGAGGGAGTGGAGGCCGGAGGTGGCCTCACCGGCGTTGGAGAGAAGCGGGGCGGCGAGGCTCGGGGGCGACCGTTGTGGAGGAGGACGGGGACGAGGCGTCATCGCGGCGTCGAGGAGGCGGACGCAGTCCGGCGAGGTGGAGGACGGGGACGCGGTGACGGCGGGGCAGCGTCAGGCGGCTTTGGGTCCTCGTGCAACGGCGGTGGTCGACGACGGCGGGTGGCGATGGTGAAGCGGTCCTTGGCGTCGGCGGGCGGCCACAGAGCTCGATCCTGATCCAGAATTGGATCGGGGGGGAAGAGAAGTGAGCGAGTGGGTGGGGGAAGTGGGGGCGTCGGTTAGGGTTTGTGGGAGTGGGGGAGGCCTTTGTAGGCCAGAGGCGTGGGCCGGTCTGGCTGGGCCATGGCCCAGTTGGGCCAAGGCGTCCAGTGGGGGAGTGGGGTCTTTGTCTCCCCCTGTTTTATTTATTTTTAAATTTTGTTTTATTTCTTTTCTATTTTAATTTTAATTCCGCATTATTTTTACTTAGTAAAATATGACTATAGCTCCTAAAATAACGTTTCAAAATAACCCTCGGCCATAAAAGGTTTTAACCCAAAATAAAATACCAAAGGCATTGAAATAATGTTTTTGCTACCGTTTAAATCTTTTTAGTGCATTTATTCATTATATAAAAATGTGGATTCTACATCCTAATCATCTATGCATTAACTGGCACAAACCGAACATTTTGTTTTTAATATTTGAAAACTTTTGATGTTTGCCCTTATTTGAATTTGATTTTGAATCGGTTTCGAACTAACACGAGATTAGCAATGGTAATCGTGGTGACGTGGCATCATACCAGATGGTTACTGTATCTTAATTACCCGGGCGTCACAATTCTCCTCCACTACAAGAAATCTCGTCCCGAGATTTAAGAGGTAGTGAAAGGGGGGAAGGTTTGGTAACGAATCTAGCGGGTCTTCTCATCCTGGCTTGCTCTTCTCGAATAGGTTGACCCCTTTCATTGATGTCTTCATTTCTCTGCTTCAAGTCACCATGATCAAGTCGTCATCCTTTCTTCGGGATCTCCATCGGCCTACGAACGCGACTAAGGGGAAAAAACTCTGAAAGAATGCATCTCCACAATGCTGGGCATCTGACGGTGAAGTCAATGGAAAATACACAAGGCTCCCCACGAGTTGTATTCCAGTGAATTCGTTGTGTGCAATATACGATGGTACCAAAGTTTCAAACAGGTAGGCAATCATTCGATGACTAGACAGAAGCTGGAATGGGGGTTTGAACAACGAGTATAACATGGTGTTTGATTCTAGAATGATTAATGGTATAGAATTTAGCTCGTGAATCACATACGAAGCCAGGTGCAAAGGATACATTAGAATTCGGGTTGTAAAGAAGAGGCAGGTCTCGGTCTAGTGGACCTGTGGGTTATGGGCCCACCATGTGGGTTAAAAGTAGGAAGGGCGTTGACGTCTTGCACAATCATGTAAGCAAGGCATGTCAGAGGATAGCCTATCAGTTATGTTGACTGGATCGTCGGTACCAAGGGCGAGGGACAAAGAGAACCATTTTCCTGCTCGTTGAAACGAGGCGGACCAATAGGCAAAGTTCTCGTCCATCGGTGGTTACCGGAATGTCATCAACAATAGTAACAGGGTCTTGCTGATAGAATTGTACACCGAGGTGTTTACATAAGCAGAAGAATATTACTGCTTAGATCATATAGAACACCAGAAAGATTAAACAAAATAATGGAACGGAAAAGGTGATCATCAGATTAAACAGAACAATGGGAAGGAAAATGTGTTTAAACACTTATTTCAGGGGTATATCCTTCCCAAGGGCAAGCAGAGCATGATATCCATGACGGGATATTACGTAGAAAACCCTTTAGGAAAGGGGAGAGAAATTTCATGCCATTACCCATACAACGGTGTTAGGGCAATTGATAAACAAAATTTAGCATTTGTGCTTCAAATGTTCTTATTGAAAATCGGAGTACCATAGACATGCTTCGAGATAGCATTGACATGGTCTTCAAGTAAAGGTCAGACTTTGGATACTCAATGGACTCATCAGGAACAACTTATAGAATAAGTCTTTCAATTTTCCTCATGGAAGAATGGATAGCCTTGCTAAAAAGGAAATTATAATAATGGGTCCTCCGGTCAGGTGTGCTAGGCAACGACACCACCTTACCGGGTTATGTAGAGACCAATGTTATAACTCGTGGGGATATGTCCCAACCATCATATCTGACCGAGATTCAGATCTGATTGGTGTCAGGATACCTCAGACTCAGGATGTCTGAGAAGAAAATGTGCAACACAAATTGACGAGATGACATTGTAAGATTCTCGGAAAATGAACTATGGAAGCGAATTCCGAAACAAGAGTTCAACATTAAACCAAGGAGAAGAAGAGGATGTGGCTGATGGACTCAGCGACAATACATTGAGATTTCCAAAAGGTGGATCTCCACAATTATGTGAACAAGGAGATAGCTTTTGTCAGTGCAAATGATATAATGAGATATGCTCGAAGAAACATACACGATTAAACATTGGTTGACAATGCACCCGAATACGGACTTAGGTAGCACAAACAATGTTAGAATGGCGATTCGATAACCAATAGTCTAAGAATGAAATGTTGACCATTAACTTCAAAGCAATAAGGTTGCTAGAAGTTGTTGTTTTTTTTAAATTACTAGTACATCTGTCGGTATTCCTGTTAGGAACAACACGGGGACTAAGAAAAGAATGGTGATGGTGAAGTATCACTTATATCAAGAATTCTCAAGAGGTGGTGAAATTCTCACAGCCTTCTTGATATATAAGATGGTAATACTCCAAGGTAGGACATACGACAAGTTGTGTAGCAAGGATCTCAAGGTACAACACAAAACACGAACAAGTTTGTGTTGGAGGGGAGGCATTAAAGTGGTCGATGACAACACAAATCATCGAGGGCAAGGATGGTATTTCTCATCATGAATTCAATTGATATCCAGGAAGGAGTCAAGATGTTGATGATGATCACGACAAATTTTGTCGAGAGGCTCCACGAAGATGTAATGCATTGGCGATGACATCAAGTTAAAGGAATTATGAAGCAAAAGGTTATTGGAGCCATGGGTACAACAAAAATTTGAAATCAAGCTTGTTGTTCAAGGTGAAATGATATGACGAGGAAAATCGACGTAAGCTTAGCTCATCATCGAAATTGTGTTTCGGAAAGAAGGACCAGGTAGCACGGTTAAAATTTAGCACGATAACGATACAGCCGATCAGGATAGGAAAGACTTAAAGGATTAATAAACTCGTAAGCAACAAAAATTACATAGGGTTATCGAACCGAAATGCGGAATCGGTGTTCTCAATTTACGACAACCCAGAACCCGAGAAAATTGGAATCAATGAGAAATAATAGCTGATGGAGACTCATAAGAAGCAACACAGTTCTTAGATATTCTCGAGATACCCGAGGGTAGATCAAGGTAGAGGTTGGACTGGTGTATTGACTTGCAAAAGACAAGGGCTTTAACTTGCCCAGGAAATGGGATCAAAGAGAAAATAGGGTCGGAACCACGATTGCATAATATCAATTCACAGATACCAGATGATATTATATCAACAAAATAGTTATTATAACAAGAAGCTTCTATGGTAGGTCCCACATCGTGTCCATGGGCATGAACACAAAGTTCAAGGTCGACTCCCACTTCTTCAATGTATAACCTTCCATTCACCTCTCACTTTCGAAGAAGTTGTAGTGTTGAAATTTTATCTAGCAAAATACCAGAAGAGTATGACTCGTGAAAACTTTCGAGTTCACACATATTAAGGAATGCATAGGTTCAACCCGTTAGGGTATCGTGGAAACATATACCACAAGCTTCAATAGTAAATACCACCAGCTCGAGAACAGAGCATGGTTGAGAAAAACAGAGGATACAAATTACCAAAGGCTTTATATATCCATGGAAAGGCTCACAAGGTTATTTGAATGTGAAGGACACTGTCGGATAATAATCCAACAAAGGACTTGACGGTCCACAAAGGATCTGATGTGAGTATCGCTACTCAACCAGAAAAGGGAAGAATGCAAAGGCATCAGGTTATAGAATCATCTGACTAATTCGAAGCATAAATGCAAAGGAATTATGAATCCAAATCGAAGGATCAGAAGTAATGCTCTGATTAAAGATGGATAAGTTGGATAGACCAGAGGCACAATTGACGACAAATAGTTTGGTCGAAAACCAGCTCATGTTCAAAATGACGTCTGAGCCGGAAAGATAATTTAGAAGGGTTGATAGATGATTGTGTGCATTCGCACACATATTGAGTCAACAGACTCAAAATGATAATGACAAGGGATGCCATTAAGATTGATTAACCATAATGCAAGTAAGCAAGAATTCCAAGAGCAATAGGCTGCTCAGGATTTTCGAAAGATCGGGTAGTATTTGAATGTATTTTTGTGAAACACATGAACAACTTTGTACAAACGGATACTCGGCAAGCGCAAGTAATCATCCGTAGGGGTATTCATGCAGCAAGGAACTACAGGGCAGTAAGCATAAAGAATTCTCAGAATATCGAAGAGTACTTCAGGACATCTTGTAATAACAAGAGCAACTGGGGATGACAATAAGAACGATAGGTGTAAGTAGTTATCCAGAGGGATTTATTGATGGAAGTGAATTGCAAAAGCGATGGCACATAGTCTCGAGAGCACATCGTAGAGTATCTTCGGAATCTTCTGGTGCAGCAGGCGGTCATCGGTAACAAGGGGCTCTCCGGGAGAAAGTACTTGCGAGAACCTAAAGTTAGTTTTGTTTTTAGCAAAATCATTTAACCCGAATAGAAGAGATGTCAGAGTCCCAGAGTGTAGGTCGAGGAGTAAAAGATCCTACTACCACCCAATGGCGACGTGTGCCCGTAAGACACACAACCATGTTAGTAAAAGTTTTGTATTGACTAGACTCGACTTCAGCCAAGGAGTATGGAAGGGGGATTCCTACAGGCAGTCGGCTCTGATACCAACTTGTGACGCCCCCGATTCAATCGTACACTAATCATGCACGCAAACGTGTACGATCAAGATCTGGGACTCACGGGAAGATATCACAACACAACTCTAAAAACATAAATAAGTCATACAAGCATCATAATACAAGCCAGGGGCCTCGAGGGCTCGAAAACAAGTGCTCGATCATAGACGAGTCAGCGGAAGCAACAATATCTAAGTACAGACATAAGTTAAACAAGTTTGCCTTAAGAAGGCTAGCACAAACTGGATACAGATCGAAAGAGGCGCAGGCCTCCTGCCTGGGATCCTCCTAACAACTCCTGGTCGTCGTCAGTGGGCTGCACGTAGTAGTA
The DNA here is from genome assembly GCA_963921465.1 of Triticum timopheevii. Lineage (NCBI taxonomy): Eukaryota > Viridiplantae > Streptophyta > Magnoliopsida > Poales > Poaceae > Triticum > Triticum timopheevii. The sequence continues at coordinate 320,930,387 of OY997270.1, forward strand.
GGCACCTCCGGTGTAGTAGGAGTCGTCGTCGGGAGGTAGTTTGGCTCCTAGACTCCAGCATCTGGTTGCGACAACCAGAAAGAAAGGAAAGGGGAAAAACGGGGGAGAAAGCAACCGTGAGTACTCATCCAAAGTACTCGCAAGCAAGGAGCTACACTACATATGCATGGGTATATGTGTAAAGGGCCATATCAGTGGACTGAACTGCAGAATGCCAGAATAAGAGGGGGATAGCTAATCCTGTCGAAGACTACGCTTCTGGCAGCCTCCATCTTGCAGCATGTAGAAGAGAGTAGATTGAAGTCCTCCAAGTAGCATCTCCAAGTAGCATCTCCAAGTAGCATCTCCAGTAGCATCGCATAGCATAATCCTACCCGGCGATCCTCTCCTCATCGCCCTGTAGAAAAGCGATCACCGGGTTGTATCTGGCACTTGGAAGGGTGTGTTTTATTAATTATCCGGTTCTAGTTGTCATAAGGTCAAGGTACAACTCCGGGTCGTCCTTTTACCGAGGGACACGACTATTCGAATAGATAAACTTCCCTGCAGGGGTGCACCACATAACCCAACACGCTCGATCCCATTTGGCCGGACACACTTTCCTGGGTCATGCCCGACCTCGGAAGATCAACACGTCGCAGCCCCACCTAGGCACAATAGAGAGGTCAGCACGCCGGTCTAACTCCTATGGCGCAGGGGTCTGGGCCCATCACCCTTTCCACACCTGCATGTTGCATACGCGGCCGGAAGCAGACCTAGCCTAGTGGCGTTCCAGTCCAATCCGGCGCGCGCCACTCAGTCGCTGACGTCACGAAGGCTTCGGCTGATACCACGACGCCGGGATACCCATAACTACTCCCGCGTAGATGGTTAGTGCGTATAGACCAAATGGCCAGACTCGGATCAAATACCAAGATCTCGTTAAGCGTGTTATTATGAAGCAACCGCGAACGCCGACCAGGGCCAGGCCCACCTCTCACCTAGGCGGTCTCAACCTGCCCTGTTGCTCCGCCACAAAGATCCACACAGAGGGCCGTCGGGACAAAGGTCCTTTCAGCCCCCAATCCGTGAATCACTCGCGGGTACTCTTCGAGCGGACCCGACCTTAGTCACCATCTGTAGTATGTATATATGTATAATATATACCCGTGATCACGTCCCAAGTGATCACGTCCCAATAGTATAGAAAGGCAGACTGACAAGAATGTAGGGCCAATGGTGATAAACTAGCATCCTATACTAAGCATTTAGGATTGCGGGTAAGGTATCAATGATTGTAGCAACAATGACAGGCTATGCAACAAAATAGGAGTAACCGAACAGTAACATGCTACACTACTCTAATGCAAGCAGTATAGAGAAGAATAGGCGATATCTGGTGATCAAGGGGGGGCTTGCCTGGTTGCTCCGGCAAGGAGGGGTCGTCAACATCGTAGTCGAACTGGGGGTCGCCGGCAGTCTTGGGGTCTATTGGAAAGAAGTAACGGAGAGGGAACACAATAAATAACAGAGCAATCAAAGTATCACAAAGCGTAACAAGACAATACGCGCTGTTCGGTGTGCCCTAACGCGGTAGTAGGTGATACTGGTGAAGGGGGGAAACATCCGGTAAAGTATCCCCGGCGTTTCGCTTTTCGGAAAGATGAACCAAAGGTGAAATGTTGCGTGTTCACTATGCTAGGGATGTGTGGCGGACGAACGGGCCACGTATCCGGATTCGTCTCGTCGTTCTGAGCAACTTTCATGTAGAAAACATTTTCATCTGAGCTACGGTTTATTTTCTATGTATTTCTAAAGTTTTAATCATCTTCTGAATTTATTTATCTATTTAATTCTAACATTATCCAGAATAGTGTATGCTGATGTCATCATGATGTCAGCATGACGTCAGCAGTCAACAGGGTGTTGACTGGGTCAAACTGATGTGTGGGGTCCGCATGTCATTGACTGAACAGGCTAATTAGGGTTTAATTAGGTTAACAAGTGATTAGGTTATCTTAATAAGGATTAATTGATCTAATTAATTCTTTAATTAATTAATTAATAGTTTAATTATTTTTATTTATTTTTTTTCCTTTTAAAAAAACGTTCTGGGGTTGGGCCCCACATGTCATTGGCCCTAGGGGCCTTGGCGGGTTTGGTCGCTAATGGGTGCGGGCTAACGGGCACCACCCGAATGGGGGCATGCCCGAGGGGCGCTGGGCACGCACAGCGCACGCCGGCGCTGACGGCCAGGGCCAAGGGAGGCGGTAGAGGGGTGGGACCACGATGGGCAGTGGGCGCGGGCAAAGGCACATGGATGGCTGCGGGGGCGCGCCGCGCTCGGTCGGGCGAGTAGCAGGGACAGCGACAAGGCCCTGGGTGGGTGCGCGAGCAGCGCCTGGCCTGCAAGGCGCGGGGCGGTCGGGGCGAGGCCAGTGGAAGGGAAGCGACGACCGGAGCGGGCTGGCGCGGGGAAGGAAGGAGGGAGTGGAGGCCGGAGGTGGTCTCACCGGTGTTGGAGAGAAGCGGGGCGGCGAGGCTCGGGGGCGACCGTTGTGGAGGAGGACGGGGACGAGGCGTCGTCGCGGCGTCGAGGAGGCGGGCGCAGTCCGGCGAGGTGGAGGACGAGGACGCGGTGACGGCGGGGCAGCGTCAGGCGGCTTTGGGTCCTCGTGCAACGGCGTTGGTCGACGACGGCGGGTGGCGATGGTGAAGCGGTCCTTGGCGTCGGCGGGCGGCCACAAAGCTCGATCCCGATCCAGAATTGGATCGGGGGGGGGGGAAGAGAAGCGAGCGAGTGGGTGGGGGGAAGTGGGGGCGTCGGTTAGGGTTTGTGGGAGTGGGGGGAGGCCTTTGTAGGCCAGAGGCGTGGGCCGGCCTGGCTGGGCCATGGCCCAGTTGGGCCAAGGGGTCCAGTGGGGGAGGGGGGTCTTTGTCTCCCCCTGTTTTATTTATTTTTGGATTTTGTTTTATTTCTTTTCTATTTTAATTTTAATTCCGCATTATTTTTACTTATTAAAATATGACTGTAGCTCCTAAAATAACGTTTCAAAATAACCCTCGGCCATAAAAGGTTTTAACCCAAAATAAAATAGTTTAGTGTTTTATAAAATACCAAAGGCATTGAAATAATGTTTTTGCTACCGTTTAAATCTTTTTAGTGCATTTATTCATTATATAAAAATGTGGATTCTACATCCTAATCATCTATGCATTAACTGGCACAAACCGAACATTTTGTTTTTAATATTTGTAAACTTTTGATGTTTGCCCTTATTTGAATTTGATTTTGAATCGGTTTCGAACTAACACGAGATTAGCAACGGTAATCGTGGTGACATGGCATCATACCAGATGGTTACTGTAGCTTAATTACCCAGGCGTCACAGTGAGAGTGTTCAAGCATTATAAGTCCGGTTGCCTTGTTCGTTGTGTTGAGCGCCTCCCTAGATGGACCCAAAAATGGGAACAAGAGTGCTCAAGTTTATCCCGAACACCCCAGCACTCGCGGCTTGGGGGCTGAAGCCAACGACTTGCCATCTCTCAGATTTTATAAACGGCCGCATATAAGGTAATATTTTAAATCAAACAAGCGTTGCTTCACGCATATGAACAAAGTTTTCAGCGCACAGGATAATGCATAGCGAGTCTACTCAATAATTACATCTCTGGGGCACTCATCCGCAATCTTGCGGGCACCCTTCAGGACAGTCTTATAGTACATCTCGAGCATACGATACTCCTTGCCCGCTGGCGGCGCGTCAGTGATGAGCTTCTCCGCATCTAGCTTGCCCCAGTGCACCTTTGCGTGGGCAAGGGCCCGGCGAGCACCTTCAATACAGGCGGAGCGCTTGATGACCTCCACCCAGGGGCACGCATCCACCAGCCGCCGCACGAGGCCGAAGTAGCTCCTAGGCATGGCCTGTCCAGGCCACAGCCGAACTATGAGGCCCTTCATGGCCTCCTCAGCTACCTTCTGGAGCTCGACCAGCTGTTTCAGCTGGTCGCTAGGGGGCACCGGATGGCCAGCCTCAGCGTACTGAGACCAGAAGACCTTCTCCGTTGAGCTTCCCTCCTCGCCTCGGTAGAATGCTGCGGCATCGGATACACAGCAAGGCAGATCTGCAAACGCCCCTGGAGAACTCCGAATTCGGGTAAGTGTCAGGTAGTTTACATTAACATGCTTGCTTTGCATGAAAAATGCCCTACCTGCCGCTATTTTCTTCATATCCTCAACCTCCTGAAGGGCCTTACGGACCTCGGCCTTGGCGGACTTGGCACTTTCGAGAGCCGAGGCGAGCTCGGACTCTCGCGTCTTCGAGTCGCGCTCCAAACTCTCATGCTTCTCCATGAGAGCCTGGAGCTCTTGCCGCACCTCCGCCACCCGCGCCTCCTGCTTTTCTCGCTCTGCCCGTTCCGCGACCGCATTGCGTTCGGCCGCAGACACAGCCTCCTTCAGGGCTGCCACCTCGTTAGTGGCCCCTGCAGTGCCCATGTTATCCTTGTTATTTTTTGCAACCTAAATCCTTTTCTGTAAGGTAATTATTCAAAGTGGTGTTACTCACCTTCTTTGTCCTCGAGCTGCTTTTTGGCACGGCCGAGCTCTTGCTCGGACCGCTCGAGATCCTGCTTCAATGCACCGACCTCCGCAGTCAGTGCGGCAGAGGTCAGCAGCGCAGCCTGCAAACCCATATTGATATACTTTTTAGCAACTCTGCGTATATCTTATTAGATCCTCACTCCGGATTTTCTTTCCGAACACCGAACTGAGCATCAGGGGCTACTGTCTATGCGGTATTACATTACATAATTTTAACTTCTTACCTCAAAGCCTGTAAGAAGGCTGCTGCAGGCTTCGGTCAGCCCGCTCTTGGCGAGCTGAACCTTCTGAATCACCGCACTCATGATAGTGCGGTGTTCTCCCTCGATGGAAGCGCCTTTGAGCGCCTCCAACAAGTTGTTCGGCGCCTCCGGTTGGACGGGGGCCTCCGGTGTCACGGTCTTGCCCTTCTTGCGAAGGGGCCGCCTGCAGGTTCCGGCATAGAGTCCGGCGCAAAGTCCGGGAGGCTTCCTTGCGGCGCCTCCGGAGCCTCCTCCTGATGGGTCCTCTCCTGGGATCCCACCTCGGCGTCCTCAGCGGCGCGAGGGGTGGAGGCAGTCGGAATGGAATCCACATCCGACGCAGCCAATGACCCGCTCGACGAAGCGGGGAGATCATCGTCGGCCGGACTGCGGGCAGTATGCGGCATTAGAAGGACACTATGTGACATGACAAGAAATTATAAACCATTCAGGAATCCAGATACTTACGATCTCGCCGGAGGCCTGGCCCTTGAGGGCCACTCTTCTTCGCCAGCGTTGGTGTTGGCGGAGCTGTCCAGGGGAATAGTTCTTCCCCTCTTGGACCCTTCGGCCTCCCCTGTTGGGGAGGCCTTCCTCTTTCTCTCTCCCTCCTCTAGGAGAGAGTCTTCTTCCTCCTCCTCATCTTCGGGGGAGGAATCCGCCTCGGAGTCGTCGGACACCTGAAAACGGGAACTCTTTCGAGTGCCCGTGGCCACCTTCTTGGCCTTCTTTCCGGCACCACGTGCGGTGCCGGAACCAGCAGCCCCGCTAGATGGGCGTCCACTGGGTCTTCTGGCATGGGAGCCGGGCAGATGAGTTGCTCGGCCTTCTTCATCCACTCCTGTCAAAGGAAAAGGGAGATTGAAACCCGCATAGGGTCGAACTATTAACAACAAGTGTCCCGTAAAGGGGTAGAATCACTTACCTCGTCAGCTGGACGCTGCGAGTGAAATCCGCGATCTTCCGTCGCGGATGCGGGGGCTTCGGCGCCCTTAAATAGCACCCTCCAGGCGCCTTCGTACATCGTGTCGAAGAGCCCGCTCGACGTCTGGTGCTGTTCCGGATCGAACTCCCACAGATTGAATGCCCGTTGTTGGCATGGGAGAATCCGGCGGACGAGCATGGCTTGGACCATGTTAACCAGCCTGAGCTTCTTGTTCACCAGCTTCTGGATACAGGCTTGGAGTCCCGTCAGCTCCTTCGAATTACCCCACAGCAAGCCCTTCTCTTTCCAGGAGGTGAGCTGCGTAGGGATACCAGATCTGAACTCGGGGGCCGCCGCCCACTTAGGGTCGCGCGGCTCGGTGATGTAGAACCACCCCGACTGCCACCCCTTGACGGATTCCACGAAGGCCCCTTCGAACCAAAGGACGTTGGGCATCTTGCCCAACATGGCACCTCCGCACTCCGCTTGAGTGCCCTTCACTACCTTCGGCTTGACATTGAAGGTCTTGAGCCACAAGCCAAAGTGGGGCTGGATGCAGAGGAAGGCCTCGCACACGACAATAAACGCCGAGATGTTGAGGATGAAGTTCGGCGCCAGATCATGGAAATCCAGGCCGTAGTAGAACATGAGCCCCCAGACAAAGGGGTGAAGTGGAAAGCCTAGTCCGCGGAGGAAGTGGGGAAGGAAAACGACCCTCTCATGGGGCCTGGGGGTGGGGATGAGCTGCCCCTCGTCGGGCAGCCGGTGCGCGATGTCGCCGGAAAGGTATCCGGCGCTGCGCAGCTTTGTGATGTGCTCCTCCTTAATGGTGGAGGCCAACCACTTGCCTCCCGCTCCGGACATGGTCGGAGAAGGTTGAGACGAGATGCGCGAACTTGGGCGCTAGAGCTCGAGTGCGCGGAGATGGATAAGCAAAGGAGGAAGAAGGCGTAGGTGAAAAGGTGAAACCTTATCCCTTATATAGGCGGACGAAGACTATACGTCCCCACCGGCCTGGTAAAACTCGCTTATCTCCCAAGCGCCACCATCAATGGCGCAGTTGGGTTACCCACGTCCGTATTGATGAGAATCCCGGAATAAGGGGAACACAATCTCTGCTTCGACAAGACGTGCCAAGGAAACCGCTTCGCTAAACGCGCTAAGGCGGTATAATAAAAAATGATTCAAGTAAAGGCTTGGTAGTGGTGTGACGTCATGCCGCAAAATACGTCAGCAGATTGAACTTTTGTACATTTTATTCTCTCTACGGTGGAATGTGGAATTTATTTTGCAGAGCCAGACACTATCCTGGTGTTCACAATCTTTTCTGGATTATTCAAAGGAGGAACCCGCCTTGCAATGCCGAACATTATGCGCGCTAGACTCATCGTCATTGAAGCCAGGTTCAGGGGCTACTGAGGGAGTCCTGGACTAGGGGGTGTCCGGACAGCCGGACTATCATCGTCCGCCGGACTCCAAGACTACGAGAATACAAGATTGAACACTCCGTCCCGTGTCCGGATGGGACTTTCCATGGCGTGGAAGGCAAGCTTGGCAATACGGATATGTAGATCTCCTACCATTGTAACTGACTCTGTGTAACCCTAGCCCTCTCCGGTGTCTATATAAACCGGAGGGCTTTAGTCCGTAGGATATAACCTCCATTACAACAATCATACCATAGGCTAGCTTCTAGGGTTTAGCCTCCTTGATCCCGTGGTAGATCCACTCTTGTACTACCCATATCATCAATACTAATCAAGCAGGACGTAGGATTTTACCTCCATCAAGAGGGCCCGAACCTGGGTAAAACATCATGTCCCTTGTCTCCTATTACCATCCGCCTAGACGCACAGTTCGCGACCCCCGACCCAAGATCCGCCGATTTTGACACCGACACCTGTAGTGCACCTTTATAGTCACCCAGTACGTTGTGACGTTTGGTACACCCAAAGCACTCCTATGGTATCCGGGAGTTACAGGATCTCATTGTCTAAGGAAAGGATACTTGACATTGAAAAAGCTCTAGCAAACGAACTACACGATCTGTGCTATGCTTAGGATTGGGTCTTGTCCATCACATCATTCTCCTAATGATGTGATCCCGTTATCAACGACATCTAATGTCCATAGCCAGGAAACCATGACTATCTGTTGATCAACGAGCTAGTCAACTAGAGGCTTACTAGGGACATATTATGGTCTATGTATTCACACGTGTATTACAATTTCCGGAAAATACAGTTATAGCATGAATAAAGACAATTATCATGAATAAGGAAATATAATAATAACCTTTTATTAGTGCCTCTAGGGCATATTTCCAACACCCTCCTCCCCACCCCCTGCTCGGCCTCGCGCTAACGCACGCAGTGTGCTTGGTTGATAGGCGCAGTGCGGACATTCTGTTTTTCCATCAAAGGGGACGCGCGCAAACCCCTGGAGCCACACCCCTAATATAGACAGGGGTGACGGGGTATGACGGACTCGCCTACGCATGCGGCGCCACGGCAAGCCGCGTCGCCGCCTGCTTCGGCTCATTCCAGGCTCAGCCTCGCAGAGGGATGGGGAGGGGGGTCACGACCCCCCCCCTTCCCACCCCTGCTCGGCCTCGCGCTAATGCACCTAGTGCGCTTGGTTGACAGGCGCAGTGCGGGCATTCTGTTTTTCCATCAAAGGGGACGCGCGCAACCCCGGAGCCACACCCCTAAGATAGACAGGGCGACGGGGTATGACGGACTCGCCTACTCATGCGGCACCGGGGCAAGCCACGTCGCCGCCTGCTCCGGCTCGTTCCAAGCTCGGCCTCGCAGGGGGATGGGGAGGGGGTCACGACCCCCCATCCCCACCGCCTGCTCGGCCTCGCGCTAATGCATGCAGTGCGCTTGGTTGACAGACGCAGTGCGAACATTCTGTTTTTCCATCAAAGGGGATGCGCGCAAACCCGGAGCCACACCCCTAAGATAGACTGGGAGCGTCGGGGTATGATTGACTCGCCTACGCATGCAGCGCTGCGGCAATCCGCATCGCCGCCTGCTCCGGCTCATTCCAGGCTCGGCCTCGCAGGGGGGTGGGGAGGGGGGTCACGACCCCCCTCCCTCCCCACCCCCAGCTCGGCCTCGCGCCAACGCACGCAGTGCGCTTGGTTGACAGGCGCAATGCAGACATTCTGTTTTTTCATCAAAGGGGATGCGCGCAAACCCGGAGCCACACCCCTAAGATAAACTGGGGGGCGTCGGGGTATGATGGACTCGCCTACGCATGCGGCGCCGCAGCAAGCTGCATCGCTGCCAGCTCCGGCTCGTTCCAGGCTCGGCCTCGCAGGGGGATGGGGAGGGGGGTCACGACCCCCCCCCCTCCCCACCCCCTGCTCGGCCTCGTGCTAACGCATGCAGTGCGCTTGGTTGACAGGCGCAGTGCGGACATTCTGTTTTTCCATCAAAGGGACGCGCGCAAACCCCGGGAGCCACACCCCTAAGATAGACAGGGGGTGACGGGGTATGACGGACTCGCCTACGCGTGAGGCGACGCGGCTTGCTCCGGCTCGTTCCAGGCTCGGCCTCGCAGAGAATGGGGAGGGGGGTCACGACCCCCCTCCCCACCCCCTGCTCGGCCTCGCGCTAACGCATGCAGTGCGCTTGGTTGATAGGCGCAGTGCGGACATTCTGTTTTTCCATCAAAGGGGACGCGCGCAAACCCCCGGAGCCACACCCCTCAGATAGACAAGGGGGCGACGGGGTATGACGGACTCGCCTACGCATACGGCGCCATGGCAAACCGCGTCGCCGCCTGCTCTGGCTCGTTCCAGGCTCGGCCTCGCAGAGGGATGGGGAGGGGGGTCACGACCCCCCTCCCCACCCCCTGCTCGGCCTCGTGCTAACGCACGCAGTGCGCTTGGTTGACAGGCGCAGTGCAGACATTCTGTTTTTCCATCAAAGGGGACGCGCGCAACCCCAGAGCCACACCCCTAAGATAGACAGGGCGACGGGGTATGACGGACTCGCCTACGCATGCGGCGCCGCGGCAAGCCGCGTCGCTGTTGGGGAATGTAGTAATTTCAAAAAAATTCCTACGCACACGCAAGATCATGGTGATGCATAGCAACGAGAGGGGAGAGTGTTGTCTACGTACCCTCGTAGACCGAAGCGGAAGCGTTGACGCAACATAGAGGAAGTAGTCGTACGTCTTCCCGGTCCAACCGATCCAAGCACCGTTACTCCGGCACCTCCGAGTTCTTGACACACGTACAGCTCGATGACGCACCCCGAACTCCGATCCAGCAGAGGTACGGGGAGGAGTTTCGTCAGCACGACGGCGTGGTGTCGATCTTGATGTTCAACTGTCGCAGGGCTTCGCCTAAGCACCGCTACAATATGACCGAGGTGTAATATCGTGGAGGGGGGCACCGCACACGGCTAAGGAACGATCACGATGATCAACTTGCGTGTCTATGGGGTGCCCCCTACCCCCGTATATAAAGGAGTGGAGGAGGGGAGGGCCGACCCTCTTCTATGGCGCGCCCTAGGGGAGTCCTACTCCCACCGGGAGTAGGATTCCCCCTTTCCTAGTCCAACTTGGAAACCTTCCATGTAGTAGGAGTAGGAGACAAGGAAGGGGAAGAGAGAAGGGAAGGAAGGAGGGGGTGTGGCCCCTCCCCCTAGTCCAATCCGGACTAGGCCATGGGGGGGGGCCTGCCCTAGGAAGCCCCTCTCTCTTTCCCGTATGGCCCAATAAGGCCCAATACTTCTCCCCGGCGAATTCCCGTAACTCTCCGGTACTCCGAAAAATACCCGAATCACTCAGAACCTTTCCGAACTCCGAATATAGTCGTCCAATATATCGATCTTTACGTCTCGACAATTTTGAGACTCCTCGTCATGTCCCCGATCTCATCCGGGACTCCGAACTCCTTCGGTACATCAAAACTCATAAACTCATAATATAATTGTCATCGAAACCTTAAGCGCGCGGACCCTACGGTTCGAGAACAATGTAGGCATGACCGAGACACGTCTCCGGTCAATAACCAATAGTGGGACCTGGATGCCCATATTGGTTCCTACATATTCTACGAAGATTTTTATCGGTCAGACCGCATAACAACATATGTTGTTCCCTTTGTCATCGGTATGTTACTTGCCCGAGATTCGATCGTCGGTATCCAATACCTAGTTCAATCTCGTTACCGACAAGTCTATTTACTCGTTCCGTAATACATCATCTCGCAACTAACTCATTAGTTGCAATGCTTGCAAGGCTTAAGTGATGTGCATTACCGAGAGGGCCCAGAGATACCTCTCCGACATTCGGAGTGACAAATCCTAATCTCGAAATACGCCAACCCAACAAGTACCTTCGGAGACACCTGTAGAGCACCTTTATAATCACCCAGTTACATTGTGACGTTTGGTAGCACACAAGTGTTCCTCCGGTAAACGGGAGTTGCATAATCTCATAGTCATAGGAACATGTATAAGTTATGAAGAAAGCAATAGCAACATACTAAACGATCGGGTGCTAAGCTAACGGAATGGGTCATGTCAATCAGATCATTCAACTAATGATGTGATCCCGTTAATCAAATAATAACTCTTTGTTCATGGTTAGGAAACATAACCATCTTTGATTAACAAGCTAGTCAAGTAGAGGCATACTAGTGACACTCTGTTTGTCTATATATTCACACATGTATTATGTTTCCGGTTAATACAATTCTAGCATGAATAATAAACATTTATCATGAAATAAGGAAATAAATAATAACTTTATTATTACCTCTAGGGCATATTTCCTTCAGTCTCCCACTTGCACTAGAGTCAATAATCTAGATCACATCACAATGTGATTAACATCGATAGTTCACATCATCATGTGATTAACACCCATAGTTCACATCGCCATGTGACCAACACCCAAAGGGTTTACTAGAGTCAATAATCTAGTTCACATCACTATGTGATTAACACCCAAAGAGTACAAAGGTATGATCATGTTTTTCTCGTGAGAGAAGTTTAGTCAACGGGTCTGTCACATTCAGAGCCGTATGTATTTTGCAAATATTCTATGTCTACAATGCTCTGCACGGAGCTACTCTAGCTAATTGCTCCCACTTTCAATATGTATCCAGATTAAGACTTAGAATCATCTGGATCAGTGCCAAAACTTTTATCGACGTAACCCTTTACGACGAACCTTTTGTCACCTCCATAATCGAGAAACATATCTTTATTCCACTAAGGATTATTTTGACCAATGTCCAGTGATCTACTCCTAGATCACTATTGTACTCCCTTGCCAAACTCAGTGTAGGGTATACAATAGATCTGGTACACAGCATGGCATACTTTATAGAACCTATGGCCAAGGCATAGGGAATGACTTTCATTCTCTTTCTATCTTCTGCCGTGGTCGGGTTTTGAGTCTTACTCAATTTCACACCTTGTAACACAGGCAAGAACTCTTTCTTTGACTGTTCCATTTTGAACTACTTCAAAATCTTGTCAAGGTATGTACTCATTGAAAATCTTATCAAGCGTCTTGATCTATCTCAATAGATCTTGATGCTCAATATGTAAGTAGCTTTACTGAGGTCTTTATTTTAAAGAACTCCTTTCAAACACTCCTTTATGCTTTGCAGAATAATTCTACATTATTTTCGATCAACAATATGTCATTCACATATACTTATCAGAAATGTTGTAGTGCTCCCACTCACTTTCTTGTAAATACAGGCTTGACCGTAAGTCTGTATAAAACTATATGCTTTGATCAACTCATCAAAGCGTATATTCCAACTCCGAGATGCTTGCACCAGTCCATAGATGGATCGCTGGAGCTTGCACACTTTGTTAGCTCCCTTTGGATCGATAAAACCTTCTGGTTGCATCATATACAACTCTTCCTCCAGAAACCCATTCAGGAATGCAGTTTTTACATCCATTTGCCAAATTTCATAATCATAAAATGCAGCAATTGCTAACATGATTCGGACAGACTTAAGCATCGCTACGGGTGAAAAGGTCTCATCGTAGTCAATCCCTTGAACATGTCGAAAACCTTTTGCAACAAGTCGAGCTTTGTAGATAGTAACACTACTATCAACGTCCGTCTTCCTCTTGAAGATCCATTTATACAATATGGCTTGCCGATCATCGGGCAACTCCACCAAAGTCCACACTTTGTTCTCATACATGGATCATATCTCAGATTTCATGGCCTCTAGCCATTTCGCGGAATCAGGCCTCATCATCGCTTCCTCATAGTTCGTAGGTTCATCATGGTCTAGTAACATGACTTCCAGAATAGTATTACCGTACCACTCTGGTGCGGACCGTACTCTGGTAGACCTACGAGGTTCTGTAGTAAGTTGATCTAAAGTTTCATGATCATCATCATTAGCTTCCTCACTAATTGGTGTAGGAATCACTGGAACTGATTTCCGTGATGAAATACTTTCCAATTCGGGAGAAGGTACAAATTACCTTATCAAGCTCTACTTTCCTCCCACTCACTTCTTTCGAGAGAAACTCCTTTCTCTAGAAAGGATCCATCTTTAGCAACGAAAATCTTGCCTTCGGATCTGTGATAGAAGGTGTACCCAACATTTTCCTTTGGGTATTCTATGAAGACGCACTTCTCCGATTTGGGTTTGAGCTTATCAGGATGGAACTTTTTCACATAAGCATCGCAACTCCAAACTTTAAGAAATGACAACTTGGGTTTCTTGCTAAACCACAGTTCATATAGTGTCGTCTCAACGGATTTAGATGGTGCCCTATATAACGTGAATGCAGCTGTCTCTAATGCATGATCCCAAAACGATATTGGTAAATCGGTAAGAAACATCATAGGTTATACTATATCCAATAAAGTACGGTTATGACGTTCGGACACACCATTATGATGTGGTGTTCCAGGTGGCTTGAATTTGTGAAACTATTCCACATTGTTTTAATTGAAGACCAAACTCGTAACTCAAATATTTGTCTCCGCGATCAGATCGTAGAAACCTTATTTAATTGTCACGATGATTTTCCACTTCACTCTGAAATTCTTTCGAACTTTTCAAATGTTTCAAACTTATGTTTCATCAAGTAGATATACCCATATCTGCTCAAATCATCTGTGAAGGTCAGAAAATAATGATACCCGCCGCGAGCCTTAACACTCATCGGATCGCATACATCAGTATGTATTATTTCCAATAAGTCAGCTGCTCGCTCCACTGTTCCGGAGAACGGAGTCTTAGTCATCTTGCCCATGAGGCATGGTTCGCAAGCATCAAGTGATTCATAATCAAGTGATTCCAAAATCCCATCAGCATGGAGTTTCTTCATGCGCTTTACACCAATATGACCTAAACGGCAGTGCCACAAATAAGTTGCACTATCATTATTAACTTTGCATCTTTTGGTTTCAATATTATGAATATGTGTATCACTATGATCGAGATCCAATGAACCATTTTCATTGGATGTGTAACCATATAAGGTTTTATTCATGTAAACAAAACAACAGTTTATTCTCTTACTTAAATGAATAACCGTATTGCAATAAACACGATCAAATCATATTCATGCTCAACGCAAACACCAAATAACATTTATTTAGGTTCAACACTAATCCCGAAAGTATAGGGAGTGTGCGATGATGATCATATCAATCTTGAAACTACTTTCAACACACATCGTCACTTCACCCTTAACTAGTTTCTGTTTATTCTGCAACTCCTGTTTCGAGTTACTAGTCTTAGCAACTGAACCAGTACCAAATACCGAGGGGTTGCTATAAACACTAGTAAAGTGCACATCAATAACATGTATATCAAATATACCTTTGTTCACTTTGCCATCCTTCTTATCCGCCAAATACTTGGGGTAGTTCTGCTTTCAGTGACCAGTCCCTTTGCAGTAGAAGCACTTAGTCTCAGGCTTAGGTCCAGACTTGGGCTTCTTCACTTGAGCAGAACCTTGCTTGCCGTTCTTCTTGAAGTTCCCTTCTATCCCTTTGCCCTTTTCTTGAAACTAGTGGTCTTGTTAACCATCAACACTTGATGTTCTTTCTTGATTTCAACCTTCATTGATTTCATCATCATGAAAAACTCGGGAATCATTTTCATCATCCCTTGGATACTATAGTTCATCATGAAGTTCTACTAACTTGGTGATGGTGACTAGAGAATTTTGTCAATCACTATCTTATCTGGAAGATTAACTCCCACTTGATTCAAGCGATTGTAGTACCCAGAAAATCTGAGCACATGCTCACTAGTTGAGCGATTCTCCTCCATCTTTTAGCTATAGAACTTGTTGGAGACTTCATATCTCTCAACTCGGGTATTTGCTTGAAATATTAACTTCAATTCCAGGAACATCTCATATGGTCCATGATGTTCAAAACATCTTTGAAGTCCTGATTCTAAGCCATAAAGCATGGTGCACAAAACTATCAAGTAGTCATCATATTGAGCTAGCCAAACGTTCATTAGGTTTGCATCTGCTCCTGCAATAGGTCTGTCACCTAGCGGTGCATTAAGGACATAATTCTTCTGTGCAGCAATGAGGATAAACCTCAGATCGTGGATCCAATCCGCATCATTGCTACTAACATTTTTCAACACAATTTTCTCTAGGAACATATCAAAATAAACATATGAAAGCAACAACGCAAGCTATTGATCTTACAACATAATTTGCAAAATACTACCAGGACTAAGTTCATGATAAATTTAAGTTCAATTAATCATATTACTTAAGAACTCCCACTTAGACAGACATCTCTCTAGTCATCTAAGTGATCACGTGATCCAAATCAACTAAACCATAACCGATCATCACGTGAGATGGAGTAGTTTTCAATGGTGAACATCATTATGTTGATCATATCTACTATATGATTCACGCTCGACCTTTCGGTCTCCGTGTTCCGAGGCCATATCTGCATACGCTAGGCTCGTCAAGTTTAACCTGAGTATTCTGCGTGTGCAAAACTGGCTTGCACCCGTTGTAGATGGACGTAGAGCTTATCACACCTGATCATCACGTGGTGTCTGGGCACAACGAACTTTGGCAACGGTGCATACTCAGGGAGAACACTTATTGATAATTTTTAGTGAGAGATCATCTTAAAATGCTACCGTCAATCAAAGCAAGATAAGATGCATAAAGGATAAACATCACAGGCAATCAATATAAGTGATATGATATGGCCATCATCATCTTGTGCTTGTGATCTCCATCTCCGAAGCACCATCATGATCACCATCGTCACCGGCGCGACACCTTGATCTCCATCGTAGCATCGTTGTCGTCTCGCCAACTATTGCTTCTACGACTATCGCTACCGCTTAGTGATAAAGTAAAGCAATTACAGGGCATTTGCATTTCATACAATAAAGCGACAACCATATGGCTCCTGCCAGTTGCCGATAACTCGGTTACAAAACATGATCATCTCATACAATAAAATATAGCATCATGTCTTGACCATATCACATCACAACATGCCCTGCAAAAACAAGTTAGACGTCCTCTACTTTGTTGTTTCAAGTTTTACGTGGCTGCTACGGGCTGAGCAAGAACCGTTCTTACCTACGCATCAAAACCACAATGATAGTTCGTCAAGTTAGTGTTGTTTTAACCTTCGCAAGGACCGGGCGTAGCCACACTCGGTTCAACTAAAGTTGGAGAAATTGACACCCGCTAGTCACCTGTGTGCAAAGCACGGCGGTAAAACCAGTCTCGCGTAAGCGTACGCGTAATGTCGGTCCGGGCCGCTTCATCCAACAATACCGCTGAACCAAAGTATGACATGCTGGTAAGCAGTATGACTTGTATCGCCCACAACTCACTTGTGTTGTACTCGTGCATATAACATCAACGCATAAAACCTAGGCTCGGATACCACTGTTGGGGAACGTAGTAATTTCAAAAAATTTCCTACGCACACGCAAGATCATGGTGATGCATAGCAACGAGAGGGGAGAGTGTTGTCTATGTACCCTCGTAGATCGAAGCGGAAGCATTGACGCAACGTAGAGGAAGTAGTCGTACGTATTCCCGGTCTAACCGATCCAAGCACCGTTACTCCGGCACCTCCGAGTTCTTGACACACGTATAGCTCGATGACGCACCCCGAACTCCGATCCAGCAGAGGTACGGGGAGGAGTTTCGTCAGCACGACGGCGTGGTGACGATCTTGATGTTCAACTGTCGCAGGGCTTCGCCTAAGCACCGCTACAATATGACCGAGGTGTAATATCGTGGAGGGGGGCACCGCACACGGCTAAGGAATAATCACGATGATCAACTTGTGTGTCTATGGGGTGCCCCCTACCCCCGTATATAAAGGAGTGGAGGAGGGGAGGGCCGGCCCTCTTCTATGGCGCGCCCTAGGGGAGTCCTACTCCCACCGGGAGTTGGATTCCCAGTTTCCTAGTCCAACTAGGAAACCTTCCATGTAGTAGGAGTAGGAGACAAGGAAGGGGAAGAGAGAAGGGAAGGAAGGAGGGGGTGCGGCCCCTCCCCCTAGTCCAATTTGGACTAGGCCATGGGGGCGCGCAGCCTGCCCTAGGCAGCCCCTCTCTCTTTCCCGTATGGCCCAATAAGGCCCAATACTTCTCCCCGGCGAATTCCCGTAACTCTCCGGTACTCCGAAAAATACCCGAATCACTCGAACCTTTCCGAACTCCGAATATAGTCGTCCAATATATCGATCTTTACGTCTCGACCATTTCGAGACTCCTCGTCATGTCCCCGATCTCATCCGGGACTCCGAACTCCTTCGGTACATCAAAACTCATAAACTCATAATATAACTGTCATCGAAACCTTAAGCGTGCGGACCCTACCGTTCGAGAACAATGTAGACATGACCGAGACACGTCTCCGGTCAATAACCAATAGCGGGACCTGGATGCCCATATTGGTTCCTACATATTCTACGAAGATCTTTATCGGTCAGACCGCATAACAACATACGTTGTTTCCTTTGTCATCGGTATGTTACTTGCCTGAGATTCGATCGTCGGTATCAAATACCTAGTTCAATCTCATTACCGGCAAGTCTCTTTACTCGTTTCATAATACATCATCTCGCAACTAACTCATTAGTTGCAATGCTTGCAAGGCTTAAGTGATGTGCATTTCCGAGAGGGCCCAGAGATACCTCTCCGACATTCGGAGTGACAAATCCTAATCTCGAAATACGCCAACCCAACAAGTACCTTCGGAGACACCTGTAGAGCACCTTTATAATCTCCCAGTTACGTTGTGACGTTTGGTAGCACACAAAGTGTTCCTCTGGTAAACGGGAGTTGCATAATCTCATAGTCATAGGAACATGTATAAGTTATGAAGAAAGCAATAGCAACATACTAAACGATCGGGTGCTAAGCTAACGGAATGGGTCATGTCAATCAGATCATTCAACTAATGATGTGATCCCATTAATCAAATAACAACTCTTTGTTCATGGTTAGGAAACATAACCATCTTTGATTAACAAGCTAGTCAAGTAGAGGCATACTAGTGACACTCTGTTTGTCTATATATTCACACATGTATTATGTTTCCGGTTAATACAATTCTAGCATGAATAATAAACATTTGTCATGAAATAAGGAAATAAATAATAACTTTATTATTGCCTCTAGGGCATATTTCATTTAGTCGCCGCCTACTCCGGCTCGTTCCAGGCTCGGCCTCGCAGGGGGATGAGGAGGGGGGTCACGACCCCCCTCCCCACCCCCTGCTCGACCTCGCGCTAATGCACGCAGTGCGCTTGGTTGACAGACGCAGTGCGGACATTCTGTTTTTCCATCAAAGGGGACGCGCGCAACCCCGTAGCCACACCCCTAAGATAGACTGGGGAGCGTCGGGGTATGACGGACTCGCCTACGCATGCGGCGCCGCGGCAAGCCACGTCGCCGCCTGCTCCGACTCGTTCCAGGCTCGGCCTCGCACTAACGCACGCAGTGCGCTTGGTTGACACGCGCAGTGCGGACATTCTGTTTTTCCATCGAAGGGGACGCGCGCAACCCCGGAGCCACACCCCTAAGATAGACTGGGAGCGTCGGGGTATGATGGACACGCCAACGCATGCAGCGCCGCGGCAAGCCGCGTCATCCTGCTCCGGCTCGTTCCAGGCTCGGCCTCGCAGGTGGATGGGGAGGGGGGTCACGACCCCCCCTCCCCACCCCCTGCTCGGCCTCGCTCTAACGCACGCAGTGCGCTTGGTTGATAGGCGCAGTGCGGACATTCTGTTTTTTCATCAAAAGGGACGCGCGCAAACCCGGAGCCACACCCCTAAGATAAACTAGGGGGCGTCGGGGTATGATGGACTTGCCTACGCATGCGGCGCCGCGGCAAGCCGCGTCGCTGCCTGCTCCGGCTCGTTCCAGGCTCGGACTCGCAGGGGGATGGGGAGGGGGTCACGACCCGCCCTCCCCACCCCCTGCTCGACCTCGCGCTAACGCATGCAGTGCGCTTGGTTGACAGGCGCAGTGCGGACATTTTGTTTTTCCATCAAAGGGACGCGCGCAAACCCCCGGATCCACACCCCTAAGATAGACAGGGGTGACGGGGTATGACGGACTCGCCTACGCATGAGGCGCCGCGGCAAGCCGCGTCGCCGCCTGCTCCGGCTCGTTCCAGGCTCCGCCTCGTGGGGAATGGGGAGGGGGGTCACGACCCCCCTCCCCACACCCTGCTCGGCCTCGCGCTAACGCATGCAGTGCGCTTGGTTGATAGGCGCAGTGCGGACATTCTGTTTTTCCATCAAAGGGGACGCGCGCAAACCCCCGGAGCCACACCCCTAAGATAGACAGGGGGGCGACGGGGTATGACGGGCTCGCCTACGCATGCGGCGCCGTGGCAAGCCGCGTCGCCGCCTGCTCCGGCTCGTTCCAGGCTCGGCCTCGCAGAGGGATGGGGAGGGGGGTCACGACCCCCCCTCCCCACCCCCTGCTCGGCCTCGCGCTAACGCACGCAGTGCGCTTGGTTGACAGGCGCAGTGCGGACATTCTGTTTTTCCATCAAAGGGGACGCGCGCAACCCCGGAGCCACACCCCTAAGATAGACAGGGGCGACGGGGTATGACGGACTCGCCAACGCATGCGGCGCCGCGGCAAGCCGCGTCGCCGCCTACTCTGGCTTGTTCCAGGCTCAGCCTCGCAGGGGGGTGGGGAGGGGGATCACGACCCCCCTCCCCACCCCCTACTCGGCCTCGTGCTAACGCACGCAGTGCGCTTGTTTTTCCATCAAAGGGGACCCGCGCAACCCCGGAGCCACACCCCTAAGATAGACTGGGGAGCGTCGGGGTATGACGGACTCGCCTACGCATGCGGCACCGCGGCAAGCCGCGTCGCCGCCTGCTCCGACTCGTTCCAGGCTCGGCCTCGCACTAACGCATGCAGTGTGCTTGGTTGGCAGGCGCAGTGCGGACATTCTGTTTTTCCATCAAAGGGGACGCGCGCAACCCCGAAGCCACACCCCTAAGATAGACAGAGGCGACGGGGTATGACGGACTCGCCTACGCATGCGGTGCCGCGGAAAGCCGCGTCGCCGCCTGCTCCGGCTCGTTCCAGACTCGGCTTCGCAGGGGGATGGGGAGGGGGATAACGACCCCCCTCCCCACCCCCTGCTCGGCCGCGCTAACGCACACAGTGCGCTTGGTTGACAGACACAGTGCGGACATTCTGTTTTTCCGTCAAAGGGGACACGCGCAACCCCGGAGCCACACCCCTAAGATAGACTGGGGAGCGTCGGGGTAGGATGGACTCGCCTACGCATGCAGCGCCGCGGCAAGCCGCGTCGCCGCCTGCTCCGGCTCGTTCCAGGCTCGGCCTCGCAGGGAGATGGGGAGGGGGGTCACGACCCCTGAGGGAGTCCTGGACTAGGGGGTGTCCGGATAGCCGAACTATCATCATTGGCTGGACTCCAAGACTATGAAGATACAAGATTGAAGACTTCGTCCCGTGTCCGGATGGGACTTTCGTTGGCGTGGAAGGCAAGCTTGGCAATACGGATATGTAGATCGCCTACCATTGTAACCGACTCTATGTAACCTAGCCCTCTCCGGTGTCTATATAAACCAGAGGTTTTTAGTCCGTAGAACGAAAAACAATCATACCATAGGCTAGCTTCTAGGGTTTAGCCTCCTTGATCTCGTGGTAGATCTACTCTTGTACTACCCATATCATCAATATCAATCAAGCAGGAGTAGGGTTTTACCTCCATCGAGAGGGCCCGAACCTGGGTAAAAATATCGTGTCCCTTGTCTCTTGTTACCATCCGCCTAGACGCACAATTTGGGACCCCCTACCCGAGATCCGCCAGTTTTGACACCGACAACCCCCCCTCCCACCCCCTGCTCGGCCTCGCGCTAACGCATGCAGTGCGCTTGGTTGACAGGCGCAGTGCGGACATTCTATTTTTCCATCAAAGGGACGCGCACAAACCCCCGGAGCCACACCCCTAAGATAGACAGGGGGTGACGGGGTATGACAGACTCGCCCACGCATGCGGCACCGCGGCAAGCTGCGTCGCCGCGTGCTCCCGCTCATTCCAGGCTCGGCCTCGCAGGGAATGGGGAGGGGGGTCACGACCCCCCTCCCCACCCCGTGCTCGGCCTCGCGCTAACGCACGCAGTGTGCTTGGTTGATAGGAGTAGTGCGGACATTCTGTTTTTCCATCAAAGGGGACGCGCGCAAACCCCCGGAGCCACACCCCTAAGATAGACAGGGGGCAACGGGGTATGATGGACTCGCCTACGCATGCGGCGCCGCGGCAAGCCGCGTCGCCGCATGCTCCGGCTCGTTCTAGGCTCGGCCTCGCAGGGGGATGGGGAGGGGGGTCACGACCCCCCTCCCCACCCCCTGCTCGGCCTCGCGCTAACGCAGGCAGTGCGCTTGGTTGACACGCGCAATGCAGACATTCTGTTTTTCCATCAAAGGGGACGCGCGCAACCCCGGAGCCACACCCCTAAGATAAACTGGGGGCGTCGGGGTATGATGGACTCGCCTACGCATGCGGCGCCGCGACAAGCCACGTGTCCGCTTGCTCCGGCTCGTTCCAGGCTTGGCCTCGCAGGGGGATGGGGAGGGGGGTCACGACCCCCCTCCCCACCCCCTGCTCGGCCTCGCGCTAACGCACGCAGTGCACTTGGTTGACAGGCGCAGTGCGGACATTCTGATTTTCCATCAAAGGGACGCGCGCAAACCCCCGGAGCCACACCCCTAAGATAGACAGGGGGTGACGGGGTATGACGGACTCGCCTACGCATGCGGTGCCACGGCAAGCCGCGTCGCCGCCTACTCCGGCTCGTTCTAGGCTCGGCCTCGCAGGGAATTGGGGGGGGGGGGGTCACGACCCCCCCTCCCCACCCCCAGCTCGGCCTCGCGCTAACGCATGCAGTGCGCTTGGTTGATAGGCGCAGTGCGGACATTTTGTTTTTCCATCAAAGGGGACGCGCGCAAACCCCCGGAGCCACACCCCTAAGATAGACAGGGGGACGACGGGGTATGAAGGACTCGCCTACGCATGCGGCGCCGCGGCAAGCCGCGTCGCCGCCTGCTTCGGCTCGTTCCAGGCTCAGCCTCGCAGGGGGATGGGGAGGGGGGTCACGACCCCCCTGTAACACCCCAAAAATTTAACCATGTTTTAATTATTAAAATTTTGCCAGGAGTTTAAAATTTTGTACTCTCTGGATTTTCTGTTGGTTTCAGAACCCCTTTGCTTTAATATTGAGGAGTTTTACCCCAAGTGGAAACTTTCCAGTAATTTTATTGGACTTCCATACTCACTCAACAAAACAATTCTTAATCAGTGGTTTTATTTTCATAATTGTTTTTCATGAGCTTTTTCCTTTTAAGATGATTTTTCATAAGTTTTGGGGCCTCTTTTGCACTACAACCATTTGATAAATGCATCTAAAATTTTCACCAAAATTAGGGGAGGTCAGTTAGAGTATATTATCCACCTTTATGCAAAAACCAAGTTATGTCTTTTCAAAATTTTGAGTAAATCAACCTCTTTTTCATTCTGGTCCAACTTGAAGATTTGTACTGTAACCATATCTTTACTTGCTCTTTCATCCATGGTCCTTTTTCCTACTTGTAGTCCCTCTTACAAAACCCTTAAGTCCAAGAGCATGAACCCATTGGAATAATTTTGGTCCATGAAATTACAGCCTTTAGTTTCTGCCAAAAACTGATTTTCTCAAATATTGGCACTAGCAAGTTTCTTCCCTTGACAAACTAACCTGGCCACCATCACCTACACCTAAAGAGACCCCAATCTGGAGATTATGACCACTCCAAGAAATGCCTAGGTGCCCTTGGCATTTTGCCAAATATCTTGTGTGCATGGCCAGTTTTGACATGGTTTTTAGTTAGCATTGCAAGCTTGGTCTCCTGGCCTAACCCCAATGTCCATTAGCTTTCTTGCAAACACTATCCTGGTCCTGTTAGTTGCCAGCCTCACCCGAGCGCTCTAGACCACCTTGGCATTCTGTCGAACATGTTGCGTGCGTGCTCTGGGCGCACGTTTTGCACGCGCTTGCACCGAGCCGCCGCGTCGCGCCCCTGACTTTTGCTCGCCCTGAAGAGCCGCGCCCCACCCTCGACCACCCACTGGAACGCGCCAAGCTGCCCCTGGTGCCCTACAGCACTGCCGTCAGTGCCCCTTGGCGGCACGCCGGCGTCCACAGTGAGCCCCTGCGACGGTCGGCGTCGCCCGAGCCGCAGCCGTGCGCCAGCTGCCCCTGGAGCAGTTCAAGCTTATCCCCTCGCTCGTCTGCAAGCGCTCGTCGATGCCACGACGCCCTGCCGCGGCAGAAACGGTCGGCCGGCGATGCTATCCTCGGCGATGGCGGAACCGACCTAGCTGCTCTATAAAAGGGTGACCCCGAGCTCCTCCTAGACCTCAGGTAGCCTCAAGCCACTCCACTAGCGCTCCCCTAGCTCGCAATCGACCAGGAGAGGCCGTCTTCCCCGTCTCTGGCCAGCTCGGCCACCGCCGCCTTCCGGTCCGTTTCGTCGCAACCAGGCCCTCCCCCGTCCAGCCAACACCACCACCCAACTCCCCTTCATCTTGTGGAGCCGCCCAGCTGCTCAAACACGACCGGGAGCCACCATAGTTCAAACGCCCAAAACTCCCGAAGCCACCGGCAGCCACGAAGCTCGCCGCCGGCGACTACCTCCGTCCCCACCTAACTGGCGACCATCGGGAGGACCGCCCTGGACCCGCGGATCCATCTCCACCCTCGGGTCTCGAACGGTGCCGCCGTTCGCCGGCGAGCGTCGCCGGACTCCAGCCTCCGCTCGGGGCAGAGGAAGAGGAGGGAGAGGACTAGTCAAACCTGACCAGTGGGCCCACTGGACCCACTGTCAGTGACACACGCGCCGTCCATGCTGGAATAAGTGGAGGCGTAAATCCAAAATACGTCTTTGACGTGGTCAGTAATCGAAACGTTTTTCTTTTTCTGTTTTATTTTAAAAACAAATTTTTGACCAAAACTTTACTGCCTATAACTTTTTAAATATAACTCCAAATGAATTGATTCTTTTTCCTACCTCTCTCAAATATTGTCTAGTTTATTTTAAGATTTATTTCAAAAAAATTCAGATAACCTTTTTGGTACTGTTTTTGAAACTATTCATTAATTCAAAAATATTTTTAATGGGATTTTGGAGAGAGGAGAACAACTTTCAAAGTTTTGGAATGCACCCTGCCTCCCCACTACTTGAAGGCAAGCATTCTGAACCCTGGCATAATATTGTCGTGTGTTGTTTGATACGGTTACAACACCTCTCATCTCGAAAATTTTCGTTATTTTTCTGTGATGATATGATCAAACTCTCGAGTCATTTTGATGATTCATGCTGTTGGAGTTTGATTTGTTGAGATGGTAGTCACCATCACATGCCTCTCGTGCATACCGGAAGGAACTCGGGAAAGCCTCTGTCTTGGGTAGACACGAGCTTGTCTCCGGCCATTGAGACGAATGTGTCCGGTACGGCATAGTGAGACATGATGAGTGGTGGTTATGTCTGTTGGTTGAAAACATATTTGTTATACTAATCATGCAGGTAACACATAAACCTCCTGAGTCGACCGTAGATCGAGTCTTATTCCAGTAACCCCCACACTAGTTTCGTGCTACCACTAGTCCCTGCCACAGGTAGGGTACGGTTCAGTAATTTGTCAACCCCTTTCTAGCACACACCGTACAGAGGGGCCGGGATGAAGGTACCATGGCCATGGATTAAAGCCAGTCATCCGGTTAGGGGGCATGGGTGTTTCGGTTGTAGCCGAGGGGGTAGCTTCCCCAGTTTGCGCGCGGTATAAATTTTGTGATCCCATGCTAATCGAGGTTGTAGCCTCCCCACTTAGAGTTTTGCTTAATGAGTGTCGTGGGTGATTCCAGACACCGATGAGTCAAGCTGGTGTGTGCGGCTGGGTGTGTTTTCAACTAAAAGACCGTAAGCGGAATTAGTCCGGATGTACTAACGGAATCCATTACTCGTGGGTAAAGAGTACACCCTCTGCAGAGATTATATCTATTCGAGTAGCCGTGTCCATGGTTAAGGACTACAGTCTGGGTTGGGTCAAGTGTCGGTCTTAGTGTCGGTCTTCGGAGGAAAAACAACTAAGTCTGAACTTTGATTTAGACCAGTGAAATATGATGATTGTGATTATTATTATTATGGACTAATGATGTTCCTTATTTGATTTATTGAATATCTCTGGGACGGTTCTACCTCCGGGATATTCACTGTGACTATTCCGTTATAAGCCCTTTATGTGGTGTCGCATAGACGGCCGACTGTGGCATGTTTTTATTTATTTACTATAAGCCCTTTATGTGGTGCCGCAGAGACGCCCGACTGTGGCATGTTTGTTATTTCTTTACTATAAGCCCTTTATGTGGTGTCGCATAGACGCCCGACTGTGGCATGTTTGTTATTTATTTACTATAATCCCTTTATGTGGAGTCACAGAGACGCCCGACTGTGGCATGTTTGTTATTTCTTTACTATAAGCCCTTTATGTGGTGTCTCATAGACGCCCGACTGTGGCATGTTTGTTATTTATTTACCATATAAGCCCTTTATGTGGCATCGCACAGATGCCCGACTGCAGCACGTTCGTTATTTATTTCACTTACGAGCCCTTTCTGTGGTGTCGCTCAGACGCCCGACTGAGGCATTCTATTTCTACTCTCTAATTGCATTATTCATGTGTTGCGTGAATAACTTGTTTGCATGCATCATGGATTTTATTTCTGTGACTGACGTTGTGATCATAGAGTATTTCCGAGCATGATTATCGTTGTTATATTATTCCTGTGTTCATAACGTTTGCGAGTACATTCAAAGTACTCACTGGCTTGTCCCTGGCTATTTTCTTGGCCAGATTTCTCGCGCGGAGAGGAACAACGAGACGAAATCCCCGGAACCTAATTAATGGTGATAGCAGTCCCGCGAGGATAGGAGTTAACCTGGTCAGCTATTCCCGTGGGAAATGGAGTCCCATAGACACTGATGATCCACAAACTGCTTCCGCCACCAACCACTAGACACCTTGTGTTGTACTCATAGGCCAGAATGGTCTTGTACTACATATCATGTACTTTGCTTGGAGTTTTTGTATCAAGTTTGTGTCTTGTCAGCTAACAGTAATCCTGGGGCTGGTAAGCATAAGGGCCATTTTCTGGGAAATCAACATCCCGAAATCCGGTCCTGACACCCCCCTCCCCACCCCCTACTCGGCCTCGCGCTAACGCACACAGTGCGCTTGGTTGACAGGCACAGTGCGGACATTCTGTTTTTCCATCAAAGGGGACGCGCGCAACCCCGGAGCCACACCCCTAAGATAGACAGGGGCGACGGGGTATGATAGACTCGCCAACGCATGCGGCGCCGCGGCAAGCCGCGTCGCCGCCTGCTCCAGCTCGTTCCAGGCTCGGCCTCGCAGGGGGATGGGGAGGGGGGTCACAACCCCCCCCCCCCACCCCCTGCTCGGCCTCGCGCTAATGCACGCGGTGTGCTTGGTTGACAGATGCAGTGCAGACATTCTATTTTTCCTTCAAAGGGGACGCGCGCAACCCCGGAGCCACACCCCTAAGATAGACAGGGGGCGACAGGGTATGACGGACTCGCCTACGCATGCGGCACCGTGGCAAGCCGCGTCGCCGCCTGCTCCGGCTCGTTCCAGGCTCGACCTCATAGGGGGATGGGGAGGGGGGTCACGACCCCCCCTCCCCACCCCCTGCTCGGCCTCACGCTAACGCACGCAGTGCATACAGAAACAATACAAAATATATAGACAACTAAAAAAATTGGGGGGGGGGGCAACCCCCCCATCTACCTTACCGTACAAACAATAAAAAAACCAACTACAAAATGCAACTTTAGGCAAAAAGTAGTGCGTTTTGTTTTGGCAAAAAAAAGTAGTGCGGTATCATAAAGCAATGCAGTTTCCGCATGCACACACGTGCAGCGCTAAACTTGAAAAGACAAAAAAATGCAATGCTTTTTGTTGGACAAAGAAGTTCGGCATCAAATGCGATGCAGTTTATTGAACACATACCATACATATAAGCGTGACAAATACCAGTTCAAATAGACCGTGGCCGTCAACAAAAAATAAAATTATACACTTATATATACTGTATGAGTTATTGATATAAAATACACATACATATACAAATTCGTCCACATATTCTGCTGCATAAAAGAACAAGAAAAACACAAGGACAGAAAAAAGAAGTCTTTTTCATACATTATCTACCTTAGTCAGCACACACATACACAAACATCAAACCCTAGTTATTGTCCACGCACAACCTTTTGCCCCAGTAGAAAATAGTGCCCCAAATGACTATTACTGCGTCTGCGACTGCGTCTGCGATTGCGACAGGGAAGTGAGCCCGAGGTCCGCAATCAGTTTGCGTAGCTCAAGAGGCATGTCTTCCCAACACAACATGTTCAAAGGATTGAACAGCAGCTGGAACATGTACTCCGCCTTCCAATCTTCAACAGCAGGCTGAAAAAAGAAAAAAGAAAAAAATGCAGACAAGTGATTAAAAAAAGGTTGTCATAAAGAACAAAAAGTGAAAGAGAAAATAGAAAAGGTGTTACGTCGGATTTCAAAATTTTCTCAACTAGACGTTGGCCGTCATACAACTGCGTCATCCTCAGAACATAGATTCTACACTCATTTGCTCCCTGCGCTGGCACGGCCGGGTAAGATGGCTTCTCTGCCAATTTAACCCAGTCAGGGTGGTTCTATGATTTATACATTTTTTCACCATAAATTGCCTTCAGCAGCTGAGTCATCCTCCTCATCTGGCAAAATAAAGGAAGCACAAGGTAAGAATAACACACGTCACAGATCAAAGTTGATATTCAAACTAACAAAAAAAAAATATAAGCTGTTCTCAAATGTCTAGACAATCCCTCTTTTAAGTGCACGTGAGAAAAATGCAATTCTGTCGCGCATATGTTGCAGTGCACTACATAAACAATTGTGGTTCTATGTGTGCTAAAATTTGCATGTGCAGTTTATGAAAAAAATGCAGTAGGAGAAACACAAAAAAGCTTTACGCTTGGCAAGAAAAAATAACATACCACTTCAGTGCAATCTGCGTGGTAGTCAGTCCTACGCCACCTTGTCGTGACATCAGGATGGCCAGTGTACTTCCTACTGTCATGGATATCAAGGGTCTGGCGATGCTGGTTCATCGTGTATAAGGAATAATGACCATCCTTGAATCGCGGCATCATAATCTGTTCGCATAAAAAAACAAAAATGAAATCAAAAGTTCTTTCGACACGTAGCACCAGGACCACTGTTCCAAAAATAACTATAAAAAGAAATGCAACAATCCAGGAAAAATAAATGACAAAAAACAATGAACTTACCAGTTTTGCATCCAACAGGTTTGCATCGTCCCTCACAAAAAACTTGAACTGGTTAACGGCATCTTCTAAAAAAACGAGCTATTCACAACTGGCAACACAGGATTTCCGTCATTATCTCTCGCCACAGAGGTTTCCATTTGAAGAACGCACTGCACACAAAAAAGAACAAAGAAAAGGACATGAAAAAAAGAATAAACAATGCAAGCAGGCAGGGACATGAAAAAGCCAGTGCAATAGGAAAGAATGACATCAAACGTTTACCGTGATAAATAAGGGTGAAAGTAGCACACGTTCACTGGATTGATAAGCTAATTCAGGGTCTTGCTTCCAGTACTTGATGACAAAATTCATGATATACGAATCCATTAAAGCTCCTTTGCCAAATGTATCATAGATATAGTCGATACTGTAAGTATCGACATCCCCAAAAGGACCATGCCCCATAAAGAACGCGTTCCTGCAGTAAACATACACAGATGGGATCAATAAAATTAGAATTAAAATCAAAACACACAAAAAGGATGAAAGGGCACACACATCACATAAAACTTACTCGCGGTATTTGGTTACAAAATCTTTGCTGAGAACAAGATCCTTTATTTTAATCGCCTCATCAATATATCTGAACCTCGGAGGCTTCAATTTCTCTATAGAGCATCTCAGCTTAAAAGCCCTCTCACCTGCCCTCTTATTCGAAAATACTTTAACCTCATCCAAAGGAGGACGATTAATTGTTGCACTCCTAGTCCTAGTGACACGTGCACACGGCGTAACAAAATCATCATCATCAACATCATATACATCGTGTGGAGAGCTAGGTCGAGAGACACTTCCACCATTAGGTCCAGACGACACATTTGTGTTCAAGCCATCTCTAGCCAAAGAACCAGAATTTTCTGGAGAGATTTCAATGACACAATCCTCCATAACCACATCAGAACCCTGGGACGACGTACAGCCTTCATGAAGCCCCCCATCAAAACATATAAACGTGCAAAAAAACATGGAAGCACTTAGCACAAAACACAAAAACCAAAAAAACATGTATACAGAAAAATAGAATGCTGCCCACACTTATATACATCAATGCAGCTCACTTAATACAGCAATGCAGCCCACTTCTCTACAGCAATGCAGCCCACACTTGTATACAACAATGCAGCCCACTTCTCTACAGCAATGCAGCACACTTGTATACATCAATGCAGCCTATTTCTCTACAGCAATGTAGCCCACACTTGTATACAACAATGCAGCCCACTTCTCTACATCAATGCAGCCCACTTCTCTACATCAATGCAGCCCACACTTGTATACAGCAATGCAGCCCACTTCTCTACATCAATGCAGCCCACTTCTCTATATCAATGCAGCCCACACTTGTATACAGCAATGCAGCCCACTTCTCTACATCAATGCAGCCCACTTCTCTACATCAATGCAGCCCCACACTTATATACAGCAATGCAGCACACTTCTCTACAGCAATGCGGCACACTTCTCTACATCAATGCAGCCCCACACTTATATACATCAGTGCAGCCCACATATAAAGAGCAATACAGCTCACTTGACCATAAAGAAGCGGAACCAAGCAGTAGACAAAAAAGGGAGGATAAAGAAGTTCAATAAAACAACCTTTATCTCCAAAAATTAGAAGTGATGTTAAATCAAGGCAACACTTCATCGATGTCAGCCAGCTATAGAGCATGGCCTTTCTAATGTAGCCAATGTGCTCCACCCCAAACTTAGCAACTCGAACACCATCCCATGTCTGCAAGAATTGAAACATATAGAATCCACAATCATGCCTGCAATAAAAAGAATAAAAAAATCAGTTTCACAAAAAATGAAGTAAAAAAAAACTTGAACAGTATGACACAGAAGGGCTGTAAAGAACGCACCCATTTGGCTGCATTGGGACAATGACATGTTTCAACACAAATCCATCAAGTGTAGGAGGATTTAGCGGCTCATCAGAACTTGAGCTCCCTTCTTTCCATGCACGCTTGATATTTTTAACCATCCTCCTAAAAACCCTGACCGCATCAGGGCTGCCAGGTTTGTTGAGTGAGTCAAGAAATTCAAACCGCCTTTCTTTCACATTTAACGCCACTACGCAATAATGACCAACACCATCCCTCGTATCAGGCGGATCAAAAGTTGCAAAAAGGACCTATTGGAAGCATAAACAAATAAATAAAATTATTATAAGAAGAAAAACAGAACGCTATAAAAACAAAACAGACAAAATATAGTTTTCAACACATAAAAACGTCTCTCAGCATATCCTTTTTATCAACACGTTCCTCGGCTTTTGAGGAGAACATCATTTTAACACTCCTGCCTACAGTAACACCATTCCAAATATTTGTCTGCCGAAACAAAACCAAAAATCAAATAGTGCTCAAGCAAAACAGGTCGTCGCACGAAATCTAAAAACAAAATCAAAAAATAAAACAAAAATTTCTGCATTCTTACACAAATATGGTACGAGACAACCATTGTCGGAGATCCCTTAAACTTATCTACCAGCAAAGAAACCCCAAGATCTACAAGCCTTGTAGTGAGCATCCCTTTATCCCAAAAGGATTGACCAACTTCGCCAAAGCTAATATCACCCATCTCAGTTTTAAAAGCAATCATGTCCCTGAATTTTTCATGAAAAAATGAAACATAAGATACTAAAAAAATAACAACAAAGAAAAAGGGGTAAATACAAAAATTAGATAATACATATGAACAAAACAATTTCTAAAAAACCATACTTCTTCTTCTTGTCCTTCCGAGCCCTCGTAACAACAGCGTACAACACATTGTATCTTTTCAGAAGAGCTGGAACAATGCTCGACAATGTCACAACAGGAAGTTCGTCATCTGTAATAAAAAAAGATGAAGTTCACTTATCCAAACAATGAAGTTTAAATATTAAGATAAGGAAATTCTGCTAGCTATTTTGAAAATCATAGACAAAAGATCAAAGTTTCACTTATCATTAAACATCTAATACAGATACCATAGTAATTAAACAAAATGAATGAGAAAAACTTCAAACTGCACTATTAAAAAAACTCTTGCCTTCAGTGTCAGAGTCTTCAGGCTGCTGTTCTTCAGAGCTGAGCAAAATATTTTCTTGCATAGGTTGCAACGAATCCACCACAACCTCACTGGACTTTCCTTTTGCAGCAACATCAGCATTCTCTGGATTTGCAACAGTCTGGTCAACAGCAACGTCCTTAGATACTTCAACTACATTAGGCTCCACTCTCGACACTTCCGGAACATCATTGGACACCAGACATACAGGGGAAGCAACAACACTAGCAGCAGGGGCAACAATCTCTAGTGGCTTTTCAATACCAACATCAGAATCTTCATGCCAACTCGTGGGAACAGCATCATGGGATCCTTGAGCTACAGAAGGATCTGCACAGTCAACGGCAACCGATACAGAAGCATCAACACTGCCACGGCCATCAACAGCACAACTGCCCTGATTCAGATCAACGTGAACTTCCACTTTCTGTTCTCCAACCTGTGGAAAGTTTAAAAACACACAGTAACACAAAAATGATCGTGGGGATAACTAACACAACAACACACAACACACTTATGTCAAAAGACTGCTGACAACATACACATAAGAACTACAGTCCACATATGCAAAACAACACCAACACATGTGTGTCAAACACAACTACAACTGCAACCCACATATACATAAAAAAGAACTGCAATTCACTTTAACAAACGCTGCAGTTCAGTTATGTTAAATACTGAAGCTCACGTATGTAAATCAGTATGGACCACGCATGCCAAAAGAACTGCAGTTCACTTCTGTCAAACAATGAAGCTCACACATGTAAAACTATTGCAGCTAACATATGTAAACAAAAATGCATATGGATGAACATAACATCCTACATCAAGTTTATAACAAACAACAAAAAAATTAGATTACAACCCACTAACAGAACAAGTAATACAACTATACCTTATCAGCTACAACATCTAGAGGGGACGATGCATCAGCCAAGACCTCATCCTTCCCAGAGCCATCGTAGGTCTCTTTGTGCACATCACAAGCAGTAGCACCAGTCTACGGGCATAGAACAAACCAAAAACGAGAAATAAGATGGTACGGACCAAAAAAGAAAAAACTTCAACTATGCACAAGCAGTACACACTTCACAACAGTGAAGTACACACACAAAAAAACAAAAAAATGGGAAGCAAACAAATGCAAGTTCAAAGAAAAAGGGACGCATGGCAGAACAGACATGGCAGGAGTATTTATGCCTGACCAACTCCATCGCCTCTAGTTCCATCGACACCAGAAGATTCCACTCCAGCCTATAACAAAAAAAATAGTGAGGAGCAGTCAACATAATACACAAAAAAAGAGGTTCAAAGCCGCAAAAAACCTAGAACTTACATTGTCAGCGCCAACACCAGCGTCCTGATGGGTGATTTCGTCCAAAATATGCCTAGCATCCTTCTCATACCGACCGCATTTTTCTTCCTATGAATGTCTCAATTGAGCATACGAAGACCGAACATTTGTCACTGCAATCTTCAGGCTTTCAATCACCCCACAATCAAAATTGTGAGCAGCAACAATATCTTCATCTCATGGGCCATGGCCAAAAGTGAAAAAACCAGCAACTGTCCTCAACCTGTCACCAGAGGTTGGCAAATCTTCAGTCAGCTTCAAAACCTTCAGAAGAAGGTCATCAATCTCCTCATGTTTTTTGCCGCCAACAAATGTCTATTTATAAGAGCTTGTATTATCAAACATCTGTCGAGGCATGAAACCACAAGTATGCGGCCCCTCATCATCATAGGCAAGAAGTTGACTACAGATAGGCTCATAAAACCTAGCATGAGTGCTAGGCCCCGCATCAGAGCTGCCATGTACAACTGCAACAGGACGGTTGTACACATTTTCACCTGACGCCTTCCACTGCAAAAAAAAGATAACAGGCAAAGAGAAGTACACGTGTGAGTACTAGAAAAGTTCACATTTATAATGGCTGCACATTTTTTTAAAAAAAATATATCTAATATTAAAAAATTAGGTGCACTAACGGGCAGCTTCCCAAATTTGTAACTTTCCAAGTAAATCTTTCCCTTCACAAGCACATCCTCATTGTACAACATCATCAGGTCCTTGGTCGTCAGGAATGACACGCGTGGCGTCAACGTGTGCATGACTGAAAATTTGCGAAGCTTCAAGCAGTCAAGATACATAATCAGGGGGACAATGGCACAACCCTCTGCACAATTCTGCTTGCTGCCTTCTGTTTGCCACCTAACCACAGCTGCCTGCAACTCATCAACAACAAGCTGACAAAAGTCCATCTAAGCCATAGCCACATAATCCATGTTCTCTACCATCGCAGCAACTCTACCCAAACGAACTGCAGGGCCCGGGCACAGCAAATTCTGGTAAAGTATCAGGAAGAACACCTTCACAACAAGGTCAACACTCACATAATCATCTTCCTCCACCAACACCTTCAACTTCTCAAGCAAGTCCTTGACACCTATACTTTTTGAACGATCAAAGACAAGCTCATCCTTGATGGCAGTCAATGATTCATCATTACCGCTGGAAGCAGGCATGGGTGCAGTGTGACATCCCATAGGTAAATCAAAATTGTGATGAACTGCATCACGATTGATTCGAAGAACCCTGCCATTCCCAAATTCCATTACCATGGTGGCAGGGTCAATCACTCCCATCAGATAGCACATAAGAATGTGTGACACATTTTTCTTTACTGTCAGATCAAAGACAACACCAAATCCAGCATCCCTAACACGGCTGCAGTGCGCCACTTTCAACAAAGAAGCAACCTTGCAAACAGTGGGAAGCGACAAACGCACGGTCTTGTTAAATCGAGAATCATCTCCCTCACCATCATCTTCAGTTGCATTGCTCTTACTAGAATTCTTCCTCTTTGTAAAGGGAAATGCAGTCCACATTAGAAGACTAGGCATAAAAAAGAGACATAGAAAATACAGAAAGAATAACAAATGAAGGAAAGAAATGCAGTGCACTTCAACAAACCTTTGGAGCAGCATCCACCTCCTCGCCAGAGTCACCACTAACATCTTCGTCGACATCATAACGGGCATGCTTGGGTAGACTCTTAGATGAACCACAGTCTTTGCATCTAGAAGGATGAACACCCTTCACATAATCAGCAAGCACAAAGTCGTCGTCATCAGAA
Source organism: Triticum timopheevii (assembly GCA_963921465.1). Taxonomy (NCBI): domain Eukaryota; kingdom Viridiplantae; phylum Streptophyta; class Magnoliopsida; order Poales; family Poaceae; genus Triticum; species Triticum timopheevii. The sequence continues at coordinate 320,965,296 of OY997270.1, forward strand.
TTGTGACCTTCAGTAACATGTAGTCGTTTGCGCTGAGGATCATCACTACCACCAGCTTCAGCAGTTCTCTTTCCAAGATTCTTCTTCATTCCAGCAACACGTGGACTCCGCCAAGGTGTACCACCTTCCTCAGCAACAGTACTCAACCTCTTCTTCACCTTGCCAAATTTACCACCCTTGGCACCATCTGCAGATCTACTCTGCTTCTCCTTCTCAGCAAACTTTTTTGACTCAATTTCAAACCTCAACTTCTTCTTGCTTTGCTTCAACTCATATTGACGAAGCTGTTCTGGGACCATCCAATCCTGTGTAATTTCCTCTGTACCATCAACAGACTGCGATTGTGTTTCAGACAAGACATGATGTCTCTAATCAAAGCTCACACCAACATTACCCTCCACAAAATAATGGTCAATCAATTGAGTAACCTCCTCAAACCCAGGCGCCCCAGCATGGAAAACAGACACTGCGTCAAAATAAAGTTTGACTATGCTCGTTAAAAATTGCACAAAAAGAACAAATGCAGTATAGTTAGACATAAAATTGTAGTTCTCCAACCATAAACTCAAAATAAAAAATAATGCATTGTACAAAAAACTTGAATAAAACAACAATGCAGTTCACACATACATACAGTGGAGTTCACATATAAAAATAAATGAAGTGCTGCATATACTAAATTCAAGGTTGTTCGCAACAAAAATGACGGACTAGATAAAACAAAGCATACACAAAAATAATCAAATTAATCACATACCAGAAGGAGGGGCCACACTTATGGGAGAAGATTCAATTGGCGAATTCACTTGATGTCCTCCCTCGACACCATGATCCTTACCACCAGGACGAGGAGAGTCAATTGGTGTATCATTATGAGCACTGCAATCACCTACTGGATTCAAAAAAACCAGAAAAAAGAAATTACAAAAACATCACATGACAAAATAATGCAAAGGAACGCTGACAACTAACAGAGCATAAACCAATATGCAGGATGAATTATGAAACTACATAAACATCAAACAAAATAAAGAAAGTCTAAAAATAAGCACTCCACATATCCTGAACTCCTTCTCCTGGCCTGCTCGGCGAAGACATAGCGTTTCCCTGTAGCACAAGGACAAAGTGACAGACATAAGCAACAAAATCAGAAAAAATCTCATGAAACCCTAGATCCACATTGCTACACACAACTATCGACTTCAAAACGAGATAAAATCGACTGCCTACAGAAAAATTACACAAGCAAAAAGAGCAACAACAACTACAATAATCACAAAAACAAGACGAGGGGACGATCAACACCGAGGCCAAGCGGAACGTACCACAAAAAAGTGTACGGCGACGGTGGTGGGAAGGGGGAAGGGGGGGGCGACGGGAACAGACAGGAAAGGGTTGTGGGAGCGCAGTGGCAAGGGCTCACGGAGCGGGACAGCGACGCGGAATGCAGGAATAAGGACCTCTTGAGGGCGGCGGTTCCCCCGGGCGACGGCGGTTGCTGCATGAGATGGCGATTTTGCTCGAGGGAGAGATGCCTCGGGAGAAACTGCAAGAAAGGAGAGGGGATTGTTCTCGGTCTCTCTCTCTGACAGCGGAGCGGTGGAATAACCTAGAAGGGATACGTAGGAGGCCCGCGTGTCGCAAAAAGGGTCATAAAAAATGGGTCGGCCCAAAAACGGCCCAGACAAAATAAGCCAGTCTACATCAAAACGCACATATTACTAAAAAACAAAAAAACGCACATGAAAAAGTGCCCCCTCCCCTCTCCCCCTAAACCTCTCGTACAGTGCAGTAAGCACAGGAAAATAAAACAAATGCAGTACACAGTACTAGAAAAAAGCAGTGCATTTCGTTATGGGATGCAGTATGCTATAACAATCCAGTTCCGCATTATGTAGATGAATATATACACGGCATAGAACACAGCGATGAAGAAAAACGCGAACACAGAAAAAGTAAACGCAGTACGGAAGTACACGAACGTGCAGTACATGATCATAACCAATGCGGTACAATTGTAATTTGCTAAAGCAGTGCAGTCCCATACATTCAAAAAAAAGATTACAGAAAAGTAAAGACCGACTAAGCAAAAACAATAAGTTCAAAAAAAGGTGGGCCCCCCCGCCCCCCCTCCCATTTCCCTACCCCTACCGTACCACGGACTACAGTAAATACAGGCAAAAACAAGATGCAGTATGTGGCGGTAGAAGTATGCAGTGCATTCCGTAGGCAATGCGGATCGCTGAAGCATATAGCAAAGACACGCAAAAAATGATGAAGTACACACATGTATACACAGTTGCAGTTCCTATTTGTACGCGATGTAGTGCGGAAGTGTAAGCAGTGCAGTTATGTTGTCACGTAGTATACATATATAAAACACGACAAAATGCCCATTCACACAGAAAAGTGGTGGTTAAAAAAATTTGCTGATCAAAAATAAAACAAAACCACCTTAAAAAAACCACGTTCGCATACAACCACCCAATCGGAGCAGTTCCATCGCCACAAGACCACGATGACAGATGCAAAACCAACCCACGATCTGCACAACCGCATCATCAGCGTGATCGTGCAGTTCATCCGACGAGACCATCCCACCCCGCGCCCTCCACTTAAATTCAGACCCCTGCCAAAGGCCTTCTCATCCACAACAACACAAGTATCCATTGCGCTGCCACCAAGTCGCCCCATATCAACACAAAAGCACCAAGCCCTGCTACTGGCGATGACGTTCACCGACGAGTACAGGGGCGACAACGCCGTGGAGGCGCACGGGAACACCAAGTTGCACGTCATCCACACCAACGACACGAAGCAGATGGCGATCACCCTCGCCCAGTACGAGCGCCACCTCCGCCTCCAGCGCCACAAGATCATCGGCATTGATCTCGAGTACGACAACAACCCTGAAGCAATGCAGAAACCCACCCCCTGCCAGCTCTCCATCAGCAAGAATCACCCGGTGCTGCTCTTCCAAATGAGCGACACTGAAAGGTGCACCGTCTTCAACAACTTCCTCGCCGACCCTAGGTACACCTTTGCAGGCTTCTCCATCGACAGCGACAAAACCAGGCTGGAGCGTGTCAAACTGGAGGTCGCCAACTTCGTCGACATCTAGAAGGAGTGGAGGGTGCCCGAGGCAACAAAGTCGTTGGACTCCCTCGGAGACGTCTCTGGCATGCTCATCGACGACTACTACAACAACATGAAGAAGAAGATCACCGACGACGAGCACCAGCGCTGGGCCACCCTGCCTCTATCCAGGAGGCACATCGAGTACATGGCAAAGGACACCTACGCAGCGTACGAGATATGGAACCGCATCACCCTCACCTAGGACGGCCTTCGCCATGCAAAGCTGGAGAAGGAGGAGCCCCCCAAGCAGCGCGCCAAGAGCAGCTGGGGATGGGGAGAGCCTAACTGGTGAAGAAGAAGATGGTGCTGGCCAGGAGCCAATAATGCCAGCGTTCTTTTAGACTTATCATCAAATTTGCTTTATGTTGTTTGCTTATGTATCGTTAGTTTGCTTGTGTGCTGAACCTTGTTTGCTTGCCATGCAGAATCGCTTTGTAATGATGAACTTTGATTACGTTAGTTTGCTTTCTGTTCAACTTAGTTTGCTGGTGATGAAATTGTCGTACAGAATACCTGTGATAATTTGTTTTCTATTGTCAGCTAATGTATCATTAGATTCGAGCAGTGCAGAAAACAAAAAATGGGTTGCAGTGTGCAAACAGGACGCATGCAGTGCAAGTTGTGTACGAATGCAGTACAGAATCTGTCGAATGAAGTCTTAACATACCCAACAAAGCAGTGCATGAACCTAAATTTGAAAAAAGAATACATAAGATTAAAAACACAAAAAGAAAAACGCAAACACGTAAATATATCAATACAGTGCGAAAGTACACGAACGTGCAGCACAGAACCATAACGAATGAAGTACAAGTATGATTTACTAAGGAGTGCACTCCCATACATTGGAAAAAAGACTATATAATAGCAAAAACACGGAAACAAAAAATGGCAACTGTACATGCAGTACGGAATGCGTGCACATACAGTACAGAACCCTGATCAATGCAGTGCATGCCCCAACATTGAAAAAAAACACCTAAGACAGAAAAAGAAAAAGAAAAAAATTGACCACCCAGGTGCTACCGGCCCCAGCCAGTCTCGTAATAGGTCTGCGCCCACAGAAGGCGAGTCGTTCTGAGTCACAGTGCATGGGGCTAGCCACACATGGGCCCACAGGTAAGAGAGCATACAGCTGCGAGCACCGTGTTTAAGCGCCCAAATAAGTAACAAGAGGAGTTCGGCACAGCGGCCTCGCAAGCGCTTATAAACATGTCAGGCGCGCCTTCCGCGGGTGAGGTGGGACTAAACATTAGACCGCACACAGCGCACCGGGAACCAGCCGTGCTAACAGGCCGACTTGGGCCCAATTGCGTTTTCACTACTCGAACATAGGCCCAACAAAAAAAAGAGAGGACACTGAAAATTTTAAAAAAAATCCTACATACCATACACAAACACAGGCCCAAGCACGCGTTCGCAGTTCATCGTGATATGACAATGCAGTTCGCTATTTTCAAGTAAGCAGTCCTGTTGCTTCTTAAATGCATTCGTGTTCACTGAATCAGACCCAATCCACCACCTAACACCAACCACACCATTTATTGCTTCCATTGCTCAATTGGTTGCATAAAAACTTATCCATTCGTGCTACAGACTAACACAACTCCTCCCCCCGTTCCTCATTTTCCTCAAATCGTAGATCTAGGGTTCATCCCATCCACAGCTCTTCTGTGGAATCCCACTGAACCCGCCATGGACTGTAAGTGTGGGTGCTTGGCAAGGATGGCGACGGTAGCGGACACATGCGTCTACGCAGAAGGTCTAGAGCTCACCAACACCGAGTGGCGCAGCATGCTCGGCTGCCCGATGATACCCAACAGGGGGTTTCGTGCGCCATTTCTTCATCGCCTCACAACCGCAGATCTCCAGGAAAGTTGGGTATGTTTATCCCCTCACAAATTTGGACATAATCTAGCCTGCAGATACACATCTGAATATATAGTTCAATCAATTTGTTCAATAATGTCAACAAAAATACAAAACAGAATTTGTATTGTTGTTCAGATTTGTTAGCTATTAAGACTAGATACTTCCACCTATCTTTCTTCAGTACCACACCAGGTATCGACACTAGTTAGATCAGAATACCAACGCATGAACAAAAAAAGGGTCAGTAGATAAGCGTTGCAGTTATCTTAACATGCTGGAGAAGTACACTGTTACTGACATTGAAGTGCAAGGATGTTGCAGTATAATATATATCCCAGTAAAACTAGGAGTCAATTGCGTATATAAGTTTGTTCATACAATGCAACTACTTTAGAAAATAGCAGTCATGTGTATGTAACTATTTAAGTAAACATAAACAGATCATACTAAGTATAAAACAAAAACATTTGTTGTTTACTTATAAAATTCTTTTTCCACCCATTCCAATATGCAGAAACTGCCATCCACAATAAAATTTCATGCTACGAATTCAGGGAAGCTTACTTTGGAGATAGAACACAAGAATGGGTATGGAGACATGCAAGCTGACTACCACATCGACTCTGAAGACTGCATCAACATAACTACTGGTTGGAAAGATTTTGTCTCCCAGAATGGCTTTGAGGCCGGAGAAGTGGCCATGGTGTTTTTCTACAAAGAAGAAGACTCCATCAAGTTTACAATATTTGCACTCTAGGCTGTCTAATATGAAGCAACCAATATTTCTAATGCTTTGGTTATGATGTATGGCTTTAAAATTATGTCCATCAGACAATTTGAACGATGCATATTTAATGTATGCAACCTCAACTGCCTCATTTTATCCACCTTTTTAGACAAAGTTGTTGTTGGCAGTAATGCAGTTCTCTCAAGCACGTAGTGTGGTACTAATAATAAAAAAAGCAGCCCTCTGAACATTAACAATGAAATGCAAAATGGTCGAAACTTTGTAGTTAACATATCATGTTCAAGAACAATTCCCATAGTATGCAGTTCAAAAAAATTCTTATAATAACTATTCAGCTAACAAAAGCGTATAATGGACCATCCACTCTAATAGCAGAATTGTAAATTAACAAACACTGCTAATGCAGTATGGAAATGCATATTATGTAGTCATCTAGAACACAGGATGCAGTTTAAGAAAAGGAGAAATCTCATAAGCAGCAATAACCACTGTAATGCAGCTACAACGAAGTACACTACCAAAGAAAATGCAGTGCACTACAACGTATGCCATGACTACAACAAATAAAATTATAGCAGTAAAACTACAGACATGTGATAGACTAACAGAGGTGTCAATTTCACTCGCAATTCCATAACACGCCTAAAAATTGTATAGCCACTAAACTATAGAAAAATACCACCGAAAAATTTACACGGAAGACACGGCAACGGGACAAACAGCACCAACTTTCATTTCAAGAATGCGATTCAAAAAATGACAATTATACCCAAAATACAATGAATTCAAACCTATAGCAACAGTAATTGCAATATTCAAACACGCATGGACAAGCAAAATCAAAAAAATCGACAAGAATAGAGGAGCGGACAAAGCTCACCCGCCGCAACAATCAAAATAACAAAGAATTGAAAACTAACTGCTAAAAATTAACAAATTATACAGTGAACGGACAGATTAAAATGAATGCAACCAAAGAATTCCTACTAAAAAATAACATCCGACCACAAAAAAACGCATCTGACGTGAACACGAACGAAACAGAGAAACGCTCGTCCGCCAAATCCCTCGATTTGCAAGCACTTTAGTAGATTTTCCTGTAAAAAACAAAGAATAAAGCTAAAATGACATGCAGACACAAACGGAATCATCCCGCAACACCCGATTCCACACAGAAAACGTGGGCGGAACACCAGAAAATGAAGCAGTTCTCCCGTAAAAGCACTGCAGTGCCCTGCGTCAAGAAGATGCAGTGCACTTGCGTTGAGCGTGTCGTGCGGAAGTGGTGTGCAGAATAGTTATTCTGCTAATATTAGCAGAATAGACAGTCTATATATATATGTGTGTGTGTGTGTGTGTGTGTGTGTGTGTGTGTGTGTGTGTGTGTGTGTGTGTGTGTGTGTGTGTGTGTGTGTGGCATACAAGTGTAAAGATCCAAATTTATTAAACAAGGAGACCATATGGTCCAACATCGATCATCATAGCAGAAGTCTCAAATAGTCCCAGTACAAAAAAATCAAGTAATGCCTAAGAGGCTGAAAGGTAAAACAAACGGTCACATTCCATCGATTCCAGGGTGCCGGTTGGAACACGCTAATCTACTCATCATCGTCAAAGAACTCCACGTACTAACAAACCTGTCGTCATAATTGACGTAGTAGCCTATACCTGTAGTTTTTGTTGTTGCAAGGGTGAGTACTCTGGTACTCAGCAAGTCTCATTACTTAAGATACTATAACTAACAATACTTTCATGTGTGATAAGGGGTTAAATCGTGAAGTTACAAGAAGCATCTAAGAAACAAACTATACTTACTTCTATTAGAATTCGAAATGAGAAAACATATGCCAACAAGTTCGTAAGTTGATCATATATCTACCTACCTACCCATTCATAACACGATGTTGTCCTCCCCTTCGGAAATTATCCCTCGAAGAAGAGACAATCAAGGCATGCACACGTAGGCAAATTTTAGTTAAATTGATTAAGGTTGTCTATGAATCAACATTAAGATCCAATTCATCCATAAAGGCGGACACGGCTTCCTGAAAACATTTAAACCAGTAGGGGTGCACCAACATATTCCTTATAGGCTCCATACGCGCTTTGTTCACAGCCGGAATCTACCCCTCAGAGGCACCCATTTTATGAGCTAGAACCGAAAGTTTTAAGAGGCACATCAACGCTTGCTCAGCGACACGAACTACTATGACCCACGACATGTTGATCAAGGCAGTTTCGAATGAACGATACTTACTTACTCCATTACTACATCCTAGTCCAAGAGAAATCCGGTGGATCAACATCCGAATCAAGAGTCAGCGTATCTCTAACCCGATCCCTAGTATCGCACCAAGTTCCTGTTGGGAAACATTGCATGGAAAACAAAAAAATATTCTACGCACATGCAAGATCTATCAAGGAGATGCATATCAATGAGAGGGGGAGAGTGTGTCTACGTACCCTCGTAGACCGTAAGCGGAAGCATTTTACAATGCGGTTGATGTAGTCGAACTTCCTTCGCGCTCCAACCGATCTAGTACCGAACGCACGACACCTCCGCGTTCTACACACGTTCAGCTCGGTGACGTCATCGGCCTTCTTGATCCATCAAGACGGTGAGGTAGTAAATGAGTACCGGCAGCACGATGGCGTGGTGACGGTGATGGTGAAGTTATCTCCGCAGGGCTTCGCCTAAGCACTACGAAAATATGACCAGGGGTGTAAACGATGGAGTGGGGCACCGCACATGGCTAGGCAATTGTGTGGTGTGTGCTAGGCGCCCCCTCCCCGACATATATAGGTGGGGGAGGGGAGGCAGCCTGGCGCACCACATAGGTGGCCGGCCGGCCCTAGGGCTCCTGCCCTGGTCGCGCCCCCCTGCCATGTATTCCCAAGGGGGGAGGAAAGAGGGGGGAGAGGGAAGGAAGTGGGAATCCTAATCCACACATTCCTTTCCCTCCCCCTTTTCCTTGTCCTCCTTAGGTTGGTTTGCTATGGGGGCGCACCAGCCCCTTGTGGCTAGTGTGTTTCCTCTCTTGGCCCATATCTTTGTCGGGTGTGCCCGAAACTCCTTTCAGGTGACCCGATAAGTACATGGTACCCTCCGAATCACTTCCGGTATCCGAATACTATCGTCCTATATATCATTATTTACCTCTCTACCATTTCGAGACTCCTCGTGATGTTCGTGATCTCATCTGGGATTTCGAACAACATTCAGTCATCAAATCACATAACTCATATAATTTTATAGCGTCAATAAACGTTAAGCGTGTGGACTCTACGGGTTCGAGAACTATTTAGACATGACTGAGACACCTATCTAGTCAATAACCAATAGCGGAACCTGGATGCCCATATTGGCTCCTACATATTCTATGAAGATCTTTATCGGTTGAACCGTTATGGCAACATATGTAACTCCCTTTGTCCATCGGTAGGTTACTTGCCCGAGATTCGATCATCGGTATCTTCATGCCTAGTACAATCTCGTTACCGGCAAGTTTCTTTACTTGTTCCGTAGTACATCACATCGCGACTAACTCCTTAGTCATTTTCTTGCAAGCTTATGATGTGTATTACTGAGAGGGCCCAGAGATACCTCTCCGATACTTGGAGTGACAAATCCTAATCTCGATCTATGCCAACTCAATAAACACCTTCGGAGATACCTGTAGAACATCTTTATGATCACACAGTTACGTTATGATGTTTGATAGCATGCTAGGTATTCCTCCGGTATCCTGGAGTTGCATAACCTCATAATCGAAGGAATGATATAGCCACCCTGTTCACTAATGATGAGAAATCTCGCTACTACTATATTCTTAAGATATTTCCATTCTCATTAAAGGGTGATGCAAAAACTTGGTTTAATTCTCTTGATCCTGGTTGTGTGTGTAGTCCCCAGGATATGATTTATTACTTCTCTGCTAAATATTACCCTGCTCATAAGAAACAAGCTGCTTTAAGGGAAATATATAATTTTGTGCAAATTGAAGAAGAGAGTCTCCCACAAGCTTGGGGGAGGCTTCTCCGATTACTTAATGCTTTGCCTGATCATCTTCTTAAGAAAAATGAAATACTTGATATCTTTTATAATGGACTAACCGATGCTTCCAAAGACTATTTGGATAGTTGTGCTGGTTTTGTTTTTAGGGAAAGAATAGTCGATCAAGCTGAATTGCTATTGAATAATATGTTGACTAATGAAAATAATTGGACACTTCCCGAGCCAATTCCCGAAGAAAAGAGGTGTTCCATTTCTCAGTCCTGGAGATATGCAAGAGGCAAAGAAATCTATGAAAGAAAAGGGTATTAAAGCTGAAGATATTAAGAATTTACCTCCTGTTGAAGAAATATATGGTCTTGATATACCACCTATTGAAGAAATACATGGTCTTGATAACCCAACACAGGTAGTAAAGGTAAATTCTCTCTATAGATATGATAAAGTTGAAATCCCGTCTACTAAGTTTGCTAGCCAATGCTTGGATGAATTTGATGACTTTATGGCTATACAAGAAAATTTCAATGCTTATGTTGGTAGATAATTGAAAAGTAATGCTTATATGATTGGACACTTGAGTGATTATATGGCTAGAGTTAAGGGTGAACTTAAGCTCATTAGTAAACATGCTTCTATGGTCACCACTAAAGCAGGACAAGTGCTTAATGCTCAAAATGATTTGCTCGATGAATTAAATAATAAACATGACTTTGTTGTTAGAGTGGCTATTAAAACGGGTAAAATGACTCAGGAACCTTTGTATCCTGAAGGCCACTCTAAGATAATTGAGCAAGATTCTCAGAGAAATAATGTAGATGCACCTAGTCCTTCTAAAAAGAAGAAAAATAAAAATGATAGGACTTTGCATGCTTCTAGTGAACCTGTTGTAGACACACCTGAGAATCCCAATGATATTTCTATTTCTGATGCTGAAACATAGTCTGGTGATGAACATGAACCTAGTGATAATGTTAATGATAATTTTCATGTTGATGCTCAACCTAGCAATAATAATGATGTAGAGGTTGAACGTGTTGTTGATCTTGATAACCCACAATCAAAGAATCAATGTTATGATAAGAGAGACTTTGTTGCTAGGAAGCACGGTAAAGAAAGAGAACCATGGGTTCAGAAACCTATGCCTTTTCCTCCTAAGCCATCCGAGAAAAAGGATGATGAGGATTTTGAGCGCTTTGCTGAAATGATTAGTCCTATCTTTTTGCTTATGCGTTTGACTGATATGCTTAAAGTGAATCCTTATGCTAAGTACATGAAAGATATTGTTACAAATAAAAGAAAGATACTGGAAGCTGAAATTTCCACCATGCTTGCTAACTATACTTTTAAAGGTGGGATACATAAGAAACTTGGAGATCCAGAGGTACCAACTATACCATGCTCCATTAAAAGAAACTATGTTAAAACTGCTTTATGTGATCTTGGAGCTGGTGTTAGTGTTATGCCTCTCTCTTTATATCGTAGACTTGAATTGAATAAGTTGACACCTACTGAAATATATTTGCAAATGGCCGATAAATCAACCACTATACCTGTCGGTATTTGTGAGGATGTACCTGTTGTGGTTGCAAATGTTACTATTTTAATGGACTTCGTATTCTTGATATTCCCGAGGACGATAGTATGTCGATTATCTTTGGTAGACCCTTTTTGAATATTGTAGGGGATGCTATTGATTGCAACAAAGGCAATGTCACTTTTCATGTTAATGGTAATGAGCATATGGTACACTTTCCGAGGAAACAATTTCAAGTTCACAGTATCAATTCTATTGAAAAAATTCCATCGATTATTATTGGAGGTTTTGAATTTCCTCTTCCTACTATAAAGAAGAAATATGATATTCTTATTATTGGGGATGTGCATATCCCCGTTGAGGTAACCTAGTGTTATTCAAAATTTCTTCGGTTCCATGTTATTCAGAATGAGTTCGTTAACAAGACTTGATCAACCTTGTTAGTGGATTCCTTTTGATGAGCATGAGATGGATGAAGTTAGAAGGCACAACCTTGTGTACCCTCCTTTTACTTTCTGTTATTTAGATTAAATAAAGTAAAAATAGTATTTTCTGTCTATTTTCTGAATTATCCATGCAATAAAAAATACCCCAAAAATAAAAGTTCTCCAAATGCCCTGCAATTTAATAATTTTTTTTCTGGAATATTTGAGAATATCTGGCACTGAGAACACAGCAGGGGGAGTTGCCACTGGCTACGAGGGTCAGGGGCACGCCCTACCCCCCTGGGCGCGCCCCCCTGCCTCGTGGGCCCATGGTGGCCCCCCTCCACTTATTCCTGTGATGACCCACAAGTATAGGGGATCTATCATAGTCCTTTCGATAAGTAAGAGTGTCGAACCCAACGAGGAGTAGAAGGAAATGATAAGCGGTTTTCAGCAAGGTATTCTCTGCAAGTACTGAAATAAGTGGTAACAGATAGTTTGGTGATAAGATAAATTGTAACAAGCAACAAGTAACAAAAGTAAATAAAGTGCAGCAAGGTGGCCCAATCCTTTTTGGAGCAAAGGACAAGCCTGGACAAACTCTTATAATAGGAAAAGCGCTCCCGAGGACACATGGGAATATCGTCAAGCTAGTATTCATCACGCTCATATGATTCGCGTTCGGTACTTTGATAATTTGATATGTGGGTGGACCGGTGCTTGGGTACTGCCCTTACTTGGACAAGCATCCCACTTATGATTAACCTCTATTGCAAGCATCCGCAACTACAACAAAAGTATTAAGGTAAACCTAACCATAGCATGAAACATATGGATCCAAATCAGCCCCTTACGAAGCAACGCATAAACTAGGGTTTAAGCTTTTGTCACTCTAGCAACCCATCATCTACTTATTACTTCCCAATGCCTTCCTCTAGGCCCAAATAATGGTGAAGTGTTATGTAGTCGACGTTCACATAACACCACTAAAGGTTAGACAACATACATCTTATCAAAATATCGAACGAATACCAAATTCACATGACTACTAATAGCAAGACTTCTCCCTTGTCCTCAGGAACAAATGTAACTACTCACAAAGCATATTCATGTTCATAATCAGAGGGGTAATAATGTGCATAAAGGATCTGACCATATGATCTTCCACCAAATAAACCAACTAGCATCAACTACAAGGAGTAATCAACACTACTAGCAACCTACTAGCACCAATCCCGGACTTGGAGACAAGAATTGGATACAAGATATGGACTAGGGTTTGGAGATGAGATGGTGCTGGTGAAGATGTTGATGGAGATTGCCCTCTCTCAATGAGAGGAGCATTGGTGATAATGATGGTGATGATTTCTCCCTCACGGAGGGAAGTGTCCCCGACAGAACAGCTCTGCTGGAGCCCTAGATTGGTTCCGCCATGGTTCCGCCTCGTGGCGGCGGAGTCTCGTCCCGAAAGGTTCTCCTCTATTTTTTTCTCATCGAAAGACTTCATATGGGAGAAGATGGGCGTCGGAGAGCCACCAGGGGGCCCACAAGGTAGGGGCGCGCCCAGGGGGGGCGCCCCCCACCCTCATGAGCAGGGTGTGGGCCCCCTGGCCTTCATCTTTGGCGACAATTTTTCTTTATTTATTTTAAGGTATTCCATGGAGTTTCAGGACTTTTGGAGTTGCGCAGAATAGTCCTTCAATATTTGCTCCTTTTCTAGCCCAGAATTCCAGCTGCCGGCATTCTCCCTCTTCATGTAAACCTTGTAAAATAAGAGAGAATAGCCATAAGTATTATAACATAACGTGAAATAACAGCCCATAATGCAATAAATATTGACATAAAAGCATGATGCAAAATGGACGTATCAACTCCCCCAAGCTTAGACCTCGCTTGTCCTCAAGCGAAAAGCCGATAACAATAAATATGTCCTCATGTTTAGAGGTAGAGGCGTCGATAAAAATAAAATACGGACATGAAGGCATCATGATTATTTCATAACAGCAACATAAATAGTTTTTGTCAAATGATTACTCATGTTCAAGTGATGATCTTTTCACAAAGCCAAAGTATGAGTCAGAAACCTTATTGGGCACCAACAAATTATACCTTTAGTCATTGAAGCAATTGCAATTTATCATAACATCGGAAAGAGTCTATGTCAGAGCTTAAAAGCAAGTCCACATACTCAACTATCACTTAGTCCTTCATAATTGCTAACACTCACGCAATACTTGTGGTTACGGAGTTTTAATCGGACATAGAGAAAGATAGGGGCTTATAATTTTGCCCCACAACCTTTTACCTCAAGGGTAATGTCAACAATAACAATTCATGCTCCCCCACATCCAATTAGATATATATATCATGTTCTTTCCAACGTGCTAAGCTCGCCAAAGGATAAAATGAAAAAGGAAAGGTGAAGATCACCATGACTCTTGCAAAAGGTAGAGGATAATAATAAAAGATAGGCCCTTTGCAGAGGGAAGCAGAGGTTGTTATGCGTGTTTAGGGTTGATGCACAAAATCTTAATGCAATAGAACGTCACTTTATATTGCCTCTTGTATGTGAACCTTTATTATGCAGTCCGTCGCTTTTATTGCATCCACAACAAGTTCATACAAAGCTTATTTCTCTACACTAATAAGTCATGCATATTTAAAAGCAATTTTTATTGCTTGCACCGATGACAACTTACTTGAAGGATCTTACTCAATCCATAGGTAGATATGGTGGACTCTCATGGCAAAACTGGTTTAAGGGTATTTGGAAGCACAAGTAGTATTTCTACTTAGTGCTGAGAATTTGGCTAGCATGAGGGGAAAGGCAAGCTCAACACGGTAGAGGATCCATGACAACATACTTTATCTCAGATGTAAGAAAACATAATTCATTATGTTGTCTTCCTTGTCCAACATCAACTCTTTAGCATGTCATATTTTAATGAGTGCTCCCAATCATAAAAGATGTCAATGATAATATATCTATATGTGAAACCTCTCTTTCCTTATTACTTCCAATTAATTGCAACGATGACCAAAGCTATATTTGTCAACTCCCAACAACTTTTAAACATCATACTCTTTCTATGTGAAGTCATTACTTTCACTAAGATCAATATGAACTCTTTGATTCTTTTTATTCTTTTTCTTCTAATCACCCAAGATCATGGAAAAATACTCAAGCCCTTGACTCAACACTAATCATTATTATATAGCTCATGGACTTGATTACAAAGAAGGATCATAAAGCAAAACTCAAAACTAGATCATGCCATGATTTTATTCTACTAAATCAAGATACTACTAATAGGATCGAACTAAGAAAAACGGTAAAGATAGGAGTTGTGATGGTGATACGATACCAGGGCACCTCCCCCAAGCTTGGCAGTGGCCAAGGGAAGTGCCCATACCCATGTGATTATGTCCTCGGAGGTGATGGAGGTGGTGATGATGACGGTGGATAATCGCACATCGAGAGTAAAAGTTCCTCCAACTTGCGGATAATGTTCTTGAGCCCGGCACTATGATCCTTAAACAAAATATTCTCCTGTGTAAGATACTTGTTCTGTATGCGGGCTAACTCAATCATCTGGAAGGATTCAATCTCTGTTGGAGTGAAAAGGTTAGGTAAAGGTTGAGGGATGTCTTCTTCTTTCACCACCGGAGCTTGAACCTCCATAGCCTTCTTGATCCTTTCATCCTTGTTGATCTCTTCTGGTTCCTCTCTTTTCAACTCTATCTTCAATAGCCAGGCATCCTTCTCTTCGTTGTTGGAGGAGGGAGAAGTCATGGTGCTCTAAATCTGCAACAGAAATAGCTCGGAACGAAAACAGAGGATATTTGCGTGATACGAGAGTCAAAACCTTCGGGCATATATATAATGAATTTTTACCGACCAAAATACGTATCCTGCAAGGAAAGGGAGTCCGGAGGGCACACGAGGTGCTCACGAGGTAGGGGGCGTGCCCAGGGGGGTAGGGCGCGCCCTCCACCCTCGTGGAGGCCTCGTGTCCTCCCCGGACTGCTACTTATTTTTCTATTTTTCTAAATATTCCAAAACGGAGAAATATTGCCTTCAAATTTGTTTTGGAGTCGGTTTACTTACCGTACCACATACCTATTCCTTTTCGGAGTCTGGCACATGCTGGAAAGTGTCCCTTATGTACTCCTCCGGGGTTACGGTTTCAATAATATTAGTTTCAACATTTATAGGATTACCTGAGATATAGTGCTTGATCCTTTGACTGTTTACCACCTTCAGATTTGTGCCTGCGAAGTTGTTGATTTTTATAGCACCAGAACGATAGACCTCCTCGATAACGTAAGGACCTTCCCATTTGGAGAGAAGTTTTCCTGCAAAAAATCTTAAACAAGAGTTGTATAGCAATACATAATCACCTACATTAAACTCACGCTTTTGTATTCTTTTGTCATGCCATCTTTTAACCTTTTCTTTAAACAACTTGGCATTTTCATAAGCTTGGGTTCTCCATTCATCAAGTGAGCTAATATCAAATAACCTCTTCTCACCGGCAAGTTTGAAATCATAGTTGAGCTCTTTAATAGCCCAGTATGCCTTATGTTCTAGTTCGAGACGTAAGTGACAAGCTTTTCCATAAACCATTTTATACGGAGACATACCCATAGGATTTTTGTATGCAGTTCTATAGGCCCATAATGCATCATCAAGTTTCTTGGACCAATTCTTTCTAGACTTATTGACAGTCTTTTGCAAAATTAATTTGAGCTCTCTATTGCTCAATTCTACCTGACCGCTAGATTGCGGGTGATATGGAGATGCAATTCTATGATTAACGTCGTATTTAGCAAGCATCTTACGGAAAGCACCATGAATAAAGTGTAAACCACCATCAGTCATTAAGTATCTAGGGACTCCAAACCTTGGAAAAATAACTTCCTTAAGCATTTTAATAGAAGTGCTATGATCAGCACTACTAGTTGGAATAGCCTCTACCCACTTAGTAACGTAATCAACAGCAACTAAAATATGTGTATATCCATTAGAGGCAGGAAAAGGTCCCATATAATCAGAGCCCCAAACATCAAATGGTTCAATAACAAGTGAATAATTCATAGGCATTTCTTGACATCTACTAATACTACCAATTCTTTGACATTCATCGCAAGACAAAACAAACTTACGGGCATCCTTGAAGAGAGTAGGCCAATAAAAACTGGATTGCAATACCTTATGTGCAGTTCTATCTCCAGCGTGGTGTCCTCCATAAGCTTCGGAGTGACACTTGCGTAGGATCTGTTCATGTTCATGCTCAGGTACACAACATCTAATAACACCATCTACTCCTTCTTTATAAAGATGTGGGTCATCCCAAAAGTAATGTCGCAAGTCATAGAAAAACTTTTTCTTTTGTTGGTATGTGAAACTAGGCGGTATAAATTTGGCAACCATATAATTAGCATAATCAGCATACCATGGAGTGCTACGAGAAGTACTTATGACATTTAATTGTTCATCAGGAAAGCTATCATCAATAGGTAGTAGGTCATCAAGAACATTCTCTAACCTAGACAAGTTGTCTGCAACGGGGTTCTCAGCTCCTTTTCTATCAACAATATGTAAATCAAATTCTTGTAGTAGGAGAACCCATCTAATAAGTCTAGGTTTTGCATCTTTCTTTTCCATAAGATATTTAATAGCAGCATGATCTGTGTGAATAGTAACTTTAGAATCAACAATATAGGGTCTGAATTTATCACAAGCAAATACAACTGCTAAAAGTTCCTTTTCGGTAGTAGCACAATTTCTTTGAGCATTGTCTAGAGTCTTACTAGCATAATGGATAACATTTAATTTCTTATTGACTCTTTGCCCTAGAACAGCACCTATAGCATAATCACTAGCAGCACACATAATTTCAAAGGGTAAATTCCAATTAGGTGGCTGAACAACAGGTGCAGAGACTAATGCTTTCTTAAGTATTTCAAATGCTTCTACGCAATCATCATCAAAGACAAATGGTACATCTTTTTGTAATAAATTAGTCAGAGGCCGAGAGATTTTTGAGAAGTCCTTAATGAACCTCCTATAAAATCCGGCGTGACCAAGGAAGCTTCTTATACCTTTGATGTCCTTGGGACATGGCATCTTTTCAATAGCATCAACCTTGGCTTTATCAACTTCAATACCTCTTTCAGAAACTTTGTGCCCCAAGATAATACCTTCATTAACCATAAAGTGGCATTTTTCCCAATTCAAGACAAGATTAGTTTCTTCACATCTCTACAAAACTCGAGCAAGATTGCTCAAGCAATCATCAAAAGAGGAACCATAGACGGAAAAGTCATCCATGAAAACCTCACAAATTTTCTCGCAAAAGTCAGAGAATATAGCCATCATGCATCTTTGAAAGGTAGCAGGTGCATTACATAAACCGAAAGGCATACGTCTATAAGCAAAAGTACCAAAAGGGCATGGAAAAGTAGTCTTTGATTGATCCTTAGCCGACATAGGTATTTGAGAAAAACCGGAATAACCATCTAGAAAGCAATAGTGTGTATGTTTGCATAATCTTTCTAGGATTTGATCAATAAAAGGTAAGGGGTAATGATCTTTCTTAGTAGCCTTATTTAATTTGCGGAAATCAATTACCATCCTATAACCTGTGATAATTCTTTGCGGAATCAATTCATCTTTGTCATTAGGGACAACAGTAATACCTCCCTTCTTAGGGACACAATGGATAGGACTTACCCACTGACTATCAGCAACAGGATAAATTATACCTGCCTCCAGAAGCTTGAGTATTTCCTTTCTTACCACTTCTTTCATTTTAGGATTCAAACGTCGTTGAGGATCACAAACTGGTTTAGCATTAGCTTCCAAATTTATTTTATGTTGACATAGAGTGGGACTAATGCCCTTAAGATCATCCAGAGTATATCCAATAGCAGCACGGTGTTTTTTCAGAGTTTTCAATAATCTTTCTTCTTCATGCTCTGAAAGGTTAGCACTAATAATGACAGGATATATTTTCTTTTCATCAAGATAAGCATATTTAAGATTATCAGGCAACGGTTTAAGCTCAAACACGGGATCACCCTTGGGTGGAGGAGGATCCCCTAGGATTTCAATAGGCAAATTGTGTTGCAGAATAGGTTCCTGTTTAAAGAATACTTCATCTATTTCCCTTCTTTCATTCATGAACATATCATTTTCATGGTCTAGCAAATAGTGTTCTAAAGATCACTAGGAGGTACGGCAATAGAAGCAAGACCAATAATTTCATCCTTACTAGGCAGTTCTTCCTCACGATGTTGCTTACTAAATTTAGAGAAATTAAACTCATGAACCATATCATCCAAGCCAGTAGTAACAACATTCTTTTCGTAGTCTATCTTAGCATTAACAGTATTCAAGAAGGGTCTACCAAATATAATGGGACAAAAACTATCTTGTGGAGAACCAAGAACAAGAAAATCAGCGGGATATTTGGTTTTTCCACACAAGACTTCAACATCTCTAACAATTCCCACTGGTGAAATAGTATCTCTATTGGCAAGTTTAATTGTGACATCAATTTCTTGTAACTCAGCCGGTGCAATATCATGCATAATTTCTTTGTATAAGTCAATGGGTATTACACTAGCACTAGAACCCATATCACATAAGCCATGATAAAAATGATCTCCTATTTTAACAGAAATAATGGGCACGCCTACCACAGGTCTATGTTTATCTCTATCACAAGGTTTAGCAATTCTAGCAGTTTCACCAGAGAATTGAATAACATGCCCATCAATATTATCAGACAAGAGATCTTTAACAATAGCAATACTAGGTTCTACTTTGACTTGCTCAGGAGGTGTATAAGTTCTAGTATTGCTTTTACGAACAACAGTTGAAGCTTTAGCATGATCCTTCATTCTAACAGGGAAAGGTGGTTTCTCAATATAAGAAGTAGGAACAATAGGATCATTATAAGTGACAATCTTTTCTTCAACTTTAATAGGTGCAGCTACTTTTACTTCTATGGGAGGATGATATTTAAACCACTTCTCCTTGGGGATATCAACATAAGTAGCAAAAGATTCACAGAAAGAAGCTACTATCTCAGAGTCAAGTCCATATTTAGTGCTAAACTTACGGAAAACATCGGTATCCATAAAAGATTTAACACAATCAAACTTAGGTGTCATACCTGACTCCTTACCTTCGTCGAGGTCCCAATCTTCAGAGTTGCTTTAATTCTATCCAATAAATTCCATCTAAATTCAATAGGCTTCATCATAAAAGAGCCAGCACAACAATTATCGAGCATGGTGCGATTGTTACCAGAAAGCCGAGCATAAAAACTTTGCATAATTACTTCTTTTGCGAGCTCATGATTGGGGCATGAATATAGCATTGATTTAAGCCTCCCCCAAGCTTGAGCGATGCTTTCTCCTTCGCGAGGCCAAAAATTATATATATAATTGCATCATGATGAACAAGATGCATAGGGTAATACTTTTGTAGAAATTCCAATTTCAATCTTTTATAGTTCCATGATCTCATATCATCACATAGCCTATACCATGTCAATGCGTCTCCCTCCAAAGATAAAGGTAAAGCCTTCTTCTTAACAACATCATCGGCTATACCTGCAAGCTTAAATAGTCCACAAATATCATCCACATAGCGTAGATGTTCGTCAGGATGCTTTGTTCCATCTCCTGCAAAAGTGTTAGCTAGCAGTTCTTCCATCATACCCGAAGGAATCTGAAAAGGAGTTTCATTTTCAGTAGGTTCAATAGGTTCAGTAGGTTGAGGAGCAACTTTTGGCTCAACTGGATGGGGTGAAGATACCCCGAACAAGCCCCTCAGACAATTACTTTCCATAGTAACAAGTGACAGAAAATTTCAGCACACTAAATAAATTTTTCCTTACCAAATTCCACCTACCAAAGGCGCTTCACTCCCCGGCAACAGTGCCAGAAAAGAGTCATGATGACCCACAAGTATAGGGGATCTATCATAGTCCTTTCGATAATTAAGAGTGTCGAACCCAACGAGGGGCAAAAGGAAATGATAAGCGGTTTTCAACAAGGTATTCTCTGCAAGTACTGAAATAAGTGGTAACAGATAGTTTGGTGATAAGATAAATTGTAACGAGCAACAAGTAACAAAAGTAAATAAAGTGCAGCAAGGTAGCCCAATCCTTTTTGTAGCAAAGGACAAGCTTGGACAAACTCTTATAATAGGAAAAGCGCTCCCGAGGACACATGGGAATATCGTCAAGCTAGTTTTCATCACGCTCATATGATTCGCGTTCGGTACTTTGATAATTTGATATGTGGGTGGACCGGTGCTTGGGTACTTCCCTTACTTGGACAAGCATCCCACTTATGATTAACCTCTATTGCAAGCATCCGCAACTACAACAAAAGTATTAAGGTAAACCTAACCATAGCATGAAACATATGGATCCAAATCAGCCCCTTACGAAGCAACGCATAAACTAGGGTTTAAGCTTCTGTCACTCTAGCAACCCATCATCTACTTATTACTTCCCAATGCCTTCCTCTAGGCCCAAATAATGGTGAAGTGCTATGTAGTCGACGTTTACATAACACCACAAGAGGTTAGACAACATACATCTTATCAAAATATCGAACGAATACCAAATTCACATGACTACTAATAGCAAGACTTCTCCCTTGTCCTCAGGAACAAACGTAACTACTCACAAAGCATATTCATGTTCATAATCAGAGGGGTAATAATGTGCATAAAGGATCTGAACATATGATCTTCCGCCAAATAAACCAACTAGCATCAACTACAAGGAGTAATCAACACTACTAGCAACCTACTAGCACCAATCCCGGACTTGGAGACAAGAATTGGATACAAGAGATGAACTAGGGTTTGGAGATGAGATGGTGCTGGTGAAGATGTTGATGGAGATTGCCCTCTCCCGATGAGAGGAGCGTTGGTGATGACAATGGTGATGATTTCCCCCTCCCAGAGGGAAGTGTCCCCGGCAGAACAGCTCTACCGGAGCCCTAAATTGGTTCCGCCAAGGTTCCGCCTCGTGGCGGCGGAGTCTCGTCCCGAAAGGTTCTCTTCTATTTTTTTCTCATCAAAAGACTTCATATGGGAGAAGATGGGCGTCGGAGAGCCACCAGGGGGCCCACAAGGTAGGGGAGCGCGCCCAGGGGGGCGCGCCCCCCACCCTCGTGAGCAGGGTGTGGGCCCCCTGGCCTTCATCTTTGGCGACGATTTTTATTTATTTATTTTAAGGTATTCCATGGAGTTTCAGGACTTTTGGAGTTGCGCAGAATAGTCCTTCAATATTTGCTCCTTTTCCAGCCCAGAATTCCAGCTACCGGCATTCTCCCTCTTCATGTAAACCTTGTAAAATAAGAGAGAATAGCCATAAGTATTACAACATAACGTGAAATAACAGCCCATAATGCAATAAATATTGACATAAAAGCATGATGCAAAATGGACGTATCATCCTGTACCCATTCTCTTCTTCTTCCTCCCCAAAAAAATCACTATCCAGCTCAAGCACGAGTTCTAGTTCATTTTACTGCCATTTTCGATCTACTTGCTCAAAGCTCCATTCACAAAACTGCTTTGGGGGATTGTTCTTTGGTATGTGACTCCTCCAATGGTTCGATTAGTTTTTGTTCTAGTGCTTTATTCATTGCAAATTTGTGCTGCCTAGGTGACCCTGTTCTTGAGCTTGCATGTCAAATTTATATGGTCTCAAGTAGTTCTAATGCATGATATAGTCTCCAGGCACTTGTGTGAGTAGTTGCTATCAATATTGTTGAGTTTGGTTCACTTTTATTGTAAGTTACAAAAATTTTCAGAAATTTTCAGAAAATGATGAAGAGAATTTTGAGGGGCTCTTCTAGCCAAAGCTCAAAGGAGAAACAAGCTAAGGAGAATAAAAAGCCCAAGTATAATCTCCCTCGTGTCACGGAAGTGCGGCCGTGTGAATGGCCTTGTGATGATTTCTTAAGAGCAGCCGTGATTCAAGATGATTTTTATTCGTCGGCTGATAATGCGGGCCTCACCGACTTCCTCCACGACCATCTCGAACAGTATCTCTTACTCACCAATACTTTCATGCAAAAATTTTACTTTCATCCTAAGAAATCACCTCCTTCAGTAGAGTTTCATTTATATTATGTGGCTAGGGTGATGTCACTATATGAATTTTGTGTGGTTTGCAAGATATCCTTCGGGGGCAGCTTAGAGGAACCACATCGTAAAGATGTGGATGGATTTATCAATACTATCAATGTAGGTGAAACGAGGAAGGTTTCTGATGCAAGAATTACTAGCATACACATTCCTGTCCTATGTTACTTTGCAATATTTGCTAGTAGATGCTTAATTGGTCGCGGAAACTGTGGAAACCTTAGTGTTCCGAATATTATTATTTTGTTCCATGCTTTATTCCGTGATAACTCTGTTAGTTTGGGTGCTATTATTGGTACACGATTAAGTCTGAACCGTATAAAGGGCCCCATCTTTGGAGGTATCTATGCTTCATGCCTTGCTAAACACTTCAAGATACCTATTAGGCATTATGAGAAAGAGGAAAAGCTGTTGCCCCCTACTTTTCTAGATTATAAGAGCATGGTAGCACATGAGTTTATTGTTAAAAATGATGAGAAGATGCTTAAGTATAATTTGAGATTTCATAAGAAACACAGTGAGACTATTATCTTGCCTGCACCCGCTTTGTTTGACTTAACTGCAGGCACATACCTCATCTTGCCGGAGGCTGTTTACGCATACCAGGGCCAGACATCAGCTCCAGAGCCTGAGCCGGAACCACTACTTGACCCTTATCATCCATCCTTTTATCAGTGGGATCCGGAGGAGATCGCCAGCCAGTGGCAGTCAGATCACACTCCTCTGTACACCGGAGAGAGTAGTTATGATCCATGGGCATAGACCAACTTAGGCCAAAAGCCTAAGCTTGGGGGAGTACATATTTCTCACCGACATTACATTCATGTTCACACACTCATTCTAGTTATTGGTGCTCATACTTTTTCATTGTACTATCCATGCTAGTTTAATTTCTTTTTCTAGTTTTCTTCTTGTGTGTTTGATAACCTTAAGAAAAACCAAAAAAAATTAGTTGTAGCTTTTAGTTAGTTTAGTTCCATGCCTGTAGTAGTAGTAATTAAAAGAAAACTCAAAAGATTTCTCGTTCTTCTTTTGCTTGTTGGGAGCTTTCCTGTGTAAATAGTTTTTTTTTCTTTTCTTTTCTTTGGGGGTCGAGAGGAGAAGACCGTGATGAAAATTTTGAGTGGCTCTCATATGCATAATTGTTGAATTAACCAAGAGCCCATATTACGTTGTCTTCTCCCTTGAATTGAATGCTTGCAGATTCCAGCTTAGTCCAATGCACGTGCACTATTATTATTATCCACACCGTTCGGTCGTGCAACTGAAAGGCAATAATGACGATATATGATGGACTGATTGAGATGAGAAAAGTTGGTATGAACTTGACCTCTCTTGTTTTTGTAAATATGATTAGTTCATCGTTCCTGATTCAGCCTATTATGAATAAACATGTTTGCAATGACAATTAGAGATTATAGTTGCGTATGCCATGCTTAATTAGGTAGGAGCTTATAATCGTTTACCTTGCATGCCAAGATGCTATTAAAATGGTTGTGATGTGGTATGATAGGGTGGTATCCTCCTTTGAATGATTGGAGTGACTTGACTTGGCACATGTTCACGCATGTAGTTGAAACAAAATCAACATAGCCTTCACGATATTTATGTTCATGGTGGATTATATCCTACTCATGCTTGCACTCGGTGTTGATTAATTTTAGTGCATGTTCATGACTGTTGTCGCTCTCTAGTTGGTCGCTTCCCAGTCTCTTTCTAGCCTTCACCTGTACTAAGCAGGAATACTTCTTGTGCATGCAAACTACATAAACCCCGAAGTTATTCCATGTGAGTCCACCATACCTTCCTATATGTTGTATTTACCTGCCGTTTCAAGTAAATTTGTATGTGCCAAACTCCAAACCTTCAAATGAAATTCTGTTTTGTATGCTCGAACAGCTCATGTATCAACTAGGGATGTATGTATCTTCCATGTTAGGCAGGTTATTCTCAAGAGGGGTGGACTCCACTCCTCATTCACGAGAAAATGTCTGGTCACCGGGATGCCCAGCCCCATGCTTAAATCAAAAATAATCACAAACAAAACTCCCCCAAGATTGTTGTTAGTTGGAGGCACCCATTGTTTCGGGCAAGCCATGGATTGATGTTTGTTGGCGGTGGGGGAGTATAACCTTTACCATTCTGTTTGGGAACCGCCTATAATGTGTGTAGCATGGAAGATATCGAGATCTCTTAGTCGTTATGTTGACATTGAAAGTATACCGCTCAAAATGTTATTTATCTCTATTCCAAAATCGAGCTCTGGCACCTCTACAAATCCCTACTTCCCTCTGCGATGGGCCTATCTATTTACTTTTATGTTGAGTCATCACCCTCTTATTAAAAAGCACCCACTGGAGAGCACCACTGTCATTTGTATGCATTACTATTAGTTTATATTGGGTATGACTATGACTGGATCTGTTTTACCATGAATTACAATGTTTAGTCAGTCCTTGATCTTCAAAGGTGCTCTGCATTTATGTTTTGCGGTCTCAGAATGGGCTAGCGAGATACCATCTTGTTATATCATATTATGATTGTTTTCAGAAAGTGTTGTCATCCGAGATTTATTATTATTGCTCGCTAGTTGATTATGCCATTGATATGAGTAAACATGAGACCTAAATGTTATTGTGAATGTGGTTAGTTCATAATCTTTGGTGAAAACTTGAATGTTGGCTTTACATATTTGCAACAACAAGAGCAAACAGAGTTTGTAAAAGTTTTTCTTTATCACTTTCAGTTTGTCAACTGAATTGCTTGAGGACAAGCAAAGGTTTAAGCTTGGGGGAGTTGATAGGTCTCCATCGTATCTACTTTTCCAAACACTTTTGCCCTTGTTTTGGACTCTAACTTGCATGATTTGAATGGAACTAACCCGGACTGACGATGTTTTCAGCAGAACTGCCATGGTGTTATTTTTGTGCAGAAATAGAAGTTCGCGGAATGACCTGAAAATCCACGGAGCAACTTTTTGGAATTAATAAAAAATATTGTCGAAAGAATCAGCACCAGGAGGCCTACACCCTGTCCACGAGGGAGGGGGCGCCCCCCTAGGGCGCGCCCCCTACCTCGTGGGCCCCCTGGACCTCCACCGACCTCAACTCCAACTCCATATATTCAGGTTCGGGGAGAAAAAAATCAGAGAGAAAGTTCCATCACGTTTTACGATATAGAGCCGCCGCCAAGCCCTAATCTCTCTTGGGAGGGCTGATCTGGAGTCCGTTCGGGGCTCCGAAGAGGGGGATTCGTCACCGTCATCATCATCAACCATCCTCCATCACCAATTTCACGATGCTCACCGCCGTGCGTGAGTAATTCCATAATAGGCTTGCTGGACGGTGATGGGTTGGATGATATTTACCATGTAATCGAGTTAGTTTTGTTAGGGTTTGATCCCTAGTATCCACTATGTTCTGAGATTGATGTTGCTATGACTTTGCTATGCTTAATACTTGTCACTAGGGCCCGAGTGCCATGATTTCATATATGAACCTATTATGTTTTCATGAATATATGTGAGTTCCTGATCCTATCTTGCAAGTCTATAGTCACCTATTATGTGTTATGATCTGATAACCCCGAAGTGACAATAATCGAGACCACTCTCGATGATGACCGTAGTTTGAGGAGTTCATGTATTCACTAAGTGTTAATGCTTTGGTCTGGTACTCTATTAAAAGGAGGCCTTTATATCCCTTAGTTTCCATTAGGACCCTACTGCCACGGGAGGGTAGGACAAAAGATGTCATGCAAGTTCATTTCCATAAGCATGTATGACTATATTCGGAATACATGCCTACATTACATTGATGAACTGGAGCTAGTTCTGTGTCACCCAATGTTATAGCTATTACATGAGGAATCGCATCCGACATAATTATCCATCACTAATCCAATGCCTACGAGCTTTTCACATATTGTTCTTTGCTTAGTTACTTTACTGTTGCTAATGTTACAATTACTACAAAACTGCTACTATTACTTCTGCTACCATTACTTCCATACTACTTTTCTACTAAATACTTTGCTGCAGATACTAAGTTATCCAGGTGTGGTTGAATTGACAACTCAACTGCTAATACTTGAGAATATTCTTTAGCTCCCCTTGTGTCAAATCAATAAATTTGGGTTGAATACTCTACCCTCAAAAACTGTTGCGATCCCCTATACTTATGGGTTATCAAGAACCACGAGCTCCACTACCACGCCGCCGTGCTGCCAGAGTTCTCCCTCAACTTCTCCTTCCCCCTTGCTGGATCAAGAAGGAGGAGACATCTTCGGGTTGTACATGTGTTGAATGCGGAGGCACCGTCCGTTCGACGCTTGGATCGGATCTTCTGTGATTTGAATCGCCGCGAGTATGGCTCCATCAACCGTGTTCTTGTAATGCTTCTGCTTAGGGATCTTCAACGGTATGAAGATGCACTCCCTCTCTCTCATTGCTAGAATCTCCTAGATTGATCTTGGTGACACGTAGGAATTTTTTGAATTATTACTGCTTTCTCCAACGGTGGTATTAGAGCCAGGTCTATGCGTAGATTCTATGCACGAGTAGAACACAAGTACTTGTGGGCAGTGACTTGGTCAATTTGCTTACCGTTACTAGTCCTATCTTGATTCGGCGGCATTGTGGGATGAAGCAGCCCAGACCGACCTTACACGTACGCTTACGTGAGACGGGTTCCACCGACTAACATGCACTTGTTGCATAAGGTGGCTAGCGGGTGTCTGTCTCTCCCACTTTAGTCGGATTGGATTCGATGAAGAGGGTCCTTATGAAGGGTAAATAGCAATTGGCATATCACCATTGTGGCTTTTGTGTAGGTAAGATACATTCTTGCTAGAAACCCATAGCAGCCACGTGAAACATGCAACAATAATTAGAGGACGTCTAACTTGTTTTTGCAAGGTATGCTATGTGATGTGATATGGCCAAAAGGATGTGATGAATTATATATGTGATGTATGAGATTGACCATGTTCTTGTAATAGGAACCACGACTTGCATGTCCATGAGTATGACAACCGGCATGAGCCATAGGTGTTGTCTTAATTTATTGTATGACCCGCGAATCAATATAAGCGCCATGTAATTACTTTATTTTGTTGCTAACCGTTAGCCATAGTAGTAGAAGTAATAGTTGGCGAGACAACTTCATGAAGACACGATGATGGAGATCATGGTGTCATGCCGGTGACGATGGTGATCATGTCGCGCCTCAAAGATGGTGATCAAAGGCGCAAGATGATATTGGCCATATGATGTCACTTTATGATTTGCATGTGATGTTTGTCATGTTTACATCTTATTTTCTTAGAACGACGGTAGCATAAATAAGATGATCCCTCACTAAAATTTCAAGAAATATGTTCCCCCTAACTATGCACCATTGCGAAGGTTCGTTGTTTCGAAGCACCACGTGATAGATTCTAACGTTCGCATACAACGGATGTAAGCCAGATTTACACATGTGAAACACTTAGGTTGACTTGGCGAGCCTAGCATGTACAGACATGGCATCGGAACACGAGAGACCGAAGGGTCAAACATGAGTCGTATGGTAGATGCGATCAAGATGGAGATGTTCACCGTTGATGACTAGTCACTACAAAAAAATACACTTCCGTGATGATATGTGTTTGTCACAGTAGGTCGCATTCTTTGTCATGCATGTACATCCATGATGATTTTATGACAGAATCAAGATAGTCATACTTGTGTTGTCGTAGAAGTGTTCCATGACATTACCAAAATTATCATCACGGAAGTGTCCACTTCCATGACGATAAATCGCGCGTCACAGAAGTGCTTTCGTTAAGGGTGACCGACATGTGGCATCCACCGTAACGGAACAATGTTAAGCTATCAGGTCGGGTTTTGGATCCGATAACCCGTTAGCAGCCCCGACCAATGGGGATTTTCCACGTGTAAAATCATCATTGGCTGGAGGAAACACGTGTCGGCTCATCGTTGGGACAGATGTCATCCACTCATGTGACAGAAGGCGCCTATGATATGTCGACACATGGCATGGCCTAACAGTGGCCCATTCCTGTGAAAAGGTCGGCCCGTTTGAGTTGTAAAAAGCTGGCGGGCCAGCCCATGGAAAGCCTGTTAACGGCCTGTTCGCATATAGCCCATTTACAGCCCGCTAACCCAAGGCCCGTTACGCCCTATCCGAATTAGGCCCAGTTGCGTCATCTGGGCCATCCAATATGATTCCAGCCCGTTTTCACTTCTGGCCCATGTATGGCCCATGACGTCTTTTGGCCCATATGAGGCCCTTTGTAACTCTTGGCCCATTAACGGCCCGTGGTGAAACTGGCCCGTAATGAACAGTGTATCACTTTACCCCCATTAACGGCCCGTGGTGAAACTGGCCCGTAATGAACAGTGTATCACTTTATACCCATTAATGTCCCGTTATTCCATTAGGCTGTTTCCAGCCCAAGTTAACTTTCGGCCTTCTGAGGGCCCATTTATTCTTGGGCTCATTTGCAGCATTCAGTTACTTACGGCCTGTTACTATCATTTTCTGCTTGTGGGCCAAATTCAGCCCGTCGTTACAGTCGGCCCGTTTGTGGACCATTAATCTATTGGGCCATTTTCATAGCATCACTAAATACGGCCTATTAACGGCCTGTTATGGTCAGCCCATAAAATGCACAATTTCCATTAAAGGCCCGTCTACGGCCCATTAAAGGCCCGTACAAGACCCATAAATAAGTTGGCCCTTACAAGGCTCATGGATCCTACGAGACGTAGAAGGCCCATGGATCCTACGAGACGTAGAAGGCCCATGGATCCTACGAGACGTAGAAGGCCCATGGAACCTACGAGACGTAGAAGGCCCATGGATCCTACGAGACGTTGAAGGCCCATGGGTCCGACGGCCCGTACATGGCCCATGGATCGTACGGCCCGTGAAAGGCCATGGTCAGGCGAGTTGGCCCCTGTTTGAACGATATATCATATTCAAAGAATTATCCTACTCAATACTATCACCTCTAAAAAGCATACACTATACAACAAAGAGATCAACGCATAGAAAGGTAGAATAATCCTGCACTATACAATAAAGAAATTAGAGCCGATTATACCCATTGGGCATTATGATTCGGCACAAGTGATAATAAAGCATACACAAACAACAAATTACATACACTGGGCAAATACAGCTCATACATCATGGACGCGCATCAACTTAACTCCATTTGAACTATAATCTCTTCAGAAAATAGGATTGGCCGGATTTAGATAGCACAAATTTCAGTCTGCAAAATCTCCAATTCCTTCATGGTTACCTCAGTGTCTTGTTTCATTTTTTTGACTCCTGCATCTAATACCTGCATGTCCAGTCTCAACTTGTTGATTATACGTTGACAATCATGTACAAGTTGTCTTGCCACCTCTAGTTTATGCTCGAGAACATCAGCACATTCCAATTCCAATCCATAATTATTCGGTAACGGACATGCCGCACTGCTCGCAGGTCTTTGTGTTGATGTCACTTCATCATGAAATGTTTCTGTAAGTACACATGACTAGGGCAAAAATGTAGTTACAACAGTGAAGCGAGCAAGACACTATTTTGTACTACATGGCAAAACAGGACTAACAATAATGCTACACGTCACTTTCAAAAAAATGTTACATGTCATGAAGCATAAGCAGGTGATATTTTAAAAATTATAAAAAGATAGTCTGTGCAGCCTGCATACAGAAATCCCTCTTAGCTCACCAAAGGAGCATGATGTTGGGGCCCAATCGAAAACACAGACAAGTTACAAATTTAGACAGCATGTTGCGTATAAGTAAGCAAGCAGTTGGCCATTCTGTACCTCAATTAAAGTCTTAGGGAGCATAATGAACAGCAGAGGGTTTCATACAAACATACTACAGCAGGCAAAACTATGCAATCATTAGCGTAGTGTAAACTAGATTGTGAGCCTCATGCAATAATAGTTGGTTAATAGACTTCAAAGCTTCAGGCACACTTTGGCAGAGTAATTAAATGGCAAGGCCTTTAATTATGTCAACTAATAGCTATACAAGTAACAAACATCAAGCATGATTATTTGGGCATCTCATTAACTGAGGACAAATAAAGACATTGAAAAGAGCAAATTAACTATGCCTGAAACAAACAAGGAATTGAACGGTTGAGTTGCATATAGTGACTTACCTTAGCAGGTTGAAGAGGCTCAGTGCAGCTCCTACTTCTCTTGCAAGGCTCCTTCCTAACATCTTGTACTTGGAAATCCTCAATCTTATCTTCATTGCACCCCCTCTGCAAGGTGACACAAACTAGTTACTCGTCTCCTTGGAAGATAAATATGCATACTTTCCAGTCTGTGAACACAAAAGGATGAGATTATAACAAATCAACACCACATAATGAAACATGCCGCATCTGTTGCACTTGCACACAATGAAATGAGCATTTACTATGTCTGCACAATGTAAAAACTAGGCATACCTTCGAACTGGATCTCGAGGTACTCTTGGAGAGCCCACTGTAGTGTACAACCAAACCTTTATGTCACCTATGAGTTAGACAAGACCCCACTACAGCAGCCCTTAGTGTTTAAAATGTTGACAAGCTCTGTTAGAGTGCTAGGTCAAGAACAGCAAGTAATCAAAGCAAACAGTCCTAGTATGGCTGGCTGATGCAAACAAGCAATTGGACAGATGTGTGAGCAAATCTTACATATCAAGATAAGAAGCAAAGAAGGAGGCTTAAAGACCATCACTTGACTGACCAGATTTAAGGGGCATTTAAACATCATGTGCAACGTATGAACTAACATAAACATTCCATATTCCAGATTCTACAATGGAATGCACATGTATTAGTTTATGCCATGTATGATGATGCCTAAATGTACACATAGCAGGCAGGAGTGGTTCATCATTGCACGCATAATTGAATTGCAGGTTAAGGGCCAGTTCGATTCCGCCTTTTCAGGGCATATTGTCAAAATAAGCCATAAAAGATGTAAATAAGTCATTTTTGAGTTATGGGCTTGGGCTTAACTAATTTCGCTTTGGGGGGGTGTTTCGGGTAGAACCTCACAAAAAATTGAAGGGAATGGGAATAGTGAAATGACTCTATTGTCTGCCTATATTACACTCAAAATGCAACTGCTGTATCCCGTGTCACACCTGACCCTCAAGTAAAAACAAACACGCAATCATTCATTGCCCTGCCCGCTTGCATCTCCTCTCCCCTTTCCCTCTACCTCGATCCCCTGCCTGCAGCACTAGGGTTCCTCCAGCGAGTCATCGCCACTGGTCCCATCTGGCCTGGTCCTCGACGATGCTATGTCCAGCTAGGCTACATGGCCGGCGGGTAGGGGCAAATCTCCCTGGCTACTCCTCCCTCTGGTGCCGCCCCTCATTCTCATGGTCTCCAGCAGCTGCTCCATTGTGGTTCGTCCAACGCACTACTCCGGTGGGTGCTGCACAACTACGGCTGATGCCACACTGCGGCAGAAGGCACCTTATTCCCCCTCCCCTCCTCCCAAGCCATGGCCTTGAGGTGCTGTTGAAGGATGAGCTCATCCAACAAGGTGAGGATCTCCTCTGATTTTTTGCCAAATTTTCATTCTGATCCACTATACGATGAATTGCTATGAGCTGCTTCTGCTGCTGCTATATGATGCATTGCTATGAGCTGCTCCTGCTGCTGCTATATGATGAATTGCCATGAGCTTCTGCTGCTGTATGATGAGTTGCTATGAGCTGCTGCTGCTATATGATGAATTGCTATGAGCTGCTGCTGCTGCTATATGATGAGTTGCTATAAGCTGCTCCTCCTGCTACTATATGATGAATTGCTATGAGATGCTCCTGCTGCTGCTATATGATGAATTGCTATGGGCTGCTCCTGCTGCTGCTATATAATGAATTGCTATGAGCTGCTCCTGGTATATGATGAATTGCAAACTGCTGCTGATGTATGATGAGTTGCTATGAGCTGCTGCTGCTGCTATATGATGCTTTCAGGTGGTGCTGCTATATGATAATAACCAACCACTTGGACCATTGAATTTGAATAAATAATTGTTCTTCATTTAAATGTGGGTCATGCGTTCTTCGTTTAAATTAGGCAATGGGATCTCTATAGAAAACATTGACCAAAGTAGATTGTGCCAAGTAGATGGTATCTTTGTATTTGCATTTTGAGAAAATAGTGATGGTATGTTTTCCTATCATATTAATTACTGCACTAGGTTCAATTTGTGATGTTTGCAAGTCAAATTAATTTCCATATGGACATCAAAATGAAAAAAATATAATGCAATCTAGACTTTCCACTAATCATACCAAAGATAAGCTGAAAACGCAATGAAAAGAACTAGTTGGCTTATTACATGGAGCTTATATTCACATGTGCTTATTTCCTTAGGGTAACTCGTAATAACGGTCCCTAAGAAACTTGGCTAATAGAAATGGCATACAAATAACATGTCACGATGATTGCAATGGAGGAGTGATGTACCATAGGACACTGTATAGGCTCACTGTTGCCTCTCCTTTTTTTGCGATGTTCCATGAAATTGCCACATACATCTTGTACTTTTTCATTTTGTAACCCTATCTGCAAGTTGACATGGCTAATTTCAGACATCTCTACATGATACTACATTGCATATCCCTTGCGCATATTTAAACCACCAATTAACGATTGTGTGCGTACCATAAACTAGCCATGACTCTGTATGCTGGACTAGCAGGCACTCTAAGGGAGCCTAATGTAGTGCACTGGAATTCCTACAAGCCACCTACGATTTTGTGTAATGTACTGCCCCTGTTCCTAAATATATGTCTTTGTAGACATTCCAGTATGGACCACATACATATATATATATATCCATTTTTGAGTGTAGATTCACTCATTTTGCTCCGTATGTAGCCTATAGTGGAATCTCTAGAAAGACTTATATTTAGGAACGGAGGTACGAGGTAGTATCATGTATGACATCTACATATCTAATTTAGCAGCCAGTAGTAGAAATCATTGTCTGCACAAAGGGATTACCGGTCGAAAATCCTAGCAAAGCACGCTGGCAGGCACAGAACAATACAAGAGAGAGAGAGAGACGCGCTTACAAGATCATAGCAATGCCTCAGTCCAGGATCTTGGTTGGCCAAGCTGTTAGAATCCAGAAGAAACATCGTCCTTGTAGTTTTTGCCAGCTGCATAACAGGTAACAGCGACCGGTTAGTATATTTGAAGTACATCGGGCAGGTGATGCTGGACGGGTTTAAAGGTAACAAGTACCTAGGCCATGGCGGCTGCTTGGCATCTCTCCAGACAGTGGGAATCGGGTTAGAAACGTCAAGGGTGATGACGCTGTGCTGGCAGTCGGGGTCCAGTAAGGAGATCTAGAACCGTCGAGTAATGTGTTTGTGGAGCGGCTCCTGTAGGGTGGACTATAGTGTGGCGAAGCATATCTGTGGCCGTGAACGAGGGCGTAGGTGAAGCTGCTCCGGTGGTTGGTTTAAGGATGGTGTCGACGACGCGGATCTGCGGCCGTGGGCGGGGCGTCAGAAGCTGCTCCGGTGATTGGGTTAAGGATGGTGTCGATGATGCGGATCTGCGGCCGTGGACGGGGCGTCAGAAGATGCTCCGGTGGTTGGGTTAAGGGTGGTGTCGACGATGCGGATCTGCCGCCGTGGACAGGGCGTCGGAAGCTGCTCTGGTAGGTTGGATGAGGGTGCGAGGAAGCGGATCTGAGGCCGTGGACTTGTGAGTTGGCAAAGCAGCCCCGGTAGGGTTGAGAATGGTATATGCGAAGCTACTCCGGTAGGGTTGACGATGGTGTCGGCGAAGCGGCTCCGGTAGGGTTGAGGAAGGTGTCGGTGAAGCGGCTCTGATAGGGTTGAGGAAGGTGTCGGCGAAGAGGATCAGAGGTCGTCGACGGGGGCGTCGGTGGGGCGGCTCCGGGGGGTGTGGACGAAGCATCTCCGGTGGGGAGTACGAATGAGCCGCTGCAGATGCGCGGCGGTTGACGAGAGTACCGGCGAAGCAGATCCGGCGCCGTGGACAAGGCTGGCACTGAATGGGCTGTGGTACAGTGGTGGATGAGCAGTCTACTTGTTTCTAGGGGAGGTGGGAGGGGTAGATGCGGCCATAGAAGCAGATCCGGCGAGGTGGACGCCGCTGGCAGTGAATGGGCTATGGTACGCCGGTGGATGAGCAGTCTAGGGTTTCGAGAGGGGAGGGGAGAAAGGGCGATGAAGTACGGACGGCGTGATGTAAGATGCTTTGGTGCTGTGGAGTTAGTCGTTTTTGCGGGAGGGGGAGAGGAAATGGGGGTGCCGTGTAGTGGGGGGAACTGGAAGTTACCAAAGCAGCCCCGACCTATCATGTAGATGAGGGCGGTATTGTAACTGTTGGTCTCCGTGCACCAAGGACAAAAGGGGGATTTCGCATGCTAAAGACTAAGGTGGCGGAAATTTTAGGAGGCGGGAGATTTTGCCGCCCACGGGATCGTTCGTATCCAGTTTCAACTAATTTTGGACCGTGCAAGCAGGAAGGTCATGCTAGACTGTGTACACGGGGCACGCGTCAGCAGTTAATAACTGGTGTGAAGTCCACCCCAGAAAAAAACACAAAAACTCGGGATGATGCGCCGATAACTTGGACATTCACACGGGCGCGGCCAATCGTACGGGTGTAGTGCCGCGTTCACAAAAAGGGATCAAACGCTCGGCCTATGTATTTCTCGTGTAAATAGATAATTTAGTGCCATTGGTTATTTACTTTAAACATAATGCATTGACGTGTTAGTGTAGAGGCGCACAAAAAGAAATGGATATTGTAGTCAGCTACTTAAAAGTGTTACCTCATACGATTACATAGCCTCCATTTCATAAATTGCGTACCCATTGAATTCATATATGAATAATACATATATTACTTCAGAATAGAAACTTAAATCATCCAAGACTAATGAATTTGAATGCAAGAGTAACAGTGGTGCATGTACATGATAGCTACATTGGTTGTTTGAAGAAACATCACTGTAACTTTGGCATGCACAACTGAAAAGGTTTATTTAAATAGAAAAAAATGTGATATGTGAGTGTCCAATCTTTATAGCGTTGAATCGATATTGTACCTTTGGCCACGATACGAAGTAGATATTTACTTATGTTCAAGCGATGCACGTCCACGATCGCTACATAGTGATACGTGAATGAATTGTGCAATCTCTCTCACACGCATACATATCTCATTTCCCTATGGGCATCGGAATCACACAGCGCACTTCGTGTATTTCTCTCCCTCCATCAGGGTTAAATTCGTCTTTCTACCCCGTCCTACAAGTCTCTCACACAGAAACACACACGCTCTCTATGTCTAACACGCGCACCCCTTTAATTCCGCCCAACCACAGCCACTAATGTCTCAAAGTATAATAATGTCTCTCACACATATGCTATCTACCTATCCCTTAATATAGCTAGATATGTGTCACACAAACTCCTTCTCCCTACTAGCAAGATGCCCATGTGTTGCATGGAACATCAAGATGCATTTGTATGAGAAGTTTATCTTGTGGGAGAAAAGGATGAACGAGGGAATGCCTTATTTGCAAATGCAAAGAGGGGTGTGGGTATCTTTTTGCAAAATTGCCATAGTTTCCTTCCTGTCCGTCAGATATAAATCGGATGGCCTATATTGTAGGATGGCAGGAACACCATCATCACCAACTCTATTTTTTTATAAGAGTAGAGATATGTGAGTGTCACTGCCCCCCCCCCCCACACACACACCCACACTTCCCAACACTGAAGGAGTAGCGTGACACCTCAATCTTGATACTAATCAATCGACTGGCTTCTCTCTCAAACATACACACACACACACACACACTACCCGGCACCGAAGGAGTAGGGTGGCACATCGATCTTGATAATAATCTATCTACTCCTCTTTCAAACACACACACACACACACACCCACTTGCTAGTTGTGCCTCTGTGCCTACCACGCACACTCTCGATACGTCTTTCTCTCCCTCCCCCCAACAATGACAGCAGAAGGGTGACAACTCGATCTGAACATAATCTGTCAATTGGTTTCTCTCTCAAACATTTTGTCTCGGCGCCTCGCTCGGTAGCCCCCTCGATATGTAGACTTCTCACGCGCGCACAGCTGTAGTGACAATGACGCTGAACCCAGTGTGCCTTGTTTTTACCGGCCTCATGTGCTAGTTTTCACCCTGTTTTCTGTTAATTAACAAGGCAACCTTTTCTTTGTTACTACTAGTGAATCTGAAATCATTCGGGGCGGACATAAAATGTATCACTTCAACCCAATTATCGCAGCAACTATTTTAAAAGAAATTAGCTAGCTGCCCGTCTGTTGCACGGAACATCAAGATGCATTTGTATGAGTAGTTTATCTTGTGATAGAAAAGGATGAACGAGGGAAGGCCTTATTTGCGAACGTGGAGAGACGTGTGGGTATATTTTTGCAAAATTGTCATAGTTTCTTTCCTATCCGTTAGATATAAATCCGACGACCTATATTGCAGGATGGCACGCACACCATCATCACCAACTCTGTTTTCTACTCCCTCCGTCCGAAAATACTTGTCATCAAAATGGATAAAAAGAGATGTATCTAAAACTAAAATACATCTAGATACATTTCCTTTTATCCATTTTGATGACAAGTATTTCCGGACGGAGGGAGTATTTGTCTTTTTAGAGATTTCAACAAGTGACTATGACCGGACCATACCAACATACTCAAAAAAGTAGTCCATAATTTTGATGTTACCCTCTTTTCTTGGCGGTGCAGTGCCATCTGGATACCTTATAAATAAATCAAGGACAAATCTGACCCCTTCCTGAAAAGACATACGGAGCAAAATGAGTGAATCTACACTCTAAAATATGTCTACATACACATCCGTATGTGGTAGTCCATTTGAAATCTGAAAAAGACAAATATTTAGGAACGAATGGAGTATATATAACAAAAATGTGTTGGGCTGGTTAGCGCCAGATGCTCGCAACGCAATGACATGAGTTCGAATTCTATCTTTTAACTTTAGATTTTTATATTATATATTACTCTACTTATTTAATATATACTTCTTTCGCTACTATACTGATAGTGGAACCCACAGAGTACTTAGAATACAAGATTAAGGATGGACTTGTTTCTTTTTAACTTTCTGTACGAAGCTGTAGCCACCCTACAAGTCACGTGTACACTGTACATGCAATTAAATTTTTATAGAGGACAATCATACAGGCAATTAACTCAAATGGATTAGATGTCCCTCTATTAAAGAGCATCTCCAACGGCAGCCAGCAAATTTCCTCCCGCTTCCTTCTGCGGAGGACGACATCAAACGCCAGCGGCATACATTTTTACAACTCTAACCAACCAGATGAAATTCGTGCAAACACGGACTGATTCCATATAAGCATGAAGGATTTCGTATAAAAAAGCCAGATCTTCATATAAACATGATGGATTTCATTACATTTACATGAACTAAGAGGTGCCAATCCGTCTCTGTTGTATAATTAATACTCCCTTCATCCAGAAATACTTGTCCCAGAAATGGATGTATCTAGACTTATTTTAGTTCTAAATGGCCGCCCGCGGATCCCTTTGTCTTCCTCATGTCCGTCAGACACTTGTGGGGTCGACGAAGGTCCTCGAAAGAGACGAAGCAGCAAAGAAACCACCTGAATCCGCGGTCGTCGCCTCGGCGGAGGCCTTCATGGGTCCCAAGTGGCGGCGGCCTCCCGTGTTCTACTTCTCCTCGATGATGGCGGTGGACACGGAGAAGCTGGCCACCGACTCGTCGCTCTCCATGCACCCGGCTTCTGTCTCTGCCTGCATGGCGCTGCCGCAGGCACAGGAGGCGCGCCCACAGACACGGGAGGCGCGGCCACCACAGACACTGGTGGCGCGGTACGACGCGGCAACGACGGCGCCCGTACCGGCGTGCTCGCCGCCGTGCCGGCATGGAGCAACTTTCCACTCCTCATAAAGCTGAACTGGAGCGGCGAGTTGCTAAACCACGCGCCTGCTTGGGGCGGCAACTGGCTCCGTCGGGCCAAGCGAGGTTGGTGAAGCACCGAGCGGCCTCGCCCGTATCCGGAGGGCTCAGCGGGCCACCCAGCCGGGTAATATGCCGGAGAACAGCTCATCAGAAGCCATCGGAAGAGTGGAGAAAATGGTGAAGGAGGAGATGGGGGAGCGGCGGAGGGGTGCGATTCTTGCCCGCTATCTGTCTGGCCTCGTGTAAATAGAGGGCGGACGGTAGGAGCTTGACCGGCGTCTGGCCTCATTTAAACTGAGGGCGGACGGGAGGATCTCGGCCGGTGTTGCGTTTAATTCCGGCCCGCTCATGAACGGACGTGTGGCCGGAGTAGGATTCTCGGTTTGCATGCGGGTTTAACGGAGGGGTTTAATGGAGGTGCCGAGTGTGCAGCGGGCGGCGCAGTACTATTCGATTTGACAGCAGTAATGAGCCGTCAAATTACAAAGGCCCTCGCCTCTCATGAAACCGACCGAGCTAGACTGCCCCCCCTCTAGCCTTTTAAAAAATGTATATACTCCACTTTTGTACAGTAGTAGTATCGATGGATTGCGCCATGGAGCAAAACTTGAAATTAAAAAAAAGGTGGTACCTATAGAGAGCGGTCGTCGCCAAATTATGCATATAGTACTATTAAAAAGGCTTGTCACAATAATGGTGTCCAGCACAAGTGCACAACCCACCCCTCAAATAAAACTAAGCACCTTAGAATTCTTTGACAAAACTAAGCACCCTGAAATTCTTTGACAACTAAACTATTGGCTATATGATGTTGGCCATATATATTGTACGTATATAATGTGAAGAAACGAGTGGTAGTACTATACCAACTAAAAGATGAAATGTAAGAAATACTAGTATGTATGTACTGAAGAGTTAAAGTAACGAGAAGAAACATAACATAGTTCTGCTGGGGGCTCAGCACAAAACACCCCTCAAATTAAATTAAGCACACCTGAAATTAAACTTTGGAACTATTCCGGTAGACACTACATTAGAACCACCATGAGCAACGACACTGCCACCTTACTCGGAGTCCTCGTCCACGTCCTCGACTTCGTCCTTGTCCCTCTTCCTCTTAGCCGATACTTCTTTGCTTGAACCGCACACTTGGCTGTTGCTCTTCATCCAACCCTTGTAGATATTGAAACAAAGGTAGCCATCCATTGCAGCATAGTGGATGTGGTCTATATTTAGTACATTCCGCTGCCATGCATAACGATGAAACGTGTATGGAGGTTTCTCCAGCTTACCGTACAAAGGATGAACCATGGCTCCTGCCAGGGTCAGCATTGAAGGCTGACGAGAGGACACCAACCGATTCTTTTGGAGGTCGGAGGTGTTGCCTACAACGAGGCCTATCCGACCCAGGACTTCTTTGTCGTTACCAAAGTCTACAGTAACGAATTTGACTAGGTTGCTCTTGAGGAAGTCCTTAAAATCCTGGCACTCAACATTGGCATGGCATATGTGGTAGACCAAGCATAAGTCATGCACGCAAACCTGGATCACGGCGGGCTTCTTCCTCTCTTCGTCCTTTAGATCCTTCTCTTGTCCCAGGACTGTGGTGTACTCAACATCTAGCCCAGCGACCCACTCATCATCTAAGTCTTTGAACATGTGTCTGAAGCGAGAAAGGCATCCTTTCACCGTCACGGAATAACGGGTGTAGATGACGACGAACTCATCGCTGGTGATGGTTATAACCTTGTCCTCCCCGCCAATCATGGAGATTTGGGACGCCATGGATTTGGGAGGAGGGTTAGGATTAGTGGAACTGCCTTAATGTGAATGGACGGGACGACTATGAGCGAACCACCATAGTATTAAAGGACGTGCGGGGACGATTAGGAGCGAACTGCCAGCGTGCGAATGGCAGGGTAGTGGCTTTCCATTCTCCCATGATACAGGCTTCCGAGAGCCCTTGGATCTGAGATCAAACGGTTGCATGGCGTGATTCTAGACCTATGGGTGAATATACTATCCTGGAGGGTTATTCTGCAAATTTTCAGCAACTTAGCATGCGACCGTTTGATCTCAGATCCAAGGGCTGCCAGCGGCCCGTATCATGGTCGCGCCTACCACGACCGTCGCGTCGCACGCGCGGTCGCGCCCTTGGAGATTTCACATGGTGCGTTAGGCTATCTGATGTTGTCATGTCATACATATTCATCACTTAGTCACTCATACTACAACAAGGTTGGCTATAAGGTTGGCTATAAGTGTATTTTTTTACTTCTCTCTATCTCTTTCTTCGTACTCCCTTCGTCCCATAATATAAGAACGTTTTTGACACTAGTGTAGTCCCAAAAACGTTCTTATATTATGGGGACATAGGGAGTACTAGTATTTATTGCATTTGCCAAGGAGTGACTTCTTCCAATGGAATGGTGTTGCTAAGTTTGCTTCATTTAATTAGCTATAGACTCAAAATTATCTTTTCACCTAGGTACACGCGCTTAGCACCGTTTCTTCCTTGGGTCACCAAACTAGTCTCTCTCTTCTTGATTAACTTGCCACATCAGACTTTATGCCTATGTGGCAAGCTTAGCACCTTTAGGAGCAAGTAAGTACATAGTGCGCTTTACATGGCATTTTTGCATATGTGGAGGAAAGAGAGGCAAGGAAAAAGTGGAGAAGTGGGCTCTCATGCAAGAGCCAGCCTCTACTACATGGTGGAGCATTGGAAGAGGCACCTATATGGAGGTGGTCAGGAATCAGGAGACTCACGCCTGTCGTAGCGCCACAGTTAAAATGTAATGGCAAGTCAAATCACGGGGCCCCACCCGTCCAGCAGTAACTCGATGTCAAATCACACAGCCCTACGTTTGCAGCAGCCTACTCCCTCGTCTTCTCCCATCTCTGTCGAACCAACTAGGCGGAACTACCCCGCCTACCGCGCAGGAAAAGTTTGCACAGTATACTCCCTCCATCTAGGTGACCAAGGTGGAGAGGAAAATGAGAGAACTTAATGTTTATTATTTGCTCAGGCTGGTTGTAATGGTACTAGCCTTAGGAATTTTGATGAGGTGTCATAGAATTAAATGAAGAAAGAGAGAGAGTTGAGTACTATGTGTCATACATGGCAATAAATAAAGTACTACATGATACTAATATATGATACATGGCACAGGAGTACTAAGTATTATTAATACAGTTTTGCTAGACCTCATCTAGATGAGATATAATTTGGTCGCATTCATCTTTTATAGCCATTGGATGTGATGCTATAAGATGCGTGTGTGCTGACGTGGGTTGTATTTGTTCTTGTGCAATGAACTGACCACTTCATGTCATGTTTGGTAGTCTCAAGTCATTAAAAGCATACAAGCCCCACATCTCTTATTGGTTGATTCCTCTATTTATGCCAAAAAATAAGAAACAACGTGAGAGTTAATGCACCACGCCTATGTGTTTACTATTTGGTTTTCGTAAGATGACTTAATACTCACCTAGATGGAGGGAGTATTTGATTTGACAGCGGGCGGCGCAGTTCCCGATATGGCTTTAATGCAAACAAGGGAGGGAGTAGCGGTTCCCGATATGTTGAACGGCCAATGCATCCTCCTTCAATTAATGCATGAGGGAAGTAATGGGAGGAGGTCCGGGGAAAGAGGTTGCACGATGTGAATGCAACACAGTTTGCCCTCATTGCCCTCATATAAAGGCGCCCCTCCATTCCAATGCATCTACCACATCATACGGACCTAAGCTTTTGCCTAAGAACCTACACTAAGCGCAAAAGAGCTCACTCCAGACCCATGGCGGCGATGCGCGTGAGCGGCCAGCAGCTGCGCTAGATGGTCCACGACACTAGCCTACGGTATGGCGCCGAGGATTGTCTCCAGACGGTGTTGGAGACCGGCTGGTGGATGGCCACCGTCGACGCCAACTACGACTCTCAGTTGGAACAGATGATCGTTGCCACCAGCAACAAGTTCACCGTCCTCAAGAAGCTCGCGGACGACATCGCCGTACTCCTCCAGCCCGCGCGCCCGGGCTCCTCATTGCCTGCCACCCTAATCAGCCTCCATGGCCGGAACCTCTTTCAAGCACTGGTGGCCCTGCGACTTCCCGCCGACGCCACGAAGAATGTCCACCTGGAGGTCGCGCTCGCCGCGAGGCGCCTCGCCCTGCAAGAATTCATCGACCTACACATCCACGTGTACGAGCAAATCGTGTACATAGGTATCTACAAGGCCAGTGAGGACGCTATGACGTTGGCCTTCCTCAACCGGCTGGAAGCCTTGGATGCCTTTCCTGAGAAGCACCTCGACCTCGCCAAAAAAGCCGCCGCTCCTTAGCCGCCGGTCGGTGGCCCAGCGGACTAAGTTGAGGAGCAGGAGGTCATACGTTCATGATCCATCTT
The DNA here is from genome assembly GCA_963921465.1 of Triticum timopheevii. NCBI lineage: Eukaryota > Viridiplantae > Streptophyta > Magnoliopsida > Poales > Poaceae > Triticum > Triticum timopheevii. The sequence continues at coordinate 321,008,665 of OY997270.1, forward strand.
TCTTCTTGCCTTCTGTAACCACCACTGCGATTGCATCATCGTGGCCTTAATTCTTATTGTGCTGTTGCAGTCTCGTTACAGTCAATACCGACATGTGCGATCCCTTTGCTTAATTACATGCATCACTGTAACTAGTACTCCATCCGTCAATTTATAAGTTGTTCTTACCTTTTCCATCAACTTTGTGCAATGGGTGGGCATCTTGCTAGAAACACTAGAATATGTCTATATAATCCGTATGTGATAGTCCATTTGAAATCTCAAAAAAGACAAATATTTAGGTATGGAGGGAGTAATATATTAGGAGTATATCAACACAATAGTGATTTCTTTCAAGTTTGTGAACAAATACTACTATTCTACTGCTTTGGATCCGTCGCAACGCACGGGCACATTGCTAGTCAAAGGAAAAGGCCTGCCGCGTTCGCGTCGCACCTCCACACGCCCGGGAATCGGGAGTACTCCACGGCCCGTCCGGCACGACACATAGCTTAGGGAAGGCGTGTTGCCTAGCATTTTCACTTTCATGTGGGACCGCCGTTGAGCAAACCGACACCCCACCCACTGCCGGGTTGGAAAACAGAAATGAGGGGAACATCTAGCTGTAGCACGGAAGCCAAGAAATTTGGTGTCAGATGGGGCTCGTTGATAGAGTAGGAGCATTCCGTACTAGTACTACTCCTACTAGTACCAAGTTTGTACTCCTAATACTATATTACTAGTACTACCACTATACAACTAGTAGGTACGTACACGGCACAACATCGTAGGAACAAAAAACGGGAAGATCTTGTTTTGGGTGATTTATCTTTTTTTTCAATCAACGTAGTATGAATAATATGATGTGGGGGGCACCCATGAAGCTTATGTGGCTTGGTTGCATGGCTACGGAACGTTAGAGAAAAATAAATAGATAATGTGTTTAGAGTGCACTCCACTAAATAGATATACTTTGGATCCATTGCAACGGACCGGCACATCTATATCTATACCCCCTATATAGTGTGTGAAAAACTCTGAAAATTGGTCATTGTATGAAGCCAATCCGACGGTACAAAGATGGCAAATCCGAGCACTACTGGTCGTTGGATATCATCCACCAGATTCGGCCACATCTATAATCTAGAAGAATCCATGGTTGAACTTAATTCATGACTAACTTTGCCACAACTAAGCTTAGGCAAAGTTATTAGTTCTTCAATATGAGAGCCACAAGTTGGCAAGCCTAAGGGAATCTTGCCACATTTTTTGTATGTATGTCATGTGGGGCCTTAGTGTGGCTTGCCTAAGGTGTGGCTTGAACCAAACACTCACCTAAGTTAATAAAACTTGCCTAACCTTACATTCCACCAGATTTTGCCACATGTTAGAATCCAGAAAACTCCACATGCAGAAGCATAATGCACAAACCACCAGAATCTCATGCGTGCAATGCACGTGTACCTTACTAGTACTAGTTGGTAGTAGTAAGAAACAAATTCCAGTTTTGGCGCGAGCTCGTACTGCGGGAGCACCACAAGGCCTGCCGCAGGAGTTACATTTCCCTCTCGAGGCCCACGGGACCGAACTTCAGTGGCTTAGTGCCCGGCCTGTGAGTCAATGACATGCGGACCTTAAATGCAGCTGGCCCACATGTCATTCTCATAGTGGTGGCATGGTTCGCGACTCACTCGTTCGAGATGAACCGGCCGGTGGTGGCATGGCCGTGGCAAGGGTGCCACAGCTGGGCGTCGGGGTGTTACGAGGCATAGATGGCCACACCGGCGGGTACTATCTATAGTACATAAGTACTCCAGCTGAGGATTGATGCCCGGGACGAAATGTGTCACAGCCGCCGGATGAAAATTCGATGGTGCGGGAGTACGGATCGGAGCACAGCAGTGGATGGCAGAAAGTTGATGGTCGCCGTAGTTCAGCAGGCCCGCATGTCATGCAAAGAAAGGCAGAGGAGCGGTGGGGCCGAGAGGGATGAGGAGGATGTCGGGGGGATGAGGATCCCCTAACGCGAACAATCCTACCATTCTGTCACTGACATGTGGGACCCATAAGCGTGGGTCCCACCTGTCAACGAAAAAAAGGCAGGGCAAGGCAGTGATAGCCACGTCAAAGGATCCATGTCCACGTCGGGGGACGTCGTGCCGTGGGTTGGAGCGGCGTCGTGGGAATCGCATGTGGGTGTGGTAGTGGTAGAAACAAGAAACGTGATGGTTGCCGTGGTTCAACTTCCATGGACAAGCTGTCATGTCTGCTGACACATGTATATCAAAACTAGAGTGTTTATATTTCAAGCACATGAACAAGTAATATTCTACTACTTTCGATCCATTGCAAAGCACGGGCCAGCTGAAAGTGCAACTATCCCTAGGTGGTTTTGGTAATTCATAACAACATATAGCTCATTGAGCTAATGCTATTCCAAGACTATTATTTCAGGAAAGCTCAATGAATGGCATGGCATGGATGATGAAAGTGGATCCCTCAAAATATTAAGGACAAAGGATTGGCTCAAGCTCAAAAGTTCAATACTCTACATTTTACATTTTAGTGATCCAAGATCACATTGAGTCTATAGGAAAAGCCAATACTATCAAGGAGGGATGAGGTGTTGCTTAATGAGCCTCTTGCTTCAGGTGCTCAGTGATATGCTCCAAAAACCCTCAACTACTTTCTCACATCCACATATGACCTAAACCAAAGTCAAACTCGGCCATACCAATTCTTTCTATCCAGCGCCACCGAGTTCAGATGTCATAGCCACTGCCACAAACCCTAGACAAATCGGTCTCACCGATAGGGATCTCGGTCTCACCGAGATGGGATTGCAATCTACCTATTTCCCTTCGTAACGTTTCGGTCTAACCGAAGCGAGCGATCGGTCCCACCGAGATTGCAATGTAAACTCCCTGTTTCCCTTTCGTAACATTTCGGTCTCACCGAAAAGAGCGAATCGGTCCCACCGAGTTTACCTGACCAACTCTCTGGTTAGCTAATTACCAAAATCGGTCTTACCGAGTTTGAGTAATCGGTCTCACCAAGATTACGTTATGCCCTAACCCTAACCATATCGGTCCTACCGAGTTGCATGTCGGTCCCACCGAAAATCCTAACGGTCACTAAATTTGCTTAATCGGTCCGACCGAGTTTACCAATTCGGTCCCATCGAGTTTGGCAAGTTGTGTGTAACGGTTAGATTTTGTGTGGAGGCTATATATACCCCTCCACCTCCTCTTCATTCGTGGAGAGAGCCATCAGAAAAAACCTACACTTCCAACTTACCATTTCTGAGAGAGAACCACCTACTCATGTGTTGAGGCCAAGATATTCCATTCCTACCATATGAATCTTGATCTCTAGGCTTCCCCAAGTTGCTTTCCACTCAAATCTTCTTTCCACCAGATCCAAATCCCATGAGAGAGAGTTGAGTGTTTGGGAGACTATAATTTGAAGCACAAGAGCAAGGAGTTCATCATCAACGCACCATTTGTTACTTCTTGGAGAGTGGTGTCTCCTAGATTGGCTAGGTGTCACTTGGGAGCCTCCGACAAGATTGTGGAGTTGAACCAAGGAGTTTGTAAGGGCAAGGAGATCACCTACTTCGTGAAGATCTACCGCTAGTGAGGCAAGTCCTTCGTGGGAGACGGCCATGGTGGGATAGACAAGGTTGCTTCTTTGTGGACCCTTCGTGGGTGGAGCCCTCCGTGGACTCGGGCAACCGTTACCCTTCGTGGGTTGAAGTCTCCATCAACGTGGATGTACGATAGCACCACCTATCAGAACCACGACAAAAACATCGATGTCTCCAATTGCGTTTGAATCCTCCAAACCCTTCCCTTTACATTCTTGCAAGTTGCATGCTTTAATTTCCGCTGCTAATATACTCTTTGCATGCTTGCTTGAATTGTGTGAAGATTGCTTGACTTGTCCAAAGATAGCTAAAATCTGCCAAAGTCTAAAATTGGGAAAAGGTTAAGTTTTTTATTGGTCAAGTAGTCTAATCACCCCCCCTCTAGACATACTTCAAGGTCCTACAAGTGGTATCAGAGCTTTGTTCTCCATTTTCTTTGATTTCCATAGCTTTTGGTGGTCATAGCCTTGGTTTCACAACCTAGGAGAGTATGGCGTCTAGCGAGGGAAATTATCACCATAGAGGTCCTTACTTTGATGGTACTAATTTTGCTAGTTGGAAGCATAAGATGAAAATGCATATTCTCGGACATAACCCCGCCGTTTGGGTTATTGTGTGTATTGGCTTGCAAGATGAATTCTTTGATGGAAGAGAGCCGAACCGTGAAGCTAGCACGGATGAATTGAAGATGCTGCAATACAACGCTCAAGCTTGTGATATCCTCTTCAATGGCTTGTGCCCCGAGGAATTCAACAAAATCAGCCGTCTTGAGAATGCAAAGGAAATTTGGGATACTTTGATTGATATGCATGAAGGTACCAACTCCATCAAGGAATCCAAGTTGGATGTGCTCCAAAGTTAGCTTGACAAGTTCAAAATGAAGGATGGTGAAGGTGTCGCTGAAATGTACTCTAGGCTTGCTCTTATCACAAATGAGATTGTCGGCTTAGGAAGTGAAGAGATGACCGACAGATTCATCATCAAGAAGATCCTAAGAGCATTGGATGGAAAGTATGATACTGTGTTCACATTGATCCAAATGATGCCAAATTACAAAGATCTCAAGCCAACGGAAGTCATTGGAAGAATTTTTGCTCATGAGATGTCAATCAAGGATAAGGAGGAACTTCACAACAAGTCAAGTGGTGCTTACAAAGCATCATGTGAAGCCCCCACATCATCAAGTGAGAAACAAACCTTCAATGAAGAATTGAGCCTAATGGTGAAGAACTTCAACAAGTTCTACAAGAGTAGAAGCAAGGAAATTAGTTCCAAGTCAAGGTCCTACAATGACAAAAGATCTTCTAGTCGTGAGCATAATTGCCACAATTGTGGAAGACCTGGACACTATTCCAATGAGTGTACGACACCCTACAAAAGAAGAGAAGATTCTCCAAAAAGAAGAAGTAGAAGAGAAGAATCACCATCAAGAGAGAGAAGGAGTAGAGATGGTCGTTTTGAACAAAGAACATCCCGGAGAATCAAGGATACAGAAAGGAAGGACAAGTCATCAAGGAGCTACACAAAACGAAGACATCAAGCTCATGTTGGTGAATGGGTATCCGGCTACGACTCCGACAATCACTCCGAGAGAAGCTATCACCCCGACTCCGAATATACTCAAGATGAAGGTGTTGCCGGCCTAGCACTTGTGTCTACCAACTCCTACGACATATTTGATTCACCAAATGAAGGACTTGGAAGATGCTTCATGGCTAAAGCCCAAAGGTATCACACCCCGAGTATGTTGATTTCAATAGTGATGAAGATGACTTGTTAGGTAATGATGATTTACTTGTTGACAACTCTAGTGATGAATACTATGATGAAACATCAATTAATCATGCTAATCAAGATAAAATGAATGACAATGATAAGGAGAAGATTGAGCTCCTAACTAAAGAACTAAACTCTCTTAAGTTAGCTCATGAAACTATCTTAGGAGATCATCGAGAACTTTTAAGGACTCATGAGAAGTTATGCTTTGAAAAGCTCAATCTTGAGCAAGAGCATGAGTTTTGAAAAGCAATCAATAATGATCTTCGCAAGAAAAGTTCTTCTTACATTGCCAAGCGTTTACTCTTATCTACTTACA